>CM038721.1:14636485-15951485 GCA_021613375.1 Megaleporinus macrocephalus | reverse complement strand
TACAGCAGAGAGAGGAGTGAGATTTGTCCATCAGAAACTAATGAATTAATAAATATAATCATGCATAGAAATCCACCATGATTACATGCAGTAATGTGAATGATTCATTAAATAATACACACGTTTTTAATGGGCATGATGGGTCCAGTGAGCTGTGTTGCCATCTTGAGCTCCTCCTCCTGGAAAAGTTCAAAATAGGTCAGCAGAAATGCAAGACGACACAGAAATGTGAAATTTTAAACATGTAAAGCAGTCACATCAGCTGGAAAAGGGTTCAAGGAAAAATCATCAATGATGTGCAGAGATTCCGGAGAAAGTGTCATCATTTGACTGCAAACTGAGACTTTTAATAGATCTAAGACCTAGACATAATGAATTGCTTATTGCTACACAACACCTGTACAGGTGTCAGGACTAGCTAGCAATAAGCATGAACAAAGTTCTGTTACCACTGACACAGCAGAAGTAAAGCAGGCTGGTACTGGTCGACACTGCTTAATTCAATTACATTCACAACAGACTGTGAAACAGGTTTGTATGCAATCAACTACAAGTGATTAAAATAACCCATGTTACTTAAGCAGATCACAATTGTTAGCCCATTCTGTTCTAAAGATCTGATTTAGAGAAGATCAAATTAGATGCACTGCTGCCTGGGGAATGTTCATATCATGAAATCCTCCTGACAAGCAACAGCAAATGGGTCGACACGAGGTTAGAAACTCCAGCCACCACAGCTCTGATGTGTCAAGAGCAACAAAACAAGAGCTGACCCTAAAAACTGAGGGGATGTCAATTTGATAAAACATAAGCCACGTACAGTGCTGTCTCCCTTCTTGGGTGCTGAGGCCTTCCTGGGGAAGATGATGAGCTTGGAGCGGTACTCCTTCAGCCTCTGTACGTTGGCCTGAAGGGATTCTGTGGATCGGTTGCGACGGCGAGGGTCAACAGCAATACCAATGGTGCGGGCTACTTTCTTGTTGATGCCAGCAGCCTAAAAGATAAACCGCACATCAAATCTTGAATGGTCGGCATGATCGTAAATGCACAGTTAATACATCAGAAACACAAAATTGTACTAATCAAGTACAGAGCAAAACAGTCATCAGTAAAAACAGTTCATCAAAAGATGTACAGAAATTCCAGAGAATGAGTCATCATCTGACTGTTGCTCCGATTTAATAGATTTTTAAAAAACTACCCAAGAATGAGAACTATAGATTAATGATATTTATTCCCCTTGTAATTGGAATAGAATTCTGAAAGACGTCCGGTTTTAGGCATTGTTTTTACAGACAAGTCTGATTAAATGAGATCAGTTTATCATGTCTAATCTTATCAGCATGGTTTTCATGATTACTATCATCAAAAAGTCCTCTTATAAATTAAGAAAGCCCTAAATTGTTTTCATCTCATGAAATGAAGTGCTGTAATGGACAACTTGCACAAATAATCAGGTAAACAGTTAATCCAAAGAGTAAACGGGATCTTGACAGTAATATGTGCAACCAGATTACGTTTGTTTTTTAAAATTTTTTTTAACTGTACAGTTAACCAGTAACTTAGCTAATGTATAAAAACATTACAATATTTTACTGTGACTTTTATTGTCACAAACCACATGGTATTGTCTATATTTAAACTTGACCAGCTGTCATTGAAATGCAGTCAAAGGGATTTTGTGCCATACATTCATAAAAAAAAAGTTATAATATATAGTAGTAAGAAATGGTGGCACATTCAGTTCTATTTTAGGTATATTCTTCAACTCACTAAACATACAGATGCTGTGTATTATCATATGACATGAAAATACACAGCATCCTTTAAAAGGTACTGTGTAACTCCATTTCCACATCATCTTTACCAACCCTAACACGTACAAAATAAGGTAAGAATCAGCCATACCCTCAGCTCTTCCAGGGAGAAACCACGTCCGCCGCGAACCTTGCTGTGATACCTTATCGTCGGACACCTGACTGCTGGTCTCAGTGGTCCGGCGACTGGCCGAGGAGCAATGCGGCGAGCCTTGGCCTGACGGGCCTTACGTCTGAAGAAAGCCAGAAAAGTCCATTTAAAAACAGACTCCTATTTGCATGAAGCAAAGCATCAAGTGGCTTTTCCACCACATGGTAAAGTTTGGGACGAGCTACTTCAAAGGCCACAAAAAAATCATAGTTCTAATTAAACAGTTAAAGCAAAACAGTCATCAGCAAAAGGGTTCAAGGAGTATCATCAAAAGATGTACAGAGATTCCGGAGAATTTGTCATCATTTGACTGTTGCTCTGAACTGTCAATCAATATGGGGGAAATACTACATCAGAGGATGAGATGAGTATGGTTGCACAAAAGTGGCTTCAGACACAAAAAGTAATTCTAAAAACCTCATCAGCACTCACAATAAACATACAATTACACATGCTCTGCTGAAATCCTTAGGCTCACCTGCGGAGTTTTCTGGCCGGCTGGTTGAACCAGGTGCGAACTCTCCTCTGCCAATCTTTATGAAAGTGAGGGTCCAAAATCATGCCATTCCGACTGGGGGCCATGATTGCTTATTCCCTGAGAAAACAAGACACTTCACTTTCTGCAGCACTACTCAAGTATTAGACTTCACTAACGACTACACATCACCACTACTATGCTTGGCTGACATTCCCTGCACCTTCATAAACAGTTAATATAGCCTTAAAACTGTATATCTGAATCCTTCACTCAGTTAAGAGAGCCCCGCGCTGTTTAAGCTTAGTTAGCTAACGTTAGCGCTCCGAGCTAAATCTGAGGGCCACAACTAACCGGCTAGCTACACAAGCACAACAGACCGCGTAGCTTGCTGCTTTATCGTATACCCAAGTCTTAGTTACACACGAAACCCAGACGCCGTTCTTTCTGGCATGAATGAACAGTCAGGTTAATACGTACAAAATGGTTCATTTTAACAGTGAAGTGTTCTCTTTGGACATACATGCGCGCCGCCAACAGCGACGACCCACACTACATAACCAGTCTTATTCTACAGATTTCACAGACCGTACAAGGACAATAATGGTACGCCCTGACAAATAATACCCAACGCTGCCCATCTGATGAAAGAAAATAGTTGTCTTAGTTGCACATGAGGAGGATTAAAGAGGATAAAGTTGGTTGTAGGGGAGCAAATCTACACGTACCTTCCAGGGAGGAATATGGCCGAAAAGAAAAAGGAATAGGCAACGCGGTGTTTTGTGGGATATGCAGGCGCCAGCCAATGACAGCGCAACGGAGACGCTGTAACCCGGATATGTGTAGTTCAAAACACAGGCGTTTATAACTCTGTCAACTTACTCGCCGCACAAAACATTAGATTTTTACTATTTAAACACACCGCGCTTCACCGAGGATGAAACACAGGGCAGTTGTGTGTGCTATACTACGATCGATGTCCTCAAAACAACTCCATCTCCCTGTTAATCGTCTCACGAACTCTTTATTTTTGGTACTGGACACATCGCCGTTCGCTGAGGATGAAAGACAGGACAGTTATGTGTGTTGTATTACCATCGATGTTGTCGAAACAGCTCAATATTGCTGTTAATCGTCTTACAAAACCTTTAACTTAAGTATTTGTACTCATGCTCGTTCATTAAGACTGAAAGACAAAACAGTTATGTTTATTATATTATGATCAATGTAAACAAAGCAACTCAGTCTTTCTGTTAATCGTCTCACGAAACCTTTATTTTTAATATTTACACACATCGACGTTGGTTAAAGTTGATAAACAGTGCAGCAATGCTTGTCATATTACCATCGACGTTCATACAATTACCCACGATTGCTGTAACTTGTCAAACAAACTTTTTATTTTTAGTATTTATACATATCGACGTTGGTTAAAGATGATAAACAGTGCCGTTATGCTTGTCATATTACCATCGGCGTCCATAAAACAACACACGATTGCTGTAAATTGTCCAACAAACTCTTTATTTTTATTATTTAGACACATCGACGTTGGTTAAAGATGATAAACAGTGCAGTTATGCTTGTCATATTACCGTCGACGTCCATAACATTACATACGATTGCTGTAACTTGTCCAACAAACTCTTTATTTTTAGTATTTAGACACATCGACGTTGGTTAAAAATGATAAACAGTGCAGTTATGCTTGTCATATTACCGTCGACGTCCATAAAACAACACACGATTGCAGTAACTTGTCCAACAAACTCTTTATTTTTAGTATTTAGACACATCGACGTTGGTTAAAGATGATAAACAGTGCAGTTATGCTTGTCATATTACCGTCGACGTCCATAAAACAACACACGATTGCTGTAAATTGTCCAACAAACTCTTTATTTTTATTATTTAGACACATCGACGTTTGTTAAAGATGATAAACAGTGCAGTTATGCTTGTCATATTACCGTCGACGTCCATAACATTACATACGATTGCTGTAACTTGTCCAACAAACGATTTATTTTTAGTATTTAGACACATCGACGTTGATTAAAGTTGATAAACAGTGCAGTTATGCTTGTCATATTACCGTCGACGTCCATAAAACAACACACGATTGCAGTAACTTGTCCAACAAACTCTTTATTTTTAGTATTTAGACACATCGACGTGGGTTAAAGATGATAAACAGTGCAGTTATGCATGTCATATTTCCATCGACGTCCATAAAACAACACACGATTGCTGTAACTTGTCCAACAAACTCTTTATTTTTAGTATTTAGACACATCGACGTGGGTTAAAGATGATAAACAGTGCAGTTATGCATGTCATATTACCATCGACGTCCATAAAATTACACACGATTGCAGTAACTGGTCCAACAAACGATCTTTTTTATTATTTAGACACATCGACGTTGGTTAAAGATAATAAACAGTGCAGTTATGCTTGTCATATTTCCATCGACGTCCATAAAACAACACACGATTGCTGTAACTTGTCCAACAAACTCTTTATTTTTAGTATTTAGACACATCGCCGTTGGTTAAATATGATAAACAGTGCAGTTATGCTTGTCATATTACCGTCGACGTCCATAAAACAACACACGATTGCAGTAACTTGTCCAACAAACTCTTTATTTTTATTATTTAGACACATCGCCGTTGGTTAAAGATGATAAACAGTGCAGGTGTGTTTACTATATTACGATCGATGTAAACAAAGCAACTTAATATTGCTGTTAATCGTCTCACAAAAGCATAAAGACACATTGGTTAAAGTTGAGAAGCAGTGCAGTTAAGTAGCTCAGTCTTGCTGTTAATCGCTCAACAAACTCTTTATTTTTAATATTTAGACACATCGCCATTGGTTTAGTTAAAAACAGTGAAGTTATGTTTATTATATTACTATCGATGTCCATGAAACAGCTTGATTTTGTTGTTAATCGTCTCACAAACCATAAAACGTTTATTTTTAGTATTTAGACACATTTCATTAAGGATGATATACAGTGTTATGTTATTAAGTTATGTTGTGACCGAAGTGAATAAATCAACCCAATCTGGCTGTTATTCGTCTCAGTGTATAATTACTGGCTGCTGAAGGTCCTCTGTTCGGCCGTCTATTTAAAAGGCAGTGTATTTGTATCCCTCACTATTGCCGCACAATTTAAGGTGGAACGGACAATTCGAATGAAACGCAAACTTCAGAAAGCAAGCAGCCGGGCTTTTCCAGCGAACTGATAGTCATGCTTCGGCTCTTTTTTAAAAATATAAAACAATAAAAATAAAAAATAAAAATCTAACTGTGAGATAACTGTGTTGGATTATTTGAATATAACATAACATATTTAATCTGTTTTGGTCATGTTACTCACATGGTAATGTAAGAAAACGGGTTTCCTAGGATGTTGGTGAAGAGCTATAGCAACATATCGCTGCAGTTATAACTCACAAAACTTATTTCATATTTGGACACATCCTCGTGCTTTGAAGATGAAACACAATGCAGTTAACAGTTGTTATATTACGATCTATGTCCACAAAACATGTACATCTGCACCGTTACCGCCATGTGAAAATACTTTTATTATGTAAAACACGCTCTCAGCGAGCCCACAATAATTTCATGTTTCATAATTAAAGTCTTTGTTTTTCTAAATAATTTTTAATAATACAAAACTGCCTTTATGACTGATAACTCCAGCCAACCCTGAAATTTCGTGCATGTTGTTTTTTTAATAATTTCTTAATATCATCATTATCCTGAAATTGTCTGATACAAATAACCTGAAGCACAAATGCACCAATTGTTCCATAATTAAAGTCTTTATATTTTTTTTTATAAAAATGTAATAATGTAATAAAATAAAACTGCATTTATAATAACAGTCATATGTTTATTACTGTATTGAGTATATACATCATACAACTTCAGAACATTTTCTTAATATCATCATCATCAACATGAAATTGTTTGGAGACCAAAATGCAACATTTGTACCACATCTAATGTTGAATAGTTATTTTTCATGAGAAATGCAAACTGTGAGATGACGTGATGTAATTTGTCACAATAGTAATAAACACAGTTATATCGTCCACAGCAACTTTGTTTTGTCTGTCAAAATTGTGGCTATTCTGTGTATTGGTCACTAGAGGGACATGTGGTGGCACTCTTCATCAGACCTGGCTGTGGCCTTTTATTAAATCTTGTGCAATAGACTCCTTAAGACAACTTGCGGGTACCTTTATATAGTCTGTACTAACAAAAAATTAAAAACATCTTAACTATACATAAGGACCCTCTCCCTAATTCTAATAAAACAGATTATGTGTTTGACCATTTGTTTATTTACACAGACTTATTAATCTGGGATGGTCCAATAATAAGAGTATTTTTTTTTTATATTTAAGCTTTAGCTTTGCATAGTATACTTTAAGTACCATTTTCTAATGTGAAAACTTGGTGCCTTGACTTATAAAAATGCACCAGATAGTAATTAAATCTTAAATTTAAAGTTGCTTAGGAACAAATGTGTCACCCTACATTTGCTAGGACCCGTAAAGATGATTCAATATTAAATTATTATTAAAAATTAAATGAAATATTATTTTATTACTTTTCTCATTAAGGTTATTACATTTGTGTGGTTTTATGGTCACAATTCATTTTTCTATTACAATTTTCCAACCTGTCAGCAAAGTGCTCAGAGCTAAAACACTCCTTTGAACTGTAATATGGTGCTAAACTGCTATAGGCTGAATATGTGACTATATGTAACGTTTACATATTACTTCAGACTTGTTTGCTTAAAAAAAGTGAGGATAGTTGAGTTTCCCATGTTATGGGACTTTTCAAAGCATTCATGACCTTACTGCAAATATAGTCTATTAGGTAACGTTTGCTACTTTTGTTTTGAGCTACAATGCTAATGTAGCTAACAAGTCATGGAAACTTGCCTACAAGAAATCACAGTGTATTATGTTCTGATATATGGGATTAAGTAAGAAGGACATTGTCACTGTCCAAAAAGTGGACAGTGTATATTTTTCCACATTATTTAAACACAACAGATGTACTTTACATTGATTTTACAAAAAAATGGGCCAATAGAAATAGTTCTAAATTACTTGAAAAAAATGACTTAGCATTAAATGTGCAGTTAAAGAAAAGCCTCTGATGTAAATTTATCATTTTAGAGATGTTCATTTTGCTTTTCGGTCTGGACAGCAATGGCATACAAATTTACTCCAACAATTTAAAACACACGGCTGTCTATAAAAGTTCAGGTATCTGAGAGAACTCTGGACTGAAAAATCTCATACTTATCAAACCTTCAGTAACCCACCATGATTGGGGGCAATTCTGGTAATCCAGGAAGAGACCTCTTACATCTAGATATATAGATTTTATCATAAGATAAAGCTCATCTGTCAGAATAACCTGAAAGTGGACAAGTGGACCCAAACCATGTCAACAAAATGTCCCTGACAGCAAAACAGAACCACGAGACCCCTTCACTGTAGGCCCCAAGCATTCAGGGCTGTACTATTGCCATGGGGGGAATTTCAAATCTTTAATAATATATCTTCATTTCCATTTCATTTCCTTTTCTTAACTCCTTAATCTGAGTAAACGAGGAAATTGAGAGGACAGAGGAATCCACAGCAGACGTTACTGTCCAGTAAGGCAGCCTTCACTCAATCATCATTTTCATCTGCTGATAATAAAAACCTTTATACTGTGATTATGATTTTTTTATACGAGCATACTTGATTAAAATTTAACTACATCATCAAGTTAATAAACTTTCATAACACTGTAGCAGTACCATCCCATTAAAGGTAATCATACAATGAGGAGATGAAGACTAAGAACTGAGATCTACTGTATGTTGAAATAAAAAGACTTCCATGTAGGCCGCACTTGTGAGCCTCCTCTCTCCTCCGGGTGCATTTTAAGAACTGATACATCTTTCTTTTTAAATGGCTGAGTACAAGCAGTTTCCAGGCCACACTGGGGTAGGCCAGAGGAATTGTGGATTAGAGCTCCACCCTTGGTGGAAATCACATATGCCCTTGACCACTTGTGGACAATTGAATAAAGAATCACTTGTCTGGCTATATATGTGTGTATGGGTTTTTCACATCTCTGTAGATCATTACCTACAGATTTTATACCACTCAACTCTCAAATGTGCATTTGTATTTAGCAGGGTAAATAATGTGCTTTCTTTAATATCTCTCTTTGTATAATAACCCTCTTTAAAGTTTTGGGGGTGAACTGCTCTTTGTTGACAGCCTGGTCATATTCTGCATTGACATCGCTTAACTGTATCATGGAGTACATGTCCGGTAGCAGATGTTGTTAACTTTGCTGCAGTAACAGCTTCTATCATTCTGTGAAGGCTTTACACTAAACATTGCTGTGAGCATTAATAAGTAGGGGTGTAAGAAAATACTGAAAATTATGTTTTGTAACACTGCATCGATTCTCAAAAACACAGTATCGATACACAGATTTCTGGCAGACAGTGACTCATTGTGTGTTGTGTTTAAACCTCTGACCACTAGATGGCAGTGTTGTAATCCATTTTTAGCTCCATTTCAACATTAACAAGCAGCACAAGGGCACAATACTATTGCAAGCATTGACAAACCTGTTCATATAGTGGTGTGTTTTAATGATAAGATCTGAAAAATCTTAATATATCACTTTGCTTGCAATGTCGCATTATATCACGATATATTGAATTGTGAGTGCTGTATCACGAAACATTGTATCGCCTGTTTTTTTCCAATACACAGCTGTTGGTTGATTCATTCTGGATCACAAATGCCACTCAAACTCATCCCAAAGGTATTCGGCAAATCTTCATCACTTCAGAGAGCACAGAACGCGGTTCTATCACTCCAAAGCCCAATACTTTAGGGGGAGTGGCGCTTTACACCCCTCCAGCCGAGGCGTGGCTTGAGGCAAGATGACCTTAGGCTCCTGTGCTTCAGGGCACTCAAAGGTTGTACTGACAAAGTTGTTTCTTTAGAGATTATACAAGCTGTGCTTGTGCACAAGTGAACTCTCATGTTTGTAACAGGTGCACTTGAAAGTAGCTGAATTTACAAATTAATCACTTTTGAATAATGTACTTTGAACACATTTGACTTTCCAAAGTTAAAATTCTGTTTAAGAACTCATCATTATGATCATTATAATGGCTAATTCATTATAGCAAGATGTTCCTCTTAAACAGAGACTATGCTCACCGGTTCATTAATCATTAATAACCCTTGCACCGTGAAACTCATTTCTATGGTAATCTTAGGGCAAAGGTCAAGGTGCACAGTGCTGGAGTGGAGCAGCACTGTTGCGTTTCCTAACCCTAGTTCATGTTCAGCAGTAGATCATTCTTTGTGTATCTGCAAATCTCTCCAGCTACTCAAATCATTTTTAAGCATAAATAAAATGAAATTGAATCTTTAGGAATGTACAAAGTGTGTGCACACTTTAGATATTTCATTATTCGTCACTGCAGCTCTTTTAATCCAAACGGAGAGGCCAGTTTAACACATTTAGTGGTTCATATTAATTACACCATTAGATGGGGATGCTCTATTTATGACTTTAAGCCAGATCATAAAGGGCATGTGGTGACTAAAGACAATACAAGGTCAAAACCTCTGGATATACTCACAGTCAGAGTGGTTTAAAGTGAAATAGTCCAGAAACATTTATCTACAGTGGTATTGAGGGAACCAGGGGTAGCAATGTGTACAACACAAATATAGCCATTTCGTTTACTATGTGTCTTCTGACTTCTTCTATATAGTGTTGATTAATGGTAAAATAATGATAAATCTGAGTTTTCTTTGGACACTTCTTTGCCTTATAATGCTCTACCTGTACCTGTCCACTGTAAATGCATTAAAAACTCTAACTCATTTATGATAAAATATTATAAAACACTGTCTCTGGCAGCCTATTTGTAATATAATATACAGACTATTTTTGATTGAGCTGTAGGACACATTAAGCTCTTCAGCCATTCTGAATAAAGCATTTCACCTAAAACACACTGAACAACCTTGTTTACATCAAACAATAAAAGGTACAGAATGGAAAATTGTATTTACACCAGCATAGTGTTCAGTACGTAGAACTGACGTACAGAGAACCTTAAACACTGTTGCTCCTCCTTCAAACACAAATCCTACATTGGCAAAATGCAGAATTCTAGAATTAGACTTGTCTCGTTAATATTTACGTCCCCAATTTACACAAGACAATGGACCAGTAGCAATAAAATTGCAGTAGATCTACTGTTCCAGGCTGTAAATTGGGCTTTGGCCACAAATCAAGAATCAAAACGGTAATTGCATCTTTAAACAAAGACAAAATTGGCTTTCTATTCTCCACCTTAAGTGCTACAGCTTGTGTAGCCAACTCCAGCTGTCATCTTTAACTAAACAACTTGAATTCAGTGTTGTTAGTTTGTTCTGCACATTTCACTCCAGTCAGTTTCTCAAACCTCAGACAACATTAGCTTCGCTTAGCGTTTAACCCTAAAGAGACTGAAGAGACAAGCAGTTATCGTCACAACCCCATCAGTAACCTGTAAGTAGCAGCCATGCTGTAAGTTTATCACTGTTTGCTGATTGAAGCACATCATCTTAAACTGAAAGTTTCACAGTGAGAACTTTAATCAACTCTGTATTTGATGTTGAGAAAAGAAAGCTAAATATCGGTAATACTATCAGTCCTCAAGTACCTAGTTAGCATAGCTAACTAAATAGTCTGACAGATACACACACACACACACCATAGCTGCAAAAATGGGCAACATTGCAATGAATGACAACGTGACAATGTACATTGCAAAGAGGAGACACTGTTTTGCACTCGATCAGCATCCATCAACAACTCCTCATGCCTCACAGCTCTACTGGCATAATAAGAAATATTATATAGATTCATTTTTCTTCCTGTTGAGAAAGCTGAACTGCAAACCTAGTATAGTGAATCTAATCGAACTATAGGCTAATTACTTATCCTTTTATTTCTGATGCATATTTAAAATAAACATCATCTCCGCAGCATCACTAAAGCTCTTTTCAACCATTCTTGACTGCCTGGATGTCTTATTGAAAACAGCTCTCTGGAAGATTTAGAGAAATAATTGCAAGTACTTTAGCATTTCTAGATACAGAAACAAAAATGGTCCAATGGCAGGATTTCCCTTTTATTTTAACCATTGCCATTTAGGACAGTCAGCAGTCACCACACTTCCCAGCTCATAAAAAGCACCTGAAACTGGTTTAAAAATAGAGTCGGTGATTATACCTGTAGCACAAGCCATAAGATTTGTGTTACCCTAACAAAAGATCCTTCAAAAAACTTCAAAATCAAGTTAAATATACTTCATAATATTTTATTAGTACAATCTCTAATGGTAGCAATTTACAGTGTTTCTGATTTGGCAAAGACTCTTTATAAAACGAAGCAGGCTAAACAGATCACTCGAGTGATTTGACATATTTGTCATAAGCAGCTTCATCCATGAGGGCTTCAAGTTCTCCAGGGTTTTCTATGGTCATCTTAATCAACCATCCTTGAAGACAGAAGAAAGAATTAAGGAGTGCATCAGAGAATCAGAGGGACCACTATGTTTTCCTCTTAAGCTAAGGCTGAGCACTCACCAAGCTCATAGCAGGATGAATTGACCAGTCCAGGGTTGTCTGTCAGCTCTGTGTTGATTTCAGTTACTTCTCCAGTCAATGGAGAGTACAACTCACTAGCAGCCTTCACACTTTCTAAAGCACCAAACTCCTCTAAAAGACAAGACGAACAGATGTCCTATGATGCTCCAGCTTAATAAAAAAAAAACAGGTTGCAGAAATAGAAACAGTAACATTGAATAACATCAGTTCTCACCCATTGGTTGAAGCTTTGTCCCAACTTCTGGCAGTCCACAATATACTACATCACCCAGTGCTTCCTGTGGTTAATGCAGTGGAGTAAAGAACACATGATAATCAACAAAAAACATATGCCGATACAGTGTACAGGGTAAGGGGCAAAGAGCAAAGCTATGGAAGATTAAGGGGGTTGCACAAAAAGGTTAAATGGTTGAAAAGGTAGAGAGTAGAATGATAAAGATGATGCTGTAAAATGAGCTGACACGTCATGCCTAACTAGAGAAGTGCATTTCCTGAAGGAAACGCAGGATGGTTGTGCCTAAACGACTAGTAGAGGAGTGCAGGTCAGTGTGTTTGGGGATCTGCCCTGAGTACATGCAGTTTGATCGCTGTAGGTTAAACGAAACCATAATATTTAATTTTAAATGTTTGTTTGGGCTTGAAAATGAATAAGACTCTATGGGAGAAACGAGGGATAATTAACGACAAGTAGAGGAGTGCAGGTCAGTGTGGTTGGGCATCTGCCCTGAGTGAGTACATGCAGTGTGGTGGCTGTGTGTTGAACGAAACCATAATATTTGTATGTGCTCAAAAATGATTGAGACTCTAGGTTGGGGGGACAAACAGATGTGTGCAGGTCAAACCAACACCGCAGTCGTAGTCGGGGGTCTGCCCTGAGTCAGTGTATGCAAAATTGTTGGATGAGCAGAAGTTCAGTAGATTGGCTTGCACTTTGCACACAACCATAATTATTGACTTACCTGAGCAAAACTGCTGATGCCAACTGTGCCGATACCCCCTTCTACTCGTACCCATTCATGTTTGTCTGTGAATCTGAGAGCTGCAGAAACCAGAGAGATTTATCAACTCAAATAAGTACATGGCTTTTGTTATAAAATATAAATATGACAATATTTATAGTTATTGTGATAAATTACATAATAATATGCTTTTCTTGACATATTGTGGATATCACCAGTACTTAAACAACTACGTACAACTGCAGGTTTAAAGAAGAGAGTATAATCAGTAAAGCTGTATGTTGGCAAGTACCTGGCAATGACACGCATCATGACATGAGTTCCAATTCAATATATTACAATACTGTAAGCAAGATACTTTTGCTATTTAATTTGAGGACAACTGTTATAGTATAAAAAACACAACACCATATGTATATGGTGTTAAAATGTTAGTGTGGCCCCTTACGCTACTTGTTTACACTGAAGTGACAGAGTAATCACTGGACATTATAATGCTTCTATAGAGCAGTTGAGGGTTGAAAGTAGAAAGTGCAATGTTTGTGCAATTTGTGAGGACTGAATAAACAAGAGTGCAGGTCAGTGTGTTTGGGGATCTGCTCTGAGTGCCCTGCCCAAAACCATGATGTTTGTATGGGCTTGACAATTTTTAGAACTCTATGGGAGGAACAAGGAATGGAATAACAAGACTAATAATAAGAGAAGTGCAGGTGGGCACGTCTGTGCATTAGTGCTTGGGGACATGCCGTTTGGAGGCTTTATGTTAAATAAACCATGGGGGGGGGGGATTCAACGGTGAAAACTGCAGAACGAGTTATAATTAATCACTGTCTCACACCACAATTTGCATGTAAACTGCTGATTTAAAAAGTAGACTATTGATACAGTATCTCAAAACATAATATTTCATTAATAAAGCGTACTCAAGATCAACCTTATTGCCACTGCTCAGTACAAGTACAAGGCAATGAAATGGATTTAGTCTGTTAGTCTGTTTTAATCTTTGTCTATTATGAAATGCTGATAATTATAAAATAGTGGTACATCTGAAAAACATGGTTTCTTCTATTGCTATTTCACCTTAAAACTTTTTGCATATACCAAACCCCCATTAACGTATTGTGTAAATCACATTTTAGGCTGTAAACCCATTAAAAAACTATGTTTCAGACATCAAGCACCATATCTGTCCAAAGATAAACATGTATCTCCATCAACTTTTATATTTCTATATCATTTGAACACGAAAGCTGCCCTTTATATTGTGTAAATATTTCAATGCTCCAAAATAGCTTGGAAATACTTTTGGTTCCATTGACTTGCATTAACATAAAGAATATTTTGCCGTCTTCTGTGAAATTGCCATTTTGGAGATACATGAGATACTGAATGGTAAACTATAAGGTCTTATAACGTTCTGAGAGGTAGAGGTAAAAGGTAACAAACTATACAGATGTCTAACTCTTAAATGCCACCTCAATGAACAAGGCTGACTCAGCATGTTTCTCTGGAATAGAGCTTTTCATATTAAACCACCATGAATTACTTAGTTTACATCTTAACCCTTTCACCCTTAACATATTGTGAACGGTCAAATCCTGAGAAGAGTTACGGCCAGCCTCACGTTCAGCAGGAATGAGGACAAAATGCTTGCAAAAGACTGAAGCTCCAACTCTGCAGTCACATCGAGCAGTGCAAGCTTTTAGTTATTTAGATACAGAAAAGGATCATGAATAGGCAGACCTGACAGGCAGAGGCACCATATTTCCCAGACATTCGGTGCCATTCAAGTGTAATACGGCTCAAAGGACGCTTTAATGTATTCTGGACCAACGCCAGAAGGTCTTGTGCAACACAGCAGACCCTACAGTGCCTCCTCCTCATTACTGACCATCCAAAAACTGAACGGTTCGTTTGGTGGACTTAAAACTAAATTAGACAGGCTGCTCAAATCATGAGACCAAAATATTCCCAGTTTAACCCAATGAGCGCCATGTCCCCGTAACACCTTTTCCAGTTTGAAAAGAGGGGATGATTATAAATTAATTCATCTCCCACATCTGAATATGTATAAAAGATCTTGGGAGATATATATATATATATATATATTTAAAAAAAACACACAAGAGCATCAAGTGCAGGCCTGTTTAGGATTCCCCGAGGGCCAATTAAATGCCTCAACGCCAGCATCAGCCCATGCAGAAAAAATACAGGTTTAAACCAGATTGTGAACAGTAAGGACACTGAGACATGGCTGTGGGAAGCAGGGTCCTTTTGTGCCTTCAGATCCGAGCTGGGTGGGAGGAATTTCTTGTTTTTTCAAAAGCAGCTAGTCGGGGTCAGGAGCAGCGCAGCGCTGCATCAGTGGACACTGGTTCCAGGCTGGATGAATCCCACACAGGCTACTGCTATGAAAGAGGATGGAGTGAAAATGAGGCACAGACTGTTCCACTACTGATTTGTTCAGTTTTTTCAGGACCAGCTGGAGATGTGGAGAGTTCTGTGAGTGAGTTTATTGAGCTCCACTAAGAGGGATAATTCAGCGCCCACGGCTAATAAGAGTCCTGGCGTGGCTGCTGTCCCACATTTTTAACCTGAATTAAACTAAACTCCTACTACTAGTTGAGTCACCACTGCCAGCATGACCTGACCTGTCAAAAGCCCAACCTAACCTATTAATTCCTAATCTAATACTGCACTGCAGTACTGGAGAGATGTAAATACAGGCCTGTAATCTTAATAAACAACAATTTAACCTACAACGCGTTGTGACTTGTCTTGTACAAGAACACAAGAACTTGAAAAACTTGATTTAGCCGATTATTCGTTTATATGTTACACACAGAGCCATTAAACAAAACACCCGAGTCCCACACGGTTTTGCTAAATGGCAGCTCGTTTGTTGTGACTGAGTTAACTTTACCACGTACGTTTCACAGCGTCAGGCGATAAAAAGACTGACCGAATTAAGAAAGACAGGCGGACAGACTGCCTCCAGTTGTGCTGGTGAGCTCGCGGTTCAGTAACCTCGACCTTTCAGTCTGGCTGAACTGTATCTTCTTACCTTCCTCGAGCCGCGAGCTCGCGCTGAACGCCCTCCAGCCGGTCGCCCTCCGCGCCGTGTGGTGCGAGGAGATGCGCGCGTGTCCCGAAAGCAGCGGCAGAACTGCAGGAAAGTTTGAGGAGAAGCGCCGGAGCGCCGCGCACATCGCCATCTTCAGCTACTCTACTGGGCTCGAGTGAAATAACAGGTACGACGAGCGACTCGTCCACGACTCGTTCTTTTGAATCGATTCTTTTCAACATTTCAGTAGAACCGAATCACGAGCGAGGAAACCCTTCGTCGACGCGATGTTTACGAGTTACAGACTCAAAAGACTTAATCACAGAAAACGAATATAATCTTTTACTGTTCGGCCTCGTGGGATGAGCTCCAGGTTAAGATTAGATGACTAGTCTTTCTAGTCTGCCTGAATTAGTGAGTAGAAGTGACGGAGATCAGACTGGATGAAAATGAAGTTGACTTTACTAGTGAATCAGTGAATCAATGAATCGGTCGTTCGATCCACTGAAAAGAACAATTAGAGAGAATCGGTTCGATCAAACTGAATCGATCTCCCCATCCCATCGTTCTTGCCCGCGTGGGGGGCGCGCTCCCGCGTTACAACAGTTACGTTTTTTATTGTGCGTGTATTTATACATTTTTTGAGAACCTCCATGTCTTAGACTTATACTGCTAAACTCACGTACATAGTTTTTCATATATATGTCGTTCTGAAGTGTACAGCATAGTATAAATAAACTATATATTGCTGAGTATCTCTTTGGTAAATATATTAAAATCAGTTAATTTTATTATTTCATGTATTTATGATTTAAAAATCTTGTTTTTGACCTTAAATTATTGTTTTAATTTTTATTTGTTTACTTAATAAACGAAAATATTTTTTGTAAATATGTCCCTGACTGCAAATGTTTACAAATGTGAACAGTTTCTATCAAATTCCACAGTGAACACATATAAGGGTTAATTCTGGGCCCTGCTGTGTGTTAGAAGGCAGTGCTACAAAAAATATTTTTATTAACATTTTATTAAGTAAAATAAATAAAACAGAAATAAGGATTTGTGGTGATCAAAAACAAATATATTGAGGAATTAATGGAAGCTTAAATGATGGAATTAATTTATTGCAAAGATATAGAAAATAAAATCTCATCAAAGAGTTAAAAAGGTTACCAAAGGTCCTCCTGTAAAGATACCACTGATTTTCCATTCAATCTGATGCCTAATAATACCAAGGCTAATATCCCAACACCGATACAGATTCTTTGTAGGTTTCAGCAATAACAAATGGTAAATGTGAACAAACTTAAATACTAAATACACAGAATTTTCATGTTGTTTCTTTTTGAATGACATTACTTAACAAAATTCAATTCAATGATCAATAACATTTTCCATTTTATCAGCTACACGAGTTTTGGAGCTATACGATTACAGGCTGTAGTCCATTTGATTCTCTGCATATGTTGTTAGCCTCATCTACCCTGTTCATCCCCCACAGGACCACCAGGGAGCAGGTATTATTTGGGTGGTGAACCATTCTCAGCACAGCAGTGACACGGATGTGCTGGTATGAGTAGATCAGACAGAGCAGTGCTGATGGAATTTTTAAATATTTCGGTGTCCCTGCTGGACTGAAAACAGTCCTTTAGCTAACCATGACCGGCCAATACTCTCCTGTGACCACTGACAAAGGTCTAAAGGAACACAAAATGTGTGGCAACGGATAAGCTATCGTCTCCGAGTTTACATCTATGTGGTAGACCAGCAAGGCAGAGTGGACAGTGAGTGGACACGGTGTTTAAAAACTCCAGCAGCACTGCTGTGTCTGATCCACTCATACCAGCACAACACACACTAACACCACCCTCACGTCAGTGTCACTGCAGTGCTGAGAATGATCCATCACCCACATAACACCTGCTCTGTGGTGGTCCTGGGGGGATCCTGACTATTTAAAAAGAGAGTAAAACTATACAGATGAACTATTGTCTGTAGATGAAGAACTACAAAGTGCTCCTATATGGTCAGTGGAGCTGATAATATGGATGGGTCTAAAAGAGTTTCGAACACCTTTTTGGTGTTAAACTGCATTTAGGTCTTAAAAGCTTTAGGTAGATACTGGATGTACTAAGTACTAAGGAAGTACTAAGTAACAGTACTGATACTGTCTTTTTTAGTTCATACTCAATTTTGTAGCTGTTTTTTATTGTACTCAAGTTATTCCCATAATATATTTACTTGATAATGATTTTAGGCTGCAGTCCTGTGTAAGTCAGAGTAGTTGCAGAAATAAGGCAGAGCTTAATTCTTAGCTAATCAGCTCTCGCTCAGATTTTCCTTAACCCTTTGGTGCACAAGCTAAGCAAAACCCTTCTACTGCACAACAAGGGTTAAACCTGGCCCATATTAAACTATAACAAAAATAGTTTTTGCAAATATGTTTGACTGCAAATGTTTAAAAATGTCAATAGCTCCTATCAAATTCCATAGTGAACATCAAGGGTTAATTCTGAGCCATGTTGTGTTAGATGGGCAGTAATACAATTTTTTTTAATTAATATAGTAAAATAATAAAACTGAAATAAGGATTTGTGATGATCAATAAACAAGTAAATGGGGGATTCATGGAAGCTTGTATGATGAAATGAACTTATTGCAAAGATATAGAAAATAAAATCTGAGCCGGGCCTCTTTTGACCCAGTCTGTGCATCAGAGGATCAAGTAACTTAATTGCAATGCATGGTTCAAAGGCAAGCTAAAGGTGATGCTTTGGATAAGCAGAACACATAAGAGGGAAGTAGATTTAGCTTATAAAGACATCCTGAAGTGGAAACCAACCGCAGTGTTTGCAGAGTCATCAAAATGCTTTTCTCATATTAAATAAGCAGATACTTTGCCAGTGCATACAGAGTACAAGCAGACTCTTCACTAGCCCATTCTAAAAAATGCAAGCTATCCACCCACCACATGTACCAAGTGCAGCCAAATTGAATAATCCAAATCTGCACCACCAAATCAAACCTTAGATTGTTTATTATGCAATTACAGGTTTATTTCCATGACCATTTGAAATATTAAAAAACAGTGGACAGTAGGTATTAAAACCAGTAGAACATCAAAGTATGGCTGAATTTCAATCTTTGTCTGCTTGATTGCTTCAGGCCAGAACATGATGTTAAGAGACAACAGGCAAAAGCAACAGTAAAATGGGGTTCACTGTTTTTGCCTAGCTTTGTGGAAAGAAAAGGTAGATATGGTTCCCTTTTACTGCATGTGAAAAGCCTTTTACATTTCAGATATAAACCACTATCTTTACAGTAACCCGAACAGCTCAGTGGAACCCCAGTATGGACGAATCATCTCCAAGTTTCATCACAATGTCATCGGTTTCTCAGTAGGTGACATCTAAGGTCAATGTTAAACTGAAGTGCCCTCTGCTGGAGGGACTGGTTTGTTATCTTCAGGCTTCATGGCAGGAAACAGAAGGACTTCCTGCAACACAATTACAAGACAAATCCTCCATGATGATAATTCGACACAAAAATCTAAAGTCTTCGCCACAATTTGTGTAGAGCAAGAAAGCAACAACTGCTGTTTAGAGCATCAAGTACTAAACATTTCCATTCTTTCATTGAATATTCCAATTAAAGATGCACCAGTTCCACTTTGAATTTTACGATACAGATACCAAATCCATAAACACAGTTAACTCTATCAAACCTCACCAAGCTACAAGTGTCTAATATTTATACAATTTATTATTTTAGGGGAATCTGTCTGTGTGACAAATAAAACACTGAGATAGACTTAATTGTATTTACTTGATGTTTATGTATTAAATGCTGTTTTTTATAAACTATATATAATTACTGTTGAGCATTATATAATTAGTAGACCGTGTTTCCTTTATTTTGTGTGATATATATGCTGACATCAGTGCTGAATGTTGTTTCACATCAAAAATTCCAAAGTCAATTGTCTCCACACACACACAGTTTACTCACACTTACATCTCTGAGTGTTGGACCCTTACAGAGTTTGTTCACGTTATCAGTAGCAGTGAGTTCTAGCATTTTTTTCTGGCTTGGATAAAGCATAGGCCCGTGATACCCAGCTGCTGACTGATTGAGTTGAATGGTCAAGTCTGATGCTTGTTAAAGCTCATTTGAGAACCTAAACCATAATTTACATAAAACACCTTATTTTACAGGATTATGCAAGTACCTTAATGTTGTTTGAGTCTGTGAGGAACATGGTGAGGCGGTCGATACCCATGCCCCAGCCTGCAGTAGGTGGAAGACCATATTCTAGTGCATTGCAGAATGTTTCATCTATGAACATGGCTTCATCATCTCCTTCAGCTTTGGCCTAAAGGAGGATATAGGATAAGTCTCTCGTAAGCCATTTACATCAGTGACAACATCCTAATTTTTTTTAAGCTTTTAAAGCAACCTGAAATATTTCACCTTAGCCTGTTGCTCAAAGAGCTCTCGTTGTCTGATCGGGTCATTCAGCTCAGTATAGGCGTTACAGATCTCCTTCTTCATCACAAAGAGCTCAAAGCGCTCAGTCAGCCCTTTATGTGATCTGTGCCTGAGGAGAAATACAAAAAATAAATAAATATAAAATAATAATAATAATAATAATAATAATAATAATAATAATAATAAGACAAAGTAAACTATAACCCCTCAAGCAGATCATTTCAAATCACAGATGGTAGAAACGAACAGCAAAATAGTTCTATGGACCAGCAACTGAGGAACAGAACAAGCACTTACCATTTTGCCAGGGGGCTCATGATTTGAGGATGGTCACAAATGAATGTTGGGTTAATGCATGTCACCTCCAGAAAGTCTCCCACCAACTGTAATAAAGTAGTAGGTCAAAACATTGTAGGTATATGCTGGAAAAACTATGACTGTTTAAATAAATGAGCTTATCTCCACTAATCTACATTCAAAGACTGTGCAAGCCAGCATCGGGAATTATATAACTGTGCTGCTTAGATGGCTTCATACAAAACGGATCTGCATACAAACTTCTATTACAACTGTATTCTATTACAAGCAGCAAAATTCCCCTGAAGTGAAGTACCTTATCTAGCAGACGAGCAGTAGTTCTAGGAGCTGAACATTCCACTCCTTTCTGGGCGCAGAGATCATCAAAGAATTTGCGAGTTTCTACAAATAAAGCAATAAATTTAAGTAACAGAAATTTGACTTACGCTAGTTTTCTTCTCACTTTCAAGCTGGTAAGCCAGTTCCTTCTTGTAAAAAGGACAATCTGTGTCCATCTGTGTCTACTGCTACTGCTACTCCATCTGTGTCTACTGCTACACCCTCAGTTACATCACTGTGCCATCCAGATGTACCAGCAATGAGATAGGATGGCTCACGTCCACTTTACATAAAACCTCAGTCAGAGACTGCCTCAGTCATACACTGCCTCAGTCATACACTGCCTCTATCTGTGCAGCTTCTAAAGCTTTGCTATCCAGATTTTAAACAGAGGCTCTTTTCTTTGGTATTTAGTTTAAACTGTAAATACTGTTTGACCAGAGGAGGATGGGTCTCCCCTTGGGAGTCTGGTTCCTCCCAAGGTTTCTTCCTCAAGTCTTAGGGAGTTTTTTTCTTGCCACTGTTGCCTCTGGCTTGCTCACTGGGTGATATATGTTGTAACTGTCTGTTTTTCAAACTCTGTAAAGCTGCTTTGAAACATCATTGTAAAAAGCGCTATATAAATAAACTTGACTTGACTTGACACATAGGGACATTTGTAAGCACACAGATAATCTATGGATGGGATCCTAATTTTCTCTTTAGTTGTATTATACAATGGCCTTAGTAACTTAAAACCAGAGATAAGCTTGGCCCAAGAACAACAACTCACCTCCAAATAAGACACACTTGTGTATATTCTAATACTATCAGAATTATTACCATTTGAATCATATGTTTCAGGGGCTGGGAACTTCACACCCATCTCTTTTTCAAGGTCGTGAGTCATGCTTATTCTTCTGAAGGGTGGAGTGAAGTCAATTTCATAGGCCTGTCCCTCAGGCCCATCAGGGTGGTAAGTCACCTTGTAGCCCCCTGTGATATGCTTCACCATTCCTGAGAGACGAGAAAAACGTTTGATTAAATGCAATTCCTCAAAAGCAAGACATATTTACATTTCACTGTATTTAGAGTTAGACATATGCTAATAACATTTCCGTGTATTAAACGGGCCTCCTAACAGCAGCTCCTCCCTGAGCCTCATTGGTTTGAGAAAATTCACAATTTTGTATCCTGTTTTCGTCCATCTATGTAGTTTAACTACAATATTCATTGTGCATTCATTTCCATCCATTCCAGGAAGGAGTCCATTAACTTTAAGGCTAATAAATACAGATGTGACATTTAGCTTCCCAGCAGTAACATTGGCAATCTGCCTTTTTTATGCATTATCCATTTCAAAAAGCCTGTCCACAAGTACCTGCTTCAAATCAGTTGGAGTCAGAGGCTAACACAGCATGGTAAGAAAGCATGTGTGTCATATAAACACCATAATGCAATCAACAAACTGATTACATTTTTTATTATAAATTAAGGCCCATCAAAAACAATTCTCTTATATGGGTAAAAAGGATGTTTTTGACTAATAATAGAAAAACTATTCATTAAAAACAAGCATATCACTTTATTTAAGATCACAAGCCATGGTTTGGCTTTTACGAGCCAACACCTTCTTACCATCTTAAAGATCATGCATTGATTGTATTATTGTTATTTTTTATTTCTTCACAACAATTTTATTTCACCATGACAAAGTTTTCATATGCATTTAGAACTATAGAGCATGTGTGTGGGTGCAGGAGGACAAACCTGAAAGAAGCTTCTCTGTGATCTCCATCAAGTCATGATAGTCAGCGTAGGCCATATAAAACTCACACGTGGTGAACTCTGGGTTGTGGGTGAGGTCAATGCCTTCATTTCGAAACTGACGACCAATCTCATAAACACGGTCAATTCCTCCGACCACCAGCATCTAAAGAAACATTCACCTTAAGTGTCATTTCAGCTGCCTGGGATGATTACAGAGCCTTCCCATACTCAATAAGTAGCAAGCTACTGTACCTTATGGTAAAGCTCAGGGGCGATCCTCATGTAAAGGTTCATATCAAGCTCATTATGGTAGGTGACAAATGGTCTAGCCACTGCTCCTCCAGGAATCAAGTTCATCATTGGAGTTTCAATCTGCAGTACGCAATTACACAGCAGTGTTTATAGAACAATCCACCCATGTATGCATTTTAAGAAAATTTAGGGCAAACTATTTTACATTTTCATATTATCACTACACATCACTCACCTCAAGAAAGCCAAGCTGGTCCAAGAAGTTGCGCAGGTAAGTAATGATCTTGGTTCGAGTCACAAACTTCTGTCTCACAAAGTCATTGAGAATCAGGTCCAAGTATCGCTGACGGTACCGTGTTTCCTGCCACAAAGATGTACCAAGATTACAGGACACAGTCCACAATTATAACCCTTATAATGAGAATACATCTCTTTTACCCAGGAAATAACAACTAACGTTGAATACTTCCTCCATTGATGGTCTTTTCAAACCTGACACCTGACCAAAGCACAGTTCCACTTTCATAAAGACCTAGTGTCAGGCAAATGGAGGAATTTCCAGAACTGACCTTATCTTTCAGGCCAAAGTGGAGGTGGGGAAGCATGTGCAAACATGGAGACAGCAGAGTCATCTCAATAGGGATTATGCTCAGTTCTCCTTTCTTTGTCTTCCCAGGGTTACCACGAACTCCGATAATGTCACCTCGTCGCAATTTATTGTTGATGTGAACAAAATCCTCTTCTGATTTGTAATTCCTGAAAAGGGAAACAGAGGGTACAAATGCTGCATTCACATTGTGGACTAGATGATATGCTTATGCACTGTGGCATACTGTGCCAATTAAGAGTTATGAGCTCAGCTCAAACTATGCATGTCAAAAGTAAGAGGGGATATAGTTACAGTAACACCCATTTCTGTTAATGCCCCTACAGAACTCACACTTTCTTAGGCTGTTCTAGATTATATACAAACACTTAAAGCCTGTAAAGACATTTCATGTGTTGTTTAAAGCTTGTAAACAGACATTAACATGCTACATAAATTGCACCCTGCATGGAGCAGCTTTACAGCAAAGAGAGAGGAGCCTACTATTTTCGATTTCTAAAAACTGGTTGGACTTTGGCTTGTATTTAACCAGTCGCGTTTCTAGTACTCCTATAATCAACAGAGTGACTTTATGAAACTGGTCCCTCCCTATTGTAAATATAAACATGGCCAGACGATTCCATTGCCAGCTAACATGTCAAACCTTCAGATCGGCTCCTAAAGCCCTAATCAATGGGACAGCTTGCTAGCTAGCTACCTAGAAGCCTCAGAGTAAAACTGGACTGGATAATTTTCTGATGGAAATTTTGAAAATTAAATCCCTTTAGCCTCTAATCAAAACTTAACACTAAAGGAAACTTTACTTTTTGTCACTACTATAAAAAGCATTATATATCCAAAATATCATTAACTTCATAAGGGAAAGGCAAAGATTCTTAACTTTAAAGTACAATAAAAATAATCCACATTTATACTTTATTCCATCTCAGCCATTAATACTGGTTCTTTATAAAAAATAAATAAATAAATAAATAAATAAATAAAAAAACACAATTGTCTGCTGGTGGTTTTAAATTAAAAAAATAATAAAAAGGTTACAAGGCATACTTTTATAAGAGTGACTCATTTTATAATAGACTGACCTGGAATTCGCCATGACCTGCAACTTAACCCCCTCTCCTCGCAGATCATAGAAGAGCAATTTGGCACCTGAGGCCCTCTTGGCATGGACACGACCTGATGAGCAAGATAAGTTTTGTGAAATTATAAGGGAGTACACAATGTTACAAAACTACCCAAGATCCAATATATTCAGAAAAAACCTTCAAGACATGTACCTGCCACATTAAGCACAACATCCGTTAACTGGTCCCCTGGTTCCAGGTGATTGTATTTTTCAATGAAGTCAGTAAGTGATAAGTCCACATGGAACTTGTGAGGATAGGGGTCTTCCCCAGTTCCCTTCAGAGCCTGAATGGCCTGTGTGCGGATCTTGAAGTATTGCTGCAACGACAGAGGTGTATTGGAAAACAGTTTGAATATGGGTCATTACAATAAAAAGTGATTTATGCAACCAGGACCCACAGCTAGACTGAGATAGACACGTGGCTTACATTGGGGTCCAGGGACTCCTCATCAGCCCCATATGCATTCTGCTGAGACTTATCATTGGTGTCCTTATCCTGCTGCAGCTGGTCTTTAGCCTTAGCGTCCTTTTCAGCAGCCTTCTTCTCTGCTTTCATACGCCTCTTCAGCTCACTGAAACCACAAAAGAAAGTAAGTCGCATTACCGGAAGCCTCGTGATCTACAAGAAACAGTGCGTGTTGCTTAATGATCTAAAAACTTGACAAAGCATTTATTACTGTGGTGACAAAAGGTTGGTTGTTTATTCACATTAGATATAAACACCACCAACCTTTTGTCACCTCTCCAGCGACATCCTTGAATAAGCAATGGCACGGTTTGCTGACAGTGGGGAACAAGCGTCTGAGCCCGCAACCCAATGGCATGGCACACCTGCTGCCTGGCTGCTCTGACCAGGGTCAACATGCTGAATGTGTCCTATTTTAATGAACCAAGAAAACGCACACGTCACATTCAGGCCAACATCTGGGCCACCACTTGCAAATATCACTGTAAGAGATGACATATCAGTATGAGCAGAAAACACTAGTCAGGTATCAGAGGGGGGGAGGGGGCACTTGTCATATTTTTTCCCAATATTTATAACTCAGGCAAATAAATATATTTAAGTTTGTGCTCTCAAACTTCCAATAACGGTTCCAAAGGTTAAGCAGCACTTCTGTTCTAGCAACTTATCCTGTCCATTGGTCAGTTCTATCTAGCATGCACCTATCATTAGTACAGTATAGTAACTGAGTGTTTTAAGCATTGTATTGTGTTTTTAAATGGTAATTTAGGCTATCAAAACATAAGCACTAACACTTATAACACTAAATTAACACTAATCTAGTGAAGTATTGGTATGACTTATAATTGTACTTATAATTTAGCTTCTAGGAACACTGGCTAAGTATTGCATTTATACTGTATGTAGTCTTGTATTTATTCTTTTCTCTGTAGGTATCGCACTGTGTCTAACCTTATATTTTGTGGTCTCCTTTCTAGGTATCAGTACTGGCTCTTGTTTTTGGCAGTGTTTGAGTGCAAGAGTAGTTTGGACATAAACCTGTTTGTACTAGATAGAGATACACACTCTGACTGAACATAAAGCACTTATGTAGGTCAGTCTGGATAAGAGCGCCTGCTAAATGTCAAGTGTAAATGTAAAATATTGCCATTATTCACTTCAAGATGGTAAGATTCCTTCCAGCTTTTCTTGTTATATACTCCTGTTTTTTCCTAAACTACGCTGCGGTTACATGACGATGCCTGAGGACTTATACTATAACTGCTGCATCATTTAAGGTAGAACGGGAAAATTACAGAATGTAACAGTTAAGTACTTTTTTTTTAAATAACAGATCACCCAAAATCGTATACACTGCTCCTTTAATGAAGACATTACTGTCCCCGTACTGGGTGATGGTCAAGGTTATGTTGGTTATAGGGAAGAAAGAAAGTGATCGCGTGACATCTATAGTCACTTTACAGCCTTGTTTGATGACTCAACCTTGTGTGATGTTTCAAACAGTTGCATCAGCTACACTACAGGAACACAATAATGTATGCAGATGTGCTGATATTGTCTCTCACCTGACTAGTCTAGCCTGAAGGCACTGTGAACAATAGCTGTTCCAGTTTCAAATTTGATCATCTTGCTTCTAATCTTTTTTTCAATCTTAAGCAGCAGGTATACAACAACACTTCTCACCACCAAACCTGAACTGAAACCGATGCTGCCTACATTGCGGATGTGACACTGTCAAGTTTACAGAAAGTGAATGCCTAACTTTACACACAAGCCTAACTTTTCAACCATCTCCAAAACAATAATAGCTACCCTGGTATAGGAGATAAATCAAGGTTGCCAGTGTTAGTGCTTTGTTTTGTGCCTTTCTGTGTCAAACTAGCTAAAAATAGCGAGTTGCTCTCAGGGGGTGTCCGTGTGGAAAGTTAGCTTGCGGCGAGTGCGCTTCAGCTAGCATAGCAGCGTTTAGTAACTTTACGTTAACGTTTCACGAACACGAGAGCCGAATAAATAACATTACAGTCCACACCTGAGTGTGTATAGGCTATCAATGCTTTCACAATGTTTATATTGCTGTTAGGTACATTACAACGTCCAAGGAGAAGGGGAAAATCCTCAAACGTACTAAAGCTACGCTACCTGCTGAGGCTAGCCGAACAGGCTATACTGGAATTTCGACTCATTTACAATAAAATAGTTATACTGATGTAAAGTGCTATTTCTTTATCGTGACAGAAGGACCAGCGACGCTCTGCACACGTTTACAACCACAGTAGTTAACACAAAGCACACCAACAGATCAATAGTACTAGCTGAGCTAAACTAAGCTAAGCTAAACAACCACGTTGCACGAGAGATCTCTAGATTAAACCGAAAGCAGCGAACCTCCGCGGGTCTTGCAGCTCTACCAAAACACACTCCGAATCTGTTTAAACGATACCATGCATGTTAAGTCACCACTAATGTGTCCGCATGTACAGCTCGCCTACTTTTTACTCAGTTTCTCTCCATCTACAGCCCCGTCTGCCATCTTCTCCGGTCTCCGCGTTAACAAACCCACGTAGGACGAACCGGCTTTCAGCGCCTCACAAGCAGCCGCGATCAAACTGGCGTAAAGAAAACGGCAGAGCTGTCAGAGTAAAAGTCTCCCGGAGAAACGAGGCGTTTCACTCAGAGGGAAGATTCGGTGACACGTTTGTGTGGTTTTATGAGGGTGTTATCTCAATCATTTCCCATTTACAGTGAGCAGAGGTGTCAAGTAACAAAATACAAATACTTCGTTATCTTACTTAAGTAGAAATTGTAGTTATTTATACTTAACTAGAGTATTTTTTATCTGACTTTTTACTTCCACACCATTATCCCTACTTTCTAATCCTTACATTTTAAAAACAGCCTCGTTACTCCTGTTTCATTTTCGGCCTGTTCTCATTCATGTACATTTACATTCCACTAAAGGTTATTGATAACATGCCTTTGAAGTTTGACATTTTGTACCATTACAATACTTCTAGGCAACTAGTCATCATATCTTCCACTCCATAAAACACATGTTAAAGCTCAGTAGTACATAGATATGCTTCTTTAATATATTTGCATTGGGAGAGCATCACTCCTGAACTTGCCTGTGAGATTTCGGATTGAGTTTAAGGTTGTATTGTTTGTTTTTAAAGCTTTACATGGTCTGGCACCTGGCTATAAAACTGATCTGCTCTGTCTACACTCCTCCTCTCCATCATTGTGTTCCTCAAACCAGCTGTTTGTAGTCATTCCACGTTCGCTGAAGTTTAAGGGTGATTACCTGATGTTTTACTAATAAAGCACTGCTTATAAGTTATATTTATACATTTAAAAAATCCCAGAATCTTAGACATTTGCGTCTTCCCTGTCTCTGTTATTTTATTGTGCAGCACTTTGGTCGACACTTGTCTTTTAAAGGTGTTATAGAAATAAAGCTGTCTTAAAGCCTTTCTTGGCTGACTTGTCCACAGTAGGCAGAAATGTTATATATTTATATAAATAGCAGTACGATAACTTAAAGGGGACACAGAGACATGAGACTCTGGCATTCAAAAACATGAGGTAAGCTGATTGTCTGTCTCGGACCTGATTTTTTTCTAGCCCAATATAATGCCCTTTAATATCCTCCCTAAATTAGTCAGTTTTTTGTATTGATTAACGGGTATGCATTACCGCTCTATAAGCCATGTTGCTGCAACCACAGGCCAAAGAGTTTAGCAACCTTCTTCTGGTGCCACTTGAGGTGACTGCAGAAGTGGTGTCACTCTGGTGTTTCTCCTCTAAATTGCCTCTGCTCTCTGTCCTCGAGGCACGGTGCAATATCGGAACTCCTCAATACAGCACAGGCAGTAGGACAGGGCATTGGCTTCACTGTGTAGGCATGCAGCATGCTGCTGAATGTTGAAGCGGTACTCTGTAATACTGTAATCCACCTTGCGATTTAATCCTCGGGTTCTTTGGGCTGCATGAGGCTGGTCTGTAAGTTGTGAACAGTGCACAGGATGGAGGCGACACCAGTAAAGAAGTGTGGGAAAGGTGCAGCCCTACCATGATGGCCAGCACATTAGTTGCGCTCAGGCTTACTCATGTGTCAGCTGTAGTATGTGATGGTGACTTTCTTAGTCCTGTCCTGTACCTGTGAGAGGACAGTGCCTATGCCTTTATGGCTGGCATCTGTGTCCACAACAAACTCACCACCTGCCCTAGGAATCGCTAGTACTGATGCCTCACACAATCGAGCACGGAGGGCAATAAATGTGCACTCAGCCACACTGCATCCACCTTACATCACATCCACCATTGCTGGGTCTGATTTACATTCCTTGATTTGACAACTCTGTTGTGCAAATGCATTTTGGTTGCATTTTTTCAGGTGCAGACAGAGGTTTGGGACTTGCAGTCTGAAACAGTAAGCTCCAAGTTTATGAGTGCGCCGTCAAAGTTGGACCAGTGTGTCTTTAAGGATCTGACAGCCATCAAGTTGGTAAGTGCCACCTGCCAATATCTGTTCCACAGATACAGTCGGGCTTTGTGACAGTGTTGATCCACAAATAGTCCACAATAAAATGACAGCTGTTATCCTTTTTCTTTGCTTGGACACAACTGTCACTTGACTCAGTGTTGGTGGCAGCGGATGATCTTCCCAGTGGTTGCGTGTACACTTAGGTTCATTCTCTTTGGCGACTGCATGAAAGGCACTGGGTAGCCCTTCTCCCATTTACCGCCGGCTCAGGCATGTGACTTTGGCTGATCTTTTGGCTGAGGATGAGTTCTGCCATCTCTGCCTCAACAGCAGCTGCTTGAAGGTTGGCCAGTGCAGCAAGGTGTCTTAGCCCCCCTGGCAGTAGAGGAAATACTTCAGGAAATGCTTCAGCATCTATTTCTCCTTTGGCATCTTCTCAAAATGTCTGAAATCCTGTTGAACACCCTGGGTCAACACCTTGGTCAGCACTCTTCCTTCCAGAGCCAGACACAGGTGTATTGCTATGCAGCTGTGAGGCGACTACTTGCAGCCATAAGAAATATAGAGGCTCACAGATGGCATCATCATTGTATTGTGGTAGGCAGATGCTTGCCGCCTCTCTTTGGAAACCCTACCACCACATTAACTAACCAATAAAAAGACTATAAAAAAGCGTATGGCTAGAAGTGACCTGCCTGCTAACATGGCCATTTGAAGAGCACTGAGCAGCGGTTCTATCTAGTGGTATTTTCAATATGCATGTGCCATGATTTCTTCTGATTCTTCTTTACCAAGATGCTACAATACACCAATCAGCCATAAAATGTAAACTACCTTTTTGTATCTACACTTACTATCAATTTTATCAGTTATACTTACAGTATGGGTGCACATTTTTCCATCTGTTTCTCTGCATACCTAGTTAGCCCCCGTTCAGCCTGTTCCTAAGTGGTCAGGAAGCCCAAAGGATCACAAGAGAGCAGGTATTATTTGGGTGGTGGATCATTTTCAGCACTCCAGTGACACTGCTGTGGTGGTTGTATGATATTGTGTGTCGCCATGTTACTAGTGCATCAGACACAGCAGTGCTGCTGGATGCAGATGTAGAATCCATGAGAAAGACGGAAAGTCCAAAATTTCTATATCTCACTGGGCAGCGGCATCAGAACCAGAATCAGAACCAGAAAGATCACTATTACAAATGGACAAACACTGAATCAAGGCACGGAAGTGTGGACAATCATTTTACTTACGGTGCACATATTCATTGGTCCACAGCATAATGCGCTGAGCATAATCTGCCCATTCTCCTAATTAATGTCCTGCAATAAAGGAAGACAAAAGCAGATGTTACAGGTTGAATCATCATAAATACAAACATAAACTTATTGTCCTCTTATCAACCAACCTAGCAACTGCCTAGCAAGACTAGCAAAAATGTAGGGTGTCATGACCCCTGTCCAACAACAATCTCATTCTAGTCTTTGGTACAGTGGGTATAACAGGGGGTATATGTTTAATATCCAAGCTTTAGGGCACTGTAGATCGGTTAGAACAAAGCCACAGTCACCATGCGTGACATCCCCTTTTCAATGATCCATGTGACCCCTACCATCAACCCCCTAAATTACCACACCAACCAGATAACAACAGCTAAGCAATACCAACAAACTGTGCAATTACTCTGTATTTTCTTCAGGAAGGGACTGAAAAGGTGAGGGTTACCTCAGTCTGGGCTCTACAGAGACTTTTAGTGTAATCATTTTAACGTGTCGTCCAAATTCTGGGCTCCACCAAACTTAACATTGACTGGATGGTCTGTATTGGATCTGAAAAACAAATAAGTGACCAAGACATAATTTCAAGACAACACTTACTCCTGTAATCTTGAGAACAAGGAACAGTTCAACGAGATTTACTGCATTAAAACTCTGAGGAGAAAGAGAAGTTTCCTGAGGCATGTGTCTGATATCAGTAGCTACACAAAAAGCTGGTTAGTAGATTTCTTAAATGCTAAATTAGCTTCATATAACAGCTGTCCTAACTCTTTTAGCAGGTTTGTAGTTTTATTATAATCTTAAATGTATTTAACAGTAATGCATGTTATCTTAACCACCTCCAAACAAACGTCATCAAAAAAAAACATGCTAACTTTTTGTAGCAGAACAAGGTAGTTAGTTAGCATTAAAGCTATTCAATGTAAACAATCTGGCCAATGTTAGTTAAGAAATTATTATAAGTTAATAAACATGTAGTTGGTATCTTATTTTCCCTTCTGGTTCGTACTGGATCTGGGCATCCAGCATTGTCCATTGGCAGTGCCGTACACTGAACCTGGATTAAAAATAGTAGATGCCCGCTGCAGCCATAGCTGTACCAGCCAAGTCCAGCAGGGGGCGCAGTTGGGATTCCATCAACCAAATGGGAAGCTGGAAACTATGGCATCTCAGTTGTGAATTACACACTAACACTACATACTGTACTGTACATACAATGTACTAATCTTATTTAGCTTAATAGTCATTCTGCAGATCTTCCACTCAACATGTAGGCTTTTAGTCTAGACCTAAAAACTGAGTCTGTGTCTGCATCCTGAACATTAACTGGGGGCTCTGTAAGAAAAGGCTCGGCCCTTGTTCATCTTTATTTATTTCAGGTACAACAGTAAGCAGCACCTTTTCATCTAAGTGGACATGTTGGTTCATAGTAAAAGAGAGGTTCAACATCGTTTACAGCTTTATATGTCAATAGGAGCATTATGTATTCAATGCGGAATTTAACTGGCAGCAGGAGAGGAAACTGGGCTGGTTGAATATTCTAGCTCTGGTTCGGACTCTGGCTGCAGCGTTCTGAACTAACTGAGGCTTGTTAAGATTTTTGCTGGAACATCCAGAAAGCAGAACATAATCTAACCTCAATGCACTAGGCATGAACTAGCTGTTCTGCATCCTGTAAAGACAGTGCGGTTCTTAGTTTAGTCATATTGTGAAGACGGAGGAAAGTTATTGTAGTAATATTAGTAATATGTTAAATGAAGGCCAGATCAAAATCAATTGTGACACCAAGGCTTTTTATAGATGTGTCTGATGCGACTGAGAAGCTATTAGGATCAAACCTTTAACGCCAAGGGATTTCGCATTCCCCAAAAAAACCTGATGTTCACCTGAACCTTGCTCAAACCCACACTTTTAGTGGAGAACTCAAGACTGTATAGCAGCCTGAAGGGACATATGGACTGAACTAAAGAGGCCTAAGCACTGACTGAGCTAACTAAGACTCTACTGGTCTGTCAGACATGTGAGAAAATAACCAGCTTTTAGTTAGTTTTCATTTAAATGCACAATTCAGATTTACCAGTTATTTAAGAATATTTCTGTGGGTTGGCAATATTGATTTTAACTTTAAAAATACTTTTGAGAAATGTACTTGAAGGAAACCTGGCTTTAGTAAATCATGAATAGAGTGGGACTAAAAAACCACAAGGCCCTTTATTGTGTAATGCAGAAAAAAGAAAGGTCCATTTGTTTTAGGTCCAACACTTTTTCTTCCATAGACATATAAACTGGCTTGTTTTTGCGTTTAGACATGTTTGACTTTGAAGACATTGCAAATCTACAAAATGTACTGCATACTCGTTACGTTGTAAGATTTTTTAACATTTGTAGGTTATTAACTTAAAACACATTTAGTGGAGAACTTAAGACTGTAGTTGATACAGAATGTGTGAAACACTGTTGTACAATATAGAAAAATGTTCTTTTCTAAGTTCGAAATGACTAAACATTTAAATTAATCGCAGAGTATAAAGGGTTAAAACATGTTCTGAATATTTTCTTTGTCAGCAATACCTGCAAAACATTTCATATATACCAAACATGATACAAAACAAAACTCATGTATTCAAAGTGTTATTTAATTGTATTATTATTGTCATTAATATAAAAATCAATCCTTATTATTAATTTGTTTTATTATTCATCTATCCATCATCTACTTTATCCCATTAGTCGGGGTCACAGGAGCCAATCCCAGCGTCGCTGGCAGTCCATTGTGTGGCCAACACACAATCACAGGCAATTTAGAGCAACCGATCAACTTAACATAATTGTGTTTGGACTGTCGGAGGAAACTGACTCAAGCATGGGGTGGGGGTGCATGCAAACTCCACACAGAACGGCCCGGACCAGGAATCGAACCCAGATTGTCTTGCGGTGAGGTAACTGTGCTATCCACTACACCACTGTGTCGCCTATTTAGTTACTATGATTTGTTATTATTTTTTATTATAGTTATTTATTGAAGGTGTAATAAAAACTCTATTTATAAATAATTAGAATTTTCAGGCAATTTTTTTATTGGTTTAGGCTTTATAGTGTCAAGCATCAATGTTTTCAGTAGTGACCGCTTGGCAAAAAGGTAGAACACGTAGTGTAAAATTTGAATGTATTAAAATGAAATTTTATTTAAAGAAATGCAATTGATGTGATCTACCATGAAAATCTCAAGATCTGCCGGTTCACGTGGGTTGCAGACAGTAACACTGTCTGGCTTAACGTATTCTCTTCTCAGCTCATCCCCTGACTCCAGCTGCCTACTCTCACCTGGGCAGAGCGCAAACTTCAAACTTCGTAAAGGAAACCACATTTACAGAAAAAAAGATCTATTTTTTATTGATAACAGCAAGTATACAGAAAAATAACTGCAAGAGTACAAATGCCTAGATGAACACAAGATATTTCTATGTAGACTGAACTACATTCCAAGGTGATTAAATACATTGTTTTTAGATTAAACATGTAAGTCACCAACTTATCTCCCCACCATAAACCAGGCTAACCTGTGAGTGCACGTCGCCAGTTTGTTACTGAAATAACAAACTAAAAACTCTTTCATATCAAACCTACTTGCATACAGGTAACACAGGTAACACGTTCACGACTGGGTTTGCCTGTGAGCGTGTCAGATGAAAGAAAGAAGAAAATAAAGAGAATTTCTTCCAGTTGATCAGGAACTTCATTGTAATCATATTAAAGTTAGAATGACACACATTTCATCCCCATTTCAAGAAGCTTGACCAAGTAGTAGAGAGAATGTTTAACCATGTGAAAATTGAGCCCAACTGTATAGCAGCCTGAAGGGATATATGGACTGAACGAAAGAGGCCTAAGCACTGACTGAGCTAACTGAGGCTCTACTGGTCTGTCAGACATTTGAGAAAATAGCCAGCTTTTAACTAGTTTTCTTTTAAAGGCACAATTCAGAGTTACCAGTTATTGAAGAGTATTTATGTGGGTTGGCAATATTGGATTTAAATGGATTCTTTTAATATTACAAGTCTTTAAAAATACTTTTGAGAAATGTATTTGGAGGCTTTAGTAAATCACCTGGCTTTAGTAAATCACGAATAGAGTGGGACTAAAAAACCACAAGGCCATTTATTGTGTAATGCAGAAAGAAGAAAAGTCCATTTGTTTTAGGTCCAACACTTTTTCTTCTATAGACATATAAACTGGCTTGTTTTTGCGTTTAGACAAGTTTGATTTTGAAGACATTGCAAATCTACAAAATGTACTGCATACTCGTTAAGTTGTAAGATTTTTTAACATTTGTAGGTTATTAACTTAAAACAAAGGATTAAATACAGTATATACAACAACAAACAAAGTAATGGAATAATAAAGAAAAAGCAATATTATTGGTCCAAAGTCAGATGACATTATAAATGTTATATTTTGTTACGTTACGTGGTGTGTGCTTATATGGCTTTAGTGTCCCTCCACAAAGTTTTATATAGTTTATCCAACTCCATATCCACTAATCCATTCCAGTTATTCCAACTGGGACAAACGCTAGAACATCTGCTCTGACCTGGCATTAAAACAATCATAAAAGTAGGAAAATACAGGATCAGGAATGTCAACCCTGTTCAACCTCCACACTCCTTGCTGCTGAAGATGGATGTTTATATAATACAGAGATGTTTTTTAATCACAATTATGGAACACAGTCAGCTTGTTTTTTTTTGGATTCAATGATGTTTCTGGAGACAATAACGATGCAAAGAAATCTAAATAAATTAGAAAAGGTTTTCTAAAACAAAGCACTAGTAAAGTTTTCAAAGAAAATATTTGTATATATTCACATAAATAGTACGAGACAGAAACAAGTAAACAAAAAAATAAATGACAGTCAGTATTGTACAGAGATGAAGGCCAATCACAGACAGCTCTTTCGGTTCACAGCTATGCAGAGGACTCCTTTAAAGATCTAAAAGAGCGCCCCCCCCACCCTGTCACTATAGAATAGTCACTATTCAAAACTCAGCATAAAACGTTATAATGGTCATGAAAGACACAACACCCCAAACCGTTGATAATCAATGCAATAAAAGCTCAAATGAGCCATTGCCTTAAATATTACAGAGCGCGGGCTCTTGTAATGTATGCATCTGATTACATTTATTTAAAAAAAACAAACAAACAAACAAACTAACAACACAACACTGTGGCAGCTGATTCTCAGCTAACCAAATACTCCTAACATCATAACGCGAGACCTACTACAACCGAAAAAAAACCCAAAAAACATTTTGGCAGCTTTACAACAAGCCTGGCTTTGAATTTGAGAGCAAAACTCTGCAACTCACTTCACATTCTTCTCTTCCATTTGTAACAAAGCAGCCCTACTTACCAGAACCATTTGAGCCATAAAACTGGCCTAATGCATCTAAAAAGGTGGTGCTGACCGGAGGCCTTGACTGGTCCTCTGCTAGCTAGAATGTTAAAATTCTGTAGTGAGAATAGGATTTTATGTACAAGGTTTATTTACGTTAAGGATGAATGTGTGAAAAAAGGCTGTATTCCTTTTGTATGTAGCACCGAGGCAAGAAAACCTGGTAAAAAAATAAAACAAACAACGTTTAAAGGGACTGTCTACTGTAAAATGCTGGTAGCAGGAGCTAGAGAGCGTCCTCTGTATACCAAAAGAAGTCTAACTGCCCAGCACCAGCGTGCCAGACGCTAGTAATCCATCAAATGAAGCATCATCTAAACAGATAAGTAAATTTCGCAGAATTTCTAGAGCAGTAAACATCTCCTTTCTCACAACAAACACACAAACGGATACATCATTTTGAAAGAGAGTGACATTTTGAACTCATCACATTGAAGACCACGCATGAGATGTCGGCTATAAGTAATGCATTGCGAAGATTTTTGTCATGATATGAGACTGAAAGCGTGACGCAGGGCGGAGATGCTAAACAAATAAAGTGCTACTGGGACAAAATGTCAAAATATGTTACTTTTTTTTCCTTTTTTTGTTTGAACCTTTTAGAATTTGACGGAAAAAAAGACAATATGCATCAGCCACACATACACACAGACAAAGGGAGCTCAAAATGTGCTTACTTGCTGATACAACTTCATAAAAAAAGCAAAGTGCTTGCTCTGAGAACTGACAACACGACTGAACATTTCATGTTTTATGATATGTTTCATTCACAGCTGAACATTACGAAGAGTATGCCTGACGAACGCAACGGATCTTGGAAATCTTTGTTTTATAGTGACACTGTTCAACTTAGGCATGGCTGTAGCAACTCCTCGACCTCCATACCGGTATACTTTCTGCAGACACTCTTCGTAGCGCTGATGTCAAAACGATACATTCACATAGCTCTCGTCACAGTTTTCCCGATTCAGCTGCTGAGCCTTAATGACTTTCCCAATCTTCTCCAAGCCTGTCTGGATGAAAACAGTAAAGATCAACAAAGACTGTTTACATTTATATACAGTTGTGCTCAGAAGTCTACGTAACCTGGCAGAATTAGTCATTTTTTGGCCATTTGGTCAGAGAATATGAACAATGATACAAAAACCTTTCTTTTATTCATGGTTGGGTGAAAAAGTCTACATACTCCAGCTCTTAATACTAATGTCTCCTTTAACATCAATGACAGCTTGACTTTTTTGTGGTCGTTGTGGATGAGGCACTTTATTTTCTCAGATGGTAAAACTGCCCATTCTCCTTGGCAAAACGTCTCCAGTTCCTGTAAATTCTTGGGCTGTCTTGCGAGAACTGCATGTTTGAGATCTCCCTAAAGAGGCTCAATGATATTAAGGTCAAGAGATTGAGATGGCCACTCCAGAACCTTTACTTTTTTCTGCTGTAGCCAATGACAGATCGACTTGGCCTTGTGTTTTGGGTCATTGTCATGTTGGAACATCTAAGTGTGTCCAATGTGCAGCTTCCCGGCTGATGAGTGCAAACATTTCTTTAGTATTTCCTGATAAAATGTTGCATTCATCCCACCATCAATTTTTAGCAAGTTCTAAAAAGTTCTAATTTTGGTCTCATCACTCCAAATAACTTTGGTCCAGAAATCTTAAGGCTTGTCTCTGAGCTGTTTGGCATAAGAGGGCTGCCTTGTGGCATTGGCGTAGAAAGGGCTTTCTTCTGGCAACTTGACCATGCAGCCCATTTATTTTTTCAAGTGCCTCCTTATTGTGCATCTTGAAACAGCCACTTTTTCTCAGAGAGTCTTGAATGTCCACTGACGTTATTTGTGGGTTTTTGGCATTCTCAATTAATTGGATATCTTTTTAAACATGCAGAGGTCTGTCAGGAGCCCAGTAACTTACTCACTGTCAACTTGTACTGTATGTTATCAGGCCAACACAATTGTTTGATAATAAATGGCTTCACCCAACTACTAATCATGAATGAACGAAAAGTTTTTTGTATTATTGTTCATATTCTCTGACAAATGGCCAAATAAACACCGATTCTGGCAGGGTATATGGACTAATGAGCACACCTGTATAATGACATAATGACATATGACTATTTTGAGTAATTAATACCATGAGCTGCATTTACCTGTGGGATCTATAAGGTCCTAGTAGGTATGAGGGAGGTTCTTGCCTTGCTCCTGAAGGCTCACAAGGAGGTCATCAATCTTTTCCATGTTCTGGGAGGTGGTGAGGACATTTTGTACACTCCCAGATTCTGACATGGACTGGTTGAGTAAGGAATGGATCTGCTCATCACTATCCCTCTGGTTCTGACCAGACTGGCTAATGGCAATGATCTGGTCAGAAAGTGTGGTTCCTTGGGAGTTCATCAGCTGACTGCAATCTACAACAGATTATAAATCAGTACCTTTAATATCTGACTATTCAATGCAAAATTCAAAATTCTATACTGAAGTACTATTCGGACAGAATACGTTTTCAGGTCCCTCAGTCATTAGGATCTACCAGATGTTTATGAAGAAATTGCACTATAAGGATTGACACCACATCAAAAACATTTCATGGTTAACAGCTAAAATCTCATTAGCTAAGTAGTTTACCCTCAAAGGAAGTTCATCCAAGTGTGCTATTTAGTAAATCTCTTTTGAAACAAGTGAGTATCCTTTCACATTATATCTTATAACGTATATATATATATATATATATATATATATATATATATATATATATATATATATATATATATATATATATATATATATATATATTCAATGGAGTAGCCTTCCTTCCTTAACACAACAATGGACTGACGGGTCTCTAAAGAAAGTTGTTTCTTTCTGGTCATTTTGAGCCGGTCAGCAAGCCATCAACTGCTGATGCTTCAGATACTAAACTAACCTAGAATGTTGTTCTCCCTTTCATGCTCACTTATTAGTAGAATGGTTTTCAGCTGTGCATCACAATTGAGTAAGGGTGTCCTAAAAACCAATTAGCCCAATAACATCCTTAACTTGGATTGGCTGCCGTGCCAGAAGATTTAGGCAGAGGACTGAGAATTGCTAATAATAGGACTATATGCAAAATAAGCCTCTATAATAGGCTTTAATACAAACATTTTTATTCTTTAAAAATCATCTGATAAACTTAATTGTACATTAATTGTAAAATGGACAATATTGTTTGAGAATTGCATGAATCTCCTGTGGAAGTTTCATGATTAATAGAGTAGTAATAGAAAGGTCCCAAATCACTTTGAATAAAACCTCTTTACATAAACTTACATTGAAATTTAAGAATGTCTTCAAAGTATAATTTCGGAAACTAAAATAGAGCTAAACATATATAACTACTACCTGTGAGTTTTCTTTATAGTTTAGTTCACAGTATAGTTGCAATACAAAATAATACTTAGATGTTAAGTAATTGCATACTCAGTTTAATACTTGAAATTATAAACTGGCTAATAAAACTGGATAATTTAGTCCCAACAGTATTTAGAAACATGTATAACATGTATACTGTTAGTGCACTAATTTCAGTTTACTTGGGTTTAGAAAATAAAATAACGTACTAATAATAATGTAATAATGTACTTTCAGTAAACTATTTGGTAGTGTACAGCCAGCCATCACAATCATCACATTAAATAAGGTGCGCTATGTATACTGACTTGATTTGGCAGCTTTTGTTGGTATGTAAAAGCTGCTATGATCTTTACAGTTGTGAGAATGTGAAGTCTTTATGAAATGAATCACAAGTCGAACAACACAGTAATAGGCAAACAGGTACGTGCAGGTCAGTATGTCTGCGGATTAGATCTTGAGGATCTGCCTTGATTGAGTGCATGCAATTTGGAAGCTGTATGTTAAATGAAACCATGATTTTTGGATGTGTCCGAAAATGAATAAGATTCTATGGTGAACGACAGACGAGTGCGGGTCTAACCAATAATGAATTTGTGGCCTGGGGTCTGCCCTGAGTCAGTGTACGAGAAAGGGAGTCTGTCAGTCAAGCAGAAGTACAATAGATTGTTGTGTACCTTTCTATCTTGTTCATTCTCTATGGGAAAAAAATCCAGAAAAAAATTTAAATGCTGTATACAAGATGCTGTATACAAGCATGAATCACACAGTTATTCTGGACAATGGATGGACAGTTATTCTGGAATGGATTCCAACTCCAAATATTTCAAAAACTGTGGGACAAGTTACACAGCGAGGATCTGGCAGAAAGCAAAGAACGAATAACAATATAGTTGCAAGATTAGTAGTAATGATTATCTTAGTCCATCTCACCATGAAAAACGAATGCTGTCCGAATGTTCCATAACACAAACTTGTTCCCCTTAAACTGGGCTGAAAGACTAATATATTATACATTCTTATTATCTTTACCATTATGTATTTCAAAAAGGAAGATGCTAGGCTGCTGGTTCTGGCTTGGCTGGTTGAGGCTTCCACTCACTGTTGTCTGAAACAGGGATCCAGGCTGTTGCACTGGAGAGGAGGTGGTGGTCTGGAGCCCTGCCACACCATTCTGTGGAGCAAAAAGAGCCTCCTGGGAGGCTAAGCTCCTTGGCATGTTGGGCTGGGCCATAAAAATGTTCACAGAAGGCTGAGAGCCAGCACCGGAACTTGGTGCAAGTTGCATGGGCTGTTGTTCCTGGAACATCGTTTGCTTACTTGCAGACTGATTTGCCACGTCAGTGCTTTGATCCTGGAAGGACATAGGCTCAGAGGGCTCCTCCTGTCTGACCGTGACCATGCTGGACTGAGAAAAAGGGAGTGATGCATTCTGCTGCTCTGAGGAAATTAGGCTGTTGCTGTTCATTGAGGTCATCTGAGGCTGACCACTGAACAAGAGGCCAGAGGTCTGTTCTGGTGCCACTGCTGAACTCAGTGGGTTAAAGAGCAACCCAGCCTGCTGTTGATTAGGGGAGATCTTAGAATTTGACGGCTGGGAGATCCCCTGAAAAAGAGAGCCAGCCTGGGGTTGTGAGGTCTGTTGTGGCGACTGCTGCTCCATGGGGGTGCTCTGCTGAATGGGGGCCAGCTGAGCAGAGGCTTGGAACACGGCCTGGGGTTCAAGGGCAGACGTCTGCATAGAGCTAAGGAAAGCAAGCTGTGACTGGTTGTTATTTACTGCGAGCTGACCAGGTAAGGCACTCTGGGAGAGAAACATACTGCTTGCAGAAGGTTGAGGATCTGCAGACAAGCTGGACCCATCGAGAACATTCATGGTATTCTGGAAAAGGGACGCCTGGACCTGCTCCTGGGTTGGTGAGGTTTTCTGTGTGTGAAACAGTGCCTCTTGAGGGGCTTGGGCCTCGGCCAAGGAAGTAGATGTGTGGAACAAGGGAGGAGAGGAATGAGAGGGTGTCTGCTGAAGAAAGCTGGTTTGCATGGAAATGAGCTCTTTGGCTTGTTGAAACAGAGCAGCCTGCTGCTGTTGTGCAGACGGCTGTTGGAAGAGTGCATTGCTGTTCTCCACTATGCTCTGTGAGGAGCCCTGCTGCTCTGGACTGCACTGCAGTTGAACTTGGGGATGAAAAAGCTGACGTTGCAGGCTCTCCAGAACTTGTTGCTGCTGTTGTTGCATCTGCTGCTGCTGCTGCTGTTGTTGCTGCTGGATCTGCTGCTGTATTTGCTGCTGTTGCTGATGCTGCTGCTGCTGCTGCTGGAGCCGGTGCTGCTGCTTCTTGGCCAGCGAATCTTCTGACTGAAGCTGAATGTTGCAAAATCCCTTGGCTTGCAGCTGTCGCACGGCTTGCTCAAGTTGTGCCACCTCATCTGGAGGAAGGAGCGACAGTTGGTGCTGGGGGCTGTCGTCCATTTGGGAAAGTCCCACCAGTGTACCAGCACTGCTGTCGGACCTCTCCTGGGTCAGGCTTTCGGTATCCAAGAGGAACTGCTGAGTCCCTTGCTGGAGCAGCGGTTTGCCCGGCACATGGTAGGAGTTGTTGGGTGCGATGTCTTGCTTCTGAATGGTGCTTAATGTTTCCTTGCTGGAGAAAACCGAACTCTGAGGCTGTTCTTGTTCTGCTGGTTGACAGGCCAGAGAGCTTGTGAATGTCTGGCTGTTGGTAGAGATGTTGTTATTGATCTCTAAGGTCTGCTGGGCTGAGTTCATCAGGTCTGGGGTCTGCTAAGTAAATCAATTCAGAGAAAAACAGGCATTTAGAGTGCTTCGTTATTGTGTATCATGCACCACTTTGGTGTGACTTAATAAGAAAGTATTAATTTCAGTTTTCTATTCTTTTAAAAGAACAAACCTTAAAGGTTCCGTTGTTACTGGAGACCTCCATGGGAGTGACTTCTTCTCTTTTGACAAGAGGCATGATTGGGACCATCAGGCCACCATCCATTACTGTTTAAAAAACAATTACTTGATATGACTCTGTATCCACAGCGCTAAACCAACCAATCAAACAAGCATGGAAGCACTGAACAGTTTAACATAATTAATACTCTCTTGTATTACCTTTCATCTGCTCAAAGGAACAGGGCTTGACTGGAGGCAAGGTCTCTTTTTTCACAGACACATCTGTAACTGTAAATGTGGACATGTTTCAAGGTCAGTATGAGTTCCTGCAGGGCTTCTGTAGTAGCACAGTATTTAGAGAAACCTGTTATATTTCTTGGCATCATTTAGTTTTTGTTGTGTTCATAATACATAAAAAACACATTCCTAATAAAAGATATCTTCATAACTGTGAAAAAGCTCGGAAGTGGGGTTCAGGAAAAGGTTTGTGATAAGGAGTTTACAGACCTGGATCTGGAGTGTAGGTAAACGGTTGCACGTCATGTGAACGTCCAGCATTAGTCAATACATAGATCCCAACAGATACAGGACAGGTAATGGCTAGATTTTGATATGGTGGAACTTTCACAATAAGATGATTCTACACGCAAAAAAATTGAGAAAAATGACAAAATAAAGGACAAAATCAGTAAATCATTAATTAATTAAATAAAGACATGTTTAAATAAAGAGATCTGTGAGTAGGCTGCTAAATATCAATCCTTTTGGAGAGTACTGGTCTAGAATTAGTATTTGGTGATATCCACCATCCCAGTAAACACAAACAGACAAAAAAAGAATGCTATTAATATGAGAAGCGAGATGATATGTTTCCAGTTATTAGGTTCACTCCTCATCCATGTGAGCGATAAACGCCCGTGTTTCTAGATTTAGTTAGTCTGCAAGTGAGCTCTGGAATGAGCAAAACAAGTGGCCTTTACTTGCATGATGGGTATAACTAAACATGCTGATTCTAGCATCTCTCTAACAGCTTTTGTCCTGGGCTCTTCATGCACGTCTGTTTAAAAGAAAAAGTAAAAAAATTCACAAGACTGTGGATCAAAGCAGTCAAAGAAAATGATTATTTTTACTATAATCATGAGAGTAAACTGACAGGCCACAACCATGCAAATGACTTCCCAACTGAATACTGGAGCTAAGCACACCGCTTTTTAGACTCGTCCCGAGTGGGTTACAGCAGCCGAAGAGGCGTTGTCAGTGAAACAACAAGAAACCGTGGGCACAGAAGCATGGACACTTCCAGTATGATAATGTACCATGTCACAAGTAGACTTGTTAAGGCTTGTTGGCTCATTTTAAAATAGTAACTAAAGTAATATCTGTCTATCATTTTCAGCAGAACATTCCATCAAGAGGTTAAATTCCCCAACTGTTGCCCTCAGCAGCAGTGGAGAAATCAACTAGATGTTGATATATTTAAAAACAATGGTGCTGAACGCAAGTTGGGTCATGCAGCAACCGAAACTTCAGGGAAAATACACCATTAAAACATTAGTGTGTATTCAAAACACATAAATTAAAAAGGGCCTAACATGATCGGCCCACACACATGCAATAATGCGACTGTTATTCCAGTAATATTATCATTCTGGCTGTATTTGCGTGGCTGCATGCCATTGTTAGTCACTGACCACATTTGGATATAACAGATTTGCTACAAAATAGTAAGAAGGTCTAGTATAATTTATAAAGCATAATGAAATCGCTCAAACCACAGTAAAGTGTTAAAACATATTTAAATGTATATTTTTTTATTTTAGTGGTCCAAACAATGGAGCACAGCTCCATTCTGGACTGTTCCTGTACTGTTCCTATGTACACTGTAACAGTAACAGTTAGTCAAATGAGGGCAGTATTACACTTCCTATAGAAATCATGGTCTAGGATGTGTGCGTGTCCACTTACATACTAATTTGCTTGTGTGACATTCTAAACTACTGTGAAGAAGAAACGATGAAGGTCATACATTTTCACACATCTTGGATGTGTTTTGCTTTATGTGGGTCAGTAAAAAATTGCCACACCTCATACAATAATTTGTGATGAAGTCAATTTTGGCGCTGATGTTGTTACTACAGTTACTATAAAACAGTTATTTTTGGTTATAATTACAAGATGGTGCAAAAGAAGCCGTCCTCAAATCCGACTCGGATACAACCAATCATTATCGGAATGTTTGCGAAAAACATAAGGGTCTTAAAGGGAGTAAATGAGTAATCATGGGATTTATTAAAAGAAGGAAACTGCTAGTTTTCACACAGTGGAGGTTTTCCCAAGATATTTTCAATGGTTTGACTGTGTAACCTTACTGCCTCACTTTACACATACCTTAAAATAAATGATATGCAAGAGCTCAGAATGTTATGCATATTGTGCATAATTAATACCATTGATTATGTTTAACTATGCATGGAAAGATTTGTGTCTATTCTCCAGCGATGCACCAGGAGGTTAGTCATTATGAAGACATATGCTTCCTCCAACACCTCAAGTTTACGCTAAAAATGCTCTTTCGTCACATTCTATTTGAGTAACTGGGTCAGCAAACTGCGGCGCCGGCCAACTTCTGGAATGGAAACTAAAGACAATGATGACAACAGTGTGCACAAAGCAGCCCTATTTATGACCCCCAAACACAGTGCACACTCATTTGTACCTGATGGAAAAGCTCCATGTCAATCTCAGCCTCTGCCCTCCAAGACTTTTCATCTGCAAGACAAAGACAGCGGTCAAAACAAATAGTCTTTAGTATAAAACAACAGATTCACATTACCAGGGAAGAAGAGATGGAATATCTGGCCTTGTACCTGAGACGTTCTCTTGAAATATCACTTTTGTTCCCTTGAGGAAGTTCTTTCCGATGATAAACACTTCTTCGCCTCCTTGTACTGAGCAGCTGTGTAGACTCTTCTTCAGAATCTCAGGAACGCCTGCGGGCTGGGCTATGGAACGAAAGCAATGACACTGTTAGGACCCTCAGAACACACTCACAATGACCCAGTGCCGACAGAATAAAACACAGAGGAATGCATTCGACTAGGAACACAAATGCAATGCCAATACCAATCCTAACGTATGCTATGTTGCAGAGAAACTGTTTATCTGCTTTGTAGGATTTTGTGATGTGCAGCACTGCTGCTGTAGTGGTTCTCTTCCAGTTTCTTATGAGTAGCAAGTTGCTTTGCCTCTACTCACATTTTCCAGAACCAGAACCACCACAACATTCTCACAACAAACTGATCTTCACTGCTATGAATAGCTGCAATCCACTCACTGCATAGTATGGGAGAGGAGGGCGCCTGCAGTGTGAGCACAGAGCCGTCTGCTCGTGGGATGTTCACCCGGAACACCAGCCTGGCTCGGGTGCTTTTCTTCTTGGATCCGGCCACACCGATACGAGCTTCCACGTCAGCATTCCGCAGCTTCAGGATCCCCACACAGTCCACGCTGCAGAGATATGAAGCTGTCAGTTGCCATTATTCCTACCAAGATAATTTCAACTCGACATACGATGCAGCGTTTATTCTTAACATAGTTCACTTTTTTTGTGGGCTAATACAATATATACATATATTTACAATATATACATACGCCAGGGTCATATTATTGCTGGGGTCCAGAGATACTTCGATGACAGTTGTGCCCTCAATGTCTACTTCTCTGCAGGCCGTGGTGTTTCGACCTGTCACTCTGCAGGCCTGGTAGAACCCATGAGGTTTTACACGTCCAGCATCATTTCCCACAAACACCTGCAGGACCACTGGCTCCTTTACTCCCTCAAGCTGTGAGGATTAGTTGAAAGAGCAACAGCTAGTGAATATAAACATGCCAACAGACAACTGGCGGAACCTGATAATTAAATTAGCCTTTTTTTAAATAAAGTCATCACTATGCGAGGGAGGCAAAGGGCCCCTGAGGAACTGCTAGTAAACAGGCAATGTTTTCATTACGTCAGTGACCCACCTTGATGGTAGGAAAGCCTTGCTGAGTGCGGTCTTTCACAGAGCCCCGGCTGCCCTCAGTCAGGTAACGCGCTCTGTGCTGGGTCTCCGGCTGGACCAGGATCTTCAGCTCCTTCCCCTCGCTCTTCGGTGGGTACTGGCCACACAGTATCCCGCCTTTCTGACCAGATGCCTGGTTTCCATCAGAGCTAGAAAACAAAAGGTTATGTTCTAGTAGGCATCGACTTCAGAGTAACACTGAATGTATGTGATCAGTAGCTGGCAGCATGACATTGGATTGAAATCACAGTGCAGGCTGTTGGCAATGCACACTGGGCTCATTGTCACTGGCCACTGGGACCTGTTAAGTCACTGGGGAGTAATAGGATTCATTAAAAACAATGGTTTCAATTTTACGGGCACTCCAGTGTCCGGTGTGCAGTGGCCTTTAGCGTCTGTTCATATGTTAACAAAGTCATGAGACATTTACCAGCAGAGTGTCTGAATAAGCCAGATACTTACAACTCTGTGACTCATCTCAGCCCTTCACAAAGAGGGGGAATGAGTTTCAGAGCATTGTTTATATTGCGACACCTGTCCCCACCCCAGCTTAGATTCTATCACCGATCCACAGGGGGCGAAAGGAGAAGTGGTTTGGCAATGATTCAGAGTTTCTCACTGGCGAATGCTGAAGGGTGTCTTCCAAATATTTTCCTACTGGTGGCAGTAAAACTTTCTTGACTCTGTTCAACTAAGTTGAGTGACTATGTTTGAGTTGGTTTAGGCAAAGAGGGAAAATAAGCTTTATAGGGATACCAGTCACAGTGGACATTAAAAAAAAACACCACCTACTTACACTTTATTTACCCAACACAGTATCCAGCACTCTTTTGACGCAACGTGTACGCACTAGATGTTTAACCTACTGTTACAGTGGAGATGTTTGTAAATGCGCTCTGGATTAGATTATAGCTGCTGCTGGTACTTATTTTCATTTATTTTTATGTACTCCCTGAGAGCCATTTTTTTTTACAAGGCTTACTTAGTTTCTTCCCCCTCCAGAAATTCTGGAGCTACAAAGCAGAAGGATCACCTACCTCGTTTTGGCGCAGGCCTTGCTGTCTGGGCCAAGCTGGGACAGTACAAAGTGCGGGCCTTTAGCACTGTCTGCATCGAAGACATCCATGTTGGCTTCTTCGGCAGATGCGGGCTTGGACCCGGGCCGTTGACGAGGGGTGCGCTTCCGAGCCTTGCGAGGAACCTCTGTGTTGTCATTGTAGGAACTGGAGCTCATAAGGCTGAAGTTTGAGACCGAGTTTTCCGTCCAGATGCTGTTGCTGTGCTCTGAGTCCTGGAGCAGGTCGTCTTGGCATCCCGACATGTGGCTGTCATCAAATAGGTCTTCCGGCGGGGGCGAGATGTTCAAGACGGGTCGTTTGGAGGGCGTCATCTGATGGTGGTGCTGCTGAGCGGCTCCCCCGCCCTTCTCTCCACACCCCCTTCCGCTTCCACCAGTGCCGCTGCCGCCGCCGCCGCTGGCCAGTTTACCTTCCGCAGCCAGCATCTCCACCTTCCTGCGGCTGCTTACTTCACCCGGCGTGCTGCTGTCATGCACCGGGCCCCGGTCCGTGGCTGAGGTAGAGGAGTGCATGGTGAAGCTGGAAGAGGTGGGAAAAGCACTGCTGGGACTTCCCATGGTCATACCAGAGGAGATGGAGGAGGCATCTGCAGTGTGTACAATTAGACAGTAAATAAAGGTTTCTCAGCCTACATTGGCTAGCAGTCCCAGCTAAGCAGCGAAATTTCAGTACAACTGCTTTTTTGGTTTGGATTTCCAATTATAATTAATTTGGTAAAGCTTTTTATGCATCATGGTGTAAATATGTGTGTGAGTGTGTGTATATGTGTGTGTGTTTGTGTGTGAGTGTATGTGTGTGCACATGTGCATGTGTCTTAAAGTATTTTAATTGTTGACCACAGATTCATCACTAAATGTGAGAAGTCTACAACGCAATTTTCTCTGAAATGTGAGCTGAAAAACATCACATGCTCTATCAAATATTGTTACAGCACATTTTGGCATCCATTGCAAAAAAGCAAACTGGCACATGCACAATAACAGGGATACGTCTCTACACACCTTGTGCCAATTAAAGAGCTCTGATTTTTTTTTCTGTTTTTGTCCTGTATATCTACATATGGGCTGATAATAATATAATTATAAGGACTAAATCATAGAATTAATGTAGGTAGCTTAGATATAACTCAGTTTTAGTCTATGTGAGTTCTTAACTGCAAACAGGGATCGTTCAGACCAAATCACAAATATCATGTGTCAAATGATGCATTCCAAATAATGGGTTCTTTTGTCAGATTCAATTTTGTTGGGACTGAGCATAGCCACAGAAACAAAATAAACCAGCTTCTGACCTATGAAGCAGAGAACTGCAGACCATTTTATATGCAGACACTCCCTGCTTCAGAGGGAAATTCCTGGAATAAAAACGAGACAACCAATGAGTAATAAAAGCTGACCATTGCAAATGACTTTTAAAAGAAGAAAGGAATGTGTTTAGAGTTGAATTAATTAATAAAAATGGAACTCATCAGCATTGAGCCTTCAAAATCCCAAATGATCCGTGCCTCAGGCCTAATTTGGGCCCTATTTGAGGAATGAGGTAAATACAGGGTCAAGTACCACATTTCAAGACATTTTATAAAGCATTCCTATAGATGCAGGATTGACAACAGAATGACGTACACAGGGTTATGCTGACAGAGTAAGCAAGAGTGGTGGTGGTGGTGGTGGTGGGCAGCCATGGAAGAAGTGGGGGGCTATCTTTTTAATAAGGTCTACCTCTGAATACAGAGGCAATTCCATTAAGACACTCAGAAACAGTGCAATGAAGATGGAGTAGTGAAAACCAGCAATTTCTTCTGTAGAAAACTGACGGAAGGGCCACAGACCAAAGCTGCTGGTGTTTTCATACTTACAACATATCTCAAAGCAATGCATTGTCTGTAAATGAATTCCAATCACTCCGATCTAGCCACATTCTATTCATCCTCCAGTCTGGCCTTACCATTCCAAATGCTCAAATATGTGGGAATAATGCCCTGATGCAACACAAAGTTGGAGGATTACACTAATGCAGCATTGTAACGTCTACAGTTACACAAACATGAATTATATTTAAGCTTTTTAGGAGGTTTTAAACATAAAGTATTTGAAGCAAGCACCTAGTACCACAAAAGTTGTCTGCTTCAAAATGTATTATGTATTTTATAACAATACAGAACATTACTTTAGTACATAGGTATCATAAACGCTGAAGGAAATAATTTGAAAAAATTGAAAAACCCAAAAAGAAACACAAACAAACAAACAAAACAGAAACCCAAAGGTGGCTGTTTTCCACTTAACTCTCACTGACACTTATTCTTCTGCACAGATACTTTGCCAAGGGGTGGCCGGGGTGGCCAGAGCCACTCTTTCATAAAGCATGGCAATGCCTCTGGCCAACCCAGGTTAAACTTAAGAAAACAGCTAACCTTGGCTTTCTACATTAAGAAACAATTTTAAAGCATCTACATAAAGTTCTGTAGTCAGCACTGTGGCTTTGCGAGCCATACAAACATTTAGTATTATTTATCATATTAGCTAAAGCCTCTTTTCTCCACTGAGTGCACATGTTTGATGACGTGGGCCAAATTTCATCATAACTGAACCCAGTGCTAATGCTACAGTAGATCAGCTCATCAGGCAATCAAATATTATTCTCTCATTATGTTACCTCACACAGGACTAAACTGGTCACAGCATTAAAAAAAACCTGTGGCACAACTTTTAAGAGGGTAAGTCATCATCCGAACTCTTAGGCTGAATTTTAAGATTAATGTTTAACGTTAGTGTCATATAAAAGTTTTACGATCTTTTATGATCTCAGGCCTCACCTACGGTGACTTTTACATAATGGGACCTTTGTGGCGTTTGACACAACATGTGTAGGCAAGTTCGGTTTCACACTCAAACAGTGCAAATTCTTAACATTTTGAAAAAGCGATAATATGTCAAACCAGTTTGATCAAAGTCTATTTCCAAAATTTCATCCAAACTGTTTGTGAAAATCAAAGTGGATAATTTACAGTGTGAACTGTCGGGGGAAGTAAAATTGGGCCGGTATGATTAGAGCAAACATGATCTAAGACTTGACTGTTTTTGTTTTGAGCTACCATTGCTATACATTTCAAAGTCATATTATGACAACTTTTACTTCTTCTATGTTAATTATTATCAATAATATTATTAAGGACCAACATATTATCAATAAAAAACATAGTATCAATAAGGACTAACATATTACCCTGAAGTAGTTATGTATTACACTCTAGTAGGTATGTTAACATGTCAATGTTAAATTATCATTTATATGTTTATTATTATCAATAAGGACCAACAAAGATATGTAGACAATTCATATGTAGTAACCCCTAGTAGCTATGTTAATATGTTGATGCTACATCTATTACAGTTATGGTAATAAAGGTCTCCAAACAACTTAACATGTGTGCATTTACTAGTTACCTAAGTAACCTTCAGATTGTCAGCTCACAATACTTTATTGAATAATGATACTGTTACTGTCCGAAAACAAGCATCTCCATTATAGGAGTGGGCAAAACCCTTCTTTACGTTCAATGTTAATTTATGTAAAATGAATGTAATGAGATTTTTTCAAAACAATGTTGCAGAATATTGGTCAAATCATCACATGTTCACACAATTTAAAGGCTGAGCTCTTTAGGGACATAAATGAAAAAAAAAAAGTTAAGAATGCTTACAGCTCAATGTCATAGAAGAAAAATATATTATATTAAATATTAGTATATTATATTATATGCAAAAGTCTATTATATGATATTGTTTCAAAAATTGTATGTTTGTTTACACTTAAAGTGTATTAAAAAGCAGCTAGAAATCTGCACTAAATACACATTTTAAAATGCTGTAATAAAATAAAAATGCTGCAATATGTAGTCGTAAATCATATCTGGTACTAAGTTATTTTGTGTGTTTATGTTTATTTGTCTTCATTTAAATTAGGCATAGTGTTTATATTAGCAACCCACACACACACACTTGATGCCAAGAGAACTAGGCTGAACATTTAAAAAGTGGATTTAAAAGCTTCCCACATTACCAACCTTCTGAAATGAGCAAAGCTAATAATACTGAAAGTAACTCGGTACCAGTCACAGTTTGTGCCATTTAATACCGATCAACAAGAAGCTAAAGAGCCTTTAACAGTGTTATTTCATTCTATAGTGCATACAATTGTTGTCATTCTGTTATTAGTGTGTATATACACTTATGTATAATTACTTCTTCATACAGAGAAAAGAAAAGTACAATGTTAACCTTAAAGTGAAGATATTCACAACAAGCAAACGTAACCCATGAGACATATGGAGAAAGTAAACACATTCCTGAGCCTGCTCCAGAAAATCTGGGTCAGCACTACAGACATTTGAATAGATTTGATTGTTGTTTTGACCATTCCGCGCTTTGAGCCGGTAGCTTACTGCAACACTGTGTTCATAAAATCTGTAAATGTGGGAAAATGCATTTGACAGCATTCATACCAGACAATGTTAATCAATATTAAATTTCGTAAGGGATACTGGCACTAAAGATTTTATATATTAAAGAAAACCCAACCTTGTTAGTTAAATACAATGCATGAGCTCCAACAACAATACATTACCATTTACTTTTATTCTGGCAGAACGTTTTGGCAAACATTTGGAACTTAAAACTTTAAAACTTAACACAATGTTTAAAAAAAGGAAAATAAAAATTGAAAAAATGGATTATTTAGAATAAAGAATTAATCCTTCTGTGATTCTCACCTGTACATATAGAAGGCAAACCTATTCTTAAAAAGAAATATGCTGACAAAAATGTAATGTAACATTTTCCTTCTAATCCCTTTCACACTGGATAAACCACAGTTTGCTGTTTTGTCCTGTAGCAGTAAGGCTAAAATATAGCTAGATAATGTAATATGTAAGAATCAATACAATCAAAATGCCATTTTAAGAAGTCTCAAATCAGCTTTTAAGGTGGAATTATTATATCACCACTGTTCAAAGAAAAACAAGTACCTCCAAAGTATTTACTTTTACAGTAGAGGACAAAACGCACAATTTACTTTCAATGCATGTTGATGTAAAGAGATTTTATTTTAAACAATTTTGGAGTTTTTCAATTGGTTCAATCATCATGAAGCATGGCCATGAAAGAGCAGCTGTCTCTTTGAAAAGTGAGAATATGCTAAAGCAGTGGTCACTAAATGAGCTCCTAAAGAGATCTACCTTCCTACGGTCTAAATATCATCAACTGGACCCAAGTAGTGCCTTCAGGTGCCCCCGACTGCCTAAGTAAGGTGTGTCGGCTTTAGGCTGGAGCTGAAACATGAAGGAAGGTAGATATCGAGGAGGAGAGTCGGTGACCACTGTGCTGGAGCCTATTAGATTATACATAGACAAAAACTGAAAAGGCTGATGTATGCAAACTTGTCTGCAAGGTGGTTCCCAATTCAGTTCACCCTCCTGGTTATCTTCATTGTCAGCTATAATAACTCTAGAATAGCATGTTGAGGACACTGATTCTTACATTCAGTATAAACCCAAGTCTTAACATATCAGGGGGCATCCCTCGTCTCAAATGACCAGCCCCCACCTCACCAAACCACACCTCCAAATATTTGCATGTTTTCCACTTTGTTCTCAAAATGAACCAACTTTAGGGCAAAATAAATAAATAAATAAACAACTATTACACAGAACACCAATATAATTCATGCTCGAACCCTGGCACAAATATGCTGAGCATGCTGAATCATGAAAACACAAATAATCATTGAAAAGAAAGAAAGAAGAGCAAATAAGTCAAAAGCCAAACAGTACTTTTCACATCAGTGTATTAAGAGCCATCTCAAAGAGGCATACCAAGCCACCCCACTCATGGTAACCAAACTGTTCATTTCAGGGGCAATATGCAAAGAGGAAATACAATAAGCAGTGAAAGCCTAAGATTAGAGGCGAGTTGGTGAGATATACAGGGCACAAGAGGATAGGGTGGACCAGGCCAAGCTACAACGTTGGCAATGAGCATGTGATGACAAGCAAAGCTATGAATAGCAGTCCTGAAAGGAGTGAGGGGGAGTAGTGCTCAAAGCTGCATATAGCACATGTGCTGGTGGAGGGGGCTTAGCATGGTTTTGCACAGGTGTTGGTAAGCCAGGCAACAGCTCACTGGCTTACAGATGTACACTGTGCAAAGAGAATAAGGTGCAATAGGTCTATGGTGTGGACAGACCATACCATTCATCAGGAATGTGTAAGCAAACTTAAAAAAAAGAGAGACAGATCATATCCATGCGCCTCCCCTCCAAAAAAAACCCTCTCAGTTTGCTCACCCTGGCACAACACTTTGACCTCTGAAAACATCATACCAAATACTATATACTTCTAAAATTCTTGAGTTTGGCTCAGAGAAAGTGTTCAATTACAAAAAGAAACGGAAAGTAGACAGAAGATGAAAAGCCAATTTTCAGTGAAACCCGCAGTTCTGGATTAAAAATCATTTAAGCTGGAAATACTTCACCTTCCTTCTGCTACAGCCAGCATGTCCTGCCTCGTCAGAGGGATGTAACTGGCTGCAGTTAGGTACTGATGTCCAAAGGCAACAGACTTCTGGTTTACTGAAACTCACCCTAAACCTACTTTGGTAGAGTAAAAGAAACTAAAGTGAATCTCATTACGTGTGTTCACGCTTGAATGCACAAACATGAACCCAAAGAAACGTTTGACTTCATTTTGGAGAGATGAGTCTGATGAGGAATACTCTCTGAAAGTGATTTTCTTTTAGATTTTTCCCCATCCATGCATGCTAAGGTGGATTCAAATTTGGTGATGGTACCAACGTATGTAGTTAACAAACCAAAGGGAACAATGGGCAGTTAGTACAGATTTTGCGACAGACCAGCCAATTTGGTTACAAGAAATGACTCCTGTGAGCAGTACTGAAATGGTTTGGGGTAAATGTGTAAGCATTAATTGGTCATCTGTGCTGACTCTGGAAGCCAACTGCTGTTTCATGGGCAAGCTGGTCTGACTGCTAATGAACCTAATAAAACAACCTAATTTCTAAGCCAATATTTCTGAATATTTCTGTCTATGAACCTGGTTTTATCCCATAGAGTTGATGTTTTCACAGAGAGAAATGAGCATTTCCTTAGACTCCAAATGTGAGGTGCATGGGCTATCATTTCAGTTACAGTAAAAAGAGAATGTTTTGCAAGCCAAGGTCCTGCCTAAACAACGTTCTTCTCTCTACCTTCATAAAATATCAACAGCTAACTTATCACCTTTGCACATCACCATCAACTTACTTGTTACATCTCAATGAAATAACATCTACACAAATGAAAATGATCTGCGAGACTCCAGTTGCCACTGAATTACAAGGTAACATTTTCCAAGCGGGACAGATATGATCTCTAGTGTTTGGCTGGGTGGACCTGAGATCAAATTCTTAGCCCAGAAAAACACTGCACATCGCTCCACAGCCTGGCCCTAGTAGAAAAAAAAGGTCTTGCAGGTAGCCTAAAGAGCGGACAGCAGGTCAGAACCATTACGAGCACTGCTCACCTATTTTATGGTACTAACACGGAAAGAGAGAGAAAAACGCAAGACAAGTAAATGGAAAAGCTTACCTGATGAATGAACCGCTGCGGGGGGAGACCCAGTCTCTCCGCCACTTTTCTGACTCATTGTCGTACTGTTCTCCTCAACACAGGGAGGCAACTGCAACTCTTTGTGGAGAAGATCATACACTGATTCTGGAAGGGAAATGGGAGGAGAGAAAACTACTGTTAACTTGAATCTAGAGCTGAGATATGATAGCCTGTATCTCTATTGTATCACTTGAAATTAGAGGTGATCAGGAATTCTGAGTATTGCATAATATTGGGTGTTTAGTCATAAGTTAGCTAATATCAGCTGTTTCCACACCATTTACTCTGACCATTAAATATATATTCCAGAATAATTACAGCACAGCAACAGCTGCCCCTGCTACACTGCTGCGAGTAGCTCATTCTTGACCTCATGAGGGACTTGATGGTTACCGAAGAGTAGAATTCACAAGCCACAGTGACTTAACTGGTACCATTTGATGGGCATTACTGGTTTAAAATATCTAGGTCTGTTTGAGTATGACCTCAAATAACACCAGGGCTCTACATTAAATCTGATACAAGGCCACACCAAACCTGGCCATCAAGCTGGAAAAAGTCCTGACCGTTTATAATTGGCCAACAGCAACAGTGATAAGTACAACAATTTAAGTGCCAAAAGCCAGGGACCGCCAGCCTGGATCCGCAGACCTGGACCTCTCTGCTTTCCAAGGACGATAGGCTATTTTAGGCAAACAAGAGCACAATGCCCTCAAACCATGTTTAGTATGCCGATGAGCACTGCTCCGACTGCTGATGGGGGCCAGAAGGGTGTAAGAGTGGAGTGTAACAGTGACTCTTGTCATTCAAGAGGCATATACAGCTCTCAGCATTATCGTTTTCCCACAACAAAGGGCTAAAAGTTCACTGTCCCAGACAGAGTGTATACTGTCCTGAACAATATGCAAGAACTTCAGTTTACAACATTTCAACGTGAACTGAAAATATTAAGAAAATGTGAATGACGTCAAAAACGTCTACACATCATGTTACAGAGATATCTATAAAGTTAGCAGGCTTACCAGCCATCCCCAGCCTGTCCTGTATGTAATACTACTTTGTAGCTCAGGAGGCAATACTAACATCACTAATGTTAAAAGTGCTGCTCCCGGTTAGATCATTTATAGACAGGTAGCCAATGAAAGGAAGAGTAAGTGCAATATTGGCTGAAGTTCTTGCCAAGAAGCAATTATTACCACCAAGCAAACATCTTTCTTTAGGGCAACTGATTTAATTTTACAATAAGTGCTTTTGTGAGAGAGGAAAAGAGGGAGTGTATGGGAGGGCATGCACATGTCTTCTACATTACTTGTATATCATCGCTATCCAAAGAATAACAAGCATCTCCAAAGAATAACAAGCATCTCCAAAATGTCAACTTTACAGGAGAGAAAAAAAGACTTTAAATGTATGTCAATGGAACCAGAATGTTTTCCAAGCTGTTTAAGAGCATTTCTATTAGTGCAGCCTTTATTGCATACTTGTACCATTGTTGTCATTTTAATGCCTAATGCTGCAAAAGGGTAGCAATACATAACATGACGTGAAGGTGAAGGCAGGCAATATCAAGTAAATCACTTACTTAATCGATTGCAAGCTGTAGTAACAATATTAGACTGATAATAATAATTCAATCTCCCATTTTTAATAATTATACTAATATAACTACACAATGCCTACAGACAAATGCTATCAGTTTACTAGAACTATCTCCGACCCCAGTCATAGTGGCGTTGTGGCAAATTATGGTCAGGAGTCTGTCTAGTTTAGTTTAACTTCATAGTGTGAACTTGCAAGAAGTAACTCTTTGTTGGCTCTTAATATTCTAATTCTAAAAACAGTGAATTAACTGATCTCTTAATTAAGTGATTGATAAGAAAATGAGGGAGAGTTGTTGAAGTTTTCAGTTGACATTAATACTAAATTTAATTGACTTTAGGCACCAACAGAGACGTGACTGATCTGTAATCTGTGTTTTTGTATAATATGTTTAGGAGCTGCAGCTTATCTCAGAGAGGGGAGCTTTGCTTGACTTCAGTATTTTAGTTTAATCCAGATTGTAGATTGATGCCTGCTGTAGGTGATGAATATAGTGTTTATATTATACTGGCTCTGTGCCAAATACAAACCACCGACACGTCTATTGTGTGCCATGTTGACCAAATAGTCAATTTCAATACATATTTTTTAAAACTCATGATGAACAAACATTTTGGGGCCATTAAAAAATCCATGAGGTTCTAGGGACAGCGACTTGATCAAGAGATGTGAAATTCTAAATTCCAAAAAATACCACTTGCCTGTTGTCTTTGTCTTTTTCTGGGTACTGTTTTTTATTTTTATTTTATATACTCAGACACTGTAGGCACTGCCAGACAAAATGCTGGTACCAAATAAATGGTACCAGTGTAGCTGATGGAAAAACGCCCCATGAGAGAACACACCAAGTACTGATAGGATTATAATAAGCTTTGGCAGCCTCATTCAGCAAGGCTAGCTTTTTAGCATAAATCGGACAAATAAAGACTCCTTTTATATAGTCTGACATGCAGGCAAACAAGCGTGCAGGTGACGGCAGTCACCCAGTCCAGTGAGCACCACTTAAAATGTGTTTACAGCAGCAAGGCAACCAGCAACAAGGACCCTCTGTTCATATGCCCTTCTGCGCAAACAGGACCCTCAGCAATGAGTTTAAAAGATATGACAGCGCTTTCGAAGCTAAGCTCAATTTGCTCTCCAGACCTCTTTATCTGATCTCACAGGAGATACTGCAGCACCAGATTCCTGCCAACTACCAGTTTCAATTATTCACAGCTGGATTCGAGGATATTTAATAGCCCTTCTCCTCCACGTTGCTTTAAGGAAAATTCACTACAATGGATATGGATATGGATACTTTGTTACTGCTGAATGTTGTTAGTGAGAAAAAAAAAACAGTAAGGTGAAGGTGAGGCATAAAAGCATGGCAGCATTTCTCAGTTGGGTCATTCAGTCCTGACAAAATGTAAACACAATTTTTTTCCATTGTGTGTAAGGGCCACATGGTATGGATGGAATGTATCCTGGTATTTTAGAATGACATTGGTGAACACCTACTGTGACTTAATGGCTTTAGTTTGTTGCTAGACTGCACAAACATGTACCAAAAACTCTATAGGGCATTAGGGTTGATACCAAATGTGGTTTGGGCACAGGGGTGGACCGATTTCTTCAGCCCAACATAGCTCCAGTTTGTTTTGTACTGTGTGAGTTTTTTCATCTGAAGAAATCTGCCTTTTGGGAACCTTCAAACATTAACTCTCTTGTGCACTCTTTTTCTCTCTCTCTCTCTCTCTTTCAGTCTCTGTCTCTCTAGTAACGTTATAAGCCCTGTCCCAGAAGGCATCCTAAGCCCTGCCATCCATGCTTTGGTGACGTCAACAGTACCTAGAGCTATAGGCCAAGTGAGCTTGAGGGTTCCTTGTTGACATGGTAGCGTTTAAGGGTCTGTTGTTGGTCGTTTTTATTGTTGTTGGTTGTTTTTTTGTAATGAGTTCATTTTCTTATCTACAGTATCTCCATTCAGTTGATTAGCAGCTTAATGACTTGTTAATAAACTAACAAATATTGACAGACTCAAGCACTTGTGTCTACGATAATCCCAGCGCCTGCGAGTGGCTTTAGCTTGGCTTCAGGTTTCAAATTTAGCAGTACCGGGTCGAGTCGGGTCGGCTCGACTCAATGTCTGCTATGGGTTGAGTTAAGGCTTCAATTACAAGACCTCTACAGAACACTCCCAAGAACTATGTGAGAAAGATCACAATGCCCACAAAACCCAATGATAAAACTGAAGCTAGCAATGAGATGTGCAACCATGCTTTCATAGACATGTCAGAGGAAAGATGCACCTACTTAAGTGTAGAATTTCCATTTAACAAGGACAAACAAGACGTGCGATATTGTAATGGATGCATGAATGTGTGATCTATTATTCCAGCTTTCAAAAGACTACAAAGTGATGCATTTATTTAACTGCGCCATGCCTTTGAAGCTGAGCTTTTGAAATGGGGTGTAACTACAACACGCCAGTAGAAAAAAAATAGGTTTCGTAGAGGCCTAAAGTTACTGGTGTTTTCCAAAAGTGTTTCCAGCTCCTGCAAACGAGATACCTAGCTTGAGTCTACAATGCCTGGCTGTCAATAACCCTTTCTACACTTCTCACCTATATGAATATGAACGGTCCTATGAACTACGATGGAGTTAATTCTATATGCACTCTAGTGCAGTGCCGCTACTTTACTACTGGTCAGGGGCCATAACATCTGGGGTAAACCTAAAATGTTTATACCAAGTTAAAGGAAGGAATCTAAATGTGCCTGTGGTATCAAAACACCACGGACAGTGATAGCACACTGGTGAAATTTCCTTTTATTAATGGCTGCACTGAGACATGCAAGTTGCAAAAAAGAAAAAAAATGCCATCAGAGAAGCCTGCTTATGCCCAAATCTGTTTCTGCCTTCTCTAGCTGGTCAGCACATGCAGGAACATGTGCGCTGTGCACAGGGCCCTTCCAGTAAACACACTGCCAACCGCACAGACAGAAAATATGTACTCTGCTCTCAGACTGTGGCTGCAGAATCAGTACCTGGCCTGTTTCAAAGTGTTTCCACACATTTTAAGGGAGAAAATTCCCATTCTGCTTCATAGTTTCCTCCCACACAAACAAGACACAGTGGCTGCTGTTTATGTCGCAAAGCAGTTTTCTTTCACTGAGCAGAATAGAAACAGAAGGTCGTTCACGGAGCAGAAAGCTGCTTCTTTGACTTTTACCAAACGGCTCTTTGGAAACGTGTAGACGCGCTTTCTCTGGGTTTGCTCGCTTCTCGCTCCTCTGTGCGACAGACGTCCCCAGCTTACTGATCCCTTAGCTTATTATCTAGTAAATGACATGCAATATACAAACGAACTGAGTTTTTCTAAAGTTGGAAGCAGGTTCTGGCAATTTAAGGGGTTAACCGTATGTTTTATTTACACAAAAAAAAAGATTTTTGGGGGCTTTTTAAACACTGGAAACGAATGGAGCCTGCTTCCTGCCTCCAGCCACATGAGGGAGTGAATTTTATCTAAACATTTCAAACTCCCTTTTCCAGAAAACCTGAGCCAAAAACCAACCGGACGTTACCTAGAGCAGCCTATATTTAAGAACAGACCTGCAGCTTGAAAAGCAAAGCCAAAAAGAGCGGCCGTGGGAAAGACAGGACAACAGTTTCATTCATTTAAGCACGTTCTTGTTGCTTAGTCTTACCAACTCTGGGACTTGGGGTGTGGCAAGGGTTTCTGGCAGAGGGCTGGTTAACCCTCTACCTCTCCAACCCCTCCCTTTGTGTTGTTCTCGTTTGGTACGTTTGCGGACCCCTATGGTTCTGATAACTAGCTCAACAGGTTTGTGCCACTGGCAAGCGGAAAGCTGTCAAACTGAAACGGTGACAAAGCAAATCAGATTGAAAAAAGAAGCCGCGGCCTTTGGGAAGCGCAACGCCGCGCGCAAGATCTGCCGTGAGGGAAAAGAAAAAAACAGCTACGTAGACGCCAGCTTTAAGGGTTTACTGGGGCGAAATGGATCTCTATTCAGAGGGCAACAGAGACTTAAGTGAGGCCGCGTTTATAGCACTCCTCAAATGTTTACAGCTGCGTCCACATAAGAGCTGCCGATAACACCATAGCAACAGGGCAGCCTCTATCGTTCCGTCTGCCAGGCTTTAATTAGGTGGCGAAAGAAGATTTAAAAAGCAGTCCCTTATGAGACCGAAGCAAAAAAAAAAGAAAGAAAAAGAAACAACAACACCACTACGGTCATCCAAAAGCCTGTCAATGACCAGACATAGGAAGTCTGCTTTAACAAAAAAACTCTGTTATCCTCTTTCTTACTGGAACAAGACACGGATCAGGATGAAGAGTGTTCTTCTTTTAGTCTCCTTCATCGATTTAGGCCACAAAAGTGACTCTTCATAGCCAATGTAGTTTACTTTACTGATAAATATTGCTTTTAAATTTTGTTTGTGTAATAAAAACTGCATATAGAAATAAAATTTGAAAAGAAACTTAAGAACAACATGAAAAAAGTAATAATGGATACATGTGCCATATTTTAAGCATCCGCCGTATAAACACCAGGTCAGCGTGGGATGCCTTCCTTGACCTCCTACAAAGCCTACAACTTTCTAAAACTTAAAAAGGGCTTAAAGGTAATAATACAGCAACACACACTGCAGCCTACAACTTTGAAACTCAATTTTAATACACTGTGCGTTCCAGCCATCCTTACAGCAAATGCAAAGTTGAGGCTACAACTTGCACGCCTGCTCATATTTTGATTCTTAAAGCTGCTTCTTTATAGAAACTGGGATGTGAATTATACTTGTCCATGCAAGAATTCTGCTCACAGAAGTGTCTACACCGAGCGGTAAAAACAACACACATTTTAGCTTGAAGCTCATACAGCGTGACTCTGTGAAGAAGTGTGACAGCTGTATACTTAACAGTAGACAAACTACTGCTACTCACGTCAGCCAGTTATGTGTGTTAGTCAGTTTTCATTAATCCAGGTCAGACGGTGCGAGGCATTTCAAGGTAAACTGAATGAATCTGTGTGACTTCTTTGATGTTACATGAATGACTAGTAAAAACAAGTTAAAAATCAGCAGCTTGCTTAGAAAAAAGATTATCCTGGTGTGAATCTTCGAGTCATTAAAACCTTGACCCTGACCTAACCATAATAACGTTCCAAATTCAGCAGACGGTGTAGACCCACTTTGACAGATAATGTATTTAAGTGTATGATTAAATGTAACTACAAAAATCGTGCCTTCATTAGCTAAGCTTCATTAGCTTAGCCTCATTAGCGGGTTTCAGAGGAGGCTGACACATATAGGTGCAATGTTGCTACAGTAGCCCAGGATAGACCAGACATACCCTGATCATAAAGTGCTGGTCTTTGAAACAGCAGCTCGAATTTAGAGGCACTGGTGCCCTGGCTGGAGGAAGTAGAAAGAAGAAGAGGTCTTCTCGTAATGTCCTACAGTTTGCTCTGTGCATATAACTCCAGCTAGGATATTACCCAAACAGGATTTTTACTCCTTTCTAAAAATTAGTATCAACATTAAAACTAAAAAAGCCAGCTTTTTACTAGAGATGGGATCGATCCGATACAATATCGGTATCGGGGCCGATATTGACGTAATTTAACGTATCGGATATCGGGTGAATGTGGCCGATCCACTTACCGATCCATTTTCTATTTCATTTCTGTTTAGTTTTGGACATTATTTCAACTATTTGAAATCTTGTTGAAGTTGCTGCTGCTGCTGATACAATTTTCTTAATACTTGAACTGTTTAGATCCTGCAGTCAGTCATATTGTTGTATTTAGTATACTAGAAAGGTTTTTGATACATAAGATGTTTATTTCAGTTTTGTGATTTAAATATTTGATATGAAAGAAAACTATTGTGTTTGTATATGCCTTTGGAATGCATTTATATTAAATGCATGTGTGTACTCTTCTAAGTGCTGTGTCTATTTCAGCCTCATTATGTAACCTTAAACATAGTACCAATGATAATAAACTAAAGAGCCCTTATATCGGTATTTGTATCGGTATCGGTATCGGTATTGGCAGTTATATATCGGTATCGGATCGGAACTGAAAAACACTGGTTCGGCCCATCACTACTTTTTACTCTTCAGCTTCTTGTTGGAATTTTAGCATTCCACCTTAAATGCTGCAGCAGGTATTATAATGCCTCAGACGCCAGAATGTAACCGCAGCACCATTAATTGTAAAGTTTTTCCAGCATTCAAAGAGTAATTATCATGTTTCGATAGCCTTAATCAGTTAAGCAGTAATATTAAGTTGAGTCTTAACGTTGTAATATGCATCCTCACCACTAGAGGTTACACACTGCTCCTTTGAGTCTATCCATTTCACATGAGCTGGGAGGGTGAATGCTAGCAAATGCTTCCTCCAGCTGTTAATACCATATCATTGGACTACTGTTAGGCAAGCTAGCAGATGCCCATGTTGGCAACCATGTGATGTGGAAAAGGTAGAGCCACTCTGTTAGTGAAGATAAGGCTACCTGTGCTTTGTTGACCTCCTGGTTGCAGAAGGCTGTGGATCGTCAGAATTCAAACTCACAATCTCCTGACAATATTACAAATAGTCAGACCAGGGGTGATTGATCTTATCTGGATGGAGGAGGTGTGGCTGCATGCTTTCACTCCAAACAATCACCACATAGAACTTGTCAAATGTCTGAAGACTGAGACCAGCTCAACAATTGGTGTGCTTCTGCTGCTTGTCTGGAACAAATACCTGCAACCAGATCGGCCCTGTGTGGATGCGTCTGTTGATATCTGGCTTAGACTGCTATTAAGCCGTTAAGGTTAAACTAATGTTTCTTAAAAGGCTTTATATTATTTATTTATTTTTTGCTGTTGACTTATGCAGAACACAGGTGTTGTTTTGGCTTTCCATGCAGAGGTAACAGCAGAACAGTCTTTTCAACCACACTGCATGATCAGAGTACATCTAAGTAGCATTTAGACACAGAGAGACATGACAAAGCACCTTGTGACAATGGTGTTGTGAGGCACGGCTTTGGGCGAGGTTACCAAAGGCAGACGTAACAATCACACTGCGTTCTCTCCCACATTGTAGCAATCACAAAACGCAAACAATCCCCTGGATTCCCACTACATCCTAGATAAATTAGATGATCTAGCAGTTTCGCTCTTGAAGTCACTAACCCTTAAGTGCTCACATTTCGAGAGATGAAGCTGACAGAGCAACATGATATTATATTTTTGTTTCCTTCTAATATGGAGAAACTCAAAACCAGGAGCCCCACTGGGTAACACGGCTAGCCAGAAGATTATAATTTATATATATAGTGTTATTACAAATCATAGAAGTGTTATGTTAAGATTCATATCCTAACAGGACACTGTTAAAATAAACAGTGTTAACAAGAGTCACAGTGTTCATCTATGGAGCTTTACAGCACAAAACCAGACCAACTGATATGAATATTTTGTGACTGGTACAGACGTTAAGCAACTAGCATGTGAAATTACTGATCATATCGACTGTATAATTAAAACTCCAGAAGTTTTAATTATACAGCGAATTGGCAAATGATAGTAAGATCTAAGCCAAAAAGGTATAGGAGAAAAGAGAGTAAAATATAAACATACAAAAATATCCAGAAAGACAAATGCAAGATTCAAGGCTTTTAGACCTACACTTTGGCCACCAGCCATTACACCTATATGAGCCTGTTGGACACTCCATATCATGGGTATCTTCTCAGAAGGCTTTATACAAAAGTTTGGAGAGAAAAGAGAGGTAAATATAAACAATGTACATATAATTCAAAATTAAGTAAAATTATCCAGAATGACAAATAAAAGATTCAAGGCTTTTAGACCTACACTTTGGCCAAAAGTATGTAGACACCTGCCATTACATCTACATGAGCTTGTTGGACACCCCATATCATGGGTATCAATATAAAGTTGGCCCCTTTTGCAGCTACAATCCTTTCCACTCTTCTCAGAAGGCTTTATACAAAAGTTTGGAGTGAAAAGAGAGTAAAATATAAACAATGTACATATGATTCCAAAATTAAGTAAAAATATCCAAAAAAAAGTATGAATGCCAAATACAAGATTCAAGGATTTTAGACCTACACTTTGACCAAACGTATGTGGACACCTGCCATTACACCTATATGAGCTTGTTGGACACCCCATATCATGGGTATCAATATAAAGTTGGCCCCTTTTGCAACTACAATACTTTCCACTCTTCTCAGAAGACTTTATACAAACGTTTGAAGTGTCTGTGGGAATTTTGCCCATTCAGTCAACACATTCAGGCACTGATGGTGGATGAGAAGGCCTAGCTCACAATTGACGTTCCAATTCAACCCAAAAATGTGTTCTTTGGGGTTGAGGTCAGGGCTGTATGCAGTCCACTAGAGTTCCTCAGCCCCCAAGTGGTCAAATACATGTCTTTATGAACCTCACTTGAAAGGGAAGGGTTCTCTCCAAACTGCTGCCACACAGCTGAAAGCATATAATGGTCCATATAATATGATGTCTCTATATGACGTTGCATTAACATTAACCTTCTCTGGATTTCTGGTGGAGGTGACTCTCAGCTTAGCAGTCTACAAAGACATGGCATATGAGCAGGAAACTGTTAAATGATCATAATACACTGGTGCCACTACAGCTAAATGCAAATGACTTTTTTTCAGTCGTCTCAAAGGTGGAGGGTTAATAAGTGAAGAACATTTTAAATGAAAATTAGCTTCTGTCTTATGTCACAGGATCTATTCAGAAGTTTTTGATAGGAATAGAATAGGTCTCTGAATAGCCGTGTCAAAAAGAGTCTCCATTTTCAATGCCTAGTCTCTTAGCCCACCCGCACAGCTTCTACAAAAACAATGTACTAACCTTGACATGCAAGGTAAAGCAGGCAGAGATCACCTCCTGTGGCCAATGTGCCAATGTGGCAGCAAAGAGGATGTTTATTTCATCCCATGTGTTTCCATGTGCTTCCTATTATGTGTAATCTATTCTAAACTGTATTGACGTAGGTAGAGAATTACCAGCATTGTCTTAGGAGCAACTGGGGAAGATGTAAAAAACCATGGTATCCAGAGAAAAGCTAGGAAAGTATAATAAAGAGGCCTTCATTTCACACTTAATATGGAAATTCTGTTTCACATCATTAGCCTTTCTGACATCAGCAGGAGAAAGAAATCTGTAAAATTTAATTGTTGTGACCTGTGACTCCCTCTGCACAACTTACCTGAGACTGTCCAGAGAGAATCTCATGGAATTAGATTTTTTATTGAAAATCTATTGCAGTGGTTTCATAAGCCTCGTTGTTAAGCACCACTGTCCTGCCCGGCTCAGCGTTTCCCTGATCTAACACACCAGATCCAACTAATCAGCTAATTAATAAGCACTTTCTTCGTTGATTAGGTTAGAGCAGAGCAGGAGTATTCCACGTAGACCAGTGACAATCATTACATAATCATCTGACTGCAATCATTTTAGCTGATAGCAATGATTTTTCACCGTTGTTAGTATCAGCAATCATAATTTTACATTTTAAACAACAGCGAAGGCACATTTTCATCTGTTGGGTTAAAGAAAAATACATGTATACTGAAAAAGGCAGAAGGTTAATTTATTCAAATAATAGGGTATCAAAACAGGCCCCACGATACGATATATCATGATACGATATTGTAATCGCAATATTGTAATATATTTCAATATGCTCAGTACTGTGATAACATATATTATTATATATTGTGGCTCACTGCCTTCATTCAACTGAAAAGTTTGTCCCCAAAAGAACATTTTGTCAACATATCTTTTATCTAATAAATAAATAAATAAATAAATAAGAACAACACTGTTATAAATACCTATAATAAAGAGTCTTACGTAAACAACAAAAATTCTCATGTGCTTTATTACTTTCATTTAATCAACAAAACAAACCATCAAATAAAGGCCTATACTTTATATTAGAACTTTCTAGCTTTTCTCTGGATTTCATGTTTTTTATATCTTTCCCTATTGCTCCTAAGACAATGCTGGTAGGTAATTTTTAGGCTTCTGTAATTTACTTAAGTATTTCTATTTTACTTTTACTCATTTCAAAATAAAAGTCAGTATATTTTATTATTGTTTTTAAATAGGGTTATTACTTTAGTTGATCTATTTATCTATTTTAATCTCTCTATTTACTGATGTATTTTTCAATCAAGCAAGTATATTCAGACATCTAATGATGCTCAAAGGGGAAATGTACTACGTACTATGTACGTAGGTTCAATGGGCCTGAAAAGCAACGTGAACTCGGGATTGGCTACTTTCATGGATTACGATGCTCACACAGAAAGAGTAAGAGAAATAAACAGATGAGAAAGGAGCCCAAAGAAAGCAACAGCATTGTGTCAGGCAATGCATTTCAAAAAATCCTGCATCCATGGCCATAATTTAGTGATACATGGCAGCCGGCCCCTAGAGCTGGCGATATAAGGATACAGCAGTGACTAAAACTTCCCTAAACATTTTTTATTTCATTCTGAGGGTTCAGATAATTAGGGGTGATCGAGGGAAACTCGAGGTAAAGAGATCTGCACTCTAGATCAGCAAAATTCATTGAAAATAAAAAAGCTGGATGTTTTTTTAGCTCCTCTTTTTAAATGAGCCTGAAGTTGGCTTTGCATTCGCCAGTTACTTATTTGACTTTTCTGTTACACCTTAAAAGATGCAGTAGTGTGCTGGTGCGAGACTGTAACTGTAGTACTATTTAAGGTGAACTGGAAATTTGAAAAAGAAGGTTTTTCCCCAACGTTTAGTGATAAACGCAGTTTGTTCTCGTTCCTTGTTCTGCTCCTTTAAAAGTTTATAGTGACCCAAATCATCATAAAGGAGAAAGAGCTGCAACTCAGGAAAGAGCTGCATGTCAAGAAAACTTTTTCCAGCCTTCGGCCTCCAACAAAATGCCAGTTACGTAAAAAAAAAATTTGCTGAGTCAAATCCAAACATTTTGACTCGTTTAGTCTTTAGTGAAGAATCAATCTGCTGGAGTCAAAGAATCAATTCTTTTGGAATCGACTCCCCACCACAGCCTTGCATACTCCAAAGTATAATAGTATAAAAAGTATAATACACTTCCACCCAACAGAAATAAACATTATTAAAGTTTAAAATCAATTTCAATCAAAGATCTAAAATAGTTTTTTTTAATTCTGAACCAATAGCTGTAAATGGTCAGTGGATGCATCCAGTCTTTACTTAACTGAGCTTGTGTCTTCTGTGTTTACTAGAGGGCTCACGAGGAGGAGGAGCAAAGGGAGGGACAGACAGTGGACTCAGATGAAAGTGGGACCACAGAGCGCTGAGGAATTCAAACTATTTACACAAGCCCCACCACTGGAACTAACACACACACACACACACACACACGCACACAGATACAAAGATGTCCACATACACACACACAAAGACACTCAAAGAAACTCTGGCCACTGGCCAAAAAAGCATTACAGTGATCCAGTGATGTATTATTCTCAAATCACAGAACTACAGAGCATTCACTCATTCACAAACATGAGGTCACAAACACACGTTAAAGTGCATCACCAGCAATCCCACTCGGACAAGGAGCCCCACTGGTGCTTTTTTGTAATCACCAGGTTCCTTAATGGCTGTCAACTGGGTGTAAGAAGCTTTAATAAAAAATAAATAAATAATAATAATAATAAACAGCATACCGTTGCACTAAGAAAAAACCCACATATCTCCATTTCTAGTTGTCTGCAATTCTGAGATTAGTCTGTGAAAATGTATTAGTGACTGGACCAATAAAAATGCTCCAAAATGATAATAAAAATAAAATAAAATTAAATTAAATTTCAATTAAAGAACGTTTTTGCCTTCTTCTGTAAAACCAGAAGAAGGCAGTGACAATACTTTCACTAACATAGATAAAACATTTAGGCTGGGCTCCCAGCGCCCCTCCCCCCGTGTGAATGATTGATGAACAACAGCATGAAGCTAAGGTGTTTGCAGATGGAGATCATGAAAGTCATTTACCCATCAGTCCATGAAATCCTCAATTAAACATCACCTTTGAATGGCCCATGGACAAAATGAATGGAATCATCCAACCATGTGGAATGTGGAAATCTGGAGCGCTCACAAGAGACGCTGGCTGTTTCTAAAAAAGTAATATTGATGTTTACGATCTCAAGGTTTATCATTTGAGCTGTGAAAAAAAGAAAGTTTGAGTGTCTGTGTAAGTTTAGTGTTCGAACACTGTGACCATGAAACAATACATTTCTGGGTATAAAACAGATTCTTGTTCTGTTAACTTCCTATTTGAAATTCAATTAACTCAAAGTTTTAGGGCAGTACAGACACTAACTTTTAAACAACTTGCTTACTGTGCGGTGTTGGAAGAATCGGAATCCTGATGCACAGCTAAACATTGCAAACGAAGGCTGAACACTAATGTGCAGAGGTAAACCCTCTAGAGGGCCCAATTCCTCTGAACTGAAAATACATTACATGTCATTTTTGGTTGTAGCACTACTCATATCATTGCTATGATCTCATTAAAAAACAAATAGTTTAAATCTTCAAATGCCTAATGGAACCAGTGCAGCTATTGATTATTATATTAATGAAGTATTATATTGATTATCCACCAATTAATTGGATAAAAATATTTTTTGCTTTATTAAGGAGCAATAGTAAATATATAAATATAATAAAAAAAGACAGGTCCATTAACATTTCAATTGTCTAAATTGCATATAGTAAATATTTTAAAGAAAACATTTTATTAATTATAATAAATAAATCACTGAAATGTACAGTATTACTAGACCTATATATCACACTATAAGTTCTCAAGACTGGCTACTGTACATTCAGTTACTATGCTGAAGCTTGTCCTATACATGCTAATCCACTTACTGCAATCAAACTACACTAAACATACTTGCCGTATTTGATTGGTGCAATTTTAGGCTCCTGTTGCTACTTACACCACCTGATATTTAAGTTACTCAAGTTTCTCCAGGAATTGTTTCAGCCCTAAATGGAACCTGATGGATTTTTTTCACTGCAGGATCTTGGTAGACAGAGCTATGCAAGCTCTCTCATTAGCTGGGATCAGAACTAAAAGCCTAATACACCAGATTAACTACCACCATAATTAGGAACCAACAGACGAATTGAGCGCCATGACAACATGTATGATATTGTGATAAACTGGTATAAAATATGTCTCAATATGCTTTTCTGTGCATATCCTGGAAATCATAAGCACATAAACAACATTACTAACTGCATGCTCGATTACAAAGGCACGTTTGATTACAACTGGATTTAGTGCAGCCCAATGCGCTAAACACTGAGACAACATATTGCCAATTTTTAATTTCCAATTGTTGGGACCAGTTTTGTATAAATAGCCTATATTATATATAGTATATATATCTATAGTGTCTATTCCAGGGGTGTTAAACTAGAATTAAGTAAGGTCCAGTTAGAGGAGATTTCCTGAGGCCAAGGTCCGGCCCCTTATTATTTCTAACTTGTGTTATGATTCAGTGTCATATCCTTATATCCATATTACCTAGTATCAGCATCTTATACCATCAGCTACTAAAAGACAAACTTATTACAAATACCGTTCAGTAAATTTTAGTATATTTACTGTTTACATGCTGAACTGAACAAATTATTTATAAAGCTCCAAATAATTTTGTCCTTACTACAAATAAAAACAAGGGCTACATTTAAAAAAACAGAAGGCTTTTGAAAAAAAGTGCATCTAAATGTTTATTAATAGAGAAAATAAATAAAATGCGTGTCTTCTTGTAAACTTGACATGTTGGTTGTACAGAGCGGTGTTCTCCAAAACTAGACGAGCAGGTCCATTCCATAACCGTTCCTTGTTAAACAGTCAGTTTTCACTGTTGGCTTTTCAGTTTTTATGTTATTCTCTCTGACTCACTTTAGTCTGCGGCTGCTGCTCCTCACTTCATACCTCGCCACCCCCCAATGTGCACAGATTTGATTGGCTGAGGAGCGCCTTCTGTGATCTTACAGAGCAAAATAAACAGTCAAAATTAAATCATTCTCAATAGTTTATTGGTTTGGGTCCACATTGGACAACGTCTGGGTCCGGATCCGGACCGTAGCCTGCCTATTGGTGACCCCTGGTCTAATACTATGCCATGGCTCTTTACTAAAAGAGTCAGTGTGCTAATGTTTGTTACAAGCTTTGAGTAAAACAACGTTTCTATGTAAAACAAACAAAAATGCACAACCATTATCTCAGCGCTAGCACGTTACTGGAAATCCCATAGAAGTGCTCGCAGAAATTACTGTTATTGTATAGGGGTTTTCACATTTGTACACTGAACTGAAGACCTAGTCACTGCATACGTGTGTAGTAATGCTGCAGCCTAATGCATTTACTGTGTCCTTCAGTCTCTCCTCATTCAGACTAGGGGGGCACTTCAAGTCCATTAATCACATAAGTGGATTCAACAAGCAATCTAATTAAGGCTGGAGAACGTCTGTTGATTAATTAGAGACACCCAAGGATGATGTGCTTCTTATGAGAGCAGTGTTCCTAAGCACCTCCTGAGGTCAGTACTAAAGATAGCCTTATGGTATGATTCATACTTTTGCAAGAAAAGCAACATAATCTGGCATAAACAGTCACCTGCCGAGGGTCTGACGAAGAGCCGCTAAGAGAGTGGTATGTTCACACATTTTGGCGGAGAGATCTAATGTAGCAGCCCCGGGCTAAAGGACACATTAGTGAAAGTCACAAGTAAGTGACTAGCCCAGGAAGCGCAACCTCAGGACTCCAGTGGCACTTTCACACCATTCCTAAGATAAATAGGCTCTGCGCTGATAATGTCTCTTAGCCATGTGACCCGGTTCTTACACACTAATGGATAAACCTTCAAATAGGATTCTACAGTGGATATTAAAAATGTCTCCTGGTGCTACGTCTTCTGGAGCCACTGTGAGCTCACACAAGCTTGCATTATACACTCACCAGCCACTTCATTACGGTGTGTCTATCAGCTCCTTTTACCATGTAAGTGCACTTTGTAGTTCTACAGTTACAGACTGTGGTCAGTCTCTTTGTCTGTATACTTTGTTAGTCCCCGTTTACCCTGTTCTTCAATGGTCAGGACAGCCACAGGACCACCCAAAGCAGATGGTGGATCATTCTCAGCATTGCAGTGGTACTGATGCTTTTGGTGTGCTAGTGTGAGTGGATCAGAGAGTTTTTAAACACTTCAGTGTCACTGCTGGACTGAGAATAGTCCACCAGCCAACTGCATCCTGTGGGCAGCATCCTGTGACCACTGATAAAGGACAAGAGAACTGTGGAGCAACAGATGAGCTACCATCTCTGACTTTACATCTACACTGTGGACCAACAAGGTAAGAGTAATAACGTAAGTGGACACAGTGTTGTGAATGATCCATTCAGTGCACACACTGACACACCACCACCACGTCAGCATCACAGCAATGCTGGCAATGATTCATCACCCAAATAATACCTGCTCTGTGGTGGTCCTGTGGGGGTCCTAACCATGGAATAACAGGGTAGCAATGTGTACAGAGACACAGCTGGACAGCAGTCTGTAACTGCAGAACTACAAAGTGCTGCTATATGGAGCTGATATAGTGGACAATGAGTTTAGATACAAGGAGGTATACCTAATGGCCAGTGGGATGTAAAAGGTTTGGCCAGTCTGCAGGTACACAGTGCACTGACCAGAGTCCAGCCACTGTGTTTCAAGCCTCAAGGGGACAAAGTGACTGATATCTAGTCATGGTGTCGATGAGAAAGACGCGTCTATGAAAGAGAATCTTATAAGAAATCAGAAGCCTGTATTAAGTCCTCAGTCAGAAGTAGAAAGAATGCAGCTAAAGTTTAAACTCAACTGAACTTGCTATGCGGCCCTCCCACCCTCACCACAATCACAGATGACTCATAGTGGAGGAATGGTAACAGGAAATCGAGGCTGCATGACCATTTAGTCAAACCTTTTAACGTTACAGGGCCAGGAAACTGTTATGGAGATGTTAAAAAAAGGGCCACCGCTGCAACACTGCCAAGACAGAGACAGCTCTTTAACTTTTACATTAGGGTGAATATAACCGGGTGACACACATTAACTGGAGCCCTTCAACCACAATGAATGATGCCTAGTCATGGCCATACAGCACCGGCCAACCGATAAATGTGAAAATGAGGCAGGTGGATTAGGAGAAGGAAGAAGTGAGGTGAAAGAGAAAGAGTGTGTGGCCACACTGGAGAGAAGGAGGTGTGCTCTCTGATGCGACTTGGGTTTAAGCAGAAAACTGATGCCAGTAACCTGAGTGCTCTTCATCAGTGCACGGAAAACAGGCTCCTGGAGGCTTTGATTAACTCCCTAAATATTTAACATTTGGGACTCTGCACACATGGCTACCTCTGGGCCAGGAGACGAGCGCCCGCTCTGCTTTTCGCATGCTGCTGTAAAAAATCAGTCCCTTGTGATGGATCTGCATGGCACGACAACACATTCCCATCAACGGTTCCCTCTGCGTTTTCGAGAGAAATACATTCCCACGAAAAGAAATTAAAAAAAATTCAGAGAACAGTAGGTCACATTAGCCCATAGACACAATCAGCCTGTTTTGGCAATGCTCCGTTACAAAACCAGGCCTAGAAATGGATGGGAAGTTACAGTCATTCTCTGCCTCAGACGCTCCGCCCACACATGAACGTAGTGTCTGATATCTCCCTTCACTACACACAACTTCTGAAATTTGATCAGTTCCATTCTGACTGGTAATCCATTGGTATTTGCACAAAAACTACCTTTGTAAGCAGTTACCTGATCTGTGCAACGTGACTGGGCATTTTTATACATATACACTACAAGTTAAACGTTCTAGTACACTACCAGCCAAACGTTTTAGATCACTACCAGCCAAACGTTTTAGATACACTACCAGCCAAACGTTTTAGAACACTACCAGCCAAACGTTTTAGATACACTACCAGCCAAACGTTTTAGATACACTACCAGCCAAACGTTTTAGAACACTACCAGCCAAACGTTTTAGAACACTACCAGCCAAACGTTTTAGATACACTACCAGCCAAATGTTTTAGATCACTACCAGCCAAACGTTTTAATACACTACCAGTCAAACGTTTTAGTACACTACCAGCCAAACGTTTTAATACACTACCAGTCAAACGTTTTAGTACACTACCAGCCAAACGTTTTAGATACACTACCAGCCAAACGTTTTAGATACACTACCAGTCAAACGTTTTAGAACACTACCAGCCAAACGTTTTAGATCACTACCAGCCAAACGTTTTAGATACACTACCAGTCAAACGTTTTAGAACACTACCAGCCAAATGTTTTAGAACACTACCAGCCAAACGTTTTAATACACTACCAGTCAAACGTTTTAGATACACTACCAGTCAAGTGTTTTAGTACACTACCAGCCAAATGTTTTAGAACACTACCAGCCAAACGTTTTAATACACTACCAGTCAAACGTTTTAGATCACTACCAGCCAAACGTTTTAATACACTACCAGTCAAACGTTTTAGAACACTACCAGTCAAACGTTTTAAAACACTACCAGCCAAACGTTTTAGAACACTACCAGCCAAACGTTTTAGTACACTACCAGCCAAACGTTTTAGTACACTACCAGCCAAACGTTTTAGTACACTACCAGCCAAACGTTTTAGTACACTACCAGTCAAACGTTTTAGATACACTACCAGCCAAACGTTTTAGATACACTACCAGCCAAACGTTTTAGTACACTACCAGCCAAACGTTTTAGATAACTACCAGTCAAACGTTTTAGTACACTACCAGTCAAACGTTCTAGTACACTACCAGCCAAACGTTTTAGATCACTACCAGTCAAACATTTTAGTACACTACCAGCCAAACATTTTAGTACACTACCAGCCAAACATTTTAGTACACTACCAGCCAAACATTTTAGTACACTACCAGCCAAACGTTTTAGTACACTACCAGCCAAACGTTTTAGATCACTACCAGCCAAACGTTTTAGTACACTACCAGCCAAACGTTTTAGTACACTACCAGCCAAACGTTTTAGTACACTACCAGCCAAACGTTTTAGATACACTACCAGTCAAACGTTTTAGATCACTACCAGTCAAACGTTTTAGTACACTACCAGTCAAACGTTTTAGATACACTACCAGCCAAACGTTTTAGATCACTACCAGTCAAACGTTTTAGTACACTACTAGTCAAACATTTTAGTACACTACCAGCCAAACATTTTAGTACACTACCAGTCAAACGTTTTAGTACACTACCAGCCAAACGTTTTAGTACACTACCTGTCAAACGTTTTAGTACACTACCAGCCAAACGTTTTAGTACACTACCTGTCAAACGTTTTAGATACACTACCAGTCAAACGTTTTAGTACACTACCAGTCAAATGTTTTAGATCCTTACCAGTCAAACGTTTTAGATCACTACCAGCCAAATGTTTTAGTACACTACCAGTCAAACGTTTTAGATTACTACCAGTCAAACGTTTTAGATCACTACCAGCCAAATGTTTTAGTACACTACCAGCCAAATGTTTTAGTACACTACCAGTCAAACGTTTTAGATACACTACCAGACAAACGTTTTAGTACACTACCAGCCAAACGTTTTAGTACACTACCAGCCAAACGTTGTAGAACACTACCAGCCAAACGTTTTAGACGTTTTAGTACACTACCAGACAAACGTTTTAGTACACTACCAGCCAAACGTTTTAGTACACTACCAGTCAAACGTTCTAGTACACTACCAGTCAAACGTTTTAGTACACTACCAGCCAAACGTTTTAGATCACTACCAGTCAAACGTTCTAGTACACTACCAGTCAAACGTTTTAGATACACTACCAGTCAAACGTTTTAGTACACTACCAGCCAAAAGTTTTAGATCACTACCAGTCAAACGTTTTAGTACACTACCAGACAAACGTTTTAGTACACTACCAGCCAAACGTTTTAGTACACTACCAGCCAAACATTTTAGTACACTACCTGTCAAACGTTTTAGATACACTACCAGTCAAACGTTTTAGTACACTACCAGCCAAACATTTTAGTACACTACCAGACAAACGTTTTAGTACACTACCAGCCAAACGTTTTAGTACACTACCAGCCAAACGTTTTAGTACACTACCTGTCAAACGTTTTAGATACACTACCAGTCAAACGTTTTAGTACACTACCAGTCAAACGTTTTAGATCCTTACCAGTCAAACGTTTTAATACACTACCAGCCAAATGTTTTAGTACACTACCAGTCAAACGTTTTAGATCACTACCAGTCAAACGTTTTAGATCACTACCAGCCAAACGTTTTAGTACACTACCAGCCAAACGTTTTAGTACACTACCAGTCAAAAGTTTTAGTACACTACCAGCCAAATGTTTTAGTACACTACCAGTCAAACGTTTTAGTACACTACCAGACAAACGTTTTAGTACACTACCAGCCAAATGTTTTAGTACACTACCAGTCAAACGTTTTAGTACACTACCAGCCAAACGTTTTAGTACACTACCAGTCAAACGTTTTAGTACACTACCAGACAAACGTTTTAGTACACTACCAGACAAACGTTTTAGTACACTACCAGACAAACGTTTTAGTAGACTACCAGCCAAACGTTTTAGTACACTACCAGTCAAACGTTTTAGTACACTACCAGTCAAACGTTTTAGTACACTACCAGTCAAACGTTTTAGTACACTACCAGTCAACCGCTTTAGTACACTACCAGTCAAACGTTTTAGTACACTACCAGACAAACGTTTTAGATCACTACCAGCCAAACGTTTTAGTACACTACCAGTCAAACGTTTTAGTACACTACCAGTCAACCGCTTTAGTACACTACCAGTCAAACGTTTTAGTACACTACCAGACAAACGTTTTAGAACACTACCAGCCAAACGTTTTAGTACACTACCAGTCAAACGTTTTAGTACACTACCAGTCAACCGCTTTAGTACACTACCAGTCAAACGTTTTAGTACACTACCAGACAAACGTTTTAGAACACTACCAGCCAAACGTTTTAGTACACTACCAGTCAAACGTTTTAGTACACTACCAGTCAACCGCTTTAGTACACTACCAGACAAACGTTTTAGTACACTACCAGCCAAACGTTTTAGTACACTACCAGACAAACATTTTAGTACACTACTAGCCAAACGCTTTAGTACACTAGTAGCAACAACAATGACGAGCTACATGGAGAAATCTACCATTCCAGGCTTGGAGGGGGATGTCCACAATTTTTCATAATCTTTTCAAGAAACCAAACTATCAGCAGAACTGATGTTTATGTTAACATTCGCCAGCTTTTTAATCAAATGTTCTTTTCCACATTAAATGCCACAGCAGTTACACCCAAATGTCACTGTGGACCATTTAAGATGGACCAAAAAATGTACTAAACAAATTGCCAAATATAAGGCATTTTTCACCCCGACTTAAGTCACATACCTTCTACACAGACATCAGAAAAGAATTTCAAAAAATGAGTAAATGCATTCTTTGGATGAGGTATTCCTACACATTTGCTTATACATACCAAAGAGTTGCTTTACCCCATACGTCACATTACAACAATGACCTGTCTTTGGTACATTTTTGTGTCACTCAAACAGCCCATACCTGTCAAAGCAGGTCCCATATTTAGAGATGAAATGCACCGGACTCGCTGACAATAAGCAGAAGTCTGGTTTGCAACTTTTTTCTACATTAGCGTTCTGTGACAGCCACGAGAGTTTGAAAACATTTAAATATTAATATTGATTAAACAAAGTAGACTAGAGGGTGAGTACAAGAAAAAGAATTCACCATGCACCTGCACAAGTAGGCAATATCTACTCATCCGGAACATGACTTAATGAAGTCATTACACAGAAACTAAACTTAAAGTCTATACACTGTCCCAATATGATATGCTGTTAGGGTTATAATTACACAACACAATACCATGTCAGTGCCTAAGACCCTCATCATACATATGGCTCCTCATTTGTCACCCTCAGCCAACAATTATTTCTATTTCATTACAATTCTTTACAAACTGTCATACTTTTAGCGAACAGAACTGCATATGAATGTGCTGTGACGTGAAAGTTCACTGCACTTAATAATTAAGTTTATGCAACTATTACAGAAGACTGATGGAGAATAATGGATCATACTAAAAACGCTGCCCAGTGTATGTTTATATATTTTATTTTTGCTCTTGAAATCCACATGACATTTGTTTTATGTAACAAAACCAGTCATTTCAATCATTCATGGTTTCACATAAACATATCTACAATCACATAATTAAACATGCAGTTTTCAATTACTGCACCTTTACGACCAATGTATCTGAATGACCTGACTGGCTCGCCCTGTATGGTCCCTTATTGTAAAAAAACAGACATTTTTATGACGTTAGCACGAACAGGCGGAGCCAAACTGCTGTGGGCTGAATAGACATGCAAATTTGCTGGATTTCGTCACTTCACCAAAACAATGAATTCCAAACAGTGTACTATGCTTAGTTTCTACACATGGACTGTGTGGAGTGGGATTACGTTTTAGGACTCTAGTAGTGTCTGCATCAGACATCAAACACAGTTTTCCTGAGTAAGCATGGAAAATTCTGTTTTCCATGATATGGTAAAGGAGAGGGCCTGTAACAATCAAAGATGACCTTCGGAATATAAGGCAGACACCCAAAGCATCTAAAGTTTCTGAGTTTCTTCAATGACCACCCATGCTTTTGGTAGAGATGTTCCCAAACAAGCCCCACCTAATAAAGGCCATGACTAAATTATGGGTGCTGGATGCATTATAAAACCTGATGTTTCACATTAGCTCAGCATTCTCTGGAATATTCTACGGCCTATCTCAAAATGACCAGTGCAGAATATATCCCAGCAATTTCTTACTTTGCTTCTCTACTACAGAAAGCGCAAGCCTTGGCTCAGTCTGACAGTTGCCAGGGGCTGATGGTTTAACCACTCATGCAGCACATTGTTAGTGCGAGTGCATAGCAAATATTCCAAGAGCTGGAAGTTACTCTTTTTTTCTGTGGTTTGGTTAGCATTAACCATTAACCAGCACAGAGTTTTGAAGTGAAAGTGGTTCGGGTACAGCAACACAATACTTAAGCCAGGTGAATCACCTTCACAATGATTACGGCTTAGGCCTACTTATGCACTGCAGGCACAGCAGCATAGAGTGACGATCACGTTTCCTAAGCCACATAGAAGGAGGTGAAGCAAAGGTTCAGTGGTGATAATGTAACAAGTAACATCCATCAGATTCTCACACTGTATGGTGTTTATGCAATTTTCCAGCATCTAATCTTGGCCGGCAATATACAACTGAGGCATGACTGCACAATGTCGGACTGCTGGTAACCCAACAGCAACACATGCATTTTGTAATATGGTGGAAATCCTGCACAATCCTCCTCTCCAAGACTTTTTGGAGCTTCAAAAAGTTTCATGCACATAAAAAGACAATAAAAAAGACCACAGGAGCAGTTTTGTGAAAAAATACATTTACAGAATTTTTTATTTACACCAGATGTTGTTCAGAATCTCAGTTTGTCTGATGTCCACATTTTGCTTTTAGTTTAGCGCTGGAGTTACAACGCTATCATTGCATACAAACATTTGAAATCACCAGTCGAATCTTATCCATAAATACATTCCAAAGAATCTCTCCTAACCTCCTCAATCTGCATCCACATCTTCATAAAGATTGTGGCTTTTGAAAATTGAGGACATGTACATGTGGTTATGGAGAAGTGACAGAAGAGATTTGGGTGACTATTGACCTCTACTAGTAGCCCCAGCACTACAATAAACTACTAACATTTGGAAGCAAAGCATGTTTTGGCTGTCTGCCTATGGAAAATTGTATGAATCAGACTTTTTTCTTCGAGGTTAGAGAAAAGAAAGAGTCTACAAATAGAACAAAAAATGAACAACTGCTGATCTTAATGCTGGGTGTTTTCATTGATTTCAAATAATAAACAGGTTCTCACCTGACCGTGTCACCAGATACTTGTCATAACTTGACTCTGATGCAATCACGCTTCAGGCAGCCAGACTGTGTAGGCTGTGTTTGCATGCCTCCTGCATACTGATTGACTTTCCCTTAACACCATCTCCCTTTACAGTACATGACCCTTCTTCTATCAGTGGGAACACATTAACTGCACAGACTGGACATCAAAAGAAGACATACATATATATTTTTATATTTAAATTTGATAGTTTTGTTAACAACTCATTCACACACACAGTGGAAACTTTAAAAGGGTCAAAGGATAAGTAGGAGGATGTGGTTTGGGAAATTGGGTCAAAAGTACCTGTAAAGCTGCTCTGACACAAGACAAGTTATGAGATTTAGTTTGATAAATGGAATGTGTTGGTAATGGAGAAAATAAGATTTCTTGTCCTTCCTTGGTTTTATCACAGATAAGCAGATAAACAGGGATACACTCATATAGAAATTGTTAATGTTGATACTGATAAATAAACATTTTTTAAATCAGCAGTAGATCCACCTGCATTAACAACACAAAGTAATGCAACATTTGCAATTTCTAAGCAACACACTGATGTCATTGGCTCGTTGATAAGTGAAGTAAACTAATGACAATGCTTAGGAAAGAGAACTGACAGTGAGCTAGAGACTATTAAACCACCTTTAAACAGCTTGTGAAATAATAATAAAAATATGTACACATACAGGCGAGCAATATGACAATATTTTACCATTATTATGGTAAAATTTGTGGATATTATCTAAAACTCATAAACTGCATGTTTCATTACACAGAGAACATATTTAGTTCTTTTTCAGGTGGTTCAGCATCATTGTGTCCAGTTATAATACTTATACTTCTAATATTTTATTTTTTCAAAGAGCATGTGACTTTAAATTATTCATGTATGTTGTAGTCCGGATGTTTTCGCAATGGCCTCTATTAACACACATGCCACCATGAACCTACACCAGAAGGAGCTCATGTTTGCAGTAACAAATATTTAATTGACAGGTGTTATATTATTAGACAGTATTTTATTATTCCATCTCGGCGCTGTCCAATGGAAAACATGTATCTGCATTTTTGTTAATTTTAAGTTTTCTACATTTACATTGTGTAGAAAATTTCATGATGAATGGACCAGTAAAAAAATGTTCCAAAACAGCCTGGTTCCATTGACTTACACTAAAAATAAAGTATGTTTTTGGTCTCTCCTGTAAAGTTGCAATTTTGGAGATACTTGTTGTTCAGCGATGATATGTGGATTGTATTAAAGATATCAAAACAGCTATGAAAGCATGAAACCTACAAACAGAACAGAAAGCAGGTCTAAGCAGCAGCGGACTATGTATACTGGTGGATATTACTGATCATATATATTTAGAATATATCAAAGTGTTTGTAGACTTGTTTAAGTAACAAATGCTGTGAAATAAATGCAGACATTGGAGCGCTGTAACCCAATGTTGTCTAAAAGTTCTGCTCTCACGCTCACAATAAGTACATCATCAAATATCTGTTTGAAAAACAGTCAAATCTAAACAGATGATCAATGCTGATCATATGTTTTGGTTCTGATGTCATTGTGCACACCTAATGGAAGTAAGTACGGAATCAGTGCCATACTGTACTATCATCTCTTATCTGCACAAAGTATTTTCAGAGCAACGCATTTCCCAATCACACACATGCCAAACAAAGTTTCGCTAAAAATAAACATGAGGGCCTCATCTCCAGGGCATTTTGCCATCCTTCTGGGAATGCACAACCATATGCTTAGCTACTCCTCTCCAGCGCTGTTTCCACTGTCTGTCACATGACACTCTGGGCTCGTTAGCGGGCCGCTCTCAGAGATTCACACACTGACAGTGAAAACAATAAAGAGTTAAGTTCGTCTGAGAGAGAAAGTAGGGACAGTACGCTAAAGCCTGAACGGAAGCAGGACAAAGATCATTAACACCAGCCTTTCAATGTCTCCTCAGAGTGAGCCTATACAAACCAGCCTCTGAAAGAGAGTGTTTATGGACAGACGCTCTCTTTCGGCCCCTGCATCGCCCCTGCACACTCTCCAAAAGTAGATTTTCAGTGCTTTCACAACTTTCGCTGGATTACGATTATGTAAATGCTTAGACACAACAATTTCTCACCTCCACTCACATGGTGGCTTTTGTGCGATGATGAAAATAAAATTAAGTCCTTTCTCCAGTGCATAACCTCTTGTTTCAAACTCAGGGCTAGAGTGACATATAAACAAAGGCAGAGTGCCGGAATTACCAGTTATACAACACAAAACGAGGACCAGGATAAACTTTCAGCGCTCAAAGTGAGCCCACCAGGAACATACAGGTGTCAAAATTGAGATAACTGAGATAAAACGATTCTATTTTATATAATATTCTATCTTGTGCTTTCAAACATCATTGGAAAACTTACCTAAAGTCTAACAAAAGTATATTCTGGATATCAAACTTTTCAACAGTGTATGTACTGATATAGTGGCAGCAGTGTCTAGTTTTTTCTTCAACACCTCTCTCATATTAGGCTGCCTGTTTCATAGACTGTAGGACTAACTTGTTCATTCATAGTTAAATACTTCTGCACACAGATCTGATTTCTCTTTCTCTAAAGAACTAGTCTTCCTAAGTATATTGTATCATATTGCCGCACCTGTAACAGGATAAATTTCTGAGGGCCTGCCAAGGCCTCGTCCTGGTGAAGTGGAAGAGCGTTGGAAGGGGTGGTCAGGAAGCCCAAAGCTGCATTCAAACAGCAGACAAGTGACTTTTTTGAACTGACCCTTATATTCCTGACCAACCAAACTAAATCTAAATAAACCAAAACCAGTTCTTTTAATGGCATTGATCTCATTACATTTTCAATGTCAAGGACTCACGAAGAGACAAGCAAAAAGCTATATTTATCAGGCAATCTGAATGAAGTCCAAAGCATAACAAAACTGGACGATGACTCAAAGACAAACCAAAACATCCAGGGTCTTTGTAGAAACTAGGGTTACTCAACGATAGCAAAGGCGTTCCTCTCGATGCACAAACTTTGCAGAACGCTAAACTAGACTGACAACAAGAACTCAAGAATACTCAGGTCTGTTGAAGTTTGACTAATTGGTGCTGCTTGAGATTGTGTTTATGTCCTCAGTTGAGTGTACTATCAAAAATATATGAGAGTGTTACAATGTAATTACTGTAATAATAATAATAATAATAATAAATTCATCCTGCTAATAAAGTTGAGCATTTCTTATCTTCATACAATATCCAGATATGTAAGTTATTTTAATTTACAGCCTTGCGTTACACATAAATTAAGGCAAGCGATGCCTGAGAATCTCAATTGTGAGAAATTCACTGCAGTATATGAGTGGCATTTATCTCAAAACACGGCGCGGTTTGCACAGCCCTGGCTTTAGCTCCCCACAGCTCCCCTCCGTTCTAGTCCCTCTAAACTCCTTAATTTGTGTTTACAGTGCTCTGCGGTGTAAACAAGTTTTTAAATTGATATTATCGGTTAGAAATAGAGGCTTGAGGCTACGGTAATGATGCCATTAACCTCTCAGTTAGGTGCTGTACTTAGTTTTACTCATACTTTGATATGAGCACAAGAATGAGAGGCTTGTTAAGCCCAGCAAGGGGTTCGTCCTGGCCCCCCTTGCACAAACTTCCAAAATACTGCAGCCTGACATTTACACTGTGCAAAAGCATGCAGGCAAAACAGAGCGAGCGTTTGTTTGTTCATTACTTGGGGCCGCTTCAGAGCACTCCTCCAGGTAGGACACGGCAAACTCAGCATAGAGGTATATTCACACGACACTACACTACCAGCCAATAAGCCAGAGGAAACACAGCCGCTCCCTGAACCCGTCACACCCTAATACTGACTACCCCACTCATTTGAAAGAACCTCTCCAGAGCTGGAAGGAAACTCTATATGGGGGCCATTCAACCTAATATCGGGCTTAGTCTCAGCCGTGCTCAAAATATCCAATAATAACGTCAACAATGGCAGAGACAGCGGCCAGCCACCCAGCAGACCTTCACCTAGGATTACCAACAAGATTATTTCTTATGTAATCTGGGCACTGTTAGGCTACGTCAAGGCATTGACCGAAGGTACTATTCCAGATTAAATCTATTAGACGGTAAAGAACAACCAATACATCAATTAACCCTTTGATGCACAAGCTAAGCAAACCCCTTCTAACGCACAACATGGGTCAAACTTGACCCATATTCATTTCCTATGTTATTGTATCTATTGCTGAGTATCTCTATGGATCAGTATCTCTACTGAAATTAGTTTATTTAAATATTTTATGTTAAAAATCTTGTTTTAATTCTAAAAATAGGTTTTGTAAATATGTTTCTAGCTACAAATGTCTACAAAAGTCAATAGTTTCTATCAAATTCCATAGTGAATACATTAGGGTTCATTCTGAGCCATGTTGTGTGTCAGAAGGCCAGTGAAAAATAAAATAAAAATAAAAATCAGGATTTGTAATGATTAAACAAGTGAATAAAGGAATTAAGGAATGGAAGCTTGAATGATGACATGAATTTATTGCACAGATATAGAAAATAAAATCTCAGTCAGGTCACTTTTGACCCAGGTTGTGCATCGAAGGGTTAACTTATTTTAACAAACATACAGCCTTTTTTAGAATTTTCAAGGCTCTTAAACCTTCTTTACTAAGACTAGGTAGCGGCTGCCGCTCACTGTAGTACTGCAACACTATTTAAACTGAAAAAACTTGAATTCAAAATATCACCATGATTAAAACAACTAATCTTTAGCATTACTGTAGCTTTACTGTGAATGGAACAGACAAAAAAAAGAAAAACTAAAACACACTAGGAAAGCTCCACCCCAATATTTATATTATCTATCTTACTGAAAACTGACTGTCATATCTGACTAGCCCGCGTATCAGTTAGTGAAGCACTGTTTACGTGAAACTACTGGAACCTGTTTGACCACAAAAAATAACATCATCTGAAATCATTTTACATGCAAATTTTCAGCTTTTTAAAATCAGACAAAAGGCCACTTCCTACAATCAGATACCCGAACAGCCCTGAGTTAATACAGCTATTATCTATAACTCATCTCTCCACATAAACAAAGACAACAAGCTTCTTCAAAGACTCTACTGCTGAGTCCTATACATAACCTGGATCAAGGCTTTATTAACCACGTGAGGAACTTGTAGCGCACAGGAAATTGAAAAGGTACCACAGGAAATATCCAGACCAAGTGGCCAGCGGTGAATTCTGCATGACTAATTTTACTCCTGACATAGTATAGAAATACTTTCAGGAGAAACACATCTGGCAGTTCTCTGTTATTGTCTTTGACAGTGAGTTCTGACTTCCAGTAACACAACCAATGAAAGAAACAGCTCTCAGTGGCGCACCTTTGATCAGGCTGACCTTAACTTCCTTAATGTAGCAGTAAAGTTTATATAAGTTTTAAATATGACTAGCAATTCTGAGCTCTTTTTATATTTAGGAGTGCCCAACACAATTCAGACTGTCTAAAGAGGTTAATATGATCTGTGTAGTGATTGTGTCTGATTGTCTGATTTCATGTTATTTCTATGTTTTTGCTTATGAATGTAAAATGACAGTTTGTCACATTCAAGACCAAATAATGTTATTAGAACTGCAACTTGACAGAAAACACAGAAGCTTGCTAGTGTGTTTCATCTGCTTATCTACCCACACGGTGTGAACTCGCACCTAAAAATTCACCAGTCATCAGTGCATCCCTAATGTTAATTAACGAGGCACATAACGTCACACGACCTTCTTATTTAGATAAACAGGTCCAAAGTGCTGTTGCTCATCTCTGTTGGTACTGCTGTAGACGCATCACCTATGAAGTAATTTTCTTAATCATATCTCTCGATTTCTAAACTATTTGTATACAAAACTCACAACCACATTATTTTCTTGGCACCTAATAAATATGCATATCATCATTTTGATGGACGCAGTGAGAGCTAACACCACTAATGTACAGCCTGTAACAGCGACACACCTCGTCTTCCCAGTGAACAGAGAGTGTAGTCCATTTCCTCCCTCCACGCAAATATAGACCAGTTCATTTAAAAACAGACTACACATTAATGATGCAATTGCATGAAAATTTTATATCATGATTATAGTGATAAAAAATGACCACAGCTATCGGTGTTATTGCTGTATTGATAAAATTTACTAACAGGATGAGGATGAGGCCGAAATAACACAGCCAGTCGAGTGGTCATACCCAGCATGCACATATCATTAGTACAGTGTAGTGATTCAGTCTTTTAAACATTTTATTGTGCTTTATTTGCAATTTACTTATAGACTTAACTCAACATTACTATCTACCACTGATGAGCAGATTTAGGATCTCAAAAAATTATTTTATAAATTAATATAATAAAATTTGTTTTAATTATTCTGTGTATTAAAAGTTGTGTACCCTTTTGTTACAGGGACTTTTACTTTGACAGACTAAATTTCATGCAAAGGCAAACAGAGCGAGTCTAGCAGGAAAGCAGTAGACCATCCAGATAGAATCGAGTGCGTCGTATATTGTTTGTGTTTGAGTTTTTTGTTAAAGCTGAGTTGTGAACTATGACTGTGTTTGCTGAGTTTCTTCGAATAACTCCCTTCATTGTGATTCTTTTAATGCTGGTGACATTTTTTTAAGGAGACTGTTCGGCTTCTAGTTCTTAAACAGAGAATCAGCTGGAGCTTCTCAGGTGCCAGAGTGAACCTGCTACACTATGTATGGTGCAACACAAGCTTCATAGTTTTAATGCTGGTAGTGCCAGCTATTTGCACTCCCTTCTTTATCGATTGTTCCATTCCACCTTAAATGCTACAACTTGTACAAGTGTCAGCATGTAACTCCAGTGCTTTTGAAGGTGGAACAGAAAATTAGCAAAACAAGCCGACAAACAGGAAGCCAACTTCTGTGCTCAGCTCTTTAACAAGATCCCGTACAACTTTAAGTTCACTCTGCTCGTTTCACTCCGGTCAGTTTCTCAAACCTCTGATCATATGGAGCGGCTTCACTCAGTGTTCAGAGACTGAAGAGAGAAGCCTTCCACCTTTATTAGCATCACAACCCAAAGAAGCAGCCATGTGTATCACTGGTTGCTGGTTGAAGCAAAGTCTCTTAAACTGAAAGTTGCACAGTGAGTAACAACTTTACTTTACTTTGATGTCCAAATCAACAGCAAGCGGCAAGGTATAGGTAGCAAGCCCCGAGTACCTAGTGCAGCTAACCAATCAGTATGAGGCCTGAGCTTATTTACACCACGGTTTGTTGTATTTTCCTGTCTGGGTCTATTTAGATGTGTTGATCCTGTGTGAGTCATCACGGTGTCTCTCTGTAAACCAGCACACATTCATTCATGAGCTCACCAAAAAAAAAGGAAAACAGTTTTCCTTTTATGCACTCATTAGAGAGTAATTTAATATTTAAATTAAAATTACATAAAAGTTACATAAATGTATTCTTACAATATTCCTAATATGCTCAGAAAAGTCAACTGTGATCACAATAACGATAAGTATTGTCATATTTCCCGGCCTTAGTACGCATAAACCAGAAGACTGGACTCTTCCTCTTTGTTTTTGATTTCTGAACGTGAGTGGGCCGTCATCCAACAGAGTAGTTACACATTACCTTTACAGAACACTGTGTTTTTTTTATCTGTGCAGACACATACTTTGTGTCTGTATTCGGGTCAACACTGAAGTTTTGGAAATAGCCAGTGACCCCGGGTCACTAAAACATCACTAGTGGGGTTTTTAAGAGAGAGAAACATTATTCAGCGTCTTCAGTATAGGAGGGATCTGGAAAAGGCCTTCAGACTGATTAGTTGAGGTGCTCTTGCTCACTCCTGCCTCTCTATATAGGAGAGATTTGGGAAAAAGGCCTTGTTGAGGTGCTCTTGCTCACTCCTGCCTCTCTATATAGGAGAGATTTGGGAAAAAGGCCTTGTTGAGGTGCTCTTGCTCACTCCTGCCTCTCTATATAGAAGATATTTGGGAAAAAGGCCTTGTTGAGGTGCTCTTGCTCACTCCTGCCTCTCTATATAGGAGAGATTTGGAAAAAAAGGCCTTGTTGAGGTGCTTTTGCTCACTCCTGCCTCTCTATATAGGAGAGATTTGGGAAAAAGGCCTTGTTGGGGTGCTCTTGCTCACTCCTGCCTCTCTATATAGGAGAGATTTGGGGAAAAGGCCTTGTTGGGGTGCTCTTGCTCACTCCTGCCTCTCTATATAGGAGAGATTTGGGAAAAAGGCCTTGTTGGGGTGCTCTTGCTCACTCCTGCCTCTCTATATAGGAGAGATTTGGGAAAAAGGCCTTGTTGAGGTGCTCTTGCTCACTCCTGCCTCTCTATATAGGAGAGATTTGGGAAAAAGGCCTTGTTGAGGTGCTTTTGCTCACTCCTGCCTCTCTATATAGGAGAGATTTGGGAAAAAGGCCTTGTTGAGGTGCTCTTGCTCACTCCTGCCTCTATATATAGGAGAGACTTGGGAAAAATGCCTTGTTGAGGTGCTCTTGCTCACTCCTGCCTCTCTATATAGGAGAGATTTGGGAAAAAGGCCTTGTTGAGGTGCTCTTGCTCACTCCTGCCTCTCTATATAGGAGAGATTTGGGAAAAAGGCCTTGTTGAGGTGCTCTTGCTCACTCCTGCCTCTCTATATAGGAGAGATTTGGAAAAAAAGGCCTTGTTGAGGTGCTCTTGCTCACTCCTGCCTCTCTATATAGGAGAGATTTGGGGAAAAGGCCTTTTTGAGGTGCTCTTGCTCACTCCTGCCTCTCTATATAGGAGAGATTTGGAAAAAAGGCCTTGTTGAGGTGCTCTTGCTCACTCCTGCCTCTCTATATAGGAGAGATTTGGGGAAAAGGCCTTTTTGAGGTGCTCTTGCTCACTCCTGCCTCTCTATATAGGAGAGGTTTGGGAAAAAGGCCTTGTTGGGGTGCTCTTGCTCACTCCTGCCTCTCTATATAGGAGAGATTTGGGAAAAGGCCTTGTTGAGGTGCTCTTGCTCACTCCTGCCTCTCTATATAGTAGATATTTGGGAAAAGGGCCTTGTTGAGGTGCTCTTGCTCACTCCTGCCTCTCTATATAGGAGAGATTTGGGAAAAGGCCTTGTTGGGGTGCTCTTGCTCACTCCTGCCTCTCTATATAGGAGAGATTTGGGGAAAAGGCCGTGTTGAGGTGCTCTTGCTCACTCCTGCCTTTCTATATAGTAGAGATTTGGAGAAAAGGCCGTGTTGAGGTGCTCTTGCTCACTCCTGCCTCTCTATATAGGAGAGATTTGGGAAAAAGGCCTTGTTGAGGTGCTCTTGCTCACTCCTGCCTCTCTATATAGTAGATATTTGGGAAAAGGGCCTTGTTGAGGTGCTCTTGCTCACTCCTGCCTCTCTATATAGGAGAGATTTGGGGAAAAGGCCGTGTTGAGGTGCTCTTGTTCACTCCTGCCACTCTGGGGTTCTCTGTAGGAGAAAGTTGGCCTGGGCTGTTGGGCCTGTCAGGCAAGTGAGCCACGAAGAGATGGAGGGTAGTAGATAAGGCCAGAGGGGGAAAAAGCGAGTTTTGTTGACTCCCACCTCCTCCAACCCCCACACCCCCCCACCCCCCAACCCTAACCCCCCCCCCCCCCCCCCCCCCCTCGCTCCCTCCCTCCCTTCGGGCTCAAACACATCAGCCATGCCGTGCATGAAGTAGGAAGAATGACAGTGACTTTTCAGCTCAACTCTTACTAATAATCTCATAACTGAGCCGTAGAGCACAGCTGCAGCTGACGTGTAACAACAGAACTAACTGCGCTGACGCACGAACAGCCCCTGCAACGCAGTGACGGAGCGGAGGAAGTAAGCAGAAAGTCGAGTTACCTTTGGAGAAGAGAGAGTTCGGGGAACGGAGGTCGAGATCCGCGCTGAAGAGCGAGCTGAAGTCAGAGGGCATCGCAGTGCCGCTCCGAGCCCGGGAGGAAACGCGCTCGAGTCCGCGTCCAAAAGCGGCGACAAACAGGAGTAACCACAAGCGCAGACTTCCTCCACCATTCATAAAACACCCGCGTGTCCGCGCAGCCAGGCTAACCTAGACGAGGCGTCTGAGCGCGTCTCACTCACTTTCTGTGTATATGAGCGTTGAGTTGGTCTCGTGCTGCCCCGCCCACTCCACGCAGGCGCGTCACTGAGGATGAGCGGTGGGCGGAGCTGCAGTCACATGATTGACGTGGTAAACAAACGAAACAGGGCTTCTATTCAGCGCTCGCGGTGCTGAGCGAACAGAGCGGGACCAGAATAGATCCGACTTATTCTACATCTGCTGGGTATTTACTCCTCGCCTTTAAATACTTCACTGCTTTCCCTCTCACATAACACAGCAAACAGCTCTATCATCAGATCAGGTTCCTTTACTGTCTTTCCACATGCAACGACAATCCTTACAGTGCAATGAACAAGACATGAAGTGCCAGGTAGAAGGTTTATATATATATATATATATATATATATATATATATATATATATATATATATATATATATATATATATATATATATATAGCATCTGTGGGCTGGTAGAGGCAATAGTGTAAGAAGATACTGCACATTATTATTATTATTATTATTATTATTATTATTATTATTATTATTATTATTATTTTAAAACTGATATGTAGTCTGCTATAAAAAAAAGTCTGTGGGGTGTTGATGTGAATTGTGCTGTTGATGATTACAGAATGAGTGAGAAGCGTAGCCATATAGCAAAAATTAACACCCAACACACATCACATGAGAGGTTACTTAATAACTGCCTACTACTAGAAATGGCCATATGTCTTTTATCATTTAAACTCTTTTTGTTGGCAAGTAAGTATATGTGAGTATATAGTGTGAGTGTATTTGTGTGTGGCTGGAGGCTGGAAGTCTGGGTTTCTCTGCTTAGACTGCTACCCCTGCGACCCAGATCCCCGGAAAAGTGGTAGATAATGGATGGATGGATGTGTGTGTGTGTATAACTGCATAAGTATTACATATGTATTGTATATGTACCTATATTATAAGTATTTTCTTTCAGACAAACTAACATTTCACTATTATTAATGTTACATGTCAAACATAAAAACATAAATAATTATATATGAAATTGCATTTATATTACACATATGTTTAAAAGTATGTTTCCAGTTGCAAATTTTAGTTTTGGGATTGAAAGTATTTTCTTAAAATGGCAGAGGGACAAGTTCTGAGGCTACTTTTATCAATGTTACATAAAAAACATAAAAACTCATATATGTATGTTACTTTAGATATAATCACATACGTATTACATATGTATTACATACATACATGGGTGGAGATTTGCATAGGGACGGTAGGGACATGTCCCTGCCAATATGTAAACATACTTGCTCACATTATCTTTGGAGTGAAGTCATATTTGAAGTGGGCCTAGTGAGCCTGTTGAATGCGGGAGGTAAAGTGCCTACCAATGTTGAGACCAAGCCATTGCATATATATTTTAGGGATCTTTTAAATACAAATAAGCATAAAACCTTGTTGTATCTCCAAAACATCAAACATGATGTCTTAATAGATTTTAAAGTCATTTCCAATTTGCTGTTGGTCAGTTCTTTATAAAATGAGTAAAAAGAAGGAACTGTGAAAAAAGGAGATGCAGTTTTTTGCACAGTGTGCTACTTTTTAGAAGCATAGTAAAAACTCTCTCACTGAAAAACATCTCTCAATCTTTCTCTGTGTGAGCTTCTGTGTACGACAACAACTTTCCATCATCAGAGATCCTGTGTTTACAAAGGCAGCACATGGTCTGGCAGTATTACAGTTGCCACATTGTTCAGCAGGATGACAGTCAAGTCACTACGACTACACCAGATTTCATCACTGGCTGGCTGCAGGTGGCTTGCATAAGTATTTGACAGAAAACTCAATGAAAATGTTGTTTATGAACATGCGTGAAAATGCCAGTTTATTTCTGTTGTAGGATTAAATCAGCTTAGACATATAATATATAATATAGACATTTGTCATGACATTCTGTTTATTAAAGACAGGCAGGTAATGAGTTCAGATGTAAATAAATGTGAAGTAGAAATAGATGTGAAATGATCAGTTGTACAGAGACATACCAAGCCAGATTTTTTTCACAGTGGTGGTGATAGGAACCAGACTATCTGAACTATTTAAATGAGCAATCTGTAAGAGTCTCCAAACACTGGGTCATTAGCGTTAGATCTGGACCTGAATACTGCAAACTGCTGTAACCTTTGTGGTTCTCAGGATTCAAGAGTTTTATTGTCACATGTACAGCAGAACAGACAGTTACACTGTACAATGAAATTCTTTGGAGATTGGAGAGGAAAATAGACAGTAATGACGTCTCAACCTTACGAGCACACAAGCAAAGACAATATCAGAAATGAAGGAGCAAAGCTAGAGTAAAACTACAGGAATTTAAAGCTTACTTGGCGTGAAATTGACTACAAAACTAAGATGACACACATAAGGTTACAGCCTACATTGCAATCTTTTATAATTAACATTGGCAGGGATGTACACTAAGCCATCGGATTTTCATTGCTTTCCCGTTTACTGTGAGAGCGTCTTGCATTCCTTTATCTCTTTAAACAAATAAAAGCCAAGTTTTACTCTTGCTCTGTCTACTTCTCATGCACTCCTTGTCTCTTCCCATGACAACATATTCTTTAGTCTCTGTGCACCACCTGCCATGATGTTCAAACTGGGAATACCGAAATAGCTTCTTCTTATAGCTAGTTGAGGACCCATAGTTGTTCATTTGGAATATCTGGTGCTGTAAATGTAACATAGTGTGCACGAGAGGACTCAGTTAGCCAACGTTAAATAGATCTATAGCAGGCATTCCAGAGATTCCATTGTTCCTATATAAAACAAATTATATACTATACTGTATAAGTACTGACGGTATCCACAATATGTCCAGAAAAGCATATTTTGATATAGAATATAATATATCACAATAACGATAAAATACAACAATTCCAGTTCTGCAAGTTCAAGCTTCTAGCACACCTAATCAAGCTGATGTGTGTGATGTTTGACTGATGGTTTGGATCAGGAGTGCTAAAGCTTTGATTTGTTTTTAAATGGTATTCTTTATTAAGGCACTTCAGGATTTTAGTTGAATGCTCTTTTATTGAACGTGGAACCGCTGCCAGCTCTTGCTAGAACTGGAACAGGCAGGTCACCAACAGCCATACATTTCCAGTACATGCCAGACACTAACACTGCCCCATCTACACCACAGCCCAGCACAGAATCACACAACCAACCCTGCTGCACAACTAATGTGCACGCAGTCAGAACTGTGAGTCACAACATGTACCATTGTAGCAGGACACTACAATATAAGGAAAAATGACGTTGTGCTGCTTGAGTTCATCCCAGCACTTCTGTCTTAGTGGAGAAGTGTAAATTTTTTCAGTTCAATTCAAGTTTATTTGTATAGTGCTTTTTACAACGATGTTCTCACAAAGCAGCTTTACAGAGGTTTTGAAAATAGACAGTTACAACATGTATAAAACTTGAAATTGTTACAGCTTATAAAACTTGAAATTGTTTTGACAGCACCAAGTTCTCCCTCCTCCTCCCTAAACACTTATTGCAAGTTGATTTCAAAATGGTCAAAGGGGGCCTTTAGAAGAGGCTACAGTACCTCTACATATAATGTCAATGTTCTATGCATTCTCCCAGCAAAGAACCATTTGGAAAAGGGAGCTTGGGCAATGATCTACATTTAGACCATGAAAGAAGACCGTCACCTGTCATCTTGCATAATAACCTTGTTTCATAGCTGGAAACTAGGATCCACCAATGATGCAGTCAATGTTCCATTGGAAAAACATACCAGCGAACATAGACTCTCCTTGTAACAGTGGTTGGACAGATGGAATATTAAAAGGTGGCGCACCAGCCACCTGATAACATGAACTAAATAAGGCTGGATTGCATCACTACATACTTTTAAATGAATGATTCCATTTGTTGTGAAGAATCACCAGCTTGCTGTAATCCAGTGTTTCTTAATCCTACTTCTGGGGACCCACTGCCCCACACAGTCTCAACTGTTCACTGCTGATGATTATCAGCTCCTTCATGAGCTGGATCAGGTGTGTTGGGGCAGGGAACAGCCAAAACTGTGCAGAGCGGAGGATCTCAAGGCAAGGTCTAGAAACACATCTACAGTTCCGAGTGCTATAGTGTAATTGAGTGCTTTTGCTTATCTTTATGTAGTGTAATGATATTCATATGAATGCATTGTGTCAGGGCCAGAACTAAGCAGGTCTGATCTGTTAAACCACAATGACAACAATGACACTGTTGTTTATTTTACAGTATCGGGATGACACATGATACAACTGTTTACAAGCCTTGAAGAAAGACTTAATTCAACTTGTCTGTTAGGGGTATCTGTTTTTATTCTTCTCACACAATGAGGGGGAAGGAGTGTTCAGACACTTTTGTTTTTGTTAATGAATATAATAAATATGAAATGTATATATCTACTGGAATATGTGTATTTTAAGTGTATATTAATACGTATATATGTGAATTAATAAGGAGTTGCCCCTCGGCCCTTTTGTGGCTACAATAACATTCAGGAAAGCTTGCTTGACATTTTGAAGTGTGCCTATTGGAATTTGTGCCCATTCAGTCAAAAGATAAGAAGGTCAGACTCACAATTAACATCCGGAATTCATCCAAAAGGTGTTGGGTGTGGTTAGGGTCAACGGTCCGTGCAGGCTGCTGGAGTTCCTCCACGTCAGACTCTACAAACTATGTCTTCATTGCGTACAGGGACACAGTCATGGAACTGGAAAGGGTCTCCCCCAAACGTGTAGCAAGTATTTGAATAAAATGTTTTTCATCACCATTATCATCATCACTTTTATTTATGTAGTGTCATTGTTTCCCATGCTCAAGGACACATTGAAAATACATAGTCAATGATACATAAAATAACACACAACTCACACACACAATCCACAGTTTCCTTCAAAAGGCAGTTTGGAATTCTATTGAGAGAGATCCAACAGTTTCCATGAGTGTGCACGATCTACTGCTTTGTGGTTGAGCTGTTGTTGCCCCTAAACTATTTTATATCACAATAACAGCACTTACAGTTGTCTGGGGCAGATCTAGCAGAACAGGAATTTCACAAACTTATGTCTTATGACAGTGGCATCCAATGTTAGTGCCATGTTTAAAGTCACTGAGATCTTCATTGTGACTCATTGTACTCTCTGTGTCTGTCTATTTTGTCCAACTGTGAGTGGCTGAAACACCCAAACTCAAAAATTAGGAGTGGTGTACATATACAATACATATTTGCTATACAGTATAAATCAACTAGATGTGGAGTATATATTAATGCTTCAGGTTGGACCTGTTGTTATTATAAAAGATGTTGCCTTTGTTTGGAAAGATTTCACACAACACAATAGCCATCATAGTGAACATGAAGGAGCTTCAAGTTCAAATGTACAACAATTTTAATGAACACTTAAAAGGAAAAAATTACAGAGCAAAAGCAAAGACCTTAAACATCCCTGACAGTACAACTGGTTCGATAATTTGTGGAAAATTGGTGGAACCACAACTAATTGTCCCTGGACTGGGACAAATGGAAAGATAGAGAAAAGCCAGCAATGACTAAAACAGTTGCAGGATGACCTGAAAGTTACACCGAGAACAATAAACCACTAGTAGTTGCAATCACCTTTGTTTATACATCTTACATAAAACTAATATAGAAGCACTGAGAGATACAGCAAATTCTAACCAAGCATTTAGACCAATCAAAACACTTTTGGAACAATATATTCTAGTCATGCAAAAAAAAAAAAAAAATAGAACTCATTGGTAATAACTAAGCTAATCATGTTTGGGGACAGAAATTTGCATGTACGATCTCTAGACCACCATATCTAAAGTGGAGTACTGAGGTGAGACCATCATGATATTGGGCTGTTTCTGAGGCATTAAACAGCAACAAGGGAAACATGCATGAAACAATGCACTAAGCAAAATTTAGTCTCATTGGCCAATGAAGATGAATAAGAGAAAAAGAGTTAACATATAAAAAAATCCAACAACCCCAAACATACAGCCAAAATAACTAAGGATTTTAAAATTGCAAGTCCATCAAAGCGTTAATGTTATTTATCTGTGGTGTCTAAATACTCTTTTCCAATCAATTTATTTTTGTTTATGTGTATGAGTGCATTCTTTTTGTTCATATTATTAGCACAAATTTAATCAAAATTAATTTGTAAATAATTAGTATTAGTTTATGAGCTGTCAATTTGGATCATGCATGTTTATTGGCTTATTGGGTAGCTAAGACTAGCTAAGAAGGTACTAAATGTAATATAATTTAATAGACACTTTGTGATATTGAAGTAATTAAGTTGCCCTTATTACATCCCTCCTGGTATTGATTCAGTATTAAAGTTACATATATCTGTATGGCACATGTTACAGTCACTGGGACTCATACTAACTAGGTGCAAAAGCAAGACTAACTTCACAGTTTGCAGTGTTACTCAGACATTTACTTCCACCCAAATAAGATGGCGGCACAGTACAGCGACCCAGAAACCCAGAAATAGAGTTACCATTAACTCAGCTCACTACACAATTAGCTATGAGTTAATGAACAACAAGTATTCAGGTGTCACAGATTAAACGCTCATTGGTTTATACATTAAAGAAAAATAAATAAATAAAATCAGAATGTTGCAGGTTTTGATCTCATATCATGACAGGTTTGTATGTTTACAGCCTTGCCCTTGAATGTTTTTGTTGACAATCTAGGAATTAGATGATAAACAGGTGCATAATTCTTTGATCACAGTCATAAAACGGACATGACATTTGGCTAACCCTTTTTATACATATATGGCCCAAACTCATAAGCAGAGGTTGTAAATCTTTGTTTTCAAAAAAAGCAGTGGCTTTCAATTCTAGTTGTGTAATTATATTTCACTTGTGGTTTGCAGGCACGAGTTAAATCCTAAGAATTCCTACATAGACATTTAGGTCCTTTTACTTGTTTTGGTTGAGAACAGCTTTAATGAGTTACCCAGTTAAGTAAATTGACATTAGGTAGTTTATATGCATGTAAGTAAAATTGTTATTATTAGTAAGTAAAATTATTTTATTAGTATTTTTAAACATTCAATTTCTGTTTTGTGTTATAATAACATAATTAAAGTATTATATTAAAATTATATTGTGTTTTGCTGGTGAGATTTGTACTGCTTTGCGAAGGATTACAGGCCCATGGGCGTCACCTGGACCCCCAACCCAAAGCCATAAATGTTATTTAGACCCCTCTTTCCAAGCGTATGTTACAGATTCACATCATCTACAGTTAATTCTCATTCACAATTTACTGTGATATCAGGGAGCGACCTGTGGAGGCGCTGCAGCCGCTCTAATTCAGTGCTGCTTCTGACCAGCGTGAAAAGGTGGAAAATACAGCTCGTCCAATCAAATCAGAGTTCTTAAAATGTAACCCAATCATATCCGACCTCGCCAGATGTAAGCCAATCCTATCAGACCAGGGGGAGGGTCTCTGGGTTTGCACTGCAAAGTAATATAGTCTGAAGCTGAAGAGAGTATTTGGACTACAAACTCAGTAAAATTAACATTGGTTATTAAAAGTTTATAATATAGTGCTGCACGACTATATGTTGTTTAGAATCGAATCCAAATCCCGACTTCCAGAATCGACTCTTCGACTTTATTTTAACCACGACAGACCCCGAGATAGAGCAGCTTCACCATAGACGTAGTTTAGCCACTTTTGAGTAGTGATGTGATGTAAGTTCAGTTGGTTTTACACACTGATGGGCAAGGGAGTTCCTGTAGTCAGAATTTTTTGAATTTTTAGTTTTCAATCATTGTAAGGTTTCTAATAACGACTCCCAGACATGCTGGAATCGAAGAATCGACTCTTTTGGAATCGATTCTCCATCACTATTGTAATATACAGGCTAAATACCAAATACAATGTGGATTCATGGTCAGAATATCTGGCTGTCGGGTTTCTGCTGGGCTGACTGTTGCTAACTTTGGGTTTACGTGATGCTATATCGAGTTGAGTTGTGATATTAGGTGAATTTGAGTTTCCATAGGAAAGAAAAGTGTGTGGTTAGAAGTAACCAACCCGCTCCCAGAGATATCAGCACTGAGCAGCTTTTCTCCCCTGCTCCTCTTGGAGTGTTTGCTTGTTTCATCTGCTTACCAATTCTAAAGGAGCAATAGAAATGATGTAATCAATATATAAGATTTTAAGTTTAAAAGAACTAAAATTGGCGAGTGAAGGTTTGAATGAAGTTTGATGCTGAACTCACAATGTTTCGTCTAGACTGGTAAGTAAACAGAGAGAGGAGGAGGGATTGTTTGGAGTATGAATTCAACAGACTGCGTCATTTATCGCCTTCTGCCGATAAACAATATATATAGAATAACGCGATAATTTAAATCCATGACGACATCTTGCTTACCATCACATGATGGCAACTTTTTTTTTAAAGCAACCTACATGCACGATAATATTAACAACTAATTAACTGCAAATATAAATGTTAACAACAGCACTAAAAAGCACCACAGAATATATAGTATGCTGGGATATATGACGAGGGTAAAACGGATCTGGCACGTGTGACGGACAAATGTGAATGTGCTGTTGCGGAGCAGGTGACCTCCATATGTGTTTTTAGATGATCTGTCTCTAAAAGATTATAGGGATTCTCTGGGGGTTATTATTTTTTTGTAACCCCTCGTGTCGTTTCTGAGAATCATTATGCACCAATGTAAACAGCGTGAGGTAAACGCCTGCAACTTTCTCGAGTCCCTCAAGTTGTACTCTACTGCTAAAATATACTCAGCCTTAAATTGCTCTACATCACGCAAAGCAAGTTCAGTGGTTTTTGCCCCATTTTGCCTCATTGAGTTTGTTTTAGAACATGATAATATCGTTTATCGCGATACTTCTGGAGATTGTAATCATTATCTATCTCCTACCTTCAACTTACATATTGCTCCTTTAAAACATCACATCTTGCATGTATTTAAATATAAGTAAATATGTGTCCCAGCAAATACACAAAGCTATCACGATGTTGTCTACTTTCTTACAAACTTACAAACGTTGTCAAAAGGTGGTGCTGTTTATGTTGTCTGAACATGGTTATCACAACATCACTATAAGATAAGCGTGTTTTATGGTATTATTTCTACTTGTAGGCAACTAAGAAAAATTCCATGAATTTCTATGCAGGTATAATGGATTGTATGAACAATTCTATGAAGTCATGACAATGTACTGACAATGTTACCACTACATTCACACAACTTTTTGAGGAATTACATATTAAACGTTGTGACAATGTTATGGGCACCAAAACAATAGTTTGTTACAATGTTGTCACAGCGTTACTTTTTTTGAAAACAAGAGCCCATGAAAAGTAACAATACATAAAAACTTCTTAATAACATATAAGAATTATGTATATTAACACTTTGGTGCACAAGCTAAGCAAACCCCTCCTAATGCACAACATGGGTCAAACTTGTATGTATTGCTGAGAATTTCCTTGTATCAGTATCTCTACTGAAATCAGTTTATTTCATTATTAAATGTTCTATATGTTCATTAAAAATCTTGTTTTTGAGTATAAATCTTTATTTGTATTCTTATTTATTTACTTTTTAAACAAAATACATTTTGTAAGTATGTTTCAGACTGCAAATGTTTACAAATGTCAGCAGTTCCTATCAAAGTCCATAGTGAACACATAAGGGTTCATTCTGATGTTGAAATGCTGTTTAAAAATTATTAAAATATATATTTGTGGTGATTTGGATTTGTGGTAATCAGAAACACGTACATATTGGAATTCATGGAAGCTTGCATTGGTAAATTAATTTTTGGAAGGAAATAGAAAAAAAATAAAATCTCAGGTTGGGCATTAAAGGGTTAACGTTGTTTAGCTGCAGTTCCAGCTCCACGCTGTGCTGTCCAGGCTGACCTCTAGTGTCCGGTTCGCCTTCTCCTTGTCTGCAGCGCATATGTGCTCCTGAACAGCAGGGGGCGACTTACTGAAAGTGACCAAGAGCCAAACGAAGAGGAGACCGAGGGAAGGAGAACCGAGCAGCGGCGCATCGCTCAGACTGACGTTCTGAACACAAAAACTCTCCGGATTTCTTTAATAAGTGTCTGAATACTGTTGACCAGAATGCCGGATTTGGCTGTGGAAAAGGTGGTCGTCCACCCGTTGGTGCTGCTGAGCGTTGTAGACCACTTTAACAGGTAAGTACGCTTTGCTGGAATGACTAAGAGCAAAATTTGTTAACTCACTCTCATCGGTGGCTAACCGGCTAAGCTAGCCTCGCTAATGCTCGATAGCTAAGCTAGGTCAGCGTGAACATTGTTATAAACACTATATTATTATTTCAATCTCTTTGTTACAGACACAATAACTGACACTTTAACCTGCGTTTTGAGTTTAAAACTCAGAGGTCTGTTTGTTCACGGCAGGGGTCTGTAGTTGGCATATCAATAGGTGTCAATTCTCTGATATGCTAACTTAGTTAGCCGCAGCTAAAGAAACACCAAGCAATTAACTTTGAATGCAGTTTTACGTGATTAGTTAGTGATTTGTGCGTAAGTAAAACTCGATTCACGTGTGATTTATTGTTTAATTTTCGTGTCCAGATTGATTATTTTTACGGACCCAGTATTGAGCGCTAACCTCAAGTTCGTACAGCAATTACATCGAATGTACACAGAAAGTAACTGCTGCACCATCTAAGGGGAATTCGAATAAGAAGCTAACTTCAGAAAGCAAGCAGTCGAGCTTTTCCAGCTAACTGATAGTGAGTCTGAGGTTTAAGGAAACCCTTTTTATACAGTTATTGCGAGTAATTAACTATAAACTAACTAAAATGCTCAATAGACTTTAATGTGATGTTAGTCTGATTTTTACATGCTTCTTTGTTTTGAAGCTGAGTTTGAACTGAACGTACACGTACTTAAGGAAGGACTGGGTCTCATATTTAAATGTATTTTATTTTAATAAAACATGAAGCCAAATATATAACTTAAAAGTATAAGATAAGAGTATAAGAAGCGGTTGGTGTAGTGCAGTGGGGCTGCCCTAGATGCTGTAGGCTGGATGGAGTCCAATTCCCCACCTGGACAACCACCCTACACCATACCAGTAAGAGTCCTCATGTAAAACTTCTAACACTAACTTCATATATAAATGGTAACACTGCATTCACATATCTGTGTACAGGTAAACTGTATTATTACCTTCACCTACCTGTGTCACTTTGGTTAAGAGTGTCTACCAAATGCCATAAATGGAATCTTATACAGTTAGTCATTGAATGTTAGATTTTATCTATCAAAATGTTGATTTTTTTTTTACTGTATATGCTGATTTTTTTTCACTCAAGTGTAATTTTGACTCTATTCCTTCACCTCCACAAGACTTTGACAAAGCACCCTAACGTTAACTTAAAAGGGCTTTCCACCAGTAATCAGACCTGATTTGCTAAATAAATAAATAAATACAATCATGTGGTTTTTGCCATCAAATATATCTGGATAAGCCAAAAATTGAATTTGGGCTTGCAGTCTGAACATGGTCTACATGGTCTACAACACAAATGTATCAATTTTACTTATTATCCAAACCACCAGTGAACCTGAACATGTTTTCTCAGTTAATATATGTTGATGATGGTAAACTAGTCCTAAATCTATTAAATTATGTGGGGACTGCAACATATTCCTCTGTCATGAATAGATTAAAATACATTTCTGAATGGGCGATATTCTCTAGAATGAAACATTTCACACCAAACCCCTCTGAATGAATTTGTTTGCATTTTATGTATTTAATTCAGGGGAGTTCCTGATTGCCTATATTCTGTTCCTGATTACATGTTGATATATTTTTTTAAATATAGAATTGGAAAAGTTGGAAGCCAGAAGCGAGTTGTGGGTGTACTTCTTGGCTCTTGGCAGAAGAAAATCCTTGATGTGTCCAACAGCTTTGCAGGTAAGTGTGTGTGTGTAGTATTGGGCTTTATAGGGAATTATAGACCATGATATTTAAAAACATTTTCATGATGCACAATATTTTGTTCACTTTATAAGATTTTATAGACTCTCATCTGTTAAGCTGCCAGTGTGTCTGCAGGTTTTCATTCCCTCGCAATAGGACCTTTGTGAATAAGATATTATAAACCCATTGTTTACATTATTTCACAGTGCCTTTTGATGAAGATGATAAAGATGACTCTGTATGGTTCCTGGACCATGACTACCTGGAAAATATGTATGGCATGTTCAAGAAAGTTAATGGTAAGAGCTGTATACTGTAGTGTCTCTCTGGCTAATGAAATTGGCCTTCAGTATTTTTGCAGCAATCTTTGTCTCGTTGTCAATATAATAACATTCATATCTGTTTGTTTCTTTATAGCCAGAGAAAGAATAGTTGGCTGGTACCACACTGGTCCCAAACTGCACAAGAATGATATTGCCATCAACGAGCTTATGAAACAGTACTGTGCGAACTCGGTATGAAATTTTCATTTCAGTTGTTAGACTGTACAGCTTGTACAAAATGAAGCAACTGCTATGGCTTTTAAAACCTTTGTTTAAAGTCTGCACCTGTTTTACAGGTTTTAGTCATTATTGATGTAAAGCCCAAAGACTTGGGACTGCCAACTGAAGCCTATATCTCCGTGGAGGAGGTGCACGATGTAAGTTCTTTCTTTAATTTTGAGTAAAAGTAGTAATGGGACAGTAGGAGGAAGTGGTGCCAGTGTGGCATTGTAGTCCCTTTAGAATCAAATAAGATGAGTAAGCTGTGCATGATTTAGCTATTCATATCTGCGTGCCATGGATTCTTTGCTGTAGGATGGAACTCCAACTTCAAAAACATTTGAGCATGTTACCAGTGAGATTGGTGCTGAGGAGGCAGAGGAAGTTGGTGTTGAGCATTTGCTTCGGTAAGATATGTATTTTACTTTTTTATTATTTTTTATCTATACATTTAAGCTCTTTACTGTTCAGCTCATCTATTTATTTATTTATTTATATATTTATTTTGATTTTTTTTTTTATGACGTCTTGCAGGGATATCAAGGACACCACTGTAGGCACCTTGTCCCAACGCATCACCAACCAGGTGCATGGCCTAAAAGGCCTTAACTCCAAGTTATTGGACATCAAGAGCTACCTGGAGAAAGTTGCAACAGGCAAGCTGCCCATCAACCACCAAATCATTTACCAGCTGCAGGATGTGTTCAATTTGTTACCGGATGTAAACCTTCAAGAGTTCATTAAGGCCTTCTATCTCAAGACCAATGACCAGATGCTTGTGGTGTACCTGGCCTCGCTCATTCGCTCTGTTGTAGCCCTGCACAATCTTATCAATAACAAGATCGCCAACCGTGACGCAGAGAAGAAAGAGGGCCAAGAGAAGGACGACAGCAAGAAGGAGAAGAAAGAAGACAAGGATAAAGATAAAGACAAGGAGAAGGAAAAAGAAAAGGCTGATGCAGCAGCGAAGAAAGATGACAAGAAAGAAAAGAAATGAACTTTAAATCCTGGCATGGACTGACACAATCTTGGCTCAAGCGAGAAGGAAGTTTGGGGGTTCTTCTCTTCTCCTGTAACAATCTACAGGTCTATTCCGAGATTGTCTGTCTCTTTTTTGATATTTGGACTTTTCGTTTTGCAGTTTGCTTAAAACAAACACCACAGGCAGCAAAGGGGTTCAGTTTAAAAGATGTTTTGTGTCCTGAACTGACACTTGTACTGCTTGTTTATATCTATATTGTACTGCTGTTCAGAGACCAGCAGAGTACATCTGTTTAATGTTAAGACCCGAATCAAGGTCCAACTGTATTCATGTTTGGTGGGTAATGAGCTTTTTTGTTCTCTACATACAGAAAGATGGTCAAGAGCGCATTCACCCAACACACTTCCCATTTGTCCTCCTGAAAAACTCTCTTTAAGATGTTTATTTCTCAAGAAAATGGATGGAAAGTACCAATTTTCCAATAAATACAGAAAGCAGTCGTATAGCACAAACTGTATGTTATTACTTTTCTAGATGCATGTTAGAGGTATGAATTAGAGGCAATGTTTATTTAGCTGTTCATCATCCAAGACAGCACTGATCCACCGTAGATGCCGGTATGTGTTTGGCGTTGGTTTTCATTGTGTCTTCTTAGTCTTGATTCCAAAAAAGCTGCAGATCTTCATATTCATCAGGTCCACTATTTCCTCCTCTTCAGAGGGCTGGGGATGAGAGCACGTTATCACAGGGCGAAAAAGATTGGGCAGCATTTCTAAAACATCCTGCAGTATTTCATTGCTGTCCATGTTGTTTGAGCACAGTGGCTGTTCTTAATAATGCATTGACCCATATAAATGCTCCAAAGACTGCTTTGAATAATATTTTTACACTAACTTTTTAAAAAATAAAGAACATTTTTGTCTTTACCTGTAAAGTTGCCATGGTGAAGATGCTTGGGTTTTTTTCATTTGAAAGCAACAATTTGTTTTCATTTTTATTTTATGCTTACTTTAAAGATAAATATATGCTCACTAAGTACTTTAATATTAAAATGACCTCCTTGTCTCTACCCTCATTTTTGGTTTATCAGCTCCAGTTACCATATCATCACTCTCCAAGTATCTCCAACGTAGCACGTTTACAGGAGAGGCCAAAATCTGCCTTTACTTTCAGTGTAAGTCAATGGAACCAGAATTGTTTCCAGCTATTTTGGAGCATTTCTATTGGTCCTTTCATCATGAAAATTTTACACAATATAAACAGCAGCTGTCGTGTTCAAATGAAACAGAAAAATAAAAATGACCCCATCACCCTGTTGTTCAGTGGTCAGGACCCCCACAGCGCAGGTATTATTTGGTTGGTGCATCATTCTCATCCCTGCACTGACACACCGACCTGCTGGGCTGGTAGAAGAGGAACAGACACCGAAGTGCACCTCATTGTCACCACTGGGCTGAGAATAGTCCACCAACCAAAAAAGTCTAGTGGGCAGCATCTTGTGACCACTGACAAAGAGGTGGACCAACAAGGAGTGATAGTCTAATAAAAGTGAGAGTTGACGGTGAATAGACACAGTGTTTACGCACTCCAGCAGCACTACTGTGTCTGATCCACTCACACCAGCACATCAGTGTCACTGTAGTGCTGAAAATGATCTGTGTGCTGATGGGTCAGCTTGCCCACTCTGTTCTGATTGGTCAGTTGCCAGAACAGCATCCTGCTCCAAGTTCCGCCCCCTAATATTCTTACAATGGTGTCAGTGCGGTACCTTGTGGTGTTGTCGCTGTTGGCTGAATGCTTCAAGGATGACAGAGATGAAGAGGTTCAGCACCACGAATGTCATGAAGATAATGCAGGAGCCAATGAGGAATGCACCAATCACTGGGTTCAGGTTCAAAACCTGCACACGTGATGCAATACGTATACTGTTTAGTTGTTTAACTTTTAATCACTGAAGTGTCAATAAGAACATCACCCACCTCATCGTAATTGAATATTCCAAGCTGCAAGCTGACCATGGCCATAGCAGCATCTAAAATGGTCTTGTAGGTGTACAGCTTCCAACCAAACAGCAAATTACTCTGTATGAAAAAAAATCATATGACGACATAAATCTGCTGCTAGACTTTCCTGAACTAAAGTTTAAAGAAGTTTCATGAACTTTGATTGAAACTCTTGAGGTGAAACCCCCCAGTAATGAGAGATATGGATGTGTTTTAGACTCACAGCAATGGAGTAGGCCAGGAACATGATGATTATGACCACAATGAAGCTGGAGATGTCGGTCCACGCCCTCTGCAGTGTGGCAGTGATCATGTTCATTTTAGCATTGAGGCGCATCAGGTGCCACATTTTTATGGTGGCCAGCAGAACCAGGAACGCTATGATATACCCCAGGACAGTATCTGCTGCAGCGGTCTCGTAGAAGCTTGGGAACCTAGAGGGACACGCAGAACATTGCTGAGTTTGTGTGCTGTTCATCTGGAAAGCCTTGGGAAGCTTTTTTATTGCCTTCTTACTGGTTTTTGTGGTCATGATAATAATTCAGATCCTGGTTGCCCTGCACCATCCTCTTGATGAACACAGAAAAAGCACTCCAGCTTAAAAGAATGATCGCCAGATCTAGAAGATTCCACTTGTTCCTGAAGTACTGCCACTTCTGCTGCTTTATCAGCTTGCACTGTGGAGACACAATGCCAGGTAGACCAGACTTAATACTGCGATGGAAATTTGGGCCAAAAGCTATTTCAGTGGACCGTTTTCACAATATAGGAATGTTGAACAGTTTACGTAGAGGACCTACCTGCACGAACATAAAATACAGAATGAACAGGAAGTAAATGGCCTCAGAGACCAGTACGTGAATGCCGTCTGTGGTTTGGAAAAGACGGACGTTCTGCAGCTCGCTGCGATACTGGAACGCTCCTGCCAGAAACAAGAGGCATCATTTTTAGAAAACAGTTGCATTTCATGTCTTTTAAAGTCTACAATGTAATGATTTCCTCACCCACTGCAGTGGTTTCCAGCATCAGTGTCACAATACAGAAGAGGTTGACGTTGGCGTTGTATACAGTGAACTCAATGAACACGGCTCGCGTGTATACATCCAACCATGTGTTGTTGAATAGGTATTGTAGCACGCTGTAGAAAAGAAATGGACAGTTCAATAGTTTAGGAAAAGCATATCACTAAATATCTCTGTTGTCAGAAACAAAAAACTTGTGTCCAAGGTGCAAAATATAAGGGGTACTGGGGGGTCAGGGACCTCCTAATTCCCCATTTGGACCCCCTCAGTGTCTCAAAATACTGGAAGGTTTCTGACAATACAACATTTTTTGTAATTTAGGGAAAGGACATAGTGTAGCTGCTTCATTCACAACCAGCGAGCCTCTAACTTTGCAATTCTTTATTAACTGGAGATGCAGCACTGGCCACCCCAGGGTGTCGCAGTAGCATATTAGTCTATCCAGTCCTTTATAGTCTAACAGCTGTAACTATGCCTGAGATACCTCAGAAGAACTATTTTAGAACATATTTGTAAATATTGAAAAATTTCCTAATTGTTGATACAAATAATTGTGCCTGATTTTAGAAGTGCATATGTGTAAGATCTCAGTTTTAAGACCGAACTAGAAAAGTGCTTTGAATTGTTAAACCAAACATTCTGTTGAAGCTTTTGCTCGACCACACCGTGAGGCAGTTAGTAGCCAGCCAACATGGGCCCACAACCTTGTGTGTTGGCCATGTGATGGGCTGGCGACCTATCCATGGCGTATCCCGCCTTCACCCAATGATGTCGGGATTGGCTCCAGCCCCCCGTGACCTGGACTAGAAACCTCAACAACTACATATTCAATCAATTTATCAATATTTACTGTCTCCACTCTTTACCTTTATTACATCTTCATGCTTTTCTTACTTTTATTGTTTAAGAAATCTGCAGGGATATTTTTTCATATGTCCATATGTCTCTATCTGGACTCTGAGACGGTCAGTCCATTGTTCTGAGAACAACAGTAGCTTCTTTGTTTGATTTGTGATTTTCTTTGTCTATTTTCTTTCTTAATAACAGCTTATCACAGTGGAAGAATGATCAGAAACACCTGTGGATTTTTTTTCCAGATGTAAAGCAAGAGTGAAGCTTCTCCTGTTCCTCAAAGATGAAAGCATTATGTGATGGTGATGAAAAAAACAATATTTAAACAAATCTTTTAGACTGCAGTATATAAGCTAATATGGAACGTTCTCTCTTATTCTAGATTCCACCTTAATAAAATTCTCACCTGCTGGCATTTTGCTGGTCGGGGCCCAGGTCCACTACATAGCCTCCTCCTCTATACAGAGCCACATCACCCCACACAGGGTGAGTTCTCAGTGTGGCCTGGGTTTGGTACTGCCACGGTGTGAGCAGAATCTTGGATATGTTCGCACCTACTGAAGCATTCCAGCCTGGACCATAGGAGCCCATGTCCTCCAACTCCCAAGAGTATGGCGCATGACAATCAGGAATAGAGGGGCGCATGGAACTGGCTGTCCTGCAGGAGCCTTTCTGTACCCGAACCTGGCGGAGACGAGCATAACCTACAAGCTTGGAGTTTCCATCTGTGATGAAACCTGAGACGGTGGAAGTTGAACACATTAGAGAAACAATTAGCACCTTCGTTTTGAATGGCATGACAACCAATCTAAAGTTCTTAAACTCAGGTTTTTATAATAAGGTTGAGGAAGGACCTGAACGTGGTCCAAAGATGTTCTTGAGGACGGTGGAATGTGCCCAAGTAAACACGTCTTCATGGGTCATACTGTATGAGATGCCGTTTTTGAAGCTTTGCTGAATGTGCTGTGAGAGGAAGTACGCGTTTGGATCCCGCTGACCATACGCAGCCCAGAGTAGCGTGCACAGGAACCCTAAATAAACTGCAAGAGAAACAAGCTTTTTAAATGATTTGGAGCAGAAAGCGGTGGAGTTGTAGTCACTTTGTCATCTATTTAACCGAAAACAGTACAAAAACAAGATATTTAAATTGCTATTTATATATATGCTCACTATAAAAACAGTCCAGGACTAGGAACATTGTGAACTGTTCAAATCACTTCTTAAACAGGTGTTGTTTCAGTATTAAAGAAGCATCCAGAGAAGGCCTTGTACTTTATGATTAAGGTTGTGCCGAGACAACCTAGGCAGAAAAGGTGACAGCGATTGATGAAGTTCTTTAAATCCACAAAAACTGAATTCTTTTACTTGGGACTCATGCTTAGGTAAGAACAGAATGTGCAGACACTTAAAAGTGCAAACAAATCAGTGGTCTAAGAAGCTGTAATCTTTTTCTTAGGGCCTTTTTCAAGAACACATTTAAGAAAAAAACATTGGAAGATATTGGTGAAGGAGGCCTATTGTTCTACAACATGCAATTGCAAGGATTTCAGGTATTGAAGGTATTTCACTAAATAATATCATTGAAAGTCTTTGAAAGTCCAGAGAAGTCTCTTTGGATAAAGGACAAGATCAAAAACCCCTCCCGAAAGTCTCAGAGATTTAAGCCCTCAAACCGTCAATGCTTCTGTGACAGAATGGGCTTTGAAATACTCTATCAAACCATTGCTGCTTTCACAAATGCAAAAGTTCAGACTACTCTGAAAGCCTACAACATCTAGAAACATTGGCAGCTTCTTTGAAACAGACTGATGCATGGGTGAAATGTGCTTATTTGTTTTGTGGAAATAATGGACATTTGTTCTCTAGACCAACAAAGAAAGGCATCATTCAGTTACCAGCATAAAATTCAAACGCCAGATTCTGTCATGATATGATGGACTATTAGTAAAAGCTAAAACAGCTCCTAAAACAGCCTTGATTCTTTATGGCATGGATTTCACAATGTTATATATATTTATTTGAGATTCTGCTCCATGTTGACATGACTGCATGCAATTACTTGCAGATTTCTCAGATGCACTTTCTTCTCCTCTTCTGCTTCCACAACCCAACAATGTTCTGCTGGATTCAGATCCAGTGACTGGAAAAGCCGCTGAAGAACACTAAACTTTGAGATGAACTTGGCTTTGTGAGGAGGTGCATTTATCATGCTCGAAGCAGCTGCTAGAAGATGGTAAATCGATGGTCATGAAGGCAGGTTGGGTTTATGGATTCATGCTGTTGCAACCAAATTCTGACTCCATCTGTGTGCCTAGGTAGAAATCCAGATTCATCCAGCGTCTGAGAAGTTTTTTCCAGTGTTCAACCGTCTAGTTTTGGTAAGCCTGTGTCCCTTGCAGCCTAAGCTTTCTGTTCTTTGCTGACAGAATAGAACCCCTGCATGGTCTTGTGCTGTTGTAGGCCTTCCACCGTGGGGACTGATGTGTTGTGTGTTCTGAGATGCTTGTACATCATCTGAGGCGGTGCAGCCTTTCTATCAGCTCTCTCAAGCTGGTTCTGTTCACAGTTCTGCCGCTCACTGGATTCCTTTACTGCACCATTTTCAGCAAACTCAATGTTCGTGAAAATCCCATTTTCAATGTTTTGATGTTTTGTAAATATGCGTTCATTTCAAATGTACTCACTATTGTGCACCATTTACTCATTCGTGCATTTATTTAATCAGCCAGTCATGTGGCAGCAGTGCATAAAATCATGCATATACGTTTAAATCTCAGTTTAAATATCTTTTCTAGTGTTTCAGTTCAAACCATCATTAAATTATCATTTGATCTTACTGAGAATCTCCAGGATTAATGCAGCAGCTTTCTGATCTTTGATCATGTTGGCCTTCATCTTCCCGATATCAGAAGGAGGAGGAGGTTGGTAGAAGCTACAGGTGCTGTCCCTTCTGGAAATGCGTACATCATCAGGATCATCTACAGGCAGGAACATAACTTTATCCTCTGAACAGATTTATCTGCATGTCTATGCTATTTAGATAAGCTATTTAGCTATTAGAAGTATGGTTTGCAGTTACCTGAGTAAGTAATGACCTGGCTCTTCACCATGGAAATATATTCACTATCATCTTCATCATTATCAACAGACTTCACCACTAAAGCAAAGAAGACTGCAAATCCAAGTACCTGTCATACAAATGCCACAGGAACAAAGTCAGAACAGGATTCACACCAAAAAGTAACTACTAAATGTGGTATTTTGGCCAGTGTCACTTACTTTTATGGGTTGAGTGAGAAGAAGACTCTCAAAGAAAGAAACGGTCATTGAAATGAGCCAGCTGATGGAGCGATCTTTTCCGTAGGTCAGCCCATACATCATAGTGAAGTACCCCGACACTCCACTTGTGGCCACCACAAGGAACCAGCCCACAAACACAAACCACCAGGGCAGGCTTTTCTGGCAGCACTTCTTACTGCCCTCACTGCTGTCCACTTCTGGGCTGGAGACGCAAGCGACGTCGTCCTTGTCGAAAAGGTGGGGTTCTAACAATGCCTTCATACTCTGAATCTGCAGCATGGCCTGATTGTAGCACCCTGGCTTAGAGAACTGGGAAGGGCTCAGCAACCTCAACTCCTTCTCCAAGTTCTGGAGCTGCTTGTGGAGATGCTGCCGGTAGACGCTGTACACTGAAACCAACTCCGTTTGGCTGTGTTCAAAAGCAAATTTACCTGTGTGTAGGTCCTGCTGTCGAATGATGTTTTCCACATGAGATAGTAATCTGTTAATGTCTGTTTTGTTGCATTCCAGCGCTAACTTTGGAACGGGGCAACTTGCTGCCTTAGCGAGCAATCGAAGTATTCTTTTTATGTCCTGATAGACAGATAGACAGATAGATAGACAGACAGATGGAAAGGCAGAGGGGTTGTCACTTTATTGTTTACATGCAATATAAAAGTATTAAAGGGGAAATCCACTTTTTGGTTTTTTTTATAATTCACTAGTTGGAATGTAAACAAAGTCTTTAAGAGTGGTTTGATGTAAAATACTTAATTAGTAAGTGTGGAAGAATATACTAACAAAAAAATTCTTTACAGTAGTGATTATGAAACCAGGCGTCTTAATGTCTACAACACAATTTTATTTACTATCACTAGTGAACCTATACATCCTCAACCTGCTACCCCTTACGACAAATCATGGACTTACTTTGATCACATATTCCACAGTAATGTCTGTCTGTTTACACCACTGTGGCAAAATATCCGATTTTTCTTTTTCCTGCTGAGGAGATCCAGACCTGGACAGGTCACCCTCTGCTATCTTTTGGATCTTCTTCCTTGGACGGGTGAATCTGAAGATGCTCACAATTAAGAGATTGACAGGGAACGCGATGATGGAGCTCTCGATGCCGATCATCACCTGTTTCCAGCTGAACGTGATGCCGCCTCCATGTAGAAGAACAGATATTTAATATATTGTTTGAAGAACTGGTCGAGTAATAAACGACTGACGCATTACTGACCCAATATTGAAGCTATACTGTTGTTATACTGCAGCTTACCGACATCTGTGCTCTGCTCAGAGGGGTCTTTGGGAACACCCCAGAATATGATACTGGTCAGCATGGTGCAGAGCAGCAAGGAGAAACAGCATGAAACACGTTGCACTCGAGTGAAGGTGCTATTGGCCGGTCGATTGATCACGGAGAACCAGATGTGACCATCGCACAAATCTCTGGTTGTCTTCATGAGAAACAGATTGCTGAAAAGAGAACACAAAGGCTTTGTCTCCATGCTAAGCTTCAATTACCATGATTTTCTTCAAAGGATATTTTAGGTGTTCACCTAAACCCTTTTAAGTCGTTATCTGTTGCTACGGTAAACACTTTGTCCAGGGTGCATGCGCCCATATCAATGGCCAGCCATGAGCGGCACAGGAAATGCCACTTCTGTCCAGTCTCCAGATCCTGCACCATCACTTTACTAACATACCTAGTTTGAAAAATATACATAGTTTAAGAAACATGTGTATGTATATTGGTCATTCTACCAAACAGGGCAGAGCAACACATAGCTTGGACTTAGAATAAAATCTGTTTGGTGTAAGTGATCATTCATTTGTTTTCATCATTCAATCAAACAAGTTAATTTCAGACTTTTACTATGAAATTCTTTTGCTTTTAGTAACCTTCTCCTTTTGTTCATTTATATTTAACGAAGAATCATCTTGGATTAAAATGTTACCTTTTAACCCAACACAGCCCAACACAGTCTGACTCAGAACTAGGAACACTACAACATATCCTTATTTTCCTAGTTTAATTCTGATTTAGTTGAAAAATTATTTCTAGCTTCTTAAAGTTTTGTGTTCACAGGTTTCCCAGCAAAGGGATTTTAGTCCAAAGTCCAAGTAAGCTTAAAATATGCTTGGAATGCTAACCTTGAACTATTTTGGTAGAATGTATATAGAAAACAAATTAAGAGTGAACTCTCCAGACCAATGGACAGTTTACTGTACCAAGCAGGATGTTTTCCAGAGTTATCATGCCACAGTCTGACGCTCTGAAGCTCGCCCAGTGAGATTGGAGTGGTCAGCAGGAACACATCCACCCCTCCCCTCTCAAACACTGGTTTGTCTGGGTCAGTCAAATGATGGGGCTCACTCTCCCACTCGGAGCCTGTGAGAGTTACTGTAACCTGCAGTTTAAGAAAATTATTGTATACAAAAACACAGAACTTCCTTACTAAATGAATACGTGGTGGGACTGTACTGACATGAGATGAAGTAGAAGCTCCCCGGCGATGGCCAGTGGCGATTACCAATAGGTAACGATACTCAGCCAATGGATCGTTATCTTCCAGCACTGTCACTTTTACCTAGAGCATAAAACAATAACTCGGGGTGAATAAGGACCAATTCAACAAAACTGGAACATGACTCTTATCAGGCTGATCTCTGTTCTAATTGGCTGTCCTGCATTGTGCATCACTCAAAAAGCAATTCAAGCTAGAAAACTTCTCATAACTTCATAACTGTGAGTGGGTAGAACTAAACTGCTTTAGTCTGAATAAGCAGATATGCTACATTGTGCCAAGCTTACCGTTAGCACCGGACTTGCATTAAGAGATGTAAACAATTTGCTGTTAGTGTAAAGATGTGTACATGTGGTATGTGGAGTCATGTTGCCAAAGGTGTTTGCTACCCTGGCCATTTCGGCAATGCCAGCGGAGGTGCCCCCACTAAAGCAGACTGATGAATAACGGTGCTACCTTGAACTCAAAGGCACGGAGGGCACGTCTCAGGAACTCTGTACAGCAGTGACATACAGTATGGACTGAGAAGTGAAGAGTACATTATTAAATATTGCTTCTTCAAACTCTATGGCATAATAAAGTGAGGATAGTTCTTCCACTTTTTTAAAAGAAATTGTCTTTTAAATATTAAAAATCGTTTAAATAAATTATACATGTCTTCCCACCACACAGTTATGGGAGGATCTTTTGGCTTGGGATCCCTTTCAAAAACGTACTATATCTAAGATTTATTCATACATCATGGATTTAGGTGAACATTGTCTTACTAAAATCAGAAGCGTGTGGGAACATGAACTGGGTACTACTCTCACAGAACAATGGTGGGACAAAGCCGTAAGCAAAGTACGTTCAAGTTAATTTTGTGCAAGACTTCAGCTGATTCAGTTTAAAGTATTACATAGAGTTCATCTATCCAAGTCCCAATTATTTAAATTCTCTCCAAATGCTGTCAATGATCAATGTGATAAGTGTGGTGCTAGTCCATGTAACTTAAACATTTTTTTTGTCCTTCTTTACATAATTTTTGTCTAAATCTTTTAAGATTATGACAAAAGTTTTTGGCACTAATATCAGTAAGTCTCAATATTAGTTTTTTACTGGTTTACCTGTGCTTGATAGAGCTCAGTTGGAAATAATAGCATTTACGTCTCTATTGGCAAGGCGTCGCATATTATTACTGTGGAAGTCTTCAAAACACCCTTCTATTTCAATGTGGCTTAATTTTCTTCTTTGGAAAAGATAAGATCCACCTCAAAAGGCAACATTGTAACATTTTATTTTAAATGGAATCCTATCTTTATATTTTAAATCACTTCGGTTTATGCCAGTGGACTGAGTTTTTTTTTTTTTATTATTATTATTTATTTGTTTATTTTTTGGCAGTTAAGGGGGAAAAATTAAGAAAATTATATGTTGTTTTGGAATTTGGTTTCGTATTTTGTGTGTTGACTAATAAAAAACAAAAACTATACAATAACAACTGTCCTTATATAGAATCTATGGTGAAAAAGAGCTTGTGTTGAATATACTCTTTCGGTGATGTCACGAGAACCAGCATATTTACATATATATCCACCTTTTTAGCCTATAGCAGTTTAGCTCCGCCCATTCATATTGAAGTTCTAAAGAGTGTTTTACCTCTCACTGCTTTTTAAAAGAAGCACGGGTCAGCCAATCAGAACAGTGATCATTTACATATATTACTCTTAAAGGTCACAGTAACAAAAATATTCTGTTTAAGTGCGAAAGATAAGGAGGGGTTAGAAAATTAGTCATATAAAATAAAATCAAGGAAAAATGTAGAACATGGGCCCTTTAATAATATTGGGCCTTCATGAGAAGCTATTGTTTTCACATTAAAAAAAGATGCATGCAGTTGAATCAGACACACCTTTACTTTGTCCTGTAGGTCCTTCCTGCGCGCCCATATGGCTACTAAAACATACGCCAGAAAAACTGAACACACAAAACACGCCACGACAGGATTTTGGAAGAAAGTGGCAAAGAGCTCAGCTGTGCGAGACACATCCACCTTGTTGGGCATAACAAAAAAAGAGCTCCCGAAAAATGTCAGGTGGGTGCACAGACATTGAGTTAACAGTGGTGTGGTGCGGGGGCCAACCTGCAGACACGAATATGTGTTAACTGAATGTACAGCATGTTACAATTCAGGGGGGTAGTTCAATCATGGAGGTGTAACCAAAGTCTTTTAGAGTTGTTTGACATGAACTCATTTATTCTAGATATTGTTTTATACTGCTTGTTGCTTTGGGTAGTAAATAACATGGCTATTTTTGTGTTGTAGACGTTAGAACCCCTGGTTCATCTCACCATGAGAGCCTGTAACTTTATCTGCAGTGTAGAAGTTCATATTAAACAACTCTAAATTACTTAGTTTGCACCCTATGATACTAAACATTAGGTGCAGTGATTAGAGTAAAATGCCATACAGTTGATTGCTTGTTAAAACATAACATCAAATGTGGCTCACCCTACAGCCATAGTCGCTCCAGTTAGTTTTAGTCTCTTCCCAGTATTTGCACTGAGCAGCGAAAGACATGATGCCAACAGTAGTATTTGAGGAGTTCACAGAACCAACTACAATGGGCCTCACTAGAAGATAGTAAATTCCTGCTTCAACTGCCATTTCATTGGGGGTTATTACCCATGTGTACCTTTGGTCTGTGTGGAAAGAAGGAAAAATATATACTTGTACATGCAATACATCATAATCAATATGGTGTCCTGCCCTGCTAGAAGAATCACCTGGTGGGTTCTCCAGATAGGGAAGCTGCATTTTGGCCTTGTAATTGGTATCATTTGGGTAATATTGGAAGCCCAAGTATAACTGCAAAGAAATCTTCTCTGACGGTTCCAACTTCAAAACCAGAGATGTGTTTGGAGTAGTCACATTGATGGCCAAAGTGCTGAAATTTCTCAGGTCCAAGAAAGTACTGTTTAGAACAACAGCTTCTGACCTTGGTAAGAGAACCTGCAAACAAACTGGAAGTGTTTCCACTGATGTACATAATTCTAATCACTGAAACATGAAACTATTAACTACATAAATGAATGACTTATATTGAAATGTTGTACTTTGACCCTTTACCTCAATCTCCTTTCTGAGGTTTGTTACTGGAATGACAGAGCCGTTCTCTCGGGTGAGAGAGAGACCCCCCACTACTCCACTTATGGGATCGCCTTTACTCCAGGAGAACGGGTTAATGCCAAAACTCAGCATCTGTGTCCAGATAAAAGGAACAGAATTTATGTCAGATATACTGAGAAGGAACTCTGCAGAGTCACTTGTATTTTATAATTTATCTTAGATTGATGTAATTATTGGTAGGGTACCTAATAAGAACCCACTGGTTGTTTTATCCACTACACCTACCGTATGGGTGCACTTTGAAGGTTCACTGTAGCCCATCTATGGCTGCCCAGTTTGTGAGCCTCTATCAATATATTATTTTAGTGATGGATCATTGGTACGAGTGCAACAGGTGTCCTGTGTTTATGAACTGATGATTGATTAATGGAAGTAACTAATAGAGGTAATAGAGCTTATTAAATTATTAATAAATTCCTAAAAAAGGAGCCCAACTTATTTTTTTCTAGGATCAAATCATACGGTGTACATGGGCATGTTTCACCCCATCCAGAGTCACATACCTTCAATGTAGATATCAGAGTACAAATTAAGATGCTGAATAAAAGCATTCTATTCTATAAATGCTTTAAATTGTAAGTGCATTAGGTCAATCTAGTAAGCTTGAGCCTGTTAATGAAGTTCATGCATTCATTTGAAAGCTTTGCAGGATGCATATGAGGTGCATTTGACAAACCCAGCAAACAAAACATCAACTCTCACCCGCACATCCACTGGCTCCACTGAAGGCAGCACTCCAGGACCTAAGAATGGGAGCATGAAGCTGGCTGAGCTGCTGTTTTCAATGCTGAATAAATGATTCTGAAGCTGATCCGACGACAGCCTAGAAGATGAAACAACAAAAGGCTTTAGAAGAGAATGATCTTATAAGCATTTCACGTCTTTACGCAACATTATATGATACATGCATGATATTACATTCCAAAAGATCTTGGGATGGAATTTTAATAAGCATTCCAAATACTCAAATTGTGCCTTCCTACTGTATATTTTTCACACGGTTGTTCTCTCACCTGTTGACATACAGACTAATTAGAGGAGAAGTGAGAAATGCCGGCTCCTGGTTTGGTTTTTTATTGGCCAGTAGAGCACTCTGTACGTTGTCAGTTATGTTGAATAGTAAACTGGAGAGCTCTCTCTGAAAGATGATGAAGAAGCATCACTGAGATTCTGCATAGGTCTTTCTTGGGCAGGTGGTTATTTAGGGAATAGGGTCAAAGTTGGTGGTTTGTTTAAATAATCTAATTTACACACCTCACACATCCTTTTGTTTAGCACTGAGGCTAGGTTAATGCTGCTAACAGACATTTAGAATCAATAATCACCCAAATCTTTTCCTAAATGCATCCCCAAAGATTCTCTCTATTTCTTCAACTATGACTATGTAAATACAGTCTTTGTCACCTTTAACACAGCCCTGATGTGAAATACCTGTTTTTCTGTGTTGGCAGAAACTTTCAGGATTTTACTGGCAGCCTGAATAATGGGTGTGGCGGCCTGCAGCCTCAGTACATCCCCCTCAGTGGGGGAAATGGAGATCAGTGACTTACTAACTCTGTTGAGAGCACAACATGCCAGCAACTGTGGACAAAAAGATCAGGTTCAAGTGTCATTGATAAGTGTGTGCAAATTCATATTATACTTTCTGAAAACGTGCGTTACCATAGCATTTTCAATCAGCTCGTCCTCCTGTGAAACAAGGCTCAAGACAACATCAGCAGTTATCTTCACCTCCATAGCAATCTTGAGCAGCTCTCCATTGGTTAAAGCTGCACACATATCTGACAACATCTCTTCCCGCAGCTTCAGAAAGAAACAGTTAAGACAACATGCTAACAGTAAGCATTTAGGAATGTAGCTATGTTCCCAGGGCCGCATGTTACCACCGGCTCTTTATATGACACATCGTTCTCAATATCACACAACCCCAAATCAGAAAAAAATGGGACCATATAGACAAAAGGTAAGAATGCAGTGTTTCTTACATTTACTTTGAATTCTATCTAATTGCAGAGCGTATGAACCCAAGATATTTCTGAAAAGTTGGGACGGTAAAGCAATTCCGTTGCCATTCCTTCTCACTACACTTAAATGTCGTTTTGGCACCAAGGATACCAAGCGATGAAGTGTTTCAGGCATTATTTTATGCCTCTGGACATAATTAACATAAGGCTTCTGTTTTGCACAATAAGTTTTTAAGTGTACAATCACATACAACCATGAAATGTTGTGTTTTCATTTGCTGAGAATGAGCCCTTATATCTGCATATGAGCGGATCGTCCAACAGAGGCTGCCACGTAGAGCCACAATGTTCCTGCAGTAGCCCAGAACACACAAACTGCACGCTGGCTTTTTTCAAGCTTGAGTTGAGTTCCAATTTCCATGCATAAAACTTTCAGGTAGGATATTTTGATAGCTTAAATCTTCTTATCAAAAATACTATCAGCATTAAAAATGTTAAAAAAGTTACACACTTGGAATCACTAAAGGTGATAGAGAGAACAAAGATAGACAGATTCAGTAGGAATACACTTTCCAACAGCTAAGCAAACTTTGTAATGCAGGACCTGATAATTGATGAATGCATAGACGTTATATATTTAAAGGGTTAGTGTGGTGTACTGCCCTTCTTTTTGTTGTTGATAGTTGTGTAACCCTTAGCTATTTAGCTAGAATTAATTTAATTTTGCATCTGATCACATTTAGGCAACTTCTCTTCCTAAGAAACATGACTCTGGTTCTGGTTTAGCTGGTTGACCAGCATACCAGTGTCCAAAACACAACATATGCTTCTTTTGCTGATGGCCATGGCAAGGCAGGTTTTTTTCTAGTAGGCACATGAGGCCCTGGGAACCAACAGTTGTTTAGAAATCTTCAAATATAGGACTTAGGGATGACCCTATGCCATGCTAGGGTGCCAAAATAATTGAGTTAGTCCTACCTTTTTCTTGGCACTCTTGTCATCGTTGTTTAAATCTTTGTTTAACCTTTTGGTAACAGACTGAAACATCTGTACTAACATAGAGGCTGAGAATAAACCACGCTGCTGCAGTTCAGTCACATAATTTGACACAAGAGTCTGTAGGTCCTGAATAGTGGTGTCACAGCTGGTGTCTCTAACCTAAAAAGGAAATGTGTAAAAAAATGTTAGCTCATACGCTACACAAACTCAGTGTATGTAAAAAAAAGATGTTAAATGTTCTCAAATTCTGGTAATACATTTTACACCATGAACCAGTTTCTGACTGACTTCTGAAATTAAAACAGGAGATATTTCCAGTTTGGTGGTCAACATATCATTAAACAGTCCTGTGTTTATTGAAATGAGAAAGGTAAGGCAGTTCTATGTTCATGTATTTTGAGCAAATGTCAAGTGTTCTCTTGTTCTAATTAGAATTAGATTATCAGCTGTCCACAGCCTCACCAAACATAAACCAAAATTGCTTGCCTGGCTGAGGATGCTAGCTATCATTTTAGAAACATCACTTAATGACGCACGCATGCAGAGGGGAGACAGATTCTATATCCTTAAACTTTTCGACAAATGTATGTGTGCAGCTGTCCATCAGTAGGGCTCAGAGCACAATTGATATTAACATCCATAGTGCAAAAGTCAATTACACTCCACAACTGTAGGGCGAGCCCAAAAGCAAAAAGATATATTTTCGCATAATGCTGCTTTAAATAATTTGTTACCTTTCAAACCGACCTACAGGGGTGTAACAGCTGCGACAATCCAACTGCATTCAGCACCAGTCCTCAAGTCATTTAGCACTCCTGCCCACTCTGGTGTGATTAGTATGTCGTAAGTGCTACAGCATTATTATAGTTATTATTTTTCTTCATTTAAATTTTGTTTAAAACGTTGTGTCAATAGCATATCAAACTGAATCAAATCATAGGCTGAGTGTATTATTGCACTCCTACACCTGTTGTACTATAGCCTACTTTCACAAATACTAATGGTGTTTGAATGATATGCCAAACTTCTACTTTCACTTGGCAGTAACATTAACAACCATGCTTCACTTCAGGTTGAAGGTATAATAATCTGACATATTGCAAAGATTCAGTGTTCGGGCTTCTGCCAGAAAATAAAAGCTTGCTTTAAAGCTGTTAGTTGCTCACTGTTAGATGGCTTAGGCACATATCGTCGCTGTCTTAAGGATTTTTCCTTATGACAGTTTTTAAGATAATTTTTCTACATCTTTTGAACGGGACAGCTGGTCTTTATATCCTGTGAAAGTTTCATGATGAATGCACCCATAAAAGTGCTCCAAAATCACTTTGAATGAAACCTGAGCAAATTAACTTACATTGAAAGAAGAGTAGATTTTTGTCCTCTCCTGTAAATAGTTACTATATTGGAGATACCTGCTTTTCTTTGGACAGCGACGACATCTTTACAATCTTTGCGATTTTAATATCTGCACCTGAGCTCAGAGCACTGTTGTTGCTAATAACTATGGCTGTTAACTTACCTGAGGAAACAGTGTAGTGTTGATTGTTTGCCCTTCCACATTTTTCACAGTGACTCTCAGCCCAAGAGTGTAATAATTTCTTATATTCCCAAGAGGAAGGAACAGTGATATCATCCCCAGATTATTTCCACAATACAAAAAATTGCCTGGGATGAAATAATAAGGATGAATTACTACTCAAAGAAGAACTAACAGGTCTTTAACCTGTAACTCTGTGAGGATGTCTTCCCTTACCATCAATGGTGGTCAGGCAGAAGGAGCAGGGCCCGGAGCAACAGAAAGGCTGTGCTGTGGTGCAGGTTATGTTGAAAGGAGAAAGTATATCCCCGACGGATGGGTCAATGGTGCAGGTGAGTGCGGGGAGCCTTGCTGTAGAAGTGCCTGGTATTGTGCTGGTGGTACATCTTTGACCAGGTGGGGGGACTAAAGGGAAGGCATTGTTTTGGCTAGAGGGCGAGATGGTAGTTTGGATGTTGTTCTGGTTAGAGGGAGAGATTGCATCATCCAACAATGGAATGGTAAAGTAACCATAACCAGACTTCCTATCTTTTGAACCTGAATTACAAAGATAGATAAAAAAATTAGACTTATGTGCCAAGATTTGAAATATTTGAATGATTTAAAAAACTGAAACATCCATACCAAATGCTACCACACTGATATTCTGCTTCGCAGCTTTCAGTATTGTATTTGGAACAGCAAATGTGCTGACGTTTGTAGCCTGTTGCTTCAACAGCATCTGACCTTTGTCTTTACTGCAGGAATTTGCGAGGGCCTTGAACAAAGTAATACGTTAATATAATATTCATGAAAGCTAAGGCTTGTACAAATACAGGGTCACTATATAATATAAGATGCTATATATAATATAAATAATGTGCTAATTATATATTGGTAATAGTAGTATATAATAAAGAAGTCATTAATTACCAATCAATTACCAATTATTTCAATTATAAAAGTGTCAATTATTTCAAAATTTACCGAATATTTTGCTGTGTCTTCAAAATACCACAGGATATTTTGGCAGTCTGTGCAGTCTACTTGTAGAGAAATGGTATTATCGACATTCACAGGATCACAATTTGAACACCTGGAAGAAATACAGTCAGTTGTGTTTATGTGCCTGTATATAGAAGGATTGAAAATATTTGATAGTGTGTCAATGCTGCCAGACTAGTGTAATGGAAAACTGAATTTGCATTGTTTAGTACATAGAAATGATATTACAGTAACCCCAAACACTGTTGTTCCTCCTTTAGATACAAATGGCAAATGTAAAAGGTGGTAATTCCAAAATAGGTTGAGAGTATAGGAATGTGAGAAGGAATAAGTTGAGTGTATAGAAGTGAGAATAGACATAGGTTGAGAGTATAGATCTGAGAGTAGGAATAGGGTGAGAGTATAGGAGTGAGAGAAGGAATTGGTTGAGAGTATAGATCTGAGAGTAGGAATAGGTTGAGAGTATAGAAGTGAGAGAAGGAATAGGTTGAGAGTATAGGAGTGAGAGAAGGAATAAGTTGAGAGTATAGATCTGAGAGTAGGAATAGGTTGAGAGTATAGGAGTGAGAGAAGGAATAGGTTGAGAGAGTATAGGAGTGAGAGAAGGAATAAGTTGAGAGTATAGAAGTGAGAGTAGGAATAGGTTGAGAGTATAGATCTGAGAGTAGGAATAGGTTGAGAGTATAGAAGTGAGAGAAGGAATAGGTTGAGAGTATAGATCTGAGAGTAGGAATAGGTTGAGAGTATAGGAGTGAGAGAAGGAATAGGTTGAGAGTATAGGAGTGAGAGAAGGAATAAGTTGAGAGTATAGGAGTGAGAGAAGGAATAAGTTGAGAGTATAGATCTGAGAATAGGAATAGGTTGAGAGTATAGGAGTGAGAGTAGGAATAGGTTGAGAGTATAGGAGTGAGAGAAGGAATAAGTTGAGAGTATAGAAGTGAGAGTAGGGATAGGTTGAGAGTATAGAAGTGAGAGTAGGAATAGGTTGAGAGTATAGAAGTAAGGGTAGGAATAGATTGAGAGTATAGAAGTAAGGGTAGGAATAGGTTGAGAGTATAGATCTGAGAGTAGGAATAGGTTGAGAGTATAGAAGTGAGAGTAGGAATAGGTTGAGAGTATAGATCTGAGAGTAGGAATAGGTTGAGAGTATAGATCTGAGAGTAGGAATTGGTTGAGAGTATAGGAGTGAGAGAAGGAATAGGGTGAGAGTATAGGAGTGAGAGAAGGAATAGGTTGAGAGTATAGGAGTGAGAGAAGGAATAGGTTGAGAGTATAGAAGTGAGAGAAAGAATAGGTTGAGAGTATAGATCTGAGAGTAGGAATAGGTTGAGAGTATAGATCTGAGAGTAGGAATAGGTTGAGAGTATAGAAGTGAGAGTAGGAATAGGTTGAGAGTATAGATCTGAGAGTAGGAATAGGTTGAGAGTATAGATCTGAGAGTAGGAATAGGTTGAGAGTATAGAAGTGAGAGTAGGAATAGGTTGAAAGTATAGAAGTGAGAGAAGGAATAGGTTGAGAGTATAGAAGTAAGAGTAGGAATAGGTTGAGAGTATAGAAGTGAGAGTAGGAATAGGTTGAGAGTATAGAAGTAAGAGTAGGAAGAGGTTGAGAATATAGAAGTGAGAGTATGAATAGGTTGAGAGTATAGAAGTGAGAGTATGAATAGGTTGAGAGTATAGAAGTGAGAGTAGGAATAGGTTGAGAGTATAGAAGTGAGAGAAGGAATAGGTTGAGAGTATAGAAGTGAGAGGAGGAATAGATTGAGAGTCTAGAAATGAGAGTATGAATAGGTTGAGAGTATAGAAGTGAGCGTAGGAATAGGTTGAGAGTATAGAAGTAAGAGTAGGAATAGGTTGAGAGTATAGATCTGAGAGTAGGAATAGGTTGAGAGTATAGAAGTGAGAGAAAGAATAGGTTGAGAGTATAGAAGTGAGAGTAGAAATAGGTTGAGAGTATAGAAGTGAGAGAAAGAATTGGTTGAGAGTATAGAAGTGAGAGAAGGAATAGGTTGAGAGTATAGAAGTGAGAGAAGGAATAAGCTGAGAGTATAGGAGTGAGAGAAAGAATAGGTTGAGAGTATAGGAGTGAGAGAATGAATAGGTTGAGAGTATAGAAGTGAGAGAAGGAATAGCTTGAAAGCATGTCACAGCTTGAGACATGAGAGACAATACATGTAGGGAGGCCATGGAGATGAAATGGTTTCAGGATATTGATAGATCAGTAAAAATGTGTAATATCTTACGTGATTTTCATTTCAAATGCATTGCTTGCAGTGATGGTGATGCAAGTGCTCTCCTGCTCATTTTGACTGGTTTCGCTGTCTCCATTCTTACTGGAGTCCCCTTTTCCAGATGTGTCCTCTGGTGACTTTGACCCATTATTATTGTTTGACTGATTAGTTGAATTGTTTTCTTTAGAAGCTCCATTTGACGTTCCACCTGTGGTTTTGTCATCATCATTATTATTTGAGTTTTGTTGCTGGACATTTTCGTTTGAATCATTCTTCTCAGTGCTTGATTGTGAATTTTTCTCATCATTTGAATTTTTCTCATTATTTGAAGAATTGTTTCCATTTGAATTGCCATTTGAAGAATTGTTCCCGTTTGAATTGCCATTTGAAGAATTGTTCCCATTTGAATTGCCATTTGAAGAATTGTTCCCATTTGTATTGCTATTTGAAGAATTGTTCCCATTTGAATTGCCATTTGAAGAATTGTTCCCATTTGAATTGCCATTTGAAGAATTGTTCCCATTTGAATTGCTATTTGAAGAATTGTTCCCATTTGAATTGCCATTTGAAGAATTGTTCCCATTTGAATTGCCCTTTGAAGAATTGTTCTCGTTTGATTTGCCTTCTGAAGAATTGTTCTCATTTGATTTGCCATTTGAAGAATTGTTCCCATTTGAATTGCCATTTGAAGAATTGTTCCCATTTGAACTGCCATTTGAAGAATTGTTCTCGTTTGATTTGCCTTCTGAAGAATTGTTCTCATTTGATTTGCCATTTGAAGAATTGTTCCCATTTGAATTGCCATTTGAAGAATTGTTCCCATTTGAACTGCCATTTGAAGAATTGTTCCCATTTGAATTGCCATTTGAAGAATTGTTGTCATTTGATTTGCCATTTGAAGAATTGTTGTCATTTGAATTGCCATTTGAAGAATTGTTGTCGTTTGATTTGCCTTCTGAAGAATTGTTCTCGTTTGAATTGCCATTTGAAGAATTGTTCCCATTTGAACTGCCATTTGAAGAATTGTTGTCGTTTGATTTGCCTCCTGAAGAATTGTTCCCATTTAAATTGCTATTTGAAGAATTGCTCTGGTTTGAGTTTCCATTTGAAGAATTGTTCTCTTTTGATGAATTGTTATCATTTGATTTGCCATTTGAAGAACTGCTGTCTTCATCTGAATTAGTCTTCTGTACGTTATTTGTAGCTGATCTTTTAAACTTCCCAAACAAAAACATAAAATGTCACTGTTTCATAGTTAATTAGTTAAACTATAATATAAAGTGCACAGTGAAGTATATTTATCAGAGATTCATTTGGATACTTTCATACAGAATTACCTTTGAGGAGAAAGGTTTGGCTCCTATTGATGCTATTTGGGGCTCTTCATTGCAAAGGTCCAGTGCAACAAAGATTAATGCAAATAATAAGGGTGCATTTGAGAATGACAGTGATATGTGTACATTATATTATTTGAAATATATATATAAACTAAAAATGCTATACAAATGATGTGTTATATGACGTAGAAAACAAAAAACAAAGAATCAAGTAAGTAACAAACCATCTTTGCAGTGGTACTTTATTGACAGGTAGTTCTCTAGTCCTGGGCAAGGATCTGCAATGGGCATGTCATCTGCAGCCACTTCACAAAATCGCTGTCCGTTGCAGAGCTCTATGAAATATATACATGCTATTGTTTAGAATCGTCGAGATGCCCTTATTTTATCAGTCACAGTCATGCATCCATGAAATAGTAAAGGACAAGGCTTTTAGTGCACAAAAAGGGGATTATGACCACAATAGATACAAAACAGCACTTAAAACACATCAGACTGTGCTGGTTGCTCAAACAGAAGTATTGTCTAAAGGCAAACATTTAACCTATGTTAGCACAGGGAATTTTTTGTGGCTTTTCCATTAGAGTTGCGTCTAGGTTTCACCTGCTATAATGGCTAATGACGAAACTTCATTCATGTGTTTCAGTTGTTTGTCTGAATTCTGTACTGTAGAGTCGTATTCAACACAATGGTAATGATGATCTAGGACCTTTTACTTTTTTTCCATCCATCTGTTTGAATGTATAAATGTAATTGGATCTTTAAAGCCCTATACCTAACACTGTAGGACAGAGGCCACAAATGCAGTATGGCTACACAAAACCATATATATAGATCTGGTGGAAATGTGTAATTGCATATATTGCATATTTTGTGATTTCGGTTCTGCTTTGGACTAATGACTGTGATCACGTTGAGAAGGATACATCTTCCACGGAAGTGAATTCAGCATAATGTTGATGTTGAGACTCAAATATTGGGCCTTGTTTTTAAACCTGTACAGTTTTAACACGTAAAGACCTATAATGTGGCACAAAAACTCAATTTTTAGATAACACCTGGTCACTTCATGTGACTAGTATCTGGATTGTGTTGAGATAAAATTTTAGTCACATGCGTTTATACTTGGTAGTTAAACATGTTTCTGGTTAGTTTGACTGACATCTGATTGCTGTGTGGGACAGAATCCGTATTCAAACTCCAGTCATGCCGGGTAAATAGTGTTATGCCATATTCTTTTATTCTGAACGCTTGTCAGAGGTGCCCAAGCCTAGTTACAGCTAATAAGCTATGGCTGGACAATCAGTATAATTATGGGCGAGATTTCATAAAAAATGCCCAATAGCTGTTTTCCACTGCATAGTACTAGCTCAACTCTACTCCTTGTATGGTTTTCCATTGGGCAAACTTGGAACCAGGTTCCTGGTGGTATTTTTAATTTCAAAGCAAGCCGAAACCAAATTGTGACGTAAAACTGCTACAGGTTGCTGATTGGTCAGAGAGCACTGTTCATGTCACTATAAACACGTACCCCAACACTAGCTACCAGGTTAGCATGCCCTCTTGCCTAATATATGGCTTCACCCTCACTCCTGATCTGGGCCACACTTTGTAAAGTGAGTAAAAAAGTGCATTGTTGGTCCACAACATTCAAACCAGAATTGTTCCACAAATGTAGGCATGAGGCAAAACCCTATGGAGTTCAGGATTCTTGCCCTATTTTGGCCTGCATGCTGAACATCTGCCCAGCAGTTGAACAGCACTCATGTAGGAAAGCCAGATATTGCCCAAACGTGTTGGAGCTGTTCTATGTGATGGTAAAGTGCCATGTGATTGGTTTAGAGTGTCTGTTAAAAGACATTATATTTTTTGCTATATTGTCAACTATCTATCTTTTAATTCACAGAATCTTGCAGACTGTAGTGAAGTAAAAAGTAGGTGAGATGTACTAGAGTGAACGTGAACAGCTGAAAAAACAGAAATACTTTGAAAATTAACAGACACTTTGTAAAAGAATGTACACACACTAGCAACTGTCCACCACCATTACCTGATACTGCATTCACTACGTCCACCCAGCCACACTGCTGCAGTAAGGATGTGTCAGAGGAAGAACTGCTGGTTCCGCAGTAATGCAGCGTCTTGATGCCATAGAAACTGTCGCCAATCTCTATCACCTCACCAGATCTGCACTGTAGCTTGGCTTTGTGGTCAGCACAGGCTAGAGAATGTCCTGACTCTGAAAGAGAGAGAAGGTGATTCATTCACACTGACCACAGATACAGCTCTTAAAAATACAGGTGCCAAAAGGTGCGATGCCACAGAAGAACTGGTTTTGGGTTCCTCTAAGAACTTTTCCATTGACGGTAGAACTGTAAGCCAGGAACCATTTAGGAACATTTCCACTGAGTTAAGAAAGTACTGATAACTAAACCTTCTGGATATGCATACAGAGAAACAGTAACCATTTAAGTGGATACTACAATCTATGTGGTCCTCAAGGTGCAAACATGCAATTAAGAAAGTTATACCAACCAAACTCGCAGATAAAGTAGAACTCCTGGCTGCAGTTGCTGCTTGTTCTCCATTGAAATCCAGAGTGTTTTGAGATGTATGCACAGCCAGCAGTTGCCATGGGCTCACTGAGCCAGTTAGAGTAGCTCACATCAGAGCCATCCAGCCAAGACAAGGAACCTGCAGACAGAATGAAATGTATGCAAAGCATTATTCATTTGCAATATACATATGAAGTGCAGTGGATTTACAACAACCTGTTTGCTTGTTGTTGTGATTGACTGATTGATTTGTGAAGCCACTATATCATTAAAGACTGCACTGCATTTATTTAAAACATCAAATATTTTAAATGATACCATAAGATGTTAGAAAAGTTTTACATATAGGGAAAAGAATAAATCCTAGCATATAAAATTTGCCATAACTTCCGCAGGAGCCACATAAATTTCCACAATATGTTAAATTCAGCAAGTTAATGGTATACACGCATTAACCTGTGAAGAATTCTCGGCAGAGGATGTGTTAACTTGTTTTCACCTCAACCATTAAAAAATGTTATTTAATCAGGAACACCCAAAGTTTTGCATATGACTGTAGATCTGACTAGAAGACGTTCAGACCCTTTCGTCTGGCAGTGTTTACCGTCTGTGACGCAGACTCATCCAGGACGTTTTTAAAATGTGTAAAATCAGCAAACAGCAGAGCTAGCACGCACAGCAGGTCCAAAACAAACAACCCAGAACACCATGCAGACCAGATCTGACCGGTACAAACAGAACAGCAGCAACAATTCAAGATCTACATTTAATGATTGCAGTTTTCGTTTAAAATAACCCGAGTCTGCGTTTAATGACTGCAGTTTTGACTACATTTATTTGCTTTTTTGGTTATAAATTAAGGGTCTACATTTAATGATTGCAGTATTGGGGATATTTGTTTGATTTACTGTTTATTTACTGATAATTTTGTTTAAAATATTATGTTGTTTTAACATGAGCTCGTTAAAAATGGTAATAAACCAGTTTTGACCATGTTTCATGACTTGCTTGCGCTAATAACTACATGTAGCCCTGCCGTGGCGTATACCCCGCCCTCTATCGGTATCGGCTATCGGCCAATCATGCTGTAAGGTGGTCGGCGATCGGAATTGGCCTCAAAGCCGCTGATCTGTCCATCTCTAGTCTTCAGGTATCATTTCACCTTTCAGTGCTTCACCTTGTTTCTTTACAGCCTAGGACCATCTGGAATGTTTAGCTGAGCTGACAACTTGCTTGGTAATCAGTTTTTGTGTGATTATATTGTGTGACCCCTTAATACTGATAATGAAACTGAGGTATAGGACTTCATCACTTTCTCCCAGTATAGTGCTCCTTTTATGCATTCAGCCAACTTGATTCAAACGTCATGAATACCAAACACAAATGTGTCTTTCAGTTTTCTCACGTTTGGCAATAATCCTATTTACGCAATGTATTTTTATTTATGTGGAAATTAAATTCAATTTAATTTAAATTTCACAGAAACAAATTCACATCAATTCAACCTCTCAGTGTAACCATCATCAGTCTCTCCTGCCTCCGCACCCGCATCACCCACTTACCCGCTGCAGAGTCCAGGCCGAGGTCAAAGGATGCTGGCGCCAGCCCCAGCCACCAGTCCAGATCTGGTCGCAGATGTTCCTGGAGAAACTTCTGAGTCTCATAGTTATGAATGAAGGCCAGATGACCACCACTGCGCTCACACCAGCCCTGAGCACTGAGGAAGCTGAGCTGCACGGCCACAAACTCAAAGCAGGAGCCCTCAAAGGCCTGCTGCTGCCCCGGACAGGGCGGAGACTCTGCGTCCCCTTTAGCATTAACTGCCTTGATGATGAAGACGAGTAAGAGCAGAGTATGTGTGGCCATTTTCAACACCTGCACGCTGTCATGGTTAGTCTGCTGCTGTTCCTCGCTTATAAAGCAGCGGTGACGTCAGCTCATAGGCAGCTGTTTAAACCCTATTAGGGATCAGTTGTTCTCCAACAAAAGCCTGCCCATCTGCCTTATACATTGTGTCTCAGAGTCTGGAAACCAGAGGTAATGCATTGTGAGTAAGTGCAGAGAGATACACAAACATAAACTTGACCTTTTTATTGGAAAAACAAAGTTCCATCAGTTTTACAAAGAAATAGAAGAACAGGGGTTTTATATTGCAGTGAGATAAAAAATGTAACTCATTGTAAAAAAGAACACATTTTCCATTTCTATATAAAACATGGTATAAGGAAGGGTATGAAGAAAGAGTGAGCAGGCTACCTGTGGTTAATTCTGTGGCCGCACGGTAGAGAAAACACACTTTAAACTTTTTTATTAAACACAACAGCTACATGGCGAACGTTTTCTTCAGAACTCTAAAATATGGTGATTACTTGTTTAAAAATTTCTAAAATGTTACGTTGTTTATTTCCAGAGTAAAATTTTTTCAGACTTGCAGTCCATTGTGTTTGTACAGTCGTATGAAAAAGCAACATCTTTGTTCAAATCAAATTTTCTGTTGATTTCCTAAGTAAAAATAAGTAAAAACTATTTTGTAATCTTAAAATTACAAAATAGCATCTGTTTCTTTCCATTTTTACTTTTCTACATGGTTTGAGTGATCCGCCCTGTGGTAGTCCTGTGGTGCTAAAAGGGACTAACAATGTAAATATTAAAAACCAAATGTTATAGCTGATCTGTGTATTTTATAATGTTTCAACATTTTCTCTGCCATCATGTGTTCTTTTTTAAGCCTTTCATGTAACAGCTTTTTGTGAAACTTTCAACATTTAGATGTCTGGTTCCTATCACCACCACTATAAGTTCCTCTATTGTGGAGTCTTTGTTCTTTATTTTGTTAAACAGAAAGTATAGATTCCTCTTCAAATGGGTCACTCGCCTCAGCTGCACTTTGTCTCAGGTTCAATATCACTGAAACATTTTGGGAGAAAAATGTTTATTTATTAAATTAGATGTCTTTAAAAACAAGGTGTTGTGTTTTATTTTAAACTGTAAAGAGTAACTTTTTGAGATGCAAACAGTCATTCTGAGTGGTTTGGTGTAAAATGCTCCATAGAGAAACCTGCACAGGCAGAATTGTATACAGCGTTGGCGATAGGAACCAAACGTCTGAGTTTAATGCTCTAAAAGCTGCATTACAAACATTTGTTACACATATGCTGTCTAATATGCCACATCTTTTTATAATGTTTATGTGATAAAGTTTTGGCTTAAAATGCATTATAATCCATTTATTTTATCCAGAGGGCTACATGCTACATTCTCAGTCCCCAAAGAAAACTTTGATCCCTTGTTGAATGCCCAGTGACAAAGATATGAACAGTCTATAATTGTGTGTGTATATAATGTGTGTGTGTGTGTGTGTGTGTGTATATATATATATATATATATATATATATATATATATATATATATATATATATATATATATATATATATATATATATATATATATATATACTACTTATATATAGATATTGATCCCATAATAACTCCTGTACAGTACCTAATACTTTACTTTCAAGGTAAGTCCACAGAACCAAATAGAGTTTGAATTATATACCAAACTAAATATTTCCCCAAAATTGGAGATACTTGGTTTTCTTTGGACAGTGACATTTACCAAAAATATATATAATTCTGCCACGTGTGCAAACTGCAAATTGGACATATAATGAGTTATTTGAGGGAAGAATCCACCCAAATATGTCAAGTACTGCGCTGTGTGTGTGACTGGAGAAGGGCGCTGCAGCTGCTGCTCCCCCGCTGCGGCAGATGGCGCTGTGGATGTCTGTGCTGTTGGGCGACCGCCTAAAGAAGAAACGCACAAAACACAGTTAGCCGGTAAGCGGTAGCTTCATGACATCTTCTGAGTTTAAAGTGAAGGCTTAACTTTATCCTTTATGTGCTCATGTTCCGCGCTGAACGAGAGGACGAGGGCTGCTGTTAGAGGTTAGTATGAGGAGTGTAGTAAAATGCCGGTTTCCGAGTTATTAGTAAATGGGTCACCATGACATACGTAACGTTGGGTTACCGTAAAACTCAGTTCGCTGGAAAAGCTCAACTGCTCACTTCTGTTCGCTTCTTATTCTATTTCCCCCGTTCCACCTTAAATTCAGGGACGTGCCAATGTAAACGACAACTCAGATAAACCATGATACAGCCTTTAAGTCAACACAACACTGTGTGGTGTAAGTAACGTTAGTTAAGTCGTGAGTTCGCAAACTACTGCTGCTGCGATGCTAATGGGGTAAAAGAGTACTGAGCTGTTGGTCCTGTGAAAGTTGCCCGCCTGACAGACCTCCTCACATTTCTGATGCTCTTTTACTTTCCATGAAGCTGATGTCGGAAGCTTCTCCTTTTTGGTGCAGGACCTCTATGCTGGCGCCTCAGTATACTCTTGACAGTGTGTGTGTGGTTCAGCACATAGCCCTTCTGTTCCCCCTGTTGCTCATCAGCTGGAAGAGTTATGTGTGTTGTGATGTTTGTTTCCCATTTGCAGTGCCATGGATATATTGGCTGAATTTGATAAACAGTCTATTGGACTGAAATTGTGTACATTTAAGGGCATGTTCATACCTACTCTCAACCATCTGCTTCCAAGTGAACTCTGGATTAGTTCACTGCTGCTATGAACACATTTAAATATACCAAATAAGTGAATTTGACATTAGATCCTCTAGCAGTACATCAAGGCTGTAGTGTTAACACAGTCTGACTGTTCTTGGCCTTGAGTTATGACCAGTTATGGCAGATAAGCAGTAGATTTGACCCCTTTGATATCTGATACAGCATTTTCTACTGATAACACTTTCAGATACTGAAAGCTAGTGCCGAATGGTGGTTGACAGATTATGAAATGCCCATTTGATTCACGTTAATCTAAAGAAAGTTTACAATAGTCTACACAAACCAACAACCAAAAAAAGAAGAAACATCATTAATCACTCCTTTTCATGTTCCAGAGTTATCATGTTATTGACACAGATAAACCAGGCCGGTACAGAGTTTCAGCACGCCGGGGGTGATGCTGAGGAGGTCACACTGTGCTTAACTGAAGCGGTTGGGGTTGCAGGTGAGACAGTTTTGTTTGAATGACAGTTTTATAGCTGTGCTTTGATGTCTGTATTGATTCTGCCTTGCCGATTCGGCATTGCTGATTTCATTGTCCAAACACAGACGGTGACCAGAGCGTTGATGCGGTCAGCTTGGAGGCAGTGACTTTTGCAGATGGTTCAACTGCATATATACCTCATAATACTCAAGGTCAGATGCTATTTTGCATATTTAGCATCAATACTCTGATTAATTCTTGCATTTTCACACTAAAAGAAAAGAGTTTGGAAACGCACTGTTTTTCTGTCTTCTCCTTTTAAAAATACACTAACGTAAACATTACACACACCCTGAAAATGCTGAATGAAAATGATCTAAAGAGCTTAGCCAATGACATTTGTCAGGCCCTGCGCCCAACTGCACCTACGTTTTGGGCCTAAATCATGCATTTGCACGTTTCTATGCACAAGATGTGATTTATGTAGTATCATGTGTACTGTACTGAAATGTAGTAGTGATAAGGTTTTGTAACACTGGCCAGATGGTCAATGAAACTGTGTTTAATTTAAGTTTAATTTGTCACAGATGGCAGTATCATGGAAGGGCAAGTCATCCAGCTGGAAGATGGCTCTACTGCTTATGTTCAACACATTGCCGTATCAAAAGGTCTGTATGTGACTTATTTTTGTAGCACTGTTTTGGGATGTGACAAATGTTGAGCTTCAAATAATTATCTAAAATTTCTGTGAATGCTCTCAGAAGAGCCTAATGGATGGTCTGGGCTGGCTATGTCGGATGTCGGGGGAAGCGAAAGCTTGAGTTTGGAGGATGGTCAGGCAGTGCAGCTGGAAGATGGTACCACTGCTTACATCCACCACGCTCCCAAAGGTACTATGCAGTCCTCTATTATCTGGTCACTGGTTTCTGTTACTTGGCCTCAGATGCTCTGTGTAAATATCTAAAGTAGAGTAAGCTTGTCGGTTGGAGTCTGATTGGCTATTATATCACTACAGAGCAAGAATTTATATGTTCTCTGTGCTGTTCGAAGCAACATTTACTTGACGGCTTGAAGAAGGTTTTGAAAAACTGATAATATTGGGTCTGTCACAGGTATTTAGTCTCAACCTCATTCTGTGTCGTGTTTTCAGAGACCTATGATCCCAGTGCCCTGCAGGCAGTGCAGCTGGAAGATGGGTCCACCGCCTTTATTCAACATGCTGTTCAGATGGCGCAGGCCAACACAATCCTGGCTATCCAGGAGAATGCCACCCTACTTGATCAGCATGTGGATGGAGCTCTTGACTCAGAAACTATTAGTGTGCTGGAACAGTATGTTACTAAGGTAATATGAAAACATGAGTAATAGCTTTTAGGTTTTTATGGTAGTGTTAAGCAGTTTTAGCAGTTGTGTGTGACTCTGGCTTTGAATATGTGTACTGATGTATGCAGGTAGAAGAAATGGAACCTTATGCAAACTCTGAGTTGCTCACAAACGGGCAGGAAGGTGTAGTTCAAATGCAGGTACCAGCTCTCCACCAAAGATAATATATACCAAAGGAACGTCGTAAAATATTAACATCATTACAACTTTTTAAGATTGTACTGCCAGGTCATGTGGGTCGCCGTAATCTACAGCAGCCTGGTGAGAAATCTTTTCAGTGCGGCTACAAGGGATGTGGTAAACTTTATACCACAGCACATCATCTCAAGGTCTGTATATTTCTAAGTCTGCCATAATTCCTGATTTGTTCTTACCAGTTGTTTCTACTTTAGTACAGAGTGATCAGATAAGGAGCTCCTGTAAAAATTAATAATATATATATATATATATATATATTATTATTATTATTTTTTTTTTTTTAAAGCCATCACATTACATATTTAAGCATATTTTCTAGGTTATAATTTAAATATAAGCAAATTTGTGGCCTTGGGACGTTAAGGGTTGTATTTTAGTCTTATTTATTTTACTAAAACATTTGATCCACGTTTTAGGGGCCTTTACCCAACATTGTGGAGCCCATGTCCGCTTAAGTGCTCGCTGTCGTTAGAGTAGAAGAATAAACAGATATTAGGAAATTCAATTTTTTTTTTATTAAAATTATACTGATAAAATTACTTATACTGAAAAAGCAATGCAAAACAGAAGCAATTCCACAAGTGGTCTCAGACGTTTGGACCCCACTGCATGATTGCCATTTTTGTACTTGGCTTTCTGAACCAACTTAGAATGTAGAAAGTTTAGATTTATCACTGAGATTATTTAATTTCTGTGTTTGTTCAGGTACATGAACGAATACACACAGGTGACAGGCCTTACTGTTGTGATAAACCAGGCTGTGGAAAGAAGTTTGCTACAGGTAACACAATTAGTAACACACATTATTAGTGTTATTGTTATTTTTTGCTTTTGTAGATTATAATGGAAACAGTTTTGGTTAGTTAACCACATGAGAGTTTGCTTGTACAGACACCACAAAGATTAAATTAATGAATAACAAAAGCGTCTGTCTGTAAACTTTGTCTGAGCGCATCACACAACTTTGATTAATATGAACTAGTCAGTATAAAGAACGTTAATAGTTGGTCAGGTGTTAAATTTCCTTTATAAATACTTATATAAATATATTTCTTGCACTCTCGCATGTTCGATCTGCTGTATTGTTGTGTTTTAGGTTATGGTTTGAAAAGCCACATCAGAACGCACACTGGTGAAAAACCTTACTGCTGCCCAGAAGTAAACTGTAAAAAATCTTTCAAGACCTCAGGGGACCTCCAGAAGCACACCCGAATCCACACAGGTGAGCTGAATGACTTGTATTGTGGCCCGTGTGTTTTGAGAGCCTCGTTGAAAATTAATTTGAAAAGCTTTTGCTTCCAGGAGAGAAGCCATTCATGTGTCCTCACCAAGGCTGCGGCAGATCATTCACTACCTCCAACATCTGCAAAGTGCATGTTCGCACGCACACAGGGGAACGGCCTTACCACTGCCCGGAACCAGGCTGCGACCGGGCCTTCGCTAGTGCGACCAACTACAAGAACCACATAAGAATTCACACAGGTATTCTGGCTTCAGCGTCAGATCAACAATACCTACACATGCGTCTCCCTAAGGTATAAAGTATTACTTCTTTTTTTGTTTTTAGGGGAGAGGCCGTATGTCTGCACTGTTCCTGGCTGTGAAAAGCGCTTTACCGAGTACTCAAGTCTGTACAAGCATCACGTGGTTCATACGGCATGTAAACCTTATCGGTGTAACCACTGCGGAAAGACCTACAAGCAGATTTCTACGCTGGCCATGCACAAACGCACAGCACATAATGAATCTGAGTCCATTGAGGAAGAGCAAGAGGGCTACTTCGAACCTCCAGCAGGTCAGCCAGCTAAATCTTCTCAGGCCATCTTGAGTATAACGTTGTGAGCGAGATGTGAAAATTCTATACTGTGATAGTAAGGATTTATAAAGAGTCTGTTACTGAATCATTGGCTTCTTTTCCGCTGTAGAGCTGAAGTGTTTCGACAACCACATCACGACATTAGTTGCCAGCATGGACTGCAGAACTGCTTGCAGTTTTCCATCTGTTGTGCTGCTGAGTCCAAACTAGGAAACGTAGACTATACCGAAGAAAAACTACTGCAGAAAAATGTTTACACTAAAGCTCATATGCTCCACCTAAATGTTTAACATTGAGCAGTTTTGGTTATTAATGGTTTTGTTTATCTTGGAATTTGTTTATTTGGAAGACATGGGATGTAATACACTGCTCCAAAAAGCAAAGACATCGCTTAAATCACACGTTGGAGCTTGATGAGCAAAAGACTCAAATTTAAAATCTTTAGTGATATAAACTGTAAAATTTGTTGAAAACAAAAAAGGCAAAAGAACCATCAATGGAAACCAAAATTATCAACCAGCTGAGGGCTGCATTGAAAATCGTCCCAAAATCAGTTTAAACACTATGATATATTCAGTAGGCATGAATTTCATCACAGCAACTTATGTGACACTACTGACTAGGGCTGTGTATTGGAAAGAACCTGGCGATACAATACATATCATGAAACAGCTGTCACAATTCAATATATAGCGAAATTGCAAGCAAAGTGATATCTCGAGATTTTTTTAAACCCGACTATAAAAACACCGCTGTATGAACAGGTTTGCCAATGCCTACAATAGCATTGCGTCCTTGTGCTGCTTGTTAATGTTGGAGTGCAGCTGAAAATGGATTATAACACTGCCATCTAGTGGTCAGAGTTTTAAACACAACACACAATGATTTACCGTCTTCCAAGAATCTGTATATCGATACTGTGTTTTTATATCCCGATATTCTGTATTTACATATTTTCTTACACCCCTACTACTGAAACTGCTGACCCCCATTATAGCCCCTCATGCTCATTTGCATATTGTAACCTTCTGCATATCAGCATTGCATAGAACAACATGGTAATGTCAGTTAGCAATGCAGTGCTATCATGGGGCTATGCAAGTCCAGTCAATACACTATAACGAAGTTGAACATGAATGCAAAAATTCTGCTGAAGTTAAATTGATCTGTTTACTCAGAGGCCACTGATGATCCCTCCATAAACTCTGCCACAGCGAAGACTGTTGCGGCCCACTCAGAGACGACATCTGTGACCTCTAACGTCACAGGACAAGACCAAGTCACCCTCGTTACCCAAGGTGCAACACAACAGGTTTGTGATCACAGTGTTTATTTTTAGCATGGTTGAAATGCTTGCTTGTAGTTTTTGTGCTATCTGTTGGTGTTTATGATAATGTGAAGTTATATATCGTCGCTGTCCAAAGAAAAACATATATTTCCCTTTTTATTGATTTTTCGGCATCATTCGAATCCAGCTGCTGTTTACACTGCATAAAAAAAATTCATGATGAAAGATCCAATAGAAGTGCTCCAAAATTATTTGGTACAAATTTTGGTTCCATTGACTTGCATGGAAAGTTTTTGTCCACTCCTGAGAAGTTGCCATTTTGGAGATATTTGATTTTTATTAGACAGCCATGATATGTTATTAATGTGTCTTAAGTCAATAATTAACACTGTTACTTTACAGGCAATCAGTAATACCTTCACCATGGTAACACAAGATGGCAGTATAATCACTCTTCCGGCCAGTGAGTCTATGCTGTCCTCAGGGGAGGTCACTATGGTGCACACAGACGGCACAGAACGACAGGTTTGTGTGAATTTGGACATTTATTACCCCAGAAAGTAAATACAGAGCTCCAGAACACAAATGTTCTTTACAGTTAACACTAAAAATTATTTCTTATTAATGTTATTATGTTTATACAATTATATAAATCTCTGTTACACACTTGGATGACACTGAATTCTTTGATTTTCTTGTTTTCTCTGCAGATGACCATTATGTCACCGGATTTATCTTCCTTACAGACCAAACAGGAAGGACTGGTTCCACACCCAGTTACCCTTTTAGCTACTTCCAATGGTACACAAATTGCAGTTGAGGTAAGATTACTGTTTGTAAGCACAGCACATTAGTAGACTATGTCTATAGTTGCACAATAGGGAATCAGTTTGCTCGGTATGGATGACTGATTGCAGCACTCGTTGTCATAAGACACCAATTACATTTCTTTTAACTTGTTTGGCCATCTGCCATTATGAAAGATTAATCATGATGCCTGATAGAAATGTCTTTAGACTGTAAATATAATCAGGAGGTGGATGATGGTGAATTAATCATTATTGATTTTTAATTCTCACTGATGTTCACACCTGCTTAAGGTGTTAATGTTTTTTCCTTTGAAGCCGACAAGTTCTACACAAACAATGCCTCCGAATCACACGTAATCAAGGTGTCATTTGAAACCATTAAACTTTAAGAGCAAGCTGCAGTTAAACATGTAATGACTTGTCTGAATGGTGTTTTTGTTGATTAATACAGTTGTATGCAAAAGTTTGAGTTCCCCTGGTTAGATTGCATGTTTTGTTGTTTTGCTAAAAGGAAATAAGTGAACACATCTTCTACAGGAAGAACACTTCAACACTTTTTTAATTTAGTGCTTGTTTATTAGCTGAATTGAACAAATTGGTAGGAAAAACATATTAGGCTAATGTAAAAGTTATAGTAAAAGTTATAATGTTTTGTTTTATGTTAAATTCTGTAAAATAAATAATATAAAACACTGAATAAAATACATGTGTTCACTGTAAAGAATGTGTAAACATATTTTCACCTAGAAAATAAACAAGACATGCAGTTTGAGAGGATCCAAAACTTTACATACAAATGTATATTGTTTTTGAGAGAACTGTTATTATTGTTATTATTATGTCATTATTGTTTATTATTGCTAATTTGCATGTTAGAATAGTTACTTTTAAAACATTAAAATAGTAAAACAGTATAGTACTTGTAGTCTAATCTACAACATTAATAAAGTAACATAATCTGATTACTATCTGTTATTTTTTTTATTAATTGTGTGTTGAGTCAACTTAATTCAATAAAGATAAAAAATAATATTACACACAAGACTAAACACAAAAAATAATGTGAAAAACAATAAGTGAGTATATGTGACTTAACTATTGGTTTACAGAAGCTGATGTCACTTTTTAGCACAAGAGCCGAATCTAAGTGGAGCATCATGTGGAAACATTAACATAAAGATGACAAATTTGCACAACAATATGATTTGTTTGAAATTAATTCCAATCAGTACACCAAGCCTAAAAGCTCTTAGAAAGAAAATACAGGAATTACAAGGAATGAATGCAGAATGATCCAGTACGTCGGATTAGATGCAGTATAGTTAAAACAGTTTGCATTTGAATGTAATCCTGCTGGTAGTCATTATTTGTCATTTTTCTTTCCTGCAGCTTAATGAACATACCTCACTGGAGGAAGCTCTGCGAATAGCGTCGAGTATACAAGGGGACACAGAGTGACGGGGAAAAAGAACTGCACAGACTTTCATATGAGTGTTGGATAAGAGAAAACCATGTGGATGTAAAACATTGTTTTGTAATTTTTTATGCAGATCCTCAGAGGTTGAAATCAGGAGTGCAATGTTTCCTACGTCTTGGTTACATTCGTATTTTTTGATATCGTGTATAGATGTTGTGAGGCGGGGGCTACCCTGTTTGACTTTTAAATAAAGAGCTTTATGAAGAGTGTGTAGGCTCTTTTTTGTATTTACAAATGAATATTTAAGATCTGTTTGTGTTTCATTTCTTACTGGTCTTATAATATTCAGAATTTTAATATGATCGCAGAATACCATGTGTATACCATGTGTTTCTGTACATTTGACTTTGGCTTCGCCAGGTTGAACAGCATAAACACACTAGTAAAGTGTATTTCCTGAAGGCAGTGTGAGGAACAAGAGATGAATAAATGGCAAGTAGAATCTGCCTGAATCTGAGTGAGTACATACAGTTTGGATGCAGTAGGTTGAACAAACCCATAAAGTTTGGCTAAAAAAAGAGATGGATAAAAATGACAAATACAGTCGTGGTCGAGGGTTTGCCCTGCATCAGTGTATGCGAAACAGTGTCTGTCGATTGAGCAGAAGTTCAGTAGATAGGTGTTCACTTCTCCATCTTATTCAGTCTTTATGGAGAAAAAAAAATCCACATATATATATATAATTAATTTGCTGGGCTTTTGTTCCTACCGAAAATCAAATACATGTTACATACTTTACTTTGTGGTTATCCTTTTATTCTTAACCCCAAGAATGACATGTTTACTCTTCTCTAGTACATCTCTAGCATATCAGGACCTCTCAGCAAGAAATTGTATTGAATTATAGTTACAGTCCGTCTGTAGGGTGCCCCAATACTTCACCCAGCTGCTCGTTGTTTGCCCCCATTTGCACAGATTGGTGTGTTTTTATTTCCAATTAGTAGTTTTGCTGGTATTTCTATCACTAAATCACCATAAACCAGATGAATTCCCCTTTCTACAACAATTACTACGACCTGGTGTGGGGTCAGGCCGTAACAGAAAATGAGAGCGAGTTCTTTCCTCTGACCTCTGCCAGACAGGACACTGTTTAAAACCAAAAAACTGCAAGCTTATTTTTCACCGATAGGTAACGGTAAGATGGGACACTGTTCACATCTCTTCACAGACAGGCAAAATAAGGCCCTACTTCCCAAAACTGACTAAAACTAAAACTAAAAGAAACCAAAAATACAAACTAAACTGCCTACATTAAAACAGGGGAGAGAGAGTACACATAAGACTCCCAGAGCCACATTCAATAGTGTTATAGAATCTAGCAAAGCTTTCCATAAATGTACAATGAAAAGCACTGAGGAGCACTGGGCTGGCCTGGATAGGAGTTCTTCCAGATCAGGTCAAAGGAGAGAGAACCCTGAACATCTGCATACTCACAAGGTATACTGGGTCTCTTCAGATGGTAAACAGTACTAGTGGTAGCTCATGATCCTAAAGTGCCCCTGTAATAATTACAGACTGTTGAGAATAAAACCTCTTAACCCCTAATATGAGTCCCCCATTAACACCAAGATCAGAGAGCCTCCACAGTAAAGTGTGTATGAATTAAAAGCAACTATTTTAAATTAATTCAAGTAAAAGCTTCTGACAATCTGCAAATTTTTAAGAAGTGATATTACTGAAGTGGGATCAGACTGAACAGGACCCAGGTGTTCGCAGCAGGGCCTTTGAGTGACACTTTTAAAGCAGTTACTGAAAATGCTGGTCTCAGCAAATCATTTACAGATGATTTAGAGTGAACTAAGGAGCCGTGTTTCAGGCATGTCCAGACATGCTGATTAAAAAAGGTACCGACAGTGACAAATACGTCTGAAAGAAGAAAAGAAAAACGATATGTCACTTTTTTGGACCTGGTTTTGGACCTTTTTTATTTTAAATGGTTCAATGTGAAGCGCATGCAACGTCAGAGTTGTTCACAGCAGTGGTGATGGGAACGAGATATCTAAGGAATTTAGTTAGCCCCTAAAAGCTCCCTCACAAAGTTATCACATAAAATGGTTATGAAAACATCGCTTCATGTCTGAGATGCTGATTTACAGGAGTACTGTGATAAAAATACACCAAAAAGATACTCAGAGATACTCAATATATTTATTTCATCTAAGAGAAAAGGGCTACCAAATGAGAATAAGAGAAATTCAGGACATGAGACTTCAGGTGAATGTGTCATGACAGAATAATTAGAATAATTTAGATCAGACACACCACATCTAATAATCAGTTATCAAAATTATTACGATTATCAACCGATTCTGAGCATATGATCAAGAGCATGTCAGTCTTACTTTCTCACCTCTCTCTTTTTTCTGAAAAAAGAATCAAATATCCATAGCTGACTGGCTGACCACACACACAGTTACGGTATAGTATCATCTCTTCATATCCTATCATTCTGTAACATTAATTAGCTAATACATGTACAGACAGCACTACTCTAGCACCTTAGATTTAATAACACACAGGCTTGTACACATTTATACACACGTTTCAACTTTCTCTGCTGTGCTATTGTCGCCTGTGTGGGACACTAGAATTAACACAGGATTGCGCCCCCCCCCCCCCCCCCTCAAAAGGGGGCGGGGTAAACAGATCTGTTTTTTGAGGACACCAATCAGGGTTGAGTGATGTATTGACGTTTTCAGCCCCGCCCCCAGGGCCACCTATTTAAACTTTGCCGCCCATGTTTGAAATTCAGTGAACTCGCATCCCTCGTTATGCAGTGACTGTGGAGGAAGACTGTGCAGATATACTGTCTTATATAGTGACTGTATCTGTTACACCAGCGAAACCTACCTCTCTCTTTTATTCGTAACAAGCATGAAACGAATTCAGTTGGACTTCGACTGCAGTGAAGGAGAAGCTGTAGACGGCTGCACTGATGCTGAAAGTGAAGTTGTCCAGTTCGCTAACCGTGACCACTGTAGTGGTTATAGCTCCTCTGAAGAAGCTGAACCGTTTCTGTCCTCCACAAAGTCACCCTGCGTGATGGAGCGCACACCCACTAAACTGTGCTCAACTCCTGTGACTCTCAGCCAGAGATCACCTACCTTGCACTGCCCCAACACCCTGAAGAGTCTGAGAAAGATTAGACAGCACAATAGCATGAGGTCATCGTCCAGCAGGGTAGGGACAATGTTATAAACACCCTGTGCATGTTCTGTTGTATAGCATCTTAATATGTTGTATAACGTTAATATCTTAATTTCTCCTTTCTTAGCGCCTTGTGTTCGAGAGAGAGGCCGTCCAGACACCAGACACTTCAGCTCGTCCATATAAATCAGAGCTGAAGAGGAGACGAGGCCCCCTTATCAATATAAACCCATTCACTCCGGATTCACTGCTCATCCAGAAGGAGACCTCCAGGAGGAGCAACCGCAAGAGGGGCCACAGGACAGAGTAAGACTTCTTCTTATCCTTCGTCTGGAGGCAGACTTTAACAGAATAATAAGGCAGAAGTTGGCTTCTTGTTGAAATTTTGTGGTTCCCCTTCAATGTAAGGTGGAATGAAAAAAAAATTCCAACGAGAAGCCAACTTAAGCTTTGTTACACAGTAGTCTGTTGAATAGCTTATTTGAACATATCAAAATATATAGGAGTATCTTTCTTTTCTAAATAAGAGTCATTAAACACATCATTAAGAGTGGTTTAGGGTAAACGATCTATTGTAAAAAAACATACAGGCTCTGATTTCTTTACAGTGGTGGTGATAGGAACCAGACTTCCATGTCTAACAAGGTTCCTCACAAACAGTTATTTTATGAAAATGGTAATGAATCTGCTGCCTAATGTCTGAGGACTTGGTCTTTATTGTATCTGGTCAAGGCGAAGGGGTACCTGCAGGCAAAATAGTGCCCAAATAAAAAACACATTTTAAAGATAACCCACTGTTTTAACATTTATCAACATCACATATAAAAAGAAGATATTTATAGGTTCACTTATCATTTTGGATAGCAAATAAAATGGCGTTGTGGACATCCCCACCACTGTGAAGAAATCTGCGTTGACTTGTTTCCCTACTATTGAATCCTTTCCTATCAAACCACTCTAATGACTGTGTTTACATCTCAACAATTGAATTATACAGGAATTACATTTTACCATGTCAGGTTTGTAAGATACATTAGCAGTTTTGAGAAAAATGCCTTTGTAAACTGTATTAACCCTTTTAATGCACAACATCAAACTCTACCCGTTTTCATTTCCTATGTTATTGTATGTATTGCTCTTTGTATCAGTATCTCTACTGAAATCAGATATTTAATTATTTTATGTTACAAGTGCTTGTGATTAAAAATACTTTTTGATTCTCTTAAATCATTATTTTGATTCTTATTAATTTACTTCATGAACAAAAATAGCTTTTGTAAATATGTTTCTGACTGCAAATGTTTACAGTTCCTATTAATGTCAACAGTTCCTATTAAATTAGTGAACACATATAATGGCTAATTGTTGTGCATTAAAAAAAATAAAAGAAATAAAACTGAAGGATTTGTGATTAAAATCAAAGTACATTGAAGAATTCATGGAAGCTTAAATGACAAAATTTATTTATTGCAAATATATAGAAAAGTCATTTTGACCCAGGTTGTGCATCAAAGGGTTAACGCAAGCTTAAACATCATCTGATGCTTTTGATCAAACATCACGATTTGATCAAAGCCGCCCAGCAATCGTAGCCCACACTCAACAGCTTATACCTATAAACAGATATATTTGTTTGTATGTATAAGAAATCTTGTGACTCTGTTGTAGTCTTAATCAATTATCACACAGATGGGTGATTCTTACCCTACAAGACCTCTGAGCACATAGGCCCAGGCTTCCTTCTTCTGATAGCATGATTGTTCAAACATGTTTTTGTTGTTGTTTACAGCTCAGGTGAAGACTCAAGTGATGCAGAATTTGAAGGGGAGTTCATTCCTCCTATAAAGGTAAATGGTCTATGCACTTATTTTTTTTGTGTGTGAACAGGGGGAACCAGGGTTTAAGATGTCTACAGCATGAATATAGCCATTTTAATCACCAACCAGTGAACCTACACACGTCTCCTGAGCTTGATAATGTTGATAATGCTGATAATGTTAATGGTGATAAATGAAACACTTGATATGGGTCCTGTCACCATTTCTGTGAACAGTTCTGGCACATTATGTTTCTCTTTTATACAGCATTTCACGTCAGACCACTCTAAATATAATTTTTTAACAATCAGAATCGAGCTCATTTGCATATATCAGTCCTAAAGTCACGTAACAGCCTGTTTGAACTTATGTTAAAATTTATGACTACTTTTGGTACATAAGACCACACACGTTATAAGTAAACTTTTGAAAACAGAAAAAAAGAATAAATAAAAAATAAATATTGATATATTAATTATATATACACTAATATATATATTAATGGTGTAACAGGAAGATTCGGTTGTGCTTTGTTTACATTTTTCTGCATTTGAGTCATGATCAACATCAAACATGCTAACACAGCTTATGATAAAAGGAAGCAAATGACCTTTAAAGGAAGCTCATAGCTGCCAGTTACAAGATGGCATCAACTACACACGTCTCCTGAGCTGTTAAACATAATGCTGACGATGTTAATAGTGATGAATCTAAAAAAGACTTTAGCGACATTAAACACTTGGGATGTCTGGTTCCTATCACCATCACTATGAACAATCCTGATGCATTATTATAAATATATATGCATTATAATAAATATATATGCTTTATTTTATATACAAAATATATAATAAAGCATTTTACATCAGACTACTCTGAACAACAGTTTTTGCAACACACCAGATTATATATTTATTCTTTACCGTTCACAGAGAAAGATAGTTGTTGGGGGTCACATGTCCCGCTATGCGTCCGAATTCCATGAACTGGAGAAGATTGGCTCTGGGGAGTTTGGAGCTGTTTTCAAGTGCGTGAAGAGAATTGACGGTTGTTTCTACGCCATCAAGCGCTCCAAGAAACCTCTGGCAGGTTCTGTGGAAGAGTAAGTAAGATTTAAGTGACTCTCAGTTGCCAAAAGTTATATTATTTGCGTAGCAGAGAGATGTTTTGTAAGCCTTTAAAAGCTGACATGTTTTTATAATTTATAACACCTGCTGTACGTCATGATTATTAAAGGACTTGTTTGACCGAACATACTAACATGGCTTATGATGAGGAACTATTCCTGTAACAGAACCTGATTATTTGACATGTGGTTCTTCAAACAGGCAGGCTGCTTTACGGGAGGTGTATGCTCATGCTGTGTTGGGACAGCACCCCCATGTGGTGAGATATTACTCTGCATGGTCAGAGGATGAGCACATGCTGATACAGAATGAGTTCTGTAATGGGGGCACGCTCTCAGACCTTATAGCAGAGAACGAGAGAAGACTCAAGTTTCTCTCTGAAGTCCACCTAAAAGATCTGCTTCTGCAAGTGTCCCGGGGTCTGAAGTACATCCACACCGCTTCTCTTGTTCATATGGATATTAAACCAAGTAAGTCAAACAGATGTGTGGTTTCATTATTGTTTATCAGAATATAACACTGTGATGATATGTGACTTATTGTGTTTTGTCCTTTCTTTTACAGGTAATATTTTTCTATCTCGCAGAGCCGTAGCTCCTGATACGCATGGTGATGGTGATGGGTGTGTTGTGTACAAAATAGGTGCGTACTAGAGTTTCTGTCATGTTAGAGCAATAACAAAATAACCGTCTGCTCTCCAGATCTTTAAACTGGCCTTGGGGCAAACATTTCTATTATTCAATACTGTGATTATTTATTTTAATTAATTTAATAATTGTTTTTTTTTATGTGCAATTTTTCATTTTTATTGCTGTGTCATTCCTATTGTGCAAGCCAGTTACACAGTTCACAAAGTTTTAGCTTTTTAATTGGAAAGATAACAATGTAGATTTCAGTCCAGCAAATTATGCTTGGGAATATGCAAATAAAACAGTGTAGCACCGCCCCTGTCTGGCCGAGAGTACTGGACAAGCTTGTCCAGCAGTAAAGTGTCAATGCACCAGTTTGGCTACATATTGGTTTCCAATCAAACAAACCCAGTCAACCACTGGATGCTTTATTATGTCAGAGCAGAAAATAGTCATAAATATATGTATATATATTTATATATATTTATTTATATATAAATATAATTAAATAGTACATATTATTAAAAACTGGTAATAAACTGGTAATGAAAGGAAGCAAATAACCTTTAACCATCTGTCAATTAAAAGATGGCGTTGCCATGATGAAATATAAAATAGAAATGTAGCATATGTAGTATTTGGGCACTTGGAGTGATATTAGATGTAAGTAGTAATATAATAGTTAGTAAAAGAAAAATCAACATCATCCATCAACATCAACCAGTGAACCTACACACGTCTCCTGAGCTTGATAATGTTGATAATGCTGATAATGTTAATGGTGATAAATGAAACACTTGATATGGGTCCTGTCACCATTTCTGTGAACAGTTCTGGCACATTATGTTTCTCTTTTATACAGCATTTCACGTCAGACCACTCTAAATATAATTGTCTGGCCAAGAGTACTGGACAAGCTTGTCCAGCAGTAAAGTGTCAATGCACCAGTTTGGCTACATATTGGTTTCCAATCAAACAAACCCAGTCAACCACTGGATGCTTTATTATGTCAGAGCAGAAAATAGTCATAAATATATGTATATATATTTATATATATTTATTTATATATAAATATAATTAAATAGTACATATTATTAAAAACTGGTAATGAACTGGTAATGAAAGGAAGCAAATAACCTTTAACCATCTGTCAATTAAAAGATGGCGTTGCCATGATGAAATATAAAATAGAAATGTAGCATATGTAGTATTTGGGCACTTGGAGTGATATTAGATGTAAGTAGTAATATAATAGTTAGTAAAAGAAAAATCAACATCACTACAAAAGTTTAATGTGGTACTTATGTGGTATTCCTGTGGTAAATGACTTCTTGGTGATTTTGCAGACAGTAATTATTTACAGTAATTTTACATTATCATCACGTAAATAAGCATGTAAATGTTATCCTGACTGATCTCCCCAAAAAATACCATTAGGCAGCTAATCTCAATGTACCTGGTATCTTAATGTTCCTCCTTTGATCTTTCTATAAATGTAATAGAAATGTATTAAAACTATTCTTATCTAATGCGTACTTATTTCCTCCATCAGGCGATCTTGGTCATGTAACCCATGCAAACAGTCCAGGAGTGGAAGAGGGCGACAGCAGATTTTTGGCAAATGAGATCCTGCTGGAGGTAAATGCTCAAATCTTGTGCCTCTATTTATTGTCATTGGCCTTTTCTTGTAGCCTATTGGTGTCTTTGAAGTACCTAACATACCAGTTTTTCAGGACTATGGGAATCTACCTAAGGCAGACGTTTTTGCTCTGGCACTCACCGTCATACGCGCCTCAGGGGCCAAAGCGTTGCCGAAGAATGGGGAAAAGTGGCACAGGATACGCAGAGGACAACTCCCCCACATACCTCAAGTGCTCTCACCAGATTTTCAACATTTGCTGAAGGTTTGTCGTGTTACGTCTATTTTTGCCTGCCATGAGTTCTAGCTGTTATGTGTTTATCAGCTGTTCTCTCCACACATCTAACAAGTGACCGATTGATTTCTGTTTGTTGCAGCTGATGATTCATCCTGAGCCTGTCTGCAGACCGTCGGCCTCGTCTCTCACCAAACACACTGTCCTCTTGTCCAGTTCCGAACAGAGCGTAGAAGCACTGTTGGTTCAGCTGAATGCGGAGAAATTCAAAAATGCACTGTTGCTAAAGTAAGTAATAAGATTTATCAGATAAGTGTGGGCAAAAAAATATACTGATACCATACGTTATGGATACATTTAAAATGTTCACGACACAAGTTACAATAAGTGTGTCTCAAAACATAGTGACCTGCGTACATAGACAGCATTTTACGTCCTAGTATGCGCACTCCCGACATTGTAGGCTGTCCCAATTTTAGATACCTTAAACATGCTGTCTACTAGATCACCTTATTTTGGCCCGATTTTAAGGAAGCATCAAACGCTTCCTCAGCCGCTAAGGCAATCCCATGATGCAACGCAGGCAAATCTATGAGCAGTGAAGTGGTTTTAAAATGTAAGTTATTTTGATTCTCTCTGGTGTTTAAATGTGTTTCTTGTCATATAATCACACAAATCAGCATTTTATTTACAACTTTGCAACGAGTCATTAACCATTTAGCAGTTTTATACTGAGCCATTAGCATTTATGCTAGCGGATTTTTAAGCCTTGTGCTATTGTTTTGGAATGCCGGTTGGTAGCTTAGCAACCAGCTAAACCACTGGTGCGTGCTGCAGTGGCGGGAACCAGCCGTGACGCAGTCGCTCTCTAACTAGATCGTCTCAGTCTTATGAGGAGAGAATGCTCCTACTCAAACAGATGCCTACATAGTCAGTGCCTACTTAGACACTCACTAGGTTTTGAAACAGACCTAATATGTTTTGCTTATTTATTTATTTTTATCAATAACATTGAAAAGTTTAACAATATAGTTTGATGGAAATGTGTGATTTACCACAGCTAATAATGCTAATAAATGCTAATAATGTGGAACGTTTGAACTGCATTTAGCCTCAAATCCCACGAATGGATGTGCTGATTTTCTTCAAAATAAAAAAGGAGAATAATTTATGAAAATAATCACATTCAAATTTCAGTATTGGTCTGAAAAAAGTCAGTTACATATTTTACCCAAATCGTTCAGTTCTATTTGTAGCATACAGAAAGCGCCAGTAGTGCCTTAGAAATACTATCAAAATTTGTTTATAAAAAATATTTTTATTTAACAGTTTAACATATTACGATGCACTAGATCCAATTAAACAGAACCAATTATGATTTCATTTATAAACAGGCAGTTGGTCAGTAATCAGTAAGTACTGACAAGATCCTCAACTATAGTGGGAGCTGTGAGTGCTGCACACCTTCAAACATCATACAGTCAAGTCCTGAGATATATTGTTAGTAATAAATGTACCAATATACCAATAAAGGGCAATTTAATCTGTAGATTTAATATTTGCTTTTTGCAGTGTCCATCCACAGACTCCTCTGCTTGTTAGGATTCGAGGCACACCCTTCGTTCCACAATGTTCTTCCATACATCGTGTGTAGTTACACATAACCACCAGTGAGGAAAATCGTATGTAGTTTAGCTTTAAGCTGAGCACAGTTGTTTGAGCTTTGTTTAAGATAATTAATTGTCAGTTGTTTCTAAGGTCAAACTAGACAGTCATGAGGTATTTTTATTCTGATTTCTATGCACCTCTGCTCACTTTGGTTCTGTGATCATTTAGGGAGTTGAGGGAAGTCCAGCTGGCCACAGCAGCTTCACAGGAGAACACCCATATCACTGCTTCTTGCTCCACTGGACACAGCTGCAACAGATTGTCCAGTCATGCTGGGAAGAAGATGACCCGTTCACTCAGCTTAACCATGTTCTGATGCTCAGTTCTACTGTTTTGTCTTTTGCTGTTGGACTATGAGGTACAAAAAACTTTCAGAGACCATTTTGTGAAACACTGAAACTTCAAGGTGACACTTTGGACCGTCTGCCAGAACAACTGCAACCATTGAGACAGTTTACCATGACACACTTCTTGGCTTGAGTTTTTAAGCATTACTTTCAGTTCAGAGCAAATTAGTATCTGTACTTTTGCAACTGTGGTCTAAAATAATCTCAATGTAGGTTGGAAGCTTGAATAATAATGCACAGAAGATAAAACAAACTTTACTTTAATTGGGAGTTTGTTGCTTATGTTTCTGCCTAAGCTGTTTCTTTATGTGATCAGTGTGCCAACTGGTATTTATTTATTTATTTTTTATTTATTTTGTATCCTTTCATCTGATGTGAATGGAATAATTTAAAGGCATTTACATCTTTGCGGTGCTACACATAATAATACTGTTTACTGTTAGTGTGTTTCTTTAATATTTCCATTTATAGGAATATATCATATTAGATATGTATTATCCAACGTGTTCAACACTACAGTATGAAGAAAAGCATAATAGTAATATACTATTAATTGAAAGTAATAATAGAGTTGCTGTACAGTATGCTGCTGATTAGGGGTGCATATCTATACAGACTGATATTTGTTGATATTGATCTTTAATATGCGCTTACATATCCACTGTTACGCTGGATAGTTTGATTTTTGATCATATTCAGATATTGTTTTGTGGAATATTTCTTTGATGTCATTTATGTATAATAAAGGCCTCCGTGTACAGAAGTTGTGACATGCGTTTTTGCATCAGTGCTGAAATTGCCAAAAGTATTCACTCACCCATCCATATCATTGACATCAGGTGTTCCAATCAATTCCATGGCCACAGGTGTATAAAACCAAGCACCTTGTCATGCAGACTGCTTCTACACACATTAATGTAAGAACGGGTCGCTGAGCTCAGGTAATTCCTGTGTGGTTCCCCTTCCTGTTTCAGCATGACTGTGCACCAGTGCACAAAGCAGCTCCATAAAGACATAAAGATGAGTGAGTCTGATGTGGAGGAACTTGACTGTCCTGCACAGCGTCCAGACCTCAACTCGATAGAGAACCTTTGGGATGAATTAGAGCGGAGACTGCGAGCCAGACCTTCTCATCCAACATCAATGTCTGACCTCACAAATACACTTCTGGAAGAACGGTCAAAGATTCCCATAAACACACTCCTAAATCATGTGGAAAGCCTTAGCAGGAGAGTTGAAGCTGTTACAGCATATTAAACCCTCTGGATTAAGAATGTGATGTCCCCCAATTTATATAAACAGCATTTTGCCCAAGTATCACCACACTGCATGCACCTCTTCTGGGAAAAAAAATATTGTTATATATTTTAGGCCTCAGGGAGCGCATTCATACCCATTTCTTGCAATCACTCTCTGTAAGGAACATTTAAGACATTAAATATATAAGACGTCCTCTAAGTCCTTGGAATGTAAATGAGATTGGTTTGACATGAAGGATTCAGAGAAATCTACAAACTCAGATATTTCAGCCATCAGACAGTGTATCCCCACCACTGTGAACACTTCTGAGTCTACAAGTTTCTCTAGAATGAAACATTTAACATCAAACTACTTTTACATCTTAAAAGTTTGATTATGCTGGAAAAAAATATCAGTGGACTCTAGCTTCTCTAGAATCAGGCATGTTAATTACTGTGGTTCAATCTTTAAGATTTAATTATCCAGACATTTACACAGTGTAATTTCCCCCGAATTATAAAGATGGACTGAATCCTAAACAACAATACTGTAATCAGTTGTTGACACTATAATTGTTATGTTAAAGAATTAAGGACAATACACAGTCACTGTCCAATGAAAAACTAGAATCTCCAATATAGCAAGGACAAAAACTGTCTTGACTTTCAATGTAAGTTAATGGAACCAGAATTTTTCCCAAGCTATTTTGAAGCATTTCTATTGATCTATTCATCATAAAATGTTCACACAGAGTTATGGTGTTCAACCCGATCTAGAAAAATAAAAATAAAATTTACTGTGTGTATATGTGTATGTTTGTGTGTGTGTGTGTGTGTGTCTATATGTTTGTGTGTGTGTGTATATGTATGTGTGTATGTTTGTGAGTGTGTATATGTGTAAGTTTGTGTGTGTGTGTGTGAGTGAGTGTGTGCACCAGAGATGGTAGAAAAGGATAGTACCAAGCATCCATGTTCCACATACTTAGTGAAAGATAGTAGATGACAGATAAAGCTAGACATGAAGATTTATTTCAGGTTTTATGTACTATATCAGATTTTCTAAATCTACATGTGTGTAGTTAGCTTTGCCTTTCAATTGTTTAACTACTATCAAATTCCTCCTGACAGAACTAAAGTTACACTCATGAAAGTCAGGTTTGTGGACCTCCTCACTACTTTTTCTATTTAGTCAACGTGTTCTATGTGATTCAGGTCAGGGCTTTTACTCTGTTGTCTTTAAGTTATATTTCTTACGATCACTGTCCTGCTGGGAGACCCAGTTGTGTGACCAATTTTAACTTTCCGACTGATGAGGTGTTGCTTCAGTAGAAAGTCCTAGAAAGTCCTCCTCATGAGGGCATCGCTTTCTGAAGTGCACCATTGACCAACACCCTCAACACCCTCATGCTTTTTGGAAACACCTCACCCTCTTTCTCCTTCATGCATGACTCTGACTGCCAAACAGTTATTTTTTGCTCTATCTGACCACAAAACACTTCTCCTTCCAGACTATTTTAAAGTAGTCAACTTGGTATACGGAAACTTTTGACCCACTGACAATCTGATACAGTGAACTCATGCTAAAATATTCGACTGTTTTAAATGACCTGTGATGTGTGTGAGGTACATGCCGTAATTGGTTCATCAAATGAAAGTATTAATGTCTTTAGCCTGGATGAAGAACACCACTCTTCAGTAAGGGTCTTACATGCGGTGACAGTTGGCATACTACTTATTTAGCTATTTCATTTATTTAGTCATTTGTAGATATTCAAGGACCATTCATTCTTGGTTTTTTTATGTCAGCAGTGGATGGTCTTGACGGAGTCCTCCATAGAATCCTGGCTGTCACAGGCCAACCCACAGTGTCCACAATGTAAAAGCACATATAAAGTCTTAGACAGTTTTTATATCATAATAAAGAACTGCCTGTAGGACTGCTAGAGCATCATAACACTGGACCTTTCTGTGAATCTATATAAGGGGTCTAGTTAGGCCCCAGTAGTTAACTGAAGGATGTGCCACTGAAGCCACAGAGAATCATTCTTTGAGTGAGTGTAGTACAGCATCCATGTAGATGCTTTACTCTGATGCTTGCCTGCAAAGCCAAAAATGGACCAGCTCCTCTTTATCATACGTCAATGGTTTAAAAGTCAATCTGCACCTCAAGCCCTTCAAGCTTTAAGTATGGCTCGGCTTGACCAACCATCCCTCAAGATGCATGCAAGACAAGTGACAAGACTCTTCTTTGTCCTGGAGCCTAGAGGGTGAAATGAACTTTCATTGGCTGTCCGAACAGCAGACTCTCTCACAGTCTTCAAACGCAGACTGAAGACCACCGTCTCTTTGTGAAGCACTTATGAGCACTAATCTACTGTATTACTGAAATGAATCATATTGGACTTATGCAGCTGTGCTTGTCTTTTATCTTCTACATAGGAACACTATTTCTGTCTTGCTGGCTATTTCCAGGTATTGCACTTGTACTGTATGTATTTCTTTATTTTATTTTCTTCTTTCTAGGTATTTCTGTCTTGCTGGGTATTCCCAGGTATTGCATTTATTCTGTATATAACTCTTTTTTTTAATTTTCTTCTTTCTAGGTATTTCTGTCTTGCTGGGTATTCCCAGGTATTGCATTTATTCTGTATATAACTCTTTTTTTTTAATTTTCTTCTTTCTAGGTAGTTCTGTCTTACTGGGTATTTCTGGGTATTACACTTATACCATATGGATCCCTGTGTTTTATTCTCCTTTTTCTAGGTATTTCTGTCTTGCTGGGTATTTCTAGGTATTGCACTTATTCTGTATGTAACCCTTTATTTTATTTTATTTTATTTTCTTCTTTCTATGTAGTTCTGTCTTGCTGGGAATTCCCAGGTATTGCACTTTTTCTGTATATAACCCTTTATTTTATTTTATTTTATTTTTTCTAGGTAGTTCTGTCTTTCTGGGTATTCCCAGGTATTTCCCTTTTTCTGTATATAACCCTTTATTTTATTTTATTTTATTTTCTTCTTTCTAGGTAGTTCTGTCTTGCTGGGTATTCCCAGGTATTGCACTTATAGTATATGGATCCCTGTGTTTTATTCTCCTTTGTCTAAGTATTTCTGACTTGCTGGGTGTTTCTGGGTATTGCACATGTATTGTATGTATCCCTGTAACCTTGTATTCTGTTGTCTTCTCTCCAGGTATCAGCACTGGCCCTTTTTTCTGCCAGAGTTTAAGCTGAAGGGTAGTTTAGACCTAAACCTGTGTGTACCAGCTAAAGATACATACTCTGACTGAACACAAAGCACTTCTGAAAGTGGCTCTGGATGAGAGAGTCTGCTCAATGCAGTAAATGTAAATATAGGTGTAGATGCTGCGAGGAGGAGTCCGGCTCTCAGTCACGTGACTCGGTGGTGGCTGTAGCCGCAGTCTGAGCCGCGCTGCGCGTCCTGAGGCAGGTGGAGAGTTTCAGCGGATAAAATGGTGCAACGAGACGAAATTCTTAAACCGATATGGCACGCGTTCGCTGCCCTGGACTTAGACCGGACCGGCAAAGTGTCCAAATCCCAGCTGAAGGTAAGAGTCGCTCTTTAACCTCCTCAGAAAACAAAATGAAACTTTACAGCTCAGTGTTTCCTCGTCCTGGAATTAGCCAGCAGGCACTCCGACAGAGGAGCCTTGCTATTCGCCAGCCTCCTGTTCGAACTTTCCCGTTCCACCTTAAATGAGCCCAGAACGTAACTTCTGAACCTTTTAAGGTGGAGCGGAAAAGTTCGCCCAAGAAACTGGCCGAGGTGACACGAACGCCTCTGTCAGAGCTAAACGACAGCAAGACAACCCTTTTAGCCCCTCGTTTGATGTAAATAAAATTGGGAGCATAGTTTCTGCTTTAAATTGGTTTCTGCTTTAATTTTTGCTGCTTTTTGTGGCTGGAAATCTGATTTTTATGGTATTTATGGCGCGTTAACATTTTTCTCCCACCTCTAATAACATTATACCACATAATTGGATATAAACAGCAACAAAACTTAAATACGTAAAAATAAAAAAAAATAAATATCGTAGTCTTTTGTGGTTTTGTGATTGTGCTGCATTATTTATATATATATATATATATATATATATATATATATATATATATATATATATATATATATATATATATATATATATAAATTATATATATATATATATATATATATATATATATATATATATATATATATATATATATTTGTTCCAGGCGTTAACATTTTTCTCCCGCCTCTAATAACATTATTATACCAAATAACTGCATATTTTTGCCATCTTTGTAGACATCCTAATCTACAATTACTGATTACTATAGACTATGTATGTATATGAGACATGTGGCTTACTTGTTGAAGGCTTTTATGCAGTATAACCCAGAACACAGAGCTGCTGCGGCCTGAGTGAAACTAACTAGATTCACTTCATGTTTTTATTTATAGAAGTGTGATTTATGCTTGAGCTGTCTTGCAGAAATGAGGAAGATTATAGAAAAAAATATCTTTGTGAGAAATAATTTTCAGTTCATGTGATGTGTCTTCCTAGGTGCTTTCTCAGAACCTGTGCACGGTGCTGAAGATCCCTCATAAGAACTCTGACCTGGAGGAACACTTTAAGGACGATGACGAGGGGCCGGTTTCCACTCAAGGCTACATGCCATACCTGAACAAGTTCATCTTAGACAAGGTACACAGGTGTCCTCCTCTTCCTCCTCCTTCACCTTCACCTCTTTTTCTCAGCGAAGCATCGCCCACAGTACTGCTTCTGCTGATTGAGGTTTGTAGTGAGATTGCAGTTACAAGTAGCATTTTATCCTTTTTTCATGACACCACAATCTCCAGGGCTGCAGCATATACCATTAGGTTAAGGGGGCAGTCGTGGGCTGGAGGTTAGGGAACCAGCCTTGTGATTGGAAGGTTTCTGGTTCAAGCCCATGAATTGTAAGGAGATAACTGAAGTGTGCTTGAGCAAGGCACCTAACCTCTGACTGCTCCCTGGGTGCTATGGTAGGACTACCCACTGCTCTGGGCAAGTGTTCTCACTGCCCCCTTATGTGTGTGTGTGTGTGTGTGCATATGTGAGTGTTTCACTGCACAGCTAGGTTAAATGCAGAGATCTTGAATGTCCCTCTGGGATCCATAAAGATTATATTGTAAACTCCTTTAACTTGTTTATCTTTTCCATAATTAATATACCAAAAGAAACAAAAAGAGGAAAAAGTGGAGGCGTAATAAAAAGAATACTCTGCTAAGTCTACTATTGCTGATAAAATAAAATGATGACTGATTATTTTAGAAAAGTATGATTATAGACAGTAATTCAATGTCTATTATAATTATTCTAGATATTCATAATGATGTTTTTATTTATATATAAAAGTGCATATATGTGGAACATAACTGTTCTTCTTCCAAGATGCAAATCACAGGGTCCCTGAAAGTAAACTTATAATGATGTTTTGCTGTCTGTTAGGAAAAAATGGGGGCTCAAGTCCAAATTTCAGGGAAAGCTTATTTAACCACTTCACCCACCAAACAGCGAGCGTCTGTGTTTAGATTCCTAACTAACTAGAGATGCAACACTGGCCACCTCAGAAATATGTTACTAAAATCTTACTAAACAGCTGGTATTTTCATTAGTTCTTAAATTCTTAAGTCTGTGTCTCTGGACTGACACAGTGTTATTCCTAACTGAGTGACTTGAACAGCACGACAAGCTCCATAGGTACAAACAACAACTTCATAGATGTTTTATATGCTCACAAGACGCGATCAGCCTGTATTAAAAGCTTTAGAGCCACAGGAAGTCGAGCTGAGATGCAAAAATCACCTTCAACGCAGACTGTGCTGAAAACCCCACCCCTAACTTTGCATGGACTCATACGACAAACCGAAACCCTGTTTTTGCCATACGGTTCAAAACGGTATGGAGGAAAAACACAAGAACATATGTCACCGCGGTGCAAAGACAAAAAAGTTTTTACATTTTAGTCAATTTTTATTTTTCTGCATTATTTGAACGCAACAGCTACTGTTCACATTGTGTGAATAGTTCAAGATAAATGGACCAATGAAAATGCTCTACAATATAATAAAAAATCTGGCTCCATTGACTCACATTAAAAGTAAAGTAGGTTGTTGCTGTCTCCTGTAAAGGTTTGTCGAAAAAATATAGTAAATCATTTATCTGGGCAGTAAGCATTCATTTGTCCAACATCACACATATTAGAATAAATACAAAAAAAAAAAAAAAATAAATGTCACTGTGTTTTTATGTGTATGGGTGTTTTAGCTTTTCCACAGCTGTCTTTCAAGAAGTCCAGAATTCATAGTTACCTGCCAAAACCTGCTTCAGCTAATCAATTCTTTCTCAGGATTAAACAACACAGACAGTTGTCTGAGTTAGAGAAGGCTTTCGGTGGGAGATCCTGCTCATCCTCTGTTTGCTGTATCTGGTGCTGCAGGGTACATTGGGTCACAAAAATGTTTTTAAGGACATATTTCTGAAATAAAAAAGCTTGTGAAAGCTTGCGTGTTGATGTATGTTTTGTTTTGTTTGGTGAGGTCAAATTCTGTTCTCTTAAATGAGTCGTGCTGGTGATGGAATTGAACAAATCCTTGCAATAGCCAGAACGTGTAGAAAAATACTAATAGCAGCAAGTAGATGCGTTCATTTGGATAAATGGAGATGAGAACAATGATAAGCTTCACCATATCTGAATGTCTGACGTTTCAAAACCCTCTTCACACTCTTTATATTAAGAATGCACTTCATTTCTTAATAGTAAATTTAGAGATTTGTGGAGTGTATGGTATTGAGTGGAGGGAGTGTAGCTGCACTCAATACACTGTCTTATGAGACTCCTTGTATATCGCCACTGTCCAATGAGAAACGAGTATCTCAAAAATGACTTTACAGGAGAGGACAGGTCTTCACGCATAATATAAGTCAATGGAACCAGAAATGTTTCCAACCTATTTTGGAGCATTTCTATTGGTCCATTTATAAGTATTTTATTTACAGAATATAAATGGCAGCCATCATGTTCAAATAATGTAGAAAAATGGGATTTTTTTTCATGTTTTTGGACAGTGAAGACATGATCTCAAGGTTTGTTTGTTTGTTTTTTTTTACGTACAAAATGTGCTCATTGCCTTTATTTTATTCCAGTATATTTAATATTGCTAATATTACTACATCTATTTCAAAACATATGTAAAAATGAGCAACAAATCTGTATTGTGTTGCAAAGCGTATATTTAATTCATGTTGAAATGATGTACAAAGTTGGAATGTTGTGTTGGCAGATCACTGCTATGTATGTTGTCTGCATTTGTAAACATGAGGTGGCACGGTGGTGTGGTGGTTAGCACTGTCGCCCTGGGGTTCGATCTCCGGTCTGGGCCGTTTTGTGAGGAGTTTGCATGTTCTCCCCGTGCTTGAGTGGGTTTCCCACACGTCCAAAGACATGCAGTCAGGTTGATGGGTCACTCTAAATTGCCAGTAGCTCTGAGTGCGTGAGTGAAGGTTGGCCATGTGATGGACTGGCAAACTGTTCATGTTGTGCCCTGCCTTCGCCCTATTACGCTGGTATTGCCTCCAGTGACCCTGACTAGCGGGATAAAGCGGCAGATAATGGATGGATGGCATTTGTAAACATATCGCTGCACCATAATATTTGCAAACTTTGCATGTTATTGCTCTGTAATGCTAATTAAAGTAAATGCAGTCCCAATTTTTTATGTGCCACAATGTTATATATTTCTCTGCATCACTTTTTTGCAGTGCATGATGAGAATATTGCTTAAATGAACCCTGCAACTCATGCAAATATAATAGTAGTAGGATAATACTTACATTAGTAAGTGTTTTTGTGAAGACAAAGTCAGTTTAACTTCGTGTTTGTGGTCCCTGACACGCAGACAGCAATTTTGCTGAGGTTTGTCAAAGAGACCAAATAAAGGTCAGTGCCAGTCCCAGTAGTGCTGACATCTTTTCTCCACTTACTCATGTGACATGAGACTTTTGTCACTTCAGAGCTGATATTTTTACCACTTGTGATGGGTTGACCATGCTTCAGTCATACGTGTGCCTATGTGAAGTGTTCAGTTTCAGGAATTAATGTACAGTAGTGTAGAATTTCAGTTAACTCAGTTTGATGCATCACCTGGTTCAAAAGTGACCCGACAGAGATTTTATTTTCTATATCTTTGCAATAAATTAGTTGAATCATACAAGCTTCCATGAATGCCTCAATATACATTATTATATATTTTTGATCATCACAAATTCTTATTTCAGTTGTATTTTTTTACTTATTTAACAAAAGTCATTTTTGTATCACTACCCTTCTAACACACAACATGGCTCAGAATTAACCCTTATATGTATTCACTGTGGAATTTATAGGAAATATTGACATCTGTAAACATGTGCAGTCAGAAACATATTTACAAAACCTATTTTTGCTCAGGAAGTAAATAAATACAAAGTGAAATAATAATTTAAGGTCAAAAACAAGATTTTTAATAAACACTTTGAACATTAAATAATAAAATGAACTGATTTCAATAAAAATACTAATCCAAAGAAATACTTAGCAGCACATATTCATATAAAATGAATACGGGTCAAATTTAACCCATGTTGTGCATTAGAAGGGGTTTGCTTTGCTTGTGCATTAAAGGGTTAAAGGTGATTTCCATGAAGCAAGCCTGAATCGTTTACATTGCTTTTACCTTACATGCTATTTAACAGTCTTTGTTTATTTTTGAATATGATATGATTTTCACTTTACAGTATTCCATACAATAATATGTAAGTAATGGAGACTAGATGTTGTTACATTGACTGCTTTTTAATTGCAGGTTCAGGGGAACTTTGATTTTTTGGAGCTGAACAGAATGTGTTGGACATTGTGTTCTCGTAAGAAAGCCAACTTCAACCTCCTCATCTCAGATAACGATGCCTTCAAGGTCTGGTGTATTTTCAACTTTTTGTCTGAAGACCATTATCCCCTCGTGATTGTTGTTGAAGAGGTGAGTTCCAGGCTGTGCAGACAGGTTGTATCTTCCTCTTTATTTAAAGAGGAACCAAATATTTATAACATGTTGTTTCTTCAAATTAGATTGAGTATTTCTTGCGGAAGCTAATCGAAGCCATAGGCAGTGATTGGAATGAGGGCAGATTTGTGGACTACAAGGCCCGGCTGAGCACAAAGAAGAATTGCATAAACGCCTGGGAGCTAATCGAGCTGATGGGCATGGGCTACTTTACCAAGGGTATGGAGCGGCAGACAATCTCTATGGGCATCAACGAAGTCTTCCAGGAGCTCATTCTCAATATTCTGAAACAGGTAAAGACATCCATGACCATGGAAAGAGTAACACATCTGCTTCTTATACATACTGTTTCTGTTTATTTGCTGAATTTAACATATTGGGAAAAAAAACAGAATGAAACTCAAAATGTGGCCTGTACAAAAGTTATGGATCTTTTTATAATTATTATGGGCACTTTGTACTGGGGACCGACTCATCTATGTGGAAGACTCTATACATGCTGATTGTCCTCTCTGGGACGGATGGAATCTTCCAGCAAGACAATGCGATACGTCACACAGCTAGAAATGTCCCACATTTGTTGGAAGAGCTGAATGCTGCCCTGGACCCCTAACTCCACAGACATGAACCTAACTGAGCATCTGTCGTGGTGTTGGCTCTTGGGATCATCCTCCATCCTCCAGCAGCTTGGTTTGCACTGCAGTCAGCATGGCTCCAGATAACTGTGACCACCTACCAGGACCTTATTGAGTCTCCCAGCCCGTTGTACTGCTTTCTTTGCTCCACACAGCGGTCACTCTGGATGTTAGCTGGTGATCATGATAATGTGACTTGACTGTGTATTACCAAAATGCACTGCAAAAATCCATCAGCTTAAGTACCCTGCAAAAATAAGAAGCAGACATAAATAATTCTTTGGATGATTGACTGCATTTCAGGTATTTCAGGTAAGTAGATTTTTAGTGAATAATTTCTTAGAGTTAAAAAAAACAATGTTTACCCGCTTCATTCCTGGAGATGCCCTTCACTGCATAGTTTAGTGTTTTTTCCTTTTCTGACTCAATGTAAGGTTGATAATTATCTAAAGATTAATATGACTCAGGTTTGGCCGATCAAGGTAAAACTGTGTAAAGAAGAGAGAGCACCAATGCTGAACATGGAAGTTCCAGATCTGTTCAGTTGTGTGTATAAAAACCTAAAAAAAAAGGTGTGTATATATATAGACAGAGAGAAAGAGAGAGAGAGAGAGAGAGAGAGAGATTTTTTAAGTCAAAAGTGTACAAACACACCTACCAATTAACTTAGCACATAGCCATTCAACCTTCCTAGATAAACACTGAATGGGTCATACTGAAGAGGTTTGCACCTTTGCCACAAGTCAGTTCCTGAAATTTCTACCCTGCCAATGTAAGTGCTGTTACTGTGAAATGGACAGCTAATCCACAAAGTGGTTGACCACACAACTTACAGAGTAGGGCTTCCCAGTGCGCTAGCACATAGTGCCTGAAAAAAACTGTCCATGGAACCACATCAGCAAAAGAACTGAACACGGCCAAACAGCTACACAGGAGTGGTTTAAAGAGCAGTTGAAAGCACACAGCTACTGGACTCTGGAGCAGTGGAGATGTTTTCACCGGAGTGATGAAACATGCTTAACTACCTGGCAGTCGGATGGATGAATCTGGGTTTGGCAGATGTCTGGAGAAGATTACCTACAGGGGGGCATAGTGTCAACAGTGAAGTTTGGTGGAGGATGGATGAGGGTCCGGGGCTGTTTTTCAGGTGTGGGCTCTTTAGTCCCAGTAAGAGGGTAATTTTACCCTCTTTAAATGCTAATTTTAAATGCTACAGCATACAAAGACCTTTAGGTCATTCCAACTTTGTGGCCACAGTTTGGGGAAGACACTTTCCTGTTCCAGCATTTTTGTGCCCTGTGTGGAGAAACTCCATTGACCTGCAAAGAGCCTTGAGCTCAACCCTGCTGAAAACCTTTGGGATAAATTTTAACACTGACTGTGAGCCTGGACTTCGCATCCAACATCAGTACTTGACCTTACAAATTCTTTAGAAAGCCCTTAAAGAAGATTCTTATTAAAGAAGATGCTTATTAATGTCTACATGTTATCTTAGTTAGGCATATAATATAAGGGTATTTTGTTTGTGACATCTTTACTTTGTACATGGCATTTACCAAAGTATTATATATTTGTGTGTATTCTTTGTTTGTGTGAATGTTATGGATATTTTTAGCACCCATTTCTCACCTTACTGCTGGTCAACCACTTCAGTCTGGATATGCATCCTGTATCTGCAAACAAAGGCAAACATGCCAGGAAATTTTATATTTTATTAATAATTGTGCATTATTTAGATGTGTTCAGATGTTTAAGTAGTGAAAACTTGGCTGACACATAGTTTAAAATACTGCGGCTGAGTTCCAAAATAGTAGCTTTACAGGAGAGGCCGAAGGCGTTATTTACTTTTAATTTCAGTTCATGTAATGTAAAATTATTTTTGAGTATTTCTATTGCATTCATTATTAAACCTTCACAGGATATGAGCACTGCTGCTGTGCTGAGATGATTTAGAAAAATGATAATTAACAAAAATGAAGATCCATGTTTTTTTTCTTTGGATGGAGATGATATATTTATTACAGGTCATTGAAAATCAAATATAATGTCAATAAAAGTTAACAAAAGACAGGAATTTTTAAATTTGACTGGGGAATCGTGTTTAAAAGGCATTTAAAATTTGTATTTAAACAAGAGGGCTACACTCATGGATTCTGTCATAGCAACATAATAATCATATTAATATTAATATTAATATATTAATAATATTGATACTAATATATTAATAATATTGATATTAATAATAATAATCTTTATTTATAGAGAACTTTTTATACCAGTGACAGCTCAAAGTGCTTTACACACAGTTTTCATGAGTAATAACAAACTTAATTAGCCAAAGTTCAGTTTTATAGGTATTACTATGTTAAAGGTTTAATTAAGTGCTAAGTTAAAAAGAGACTTATTTAATTGTTTATTAAAACTAAGCACTGATTCTGACTGTCCAATGAAAATTGTAAGTGAGCTCCACAGTTTAGAAGCAGAACAACTGAAAGAGTCTCTCCAAGATTTCTGTATGTTACTGAAGGTCTTGTTACAGAAGGTCAGTATCTGCAGATCTAAGATCTTGAGTTAGATCTAGATTATTGAGAGCTTTATAGACGAGTACAGAACAGTCTGTTCTAAAAGATACAGGTAGTCAGTGCAGGTGTTTTAAAACAGAACTGATATGAGCTCTGTTTAGTGTTTGTTAGGATCTGAGCTGTTGTGTTCTGTACAAGTTAGATTGTTTTCTTAGGAACTCCAGTAAGAGATCATTACAGTGATCAACTCTGCTTGTAATAAACACATGAATGAATTTCTCTGCGTCTCACGAATATTTCTCAGATAATAAAAAGCTGCTTTAGTGAGTGAGTTCACATGTGGAATAAAATTGAACTCAAAGTCTAAGACCAAAGTTGCGTACTTTGGGTTTGATATTGGTAGCTAAAGAACATAGTCGGACATAGTACCGAGAGTCAGTATTTCAGTTTTCTCTTGATTTATCTGTCAAAACACATACTGTACACACTTTATTTCAATCTGCACTACTATGGATAGTCTAAAGCACCAACATGTGTCAGTATATATGTGTTTGTGTGTCTTAAAGGGCTATATGACGAAAAAAGGCCACAAGAGAAAAAACTGGACTGAGCGCTGGTTCGAGCTGCGTCCTGATTCACTCTCGTACTATGAAAGTGAGGACCTACTTGAACAGAAAGGCTACATTTTGCTGGATCGGCATTGCTCTGTGGAGGTGAGAGATTGACTGCTGTTGTTATTTCAGTGTTGCAAATGTGATGCTTAACTAGTAACACTGGGGTTTTTAAATTGTGCGCTCTGTGCAGTCTTTAGCAGACAAAGATGGGAAGAAAAACCTCTTCATCATCAAATCTTCAGAAAAAAGCCTGGAGATCAGCGCGTCTGATAAAAAGAAGCGGCAAGAGTGGATTCAAGGTAGTGCAGCAGCCTCAGATACTTTTTCTAGTGGGAAGTAACGTCAGGGTTACTAATATTATATGATAATATTTTATGTGATTATATGATAAGATTCACTACGTTAGTGCTGCAGTGCATGTTTTTAATTTTGACCACGAGCAAACCTGCCCCATTTCTGTGTATGTGACTCAGTGTGACTCATGTGTGTTTGTGCTAGCTGTGCAGGACTGCATTATCCGGCTGAGACAGGGTCTGTCTGCCCCACACCGTGAGGCTCGGCAGCGGCGTAAGGAGCTCCGCATTCGGCTGCAGGCAGAGCAGAGTCAGGTAGAGGGCAGGATGAAGGAGCTGCAGCTGGCCAACGAAGCCAAACAGAACCAGCTGGAGGCCATGAGGAAGGTACTGCGGCCCAATTTCATTACGTTTACCCAACAAGTGGGTGGGGATGCCCTCACACAACAACTTAAGAGGGGTTCTACTATGCAGAAAATGCAGTGCTGGTGGGGAGAATATAAACTTCTACACTGTAGTTACATTTAACAAAAATGTCTGTTTTCAGAAATCCAAAAAATCCTTACTGTTGATCTTTTTTTTATATTATATATTTTTTTATAAAAAAAACAAAAATAAAATAAAGCTTACACACACCTGCAGAAGGGATTTCATTAAATAAATGCATTTAAACTATAAAATAATACATACAGAGACTAAAAACAGCAAACAAATCAATCTATCCTCTATTTTAGGTTCTTTCAGAGATTAGCCCCCCTTTTGCCTTGATGGAATTTCATATTCTCTTAAGCAGCTAATGAGGAGCCACCTGAGATGCTTTTCCAGCATCGAAGCATTTTGGTTATTAAAAACATACCCTTACTAGCCCCTTTATTAGGAACACCTGTACACCTGCTCAGTCATGCATGTATCAATCCTGCCCATCATGTTTCAGCAGCGCAGTGCATAAAATCATGAAGCGGTCTTTGGGGAAACAACGTGACCATGGCTGTTAGGGCCAGGAAGGGTAGTATGAGTAATTTAGAAACTGCTTCTCTCCTGAGAATTTCATGCATAGATCTGTAGAGTTTGCACAAAATGGTGTGAAAAACAAAGAACATCCGGTGAGCAGTTCCGTGGGTGGAGACCCCCTGTTTTCACCAGTTTTCTCCCCAATTTGTCTTTGACAATTCCACCTGCTACATCGGTCTCGCCCAATCACATAAAACTACCCAGCAGTGAGAGAGAAGGCTAGCAAAGACCGAGTTTTTAAACTGATGCATTCTTAGAGGAGAGCACTAACTGCCAATTCTATTATGTTAGCTAAATAGCTGTGTTTGATAGCATTGCACTGAGTAATGGGAGAGAGGGAGGGCCATCCTGCCCACCAAAGGACTGCAAGACCATTTGGCATTGCAAGGGATTGAGCTTGCGATCTTCCAACGACAGAACCGCTGTTTAGGCAGTTGCACCACTCAGGAACCCATCAGTGACACTTAGTGGTTAAGAGAAGTCAGAGGAGAAAATCTAGATCTAGATCTTTGAATGCACCACTAATACTGAGTAATGCTATGACTTTTACTTTGATGGCAACTATTAAACAATTACCGTGTTAATTACATACATGCAGAATGTTCTTAGACCATCAGTCAGGATTTTTAAGTACGTTTGAAGTAAATTATATGTTTCAATACTCTGTAGTACTGAAGTAATTCAGTCATCTACAAAGTGGACCAGCAGGGTTTAAAACCTCCAACAGCACTGCTGTGTCTGATCCACTGATAACCAGCAGAACACACACCACCACGTCAGTGTCACTGCAGTGCTAAGAATGACCCACCACCCAAATACCTGATCTGTGGTGGTCCTGTGTGGGTCACAGCCATTAAAGAACAAGAAAAAAGGGGAGTAATATAGAAACTAACTAGAATATAAATAGAAAGTGCACCTGTATGGCAATGGGTGGCACAGTGGGTAGCAATGTGGCCACACTGCAAGATGGGCCTGGGTTAGATTCTATGTGGGTTTCTTCTGGGTGCTTTGATTTCCTCCCACAGTAAAAACATGCAGTCAGATGAACTGAAGACACTAAATTGCCCCCGGGTTTGAGTGTAAGTGTGTGTCTGCCCTGTGATGACCTGGTGACATGTCCAGGGTGTTTCGTGCCTTCCACACACTGAGGGCTGGGGTAGGCTATAGCAAACCCCGTGACCCAGAAGGATAAGCAGCTTAGAAGATAAATGAATTAATCTATATGGTAAATGAGCCTGATAACAGAGAAAGATAGATACTAGGTAAGTATATTAAATACAGTGGCTGGTTATATGTATATATATATTTCAAAATAGTAACTTACAGGAGAGGCCCAAAACCGTCTTTACTTTTAATGTACTTTTAAATTTTACTTAGCTATTTTGGAGCATTTCTATTAGTCCATTCATCATGCAAATTTCACACAATGTAAACAGCAGCTGTTGAGTTCAAATGATAATAATAATCAACAAAAATTGATATATATGTTTTTCTTTGGACAGCGGCGATATAGAAATAAATATAAATGCTGTTATATAAATACTACTGATGTACTAAATAAGCTTCAGTCCCACTTACTACATTTGGAGAGGTAAATGTCGTTCACCAAGCACTCTTTTGGGTCATGCAGTTGATTTCTCTTGTCTTTTCTTCCTCCCTGTTTGTTCAGCTTTCTTCCATGTCAATCTCTCTCACAGCCAGCACTTCCTCTTTACATTCTTTTTACCCCAGCCACCGAGTTTCAGTTTGGCTCACAGCTTTTGTGACTGTGTGCTTTAAAAAAGGCATCAGTTCCAGTCTTTATGTAGAGACACTTCCTAAACGCCTGCACTGCTAGGCCTCAGTACTACGCTTCATTGACTCCGGTCACACTGCTGTGGTCATCACAGCTGCGGCAGTACTTATTTTGTGGAGGCCACCGTCAGATGATCTGATTAAATTTTTTGAAGCGTATCTATATGATAGGACAAAATAGATCCCACCCATGCAACGTATGGACACCTGTGAGCAGTGAAGTCATGAGCGCTTGGTGCACGAAGGCTGTTTCGGTACATGCACTACTTCCTTATTTGTGTCCCCTGGTCTCTTAGCCCAGACCTTTCACTTTGATTTTTCTATTTCCTCTCGTTTGTTTGTTATGCAGGCAGACAGTCAAGTTCCACACCACACCAGACTGTCCTATCCTCTTTCTAAAAATACACTGTCATTTCAAGGTGTTTCAGATTTCATTGGAAATAGTAAGGGCCTTCAAGGAACTCATCACTGAACAAAGAAAGATATCTGATTAACCTCTTAAACATTTGGCTTTTAAACTGAACTGAAGATATTTAGAAATGTCTGGACCTGTATACTTTCCCTTAGGACTTTGACACATAAACAAACATACAGTGAAGTATGAGACCGCACTGGAAACATGGTATTTTTCATTTTAGACTTGGCTATAAACAACAGATAATCAAAGAATTTTGAGAAAATGAAATTACATTAATATTAATATTAAACCAAATCTGAGCCAAACATTACCATGTTAAGGACTTTGTTGTGAACCTGACCATGTTAAGTTGTGTTCTTTCTATTAACACACATGCTCAGATGACTGTCAGGTAGATTAGGTGGAGTACCTTAGTAGTGGTAGCGTTAGGGAGTCCATTCCAGCCAGAACGCACACACCTCAGGAACATACCAAATACTGAGAAACTCTGAAATTCATGTAAAAATTTATGTGACCCATCCGCATTTAACCCATCCATACAGTACAACACCGACATATACACACACTAGGGAACATACACTGTAGGGGGCAGTGAAACACCCACATATACACACACTAGTAAACATATACACTAGGGGGCAGTAAAACACCCACATATACACACACTAGTAAACATACACACTAGGGGGCAGTACAACACCGACATATACACACACTAGTGAACATACACACTGGGGGGCGGTGAAACACCCACATATACACACACTAGGGGGCAGTAAAACACCCACACATACACACACTAGTAAACATAGTCACTAGGGGGCAGTAAACCACCCACATATACACACACTAGTAAACATACACACTAGGGGGCAGTAAAACACCAACATATACACACACTAGGGAACATACATACTAGGGGGCAGTGAAACACCCACATATACACATACTAGGGAGCAGTAAAACACCCACATATACACACACTAGTGAAAATACACACTAGGGGCAGTAAAACACATACACATATACACACACTAGAGGGCAGTGAAACACCCACATATACACACACTAATGAACATACACACTATGTGTACCACTGACTTAGCATAAGAAGTCCCTGTGGACCTATTCACCTAGGTAATTGTTAGAATTACCTAGTACCCTCTCATATTCAGGGGAGGGTGCTAACTAACTCCTCAAAGCGGTGCTGAAGCTGCCTTCAATGGCAGTAAATGTTTGGTTTAATAGTTATTCTTCTGGAAAAGCTCTTATCTAGTTTGGTAATGCATTACTCCACTCAGTGAGATCTTAGACCTCTTCTCTTTTGTCTCTGGAACTTATTCATTCCACACGCTGTGTGCTATCCCTGCCATAGTTACATTTCCTAGACTTTCAATGTCCAACTAGCTGGACCAGTTTGCTACAGCACCAACCCGACAGATCAGTGCTGCATGTACTTAGTTAAGAATACTGAAGACAGCATAGCATGACAGTAAGTCCATTTTCAGGAATCCCCAATTTGATTTACAGACATTCACGCAATCTTACCTGCCAGCCAGTAATGATTAGCTGTTATTAAGTACGATTTTTAGCCGTTTTACTGGAGGTGAGTTCACTAATCTTCACTAATAATCTTCTCTTAGCAGTTAAATGTTAAATGTGAAGTCATGCACACAATATAACTTGCTATTGCTTTGTTTAAATTGACGCTTCAGATGTTTCGAATTTACTGTCATTTGTCTGACTATACTCATTTTCGCACAGTGCGATTTTTGTGTAATCTGGTGATCTTGTGTGAAGAGCAGAGTGACATGTAATTAATCACTGTATGAACTGTGTGATTGTAATGAACTGTGATCTTCTTTGGGCTCCGTGTTAAATGCAGTTTCTCTTATGTATCAGAATCTGGAAGAGGCAGCTGCAAGAGCTGCTATGGAGGAGCAAAGGAGAATTAGGACCCAGGCAGATCTGCAAAACCGGTACAGAATGGACATGGAGAGAGAAAAAATGGTAACCACACATTCCATACCTTTAATTTCTTTATTCTGCTGTTCAACTGTTCTGTTTTCCATGCAGGAACAAGTTTGTTTAACACAAACTAATAATTCAGTCAAAAACTGACTGAAATAGCCCAAATGTAGTCCAAAACCAAGACCTGTGTGGTGTTACTAATCTGACCCTCACTAATCTGACCTTCCTGCCCAAATCATCACACCTGCCTCAAAGCTCATCATTGAGATGTTTAATAATCTCAGTAGACTTGTGTTATTTGTCATTGTATGACGCTGATAATTGACAAAAATATGGCCAAATATCAAAGATGCCGGCTTCCACTTCATTAAACATTGGCTGGTAATGCCATAAGTCTAGTATCTTATCTGGACTGCTGCTCGTGCTGTTGACTGGGTGATGCAGCTCAGATGTGTCTCTGTATGTGTGTCAGGTGCGGATGCAGATGGAAGAGCAGATGGCTCAGAAGTCCAGTGAGCTGGAGCAGTATCTGCAGCGCATGCAGGAGCTAGAAGACATGTATCGTCGTCTGGAGGAGGCACTAGAAGAGGAGAGACAATCTAGACAGGACGAAGAGGCTGTACGCAAACTGCAGGCGAGGTACTCCTCCCTTCGAAACACCTTCTTGCAGAGAGTTTTGTTAACATAAGTACAGATAGCTGTTCTAGATAAATGTTCTAAAATGTTGGGTACACTACAGCGGTGTGGTTCTCATGTCTCGTACTGGATTCTGCCCCTTTCACAGTGTTCCTGAAGGTCCATTTCTCCTGCCGTTTATTTGTCTGTATTCTTCAACAAACTAGCCGATTAGATGAATGTTCCTCATATCATAAGATTATTTGTTTTCACAACTGTTGCACATGCAAGTTCCTACATTCTAATGATAATGAAGACAAAAGCTATTGAGGCTCAAATAAAACATGACCAGCTGAACTTTATCACAAACAGCCAGTAGTATACAATTATGAGACCCTGTTGGGGACAGTCAACAAAACTGGGGTCTTGTTTAGGGTTCTCCAGAATGGATTTAAAATAAGGGCGTCAGCAGTGTTAGCAAAATATGTGGCATTGAAACTTTCGATAGAGGAAAACGTGGGCTTTTCCAATGTGTTAATCTTGCCTAACAGCAGCCACATGATTGGTCAAGGGCTTTTCTTCAGTTGTTGACTGGCTAACGGAAGTGCACCAAGTCTATGAAGAGTTTGAAATCCACAGAGACCACAGAGACAGCTTCTAGCTGTTATAAATGTGCTCCTGGTATGGCCATGCCCTGGTGCCCAGAATTGAAGCTTTGCCTAAACAAGAATTTACCTCTAAACAACTAATAAAAGCACATATTTAACCCAATCTTTTGGTCCGACGGTGGTTTAAACACCTGAAAGATTTAAGCACAGATAAGAAATGTCATCACATCACACAGGTGGATGAAATACACTGAGGTTGGCATCATTCCTAAAGTTGTACTGACAAAAAATAACAAATATTTACGGGAGCGATATTGTTTTCCTCAGAATAAACCTGCAGACTTTAACATGTTAAGTTAATGCAAAGCAACAAAGGCAGCATGCTGGAATGTATCAAAACATCATTCGGATCATTAGTGCAAACATGTAGGGAAAGCGGACGGAAGATGCAGCATGTGTGTTTGTTTTTGTCACAGGCTGCTGGAGGAGGAGGTCAGTAAGCGGGCTGAGCTGGAACAGATCCATCTGCAGCAGCAGCATGCCATGTCCCAGACCAAGATGGAGAAAGAGCAGTTGGAGAAACAGAGGCTGGAGCAGGAGCGCGCCCTGCAGGCCGCCATGTCGCAGCTGGAGAACCTTGAACAACAGAGGCAGGGAGCGCTGGAGCAGTATGAGGCCAGTAAACACTCACTTACTAACATACAGCATACAGTTGCTTATGAACGTTTGTCCAAATTACATATTTTGTTCATTCCTGAAGTAAAAAGAAGCAAATATTATTTAAGAAAAAAACTATTTAGAAAAGAAAGCAATGTTTTGCACATGTTAATGCATAGTTATGTTATATTTAATTAAGTATAGAAGTAAAATAGAAAATAAAGAATAAAAAATAGTCATATATTGGCGTGTGTAGAACTTTTCAGTTGTAAAGTTTCAGATCCTAATGATGAACTTATTAGGCCTTAATTGACCTGCTAGGCAAATCAATATATTATAACATACATACATAAGCAACTCACTGATTCTCTGAGCAGAAAAATGATGCCTAAAGGTCAAGGCTATAAAAAAAAAACATAGCAGTGAACTCATCACAGAAGTGAATGTCTGAAGTTCGCTAAACAACATCTAGATAAGCCAGACACATTTTGGAAACACGTGCTGTGGGCTGGTAACATAAAAATAGAACTTCTTGGCCACTTATTGAGAGAAAAAAAAACGAGCACCATTTTTGTTTTGGGTTTGTATGGCAGCCAGTAGCACAGGCCCAACAGTACTTCAAAACATTGCATAACCATCCTGCTAGGAAATCTCCCACAATTACTATGTTATTTGTACTTGGATATGTTGATATCTGTGGTCACTGTACATGTGGAAGTGCTGTTAATGTTGTACTGTTTTAGAAACTTCAGTTCCTCTTTTTCATGTTGTTTTGTTGTCATACATAACTGCAGAGTTGTGCAACAAATGTGTTTTTTTTTGCCTTCTTGTGGACAAAATTCAGTACTGATAGATTAATTTATTCATCTTCAAAGCTGCTTATCCTCCTGGGTCATGGAGTTATATCAGTGCTTCCCGAGTGGAAGGCAGGTAGCACCCTGGACGGTCCTTTACAGTGCAGACACACAGACATGTACATACACACAAGCACACACACGCATGTAGTGGCAGTTTAGCATCTTTAACTGGCATGACTGAAAGAACATGCAGACTCCACCCAAAAAGGACCGACTCAACCAGAGGAATCAAACCCAGTCCCTGTTTGCTGTTCGGTGACTGCACCACTGTGCTGCCCTCTTGATAGAGAGATCTGTTATTTAATAGCACACCACAGCCATCCATTCATCCATTGGAGTCAAAGAGAGCACAGTTGGTTTTACTATCTCTGGGTGGGTCCTTCTCTGCTCATAACAGATGCAGCACTGGTGTCACGTGACTCAGTGGCTGACAGTATCATAAAATGTGGTAGAAAACTGGGAAAAAAGATATATATTTATAACACTGTATATTTAAAAAATTATGAAGACAGTCTAAGTGTATATGATTTCATATAATCACAGACGGTTTCAAAGAAACTGGAGCAGGCTACTAACAAGACGAAGAGTTGGAAGGATAAAGTCGCTCATCATGAGGGGCTTATTCGACTCATTCAACCAGGTAAGAGACAACTTGACTGGTAGAACAGAGTTTGAATAAAGTTGGGGATTAATTTTGGAGATTGTTGAAGAGTTGAGGATTAAAAGAACTGGGTTGGCGTTTATTATCTGGCGCAAATTGAACCATTTCTAAACATTTTTAGCCTCTTGCCTGTCGTGGCAACTGACAAAACCCTATATAATGGTTTATAAATGCTCATTCCAATAGGTGTCATTCGCTATTCAAAGATAAAGCTAAAGTAGTCTTTATGACAGATGTTCATAAACATTTACATAGGCTGCAAACTTATATGTATTACAGTCATAACACAATGTCATAACATGGCTTTATGCAATTTTTAGGTAGCAAGGGACCCCAGAAAATGACCAACTGGGGCGCTGCAGCATTCACCGAGACGGAGCTGAACATGAGAGAGAAATCTTGGCAGGAAAACAAGTACAAGACAGACAGTGCTCTGTAAAAATGACTTGTTATTACATATTTACACTTCTTATGTAAATATATAGTTTTGAATGCTGTTTCTTATTTTAATTCACATAACACTTGAATTGGTTATTTATCTTGTGTATAAACAGCTGGTGGGCAAACAGACTAACTTCAAACATATAGTATGAATTAAGTGAATGAGGGTTTTTTTTATGTGGGTTTGCATCGCTGCTTCTCTCTAAAATGTATATCAATATACTCTTGAAAGACATATTTGTAACATTTAAATCTGTTGTTTAGTGGATGATTAATGGATTCAGACATTTCACCCCTATAATTCCATGTAAATGTGATGTACTGAATAGGTGAACTAAACATGGAAGTACAGTCAAAGGTATGTGTGTATACGCATCCACCAGATGTCACTCTTGTAACTGTTTTAGCGTACTAAGGAGTCATTCCCAAGTCAGCTTGCCTTTGAGGCAGTGATATTAAGATGCCGGCGGATTCATTGGGCCTGTCCTAAACGGTGTTCTGAGCCCTGCATCCCTTTTTCAGGTTCATAAAAGGCTAGAGTACACAAGGGCACTGGGTGAAGAAGCGTGCCCTGATCTGGTGAAATGATGTTATTGATTGTACTTGCTTTTTATTAGCTTGTTTGCATTCCTACAATGGCTTAATATAGATCACAAACATAATGTAGCTCAGTAAAAAAGTTAATAAATAAATGCTTTTTATGTTTCACAACTCACCTGAAAAGATGATTCTTCTCTGCCAAGTCTGTTGGAAGTGTAAACAAACCCATTACTGGCCATATCCTGCATTGCAAGGAATTTTAGGGAAAAGGCCCACTGCTGAATCCTCATGAGCTCTTGAGTACCCTACAAAATGACAAATTAGGCACCCAATGGCCTTGCATTCTTCTTGGACGTGTGCAAATACGGATCCCAGGAATGCGATTGTGCCAAATGGGCCAGGGCCAGTGAGTGTATATGTTTGTGGACAGCATTCGAAGAGTGAAGCCAAAATGTTCTCTAGCAACTGGCTGCAGTATAATTTTTAATCTACACTCAACATTTCATGTTACAGACACAATCTTTCCAGAAGTTTCCTTTGGTCAGTTCCCATCACAGATTCCCATCACATTATTAAACTTGCAGGAGCCAGTAAGGAAAACTGGGGAAAATATGTTTTGTTAACTTGTAGGTTGCACCAGTGGCCATGACTGGCGTTATTATCATCTGTGTTTTTGATGACATCATAGCAATGTCCAACACCAATAACCTTGTTGTAGTGTCTTTTGATCTCAATACCAGTCCAATACAGTCTTTTTCCCTCTCTTAAACAACTAAGCTGTCTGGGTGCACATCTAAATAACACCATGCTCAAACTGTGAAACTGTGAAACTACTTCCCTAAAGAAAGTAATACATAGACCACAACATGACTTATGCAATACTGGTGTTTCTTTTTGTTCAAACACTTTCACACAGAGAACTATTCGCAGCATTTCTTGTTGGTTAGGCTCATTCAAACAATCAATCAATGAAATTTTAAGTGCAACTTTGTGGAAAAGTTTAGTTGTGATAGATTAGGCAAGTGGATCATATTATAATTTTTCTATACTTTACTCAGTATCGTATCGGTGCAGCCATAGTTTTGGTAACAACAGTATTCTGTGGAATATCCAGTTGTGATAGGAACAGGCTGCTGAGTGTTAGATTTGTTCTGGAATCTGTATTTTTTGTAACATTGGATTAATTGAAGGTTTGGGTTGTATCTCTGTATTTTATTCATGCTATGCCTAACATATTTATTGGCATATGATGCTTATTTAGCATCTTTCCTTTCTGGCTTGGCTTACAACAAATGCTGAATCCATTATTCTAAATGCTGCAGTTATAAATAACAAATGTTGCAACAGCAGTACTGGTGATATTTTTGGGGTAGAGTGGGGTGGACAAATAGTGCATGATGACAGTGTGTAATTATATAATTATATATAAGGTGGGTCAACGTTTGTTATTGTGATAAATTATGTAACATTCCATCACTATATTGTCGCTGTCCAAAGAAAAAAAATGTATCTCCATTTTTGTCCATTTTTTAACATCATTCGAACACAGTAGCTGCACTTAGTGAGAGTTTCATGATGAATGGACCAATAGAAATGCTTTAAAATAACTTTAAAAAAAAATGCTTTAAAAATTCTAGTTCCATTGAAAATATTAAAAGTGATGAACAGTTTTGGCCTTTCCTGTAAAGTGGTGATTTGGGAGATCACCACTTTATTTTTATTTTAGACAGCGACAATGTGCTTTTTTCAGCATATCATGGTTACTGTCAATACTTAAAGAACACCGACTAACATGCTTCAATACAAAAACCGAATTTGTCTTATTTAATTGAATTTAGTGTAGTATGTTAAATGTTGAATAAATATATTCATAGTTTTTTAAGTATTTTTTTAAACGTGTCACTGTTTGTACATTTAGTCAAATCCTGCTTATCAAACTTTGATAAAAATATATAGGCTTTAGATTTTGGTCCATAAATGTAAACTTGAAATGAAAAAGAAAAAAATGCTGTTAACATGATTTCTATAATTCAATACGATTTTATTCATGCTGGCTCTTTGAGCTGGTGTTTGAAGTCAGCTTTCAATAAAGAGCCCTTTTCATGCAAATGAGTAGCTCTTGTGAAACTGTGGCTGAAAATCACAGGCTACATGGCTTTCAATGGAACATGTGTATGACTCCACCCACTAATTATCTTCAAGACCTACTGCTTTGTGTTGGTACCTTTTTAATGAAACAGTAACTTCTTTTTATTAAAAGGAGTTTTAATGAATCAAATGATGGATAATATCAGTAACTTGCCTAAACTGGAACATAATGAAGAGCTGTTAGGGAGCCAGCTATTATTGTGAGCTGAGCCAAGAGATCTGACTCACTGATACAAGCCAAAAAGCACGTATGCCGCATTTATATAGTAACTCCTTCATTACAGAGCTCAACTATAGAGCGGCAGCATCTATTGTTTCCCAATTCTTACAACTGACTGAAACCCATTGATTGGACTACAGCTGGTTTTCTGAAATGCCATTATTTGTCTCATGAAATAGGTCCCAGTGTGATTGGTTTAATAATGTTTAATGGTAATAAAAATAAGCATATTACTATACCACATGCAGAGTTCCACACAAGCATTTCTCTACTAGAAACGTTTCTTAGCATCCAGGAATCATCAGACCTTCTCTGGAAACTTAAAAGCTATAAAGGTTTCCCACTGGTGTATCGAGAGTCATCATTGAGATTATGAAAGATGGTAAATTCATGCTCTGGCTTCAGTTTTCACCTGCTGTGTAAACACGGGCCACATGCTGATTTTCACTGCAGCTGACTTCAGACCTAATAGTGGACTTTGTTGGAGCCATGCTGTCCAGTCATATATGCACTCAGTAAAAGTCTCTGGGATGGTGTATGCTGACACTGTTAAAATGAACGGAGTTTTCTCACACTGATAAAAAACATTGGGGAAGGGTGTCTTTGCTGAGCTTCAATAAACAAATTTAGGATTAAGATTATTATCTTGTTTAATCCTCTTATTCTTAAGTTATGTTCTCTTACTGGACTTTATCACAAACAAAGATTAGTGTCTTGTGGGTTCTGGCCTGAAACATTCACAGTCCAACAGTCTTTAGACCAGTAGGCTGTTTTTTCCCAACTCAGTCCTTAAGGACCCTGAAATGGGTCTGATATTTGCCCAATCCAGGCTCCTAGCACATGTGGTCATAGTGCATGATCCAAGCAATCAGGAACCAAATACCTGTTTCAGGTGTGCTGGAGGGATGAAGAGAGCGCATGATGATTGCAGTCTCTGAGGACCGGGTTGAGAAACACTGCAGCAGGCTATAGTTATTTTCTAACCATCAGATCATTACTCTCTAACTCTGGTATCTCTCAAATGATTTCTTGGTGAGTGGCGCTTGAATTCATCTTCGTTTGCACGCCCTCACCTGATGTCATGTCTGGCCTGCGTTGTACAACATCATTTTAGTTTATTCTGGCAGGCTGTATCGAGCAAAGATGCATGCAGGGGAGATGTCAGACAGGCTCCAGTCCCACCAGGAGCCGGAATGACATGCCAGCCATTGTTCTGCAGCTGGCAACAGCTGTAGAGATCTCCACCATGCACTTCTGGTAGGGCTAGTGGCATAACTGGACAATATGATATACTTTTCTGTATCAATATTAATCAGAGATAATTATTACATCCTTTTCCTCACAGTATGAGAAAACACATATACATAACATATTTGTAAACAATGCAATACACAAAATATATAACTACAAGAATTTGTAGTCTTTAAATATTTACTGGCTTTTCCACTGATGTGCGCTATTACAAGTGAATGGCTAGACTGCTTCTGCTTTTTTGGGTGTACCAAAGTAGCAAGTGTCCAGAGTTCAAGGCTTTGCTGCTGAATTAAGTAACAGAACTGCGTGACCAATTATTAAAAAAACCCTGAAACACTCAGAATCTAATTTAAGCAAAAAGGTTTGCTTTAAATGAACAGCCTGTCAGAAGCATTTAAAGGCAAAGGCCTGGCTAGCAAGTGACACAGCGGTGGGGTGAACAACTACTGGGCTTGATATGTCCCCAAAATTGGCAGGTGCTGAGGCTGGACAGACTGCGTTGCTCTCGTCCAGCTGCCGCCTGACTCCTCTACAGCTCATTCTGCATGCATACCTCTGACCCTCATTAAGTAAATAGGGTCCCAAATCCATTCTCCACCCTTCAGCTTGGACGTGGACTTGGGTGCTATATTTATATGGGCTGCTGGCGCATGTTTGTTGTGGTTACAGCCTGTAAAGCAGTGACTGAGACATTATTCCGAGAGCTCCAAGAATTCCAGAGAATGGAACATTTAAGCGTGTGATCAGAATATTGTTTGTGAAATCCTAGAAGAGGATAATCAATGAGTCCTTGGAGATATGAGCCTCATGTGTGAATGATCTACTCTAACTTAAAACAGTGCCGTGAGGGGATGACAAAAACAACAGCATGGAGCATGTACTTAAAAACAGCAGAAAATTACTTAAGGCAGGCTTAAGGAGAAAGTTCACCTGTTTTCAACATGAAAAATGACAAAATGTTTTAGTCTTTGGCTTATTTCTAGTAGTTCAGCTGTTGCATTGCAGTGTGACCTCAGTCTGAACCCAGTCATTCCAGAAGTGGGATAGAAACTGACACCGTAGGATGTTGACGAAATACAGTTGATCTAAAAGTGACAAGAAACACTACTCACTTTGCTGGCACGAACGGCCGGGAGGAGACACCAGCCTTCAATGGTGTGTGTGCATGTCAAAACAAACAGAGGTACATGACGCCTCTGTCGTGTTCCTGGCCCCCATGGAGCGCCGCCGCTCCCTCATGTCTGCTGCCTGCTGTAACAGAGAAGGATCGTTAGCCTGAAACAAGGATCTGTGGGCATTGCTGAAACAAACGCAGGCAAACCGAGCCGTGTGGCACAGCAGATGAGAAGTGATGTGCAATGAAGGTGCAAGTTCACTGTGAGGTCCAAAGCCGGAGATGATATGGGTAACATGTCTGGATGTGTCCCTTTTTAACTGTTCTGGAAGACGTGCCAGTATCATGTGACAGAAACACGTACACAGAGATAGGAACAAAAAACAAACATGTTTACATTTCTGTGTTTGTTAGGACCAAGCATAAGCTAATTGTTAGGGTCACTAAGACTCTTAAAGACCTAAAGCAAAGCCTGACACAAATTAAGATACTTGCTGTTCATTTTATTAAGCAAACTTAAGTAACATTGTCAAGTACACTGCATGTAGTAAATGTGGTAATATCCATAAACTACTGATATACTTGCAATTGTATTTTAGGTGTAAGAATACATGACTAGTTTGCATCTAAGTTTTATTTTGTACTGCAACCATACTATGAACTACATTATAAGTGAACTTATAGGCTAGTTATATACTTGCAACCCACTTTTTTGTTTATGAAAGTATACCACAAATAAACTTAACTGTAAACTGTACAGTTAAAAGTTTACTAGTTCTGTCTTACTACTCAACATTTTCATTTATGAGTGGTGTAATTTAAGCATTCTTGTTATGTACTTTATTGGCATTTGCCATTTTGCTGCTTTGCTATGCCCAAGGACATAGCTGTGACCAGTTGTGGGATGTGACCCCATGACCTTCCAGTTTAGGGTTTGCTGCTCCTACTACCCTGCTACTGGTCAGCCGTTTCATTATATGTACGCTACCAGAGGTGGCAGAAGTACACAAGTTCCTTACCTAAGTGAAAGTACTTTGTAATCTAGTAAAAAACATTTTTACTGAGGGTTAGTGCTGCACATCCATGAAACTGAGAATGCACAATGGTTTATAATGCCCAAACCCCAAAAAGTTGGGATGTTGTGTAAAATGTACATAAATTTAAATAAAAACAGAATGATTTGCAAATCTTAAAGACCCATATTTTGTTTACAATAGAACATAGAACACATATCAGATGTTGAAAGTGAGACATTTTAACATTTCATGAAAACTATTAATTCATTTAAAACTTGATGGCAGCAACGCACCTCAAAAAAGTTGGGACAGGACCATGACTACCATTATGTAGCATTTCCTCTACGTTTAACAACACTGTATATGTCTGGGAAGTGAAGAGACAAACCAGGATTCTAGCTGCTTAACACTCTTGGGTCTCCTTTGCCAGGATTTCATGATGCGTCAAATATTTTCTATTGGTGATAGATCTAGTCTGCAGGCAGGCCAATTCAGCATCCGACTCTTCTTCTACGAAGCCATGCTGTTGTGATGGATGCAGTGGTTTAGCGTTTTTTGCTGAAATATGCAAGGTCTTCTCTGAAAGAGACATTGTCTGGATGGGAGCATATGTTCTAAAATGTCTATATACTGTTTACCACTAATAGTGCCTTTCCAGATGAGTAAGCTGCCCACACCATAGGCACTACTGCAACTTCAGACCATCAGAGATGCAGGCTTTTTTAAACTAGATGGTCTCTCTCCTCTTGAGTCCACAGGACACGTCTGTGACCTCCAAAAAATTTTTATTTAGCTATTTTGCATCTTGCCTCAGTCTATTTAAAATGAGCTTTGGCCCAAATGAGACAGCAGCATTTCTGGACTGTGGCTTTATCTTGATACAGCTTTAACATGCATTTGTGGATTACAGCTGCAGTCATAGACAATGATTTCTGGAAGTGTTTCTGAGAATCATGCCTGTTTTTAATGCAGTGCTGCCTGAGGCTCCAAAAATCACGAGCATCCAAAAATTGACTGTCACCATTGTCCCTTGTGCACAGGGATTTCTCCAGATTGTGAGAATCTTTTGATGATATTATGTACTCTGCCCGTCTTTGCATCTGAGAGATTCTGCCTCTCAGAATAGCTTTTTTTATATCCAGTCATGTGATGTAGTTACAAATTGCTTCTTCAGCTTTTTGTTTTATTAGTACCACTTACTTTTCCAGCCTTTTGTTGCCCCGTCTCAACTTTTTTGAGATTCATTGCTGCTGTTCTAAATGAGTTTTAAATGAGTTGATATTTTTATGAAATGGTACAATATCTCACTTTCAACATCTGGTATGTGTTCTTTGTTCTACTGTGAATAAAACATGGGTCTATGAGATTTGCAAATCATTGCATTCTGTGTTTATTTACATTTTACACAACATCCCAAGTTTTTTTAAATTAGGGTTGTAGGCTGAAGACATGGTCACTTATTATACACTTATTTAGAAAAAGAAAAAACTTACCCTTATTTATTATAAGGGTAAGCATTACCCTGACCCTAAATCTACCCCAACTCTTACCCCAAGTAAAAACACAAACCGTAAATATTTGTAGTCTTTCACTTTTTACAAAACAAGGAAATTGTTAACACCAGGTTTTTTTTCACATTTTTCTCTGTTAGTAAAGACACACTCGGGCTCACATGCACAACAAATCATGGCCTGGATGTGTTGCTCACACCGAAACTTACTCAAGGGCCCTAAAAGTGATGCTCCTTGACACACCCGCGTGGAATGTGGCGGATCTAAATCAATGCATCAAAACGACTCCTTTTATGGACTTGTTTGTTTGTGTTATTGGCTATTATTCAGAAGCTATACCTCTAGGCTTTGTGTTGTCCAAGACCCCAGCTCGATTCTGATTGCAGTGTCCCAGAGGTACTCAACTTTTTCCATAAACTTTCCCCCTGCTTTTTTCACTACAAAGCACATTGAGAGTGACTGATAGAGGCCAGAACAATAATTCAAAAAACTCACAAACAATCGGGTAGACATGTGGAAAAATGACCTCAGGATTCTGAAACACTTCACTTGCACAGTTTATAAATAGAAATGGGTGCAAAAACGATTTCCTTTAAAAACATGGATGGCAGGCATGCTCAATTCAAAGCACGTTTCCCTACGACGTGATTCTCACTGTGTGCTAGGAAGGCATGATCCCCGTGACTGAATCGTCCAAGCCTCGGCATCCCAAATTCATGCAAAAATATCATCTGCGGCCCCATGTGGCCTGTGAAAGCCTCATGCCCAGAACCAGTTGACTTGGCTCGCTTCCAGGAGATTCTCTACTAAAGCCATTCGGAATGGGAACATTCTTTTTGTAACGTCTGCTCAGGAAGAAATCTTTGGCAGATGTCTGTCTTCTGATGACTTTCCAAAATGAGCTCATAGCATTGTGCTCTGATTGCCCTTGTGGTATGGCAGGGTGGATGCTACAGGCACCAGCAATGCAGGCTAGGTGACATCATAGCGCCTGGGCTTTGTCACACTTGAATACCACTAACTGGACCATAGAGATTCCTGTTTTCTTCTGCAACCACCTCTCTTGACAGGAATAACACAGGTCCTCTGGGGTGTAAATTAGCCCTGGGGGCCCTTGTTCTGGGATCCATAAATCTGGGAATTTATTTCAACATGTGATCTATTAAACACATCTTGCTGGTGCGCAGTTGGAGACTGAAGCCCAGTTGTTGTCAATCACAGTTTGCGCTGGCCATGTACTTTCTCTTCATCAGAGACCAATTGTTGACCACAGTCGCTCTTGGTTGGATATTTGGTTGGCGGACCAGTGGCAAAAATAAAGTGCCTGACACTTTTACCAGAACTACACAAACTTTTATAAGTTTATAAGGAACATTACACTAATACTGTGTTTGGTCCCCTTAGCTCTCTGAACTGCTTCAGTTCTTTGTGGCATGGATTTCACAAGTTGTTGAAAACATTCCTGCAATTCAGCTGAAAAACTCCTGTTCTACTGCATCCCAAAGATCCAGTGAGTGGGAAGATCACTAAGGAACACTGAACACATTGTCATGTTCACGACGTTTACTTCAAGCAGCTATTAGTAGATGGTAAATTGTGGTCATGAGCATCCAATGGTCAGCAACAATACTTTAATAGCCCATGGCATATAAGCTATGATTGATTGGTATTAATGGATCCAAAGGGTGACAGGAAAACACTATTACACCACCTGCACTGGCCTGGACTGCTGACACAGGGCAGGTTGAGGTCCTGACATCTGGGTGCCTCATCAGAAACTGAGATTCATCAGATGAATTGGTGATTTCCTGGTATTCAGCTGTCTAGTTTTGGTGAGCATGGGCCCACTGCAGCCTCAACTTTCTATCCTTGGTTGATAGAAGTGGAACCCTATGTGGCCTTCTGCTATTGTAGCCCTTCCATCTGAAGATGTTGACATGCTGTGCCGCCGAAGATGCTTTTCTGCTCATCATGCTCGTACAGAGTGGTTATCTGAGCCTCTCTATCAACTTAAGCAGTAAGGTCATTCTTTGATGACTTCTCTCATCAACAATACTTTTTCGTCCACAAAACTCTAGGTGTTTTGTTTCTTGCACCATTCTGAGTAAACTCTAGATACTGTTGTCTATGACAATCCCAAGAGATCAGCAGAAATATTCCAACCAGTCCCGCTGGCACCAACAATCATGTCACGGTCAAAGATTGTGATCACATTTTTCCTTCAATCTGACTGGCTGATGTGAACATAACCTGAAGCTACTGGCCCGTATCTGTAGTATTTTATGCACTGAAATGCTGCCACACAACAAGCTTTAGATAATTGCATGTACATGTTGGTGTACAGATGTTCCTAATAAAGGACTCTGTAAATGTAGATAAAAAGATGTAACAGTGTCAAATTTTAAGGTTTAAATATGTATAAAGTGCACAAATATATTATTACCATCAAAATCTTGCAGAATCTCCAAAATGATAAATTCACAAGAAAAGGCAAAAAACAGGTAGTTTTAAATGTTTTTAAAATGGTTAAACATGTCAGGGCAACGGGAAGGACCCAGCAGTGATTCCCATGGACAACAACCCTTTAGTCCCAGAATGAAGGTCACTGCTCTGCTGAGAATGGCCCATCACACAACTGACCGCCTGTCAGCCAATCACGACTGTATCAGGAAAAACCTCAAATACAGAACATACATGGGAGGGAATTGTGGTGGCAGTACATAGTCAAAAGATGTTACTGAGAAACATGTTATTCCGACCCACTATTTCCTGCTCATCTGGAGCTCAGTGTTCAAACTAGTTAATTACTCCACTTTATTTACTTCACTCTATTTGCTAGCACTCATAGTAATATAATATCTATTTAAATATAATCTAGAGCAGTTAGCTAATAGGGCTGTGTATTGGCAAGAACTTGGCAATACAATACGTATTGTGATACAGTGGTCATGGTTCAATATATCACGGCATATTGCAATATTGCAAGCAAAGTGATATATTGATATTTTTCAAATCCTACTATTAAAACACACCACTATATATAAAAAAGCTTGCCAATACTTACAATAGCATTGCGCCCTTGTGCTGCTTGTTAATGTTGGAGTGGAGCTGAAAATGGATTACAACACTGCTATCTAGTGGTCAGAGGTTTAAACACAACACACAATGATTCACTGTCTGTCAGGAAATCTGTGTATCGATACTGTATTTTTGAGAATCGATACAGTATCACTAAACATAATATCCTGGTATTTGATATTTCAATATTTTCTTAAACCCCTATTAGCTAGCTAGCGAAATTAGCTTTGTTGACAGTCAATGTGATAAATTAGTCTAGTTAAACAAAACAGAATCGTTCTTTCATCAAAGATTAAAATTATTATACTTAAAGTTATACATTACTGTACTTGTATATAAGCAGTTTATTGTTTCATTAAAGTCTGCTAAAAAACTCCTCCTTAGCATAACTCTGCACAGACTAGCAGTAAAGTTAGTAAAAGCATGTTTGCAGGGCTACATCAGTGTTTAACGCTTATTGTGGACACAATGGATGTGCATTAGATAATATGGCCGTGCACAGTTATATCTAACTTTAAAATCAGAATGGCACGTGATAAGCAGAGCCTGTAAAGGTAAGCAAGTGTTGTGTATGTGGAGTAGTTACACTTGCAGTATTATTGTGCTGTATGATTGCATCAGATCATAAAGCCTATCCTAAAAGCGTACTGTTTTGGTGCCCACAACGTTGTCACAATGCTGAAATGTAATTGGTTAAGAGTTGTGACAACATTGTCAGTACTTCCTAGAATTCCTCATACGCTCTATTATATCTGCATTGAACTCCGTGGAATTTGGTAAAGTTGCCAACAGGTAGAAATAACAACATAAAACACTGTTATTTAGTAGTGACGTTGTAACAACCTTGTTCAGTCAACATTACAACACCACTTTGGCCAACATTGTAGCAACATTATGTGTTTGCTGGGTATCAAACACAACAAAACAAAACACGTTAATAAACACTGTGTGTGAGCTTCTTTTGCTTTGTGAAAATGATTGACATTTGTGACAGACTGTGATACTTGGATGTAAAACGCTGTTATCGGATTAGTGATCAATTTGTGTAAAAGACCGATAGCGCCACCAAGCGGCGAATTCAGTGCCTTTCTGCTAACTGTTAAATGCAGGACACCAGTGGTCGCCTCGTCTGTTTCGCTCTGTAGTGTAATTGAATTAGCTGAACCCAGCGCGGCATCTGTGCTGTGTATGTATATCTTTGGTTTAAATCCTGTATTGTTTTATAATCCACATTACTAGAATTAACCCACAATGTTTATGTGCTTTTTGGACGGGATTTCATGCATGTACACTGGAAACTATGGAAGCAATCCCTGCAAACACGCTTACGTTGTGACGGCGTTGCAACAACCTGTTGTTTTGGTGTCCACAGTGTTGTCATGTCAACGTTGAAACGCAAAATCTCAGAAAGTTGTGACAACGTTATGTGACAACGTTGTTAGAACGTAGTGATATTGTTATCACTACGTTATCACAATCCCATATAATCCTTCATTCGTTCCATTATATCTGCAGTGAACAATGTGGAATTTTGCCAGTAAGTAGTCAAAACACCTCATAATACCATAAACAACGGTTTTTAGTTGTGACGCTGTGACAGTTGCGCCACCAACCTGTGTTTGCTGGGGAAGCTGCTGAAGCGAAGATTTTGGCTAAAAGTATACCTAAATATATTATACAGGGAGTGAAGTATTTAAGTAGTTGCAGAGTACATATTCTCACCTGCAATATGGATTTATGGTAAGTATGTGGTGAATTTTGGTCACTATAACCGGCTGCTGTGATTTTACCTGATTGCTTGTTAGCTGTCCAGCTAACTTCGTTCTCACGCGGGGTAAATTTAACGTTAGCTAACGGCTAATTATTGTACTAAACTGAAGGAATTTCGCAAATGGTGAGAGGGTAAACGAGTAAAGGAGTTGTAAATAAGGTTTTTAACAGATATTTATACTTTTTCTCATATTTCCTTTCAGTATTTGGAAACAACGACACCAGTATTAGTCGTATTTTGTTGTTGACAGAAGCTAATGCCAGTGAAAGGGTCGTTGGGGTGATTATATCGCAATTTTATATCTCTTAGTTCTGCAACCTGTAGATGAAAATGAGGAAAGAAAGCTCCGTCAAAGGCCAGTCACATGAGAAGACTTTTTAAACAAACTAACAAACAAACAAACAAACAACTTTCTGATTTCTTATTGATCTCCAGGTTATTGTTAATCTGTGTAAAACATGCTACTAAACAGGCGATGAAAGTAAGGAGACTGACAGGGCTGAAGAAACAGATTTGATGAAAATTTTCTGACGAGTGTTTTCAGTTTAAAGTAATGAGTTCAATCTGAAGTGATTCCCACAATAGATGCTTATTTGTGACAGTAATTGAATGTTTTAGTGCTTCAGTGCTTCACACTTGTTCACGAGAAACTTGTTCATGCATTTGTTACAAGTAGCATCGATCACTGTAATGCTCTCTTACTGGAGCTCCTAGAAAAATAATCCAACTTGTACAGAACGCAGCAGCTCGGATCCTAACAAATCAAGAAAACTCTTTTTTTATCAGTCCTGTTTTAAAAGAACTTCACTGGCTCCCTATATCTTTTAGAACAGGCGTTTAATTAAAACTTTAACATTATAGTACCTATAAAGTTTAACTTTGTTTTTGGTACCAGCTGCCACTGGTATAAAAAGTTTCCTTTATATATATATATATATATATATATATATATATATATATATATATATATATATATATATATATATATATATATATATATCATTCTAATTATTATTATGATTGTATTCTTACTTTTGGGTATCTGGGGTGCCCACCAAACTGTGGAATATATCACCCAGTCATATTTTTGTGGACTGCTTAAATCAAAAACTTAAAAAGTAATTCAACAAGCTGTTCAGATTTTACTTCTTCTCCTACATCAAGTGGGGACTCATTAAAACAATACCAGCCCCATCTGAGTGTTTGTGCCCACAGCTTCAGAGGTACCTAAAGGTCTGGCGTTTTTTTTTCACAGTTGCTGCAGCAAGGTGGCATTATGTTAAAGCTATGCACTAATCACTGGAACTGCTGGGTTGTCGGCTGCGCCTAATTCAGCAAAACCTGTATGTGCGTGTTAAATACTGTCTGACACAAAGCTGAAGTTAGCTTCTTATTTGCCGGCTTCTTGTTCAAACTTCCTATTCCACCTTAAATAGTTCCATCTCAAATGGTCAGACAGTTACGTTTGGACACCTAGGGCTATCTGCCTAGCGTCCCGTTAAAATATTGCAGCAGTTAACAGCAGATGCATGAAGCATCAGGATGTAACTGCTGCACCACTAAAGGTGGACTAAATAAAAAAATCCAGCTTTAGCTTTGTGATTCTGACTGCTTTTCCAAGCTGGTCAGCACAGTGCAGCACAGGGAACAACAATTTTCTTACAGGAGAGCGCAGTACCAATAGTGAATTAATTATGCTTTGTGCGTCTTTGGCTGTTTAACACTTGCTAACACTAACAGCTGGGGTAATATATTAACTGTGATGTAATGTTATAGATTATAGTTCTTTATCGTTTACAGGAACAGGCACTCAAACCAGCTGTTCTGATCAGGGCTGTTAAGACATGGTGAGAAAGGAGTGGTGCTGATTCATCCTTCTGGTATTTTCATCAAAAACCTCAGGTATTTTTAATAAGACCACAGGAGGCGGTGTCATCTTGTGGAAAAGTAGTATAATATGTCACCTTTACGACTTTTTCTTGTTCCGTACTGTTCTTAGTAGATAGATATATCATACTGGGGATACTAGATCCATGATTAATACAAAGACACGGGTTTACTGTGTGCCAACCTGATCAAATAGCTGACCAAATTTCTAAAACAATATTCTAAAAAAAAGTCACCCGTCAAACCAACTAGTTAATATAAGTTAAGATGTTTCTATTTTTGGCTTTCAGTTTTACAGAAACATGCTGTAAATTTGAATGTTCTTGTCATTCATTTTAATATTACCTTACATGAATGCAATTGGAACGAAAATAGAAAAGAAAAAGAATTTGGATTTAGAAATGTGTGATTGTATTGAATTTGTTTAGTCTTTATTGTATATGTATTTTATATAAATTTTTGCTGTGTGTCAGTTGTAAGACACTAAAATACAAATACTAAGGACACGTGGAGAGTATAGATGATCAGTTATGAAATGTGAATAGAGATGTTTTTATCAGACACAAAAAGAACTTTCTACTAAAAGACTTAATGAATGTTCAGTTGACAGAGATGTTTTTTTTCTCTCAAAACACTCAAAGCATATTAACATTGAGTGTAATATATATGGATATTAAACAGTAAAAAAAATTCTTTATTAAGCATTTATTGAGATATATATTCATATGTCTAAAAAACTGGTACTATATATCAAGCCAAGTCAGCTTTATTGTCAATTCTTTCACATGTACCAGACATACAAAGGAATCGAAATTACGTTCCTCACCATCCCTCTGTGTTGACAAGACAAACAAGACAGGCCATTCCTGGCTAAACATTCCTGACATTGACAGTAACAGTAAAAGCACAGTGACTGACACTTTAATACTAAGTGACAGTTTAACAATAAAGTGCACAAATGCTTTTGCGAATGTCTAGCAGATTCTGTCGGCTATACCTGTATTCTGACGACGTAGACAGACATAGAAGTTTTAGACAAAAGTTTTTGACGAACAGAACACTGCATTGTTGGGAGAGCGAGAGGCTGCTGCATGTGCACACGCCACCATTGTTTCATATATGTGTGTGTGGTTTATTATTCAAGAGCTTGTTCAGTTTTGGAGGACATTTTTATTAGTTTCTGTAAAGTCTCACGATTTGGAATAATGTGAATTGCAGAGAAGGGTTTTTTGCAGGTTATGCAGACCCAGACCAGTCTAGTTACACTCCTCCTTAGCGTTTTATGGAGACTGCATCCAAAGCGTCTGCAGATCTTTTCTCTTTTTTGTGGCCATTCTTGTCTGTTTTGCTTGGTGGTTAGAAAAGCAATATTAAAGCACGTCCAGAGCCACTTGCCTATCAAAACTGCATTGTGGTCTTCTAACTGACTCATTTATTGAATACTGTAAGTATAGTGTAGGAGGATTTAATTAAAATTCAGTAAGGTCCAGTTAGAGGAAATTTCTTCAGGCCATGGTCCGGACCTTCATCGTTCCTAACTTGAGTTATGATTCAGTGTCATTATCGGTGTGGGTGGACCACATAAATTAGGCTAGTGAAAGTGAAAATAGGTTATTAGTGGAAGGTGAGTGTTTATGAAGGGAAGAAATTATAAATAGCTTTAACACGGACTAGTACTGCTGATATTGGTATATAGCTCATTTGTGTTAAAAATAGTAACACATCCTTTTACTGAGTAACGGATCTCCAGGAAGTCTTGTGAACAGGTGTGTACTGTGAACCAAAGCTGAATGTGCTCAGCATGTTCTTGTTAATCATCATTCTGCATGCTTGTGTCACACTCACATTGTGCACATTGCTGATTTGCCTTATGAATGAGAACAGCCGGACTCGCTGATAACTTCAGACGCCAACATCTGTTCTGCGTTCCTTCTGCCAGCAGCAATCTGAAGTATCTCAGTCACCATGTCATGCAATGAAATGATAATCTGACCATGACCAGTCATGATATTGGAATGAGGTCAATGCATAATTATATAATTTATCAGATTTTTTTTTCATATTGATTGTCTCTTTGTAGACACCAAAAAAAGGTTAAATGTTTTTGGCATGATGTTTGTTTTAGATGGTGACAGCTATGGAAACAGAAATGTGTTTTTTTATGTCTACTGCATGTCCAATTACTCAAAGGACTGCATAAATAAGATTCATTCTGTTTTTTGGCCAGATGAGCTCTGATGGGCTGATGATTTTTTCGGGTTGGCTGACTATGAGATGAATCTGAAACTGTCTCTTAGGGCAGCTTTTATTACTTCAGTCATTGAGCACATATTCAAGAGATTCATAGGCCTCTTGTGACAGGCCTGTTAACCACCATTTCTCAAAAAAAGCCCATTTGTCCCATTCCAAAGAATCCGGGGGGACCCGCTCTTCCGCTGAATCCCTCTCTTCTGGCCCCGACCGCCTGATCCCTCTCTCCACGCCTCGGCTATATTTGGAGAATGTGGCTATCGAGCCCCAAGTCCAGATGTTCGGTCAGGGCCCACACCTGCTCTCAGCAGCATGAGGCAGCTGGGAGGGAGACGGAACACCCTCCGTCTGCTTCCAAGAGCCCGGCGTTATTGGCTGTGCCAGTAAATATTTTAGTGTTTACTTGTCACAAAAGAATCTGCATTTCCTTGTCATTTAAATGTCCTCATAGAATTGTCTTCTCCTGTACAGAGCAGGGCTATTTGGCCACCACACCAAAATCTGAAACCTTTATATCAAATAGAATACTGTGAGAATGGGAAATATGGTTATCACATATGAATTTGTTTTGGTGATGGTTACTCAAAAACAGAATATAGAACAGCTAAAAATAATGCTTGGATCCACAGTTAGAATATAAAATACACGTCCAGAAGTCAGAGACTACCCTTCTGTTTATTTAATTTCCAGTCAAAACAGCCACTATGTACAGCACACAGACGCCTTAACGAGTTCTCCAGTGTTTAGTGTGTCCACCCTTTAACATTATTACAGCTTCTGTTTCTTTTAGGAGACTTGCTTCTGCTGAGATATTGTTTCACATTTCCAAAGTTCAGTCTAAGAAGTTGGTTGCATTTTTGCAATCCAAGTAATCTTACAACACATTCAGTGATGAGAGAGTCCATTATTCTGGGAACATGAAGTGGTTTTGGTTGGATATAAGATGGATGTGCTGTGAACAATGCTCTTTGGGTGCGTCCGAAGTCACCTACTTGCCTACTACTCAGTGGGTGAAATCAGTAGGCGAGCACGGCTAGTATGTCTGAGTACTCAGTAGCCATAGAGCAGGACACAAACATAACCCAGATAACCTTCTAAATTGGGAGCCATTTTTTAAGTAGACGAACACGGCACACTGTGCTGTCCCATAATCCAGCAGGATGAATTCTAAGTGGAGGAAAGCAGTATGTTGGCTGTGTGTGTAGCTACTGCTGATAGAAGTTAGAGCTACTTTTGAGGAAAAAAATGATTAAAGTCTTCCTGCCTTCCAGTGCTTGTGTTAATAACTAATCAGCAGCTACTGCTGCTTTTTTGATGTCACCCCTGGAAAGTCAGGTCTCAAAGTTTTTCCACTAATAATTCTGACATTGCGGAGATGTTCCTGTGAGCACAATACCTAAAAGACAGCATCATTTTGATAAGTATCTTAATAGTTTGGGTCGTTATCTTGTAGAAAGATAATTGTTTTTCAGATGGTATTGCATGATGCACTATATTTCTTTTTGTAAGTGTTCAAGATACTTTCAATCAAAAACACATCACCATCTCCAGATGTTATACACCCACCATGATTGACTGATGGTTGCAAACATGGTTCAAGCAGTCTTACACTGATTTATTGGCACATACTACCTCGGTTACTTCCAAACATTTTAAAATGAGTCGTCAGTCCATGGAATCCACATCTCCACATCTCAGAGGACTGGTTTTATAGTTCTAGTGCAGATCTTTCTTTTTTTGTGTGTGTTTTTTTAAAGCTCTCTTCTTACACTGGAAGGATGGACAGAAACACCTGCGGATGTTTTTAGTTTTAAGCAAGAGTGAAGCTTTTTTTTCTCTCCTGTCTGTTAAACATTAAAAGCCCTAAGTGCTGCTTGTCTCATGCTGACGGTTTTGGTGGTCTACCATGACTGTAAGGAGTTCCATTTTGTAAATGAAGTAGTTAAAGTAGCTATTTATCATTTGAGAAGTTTTCTACGTCAGACTAACACAGAGAAACTTGTCGATGCAGTAAAGCCGACTTTCCATCTTTTTTAGATAGTCAAGCTTAGTGCATATTTTTAGTGCACATGAAAAACTCCCCTTTAACTTTCTAAGTTTCTTCTATTACTGTTGAGCCTGTATGAAAAGTGCTGTATAAACAAAATTCTTTTTCTTCTTCTTGTAATTAAGTCCAGTTTGAGAAACGTGTGTCTTTTAAGGTTCACATGGGGCGGCAGCTATGGTGTGTAGTTGCTTGTAAGATTGTTAGTGTCTTGTTAAGGGGTAATGTCAGTGAAAACTTCAGGAACTTTTTTGGGGGCACAGCTGTGACTTGCTGTTAAGGTTGGAAGAATGGATGAGTTAAAGTTGCAGGTGGCTGTAGGGAGGACAAATCAAAACGGATAGATTTGATGTTATGCTTAGTGTTAGTGACTTTTCGGTGATTTCCTGATAAATGTGTTTTTCCTTCTGTTGATGCTGAAAAACTAATAACATGTTGGCTCTGTTGGCTTAAAATCATATGAACCAAATAAGTATGGTATTGGACTGTTGCACTTTATACAGCATATATAATATTCAGTACTGCAAGGTTAAGATGGACTAGATAACAGGAGATCTGATGTATTAAGTATAAAAAATTGGCAAATTATTATTATTATTACATTTGTAATTATATTTTGTGCTCCTGGGTATGTGCACCAAGCACATTTATGTTGTGCAAGTGGAGCATGTCACATTTTTCATCTTTATAGCGACACAGAGGCGCCTGTTGAGCCTCACGCTTCTCTGCTGCCGTACTCATTACTGCAAGTGAGAAGACTTGGCTCAGGAGAACCAAAGGCCCGGCAGCAGCGGTTCTGTTCCAGCAGTGTCTTCTTACCTCTAAATGAGAGAAGTGATAGAGGTCCCATTCAGGTCCCCAAGAACAAGGAGACATTTGTTAGGGCCATGTTTTACTCAGTGGAGTCCAGGAAAACATCACATTAGAAAGGCAAGTCACTCTGACTCACACTCGCTATCTAATAACACAGATGTGCAGTAAAGATAAACCTGTGCCATGGGCACGGCTTGCTCCAGATAAGTGAGCATTGTGCTGTGTATTGTGCTCAAGAGCAATTGCAAAAGTAATTGCACACATACCCTGTACATATTTTGTACTTGCTGCTACTTAAATATTCCCTACTGTCAGTTCCAAATAAACCTGTAAATGTATGGTCATTAACTCTTGCCTGTTTACTAAATAGCTCTATTATACATCATCATAATCAGTTTTCCCAAAAATGAAATGTCATTTCAGTAACACTTAATATAAATACATTTAATAAAAAGTTGCACAGTGGTGCCTGAAAGTTTGTGAATCTTCTATTTCTGTATAAATATGAACTAAAACAGTCAGAAGTCCTAAAAGTAGATATAGAGAACCCAATTAAACAAATATACCTGGTCATGTATCTATCAAGGAAAACTGTCCAGTATTACATACATGTGAGAGGCAAAAGTATGTGAACCAAAAAGATTAGCAGTCAATTTGAAAGTGAAATTAGAATCAGTTGTTGTAGATTCATGTGATGACGGTCAGGTATGACTAGCTATGCTAAATTATTTTTTTCAAGTGATAAGTGATACTGATAAGTCATACTGATTCTTGATTCTTATCTTAGAGATCTTCTTTTGCAGTTGTGTGATGGTTAAATAACTTCGCCCTGTGCATCAGAACACAAAGTGAAGACATTTTAATGAAAAGAGAAAGAGGAGTTTCAATTTCAGAGCCAGTTGGCCATTTGAAAATGGGAATGGTTTAATAGTAATTACAGGGGGTTAAAGGGGCGGGGGGACTGCTTATTGTCAACAAAAGAGTAGCATCACTATCTAGAGGAACATCATTTTAACTGTTATACATAAAACAAGCTCATCTTATCGCTGCATGGGAATATTTATCGTATTAAAGTGGCCCCTGTAAAACAGATGAAAGTAATGATTCTTAAAAAAAACAGCATGTACAGAATTGAGAGGCAGCATTTCTGGAGATGGTTATATGAATTATCTGCTCTGAGTTGAAAACACCCCAATCACAAAGTAGGAATACACTCTCAAGCTGGACATGTATTCATTGCTGACTAGTGCATACATTCAGGTATGCAGTCATGCAATCTCCATAAGACAGTAGAATGGGGTATATTGAAGAGCTTAGTCATTTACAGTGTGACGCAGTCTTATGCATATGACCTTTCTAACAAGCCAATTCATCACCAATGCCCTGCTCGCATGGCCCTGTAAGTGATTTTATTGTGAAGTGGATACAGCTCAACCAAATAGCCAAACAACTTGCTCTGCAGTGCTGTGACATAACTGCACACAAGCTTTAGATCACCAAGTGCAATGGCAGGCATTGGCTGGCTGAAGTGGTGTAAAGCACAGATGACAGATGAGAGTTTATAAATTTACTTTGACCTGTAATTAAACGAAAACAGTACAAAGACAAAATATGTAAGTGTATTTTTGGTAAATATATACACATTCTAAGTTTTACCTGCAACATGTTTTAATTTGGGTTGGGGAGCAACCAAAAATTGGAACATTGAGAAATGTTTACAGTAATAAACCATAAATTATATGTAGAGAATAGTCCACCAACCATGTGTGTGTATGTATATAGAAACAGTTTAGCCAACATTGCTCGACCTGTGGGAGTCCTGATCATTAAAGAACTGGGTAAATGGGGATAAGCAGCAAATCAGATGGTAATTGTTGACCCAACAAAGTGTTCCTATATGGTCAGTGGATAAAATGGACAGTGTGTGTAGATATAAGGAGGTTGTTTTAATGTTATGGCTAATGTTATGGTTATGTAAGTTTATATATATATATAACTTCAAATAAAATGTATTAATCACTGTTTTTTGGAAACATTTTATATATACTGTCCCAACATCTTTTAAACTAGGTTTGTACTTCATAATGTTATAAAACACACTTCTGTCTGTCAGACATGTTCAAGTACTCTGATTTATTTCAAATAAAAAAACAAACAAACATTAGTGGCACCACAAACATGGTACATGGGTACAGTAACTTCTTTTTTCAGGTACAGTAACAGACATCTTTCTAGTCAGAGTATTCTTCAGCTTCGTTTCTTCAGACTGTACATATACACACATGAAAGGGCTAAACGGAATTGAAAACTAAACCATGTAGTGTTCCACAGATCCAAACAAGAGCCCTTCAGCACGACCAGAGAACCTTGGCGAGAAGAGAGAAATCTAGTGTACTTCCCTTCATGCCAAACAAAAAGGCTCAAAGCCAAGTCACACAGAGGAAGCGCTTACTTAGTCAGTATTTGTGACATTATCATATGTAAAACTGTATGTTGCTTTCAGTTCAGTTAAAAGGTTAGAAAAAGCATACTCCACAGCATATTCATCAAAGTATAAAACAGAGCTTGAAGTGTCACAGCTATTTACAAAGAACATAAAATTACCATCCATAAACATACACCAGTTACTCTTTTAATAATAAAAAAATAATTTACATCACAAAATCAGACCTGTTATCAATGAGCAGACACATTCATGTATTAAAAAACATCAAAGACTTAAATAGAAAATGTCAGGAAATATTTATGCTTTAGTGTGCAAAGTACTTTTTTACTAGAGTATATGCTTGTGTATAGACACAGATGCTTTTTGTACATAAAGTAATGCCTTTTGATGTGCTGTTTTTATCTGTTAGAAAATCTATAATATTTATGGAGTGCATATTGTAGAATTAAGTGCAAATAAACTGCCTTGTTATGTTGTGCATCTTTTAAAAATATTCAACAGTTTTTTGGCGGTTCTTTTGCATCTTATAAGCAGCAATACCTTTTCTTTCTAGGAAATATATTCTTTCGTTGATTCTGCTTGTACTTAATGTTATTTTGAACCCAGAGTTTTTTTTTTAACAGCTAGTGCTATTGCTTTGTCTCCACTGAATGTAAAAATCTGATGAGCTCTCTTGACGCCGAGGTCAGGAGTAGTTGAGTGGAAACTGCCAGATGGGTAAAACAGACCCATCTAAAGGTGAATAAGCACAGTTCCATACAGGACTACTGTGGCAGTGATTTTGCTGCCTTAGTGCACTCATAGTGGAAAAACAAAGAGATTGCTCTTGTGAGGAGCTCTCCTTGTACTCTCCTCATTAACAGGCACTGGGGGCTTTGCAATGGTCCGACTAATGCACAGTGAGTCTCCCTGCATGGAAGGAGGCGGTAGAGAGGTGAGGAACCTGTCCTCGAGGCCTCTCGTGGAAGCGGGCTTCAAGCGTCTGAGATGCAGCTCTGGATCTTGTCCATCCACTGCTGGGCGCTCTGAGCATTCTCTGCACAAAAGTTGTACACCCTCTTGGTGGTCTTCAGCTGGAGAGAGATTTGGGTTTGAGAAAGCTTGTAATAGCAGCATATACTAGAAACTCAACGAAAGGTCTTAGGGGTACACAAATTTAATTTTCTATTAGGGGGTGCCTAAATATCTGCTTTGTGCTTTGTGTTTGCAAATGCTGATACATTACTTTATGCTTACATGGTGGGGGTAAAATGATAATAGACCTAGAAAAAAAGCCCAGTCATTTCTCCCAGATATCCAGTTTGCAACACTGAAAGTGGATTCCATGAAAAATTGATACACAATACAAACATTTTTTTTTGTTACATACTGACATGGTTAATCCCTTAAGGAGGCATGTGGATAAAAATGTGTTACATTTTTTGCTGTGCCATCAATAGCTGTTCCTCAATCTGTTGAATGGAGGATTTGGATATGACTGGGTGCTTTGCTGCTATTACTGTATTACTACAGTTCAGACAGCCAACATTCAACGAACGACTTAAAATATCCTGATGTTTTAGCTGTAAACCTTTTTTTACATGATATGAGATCAGCTTTTGTATGTTCTAATGTTGTAAAATTCGTATGTATTCATCTACAGCTCCGCTACACCACACATGAAAAGCAACAAATCTACTCACATCAAAGAATGCCTTCTCACTGATGTTTTTAGGAGCTCCTATGGTTGGTGTGGCGATCACAACTGATTCAACTTCGGCCAGGTCTATGTGGCCCCTGGAGCTGACGTCTTCATCCGTATCATAATACCTCAACTGAACAAAATAACTTTAGTCAGTCATCAGCCAACCAGCAAACACGTAACGCATGGCTCAGAAACCCCCAGACTCACCTGGTGCTTTGTTATGTCCAGAACAAACCATCTCCGCTTCCAGGCTTTCAGTAATGCCCCTCTCTTGTACAGGACACCCTCGAAGGACCTGAAAAGAAACCACAAAATGAAGTCTTCTCCTTAAAAGATCATCAGGTGAAATAATGTGAGTTCTGTGTGAAATTCTCACCTATTCTCCTCATTCTTGGGGGTAAACTGATTGTAAAGAGTGGCAGCTCTGCGGCTGACCCCATTGGCAGCTGTCGGGCTGCTGTCCTCACCCAGGCCGCTGTCAGGCAGATGTAGCATGGAGTGGCGCTGATATGCCTGCAGGCTGGAGGTTGGGATCAGGCCTGAGATAGACACAGACTGCTTCCGGAGCTACAGCAGGTGATCAAAAAACACACAAAGGAAAGATTGCTGCTTATTTAGAAGAGATAGGATAAGAACCTAAAAGCTCAGCCTAGAACACTCATTCCGTGTCTTGCTGCAATGTCTACAATGGTGATCTCCAACAATTCAGAGTTTAGTTTCAGCCTGTATCCTAGAGGACGGTCCACCCTTTACTTAACTCTAATACAGCCCATACAGCCTCATAAAAAGGGGAAGATATTCATTAGTAGTTTGAAATTACGGTTGAAACCAGGCTCTGCAGGATAACAGCTATCTGGGACTATAAAACAATAGCCATTAACTGCACTGCACAATCTTGTGTGGACAGAAGAACAAAGACTTACGTTGCCTTCCTGTTTGAGATCTTCCTGCACACTAACTCGCACTTTCTCCAGAGTAATGTGCCATCGATCAGGAACCTGACCCAGCTCCCCTTCCAATCTCTCAATGTCCTGCAAAAACATTCATTCATCAAGTCAAAGGGCAATGTGGCACACTGCCCTGTAATGGTTCTTGGAAGACTACATTTCCCAGCAGCTCCAAACACTAACAGGAGGAGAAGCAAAGCAGGCCGGACTTACCGCCAACAGTTTGGTAATTGCATCTGGCTGAGCACGAGCAACGCTACTGTAACAAGGCCATACAATCCTCCTTTTACTAGATGTGATGGTGTCTGGCTCCTCTGCATTCTCTGAAGGCACTGCCAGCATCCTCCAGTCATACGAGGGCCCAGTGGACAAAGTCTCAGCTGTGTAGAACTCCCATTTTGTCAAATTGGGAATGGAGATGGAGGGTTTCAACACAGGCTACAACAAAACAGAAAAAAGAGAGTGTTTTGCCTGATAAGAAGTGTGAACAGCAATGAAGTGTATGGTCATTTCTATGCATATGCTTCAAAATATGCAGTGCACAAATAACCCATTTAACATTAGATATTTCATTAGGTATTTTCTGTTATATACTTATGCAATTATATACACAGACAAAACTTCAATAATCTGCCTAAAAAATAATAACTTCTACTAATAAGCAAGCAACATTATTACCACTGATGAGCATGGCCCATTGACACTGTCATCTCTATTGTGAAACATTCCCTTGTTATTACTGCTAGGTCTAGTCACGCATTTCAATATAGTTACAGTGATTTCAGTATATTTATCTGTGACTTCCTGATACTGCACAGTAGTCTCTATGTCGTGGTATAGCTTGGTAGTTTGATAGTTTGTTTCTGGGCCTCAAAACTATTCAGCAAATACCATTATGACCTATTTGGAAATATTAAATAACTTTATTTACTTTATTATATATGTATATTTGTATATGTGTCCCCTAAACGGCCAACAGCCACTGTGGTGACTCTCCCTGTCCTAACCCCGTCCTCCTGTTTGCTCCACTTCTGAAAAAGTCAAATGATCTTATTTGGTTTTGTTTTGAATCTGTATCTGATGGAACATAACAGAAAAAAACTATAAGCAGCACAAAAACATGTCGAGCCTTTCTGTCAGAGCCTTGCTGCCCTTCGTGTGGTTTTACATATGCTGGAATACAGATAAGATGATAGCAGTCAGCCAGTGATAAAACAATCTACTGTTCCAACAAATGGCAAAAGTGATCCTCTTATCTGAGGTTTGGGGTCACTCAGATCCCACATGGGCCAGAACAGAGGTAAGAGTCAAATTCACAAACATAAAACAGATCTAGAAGTTGGACAAACATGTAGATGATACTTTAATGACTCGGACTGTGGGTTAAGAGCCATTTGTTTTTGTGGAGGGCAAAAAAAAAAAAAGCTCTGTTTTAGAAGGTCAGAGACAAGCATGTTTTTTTATGCAAGAGTGCTGAGCTATTCATCACAGATGAAATCTGGAATGGCAGATCGAAATGTTTGGAGAAGATAGTCAACACAACCTCTAGATGAAGTGTACTGGGGTAAAAGCCACAAGGGCTGGCTGACTGAACACACACACGCTCTTACACGTGCAAACACATTCCCACTCTCTTTACCTCTGCATCAGAGGGACTATACAGGTAGTTGAAGAAGATAGGACTCCTGCGGTGTATTCTGTTGATACACTCCCAGATACAGATCCCTCTCTTAGCCTGCTTGTCTCCTTTATCTTCAAACAATGTGCCTTTATAGAAAAAAAAACAAAGAGTCGGTTATTACACAGGCTGCCTACTGCAACACAATCAGGTGCGAAACCCGAGAGAAAAGCGTAAGTGTGCTGACTGCTTCACTGCAGACGTGCAATACTGGCTGTTCCTGGATATTTTACAGGCTTTTAGTACAAAAAGGCATCCTGAACACATTAAGAGGCTAAGCGACTAAAGCTGAGGTCAGCGAGGATGAGGATTTCTTTATCACCATGTGTTCAAATACCTAATGCTTTGTTTCTTTCTGTTTATTTCATGCATTGGACCAATTGCACTCTTTTCCTGTTACAGTTCTTATGATTACACTGTAGATGAATGTTCAAATTGTCTTGCTCCAAAAAGGACGCAATGCACAAGTCATGAATACACACCGTGCTCCAGGCGCTCGTAGTCCGAGTCCAAGAGGAAGTTCTTGAAGCGATTGGAGACGTAGTGGTACGCCAGGAACTTCAGATAGTGCTGATTAAACTCAAACTCCAGGGGGTACTGGTTGTGAACCTGGAATGAAAGGGTCAGCCCAGCGCATTAGAGCCTCATTTGGCCTGGCCGCTGTGTATTGTGGCTACGGTGGCTGCAGCACATAAGCTAACCATTACAGACAGGACATAGCTCAGCTCAGGGAGCAAAGACCTGTGATATCATCCATCTAAGGGAATGAGAAGAGGAGAAAAAAACTAATAGCAGAAATAAAGACAATAATGAGGGACGTCGTCCAAACTGTCGGCAGTGGCTAACTTTTTGCTGGTTCTCACATTCGTGGCCACCTGCACTTGTTGGCAAAAACAACAGCTGCTTGCAAGATGAGGCACTTCTATTTTCAGATGCTTTCTGCTATATTTCTCCCGCCTGCTTTCAGGGACCTTCCGCCTGGGTCATCCTGGTCATCTGCGCCTGTTTCGTCACTCACGCTGGGAAACAGCATGGCTGAAGAAAGAGGTTGGGAGTGGTGCCGGACTCCCAGCTGGGAGAGAACACTCCATATTCTTGAATTATAGACCCAGTGATCTACCCCTTTGCAACACACACAGGCAGTAATAGTAGATGTTTAAATCCACTGCAGCTTTCCTCTGCCCTCGAAGAAAATACTTAGATAAAAAATCATGGCGAGCCAGGTCAGCTAGCAAGACACTCGCTGTAGGTCCATGTGGGTTAAGATGATGGGGAAAAAAGCCTCCTTTGTGAGCATATGCAACTAAACTACTTATCTGGTTTGGAAACAGCAAAAGGAAACCTCTTATATGTATAAAGCCAAGTGTGCTTCAGTGACTGCACTGACAAAGCATGACAGGAACAAGGGAGAACAGTGTGTCAAGGTGGTGGTAGGACCAAAAACCAGCTTGTACTTGCCTGGTGCACACAGTCAAGGAACTGCAGGAAGATGGGTGTGAAGCCGCTGCCCTGGCTGCTGGGGGTTAGATTACTGCGTTGGCTGAACTTGTGGCCAAAGGACAGCCATTCCTTCTCCACCAGAACCTGGAAGCCCTCCAATGTCCGGTAGAATGGGTCACTCAGCAGCTGCACTAAAGACACCACCTAGAAGAGAAAAGAACTCTGTGGTATGAGACTGAAAAAACAGAAACATTATCATACAGAGAACACAAAACAGTACTAACTACAATGGGGACCTATTACACTCATTTTAGTGCTCATAAGTACTACTGGAATAGATCTACGTGCTTCAATGTTCCTAAAACACAATATTTTTATTAAACTGAACATCTGTGTTTACCTTCTGCCTGGAATGCTCTCTTAGAGCTCTTGTGTCTTTAAGCCCCGCCTGCCAATGAGCTCTGACTGATCAGCTTGCCCTGGCTATTTTGACTGGTCAACAGCCTGCAACAGTTTCTGCCCCTACTGAAATGCTGTGGCTATTCTTACAATGGTGAAAGTTCTGCTGTATCAGTTTAAGCCAGAGTCTGAAAACAAGTTCACCTTCGCAAGCTAGCCCAGATATTATTAGCTCTAGGCGAAGGTTAAGGACTTAATGTTAAGGACGTAAGGTTAATGTACTTTAGTCTTTATAACTTTGGAGACTGTTCACATGCACAAAACACTACATAACACACTGAAGGAAGGGGGAAAACTGGAAAAGCCCTCTTTGAGACGAATAATAATTCATAATAAATCCATATTTGCAGGCAAAACTAATATCCAGTTAGATGGTAAAATTAAAATATCACTGACAACACACCACCTACCACTGACCTGGGGCAATTCTGCATTTAAATGATCTCATAATAACAATACACATCTGGGGATATCTTGTTAAATTTATGGCGCTGGACTGTAGCAAAATCCCCTAGTAAACAAGATAATAAACAATATGCCACCACTAAAACCCACCCCCAAACTTCTCTAGTCTGTGCTTTTGTAGTAAACGGCTATTGTTTTTGTTTTTCTCCTGCAAGACAATGTTTATTTTTACTGCATATAATGTGCACACGGTACACATATCTACATGCTTAACTGGATTTGGAGTAGGAACGACTTTCTATGTGCTAACGACAGGCCTGCTGCACGTCAGACAACACTGACGAGGCCACCATTGCCTCCTTCTTTGAGCTGCATCTTAATGGCGTGTTGAACTGGTTTCGACATCTTACACTCAATTTGTTCCCATCACAAGTCAAGTTCTCACTCACATTTAGATCAAACGTTCTCATGACTGTCCAGAGATGTTCTCCTCAAAAGATCACATCTGGCCACAGGGGACTACTTTTAACTCCTAAACCGTGTTGTCTGGACAAGATAAGAGCTAACATAGGACATGATAGCACCCTGATCTCCCCCCCAACAGAGCAAGCTAAAAGTGCACGACAGCCCAAGCATATGGAGCCCATTTGGCTAGAGTATGCCTGACAGACCCTCAGAGAGAGGGAGAGACAGAGGTATGTGCTGTGATTCTAACACGTGCCTGGCATGAGAAGGTCCCTCCTATTCACTGTACACTGCTCAGCTTTACAAGCAGGAAAGATGGAGCTGAGGACACCCAATGCCCTCACTAATAATGCTGCTCTTGCCTAACCAGTAGACATGGAAAAATTTAGCTCAGCCTGCAAGAATGTGACAAACCCTGCTTGAACTGCAGCTACAGGAGAAAACTCTTCACAGACTTTGTCCATTCCACTCATAATCAAGGGCAGATGGTGGAATGAAGACCAGAGTCGGCAAGCTGGGTTGCACTAGCTAAAAAAAGGGTTTAATTGACAAACGTGCCCTCTCGGTATGAGATAAACACTCACCTGTGTTGTAATGTCCCAACCATCCTCCAGGCTCAGCAACACCGAAGAGCCACTGTCCAACAACTCCACTAGGATCAGAGCCAGCTGGAGCAGCTTGTGTAGCTGTGACAAATACATAAGCAAAACACTAAGTTTAATCTCAGAATCTAAGTTTAGCTTTTCCTGTGCATTTATTGTCATGGTTGGCTGTGAATGGGCACAGTTCACTGCTGACTAAGCCCTCTGAGCTACCTTGGCAAAGAGCCCCATAGATAATATTGTTCTGGCACATGAGCCGCAGGGGGTTCCTAGGGCAAGGGGCTTGATGGGGCCCAGTTATTAATGTGGTAAGCAACTCGACTGCATTCCCGTCTTTGTGTCAGACTGTTTCCCAGGGGGGAGTGCACTGGAGGAAGCACTTTGATGAGGGTCAGAGTAACAAGGACGGAGCTCACCTCATTCTCACAGTGCCCTCCAGGAACACTAGTGCTAGAGTCAAAGGGAAATGCTTTGAGAAACAGAAGTTAAATCATGTTACATAGCTCTGATGGCAAGCAGAGAATGAAGAGCTTGAGGGTGCACCTGCAGGATCCACTCGCTCTCCTCCAGCGCCCTGAGGAAGGAGTCTTCAGCGTCTGTCGGCATGGCACTGGGAGCACATGCTCGAAGCAGTTTCTTGAAGGAGGCCTTTGCCTGCCGGGTGTCTGCAAACTCCACGGGCACCAGCTCACAGTTCAGCATGGAGTCCAGCTTGAAGCCCTAAGAGAGAAGCAGACTCAACTTAATTGACAATCAAGAGGGACACCCCTAGCCCTGCCTAGAACAGAGGAAGAACTTTATAGAACTCTTTTAATTGTTATAAGTGTTCCTCATTTCATTTAAAACATTCTGATTCCACATGCAGGTCAGCAGCCTTCATTTAATTAACCAGTGGATCAAGTTACTGAGTATGCATATTTATGGACTACAAAAGGAACGCAGAGAAAGATCTACAGCGCTAGAGCAGCCAAATAACCCAGTTTGGATAACTGCAGACCCATATATTGATTCATTTGATTTGTTTCACATTAAAACACACAAACACAACAGAGATATAGTTAAGAAAGAAACAGCACACAGGCCTCTCTCTGTGGTCCAAGTATAATACAGATGAAGCCAGAACGGAGAAATTGTATTACTAAATCACACCTTTCAGAAACGGCTATTAAGCTTATCTTATCAACGAGCAGATTTATCACCCCTCTGGAAAAGTAAAATATCCAAATATTACCGACAGAGATGACCTCACTGCACAAATACAAAAGATCTGACACTTCAAACTGACAAATACCCCGTGTGGAAATGCTACAATCCAGCACTTTGGATAACATATAATGTTGATTGACTGTGTGCAAAGTAACGACTGACATGCCTCTCCGTCTAGCACAACCTTCACTAAGCACTACTTCCCCCGTCAAACGAAAGAGGAAGACTCCCCAGAACTAGCTTGGAGTGAGAATGATGAAGGCAGAAAATTAGTCTTTCAGGCTGAGATGGTGAAAATGTTCATGGAGGGACTGCCACATCTGCATTATAAAACAGTAAAACTCTGCTGTTTTACTTAATTTCCTTTTAAGATCAGCACAAAATCAGTGTGCTGACTTCTTAACTAAAAAGCTTTAATTTGTGATCAAAATCACACTGTGCAAAGATCAACGTTAATCAGTCGTACGAATGCCATCCTTTATAAAAGACCTCAATTACAAAATGAGTCCTTACAACTAGAGATGGACTGATCAGCATTTTTGAGGCCGATTCCGATCCCCGATCACCTTTCAATGCGATCGGCCGATAGCCGATACTGATTGAGGGCTGGGCTATATGCCACGGCAAGGCTACATGTAGTTATTAACAGTAAATAAACAAAGTAAATCAAACAAATATAGCCAATACTGCAATCATTCAATTTAGACCCTTAATTTAAAAAAAGCTAATTAAATAAATGCAGTCAAAACTGCAGTCATTAAACACAGACTCTGTTATTTTAAACAAAAAACTGCAATCATTAAATGTAGATCTTGAATTGCTGCTGCTGTGCTGTTTGTACCGGTGTCACATACGGTAACATTTCCAGCAGCAGCTTTATGATGAGCTATCATTTAAAGATGTAGCATCTGCCGCTCAAACCTCAATATTAGACATAAACACCTGCTGCCAAATAACGCAATGTTTCCTTTAAATTGGCCTACATTCAAATGTGGTCAGTTCTATAATATGTCTGTCTGCACTGAGCATTCTGTTAAGCCATTTTATTTTTAAACAATAAAAAGATTTCAGATATACTAAACCTTTTAGTCTGCTACCACAAGTGCTACAGATGGCACCAGGCTGTTTGTGCTGAAAGACTGATGGACAAAGCAACATAGCAATGTGAGGCGGAACGTGCCAGAATTGTGAGGATAGTCAATTCTATGCTTCAATTCTCATCTTCTCAGTCTTCTCATCTCCAGTATTGTTTAATACAAATGCTTACCCTGAGGTGAGACTTCTCTCCAAAGATGTAGAAGGCTGCTTGCTGCTTGAGAAGTGCTTGCAGACTTTCACTGCCTATAGGGGGTGCCAGTTCCTTGCCTGCCAACCGTGCCCCCACCTCAGCGGCAGAGGGGTGCTGGATGAATCTGCTGCTGGAGCGCAGGCTTGCCCAAACACCTTTGAGACAGGGACAAGCAGGGAGGCTGTAAGCATTTGTAAGAGAGTGTAACAGACATTCAAGCATTTGATTTTCTTTCTTCTTCTTCTTTATTTTTTTGTTAACAAATTACATGACAGAAAATGTGAGGGGGGGTGACATGGAAGTGCAAACCTATTATCTCAAGAGTTACTATCACTAAGTCTACATACAACACAACACTTTCGCAACAGTTCACCTAAAACAAACAACAAACCAATATTCCTGACTCCCCGACTCGATGCTGCAGCTGTATGACAAAAATCAATTATGGTTTACTCTTAACTCAGTAACATATGATCTCCTCTCTGCCATCAGGATTAGAACTGAATACCAAAACCGGCTCACAGTGTTGTCTTCCTCTGAAGCATGGCAGTGAACATGAACCCACAAAAAAGTGGAGGACCTGCTTATTTGTACCGCAAAAAAAGAGAACCACTTCCTACCACACTAAAGATGTACTACGTACTTATGAAGGTGAACTGAGGCCTTGAGACATGTTTGTGGTGGAACGCATGCACACACTACAGAAGTCGGGTTAGGGAAGTAGGTCATGGCCACTCATAGAGCAAGATTTGTCAAAAGCACAGGGCAGATTAGTCAAAGTCAGTAAACAGAGGGACTATACCTTGATTGTGGAGTCTCCCCTTAGCTGAAGATTTTTGGTTTGTGTGAGTGAATAGTTTGTCCCTGTACCCAAGTACTGGTAGATTAAGGGTGTGGGGGGGAGGGGGTGAAGGAGGCACAGAGAAATCACATCAGATGGAGGAAATCACACACCGACAAACAGACTCCTCCAAACATAGGCAGAGCAGTCATTAACAGTACAGCCTGTCAATGATCAAATGGCTTAAAAGATTCATGAGGTCTTGTGATTGCAGAAGCCATTACAACATGACCCAGAGAGATGGAAGGACATGACAGTTAACATGCACGAACAGTGTTCTGATTGCCCAGAGGCGTCATCAAGTTACAGCGCACAGCAGTACAGAAGTAACCTTTCTGTGTTGTACGTTTTCAGAGGCGCTCTTACTCAATGATTCAAGACGAGTCATGAGTGCAGCTGAATAAGATACAAATTGGGAAAGATTTGCTTTTTTTCTTCCCGTCACTTAAAGGGCCCATATCTAAATTATCAATGTGATATATAAATGTGATAAATTTTCAAAACGTACTGTTCTCTCCCCAGTCCATACAGTCTGTAAACAGACACTGAACTGCAAACATTCTTAAATTCAGTGTTTTTGTGAAGATGTACCACAAAAATCTGAATATTCAGGCTGTAGCAGTTTAACTCTGCCTATTCATGTTAACGTTATAAGGACTTTTAGAACCAAGACTGATTTCTAAATAAGAAACTACACAGGGCAAGTAATCAGGACTGGGGTAATTTACAATTTTTGGTATGTGTCCATTTGCAACTTTGTCTCGTTTCATCCTATTCATTTTAACAGAGATTCATGTTGTGCAAAATCTGGCTTGCCACAAAAAGTTTGGCAAATAAAGGAAAATAACGGCTCTCTTTCTCTTTTCTACACCCAAAATACTCTTACATAATAACGAAAGAAAAGACAGAACGGCTGACAAGAAGGATTTGGATAAAAGATGTTTGAGTGAAGGGTATAATTGCTAGCTTATTGCTAATGTATCTAGCTTATATGCTAGCGAGATTGAGCAAGCTCCTTTCCTAGCTTGTGTGGACGACTGATGCATTTTTAAAACTACTAAAGCATAACAAGCAAACATCTATATTTTAGTCTCATTGTAAGCTTATGTTACAGCTTGTTTACTGCCTCACATGATCGAGCCTTCAATTCCATACAGAAATGGCCAGCAGAAGAGGTGCAAGTGGAAACACACTGAAAAATAGCCATGTACAAATTAATTTTAATTGTTTAATATATATATGATATGGACCCTTTAAATAAATGAAGGTAGTTCGTTTTTTAGATTTGACTCTACTGTAAGTTCATTAAATTTAATATCTAGTACAAATGCTGTTCTCACTCTTAGGTGTTCATATTCTAACTTTGACAGTACTTGATACGCCTCTGCACAAGTCAGTGCAAGTTGATGAATTCATGAAAAAGATGACAAACAAGTGACTCAATTCCAGATTTTTCAATCTGTGTTCGAAAGTGTTTGTTATTTAGTCATTGTTGGAATCAGTACACCTGCTAATGGAATGATGGTACAGCGCCCTTTCTAATTCTGCCGTGCTGCGAGTCATCGCTTGCAGCTGCTGCTTTTAACCCAGATTACAACATCGTTGGCGGTAATCAAGACCAAAGTCACTCCCTTTCCCTCTCAATTCCTCTCTTGTAAATTATCAACACTTAATTTAAAGGAGAACTATTATGCAAGCATACGATCATTGTTATAGGCAGAACACAAGAAGAGAACACAGCTGGAACAAAAATATCTTTCCAGCTCGGTTACCCAGTAAAACCTGAAGGTTCGCATCTGCATCAACAAACTGAGACATGAATCCAGTGCTCTCTACTTAAGGCAAACTTTCCAATAGGCTATCGCCAAAGTCCTATTTCACGGTCTAAATGCCTGTGCATGGCTGATCGTGTGGATTTCATGAAGCGTGTTCTGCGCTCCAAAAGATTATGTAAACAAAAAAATTTACAAAGTTCAGCCACGTTGTCACTAGAGAATTCAGAGCAGGCCAAAGCCAACAGCAAATGCACCAGTGTGTATGCATTCGTGTGGAAAGTGAGACTGTGTTCAGTGGGCTGACAAAACATAAAGAATGGGATAAAGGAGAACACAGCACATGTGTGAAATGAAAAATGTGATATTAATACTTAAGCCAACTGTTTATAAACAGGAATGATAGCGGTCCACTCACCTCCCCTGGTGAAGCTGTTGGGGAAAGAGATATCCAAGTAGACAGGGGTCATCTTTGGTATTCTTGATGACCTCCTTTCACTCGCTATGAAAGGCATATGCATAAAACAAACCATTTTGGAGTCTTGCATCATCATTTTGGCTCAAAAGAGTTTCAGTTTCACTTGCTAAGATTCTGTCTCTATTAAATATAAATTCTCATAAACATACAAAGCATCAGTGCACGCTCAGTGCTACCACTGACACCGTGAGCAACTACCTACACACAGCTTCACTGAGGACGTACTTCTCCTGTACATCTAATACGATTCCACATGATTTCTGAGGAAATCAGACACACAGCAATCTGTTTTCATACCGGAGGCAAAAACTCCAAACCTAGAAGTCTCAGAAGGTATAGAGATGACTCCTAACAACGGTGCAAGAACTGGTAGACCAAGGAAAGTATCACTAACAAATACCAACAGCACTTAAAGTTACCATCTCTGAGAATGAGGAGAATAAGAATCTAATCTTGTTTCATCTCTGAAACTATCTACAGGTGTTTCTGTCCATCCTTTCACTGTGAGAAGACTATGCTATGGGTCTGAAAGATCTGTTGCTGAGACACTGTTTGGAAGGAACAAGAGTGTATATGCCACTGAAACAATCAAAGACAGCCACCACTCCATCATCGTGAAGGATCAGTGTTGGGGAAGTTTGGGGATGTATAACAATTTGGAGTTTGATTTTTGACTGAGGCCACCTTAATTGCTAAAATAAAGAAAGCTATATTAAACTGGCTAATGCTTAGTTTACAGTTTTACAGTTTAAAATAATATTTGCAGTGTAACATACTACGCTGAAGTTCATGACCAACTTTCTGTACTTTTTTTCTTCTTATTATTATTATTATCATTAATATATTGTAAAATTTTACATTAATACATTTCAGTGAAATAATAAACAATGTTGTAATGTAATGTAATAGGTTACAGATTACTAGTAATCCTGTTAAAAACAACAATGAAACCTTTTCTAATTAATTCACAGAAGTGATGTGACTTACTACATAGAAATTGACAAACTAATGGAATCAGTCTATATGGTGAAAAGATGCAAGGCAGCACAATTAATGTCACAGTCTAAGTGTAAGCCTTAGAGATTTGTTTCTGCAATACACTGACCAGCCATAACATTTAACATCTACACACACTGTCCATTTTATCAGCTCCACTTACCATATAGGAGCACTTTGTAGTTCTACACTTACAGACTGTAGTCCATCTGGTTTGCTGCATACATTGTTTGTTACCTTTCACCCTGTTCTTTAATGGCCCAGACCCCCAGAGGCCCACCACAGAACGGGTACAATTAGGGAGGCCAATCATTCTCATCAATGCAGTGATACTGAAATAGTGGAGTTGTGTTAGTGTGTGTTGTGCTAATATGAATGAATCAGACACAGCAGTCCTGCTGGAGTATTTAATACCTCAGTGTCACTGCTGGACTTAGGAATAGTCCACCAACATCCAGCCAACAGTGTCCTGTGGGCAGCGTCCTGTGATGAAGGACTAGAGAATGACCAACACAAACTGTGCAGCAACAGATGAGGCCTTAACTTTATGGCCTTAACTTGCAGCCCTAAGCATTAAGTCATCAGAACATGAAAGCAGAGCAAATAAATAGAACGTTGTGGTTGTGAAAAAGTGAAAAAGTCAGAAACTTGTTCTCTAGTTACACTTCTAGCTGCAAAAAATAGCCTGATGTACTAAATACTTAAGGAAAACCAGGCTTTAAATACTCCTCAATTGGCTGACATGGTAACTTTCTCCAAACACGGCCTCGCTGAACTGCTCTTACAGCGTATTATCGGCCTTGATCAGCTGGGATCAGTTTGGATTACATACAGGTAACTTTGCGATGGCTTACATAGCAGCAAACACAGCACATCTGCAGAGTTCCATTACATTTGGAAGGGAACAAACTGATTAGCATCGAAGCCAGCGCTCGAAGGCTGTATCTACTGCAATGTATTACAATTTGCGGTTTTCAGTTCAGTTCACGATATATGAACCTAATCCAGATCTTGCTGGCCCAGCTCTTAATAAGACCACTTTGTGTCCTGCCAGAACCGAACAGCCATTAGTGTCAAGATGGATGCGTTTTAGTTTGCTCAGGCAAGAAGGGAGGTTGCTTCAACCCAGTAAGAGGAGACAAAGGGAACATTGCGGGGGAGAAGCTCTGCTGACTGGGCAGGTTGAACCGGGATTGGGGCAGCGGTGGGTGATACAAGAGAGATGGATTCAAGGTGACCTCTTCATGTCCTGTTCCTCTTATATAAGTGCACACATTGTACTTCAGTTCCTCTGGAGCTCAGGCCCACAAATATAAATAACAGTTAGGGCAATGAGAGGAAGCCGTGCGGAGATAAGACCCCGAAAAACATTGAAACCGGGACAACAAAAGCCAAAACAAGCGTGGGACAAACATGCAAGCATCCATCTCGGAGACAGAAGAGGGATCAGAAGAGGGATGCAGAGAGAAGCATACCTGGGGAAAGGCCGATGAGCGAGCGGTTGGACAGGGTGTTGCTGCCGTTGGACTTGCAGTAAGCGGGGATGGAGCTGAGGATGGCCTGCAGGTATTTCTCCTGCTCCAGACTACTGGACAACTCTGATGAAGCAGCAGGAGCTGGAGAGAAATAACAAGACAGAGAGAAACTATTCACATATTCTGACCACAACCAGGACCAGATTTTACTTTGGCTGACATTTGGAGCATAGCTTAAGAGTCCCTTGAGCCTGACTTAAAGGGCCCGTATCATACCAAACAAAATTTTCCTCACGGTTTGAAATTCCTTGTAGTATAAACACATCTTTACAATTTACTCTACAATTCCTACAGTGCACATGGAGGAAAACAAGCTGCAAATACTGCTGGAATTGAAGTCACTGTTTTCATGATGTCTTTTCATGATGTCACAAAAACAGATACAATATCTGTCTATTGAGCCTTCAGTAGTTTAGCTCCACCCTTTCTTGGTGAAGATACACTTAGTGTTTGAGCCCGGACTATTCTAAAGTGAGGTACATTATTCTACATTCTACATTTATTAGTCCTAAAGGCTCAGAGACCTGTTTAATTCTCAGACATACACAGAGACTGTAAACAGTCAACATGAATTATGATTGTTTTATGTATTTTGGTACATATTAATATCACACTAATGTCCCAGGAGGACAAAATATATAATAAAAGAAAAATCTAGCAGATGGCATTTAATTTTGTGTTCATGTTTTGGCACACACCTGTTGTAGATGGGTTTTGTGACTTGAACAGTCCTACCACGCTTTTGCCATGGAAGCCCCCAGAGCGGAGTAGCACAGCTTTGGTGCGAGGATGTTTCCAGCACACTACTGGCAAACGGTTGTGTCTGTAGCAGCGGGCGACCTTCTGCAGACTGCTGTCCTGCACAGACTGAGGCACCACCAGCAGCCCAGGGTAACTGCAGGAAACACAGGGAAAACCTCCTGAGTAACATGAAGCAGCAAACGCTTACACTCGTGGTTGATTCAATTTAATTTGTGAATTTAACTCTAGAAAGATAGATAGATACTTTATTGATCTCAGAGGGAATCAAGAAAAACTGGAAAAATCACACACTACAGACGAAGCTACTGGAAAGGCTGCCGCTCGTGTAGCTGTGTGACTCATGCTAGGAGGGTAATGTTTAATTTACACCCCTTTTTCGCATGACCTGTGTAATTTATAGACCAAGCATTAAAAAAAGTCAGCTATTTTTTTTTCTTTACATGTTTTTGAAAAGTTCAAAGACTTAAGACCCCAACTTCAGGTAACACATAAGAAGAGGACATTACAGCAGCAATATAGAAGCTACTATCCTAAGTTTTGCACTTAGTGGTGTCCTCATGGCAGGTTCTATTATTAGGTGTTGTGTTGATAAGAGAATGTCATTGTTTTTAGGAAACAGAGGAAAGTGGAGGTGAACGACAAGAAGACGGGGTTGAATATGTGACTGTTATAGAATAACTATCAATGCTGGGGGAGTAAATATGGAAGTTGAAACTGGAGAGCAGTAAAGCCTTGCTAAAGCCCAGGATGGGATAGTCAGAATGCTCTTATCTTTTTCAAACTTCCAGTTCATTATAGTTTATAATCACGTCAAATCATAAGAGATTCTTTTGAAACCAACGATGGCAGATGTGAAAGCACTTGTTGGTTTCCTCACAAGTTTTGTGGCCAATCAACAAATACCTATCAGCATTACTTGATGCACTTTTACTGTTAAAATCTGAAACGAGCCAAACAAGATGCAAAAGATCATCATAAAAACGCTAACAGCCCAAGATAACTGCAAACTCATGTTCACTGGAACTCCTGCCTGTGCTTTTTTTTAAAGGTCTGTGGTGCGTAATGATTATGCTTTTCTCAAAGTCTTAAATGTCATAAACACTTATTATTCTGCTAAGTAATCAGAGGTTGGCAAGACGAACACAGTTCCTAAAGTCGAAGCGTGCAGAGAGCTGTCTGACCTTCGACAGAGGGAGTAGAGTCTGTTGACTGCAGTCACGCGGAACTGCTCTCCACTTTTGGAACGTGAGGAGCTGGCAGTTATGGTGCCCAGACCAAGCCTCTGGTAGTCCCGGAAACAGGCGCGCTCCACCAGTTGCTCCATAGTGGATTTCTCCGTGGCCTTGAGAGTACTACTAGCGGGGGGCTCGCCTTCATCTGACACTGCAACATACCCAACCGGCTGTAGGTCATGACCTGTCATTGGATTTCTTTGTAGAACTATAACGCATATGTAACACTGGCTCACCTGAGATGTCGTCGTCTTCGTACCAGGTCATACGACTTCCTTTCTCGTTCTTCTTCTGCAGCGTGGACTGGCGGCCCATGGTGATTTTACCTGCTCTCTTAGCTCCTTTTACTATAGTCTTGGACAATGTGCTGTTGAAATTAGAACAAAACTTCAATAACTGTTTATAGCGACCCTTTCTTTGTAGGTTACCTGTTACATCTCACCACACTGAAGATAAGATAATCTTTTATTAGTCCCACAGTATGAAAATTCACTGCAATTCACAGAAATTCACCACCTGCTGTACTTTCTTTGCTCACTCTTTAACTACGCTTCTATGTTTAGAGTGCTTTAGACTCAAACTGACCGGAAGCCCGTGTTCCTTTCCTTCTGTTTGGGCAGTAAAAGCTGAGGAGCTGTCTGTCCTGCAGCGAAGGCGAAGGTACTGAAGATAGACTGTGGGTAGCGAATCCTCTGTAGGTGCTTCCTGAAGATCTCGACCATCTCAGAGGTCACCTCCTCGTCAAACGCCACCTTAATCAGCTGAGACAAATAACAGCTCAAGATCAGACTCCTCAACATGTACTCAAAGCGCAAACCAGGGAGATTTATCAGTCTGTTGACGGCTGAAATACTTTCCTGCTGGGGTCACCACGCCACATGGCAAAACAAATCTGTAAATAATCACTGGAAATTCTGGAGACCAACAACAGGACTTGCTGAACTGCTCTGAACTAGATATTAGGGTTTGGAATAGACTCGTTCCCCAGTCTCTAGGAGGGAATGCTTCCAAGTGGGGTTTGGCCTATTGAGTGCGAGTCTCTGGGATTTCACATCCCCATCCCCCCCTGCGTTCTTCTGTCTTCGGTATTCAGGAGTCTGCTCTAACAGTACAGCAAGCCCCCAGTGGACTGCTGCGCTTAATGAAGGTCTGATAATGCATCCCAGACAGCACAGGCCATCCACACATGGGCAAAGAGGCCCAAATGACCAATACATTCGTACGTGCCTCAGTTTTATAGCCTGTGTTAGTAAAGAGATAGGAATGAGCCATAAAATGTTTATAGCCTTATAGTACATGAAGAACACAACACATATGGGTCTGTTGGTTGGTCTCAATCCAGGATTACATAGCACAGTACACGCTGCAGTACTGAGCCAAAACATACATTTTGCTTCCACAATGATAACAACTGTTTAATGGAGCGTTTCTGAAAGAGCGTTTGATCCGATAGTGTGGTCAGTTATTCTGTAATCATAAGCAAAAAATATGCAGACCCTATGATGGTCCTTGCATCTGCCCTTGCAGTCACTGCTTTACCTGGAATGAGGCGGACCTAAGCTGCAGCCCCTCTTGCATGTTCTGATGAAGCTGGTTCTGAATGGTGATCTTTTTGTCTTTAGTCAGCGTGGACACCGCGAAACTTCTGATCACCGGCTGCTCGCCAACTGTACACACACAGATTTAGACACACAAACAAACACCAAGGACATACAGAACGGTCAGGGCGACAAAAACATAAAATTGATGTTTGGAGACAAAATAGAAAAGGACTCGACTTCGACTTGAAAAAACTTGGACTAGAACCTTCTGACCTAAAAAGAATGCATGCAAGTTAAAAAGAATAATTCTATGAAAAGTATAGAACCCTGCATAGAATGAAAATAAAAACAGAATATAATGCACAAATTTAAATATTGTTTCTTTATCACTGTGTCCAGCACTCTTCAACAACACTCTGTAAGTGTTTGGGAACTGAGGAGACCCATTTACTGTAGTTTGAAAGTGAAATGTTTCTTCGTTCTGGCTGGATGTAGGATCTGCTGCTCAACACTTTCAGCTCTCCTTTACCATAGTTCTCATTTTATAACACGTTTTTAGATGGTGATGGGTTTGGACTGCAGATAGCCCCCCATACCCTAACCCTGGAGGACATGGTGTCCAAAAGGAACATTTTAATTCGTCAGACCACAAGACATTTTTTTTTTTTTTACTTGGCCTCAGTCCATCTTAAATGAGCTTTGGTTCAGAGAAGATGGTGACGGTTGGGGCTGTAGCCTATCCCAGCACTTATTGGGTGGAAGGCGGAAAACACCTTGGACAGGCCGTCAGTCCATTGGAGGCCAAATACGCACACACAACTGGAGGACTTTTAGCACCAATTCACCTTTTTCGGTTAAACTCAAAACTAATTGTTTAATAACTGAATATTAATTATTTTAAATTAAATTACCGAATGTAAGCTTGCGCTACTCACTGGTAGTGTAATCCTATTCACAGTTTTATTCGTGTTTTTTTTTTTTTTTTTTTCCATTGGTCAAATTTATGATTGGCCAGGCTTGCTGTAACTCTAAGAATGTAGCTTGTAGTCGTGTTGTGTTATTAATTGCATCATGTTTTCTATTTATTTATTTATTTATTTATTTATTTTTAACACAACCATGCGGGAAACCTTGCCTAAAGTATCCAGTCTATCCAGTCCAAGTGTAACCTATAAGTTGGCAAATCTTGTGCACACCATAAAATCGTGGTAGGCACCACTGGCACTACAGGCTTGGACAGGACTTAGGACTTGACTTGGGACTTGAGTGTTGAGACCAGAGATTTGTTACTCAACTCACTCACTTGTTCCCACCGCTGATAAGCTCTATATTGTAAAGATAAGCAACTAACAGTTGTTTTGGGCACTGAGTTATCAGCAGCAGTTACTAAATATAGTGCTACTAAGAGTCACAACAGGCGTGAGAGAACTGGACCAATAAAGCAATTTAGAAAGACAGACGTTAATTTACAGCACAGCCAGAGCGAGAGCTCTCTTTTACCTAAGGGATCATGAGGTGTGCCTTTGAAGATGATGCGGTAGGTGGTGAGGAAGAGTGCCCCTTCTGCTGGGAGAATGTGTGGTCCTCCCAGCAGTCCTCCCATGGCCTCCTCTCGGCCATCAGGATCCAGGACCACCCGCAGGCCCTCTGTCACAAGCTCTTCTCCAGGGAGCAGGGCGGGCCGGAGGATCTTTGGCTGTAGAGAACAGGAGTCAGAAATTCTACATTCCCATGCCTTTTACACCACATTCCTAAAAGGCAGCTCTTTGATGCTTAAGGCTGACACTGTGCAGTCTCCTCAGCAGATATGCTGCAATATTATTCAGAACAGAAGACACAGGTCACGCCCCTTGACATAATACCATTCCGCATTAATGATTTATGAAGAACTGTAACTGACACGGACTACAATTCAAACACAATCAAAACTTTATGGCCAATTTAATACTAACCTGCCAAGGCATGATAGTGACAGATGCCATATATGTAGACTTCTTCTTAATTTTCACTAATTATTTTGTTTGTCCTCTGAAGTGGTCAGTTGGCCGCTCACACTGTGCTGGTGTCGTTATCCATCTCGTTAAGAGATAAGCGAGAAAACTGCAAAACAGCTAAGCTTTCGGCCAAGTCGGAAAAATTAGGCTCTTGTCTATTGTAAGAATTTTTGGGTTATCAGAACAAAAGCCCTGCTCTTATATGTGGAGACAGCCCAGGTTTCTCGTATCCAGAGCCAGGGCAGCTCTCCATGGGCCTGTGAATCCAGCAGAGAAATGTTTGCTATGAGGACTGGAACCCTGGAAGAATCTTTGACCGCTCACACATAAGAGAGGCCAGGGAAAAGGGAGGTCAGACCAGTTCTCCGTGAGGGCCTTCTCTGAAGCTCACACTAGCTACGGTTCCCTTTCTGGCCTTTCAACACTCGCAAACAACATTGCTCTCAGACAGTTCTGCATTCTCTCTTCATCACTGAGAAACTATCTAAGGTCAGAACACACAAGCGCGAACGCAAACAGAGGAACAGTCAGCAGACTTGTTTTTGTTGTAGTGAGTGTTCACAAAAACACCTACGTCTTAGCATCACATCATCTAGAGACGCAGCAGCTACAGTCTACTATCTGTAAGCAATGACTTGAGCGTTTGAGGGAGACTAGAAGTTTCACACTGCTTCTATGTCAAGCCAAATTAGAAGAACAGCTCCAGCACCACTCCTCATAAATCTCCAGCCTGATGGATTCAGTTATTTACTAGCTCCAAGTCACTTATATACGTTCTTGGCAGCAAAACCAACGGAATGTCACACTTGGCCTGGTCCACTGGTCCAAGTCAAAGGATTGGGTGAATCCTTTCAGAGGCCTTCTTTCTAGGTATTGCATAGACATACATTTACAACACAGCAAATATGCCACTGTGATTCTTCAAAACGTAGGTCTCAGAAATAGGCGACGCAACAGAACACACTAACCTTCTGGATGGGCGGAAGTCTTCTACTTTCCCGATGGACAGCCTCCAGAGTTTCCATTTGTATGGCCACAATACCTGGACACAAGAGAAATGTCCGCTAACTCTACCAAAATATTATTTTGGCAGTCTGGCTTTAATGATGAATACAACTTAACAGGCAAGCTAGAACCTTTGACCTTAGACAGGAAAAGCTCATTTTACCTGGAATCATGCTGTGCAGGTTCTTAATGTGATCCTGGGTGACTCCACTTTCGGTACAGACCTTGTCAATGAACCGAGCAATGAATCTCACCACAGAGTTGGCAACGTCACTGTTTTCGGAGTCTTCAAATCCGCTCTCGGTGTCAAAGCTTTCTGCTACACTGCCTGCAATACTGGATTGTACATAACAGCAGATTGTAAGACATACCTGTGCACAGTACATGTATGCAGCCTAATATACCAGCCAATCATAGTCAAAAGATTTAGATTTCATGATTAAATTAAAAACACTTTTTAAACCCCAAAAGGCCCCAGTGTTACTGGTTATTAGGGGTGTAAGAAAATATCAAAATATCAAATATCTGTAAGTTCCCGCTATGGCTGCCATAGGGCGCCGATAGCCCACCAAGGCAGAAAAGTGTGAAGCTGACGAAGCCTCATCGGCAGCACCTGGGGGACGGCCAGAAAACAGATCAGAAGTCCCGCAGGTGACTGCCGCACCCTCTCTCTCTCTCTGTGACTGGTAAACGATAGCTCTACAGAGCAAACAAAAGATACAAAGTAAAGAGGATTAAAAATCCCAACAAAAGAGGATTAGAAAAATCCCAAAACAAAGAGAAAAGAGGAAGAAAATCCCAAAGAAAAGAGGATTATAAATCCCAAATAAAGAGGATTAAAAACAATCTCAAAAACAAGAGAGAAGAAAGAAAGCCTAAACATCTTGATTATTTCCTTCAAAGTTATTCTCCCTTTGTTTATTCTCCCGCAATGTTTCGACGCAGTGTTTATAGACCAGTCAGCTCAGGATCAAGAGTGTACTCCTAGTGGCCCCTTTTCCCCTCCCTCCTTTGTTTTCTACATTGTCATTAATGCTTTTACACCACAAATAATGCTTTTTCACGCCAGTGTGGCGAGCATACACTTCTTTATTTTTTTAAATAAAGCCTTTATTTTTGGCTTTCCATTTCTGCACTTAGCTCCTCCCACACCTCGTTCCATTACAATATTTGTGATACTGTATCGATTCTCAAAAACACACTATCGATACACAGATTCCTGGCAGGCAGTGAATCACATGTGGTGTTTAAGCCTCTGACCACTAGGTGGCAGTGTTGTAATCCATTTTCAGCTCCACTCCAACATTAACAAGCAGCACAAGGAAGAAATGCTATTGTAAGCAAGTTCATACAGTGGTGTGTTTTAATAGTGGGATTTGAAAAATCTCAATATATAACTTTGCTTGCAGTATCACAGTATATCGCGATATATTGAATCGTGACTGCTGTATTATGATAAGTATTGTATCGCCAGGTTCTTGCCAATACACAGCCCTACCCGCTATCCAACAGTTTATTGTTTTAAATCCTCAAACAGGCAGTAAATAATGAACTGTACCTATTAACAATTGGCCATTCTGAAATGTAGTACACTGAACGAGGACGCTTTAAAGACAAAGTGACTATAAAAACAACCACAATCCTCCTTTGGAAATATAAGCAATCAAATTCTAAACAAATTAACTCAAAGCTGGGACAAAGTCCATTAGGCTTGGACAGCAACACCATGTACAAATGGGAAACTTCAATGCCAGCCTCTCTTGGGTTTACTACTAATTTAGCGTCTGGAAAAGTGATGTAACTCTTCCTCACTGTTTACAAATACACAGACAAGTTCCAGACACATTCAGCAAGAAATCAAAACAAGTCTGGAGCAAGACTTACCAAAAGATCCTAACAATGACAAAAGAGATTAAAGATTTTCCCTCATACAAGCTGTGTGTCAGGCAACGAACATGAAGCCCTTTTTAAGCAAACCCACTTAAAACAGCCATGAAAACGAGCTGAAACGATTGTGAGCTTTGGCACAAAGGTTAGTAACGTGCACTGACAGCTTTCAGTGTCCGCGCTTCACTAATGTGCTATAAATGGCTACTGTGAAGCCCGGAGAGAAGAAGACCAAGGAGTCAGGCTCTGGAGATACATGGGTTGGCCAGTTTCCATCCTCTTTGTGTGCAAACTTTCCCAAAACTCACTCACTACAAAGCTCTGGGTCGCCCCACGCTGTTGCTCTCTCCACAACGGGCCAGCACATTTCACCCACTCAGCTGAGGCAGGGAGCCGCAGTTAGGTTGCTACCGGCGCCAGCTGGAGGAGGTGGAGAGGATGTGGCACATAACTGGATACCTCTCCTGAGGAACTCACACCATGTCCTCAGCTGACACCCCCACACCTGTCAGCACCTTCCCAAAAACTGCTTCTCTTACGGAAAAGAAGAATGCTCTATCGCCATAATAACGCTCTGGGCTAGACTTAGGCTAATTTAATTCTGTCTAATTGCCCTTCAGAGGCGCTAGAGCCTTGGCCATTATTGTAACTCTCCTGCCTCACTACTTTCCTGATCGGCAGCCACACAGCAGATGAGAATGCCACACGAATAAAACCTCTGTCATTATAAAGGCCATTACACAACGCAGACAGGCTTCCCTTTGTGTGCAGCAAGCTGCTCTGGATAAAGGCACCTGACTATGAACTGACAAAGCATTAAAACATGACCGATCAGAACCAACAGATCATGCTACCTGCATGTTTCACCTCTCACCAACTCTCACAGACCAGATTGTGCTAAACGGGGACTTCAAAAGACAGAGATCATTTATTGGCTCATGTGAGGTTGGCAGGTCAGAATGTGTGCAATGTAGTATCATCCAATTTCTGTGGTCATTGAATTTTGCATTGCGGGAGGCGGAGGGTTGGGTGGGTCGGAAAAAGACACACTGTGTGAGTTTTCAGAAAGTAAGAGCCAAAAAATGATAGAGGCTACTCCCAATTACATATGCCTCTGACCTGCTATCGGGGTCAATCCCCCAATATGCCTTTCCAGCACAGCAAGAAACGTAACAACCCCACACAGAGAATATACAACCTTAAGTTTCGTCTCAGAAACATGTAGGCTTAGTTTGTTCTTGCTTATGGTTGTCGTTGTGTTTGGTATGGTTTGCCAGTTTTTGCTATAGGTTTAAAAAAAGAATCACATGATTACTGATTTTTGGTACAATAATAAAACAGTTGGCCTAATTGCTACATTGGGGAGTAAGAAAATATTACTACACTTTTTTTGTTTTGCAATGTTTGTTTTTCAATGCTATAATTGTGATACTGATTGTGCTATCAACCTCTATTGATTTTAATTAACAGTTTACCTACAAAGATTACAGCTAAAAGTGGTTTGTGTTGTGTTTAAACTCCTGAACACTAGATAGCAGTGTTGTCATCTACTTCAAGCCATTAGCGCTTTTAATCCAATGTAAAGTAGTAGCGCAGTGGTGTGCTGACAATATTATTAGCATTAGCCGATCTACGAATAAGGTGGTCTGTTTATACACTATTTTCCTAAAATTTGAATATAAAAATAAATTTCAGCCTCGTTAGAGTATTGTAATGTATCAAACCAAATCATGATACGCATCCAATCGCCAGCCCTAATCTTACTGTTAATGTAGCTTTCCTCCACAGTTATTACAGTTATTAGTAAAAGGCTATTATAAAAATATCATGCTTTGTCTTTAACTCTTATGTAAGCACAACCCAAAAATGTTATTTCTTTGCTTTTCGTGACAGATGTCCTGCATCAAAGTTCTTCATGTATTTATAATAAAATAATACAAATCTACAGACGATTCACAATACAACTGTTAACTAGTCTAATTTTAGGTGGAGCTGAACTGTAGGATGGTAAGTAGAGTTAGTTACTGATGCTCTACGTGGAGTATAGAGTTTCTAGATATATCAGTAAAAAATATCTGCAGTAAGAGTCATCTTGCCTGTTGGTGACTATGCTGTTGCTGCCGCTCTCCCAGTCCGCCGTGGGCGCAGCCCGGAGAAGCTTGTTCTTGCTGGCGTCCAGGGGAACAAGGAGATAGACCATGAGGCTGGCGTAGTGGATGGCCTGGCTGAACACCGTGCTCTCCTCACTCTTCACCAGCTCCTGCTGCTTCTCCTTACTCAGGCTGGGCCAGGCTCTCAACTGCTCAGCAGCCAAGTCCATGGCCGTCCGCTCTGACTCAGTGGAGGCCGCTGGCGGCGAGGGGCCCGGCTCCTGTCGGTCAGGTCATGGGGGACATGGGAACCAGAAGAGTGAAAAGCAGCAACAGTGTTTTCCCAAATGGGAAGATAAGCTGTGCAGAGGTTGTTTACTGGAGTGACAAACATTCTCTCACACCTCGTTCTAGTGTTTGCTTCTGAGACATTCAAATACCACGCCGAGTTACCCACCGGTATTAAGCAGTAGTTAATAACATCAAGTCGTACTTTTGTTAACGCTTAGACTGACATGTTTATGACATAGGCATTCTGTATTTACAAAAGATTAATTTGTCTACGCAACAGATGCTGCAAAAAAGAAGAAAAAAACATTATATGTTTTGATATGACAGAAATATTTGGACTTGTTTATATACAGTATGTCAGAGGTCGATTTGTTGAATATTTCAAATGATAGCAAGTCTGGTGTCCTCTAATCTGGGTCTGTACCTTGATGAGCTGCTTGTCCTCAGGGGTGTTGAGGTATAGGGCTCGGATCTGGTTCTGCACCTCGGAGTAGAAGGTGGCCTCCCAGAACTGCTGATTGGTCCAGATAGGGTGTTCCTGCACGCAGGTGTAGGCAAACTGGTTCACCCCAGGAGCCAGTTTCTGTAAGCAAAACGAGATCATTTTAACTGACATCCATTACATCTTTTCCTGAACAGTCGCTTGTCAAATACCAACTCACTGATGACTAGGGCTGCACCTAACGATTAATTTCTTAATCAATTAATCTGACGATTCTTTTTTTGATTAGTCAATTAATCTAATGACTAATTTTTAGATTACTTCAACGTGAGTGTGTATTGAAGGTACCTTAAACGCATGTGATCTATAAATGGTTAAAACGACTAAATGTCTACACTCTGCCTCGACTTTTAGAGGCACAAATGACACTTAGCCTACACGCCTCATGGATAAAAACTCAAACAGTTTGTGGACTATGTGTTTCAGAGAGCAATTTGAGAAGCAGCTACGTGTGTTTTAAAGCTGCCACGGTATCGAGAACAGCCTTAGGTTCTACACTGGACGATTAAGAAACGGTTAGCAATGTGACTTTTCAAGTGACTCTACTGAAAGAAACATGTTACACGTGTTAATAATCTTAAAATAATCTACTAAAATAAGAACAACAAGTAAACAGGTGCTGTCCTGCCGCTGTGTTGATAAAGCTCTACGGGATGTTTGAGCTTCAAGTGCTCGTGTATAGCAGCTGTACTGTTGTGATCATCTCCACTGTGCAGAGCTGGCAGAGCACCACACTGTTAGATGTACGTGAGAGATTGTTTGTAGCTGCAGCTTGCGCTCCGGATAAATCCATGCTTTCAGTAGGCACGGCCATCTTTGCCATGCATCAGTCCACGTTATGATAATCGACGTAATTTAATAACCGATTACGTTGATTACATTGATGCGTCTTTCCAGCCCTACTTATGACACCAATGGATTCATAATCTTGGCTATTTTGATTCCTGTCATGCTTCTTCAGTTGGCAACTATATACAATACAGCAGCTTGGCCCTTGAGCTCAGAGTCTAGCTGGTGAAAGCAGCTGGGCTACAAAGAGCTTTGCTCGTTTAAAGACTGTAAAAAAAAAAAAAAAAATGGTGAAAATAGAAAAACAATGTGGAACTGCCAGAAGTTTCAAAGCAACCAATCATTGTTTGTGGCCATAATTTGCTCACCGCATACAGTAAGGGCCCACACCGAGCGAGAATGGGCCTGGCTCCCAGAACAAGCTTTAAAAACATACTTGGGTTTCCTCCCCACCCCAGTGCTTTCAGATGCAAATCACAGCACCTGTTGATTGTCTGCTAATCCCAGGGGACATACAAGCGGTCTGCCTGCTAAAGACATACGGACTGTTTTCGGCTTCTGTACATTTAAAGCCAACGCAAACGCAACTGAGCTCATGCAGGGAACAATGTCTCATCGCCACAAACAATCCAGAACATGGGGTACACTCGCAGCTTGAATGAAGCCCCTTATTAGATTAGCATCTGATTTCTTTTCCTCTCAAGCTTCAGAGTGCACCACACTGGCGATCCCCTCTATTACCCACTTCCCCCTCAACCAAACAAACCACAGCCGCAATCGAAATGACAGATGGAAAGAGAACGTGTCAGCTGAGATACAGAGAAAAGTGAAGAGAGCGAGAGAGGGGGGAAAAAACGATACTAAGAAGGCCTGACGATACGGAAAGAGGGGAAAAACAGATTTCGGAAGCCTCAGAGAAAAACTCACAGGGCAAACAAGCAGAGCAGTCAAAGTTGAAGATCTCCTGCATTAGAGACCTTCAGCAGCCTCTCCTCCGTTAGATGGCAGCAGAAAGCTACCTGCTGCTGGATTGCATCAGCTAAGCTCGGTGTGTTGCCGCCTCTGGTCTGCAATAAATCCACACGCCGTGCCTTTATGTAAACTACAGAGGTGAAGCCAGAGTCTTGCAATGAGGTGTGTGCACTTTTCCTTACGCGTGCGTCTCGCTCACTGGGCAGAGAGACAAATGTGAAAGCCTGTTTAGATGGATGCTTCACTTGCCGCGTTTGAAATGCACATGCTCATACACATTTCTCCAAAAGCTTTACGACGTCACTGACCGCTGTTAATCTGTTTGTCTACAGTACTGGAGTATCCTTCGGAGTATTCTTTGTGCTCCCGGTCTGCTGGCATGCTGAAAGCAATTACTACATGCTGCTTTAACTGAATAACTGGAAAAAAAAACGAAAAGCATGCTATTTTTCCAAACTTATGTAACGTGAATGCAGGGTTATAAACTGCACCTGCGTTCAGCGGGTGTTTGTGAAGCTTGCAGGAAAGCATTTGTTACAAATAAATGAATGTTCTGCCTGTCACATTGCATCATCCACGCTAATAATTTGTTTGCCGGCTGACTATCATTCACATCGACCATGTTTTCTTCATCACATTTCACACGGCTCCTTACTGACGACAAAAAGGCTCAGTGTGTTTGGCATTATGTGATACAAACAAGGAGCCGCCGTTAGAGAGTGCTACCAGGGACCCATCATTCTTGGCTGCAGCCTTGCTTTTGGAACTACTTCAGGAATCAATGTAGAAGAGAGATGCTGGCCAAGGAACCCACACTGCAGGTGAATACAAGCTGACTTAAACTAGCTGAGGATATGAGACTCATGGGATGAGGAGAATGGATCATGGTGTCTGGTCTCTGTTTCTAAAGGTCGACGTATACGGACTGAGATTGAGTTGTTTTTCGAGCTGCACACCAGAAGATCGGCTCAGCCAGCTCTGTGATATTTGTCTTCATCACGTGTGTGTTATTTGACTGGCGGATGATGGAGTGGAAGCCTGAGTGAGGACGGGTTTGTGTGCGCCTATGTGGAGTCTGTTTTGTAGCTACAGATGTGATGTGGTCAAGGTAACCTGTTGCAGCCACAGCGTTAGATTTGGGGTGTGAGGGTATTTGGGGAGAATGTGGATACACTGTACTCTGCACCGAGCCAGCAACACGACACGGCATGGCAGGATACAGGAAGACCTAACACATAACAGCTATAGATCATTCCGTACGCGCACATGCATGTGCACTTCCCTACGAGCACATATACAGAATCAGGGGGTGCCGTCCCTTGCAATATGGACCCTCGTACATCTGATCAGCATGCTAAAGTGGGGCCCTGGCGTAGTCTTAGTGAAGGGAATGTAGGTCTTTAACCCAGAAAAATCAGAGGCCTCCAGTGCCAGAGGGATTCGCCATGTCTCATAAAAACTGTCTGCATCGCGTCAGGGGACGAAGGGGGGGTGGGGGGAACACTCAGGCTTTGATCCATGAACAGGCTTGGGTAACGCCATGATTTACAAGTATTTTGGAACACATGATCTGCTGTCCTTGCTTGTTTAATACTAACACACATTTTTCTGCGGAGCACACCAGGGAGTCGAAAAGACCCCATTCGACCTGAATAAACAGGTTTAGTTGTTTAACAGGGGCCTGGGGGGGCTCTGCTAAACAGCTCTAACTACATTGTCCCTTAAAATATTTGTGTCTGGGAGCACTAAAAGCCATCTTAAACCAAACAATGCTCTTACGACTGCGAGATTTAACAAACTAAACGTCAGAGGAACAACAACACGTTACGTATCGGGCCAAACCGGCCCTGGCCATGTACGATGACCGCAGGACACTTGGTAATCGGACATGCCGCGATGTAAGGTAAACACGGGGAGGTCAGGATCTGGACAGTATAAGGGGTCACGCTAGCAAATCACTGCATCTAGTTTGAGGAATATAACAGCTTGACAAAGAAAACCCTCAAATCCCTCGCTACACAAACTGTGACTAAAAGAATGCAAACAATCGTACAGCGTTGGCTCGGCCTCTGGGTCTGTGGACCGGCTGTTCCCAATTCATTTTCCACAGCATGATCTAAAACCTGCCAAGCTCAAATATGCCTTTAAGATATTGCTGGATCTTTCCTCACAACTTGTCAGTGTTGGTAACCTCTGATTCAGGTGAGCAAGTTTTCATGTGACCCATTTCGCTGGACGTTGACGAGCTGTACCGTCTACAAAAGCTGAGGAATTCAGCGCGAAGCGTCAGCAGCCAGCACCGTGTGAGGACGAGAACCGGTGAGATCTCCAAGGAGCAGTAAATACTATAGAGCTTGTATGAGCATGAGAACAAGGTGGTGAATTAACTCTTTGAATGCAGGAATGCAGCATGGGATAAGACACAGGTATTACTTCTCATAAAGCAGCAGCAGCAGCAGACTTGATAAGGCTCAAGTATCATCCCATTACATCAAGGTCAAGAAATATAGAAGAGGAATTAAATAATCTGTTGCCCCATGATGCCACCTGTGCTGTAACATCTCTGGGATCTCTGAACATCAAAGCAAAACCTAGGTTTGAAAGAATGACTAGTGCAACTAGCGCAAAGAGCTTCAAGGGATATAAGATGAAGTTCTAAAGGAGTGCTAACCCTGCTAACTCACAGAGAGGGCAAGCAACTAGAGCAACAATACAACATGTTACATATCTGGCCAAACAGGCCTGGGCCATGCAGGATGACGGCAGGACACAGTGTAATTGTAGCTAAGACGTACCGCGATGGAAAGTAAACACGGCGAGGTCATGTTTACTCCATATCGTAGCTACACGAATAGGAGAAACCACAGAAAAGTCTCAAGAGAAGTCTTAATAGGCATCTATCGACACTTGTTTTTCTCAATAATTGTATTTATTAATGCACTACAGAAACTGTGCTTAACTATATCCAAAAGGACATCACTTCAGTTATACTATAACTCATCAATCAGTGCCTTGGGACCAACTGGACAACAGCAAACTGGAAAATATGCATAAAACAACCTCATTAAAAAAAAAATAAAAAAGTTGGGACACTTATCCAAATGCATACGTCATGTTCAAACCAGTTCTCCAAAATCCAATCTCATGTTTTCCAAAGCTACTCCTGGAAAGCTACCATCCAGATGGAGCTCATAATTTCATTAACATTCTGAAAGATACTGCTTTAGAAAACTCGAAGACAGACTTGAATTAGTCTGAAAATATTGTCGCTTGGTAACGACAAACAAAATTTAAGACTTCAGATATGTTCAAAACACCAAAATAAGATGTGTAAAATATACTGAGGTCACGCAAAGGGAGGGGTTAAAAAAACAACTAACAAACCTGGTTGAGCATCAGCTGTGAAACCGTGGCAATCCATACCTAGAAGGCTTCAAGGTCTCATCCATATATACACAACAAAATACAGACCTAAATAATAAATTCCACATTTAAACCACACAAAAACAAGAACATTCATTCCAACTCGGTCAAAAGCATTTAAAAAGAAATCTTGCATACCAGCTGCTGGATGTCACAAGACAGAAACACTGTTCAGAGATTCTCTTCTGCGCGTTTATCAAAAATAAATAATTAAAATAATTAAATAAACCAGCATTTTACAGCTTAATAGCAGCAAACGCGCCAAGTATTTGCCAAGGCCAGGCGCTGGTTAGGCACGAGACCGTGAGCTCGTTGAAAGGTCTATAAAACCAGAAGGAGGCAAGTCTATGAAAATTTAAAAAGTGTTCAACAGTTGTAGAGAGCTGGGAAAACTAAACATGATCGGGTGATAAATCCCTGGAGGTTCTGACCTAGTTTCTTCTACTGCCGAGATCCACAACGTTTCCCCAAACACAAACTCGCCTGGACACACTGGCTGTGTGTGCTGGCAGTAGATCAGTGAGCAGAAGCAACAAGTGCGCTGGGATCGATGAACGTGAGCGATCAGCCAAATACCGGAGGCCAGGAACAGTCACAAACAACACATCTCAATGAGTTAATGAGCCTCTAACATGAAGGCCTCTACTAGTCTACTGAGATCTGCTTGTCAAATAGCTCAGCATAAAGCTACTTGTTCTCTGACCGGCTATGGCTCAGGCTTTAGTGAAGTTTTAGACTGAGCGAGTTTGCATTCGCCCTATTATTCCAGACCAGTGAATCACAAACTGGCCACTAGGTTACATCCAATACAAAGGGTTGACAGCAATCTGGTAGACCCCGGAGGGAACCACAGCAGACGCAGTTTCTAAGAGCTTGGGCCCGGTTATCCCCCTCCCCACTCCACCGCTGGCCTGCACTCACACTGCCTTTATCAATCCGCGCCCGAGCACGCTAATGTCATCACAACTCGACTTTTATTTGGAAGAACAGCGCGCTTACACAACACGATGGAGTTCATGATTGTTTAACATGAGCGTCACTGACGTCATGTTTGAGTTCCAGCAAAATGAACCAATCACATGAGGCTCCAAGCGGGCCCGGGCACGGATAGCGCTCACACTAGAAGCGAACCAAGGTCCAAGCGAATCGTGCCCTGGCCCATCTCTTCAAGCGGGCTGGTTCAGAGCGATCACACTACTCAAATCACAGAGCCTAGTGTGAGTACGCCCTTAAATAGAGCAGAGCACTAGGATAGGGGTTATACATTTGACAGTGTGCAATGCAGATGATTCGCCTATGTTTTACTGTTATCCTTGTTTTGTTTCCAAATCACCACTTCACAGCCTCGTTCACTCCACACACAGCACACACAATAGACCTGGCACGTTAGCACCCCCAGCACGAAGATCAGTCAAATAAGCAATCCTCTTGATCAGGGGGCCAGATTGGACAATACAGTATATATATATATATATATATATACACACACACTGTAATCAAAATATGAAAAACACAAATGTACAGAATAATGAATAATTAATAAATAATTTAAATTTACTGTAATTTCAGCAGTAAAAATGTTACTATGTACTAAACATTTTGTTTGAACATGTGCTGATGTGCTGCTCACTAGAAAATGTTATGAAACTCAGTCAAACATTTGTAGGCCAAAGTGTATATGCTTACACACAAAATATAGCTTGTATAAAACCATAAGCGTTGACTGTTATATCGCTTGAAACGCACGCAGACATTTCCGCATGTATAGGGAGTATAAATGAGCCTTAAATCAGCCTTAAGTTTATTTAACTTCGCCTTGCTAGCACAGCGAAGTACCTACAGGCCATTAAGGGTGATTCCGCAGGCCAATAAAAATCTGACTGCACCCCTGCCGTAAATAACACATATTACAATACCACAAAAATGATGTCACCGTTATTGAAACATATCTTATTGTGGTAAATACTGATACTGAATTATTGTCCAGGTGCACGCATAGTGATACACACATGATTAGGCTTTATTTCATCTAAGAACATTAAAACAATCACCAAATGTATTCTCAAGCTAGAAATGCTGAACAACCAGCGTTGTATAAGTCTGATCTGCCACAATCTTCCATCCGTGATAAGCCTGTAAACTCAAGTGAGTAACCCAGCACTAGGGCTGGGCAATACGGGAAAAATCTTATCACGATCATTTTTTTCATATCAGTCGATATCGATATATATCACAATATAAATCAAATCACTATTTCCTTTTTACTTTAAGTGAGAAGTGAAGACATCAAAATTTACAAATTTTGTTAGTTTTTTTATCCTCTCATTTATTTTCTATCAGAGGATAGACAAATGTACTATAGAACATTACACAACTGTATTTCAAATAAATTACTCTCTGTCGGCTCAAATGGGGAGCTGGTTTAGCGATTCTGTTTTGGGTAGAAAATAAAGTTTCCCTCCTCGAGATTTTTGGTTATTAAGTCAACTTTGCCTCAGTGTTCTCACTCGAACTCCTACAGTATGCGTGGCTAAGATTGCCGCGGCCACTGAAAGCATGGATTTATCCGGAGCGCAAGCTGCAGCTACAACAATCACTCGCGTGCCTCTAAAGTTGTGAAAGTAGAGTCAGAGCGTAGACTTTTAGATCATGTGCGTTTAAGGTAGCGTTTAATACATCAAGTCTAGGATGGTCATGCGTTTAACTCATGCTTCGGCCTCCCAGACTAAACTAATCTTATCCCTAAACACTATCCTTCTCCGAACTAAACACTCCTGTATCTGGATCCGGGACTAACGTTGGGGGAGATGAAGAGAAAGACACAGACAGACACAAAGCTAACAGCCCCTTCATCTCCTGCCAAGCCCGCCTCGAGAAGCACGCACAGTGTGGTTAAGTACAAGACTACTGGGAGCGGAGAGAGGATGGAAAATGTGTAGACCTCGAGAAGCATGCACTGGGGGTCTTTCGTGCGATACAAAGATTATACGAGCACATTCTGAGAAAGCAACACACTGTGAAACTGCTGTGCAGCATTTTTCAGGGTGTTTTTAAACACAAACGTCCACATTTTAGGTAACAAATTGATTACCAAACAACAAGTGGCGGGTCTAACCTCAGTGGCCTTGCTTTGCCATTTGCGTGAGAAAACTGCCGATGAACACGGCTTCCATTGCCAAGCTGGGAAAAATCAGCTTTTTGGAGCAAGAAGGAGTGCATAAGGATTCATTACTCTCTCTCTTTCTCTCTCTTGGCAGCTGGATTCCTAGTCAGTGTTGGAGATCCATCTCACCTCCTCGTACGCTTTTTTTTACGTAATGCTTTAATCAGGTTTGCGGTTACGTAAAAAGATTAGGAAGAACAGAGAAACCGATATGTTTGAGCAATGGCTTTCAGATGTCTTAATCGGGGTTAGACCCGAAGACGCCTGGACAGCTGGTCAGTGACCTGTTCTCTGGCTCTCCGGAGCAGTTTCAACAGCAGGTGCTAAAGGCTACATCCATGCAAAGGATGTTCTGCGACTGGGGAAGCACAAACAACTATCCGTCCAGCAAACAAATCACAAGATGTTTAAGCGTCTTGGATGGCACACCAAGCGAAAACAAGTCTCAATTTAGAGTTTGTGGGATTTGGACTCAGGGAATTCGAGATCCGATCCAAGATGCGCCATATGCTGTGGTCTGGAGTTCGCACAGCCTACAGGCTTCATCCTGATTTCGAAGAATCCTTGGTAATTCTCAAATTAGCATGTCAAGTTCCCCCCCACTCACACTCCCTGGTGGAACACCTACTACACTGAGGAACAGCTGCAAATATGATAAATCAAACAATTTAAAGAGCGGGAAAAAGAATTTTTCGTTGGAACCGGAACTCTGAAGAGCTTCAAATCCTCCCGAAGCAAACTGATATAAAACAAGCCGGTGACGGGCTCCCATAGTTGTTGCTCCCAGGCCCAAGGCAGATGTGCAGCAAATGTGTTTACAGTTGAGGGTTTAGGACTAGGACGGAACAGGTGCTGTTTCCATGGTAAGGAAGAGGAATCGCCCCCCATGACTTTAATAGTTACATCACAAGTCCCACAGGCCAGCATTGAGTCATTTTGTGAATGCACTCCAGGGCAGCCGGCGTTCACATGCACACGGCGGGAACGCAACAGAGGTCCGTTGTGTCTGTCCCTATGGCGACAAGCGTGTTGATTAGTGCTTATTTCGTGTCGTAACCTGCAGCCACTCAGAGGCATGAAACCACAAATCTCACCAGACCTTTGGGGTTTGTGAAAAATGCCTATTTCTGCATTCCTCCAATGATAGCTGATGTCTGACCATTTCCACTGCTTTCTATTATTGAGGGGCTGTTGCAAAGTGGGCGAGAGAGGAAGTGTAGCCAACGTGCAAGAAGCACCTCTTCTGTGTTTGCTCCTCAGAGATCTATAACTCATAAATGCCTGTTGTGAAGCAGAAGACGTCATATGTTCAATACTTCTTTGAGCACAACGAGAACCTCCTGTCTACCAGACAGAGCAAAAGTGTGAAGTGGCGAGAGAGCTAGAGATAGACAGAAAGAGAGAGACTGACCAACACAGCCTCAACTCACCACTGCTTATTACTTGTGCTGACCCAAATTATTACTTGAGTACTTAATTGAGTAGCCCTTTATTACACCAGCATTTGATTCTAAATGTAGTATTTGGAGGCTTTGGCCAGTTACAGTCAACATGTTTCAATATAAATAAATAAATAAAATAGGTATCCATATCATCTCTCCTTTCCATGTGGCCATTGAAGCCACCATCCTGTGGGAGTACTTGGAAAGACACAAAGTAAAACACAACACAGTACCAGTTGAGTACATCATGCTAGCATGACAAGTTTGATAAAACTTCTACAACATGTAGGTGCAGTAATTCTCCGGAAGTCATATGTGAGGAAGATGCTAAGACCTGTTAGCTTGGTGTCGTAAATCTGTTTGTTGTGATGAGCTCTGTAAATGTTGGAGAAATAGAAATCTGGTGCTGGGAGTCTGGCGTGGGTCTAAAGTTCCTTCTAACCTTTAGTCCACTTGCAGGATGTAATCACAGTTTCAGTTAGGAGTGTCACGATAAGCATGCTGATATACGTTTATATGGAGGTCACAAGACTATATTCACTGTGAAATTGTGTCATTAAATGCCTAATGCAGGGAAATGTTTCTATATTTCCACTTTACAGAATCAAATCAAATACTGTTTCAACCAACTTGTGAACACATCACCCAAATAAATCAGTGACCAACGCATCATATCATGAAATTTGCAGATTGTTACATTCCTAGTGCCAGAGGTCTTATCTCCTCAAGACTGAGCTCTTTCATAGAGAAACCACTTTTTTAGCTGCCTGAAACACCTCTAGGAACTTCAACCCTTCAATCTCCTTTACAAGGTGACCTCACCCTAACACTGCTGACTTGTTCTTCCTGACTTTCAGGATCGGACTCTGGCTCTAACTGACAGGGCGGAATCAACAGCCCTGTCAGAGGGTGAATACAGATGTTCCGTTTGAGAATAATACTTTTGGCAACTTTAACACATTTTGAACGTCTTTGAGGGTACAAATAATTATGAAACTTTTATTATAAGATCAATTTTAGGATCTAACAACTGCTAACAAGTATTCCACGCTTGTCCAGCCCTACTTATCATCATTTGCTGGAACTGTTCAGCAAATCATACTGAAATCCTGTGGAGGCCTGACCTCCAGACCTACTCACCCGATAGAACGCTGTTGTCAGAGGCAGCAGGGCTGCGGCCACTGTGTACTCTTCAGCGTTTGAGCAGTCCTGCAAGCAGACAAAGAGAAAGGAAGGATGAGCATCAAAGTATCAATGGCTGTGATAGGGCAGCTTCATTCACAGCGAAAGAAACAAACCATTGGAGTATAATTCTGATGGCAGAATCACATCTGTTTCATATTATCAAATGATCATTTCTGGTTTCTAAGGCTATCAAACAGTCTTTTTATATCTGTGTTACTCGTCAGTGTCCTGGCAAGAGCGTTTAGCATTAGGTCAGCAGTAACTGCCCGTTCCATATGCTTCCAATACACTTATATAATCTCTGCTCTTGGCAGACTACTTTTCATGTCATTTAACAGAATGCTTGAAATTTAAATCACTAAATGATTTGCATTCTCAAGAGATATTACAGTAACTGGCTTCAAAAGCTTCAAAAATCACACTTGTCCAAACTGTTGGGTCATTATATAAAAGAACATCAACTGCTCCAGTGATATCATCATCTTTCTGGAATACCGTCTTCAACAGCACATGGCAATTGTTCAAAAGCGTGATACTTTCTTAACTTGCTGATAAAAGTAAAAAGAGGTTTACAGTACTCTCCAGAATTACTGGCAACTATTGATAAGCACATGTGTTCAAAAACTGTTTCAGCCATTTAAAATGAGGACCTTCAGAAACCCCCTTTAGAAAATTCAAGCCCCTGTCTGGTTTTAAATATTTAAAAATATACTTTAATACTGAAGGTACACCACAGAGTAAGTATTTACTAATATTACATTGAATATTATCATGCACCGATCAGCCATAACATTAAAACCACCTCACTGTCCTATCATCAGTTTCACTGACCATATAGCAGCACTTCATAGTTCTACACTTACAGACTGTAGCTCATCTGTATCTCTGTATACTTTGTTACCCTGTTCTTCAATGATCAGGACCACCACAGAGCAGATATTATTTGGATGGTGCATCATTCTTAGCACTGCAGTGACACTGTGTGTTAAGTGTGTGTTGTGCTGGTGTGAGTAGATCAGACACAGCAGTGCTTCTGGAGTGTTTAAACACCTCAGCCTCACTACTGGACTGAGAATAGTCCAGACAACAGTGTCCTGTGGGCACTAATACAGGACTAGAGGAACACAAACTGTGCAGCAGCAGATGAGCTACTGACTCTGACTTTACATCTACAAGGTGGACCAACAATGTCTAATAGCGTGGACAGTGAGTGGACACAGTGTTTAAACACTCCAGCAGCACTGCTGTGTCTCGTCCACTCACACCAGCACAACACACACTAACACACCACCACGTCTGTGTTGCTGCCATGCTGAGAATGAGCCACCACATAAAACATATCTGCTCTGTGGTGGTCCTGTGGGGGTCCTGACCATTGGAAAACATGGTAAAATGGGGGCTAACAAGAGTATACAGTGAAATAGATGAACTGCAGTCTGTCATTTTAGACCTGCAAAGTGCACCTACATGGTAAGCAAGTATATCGCCTGTTCGATTCTCTGGACCAATAGCACGTGACTGAAGTGCCCTTGAGCAAGGCACCTAAGCCCAACTGCACCACGGCTGCTGTCAATAGGGCTGCTCTGGGCAAGTGTGCTCATTGCCCCCTAGTGTGTGTGTTCACTAGTGTGTGTATATGTGGATGTTTCAGTGCATGGATGGGTCAAATGTGGAGGTCGAATTCCGCTGTGTGTAAACACAAGTGGCAAACAGTGGCTAATTCTAACTCTAACTCTAAAGTTCAGCTGATAAAATAGGCAGGTACTGTAGAAACAAGGTGGTGATTGTAATGATCTGGGTGATCTGTGTAGTCTAAGTTTTGATAAGTAATTGCGAGCTGCTGCTGCTCAGAATTGCGAATTGTGGTGATGCCAGCCGTTCTGTGATCTGACATGCCCTCACAATTCGTAAACATCTTAAACCATCAATTGGCCAAATTCTGACCCGGACAAATCCAGCAGAAGAAACCTACGAAACCATTTAAAAAATCTCTCCAGAGAAGGATTCTCAGCCAGTTCATAATAAATTCAACACACAGGCTACGGATAACAGAGGACAATCAGGAAAAACGAGCAGACGGGGTCTTTAAATTAGTCAAAGAACAAAACATACACACAGTACATTCTCATAAGTCTGAATCAGGGGGAGATCATATAAATCGAAGACCATTCCAAAAAACAATCTCACCAGATCCCTCAATGCCTCTGGTTCTCGCTTGTGGCGTCTCCTTTTTACAGTGTCCAATAAATAATTTAATAAATAATAAAATAAGAAATAAAAATATAAGCACTTTACAGAAAAAAAACTACCACAATCATTACGCTATACAAGCTACAGTACAGGCCAACAAATCCAACATCCTACTCAACAGAGATATTCTGGTCTGAGAGCAGATGAACAAGACAAATTTCACACTTTTTGAGCTATTATTTGCACTTCGGCTGTCGGTTATGAAATCTTTTGGCATGAACAGTATAAACAGCATCATTTTTTATTATTTGTTTTTATTTACTGGTCAAAATTGTAAGCATTTTTTTTCTGAAAAAGGAGGATGTGCCAAAAATGTCCAACCAAAATAGTAAATAAATAAATTATTTTAAAAATAAACAAATAGAGACGAAGACGATCATTGCAAAAACCACATCCTACATTCAGTGAAACATGTTTGTGAATTTATAGGAATGCTTTGCATCACTGCCATCTGGAATATCTAAATTAGTTTCAAATTTGTTCTGGACTAAAGAATCATCTAGAATCTCCTGATATCTGATGAAGTATATGAGGCCATGTATCCTAACCACATTCTTAGAAAACAGCTCCACATAGCTCCATCACAGCTGTACCACTGTGGTTATTTTCTACATGGTCTGGACTCTTACTATACCAAACTCATGTCTAGCGAAGCCAAGAATGCCCAAAATCCGGTTCCAATCAAACTTCCAGTGATGTTTAGCAAAGTCCAGGCACTTATGCTTATATTTTGGTTACAGCAGAAGTTTTCTTCTTGCAAGCCTGCAGGTGGTGTTTGATTATATTTTTGGGGGCCTTGGCCAACTCAGGATGCAACCAACTCCTGTAGTTGCCCAACTGTGACCGCTAAAGAAAGTCCTGCCACTAAACCTCTCTTCATAGTGTTTAGGCATAAATCAAATGTGTCTTCTTCCAGACACGTTCATCAAGTTTTTACTGTCCTAATAGAGCAGATTATCGTTTTCAAGCATGAAGCTATTAAATAGTCAATGACTTACGAAGATCAGTCATCTCTTATTGTATTTCATTTGTGTAACCTCTGATCTAAAGGTGGTCAGCCTGTGTGGCAAACACAATTTTATATCTCACCAAAGCATGTGCACTTAAAAAACAGGCTCAATTTAAATGGGAACATGTGACTTAAAGAATATAAGAAATTATAAATAAACAGCTGACATACATGGGATTTCTGGCCCCATATCCTTTCACACTCATCTTAGGAGATCCGGGATTCTTTGTATAAGAATTAATAGAAGAGGCAACAGAGCCGATGACTAAGCAGAAAACGCACTCTGAGAGAAGAAGTGCTTGCAGGACTGTGACAAGCAGCTGGTTTTAAGACAATATAAATACTGAGCATCACAGAGGAAGTGGAGAGTCTTCACTGCTACATCAGGAATGAACCTTTTAGCCACACAGAGGTTAAAATGTTACATTTAGCTCATTTAAAAGACTTGAGGGGTTTTTTTTTTGGTTGGAAGGTGTTTATGTTTATATATTCCTGTGTCCTGTGGAATGCCTTTTCACAGCCACCACCCCCGACCCCCACTTTGCTCCACAAAAAAGAAAAGGAGAGATTGGAATGTATGGAGAGAAGTAAATGCAAAACAGAAGTTCCTGTGCACGACATGAAAGCATGCCCCCCATAGACCTCGCAGCAGATTTTCTTTCTCCTTCAGTTCCTTCAAGTGTGTTTGGTGACCGTTTCACAACATACGCCTTTGCTTACCAGCATTCTTTAAAAAGAAAATAAGCATGCGAGGTTACTAGCGTAGACAGAACACAGTTTGTACACATATAGAAGAAGCAGTGACCAATATTTCACTATTTTCTATGAAACAATGCATAACTGTGCAGCAGTTCAGGTCTGATGGTGATTCAGAGGTAAATGCAGACATGACCAAACAATGTCTTCGAAGTGGTTGTACACAGACTTGTATACTACACCTAACCCACCCAAGTCCATTATTATAAAATATAAAGTCCATTACTTACATTAAGTACATCAAAATAATAATGTCTGTCTAGTGTCAGGTGGTGCAACCTCTAACAACATACATGCAGATAAAGTAAACTAAGTTGCATACAATTTGACGTTATCAAATGTCATTCGACACAACTTGCAGCTTAGAACTTTTATTCTGAAATGCTTTTAAAGAAACTCAGAGTTTTGGATAATGAAGAAGACCCCAAGTGCCCTTCAGAGAGCAGGGTCAAGGTCAGAAGAACATTCCCAAATATTTGTCCGAAGCAAACTGTTCAGTTTACTAGGTCAGGTGGCGCAACCAGTGTTATTATTAAAACAATGCTTATTTATCTAATACAATATAACTTAGAGTTTCAGCATGAATATTTATACAGATTTAGTTTTAGTTTAACTTTTTTTTCTTCAGAATTACTGGCAACTACTGATAAGCACAGGTGTTCAAAAACTGTTTCAGCCATTTAAAAGGATGACCTTCAGAAATCCCCTTTATAGTTTAACTTTTTTTATGTCTGTCCATTGGTTCATGTTCATGACTGGAGAGGTTGTCCTTTATTTACTTATTTCAGTAAACTGACTTGGAAAAGTTATGTCCGATGACCATGTAGGTTCACTTATATGAGTTGTTTGAGTTTTGTTAATGACAGTAATTTTAGGAGTGTTGTTGCTTTTGTCTTGAGAAAACGTTAAATATTTGTACATCATATATTATATCAAAGTACAAATATCAGTTAATACATACCTTTAGCATTCAAAACTAACGGTGTGGTTATACCACAATGTGTGGTTATGCCACATGACATTTTCTTGGGATGTTTAATTGATAAACCTCTTCTAGAAAAATTAAATAATACCACTATAAAAGATTTAAAACAAGTATCAACACATGAAATACTCGCCAGTTAGATTTTAATAAAAATGCTTTTAAATGTCTTAAAGACTTGGCCCATATACAGCAAGTGGGACAAATGGGTGAACATGTTTGCATGTCTAAATTTATACTGTCAAGTAATGATTTTGGAGACAAATGTTTTTGTTCTCCCAATAATGACAAACATTTATCATATTTTTGGTGAATGCTACACAGAGATCAAACTCATGGTTAGTACAAGAAATGCTGAATAGGCCAGTGACTCTTCGGTGGCATGCAGCACGTATGTGGTTTTACTCAGCTGCAGAGGAATGCAGGAGGAAACCATGTGCCTATGACTCAGGCTGCTTTAACCACATACAGTACGTGCTCTTGCGGGAGTGTCTGTCTGTGTGTGTGTGTGTGTGTGTCTGTCTGTGTGTGTGTGTGTGTGGAACGACAGCAGGTCATCTCTCTCTCTTTCTTTAGGCTCTAGGCCACGTCAAACAGCTGCCTTCTCTTTGACACGTTTACACCGTGAACTTTCACACACAGAGGCAGGAAATGATGATGGATCAGCTTCCTTTAAGCATTACTCCACTGACTCTTTCGAGGTATAAGCTGCGCTCAGGATGTTCACAGCATTCTCCAAACGCGGACATGACCAAGGTGTCATTACAGCGAGCTGAGGAAATACGCGCCGTGACAACAATATGGACAGCGATGACCACAGCGAACGGTAAAAAGCATCTGGAACACTTTCGGTGCGGCGGGCGCTATTTCTGTGAAATGTGTCCCCCTATCACCCGTACAGTGTTTGTTCAGCACATGGTTGAATAACAACCAGCCAGTAGTTTGTTCAGCCATCATGAACGTGTGAAAGGCCAGGACTGATGGTGCCGCCTGGTGTTTACCAATTCCTGCAGGATGTCATCCTGAGCTCTCCATGGGAATGATGCACACTACAACTTCCCAGCGCAGTGGATTCTGTTGGTGTTACGCAAGCCCGCCGTACCGGAGGCCGCGTGGACTGATAGCGCCGCCTGAATGTTTCTGAGAGGAAGATCTGAACACACTGGGGCTTTTATCCCAGTGACCGCAATATGCAGCAGAAAAACAAGTGCAGGCAAATAGCAAGTGGATGTGGAATCAAGTGCCCGCCCCTATCGTGCCCTTTTAACCAGGCATGGCTGCTGCCCTGCAATAACCTGTCACTGATAGTTTATCTTTATGACCGGCAGCGAGGAACACTAAGAAACAGTAGTTCTTCAATGCCCACCGTTGCCACAGCAGTAGTACTGTTTTGCACAGTGTAACATACAGGACACCGTTTAGTCTTGAGGGACCAGAAGTGATCTTGTAATGACAACCATGAAAACAGTCTGGGCTTAACATGGTTCAGAACAAACTGGTTCAGAGAGTGTGGAATTCCTAAAGCAGTCCAACGCTTGAGCGCTCTAAGAGTGGGCGGTGGTTCACTGACCGCCGTTGTCCACGCTTGTCCTTAGATCATAAATATAATGTAAGCCTGCGTGGCTAAACAAAAAGAGGTTTTTAGAAGAGGGTGGTATTTTTGTTCTGAAGTAACATCAGGCCTAGAGCTTCAACGGGGTCTGTAACTAAATATATTCGAATACAGGTCGATAATTTTCCTTTCCAAGCCCCAATGGACAATTTTGATCCAGCCCTGAAGTGAGTCTAATAAAATTCAGTCCAAACCCAGTGCGTCCAAAACTGACCTTAGAATAACAGAATTCTGGCCAACAAAGACCCAAACTGAGCCATCCAACATCCAAGTGCAGAAGAAAACCTGACAATAGTGATGGCTACCAGAATACCAGCCCTCATTAGAGCATAGATAAATAAAACATGAAACTAAATAAAACTAAATTAAGTTTAAACTCTGCTCTAATGACTGCTATTATTGTCATTACACAGCAAACTTTGCCATCCTATCAGGATTTAATCAGCACCTTGAATGAGCCAACTGACTGAAAAGAAAAAGAAAAAAAAACTGTTTAAGGTAGTGAACATGTAAAGAGGTAGAACTAAAGCAGAGGGACATACAGAGTAAACTCTGCTAAAATGGGAGGTGGGCTGCAAGCCCCCAAGCATGAAATTTGAACCCGAACCCGAGTCCAAACCTGACTGAACCAGACATGCACGGCAGAGCCCCGTTAGTGTCTGGTAAGTATTTCAAGCTCCAGTCTGGCCACATGAGACTAGGCACTGTCCTGAGGCCCTGAGAACCGAGCTCGATCACCCCACTGAGCAGGAAATGGCCCGGATGCCAGGATGCGTTTTGCACTCCATCCCCAGTGGGGCTCTGCTTGCCTTGCGCAACATCCAGCCCAGAGCTGGCCACAGCTGGAGCTAGTGCCCACACACGCCAGAGCAGACCAAAACAACATTCTGTAAATATTACAATTAGGCTCATTAATGTGTTTGTCATGAGGCTGCAAGTCTGAGATTGATATGAGTTATCGGTTATGGCCTGGAGAGATAGCTGCAGTCCAGGGTCATTAACCCTGGCACTGGGCTTCATGCTAATTTAGCAAAAATGAAACCAGGAGGTATTTTGCCTCGTTTCTTACCAGCGGCCGTTTTCAACAGCAAGCACTGCAGGAATGCACAACAAAATGTTTTTTGTTAACAGCTCTGTATTTTTCCAGGAAGTTGTGCAAACTGGGCTCGGCCCAATGTGAGACCAGGCCTCCGAAGGAAAAAGTGGTACCACCAGACGGACTTCATCTGGCCCACATAGCGGGGGCTAAAGTCTTCCTGTGGCTCCTTACGCAAGTTCATTGCAGACTTCACTCATATAAATCATCGAGTGATCAATATCGAGTCTATATCGAGGCTTGTTTGGATAACAATGCTAAGAATATGCAAACAAGACAGATTAATTGCTGTGAATAAGGAACGGAGCACGGTAAGGACACAGATGTAGGTTCAGAAATGCGAACACAAACGTCACAAACGCGTAATCATTACGGTAACAACACCAGGGTTCAAAGCGTTACGTTAAAAATTTATTCTGTTAAACAAACTGTCTACTGAAATTACTGAAAAAATTTAACTGGAGTCTAATCCAAATAATTAAAGAAACTAATTAAGTAGACTAATTAGTTTCTGTTTCTTTTGAATTTTTTAATCAAAGATGTACAATTACATAAAGAACAGAGCAAATTAATTTCAACACCATTATTTAAAACAATAATTTAACTGAACGATCACTGATATCAGTTTAAAAGAAACGGTCCAATCTTAAAGAAGCAATATATGAAGATGGCAAATTTGTATACCAATACAAATCAATAATCAAACCCTGAAGTCCACATTGAGACAAAACGCTCTCAGACTAGCTCACAGGGGAACGAGTAATCGATGAATCAATGAAATGACAGAGTACACTGGATTATATACAGAATGGAATTTAAAACTAAACTGCTCTTCTGGGACTTTTCCTTATTCGCCTTGCTTGTTAAAAATCTGTTCCAAAGTAGAAATCTTCTTTTGAAACCCTTGATCAACAATAATCATAAACAGTGGTCCACATTAAAACTCTAACTGACCACCGTGTGTGTTCTGTGAGCTAAAAGGCTGAACTGGTATATAAGGTTTCATACTGATGCGTCATGCTCGTCGTGATCAGCTCTCAGCAGCTTCTGCAAAAAAAGACATTAACTGAATATGAAAAGTGGGAGCTGATCTCAGATACAAACGAGGATCATTTAGACATGTTTATATTTTGTAGCCCATCGTTGAAAAACTATTGGAGAATGGAATCACACGTGCACAAGTGTAACCAACCGTGTCGCTCATTAAATGTGACTCTCGGACTCACTGAAATGGTGAAATCTGGTGTAAGACGATCAGTGGATGTAATCCTGCTGGCAATCAGTTTATAATGCACCTGTAATCTGAATACTGTCGTGTAAACTCTGACTGTAATGGAAAAGGGAATACGGTTACTATTTGTTTTGTGTCCTGATTACGTAACGCTATTATATGCATTTCCATACTACTGGGCGATAAATCGATTTTACCGATTAATTCTATTTTACTGTTAAGGACGATGGGTTTCATGAAAATCTTATTTTTTTTTAAGTTTTAACTTCAGAGTGACCTTCCCCCCTTCCCCAGCGATTGCCATAGATACACACAGACAACATGGCAGTGATTGTGGGAAAAGCCGGAATTTGTTCCCAGGAATGGAGTAACTTCCTCCGTGATCTGGAACGGGTTCGGCTTTGCGGTGTTGGACTCGGACCAATCAAGTCCTTGTTGTAAGGTGTGTTTGAAAACGGTTGCGTCCAAAGAAAGCAGCACCACAAATTTATTCCAACAACTTCAACAGAAGCATGCAGCGGAGTGGGAGAAGTGCTGCTCCCAGCAGAATGAATGAAAGCAGTCGCTCTGCTAGCTCACCACATGACAAGAATGGGGCACGTTGGAAGGCTATCACAGATGCTATAGAGATGTTTATTGCAAAAGACATGGTGCCCATATATACGGTGGAAAGTCAGGGTTCATTAACATGTTGATAGTTTTAGACCAGTAGTAAGTGCTACCAAGCCACAAATATTTTTCTGAAGTTGCCACAACTGTATAACAACATAGAATCACTAGAGAGCTGGAGGAGGACCTGTGGTCCAGCCAAACCATGCAGCCCTCCATGAGTTTAACGATACACTTTGTTAACACCTGGGCTCTGCAAAGCGTCTGCCTTCAAACAGCAAGAAAATTGATTCAAATCTAAAATTGGATTAAAATCTAAGATTTTTTAAAGGCCCTATCGCCCAGCTCTACCACTACCCAACCCTGAAGAGCAGTGACATGATCCCTGAGGAGCGTCCAGGCCATCTGCAAACTCAGCCACTTCCACACAACACCAACACATCAGAAAAACTGCTGGAACAACAGAAGAGCACCTGATGAGTTGTGCTCTATGACGAGAAAAGAGTTTGGAAAAGCCCAGCAGTGACAGAATCACATGCAGAGCGACCTCTCAACCTTCCACATGAACTTATTCTCCATTTGAGATCTCTAAGTGCTTTGGATGGCAAGCTCTGGGCTAAAGGGTTATGCCTTTTTAAAAGGCTTTATATCCAACCCGTCACACTTGTCTGCTTGTGCTTAGTGTCTTCTAATCAAGCTGTACAGTCTCAAAGAAGATTTACAGGGAAATACATGCGCTTACATAAATCTTCAGCTGGTTTGGTGCACATGTGGGTGTAGCTCATCCACTGGGATGTGGTCATGGACTTCACAGACGTTTATAAGACAGTGAGGAGAGTAAACATTTCCTCCCATGTGGCGGATATCGTGTCACCTTTGCTCTAATGTACAGTCGGTAACATTATAAAGCTCCCTGGGAAACGTACATCCTGTTACAGTCGGCATGCAGACAGACAAGAAGTATGCGCAGGCTTAGCGCCTGAACACAAAAACCATGCATCTAAATCGCAACACTGCTTAACGGACACATGGATCCTGTAGTGCCTTGACCTCTCAGAGAGTATGTGTGTGTAGGGATGGGCTGCTTTCTTCAGAAAGGAGAAACACAGGCCAGATCTATTTTCTCTGATGAGCTATTTAGTGGTATTAGAGCTTCCAACGACAGGACACTGATGGGCCAAAGACAAAGAGCAGATCTTCTCTCTGCAGGCTCGTGTATGTGAACGTGTATATGATTGTGAAGCTCTTCAGTGCCAAGGTCATGACACGTGCGGCACATAAACAAGTCCTGGCACCAGTGCTGAACGTCGTATCTCAGCAGTTTCGCGTGCTGGCCTTCCCCCCCTCAATGAAGCGAGGCGACGAGAGCGCCGAAAGCGGGATATGAAAGCAATTTGAGAGGAGGGCTGTCTGCTGTTTTTGTTTCTTTTACGGCTCATCCGAGACAAATCCATCGACCCCCGGCTCCCGACCAGCGCCGAAATCATGAGCAAGTATCTGGAAAATGCGAAGATCTTTTACAGCGGCTGCTGCCTTAGAGCGGCGAAAACAAGGGCGCGATGTTAGCCAGAGTGAGACGATATGATTAAAAAATTCTTGCCGTGCTTCGTATGGTCCTCTTGGCCAGACGGACAGTATTGTACTGGATATTTAGGCTGCATATTTGACTAGATTATTTACTGTGTAACCAAACAGCGGCGCTCCTTCGAAAATAAAGCATAACTCGGCGAGGAGAAAAAAGGGCCCACGTGCCGGAAAACACTTTGACCTTCTTCTCCGTCTACGACATAACGTTCCAACGGGACACGGTTTAACGTTCCTTTTACAGGAGCCTAAATCTTAGTGCAAATCTGGAGCAGCTCTCCGAATGTGACCGCAAGTCACATGGGTCTGTAAAATGCATCTGACGCACGAAGATTTATGAGTGTGCAGCGATAAAAACAAAAATGTACATGTTGGAGACGAGCACGACAGTAACGGTGTGGGCGAGATAAAGTGATCTCTGTTGCATCCATTGAGGATGGCGTTCCGGAGGCCGGCGGTCTACAGTGTCCTGACCTACAACATCGGCATGGATGTCAGCACTGTCCTCCAGCGCTGCTCGGTTCCCGCTGGAGAGGGAAACATTCCTCCAATTCCAAACAGGGTCAAGCGAACTCGACAGGCACACTCATACTCTCGGAGAGAACTCTACGGCCTTGCTTGTCAGCCCTCACCTACAAAGATCTCCAAACGTCCTCATGAGGCGGGAGGACATGACTGGACTGAACTGGCTGGCCTCCAGTGGACGAGACTTTACTGTCATTCAGCACTTCTCCAACACAAGCTTAATGGGGCAACATCAGTCAGGTGGCTTCCATTACGACGTCTCCGTGTGCCGCTATGCTCGGAAAGTTGCTGCTGACACAAGACAGAAGGGCCTGGGCTGCTCCAGATGTGACCTGACTGGAAGAAAGAGACCGGCTGCACTTTCGACAATACGCTGTCTTCATCTTTCTGTCTGAACACATTCCATGTTATGTCGTAGCCGGTGGTGCCAAACGCCCTTTGACCACAAGCACAGACTGTCTCAGTACCGTAAGTCCATATGAATTTACTCCACCTCATAGATGACCGGCTCTCTCCTCAGGCCAGATATTTTTGAAAACTAAGCTTTTTTTTGGCCTGCCATACACCCAATACGGCAGACTTAGAAAACTCTGTCTAGTGTGTTATTGATATTTTCATTAGGATTAGCAAATCAATTTTTTGATCATGCTGGCAATGTGCATTACCTCGCAGCTGCTAGCTGTTTTATTGATATGTTTAGCATGCAGAACTGAAATAAAGCCTGAAATACAGCTGATGGCTGCACTGCTTTCATATCCTCTGCAATTTGGAGGCAATAACCTGCTTTTATCTGCGGTTAGCTTTGTATGTGCACTGACCTGCAGTGTAAAGGCAGAATGTAATAATACAACACCATCATTCTCAAAGAATTTCCTTCAATTTCACAATGTATGAAAATACTGTATGCAATACTACTGCTCTATTGATTGGGCATCTGCGTATCAGCATTTGCCAGTCATTTTTGGATTAAAATATATTTTTTAATATCCGCAGGTGTGTGAGGAAGGACTTGTTGTGTATGTTCATTCAATAGTGTGGGTCATTTTAATTAATTAATTGCAATGACTGATTATGTATGGAAGTCATCACACGGAAGTCACCATAGCTCCGTTTCAACTGGCTGATCAACTGTCCCTCTTGCCTGACCTGTTGATACTCTCCTGCTCATCAACCTGCATGACTGGAATTACTACAGTAGAGCCACCAACATCTGCATCTCTCAATCTGACAGAGAACCTCTGAGATGGTTCAAACTTTACATCACTACATCCTGAACTAGAATATTTATGAAACATGTTCAAGCCGAGCATTTTGTTGTATCCTGTTATAAGGTCTCATCAGCTTTGTCGTTTTCTCTCTATCCAAAGTCGACCAGAGGAGGACCGGGTCCCCCCTTGAGCCTGGGTTCCTCTGAAGGTTTCTTCCTCACCACTGTCACCTCTGGCTTGCTCTAGTGGGCCATGGACCTGGACATCATTTTCATGTTTATACAGTTATGCATGAATTCATTTTTCTTTCTATCCTCTATACAAACAAATGTTGATTAATTGACTGAATTATGTAAGAATCATATATGTGTTGCTAGAAAGTCAAACTTAAAGAGTCTTATTTTACAAAGAAACACCCCACTATAGATATCCATCCAACAACAACAACAACAACTTATTTAACTGTTACACATTATACAACATTTAGAATATGACTGCATACCAAAAACAACTAGTGTCCATGGTTCAATTAAACCTATTTGAATTTTCTCCATTCTTTTCTTTTCTAGGCGACGACCAAAGCGGACTGTGACACTGTCTCGACCAGGCGTCTGAAATATAACGAGCTGGCATACCAAAGCCCTTCCTAATGCTGCGCTGAGGACGAAAAAAAAAACAAAAACACAGGAGAGCACATATTTGACCTGGTGGCGAGTGGCACACTCGAACCGTGATGCCCCCTGACTGCTTTTACAGCTCCCACATCCAGTGACCTGCAGAAATCCACTCGGCTGCAGATGTCCGGACTAATGGCCTCGGCGAAATATGCCGGGAACTCAAAGTGGCTCAATAAAAATCATTCACTGAGAAAACAGCACAGGGCTGTTAAAATCCCCCAACCTCATGATGTGAAGCTGTAAAACATAAAGGACTACCAGCAGGACCTTGTTATCCACCGTGATTGATGGCACCATGAGTTTATAGAGGTGCACAACAGAGAGACATTCAATAACTTGCCAATCGCTATGACAGTTGGGAGAAAAACAAGGAGCACACCCCAGAGACGCGACGCGGATCAGACGGATTCTTAGAGCAGCGTTTTGGTGATGTATGGCGCTTTTGTTCCTGCAAGAATCGTAAATTACAAAAACAAAACAGGGATCGAAATTAAAGGCAAAGCGCAGCAATTCGCCCAGATCAGTTCTCTCCGTGCCGTCATACGTTTCAGATGAGTCACTAGAAGTGGTTATGTAAGTTCCAGCACTGGTTTCCTAAGCAATAGCTCAATATTATTGCAGCAGTTAAAAGGAAGGTAATCTAAATGGACCTGCCTTTGCAGATGCATCATCTGAGCTCCACCTTTGCAGGTACTCGCTTAATACTCATTACAGTTCACCACAGCTTAGTGTGCGCCAAACCAAAACCTGCTTTAGTCCATCAAAAACCACCAGGTGGTACCTCTCACTATAGAGGAAGTGACAGTTACTGGACCGCTCTCTGGTGGATTACCTCTTAAATGCCTGGTGAATATTCTTCAGGAACTGGAGTTCTAAGAAAGAGCCTGAGCGTGTTGATAGATAGAGCAGTTGATGCGAACCTGATGTCATTAAGAAACTTTCATAGCTCAGTGGAATTTCACAGCAGGAGTTCACAGTTTGAGTAGAGAGCAGGAAACTGAAAGTCCTACCTGCAGAGCACAGTTCATCATGCGCGCTATGTGGTCGAACTGCTGGTGGTCCAGGATGGCACGGTTCTGCTGTACGTGTAGGCTGAGCTCTTCGGTCAGACACTGTCGAGCCGCCCTGCCCTTCAGCGCGCGCAGGGCCGCCGGGAGAGCCTGTGCACAGGGACGCAGTCGTGTTTCAAACAGTACAAATAACACAAAGCTATGGAATTGATTCTTTGACCTAGAATGCCATCATCACAGCTATAATGGACTTGATATGGAACCCCTTGATATGGATAATGGAGCCCCTGCACTGCACAGTGATTGAATAAAACAACATAATATCATTTTCCTGAATATATTTGCCTGTCGTTAACTTGACATTAGGGTAATCATGTTCCTCTGTTTGGGCACCGTACATTGCTATGACATTCTTGTGTAAATACTTTTCAATGGCGAGCTCTATGACAACTTAGTTCCAGTTACCAACATACCAAGAAATTTGTTTATTGAGTACATAAGACTCTGAAGAGCAGTTTACAAGCAAAATGCACCACAGATGCTGGCAATAGCAGTTATTTGGGGGACTATTACGGAGCAGCCAACCAACAAAAGCAACAGCAAAGTGCAGCTTCCCTCCAAACAAGATGTACTGTAATAGCATGAGAGCGAGAGGACAACAATCAGGAACTGCGTTCACTTATTCACTTCATTCATTTCATTGTATGATGAAAATCATCATCATCAGAAACATGCATTTATTGGCTGATCATAACAGTTAACTTAAATTACACCGTCAAAAGTTTACACGCCCAAGTAAGAATTAGAGTTTAGAATTATTCTGTCACTTGTGTTTGCACACAGCAAAATTTTACCTCTACATTTAACCCATCTATGCAGTAAAACTCACACACACACACACACACACACACACTAGTGAACATACACACTAAGGGGGCAGTGAGCAGCCCTATCCACGGCACCCGGGGAACAGTTGGAAGTTAGGTGCCTTGCTCAAGGGCACTGGTCCCAGGGATCGAACCGCCGACCTTCAGGCCATCCCTAACCTTCAGGCCATCCCTAACCTTCAGGCCACGACTACCCATACCCCTCCATGTACGCTGGGCCTGTTAATTAATACTAATACATCAAACACAAAACCAGTAATAAGAGTAAGACTCTGTGAAGAACCTGTGCCTTGTTGGACTGCAATATGGGAAACCTAAATTAAAACTGTACTGAATTTGCTGAACACTAAAAGGTCTGGAAAAGAATTATGATCAAATGATTGGTCAAGAAGCCAGGAAAACCTGACTTCCAGGAAAACAGCATCTCTCCAATACAGACGTCTCTGCAACAAAGTGGTGTTTCACAATGCACCAGTAACGAGACATTTAAAGAGAAATGCTTGCATGGAAGAGCTGAAAGATAATGTGGCCAGAAAGCAGTTTTTCTGACAACATCACAGATCAAGTCTCGCAATATACCAAGCATCATGCATATGTGTCTGCGGGGGGTGCGAGACAGATGCAAGAGATTATCAGAGAGTCTTGGACAGCAGTTTCCATGCATAAGCCCTATGCAAGGCCTGCACTTGGGCTTTCCACACAAGGTCAAGTTGACCCTTCAAAAGTTGCACCATAAAGTGATCTTGAGTGGCCCTCCCAGTCCCTGGACCTCACCGCTGAGCCTCTTTGAGAAGAACTCAAAAGTGCAGTACGTGAACGTCAACCAAAGAATTTAGAGGGCCTGAAGACGTTTTTGCCTACAAATGCAGGCAGCTTGTCCACTTGAGGAACGAAGCTACAAAAACACTGCAAGATGTCGCTGATGCTCAAAGGAGGTACAGACAACATTAGGAACCACATGTATGAAAACCTTCTGACTGTGTAATTGTAGTTATTATTCTGGTTAATACAACACACATGCACATTTCTGCAGTGACAAACAAGTTTTGTAAGATGGGTATACGATTAGAAGATAATCCACTTGTATAATGACACGGAAAGCCAAAGAGAAAATAACTGGAAGTTTCCAAAAGTGGAATTACAGAGAACATCTGACTCATAACAACCATGTGAGACCTGGTAGATCACCAGAACTGACACCCTCAGATAAGCAGTACGCTAAACTTGCATCTTTGAGAGGAGGAAATTGAGCTCCACTGCTGTTTTGAATCTAAAAAAAGAACACCACAGGTAATTCTGTCCATCCTTTCTCTATGGGTCTGAAAGGATGTGCGGCTGAAAAAAAAATCTGTTACTGAGAAGATGGAATAGACTAAGAAAATGAAAATTGTTTAACAAGGAAGCTGCTGGTGTTCTCAAAACTATGGACTGACGACCCCACACTCCAAACCTGAATGTGCTTAGGATTACTTGAATTGACAAACGAAGAAAACTGCATCAACTTCTGAGACTGAACTTGGGAGGTGTCAAAAATATCAGTGTTCATTTCTTTCAAATCAAACAAATCAAAGCTATAATAAAGATAAAGGATATTACATATTGTTGAAGCTTCTTTCTAATATCATTTATGGCTATATTTTAACTGGACATTAAACAAATGATGGGCCGTATCGGAGGAAAAGGATAAAATATAATTTATTTTTAATTGATTACTAATTTAATGTATTCATAATTTGTTAGAAAATGTAACACAATTGAACTTTTAAAAATAGAAAATTATGAAATGGAAATGGATCATAAGAGAAGTTGGGTACCACGTGTGGAAATGGTGAAACTTTGGCTCAAGGTTTGGAGTTGTTAACGCAGGTTTAGCTAGTGTGGTCAAAAACTGTTTAAACCTGGATTTTTTTTTAAATCAAAGTAACTGTAATGTTTGGAATGGGTTATTATTTGTTCCTGTTTATGTTAATATACCATGTATTTAAATCATATTTCTCATACTGCCAAAAGTGGAACTGGTACCAAAAAAGTAAACCGTGTTTGTTTTCATTTACATTTTTTTTTTGGATTGAGTTGGTGATGATGTTGTAGAAGGATTTTTGGTCTAATGCAGAACAGAATACCAGAAATATGTCTTAACCAATGTCCTGATGTCCACTATAAAGGAAACTCCATACAAAATAATTTGAAAAGGTTTTTTTTTTTAATGTAATAGACTTATTTTATGTTGAAATTAATGAAATTCTCAAGCTTTAATTTTTCTGCGTCTCAGGAGGATATTTCTCAAAGTGGATTGTGGAATATCTACAAGGGAAGCACTGACATTGCAATGGTAGCATTCTATTACAGAACGAACCATTCTTCCACAAATGTATGTAAAGGCAGACTGCATGGCTGGCTGCTTGATTTTATACACCTGTTTCAAAGGGACCAAATTAAAAAACCTGAATTCCATGATTCAGAGGTGTGTCCAATTCCGTAGTCCATATAGTGCATATATCTGTCCATTGAAGATTATGATCATCCACGTGTCTGCATTACACTGTTAACTGCACGATTCCTCTAAAATTACAAGAAGATTTTAAATACAGTATACACTGGCTATTCAGAAAGTCTTTGCAACCTCCAGCTGCTCTACTACTACATACCGGAAATTAGAATACAAGTAATATGGAAATGGCTTTACAGCAGTGATGGGTTTACTGGCTCCAAGGAGCAGTTAACAAGGAGTTCAGAATTTTTGTAGTCTCCAAAAGGAACGAAGGCATTATGTAACTTTCATATTAAACTGCGTAAGTGCACAAAATAACTGGCTATCATTCCAGAGCCGACATAAGGGAGATCTATCAGAAAATCATTTGTTCGAGATCTAGGCAGCTCCTGTGATTTGGCTATTTATTTTATTTTTATTTTTTAGGCTATTTATGAAGTTACTTCGCTTAAGAGAATGTAAATGGCTTAGGCAAACAATGGGGCTAGTTAATGTTAGAATAATATTTCTGTTTGTGATAAGGGGAGGAAGATAAGTGGAGTATGTGTGACTGTTTGTTCACCCCTTTCCTCCTCGTCTCCTGCATGCGTACAGCTCCCAGCTGGAGGCCTGATGGCGATATCTGCTCTAAGAATGCCATCATTAATAGTCACTAATCTCTTGCTCCAGATGTGCTTGTACGTGTGCAAGTTTTAATCACAGAATGCCATAAAGCTGTTCTGCTGGGTGTTTTCATGGAATTCTCGCTAGAGTCACCTTCTCAGTCTCCAGGGTCTTGTTTTCGAAGATGAAACCAATGCAGCTCCGCACCACTTCCAGGCGCCTGGCACTGTTGAACACGGAGCTGGCCTTCCCTGTGATGGACACTGAAATAGAGAGATGTGACATATTATCTATATATTATCTATCTAAGGTACAACAATTAATTTTCAAGCAGATATTTCCATTCGTTTGTTTAAGGAAAGGTTCATCACGATCGTCCCCAACCCCAGACGCAGTCAGTTAAGACATGCTTGGTGTCTTAATTTATCTTCTTCTTTCGATGGACCCTGACACCATGCTGCAAGGAAGAATTGGTGCAAACCAAGAACATCTGATGAAGAAGGAAAGTTCTGCCTTAACACAGAGAAGACTATTAACTGCTTCATGCGAACACGTTCGGCATGTTCTATTTGAAAGTAAGTATCTCTCCATACCACAAGGTGGCAGCAGTTTGTCTCCACTACAAAATGTTCTGCTCCAGTCTAACTTGCGATGGTTGATCGGGTCTACCAACTTACACTACCTGACTTTCAGGACTGGACTCTGGCTTAAACTGAGCAGAACCAACACTACTGTAAACACAGCCACAGCGGCGTGGGTAGACACCAAAAATACAGTTATGAACAGTGAATATTATTAGAACTCATACCATTTAAATAGTTAAAGGCGGCTCCAGTGCATACATATAAAGTCGCTAATTAAGTTTATGCTATTACTAATGAAAACTGTCTGCAAAGCACTTTGAGCTGCCACTGGTATGATATATTATTATTATTATTATTATTATTAATTATTGCTGTTGTTGTTGTAGTTGTTATTACTAGCTGTCCCTGTTGTCTCAAAATTAACACATCATAAAAATAACATCAAGACCAAGGTCATTAAAACTGATAAGCTTTAATCTTATATTTACAACATTTGGCTGACACTCTTATCCAGAGCGACTTACAATTTGATCATTATCACAGAAGCAGGTGAAGGCAGTGTTAGAAGTCTTGCCCAGAGACGTTTATTGGTGTAGCTTTAGAGTGCCGGCCAAAGTGGGTGATCGAACCCCAGTCTACAAGAGTAGGTCGTACCCGCTACACTATACCAACCACAAAGCAAGCTGTCCTTTAGACATAGAAGTTTAGCCAAAACATTCACACAGTGCTTACACTCAACTGGGTTTGGAATGACACAAAGAATAAAACAAAAATAACAGTTAGATTATTAACCTGTGAGTGCCATTACTTAATAGTAGATTTACTAGAATTGGGTCTATTTTGGGTTCCTAAAACAAACCAAAAAAAATTATATTAATACACATTACATTTTTTCTGATTATCATCGGATCCGACAAAAGACACAAAACATTTAAAACCAAATAAAATACTTTCAGATACATTTTTTTCTCTGGATAATGATGATACATACACACAGACACACACACACAGACACACACACATATATATATATATATGATGCACCGATGATCATGGACCGAATAAAAAAAAAAAAGAAATCTGAGAGCTCATTTTAGCTGCTAGCACTGATTCAACAGGCTCATTTGGCCAAAAGAACTGGCGTCAGCTAACTAGGGCTAACAGCGTCAGCTAACTAGGGATGATACAGATGTTAAACGACAGTTTGACAACAGCTGATGATGCGTCAGGGCCCTAAATCACCACACATTTGACTTTAACTGCATCAAGCTATTCATCAATCTCAAACAGACTTCCTTATATGGTGTTTGATGCACTGTGACACACTATTATTCATAAAAACGGATGAAAGTATGGACCAAACCCAGCGTGCATAATGGCTCCAAGTTCAGCTTCTGTTATCCTTGCAAAATCCTTTTGTTATTTTTTTTTCTATACACCAGAGTACAATATTGATCTGTCACTGAACTGTTCCACTATGAGCTTTAATATGCAGTACTCACCCACAGGAGGACCGGCGGGCACCACACACTTCCTTTCAGGCCTGGCACTAATGTTGGTGTGGTTCTGCTTGGCTAGGCCTTCATACATGAGTTCTTCCACTTTCTCCTCCTCCAGCGGAGGGAAGGGCACCACATGAACTCGCAGGTGAGAACCCTCGCTGGGCCGAGGCACTTTTTGGAAGGCCATGTGGGGATTAGGGTTCTCCTGCGAAGCCAGGGCAGAAACACAGAGACTGAGACTGCGGTTTGACCAGGCTCTTAGCACAGCCTGGACCAGACGAGCGCACTCAGAGATTGATTTAACACACGCAGAAAAACAATTCCAAGACTAACCAATTCCAAGACTAAGCAATTTCAGGACTATCATTGGTTAATCAATAGTCAAACATCTGGCAGAACAGCAGTATTAATCAACATGGTGCACATGGATAACAAGAAAGATAGAACAAATCTAAATGAAATGTTTTGAAGCTTGAAGGCGAGGAAGTTAAGGGTGCTCACATTTCGATAAAGCTGTTCGGAAAGTTCCCTCATGTGCTTCTGCAAGTTGGCTAGATTCTCCTCTTCCTCCTTAAAGCGCTCGACATCGAAGGCCACCAGCTGCAGAGGGAATCGTACAAACATGTCAGAGGCGGTCTGCGCAGAAACACTGTTTGATGGATTAATGAATCAGCATTTAAGGTCTTGGTGAGGAATCTACCCTGAAAGAGAGTCAAGGGCCCAGAACAAATGCAGTGGAATTTTACTAAGACAAGCTGAGTCACACGATGACCAAGTTCAGTGCCGCGAGAAGGGTGCTTATATTACTCTGTTGTGTTTGTATAAGAGACAAAGTCTGGCACACTGCACCTCGTCGAAGAGATCGCAGGCTCGGTAGGGAGGCCCTCTCTCCGACACGAAGCCGGCGAAGGCCATGCCGTCCAGCACCTTGGGCAGAAAGTCATTCTCGATCAGGCCACGCTGACCCAGGAAGGCAGCCTGCGAAATATAAAGGGCATGACTAGCTTAATCAGTGAGTCACAGTTGTCCGGTCAGTCAAATCATCCCTACTGAGGAGCAAAGCCTCTTTGTGTAAGACCACATGTACCACGAGAGTGACTAGGAATGACTTCTCTAAACTAGACCATCAGCAAACAAACAATGTGAGCGGCATCTTAATCAGCTGTTGTTCACGTGGATTAGAATTATTAGCTGACTCTCTAGAATAAACAGATGAGTACAGAGACGAGGATAATAGTGAGCGGGGGGAGAGAGAGAGAGAGAGATGCAGAGGGGAAACGTTGGGCCTCTGAGTTGGGCTGGCACACGAAGATGCTGTGAGTTATTGGGGGGACGTGCCGCATTCCTCAGCCATAATCTGACCCATGTGGGGTGCTCGAAGAAGGATGTGCGGAGGGGTTGCTGTGGAAACAGCCTCCCACACAAACAAAAACAACAGGGGGTGGGGGTGGGGGGGATAACACACAAGCACATACCCACACACAAATGTAATTTTGATTCTTTGCATGTGGCTCATCACTTTGCAAGGCCACGGTGCAAGGACGGAGAAGCTTTAAACAAACAGCCCACCATATCAGCAACACAAACGCTTACACTTTCAGCCGAGCACTTCAAAGCAAATGGCTCCTGAAATAAAGCATGGCTCCTTGCTTATCTCCTGGTTCAATAAGATTACTCCCCCCCGGCTGCTCCCCACATCATACTCTGGCCACAGGCCCAAACCGCTTGGTTTATGGAAAGGCAGGCATTTGTACTAGTGCAAGCAGCTTTTGTTTAGAGGTAGGATCAACAAAACGATTGCCTCCAGCTACTTCGGACAATTTGTGCTGCAAATAAGGCTTTCAAAGCGTGACTTCCAGTCCGAAGTAGGACTTTCTGTTAAATGGAAACAAGTGTCTCTAGAAGTACCATCAACATGGCAAGCTGGGTTCATTTGATATTCAGCCTACAGTGAATGTTATCCGGTAACTAAACAGTAAGTTATTTAAAGACAGTTCTAAAGAGGACAGACACTAAATAAGCCATTTGTATATGAACAAGTACCCGGAAACTAATACAACAGACTGGGGTTAAATGGTTACAACATACAAGGAAAGCAGGACTTGCATATCAAATAAAGAAGTTGCTGGTGTTCTCAGAACAATAGACTTATTACCCCAGAGTCATTGAACATCAATGAAAGCATACCTATAGACCAGTGGTATTTAATTAAAATTCAGTAAGGTCCAGTTAGAGGTTAGTTTCCTCAGGCCAAGGTCCGGACCACCATAATTTCCAACTTGTGTTATGATTCAGTGGTGTATCCTGTTTACTGAAGTAGCCTAGTATCCGCATCTTGTACCATCAGCTACTGAATCACCAACACATCACACATACCGTTCAGTATATTTCAGTATATTTACTGTTTAAATGCTGAACTGAATGAATTATTTATAATCTTCTAATAAATGCTTTTACTCATTTGAAGCAAAAACAATGGCTACATTAAAAAAAACAGAACGATTTTGAAAAAAAGAGCATCTTAAAGTGTTTATTTATAGTAACAGCATCTTCTCGTTATCTAAGTTTCACAGCTTGACCTGATGGTTTAAAAATGGCCTGTAGGAAGAATAAACATAAGTCTCTCCATTTCTGGTTAAAACAGCCGTGTTTCGCCGTCAACTTTCCTTTTTCCGAGCATGTTATTCTTTCTCCCGCCTGCTTTACTTTCTGACCGCTGCTTCTCACGCCGTACCTCGCCTGTGTGCGCGCCACACTTCCTGAGGTACGACGTGATCTAGTTTATCGGTTTGTGTCCACATTGGACAACATCTGGGTCCGGCTTATGCTGTGGCTTCCGGGTACTTTACTATAAAATATATTATTGCAGTCCAATGAAACACATATCCCCATTTTTTCAATTTAAATTTTTCCAGGTCATTTAAAACCCAACAGCTGTCTTTAACACAGTGCAGAAATTTTAAATTTTAGCTTGGAAGTATGTCTGGTTCCATTGACCTACATTAAAAGTGAGGAAGGGTTTTGTCCTGTCCTATAAAGTTACAAATTTCTTGTTTTTCTTTGGACAGTGACAAAATGTTTTCTACTAATGCTTTCCTAATGCACATACACTGTGCTGTGTACTAACTGGAAATGAAATACATAAAAGGAGGATCTTTCCTGCAGAGTATTGTACATACAAAACATACAGACCAGCGAAGATCTAACACATGAACACATGAACTTCATTACATGCCAATGAACACAAGTCTAGACTGGTTTGAAGAGGACAGGGATGGATACAGTAATCATTCACTGGTGGATGACCCCAGCCCCCTGACCCCTTCCATACAGACACGGGTTAACAGCAGGGTGTTCCTGCCCGGCGTGCCGTCTCTCACCTTGTGAAAGTGAATCACGGGTTCGGAATGGATGCGAATGAGCTGCAGACAGGACCTGTAGCCCTGGAACAGTTGTGCAAACAAGCGCAGGAAGACGGCCCTCACCTCCTTATCCTGGCAAACAGAGTAAGAGGGAGAACGAAAGAAAAAAAAGAAGAAGAGAAGAGAGAAAGAGAGTCAGAGAGATACGAGAAACAGAACAACGGTGCAAAACTGAGAGACGGAGCCGCAGCGTCAGATAAACGTGTCAGGCTTGTGTGAGTCAGCAAAGAAGGTGAACATTCCATGTTCTGAAATAGAGCTGTACATGAGGGAGGCAGAACTCCTAACTCGCCAACGCATTTTTCAGCCCCCAGCGGAGCAGATAAGACGTGTCTCCTGCATCGGGCCTATCGGACAGCTGCTCATCTCGCAGTTTCTGCTGATTGCCTTGCAAAGGCTGTTACGGGAAAAAACACTCTGGAGAGGTCAGCAGGGCAGTCCGGGTTTATTCCTGAAGCTCTTACCAGCAGTTTGAGGTTGGACGGAGCGGAGCGTGGGGGAGGGAAGGCGTTATCTGCTATCTCCAGATCTGGATGCAAAACCTGGAAGGTAAGGAATTAAAGGTGAAGAAATAGCCTGTTCAGTCAGTCACTACATGAAGAGCTGTTACAGATGCCGATCGTGACCTAATTGCTTCCACAGAAAAATACTGCTGAGACTATTCTGGCACCGTTTATCGCTGTGAGTCATGTAACTGCTCATGTTATGGCAAGACAGAAAATTTACATGACCCGATACAGATGTGAATTTAGGGTATTTCAATTAAAATCAGTCAGGAGGCAAACATGGGTCACTTTCTTTACAGCAAACGTGTATGTGAACCAGCTAAAGCAGAGGAGCCCAAACGTGCCATGTTTTGGTGGCCAAGAGCCCCAAAAATAACCAAACATGCAAATAAAGAAGGTTGTACAAAAAATAAGTAAATAAAGGAAAAACATTTCTCAGTTTCTCTCACTGGGGGAGGTTGGTGCACCAAACCAAACATTCTCCTGCCTCACGTGCCAACCTTGACTTTGGGCAGCCCTGGTGGAAAGAGTACTTACCATAGACAGAGTGGCCTGAGTGTGGTGTAACAGAGGCTCAGGTAGCTGAGACAGGTGGATACACTCTGGAATTTTGATCGTTCCTCCATCCAGATCGGCAATGATCACATCGAGCTGAGGATGCAAACCCAAACCCAATAAAAGCTCATCAGAGACTCTGGTGCTTGGCTTGCATTATCTAAAACTGAGTACTGAGCATTATGTAAAACAGCCAAGTATGAAAAACGCCTTTCTGTGGAGTCTGAAACTCACCAGTTCATGAATCTCGCTCTGGAACATGGAGTGCACTCCGATGATGAAGGGAGTGGGTGAGCTCAGCACCTCCAGCAGCCGAGACGGGAGGATTGGAATGTAAGGATAGCTGCGTATTCGAAAATCAGGGAGGCAGATGTTACTATCGTCGCCTGTCAGCAACGTTTAGGCCTATTGCAAAACTGTCGCAGGGATCTAATAATAGCAGTTCTAGCTAAATTACTCTCACGAAACTACTCTCCGGGAGGAGATCTGTCCAAACCTGGACTGCATTACATCATCTCTACGGCTTATCTCCTCTGAATGAACTGACCTCCTTAAACAGTCATGGACTTTCATTATGTTAAGAAACAAGACTACCACTCGGTGCAATTTATTTATAAACTTTATTCTCTTTATATCCCCCACGCACTCTGTACACATACATATTAGGGATGTAACGATTCTCCAAATCTGCGGTTTGGATCAGACCATTTTATTTTTGGGGGGTGTGAACCAAGGGCGTAGAATTAGCATGGACTGAATTGATGTGTCCCCACCAATATCTAGCGATCAATGAACTGTCCCCACCAATAATTTAATCCAGTCCAAAAAAAAGACCCTGATCAGTCAAAGTCTGATTAACCTAAGGGTGCAGAAAGGGTTAAATCACGTTCTCTACTGGAGTCCTACCTTCCTGTAACACATATGGCCAGTGTTATTGGCTGTGCCAATAATGATGATGGCACAAAAAGCTATTTTTCAAAAAAACGTGTAAATCCCTTAAAGTCTAGTTCACTAATGAAATGAGTCCATCATAGTAACGTTAATGGCAGCATACAGCAGGCTAACATCGTCTATAGTTATGAATGTTCCTACTTTTATTAATGCTGATGTATTAGAGACTTTAGTTGCACTATGGCTGAAGTAATGTTGATAAGTCTTTAGATGTAGATTCATAGGTCCCCACCAATGTGAAGAGCAAATCTACGCTCTTGGTGTGAACAGGTTTTATTACATCACCAACAACTTGATACACTAAGGAGAACACTAATATACTCCACATAGATAATGAATCTGACTAATGTATTGCAAAAGCTAACCTAACCCGTACGAGCTGGCCTTGTTTTAAACTAGAGGGTTTCTTGTCTAATATATTTGAATATATTTGACTATGAATTAAGCATTTCATTTGGATGTACAACCCAAAAAATACCAACTCAGTGATCCAAACCAACAGAAAGCCTACGCTGTTGCCACGCTGCTGGCTCTTAGAAGAATACTGATTGAATGAAGTTTCCTAATCCACTAAAGCATTAGCATGGCTCTATGACCTGGTTTTATTATTAAATATTGGAAAAGATCAACTACACTGTAAGGGGAAAGACTATTTTTCTTACTTATCTATTTTTTTCTTCTTCTTCTCTTGTATGCATTTGGGATACACATACAGAGCATCTTTTTCTTTTTGATTGTTGTGTATGTATAATGCTTATGTGTGTTTGTTAACTGTTGTGATTTATGTCTGTTGGACCCCAGAAAGAATAGCTGCTATCATTATAGGACTAATTCTGGAAACCACTGATATCATACTTTGGACATATTAAGACTCTACCTACAAATTAACTGAATGCATCTCCATCAGCATCATAGTCACTGGAATGTAAATAGTTTTTATTGTTGTTGAATAAGCAGTGACGCATGTGATGAGCAGTGATGGCAGCAGGTTGGAGTTGGAGGTTGGGGAGGTTGAGGGGTATCACGGTTCCAGATGACACAAGACCAAGGACGCCTGTATCCTGGCTTCAGTGCTGGTTCCAGAATCGCTAGACTGATACACATACATACCTGTATTTGAGAGGAAACATCAGCGCCTCTAAAGCTCGGCAGGCCTCCCCAAGTCTCTGGTAGCTGGTGGAGTGGAACAAAACCTTGTGTTCTGTCAGAACTGCACAAAAAAGACTCAGAACATTCTGGATCCCTGGAATGCAAAACAAGAAACAGAAAATGCTGTTAATGACTGTGTCTGGATGAACAGCTTATTAGTTCAGAACCTGCTACAAATCAAAAACACACTGCTGAGACTTCCAAAGCGCTGAAGTGGCATTCCGCTACGATTTATTTTTAAATGGTGATCACTGACGTTTCTATTTTCAGAGCGTGAAACAGTCAGAAACGCAACCAAAACAAAGACCAAATGTCCAGCATTATGTGAAACAGACCGCTTCAACCAGCCGTTAAAGCACGGACGCTGAAGGAAAAGCAACTTCATGCCACATCGAGAGCGATCCCAGCTCTCCGCGTTCCACGTAACACATTGTGCGACAATCAAACAGTTTAATGAAAACATGTCTATGAGATAAGCGGGATCTCACATCCTTTTAAATGATATAAATCAAATGAAATACCAGATCGGCAGACAAGCGGGGAAAACGGTTTACAGTTCCTGTTATTGTTTGCTATCAACATACCACTGAGACCATTAATCACAGGTTGGAGAAAGATAGAGAGAGCCAAACGGTGACAGAGGCATCCGCACAACTGCCCAGGGTCAGCGGTTCAGCTATGCCTGTGTCAAGCTCTGACCGTCACCAATAAACAGGAACAAGATATGAAAATTAAGTGTCTGTGCTTCTGCCCAAAAGACCTGAACTTGTAGACACGCCAAGAAATGATGAAGAGCTTTAGAGTTCAAAGCCGAACACCTAACCACAAACTATCCACAAACAGCTGTCCGTAAGAAATGAATGAGGTCCTAACGGAATGTAATATTTGAAACCTACAGCGCTTCTCAAACATGTTTGTTTACGGCTTCATTCGTGTCCTTGGCCTCTCTGTGAATAAACGGTGCATTGCATCAGCTAAACAGAAGACAACAGGTTTCATAATCTAAGAGATACCTAGCCACACACACTCAGTCGCTCTCTGACCTTGATGTGTTTACTTATCAGCTGGAAGCAGCGCTCCATTTCCGATCCTAAATAACTGCAGACCGACTCGCACAAAAGACTACAAACAACAAATTGGGGTCTGCAGGCCAACTTCTTCCTGTCCTACCAAGTTTCCACTTCCTGTGGAGCGTGACGGGGCTGGGGGACATTCTTCAGGCCTGACTGTGGTGGTGTGGTGTGGTGGTGGAGTCAAACAAAAGCTCCGGCCTCATTAAAGTTCCTTTCACACAGGCACCGTTCTGGAATTCACCCGAATTTAACAATTCACCCGTCATTAAACAAGAACAGGTAAGTACTCTGCAGGACCTGAGGGGCTTCCTTACAACTTCACATGTGTATATAATATTTTTCTTTGTTGAGTTTTTTTATCTATACAGTTTTATTATGGATAACTATGGCTATATTGTTATTTCACTGAATATTATTCTTTTTTTATTATTCTAATTTTTCTGCCTGATCTTTGCTGCTATCTCGTCCCTCAGTTCTCCAGATATTAACTCCAGACTGTCTGGTCTGATGGAGTGCTTCGGGCTCATACACAGCTTTTTGATTGGACGCACAGATTCCAAGCTCTTATTCACAGACATACTGACCCGCACTCCTCTACTGGTCGTTTATTCATCCCTCGTTCCTCTCATAGGGTCCCATTAAATTTGAAGCCTGCCCAAACGTAGTTTAGTTCAACATATAGCCATCAAACCACATGTACTCACTCAGGGCAGAACCCTAAGCTCTGATTTACAGCCATACTGACCCGCACTCCTCTATCTGTCGTTTATTCATCCCTTGTTCCTCCCATAGAGTCCCATAAAATTTAAAGCCTGCCCAAACATTGTAGTTTAGTTCAAAGCACAGCCATCAAATTGCATATAATCACTCACGGTGGAACCATAAGCTCTGATTCACAGCCATACTGACCCGCACTCCTCTATTAGTCGTTTATTCATCCCTCGTTCCTCCCATAGAGTCCCATTAAATCTGAAGCCTGCCCAAACATTGTATTTTAGTTCAACGTACAGCCATCAAACTGCATATAATCACTCACGATGGAACCCTATGCTCTGATTCACAGCCATACTAAACCACACTCCTTTATTTGTCGTTTATTCATCCCTCGTTCCTCCCATAGAGTCCAATTTATTTTGAAGCCTACCTAAACATAGTTTAGTTCAATCTACTAACATGTACTCACTCAGGGCAGATTCCCAAGCCCTGATCCACAGACATGAAGACGGTACTCCTCTATTTGAGGGGTATTGCAGTTCCAGAAGACACAAGACCAAGGGCATCTGTATCCTGGCTTCAGTCCATTAAACAGGAACAGGGTAAGGTTCTAAGTATCCAAGTAATGCCAGTAAAGCTGGCATGATAATTTACAGTGAGGGGAAATAAGTGCTCAGAAACATTTGTTTTTGTTATTTATTATACGGTTACATCATGTTTTATTCAGGATGCCAAAAAGACTATAGCCACAGTACACAGGAATGGTGTAATACGAGGCTGTCTCTCTGAGAACGGTACTGGGGCTTTACATACTCTTAAGAAAACAAAACAAAACACTGACTTATCCAATCACCCGTCTTAAATCCCACTGAAAATTTATTAAGGATTTTGAAATTACGAGTGCACAAAGTGATTCTCATAACCACAGGGAATAGATCTGCCAAGAGGTATGAGCCAAAATGGAATCACAATGCAGTAAATAGCTCAGTTTATTAACAAAGACGTCTGGAAGCTGTAATTGCCAACAATCTTTTGTTCAGATCTAAAAGCAAAAAGTTATATGAAAATGTAGCTGAAACATTATGGGGGGACAAAAACGCCTAGATTATGGCAGATAAAGCTGAAAGTCCTTGAATTTTGTTTCACTTTGAAAGTGAAAACATCACGGTTGTGTATTGTGTACACAATTCTAGAGAGAGGAAGTAAAAAGATACCCTGCATGCACGCATGGCTGCTTCTATGCAAAACAACACAAGACTGCCAGTAAAGCTAAAGCTTAAAATGAAAGAGAAATAAAGGAGCTGCTGGCTGTCGGCTATGGGGGGTAAAAGAGTCGGAGGTGGAGGCAAGCAGCCCATAAAGTGATGGCTCGGTATTAGAAATGGGAAATGGCACTATTGGGTGGTGGATGATTCACCCCACTGCAGGGACACTGACATGATGACGGTGGTGTGTTAGTGTGTGTTGTGCTGGTGTGAGTGGATCAGACACAGCAGTGCTGCTGGAGTTTTTAAACACTGTGTCCACCCACTGCCCACTCCTTGACCTGCCTTGGACCTATTGGTCCAAACAGTAGCTCATCTGTTGCTGCAGTTTATGTTAATGTAGGTTATCCTCTAGTCCTTCATGGCTGGTTACAGAACACTACTGGATGGATAGTTTTGGTTGGTGGACTAGGGTGTTTAAAATCTACAGCAGCACTGCAGTCTGATCCATTCACACCAGCACAACACACACTAACACACCACACCCACATCAATATCACTGCTTATCACTGCAGTACTTGGTGGTCCTGTGTGGGTCTTTTTCACAAAAAAACAGGGTAAAAGGGGGAAAACAAAATATGTAGAGAAACAGATGGACAGTCTGTAACTGTAGAACTACAAAGTGCTCCTATATAGTAAGTGGTGCTAATACAAATGGACAACGAGTGTAGAAATAAGGATGTTTCAATATTGCTGATCAGTGTAAAAGGACACAGCCATCTTTTCAGTAGAATTCTACTGAAATGTCTGCATTTTTAAAGTGTTTTAAAGTGAAAAACACTCAAACAGCCTCTTGTAATATCTGCAATTTGAAAGTCGCAAATGTGATTAAACGATCCACCTTTAGTGAAAACACAGCTACATGCTGGAACTAGTGCTGTGGCTGCAGACCTCTGGAGTCATGTCATTATTCTGTAATCAGTCACATGCCTAAACTGGGATATTTGGGTTCTAAACAGGTTTTCCTTATAGGCTTTCAAAAATCTCCTCCATAATGCCGTGTGGTAAACAAGCACGTTCAGAAATACAATTCATCTCACTAGAACCTCTTACCAGGTTGTTAAAGATTCAGAATACAAATACTGTTATGTAAAAGCCAATACTGCTTCACACTGGACTGACATCATAAGACAAACCAGCCAGCTTTGCCTGCAGTAACAGCCTACAGTTCAGAGTATACGGTGTTGTAATTATAGGCTTACTTTCATGCCATGTCATTTCAAGGTGCCAGGTGCATTAGCTCGCTTGGAGCATGGGTGTAGCGATATTTGTATTTTGACTATCAACAAGCTTTGCAGCTCAGAGACTTCAGTGACATTTGGAGGAAAAATAATATCAGGTTTTAAATCGTGTTCGCCACAGGACGCAATGGCAACAGCTTTTGAAGACACCGCTGATCCCCCCGGACAGGAAAACTGCTTAGCAGAATGATGCATGACTTCAGAAGTCAATCACACATATCACAAGTATGCTGTACAGTATAGCTTACCTAAACTTGTGTGGCTAAAGTTCCTTGTACTAATTGTGTGCCCACTGTATCAGCAGACACTCAATACCAATTCCAATACTGTGCATTGACCAGGTGTGTTTGCACAACTGCATTAAACCCATCTGTGCAGAGAAACACCCATACACACACACTGGTGAAACACCCATACACACACATTGGTGAAAAACCCATACACACACATTGATGAAACACCCATACACACACATTGGTGAAACACCCATACACACACATTGGTGAAACACCCCTACACACACATTGGTGAAACACCCATACACACACATTGGTGAAACACCCATGCACACACATTGGTGAAACACCAATACACACACATTGGTGAAACACCCATACACACACATTGGTGAAACACCCATACACACACATTGGTGAAACACCCATGCACACACATTGGTGAAACACCCATACACACACATTGATGAAACACCCATACACACACATTGGTGAAACACCCATACACACACATTGGTGAAAAACCCATTCTCACACATTGGTAAAACACCCATGCACACATATTGGTGAAACATCCATGCACACACATTGGTGAAACACCCATGCACACACATTGGTGAAACACCCATGCACACACATTGGTGAAACACCCATGCACACACATTGGTGAAACACCCATGCACACACATTTGTGAAACACCCATACACACACATTTGTGAAACACCCATACACACACATTTGTGAAACACCCATACACACACATTGGTAAAACACCCATACACACACATTGGTAAAACACCCATACACACACATTGGAGAAAAACACCCATACACACACATTGGTGAAACACCCATACACACACATTGGAGAAAAACACCCATACACACACATTGGTGAAACACCCATACACACACATTGGTGAAACACCCATACACACATATTGGTAAAACACCCATACACACACATTGGTGAAACACCCATACACACACATTGGTGAAACACCCATGCACACACATTAGAGAAAAACACCCATACACACACATTGGTGAAACACCCATACACACACATTGGTGAAACACCCATACACACATATTGGTAAAACACCCATACACACACACATTGGTGAAACACCCATACACACACATTGGTAAAACACCCATACACACACATTGGAGAAATACCCATACACACACATTGGTGAAACACCCATACACACACATTGGTAAAACACCCATGCACACACATTGGTGAAACACCCATGCACACACATTGGTGAAACACCCATACACACATTGGTGAAACACCCATACACACACATTGGTATAACACCCATACCCACACACTAGGGGACGGTGAGCACATTTGCCTGGAGTGGTGGGCACCCCTATCCACGCCGCTCAAGCAACAGTTGGGGCTTAGGTGCCTTGTGCAGTGGCACTTTAGTTGAGTTCGGCGACTCTGTGCTGTTGCATAACCTCCAGCCCACAATAAGAAAATTATCGAACTACCTGTCAAAGATCTGATTGGTTATGAGATGCACAGGGAGAAATACAGCCTGGCTTTGAACCCATCTGAAGAGCTGGACAGCGAATCAGCCTGAGATTCCTAAAAGGGTGGACGAGCGGATGGGCCTGCAGTAAAAAAACAACTGCAGATGGGGATGAGCATAAAGGAATAAGCACCGTAACCTGACTGCTGCTGGGCCATTAAACCCACAAATCACACAACAGCACCAAGAAACACACCCTTTGCAGTTTTGTAACGAGAAGATGAGAACACACTGACATTATTCCCCAATTAATCCTCAGTCCTCAGATATTATCTTGCTAATGATATTCAGGATTTGGACAGTTTGGCGACCTGGCCAACAGAAGGACGGTAATGACGAACTTGACAAGTTTCCAGGCTCTGCAGTTTGTTACACCACAACTCTTATGACCAGAAGTTCAGCCTCAACTCAACTCAGCCTTGTTATGAATTATTAGGCAACTTAACGCTTTCTGGAAAACATTCTAAAAAAAGGTGGTCAGACTCAGAACTGGAGCAGTCTGCGCAGCTCGCAGAGAAAGGACTATGTGACATGGAAAGCGAGCGGAAGAGGACTGCTTAACTTCCAGGGTCAGCGGGCTTAAGTAAATCATTTGACGATATTGTTTTGTGAGCGCGCCATTAATCTCTGACTAGCATAAATCCACAAAACGAGTATGATTTTATGAAATAAGTAGTCTATAACAAAGTTGAATAGTTCAAGTGGATCTGTGCCAAAACAAAGTCCCTGTGAACCACGTTCTCAAGCGTTCCCACTTGAGATTACAAGGGTTTTAGGTGGTCGACTGAACTTTGCAGTGCTGTGCCCTTAAGAACAACTGGCACAGCAGCTAGACTGAACATAATAGAATCTGAAGACATAAAGCATTTCTCAGAGACTATTATGACCCTTCAATTACAGACTAAACAATAGACATTATTGTGTGTGTGTGTGTGTGTGTGTGTAGGTATATTTGTAAGGACCACATATCCTCACTAGTATTGGACAATCTGATTTTTTTGGTAAAGCGAGGACATTTTGCTGGTCCTCACTTGAGCACATGACATTTTCTCCAAAAATCAAATACAAAAAAAATCTAATAGAGCAGTAAAATTGTTTTCTGGTTACTGATGTTAAGGTTAGTGTTAGGTGTATGTGCAGTATTATTTAGTTAGCAAAACAAAGACCAATAGAAATCTATGGATGACCTCACTAATATAGTAAAACAAGTGTGTGTGTGTTTTTATTTATTCGCATTTTCACCTGAGATAGGCTTTGTAACTGTACCTGTTCCCGCCTACAACTGATATCACCGCAATTTAGATAAGTACCAAACTTATGCAAATAAACATCATCATCACTATTTATTATTTATAGAGCTTCATTCCATCAAAGAACATACAGTTAGTAACAGAAAGGCATTACAGGTATAATATTTAAGTACAAGATGAATACTCATAACATCACAAACTCAAGCATGTCTTTAACAGAGACGACAGGGAGGATCCCTTAACTCCTTATGTGGGAGGTACTACACTAAACGATTGTCCACCAGTGGGGTCCTTTTAAACCTTGGAACATAAAACAGCCCCAGCCTATGCAATCTTAGGATACGGGATGGACATACAGCTGAAGAAGCCCAACCAAGCAGAGGCCATGCAAAGCTTTAAAAGTGACGAGAAGTAACTTGTACTGCACACAGAATGTATTAGAAATGCTATCGTTCTTCTGTTCCCTTTTATATAACACTTTATTGCATCACCTTCATTTATTTATCATTCCTGTAACTATGTATACATGCAAAATTGGAAAGCTCCCAGTTAAATGATGTTGTATTGACTTTCTGAGCAAATGTAAGTTTACACATCCTCTAACTGAGTATGATATTTTTGCACAGCCACATTTCATATCTTAATTTTTAACCCCAATATGTTCAATTCTGCAAAATGTGCAGGAGTTTGTTCTGTGTAGAGGATGTGTTTAATTATTTTTATTTAAAAAATCAACAAAACATGCAATTTGACCAAGGTTTGCCAAACTTTTGCATATGACTGGACATACTTTGGCCAAACTTTTGCATATGACTATCCATACTTTGAATACCATTTGGATTTGAATTCTCTCAGTCTGCTGAGGAATGCTGAGGTACATGCAAATAAATTAAACAAACTATCCAGTAGAGAGTAAATCAGTCAGTTTGGCAATATTCTAGCCGGCAATACACGGTAATTATATGCTGCTGACATTACCATCAAAATAAAATGCAAGCTACACTTTAAGACTCCATACTGCTCACATGTGGTACTGAGTGAGTAAATCTGGATTGTGATATTGTTTATCTCAATAATCCTGCAGACGATAACCGGTTGCTAAAATTGCAATTACAGTTCAAATTACTGTGCTCATGTTGCTGCCTTGGCTGCTTCTACTGCCGGCCAGGATATTGCTAAACTGGTAAATTTACTCTCTGCTGGTCAGTACATATGTTTGTTGCGATTATTTGCACGAACCTCAGCATTCTTTAGCAGACTGAAAGAATTAAAATCCAAATGGTGGTCAGAGTATGTTCAGTCATATGCAAAAGTTTGGCCAAACTTGGTCAAATTCCATGTTTTGTTCATTTTCTAAGTGAAAATAATTGAACACATACTCAACAAAGAACAAACTGGGGTTAAAAATGAAGACATAAAATGTGGCTATGCAAAAATATCATACTCAGTTAGAGGATGCATAAACTTCTATTCACTCAGGAAGTCAATTAAACGTGATTTAACTGGAAGCGTTCCAATTTACTTTGCATGCGACTATGTATGCACCTCTACAGGAATGATTGAATGAAGGTGATGCAATAAAAAAAAAGGGTCATATGACAGTGAACAGAAGAACGATAGCATTCCTGTTACGTTTCTTCTTCTTTCTTCTTATCACTTATAAAGTATTGCATGGCCTCTGCTTTTGGTTGAGCTTCCTCAGCTGTATGTCCCATCCCGTATCCTAAGACTGTACAGTCCGAGACTTCTTCATGCTCAGAGGTTTGCCCTTCGCTGGCTTGCGACCTCAGTGGCTCTTTGAACTCCTTCACCTTGCTGCATTAAACAAGCTGAAGTTCATAGAGGCATTGAGAAAGTCCACCTTGCTTTTTCTGCATTTCACAACAACGGAGTCCGGCCACGTAGTGCACGTAGCCACGTTCTGATGTCAAAGCGAGAGAACAACAAAATTTGAAAAGCTTGTGGAAACGCCTGGAATTCACATTAAGAATTCAGACATATGAGGCTAATCATGAGCCTCATGTTCAATATGTGCCGAACATGTGGCTCATTTGTTTCTGAAACGCACACTTTAGACAAGCGGCGGGTCAGGAGAATGTCAAAGTGCAGGTAATTTGTTCATTAGACTCCCAACGTAGCTGTAACGCTATACAGAAAAATGTTTAGGAGAAATATATGTGTGTAAGCACTTGCGTGCCCTGCTCTGCTTGTGCTTTGGGAGCACGCTCACTATTAGAACATTCCACAGGAATCACGATCTATTGCTTTCACGCAATGTCGTTCTTTCAGCAACAAACAAATTATTTTGGTCTCAGTAAAGAGGGCCGGGTTTTTTCCACTGCTTGGAACGTCCTCCAGAAGAGAATGTACAAAACGCATCGTGTATTGTTTCACAACTGGTCGTCCGCTCAGACGTTGTGAAATGACCTCTTACAGGTTTATTACATCATAAACGCAAAATGATCAAAGAATTCCTCTCAGCTAAGGGCCGAAAGGTAAACAGTAGCTTATTCTCTTCCGTCTTCTAACTATTTACGGCCTGTATACCCTACAGAGCTGGTACGGAGATCTTTCACATGACTCCTACTGTACACAGAAATCATAAAACCATCGTCATGTGCTTCAGGACATCATGCACGCAATCAAACAGCGAGCTAAACAAACTCTCGTTTCTTTAATAGAATTTTAAATATTAACTAGTTCAATGTTGAAGATTAGAATCTCTTCAATTGCGGCTTATCTCTAAGAGGTACACTACACTGCCAAAAGTATTCGCACCTCTGCCTTCACATGCAAACGAACTTGAGTGACATCCCATTCTTAATCCATAGGCTTTAATATGATGTCAGTCCATCCTTTGCAGCTATAACAGCTTCAGCTCTTCTGGGAAGGCATTCCACACGGTTTAGGAGTGTGTTTATGGGAATGTTTTACTGTTCTTCCAGAAACACATTTGTGAGGTCAGACACTGATGTTGGATGAGAAGGTCTGGCTCACAGTCTTCATTCTAATTCATCCCAAAGGAGTTCTATCACGTTGTGGTCAGGACTCTGTGCAGGTCAGGCAAGTTCTTCAACACCAAACTCGCTCATCCATGTCCCTATGGACCTTGCTTTGTGCACTGGTGTGCAGTTATGTTGGGACAGGAAGGGGCCGTCCCCAAACTGTTCCCCCAAAGTTGGGAGCATGAAATTATCTAAAATCTCTTGGTCTGCTGAAGCATTAAGAGTTCCTTTCACTGGAACTAAGGGGCCGAGCCCAACTGAAAAACAACCCCACACCATAATCCCCCCTCCACCAAACTTTACACTCAGCACAATGCAGTCAGACAAGTACCGTCCTTCTGGCAACCACCAAGCCCAGACTTGCCCATCAGATTGCCAGACAGAGAAGCATGACTGTCACTCCAGTGGCGGCGTGCTTTACACTACGATCCTTTAGCTAATCTGAAGGTCACATGAAGTTTGGAGGTCTGTAGCAACTGACTCTGCAGAAAGATAGCAACCTCTGAGCACGACCCCACTCTTTCATTTTCATGAAATATTTAGTATATTAAAGTAATGTAACCTGAATACTTTCCAGAACATTTGGATTACTTGTCTTTAATTAAAGAAAGAAAAATAATTGAGACTAGTGACGCACTACTCCATGGAATTGAGTCCTTCACTTCACTAAATTTTGTCCAAGACAGTCCCGATGATAAAGCAAAGACACAGCAGGGACTAAACCATCTTGTACCGTTTCTAATAATTGTTTGTTGCGGCCCAAATCAGTAACAACATTAAGAATTTCAGTTCAGGACGTATAGTAACCGTCTTTGCTAGCAGAGTTTGTTCTACAGCAGCTGGAGAGCCATCCTGGTGCTGTTTAAAACTGCTGATAATCCAACGCTCACTATTCCCCTCTGTCAGAACTTCGCTTGAGCAGAACATGGTGGAAAAAACAAAAAGCAGACGGATTCAAAGAGTCAACTTCAAGCACTTTGAGTCATTGGTCAAGAGTCAATGCCAACTTCCAGACATGCTGGAGTCAAGGAATCAACTCTTTTGGAATCGACTCGTTATGAAGACTAAAAGCTCTGAAACAAGCAGTATGGATAATAACCAAAACTAAAGTCAAAAGAGGTCCTTCATCAGCATTATAATAAACAGTGGTCAACGTTTAAGCTCTCACTGACCATCATGTGTGTTCTGTTAGCTAAAAGGCTGAACTGATGAGTCATGCTCAGCAGTTTCAGCAGCTTAGAGATCAACTTGTTTAGCCAAGCCAAACTAACTTTGTCACTCATGAGAAATACCTACTAGAGACAGCCCACCCAAATAAAAATTCTCTTCCATACAATTCATGTGACATTTCTGTTATTATATTTATTAAAACAGTGTGGACGCAATGCTGCTGGAAACCACTGTGTTTATTTTACACTGTAGCTCTATCCTGATTACATAACGCTGTTACATGTATTATGTTACTACCAACCTGGCTTCTTAATTTCATGTGAAAGCACTGACGTTCTTGTAAAGATGGACATAAGGGTGGTTAATTAATGGGACCTGTACTTGTGCCTGTTGTGGCAGAACAGATTTGGATATAAACCCACCTAGCTGCTGGAAGAGGAGAGCCACACTTTTATTGGTAACAGGCAGGCTGTCGTTTATAGGAGTCTGGATCAGTTGCCGGTCCCCAGCGCCCAGAGAAAAGAGCTTCTGCAAACATGGACAAAAACAGTGTCATCAGTTCCAGTTCAGCACACACCATGCAGCATCACTGGAGAATTTCTCACAGCTATTTGAAGTGAAAGGCAAACAGAATGAAAGCAGTAACTTCTTAAACTCTAGGCTCACTACTGTTATCTAATTTATATTATTTTACTTTTCTGCCGGACTTTCATCGCGTCAACTCCAAGATTCCAACTCCAGATTGTTCGGCCTGATTGTGTGAACCAGGCTTGTATACTGCTTTCTGATCGGATGCATGGTTTCTGGATAACAGTGGATTTTTCGCTATTTTTTTCCATAAAGAATGAACAGAATAGAAAAATGCATGCCTATCTGGGGTACATACGAGGATTCGGGGTGAGCCCTCGACCACAAATGTAGTGTTGTTTCGACCCACACTTGTCTGTTTGTTGATTTTTTCCATCCCTCTTTTGTCCCCTTAGAGTCCTATTCATTGGTATCATGATTTTATTAAACCTACAGCTCCAAACTGCATGTGCTCACTCGAGGCAGATGCCCAAACTCTGATCCACAGACATACTGACCCGTACTCGTCTATTTGTCCTTCACTCATGCCTCGTTCCTCCCCTCTAACTGCTTAAGCTTCGTAATCATCCTGCGTTTCCTTCAGGTAATGCACTTTTCTAGTTTAGTTGATAATCTTAAAGTGTATAATCCAGTTAGTGCTATAAATTACTCAGTAACTACAATTAAACTCATTTCTAAGGCGTGTAGTAGTGATGCACCAAAATCAAAACACTCAGCAGGGACGTTTTTGCTCTTGCTGTTTTGCCCTGCTCTGCATCCTGTGCAAGATATATGATTAAATATGGCATCAAACCTGTAGTGGAAAAGGTTTTGGCCTTTATACCGCCTCTAAGCCCTTGAACAGTATGAACGAGTATAAACTACAATTAAAAAATTGCTTGTCTGTTGTCCCTTATACGAACCATGAAGCAGCTCCACATGGCAGCCACTTTCACTGGTAATCAATAATTCTCTTTAAAATAAGTACAACTTCCAGCAGCCAAAATAGTAGTGCATCCCAGTGTTTCCTTCATGGAGAGTGAGGACCAAAAGTCTTGACTGTCAACAGGTCCTCAGAATTTAAGACAAAATGTTGTATGACAGTAGCTACAGAGTATTCAGCAGCATCATTCAGGCTGGACAGGATTAGTATAGAATAGCACCAGATCTTAAGAAGCAGACTAGGCTATGAACCACAGCTCACTCACATTACATAAGGGGGCTGCAGCTGTCTAGATCATTTCACTCCACCTCATGCTGTGCTGCTGCTGCTGCTGCTGTCTTGCAACATTACGGCTGCCCGACCGAATTAATTTTAGCCAGTCCAGCAGCAGCACACAGCAAACCTCAAATCACAGGTTTACCAAAATAACCCAGGCCCGTACGGCAGCTGCGTAAAGCAGGAAGGCAAACCCTGAAGGAGGAATCGGGCTCAGCACTCTAAGACGAGGTGAATACTAGCAAGTCTGAGCAGTTGTCAGATAGACCCTGTTAAATGACTTGACATTGAAAGCTATGACAGGCCAACGGTGAAGTTGTGCCACGTGACCTGAAAGCTGTGTCTAAAGCAAAATTCTGGTACAAAGTATAGAAAGGCACAGTTTTCAAACAACTGACAAAGCCGACTAAAATCAATCTAACAACTTGGTTTCCGATGTTCATTCTGAGATGTCTGGCTCTCCATACTAATTGCCATTATGCCTTACCAGCTGTACATCTTTGGCACCATATGCACTTCCCTGAAATGAGATGTGCTTGGAAGTTCATACTGGGGCTTGAGTACATTTCACAGCGATCTGAATTCCTCATTCTCTATTATTTGAAATGAACGCATGTCTAATGTCGTTGTTATTGCTTGAGCACATTCAGGAGGTCAGGCAGAGTTTTGCAATGACCGCTGACTGCTGAAAGCACTGGCTGTGCCGTCAGTAGCCTGCATGCTCAGTGAACAAAAACAGAGCAGTGTATTCTCTCGGTATGAAAAAAACAAAAACCCACGAGCTGGAGTGTAGACTGCTGAAGCGTTCAAAACTGTTACATCACTAATATCTGCTGATTATAATACTGACTTAAACATTTGGAAAACACAGAAACTGAGAGTAGAGCCTGGCTTAGCAATAAAGGGAAATGTAACCTGTATATTTTTTCCTACATGGCTAAAAATAATATAGTGAAATAAATTTAATTCAGATATTCCAGCAGCTGACAACTGCTCAGCTTAGACACAGCATCATAAATCTGTCAAACTCAAACATCAGTGCGATGGTGATGGTTTTTTTTATTATTTTACCGATACATATATGCTACCATGATATCCATTAAAACCAAAATCTGGCTTTTATTTTAACAGCAATTCTGTTTTTAGTAGTAATTTTAATGAGTGTATTCGCCTTTAGAACTATTTACTGTATAATGCTCGCAAAGTTTGTCAATATTTTTTGTGTTGTGTGCCTGTATGTAGCACATTGTCCTGAAAAAAATCTGGCATCATGAAGAAAACAAGAGCTGAATGTCTGAATGGTTAACAAAACAAGGACAGCCTTCGCTCTACCTCCTCCCAGTCCTCCAGTGAAAATACCCCGAGAGGTGAGACACTACAACACTTAAGGTAGCAAGCCAAGTGAGTAAATTAACCCTGGCTGACCCCTTCTTAGAGTTGGCATCCCCCTACAGGCTCCCTGGGGGGCAGCCAGTGGCGCTGGCTCAGGGTAGAGGCATTTGAAGAATTGTCTGGGTAAGTAAAGCCTCACCTGGGAGCCTCCTGCTACAGGCACCGTGCATGTGAGGAGGTTGGCCACCAGACTCTCCAGAGGGAAGTTTAGAGTGTCGATGTAAACTGTGTAGATCAGCCCCAAACAGCCCTGCGGGAGACAGCAGGCATGGAATTCAGTGCACACACACACACACACACACACACACACAAGATAGACACACATAGGCAGACTCACGCAAAAAACAGATTGGCAGTAAACAACATATTTAGACCTCCAGGACCGCGTACTTCTCGTACTGCGCTGAACTGGCGAACGTCTCTCACGGCTACAAACCCGTGCATTTCTCAAGTTTAACAGGGATTTGACGAAGTATCACTAACAGGAAATGCCACCATGGGGTCTAATTTCACACATAAGAATGCCTGCTTAAGTGGCCAAATTACTACACTCGTCAATCTGGTATGTGGTTGTAAACAGTTATGTCTCGGGTGAGCACTAGACGGTAAAAACCTCTCCTTCACAATAGCTCTTACCTACTCCACAAATGTAGCCCAAGTCAAAAAATAAATAAATAAATAAAAAACCCTAAACAGGCTTTGGTCTCTGAGGATGAAGCTTTGGATGCAGTATGTTTCCTGGCTTTGCACTCCTCTGAGCTGGGGCTCCAGTCCCTGCAAATTCCATCAGCTGAATAACTGCAGAGCCACAGTGATCGATATCATTCAGAGCAGTAATGGGCTCAATTAGACGACGTCCACATGCCGTTCCAGAAACGCAATAACAAGTAAAACTGCCAGCTATTTTGAAAGAAACCTGTTTAGAGCTTCCTGATTATTTGAGCTGATATATATTAGAATATACGATGGAGTAGTGGCTTTAAAGTAGGAATAATAATCACCTGACTAAACTTTAACCAACTAATACAAACATTTTAACCACTGCTTTTGCTTACTGAGTTTATTCAAATTTCTTAATAATTGACAGCATCAGAACTAGGGGTGTAAGAATATATAGAAATATTGAATATCGCACTATTATTAGTGATACTGTATCTACTGAATCATTGTGTGTTGTGTTTAAACCTCTGACTACTAGATGGCAATGTTGTAAGCCATTTTCAGCTCCACTCCAACATTTACAAGCAGCACAAGGATGTAACACTATTGTAAGCATTGGTAATCATGTTCATATAGTGGTGTGTTTTGATAGTAAGATTATAAAAATCGCAATATACCACTGTGCTTGCAATATTGCAGTCTATCGCAATACACTGAATAGTTACCGCTGTATCACAATACATATTGTATCGCCAGGTTATTTCTAATACACAACCCTTTATCAGAACTGTTGATTGGTTTTTCCGAGTAGCCACCAATCACACAAATCCATGCTTTTCAACTCCCACGATCAATGATGTGCTGGAGTCAAAGACTGACCGCTGGTCATGTGAATATGTTGGTGCTAAAGTAGGCTAAAACTGACTCGTTTTAATACCATGTTGCCTCAAGCTATTGCCTACGAACGTGTTTGTTGGCTAATGCTTAGTTTAAGTAGTTAGTCCTAAGACAAAAAGGTTTAAAAGCTACCAATGTCATGTTGGTTTGAACTTCAAGCGAGGGCTGGTCAGGCCAGGCCATATAACTTTTATAAATAAGTGGTAAATCTAAGTATGTAATTGTCATACATGTTACATTAGGCTGTGTTTCTTCCACCAACAAAGCCTGAAGCCTTGTTTACATAAATCACATTGCCATGTTTAATGTTTTCATGTGCTGTGTTAGTCATTTTTGTTTTGCTGGTTAACCATTAATCAGTACTAATAATGATGGGCTATCAGAAAAAAGAATTCTCATCTCTACTTAGACCTAAAAGACAAAGATGGACATGAATATACTACAATGGAAGAAAAGGTATTTGGTGTTATTTCACAGAATGCAAACGGCTTTAGATACAAACTGCTCTAGATACACCATCCGAGAGAAATCATATCAGTATGTATGCATTACCCGAAATATTTCTGGGTAATCCAGCCTGGAGACCAAGATTAGACTTTTGGGCGCAAACACTTGTGCTGGCTGAATCAAACCGTCTTCCTCCTCATCTTCATCTCCATCGCCTTCCAGTGTCTTTGTGCCCTGGAAAAGAACAAGAGTATGGGTAAAAGCTAGTGAGTCCTGATCGAGTCCTTCAGCTGGAATCAAAAACCAGAAAAACTACAGATGAACCAGTTCACTGGAGGAGTCTTTATTCGACTAGCAACCTTGGCTGAACCTTGTTGTCTTAAATAGCTATTAGCAGGTACGACAGAGGGATTCTTCAACCGTTAGACTGTAGAGAAAGAGAGATAGAGATAGTGAGAGAGAGAGAGAGAGAGAGAGAGAGAGCATCACGGTCGGCTGCCTCCCCAAGGCGAAGGGTTTTGAGTACAAAGAAATTCAATCACTGAAACATAAGGCCCAGTTAAATCCTCAGCTTCCTTAGCGGAAGATGACAGAACATCAGTGGGGCTGAGGGGATGTTTCTGTTAATGCTGCATCATGAGAAGTAGAGAAAGCAATGGGAAACGATGCATAAATACGATTAGCGCTTAACTCCCATATAAATCTATGCTCAGCTTGCTTATGAGCACAACGTGACCAGCTTGAAGTATACAGACCGAGCGCTGGTCTTCTGGGGAATTTGGTCGCTAAATTATTTGTGACACATGTTGGAACTTGACGTGGTCTGAAGTCGATGGTCCATGTTAACACCCAAATGAAATTCCTCGTTTTTTTACAGAAAGAAAGCAAGAAACATAACAAAAGTAAATTAAGTTAGTGGGGCCTGCATACCTCTCGGGCAAGAGCGTGAGGCCATGCTGACGGAGTTGAAGTTGCCAAAGGATAGAGGAAAAGTTCAGAGAACCTCGCGATACGAGACCGTAGGCTAAGTACAGAAATCCGAAGGGAAATAGAAACCAACGCGCCTGCCTATTAATAGAATTCCCTCTTTAGAAATCGTATAATTGCTGCCTGTTTTGTCCAGGAGTCCTCTCCAATAGCTAGAGGGATGTTATTTTAACCTATTGATGGCTCACGATACGCCAAAGTTGCGATGCACTGGAGTTGTGGAGGCTGGAAATCAAATTTATTCAATTAGGCTCGGCTTGTATTTGGAAACAAAAACTAATTTCCTTCATAACTGTGTCAAAAGATGTAATCTGTATAAAAATAGCTAGTCCATCACGACCAATTATACCATGTCCCCATCAGCTTGCGTTCACCAGGCCAAGAAAATATTATTTAATGTGCTAAACTGTGGAGGAAAAATGTGCTGGCTAGGAATCTTGATCCAGTCCTCAGGGACATGGAACAAACTCTGGCTGTTTATTTTTTCATTTTTTTTTAAACCAAACATACAAAAATTTAAATTTCTCGCAAGAAAATGGACAAAACGAAGCCACGAAATAAATCAGAATTCTTGAGATTTAGAAAAAAAAAAAAAAGGAAAGAAAGAAGAAGAGTACAGATAGTGGTCGAGTCCTGATGCTCTCAATCTGGTTCTAATTGTCCTATTGGAGCCTTCAACATGTGTAGAAGCCCATACTGATGCCCACCTCTCAAACCCCGCTGACTAACCTCTTTATTGGACTCCACTGAGTTTGCTCAGACAATGAAAACATGCCATGAGAGCCACAGCATCTTATCTGTGGGGAGCACAGGATTAAAATACCCCCATAGATGGGAAACACATTTCAGCATTATTGGGGGGATTTGGCTCAATTATGAGAGAAAATACATTCCATAGCTGCTTCTTCCAGTCAGATAAACGCCGCTTTGACTTCTATAATGTTTTACTGCAGCGTGGAAATCCTGAAAATGAAATGGACTAGGCCAGATCATCCTATTCAGAGCTTTTTCATTGCTTTAGTGATTTTTATTTGGTTGACATAATCGCAAATTTTTTTTTAGAGTTGCAGCCTTCCAACCACAATCAACGTATTACAATCTTCGTTACATACCTGCCGATATTAATACATTCTCGTATGTACGGTGCAGAAACGATTACTAAATGTGTCTGGATTGGTGTTGGAGAGAAACTCACTTCCGTAAGGTCCCAAATGCAGAATAAAACACACAAACATTAGTAGCCTATGAACAATATTATAGAATATCACAAAAATTTTAATCCATGAGGATATCACGCAGATTATCATGGCTTTCCATCACGTGAGGTACCTGGCAACGTTATTTTATTTAAAAATGTTTTAACAACCTACAGACATGATAATAAAATAATATCAACAACTAATTAACCGCAAATATAAATGTTAACAATAGCACTTCAAAAAATATACTGCGTAATCTTTTTTCCTAATAAAATATAATATCTATCAATCCCGCTGCCTGAGGAAAATCCAGAAGACCAGGTTAGACAGTGGTCACCCAGCACACAGCCTGTTCACTATACTGCCATCAGGCAGGAGATTCCACAGCATCCAGGCCAGAACAACCTGCCTACTGAACAGCTTCTACCCACACGCTGTCAGGCTTCTGAACAAACTGTGAGGCTGAGAGACCCCAATACCGTTCACTCGGCCCCTGCTATATTATATTATATTATATTATTATATTATTTATTCTGATATCGCTGCTACAAACAATATCACTTTAAGTCACTTTAAATATATTTATCTTCTTAGAACCTGCCTATGCAAAAGTTTCTACACATGTATATATCCTATGTAATCTTGTGTATATTTTGTATAGTCCTTTATATATTTCAGTTATAACTATAGGTATATTTTCTTTACTTCATTTACTTTAATATTGTCTATTTATTGTATGTTTGCACTGTTTTATATATTTAATGCTGCTGTAGAGTTGTCTCTGAGCCTCACCCCAAGCATTTCAATGCATGTTATGTCCTGACATGATGTGCAAATGACAAATCAACTTGAAACTAATGAGTTGTAGTCTGGTAAAGAATTCTGGGATATGAGACGATGGTAAAACGGATCTAGTACGGCTCGTACAGAAGAAGGAGCCAATGCGCCAGTTTTGTAACTAGGTGTTGGCGCTCACTACTTGAGCTGCGTTTCATCTAAACCGGACAAATGTGAACGTGCTGTTGTGGAGCAGGTTCGCCTCCATAGCCGTGTTTATATGATCCGTCTCTAAAAGATTACATTGTGAAACTTATTTTTTTAATTCTCTGAGGGCTCTTTTTTTTGTACCACCTTGTTTTGTTTCTGAGAATAATTAGTCACCAACGTAAACAGTGTGAAGTAAACTCCTCCAGCTTTCATGTGGCGTCAGTGGAGTCCTGCATGAGTTGCACTCTGCTGCTAAAGTATACTCAGCCTTAAGCCCACTCATAGTGCAGCACTGCGCTCTACATCACGCAAATCCAGCTCAGTCGCTTTTGCTGCATTTCATGTAAAGCTGTTTGTTTTAGAACATGATAATATAGTTTATAGCGATAATTCTGGAGACTGTTCTGAGACTAAATGCTAGTGTTGTCCAAAATTTCAGTTCTTCTGGAATACAAGGTTACAAATATCAGGCAATTGTAGTCCTAAGTCAATGTCTTTTCAAGCAAACATCTTCAGATATCAATCTGATTCCAATACCACTGTGTATACCTGCAAAGTACAATAATCACAAACGTCATGAAACTTTGAAACTCTATGCCATGAGTGCGTAGTCGTATCACCAAAGACTCTGATCATCAATAATTCTATTTCAAACTTTTTGTTCTCCAGTCATCAGTCAACAGAAACATGAAGGTCAAAGGAGCATGGACAAAGTACAGGCAGAGTGAAAAGGGCTTGTGGGCCGCAGAAGAGGGCTGTCAGGAATGTGTGTGTTAATAAAGAGTAATTCTTTGGTCTTAATGTTCACGATGACACTACAGCTGCACACATCCGGGTGGCCTTGTCCACTAATCGCCGCGGAGCTCAGCGTCGGAGGACTAATCGAGGAAGTTTAAAGGATCTCTTTAAAAGAAGAGGACGGGAGGACAACTCCTGCGAGAAGGCACGGAGGGAGGTCGTGCCGGCCGACAGCTGGGGGCCATCAGAGCCTGATGTGCGCCGCTTTTTGCTCCTGCCAAGCCGTTGCATAACCTTCAAAAAGAGGCCAGGCCGCAAACGCACAGTGGCCGTCGCTTTACACGTATTTATGTTGGCATGCGTGAGTCCCGCCGTTTATTTGAGCTGCAGCTTTGAAGCAACAGGAAGTCCGCAATAACTCCACACGCTGGCATGCAGACTGACGCCCGCAGTAAACGGACTGATTCACAAATAAGAGGTGAATTCATTAACCTTTCACCTAAACAGATAGGAGTCAACTGAAATGATTCACCGTATCACAATGCAAGCCTTTGTCATGACAATTATACCCTGAGCTCCGCCAATTAAACAAAATGTGGAATCCTGATGCCGGGATGGCATTCCAAGTTGATGTGTATTGCCAGGATGTGGGAAAACATGAAAAACCAAGTATGCATGGTATAATAAGCACCACTTACTGTGACGCCATCGGTAACTTTACAGAGTCGGCCTTTTGTTCGGCCGTCTACGGCTGCATCCACTGACACCTCAGATGTTACCAGTCAAGCTGAAAAGTTTAATTTTCAGTTCACGTTTACTGCGACTGTTCTTGGAATCTCAGTGTTTTCTTCTCCAAAGCCCTCAAGCAAGGGCTTCTGGAACCCATCACGCACGTGACATTAGTTGCTAAATAAAAGACAGGTCATAGGAGGAGAACACCAAATATTAAGCCAAATAAACAGCCGAGCATTTGCCCAACAGAAGTCAAGCGACTGCACAGAGAAGCAGAAACCTTAACACGCAGAGCAGTTCCCAAACTTCACAACATCAGTCAATAAAGTCTACTGGGGTCATGGCTCAAAATTGGTCCATTTAATTAAGGCTCCAGTAGGGCTGGGCGATTAAACGATCATTATCTCAAAATAACGATAGAAAGCCGATAGAATTAAATTCGGTCCTTGTTTTGAGAGACAACACGAACAGCCAATGACAAAGAGAATAGCGCCGCCCTAAACCAATCAGGTCGCTGAACTAGAGTTCCAGCCATTTCATGTTTGGTTCAAGTACACAACGCAGAGTGTAGACGTAGCGGCAGCTTAACCCACACACTAGTAGTTTGGTTACTGCAGACGTCACAGTCGAGCTGTGAGAACAAAATAAAAGAAAATGACGACGGAGAACAATAACTACTACTGAAAGAAACATGTTACAAGTGTTAATAATCTTAAAATAATCTGCTAAGATTAAAAAAAAAGTAAACAGGTGTTGTCCTCCTGCTGTGTTGATAAAGCGCTACGGGATGTTTAAGCTTCAAGTGCTCGCGTATAGCAGCTGTACTGTTGTGTTGTGCAGAGCTGACAGAGCACCACACTGTTGTGTTTCTGTGTAAAACACTCCCACAGCTTTAGATGCACACGAGTGATTGTTTGTAGCTGCAGCTTGTGCTCCAGATAAACCCATGCTTTTAGTAGGCGCGGCCACCTTTGAGATGCATCTACGCACGTTATGCTAATCGATTTGATTTATATCATGATGTATATCGATATTGACTGATATGAAAAAAAATATCATGATAATTTTTTTTTTTCTATATCTACCAGCCCTAGGCTCTAGCATTTAGAGGGATCCTGTAACTTACTGGAGAAGTAGTATCTCATGGATCAGCATTATGAAGAGACTCTTTGAAAGAACCTCATCTCTCTCATGGACTGGCATTATGAACCATAAGATAATGGAGTACAGCAACTTAGCGTGCTTTGGAGTTCAGAAAGCATAACCTGCTTTAGGTGCGTTCAAAGTTAGAACTTCTACACTACACAAACCTCTGCCCTGGCAACACACTGTAACGTAGATACAGGTATTTATACCATGTGCACTGATGGCTTCATTTGAACAAAATCCTAATCAGTATGTTAGCTGTTTTAGTGCTGATGCTGCAGCTGCTCCACCTGAGCTTGTTGCAGACTGTCTGCTACCTGTTTAACTGAGCTGGAAGAGTTTATGGCAAAGCAAAAATATATATATCTCCGGGCTTTTTTAGGCAAGTACCTAACTTGTAGAACTGCTTGTAGCAAAAAATTACTATTTCCTTCAGTCCTGTTCACTGTGGTAGCACATATGGAGGTAAATGACAGCTTTAAATATCGTCTGGAAGACGGTGATGTTGGTGGCGTTCTGTTAATTATATTTGCTCACAGAATAAACCCAATGACTACGAACTGGCCAAAATAGGACGGCTGTTCTCTTCAAAAGACAAAAGACAAAAACAAAATAATTCTAAAGCTCACAATGCACCTGAATTGCCTTGTTACCATTCAAGGTGGTGAATTTTGCCAAAAGCCAAGAGTTTTCTTGTGTAAAGATTGGTGACATGATAATGGCCAAGCTCACCTGCAGGTTGACTTCAGCCTCATAGAAGGTCAGGCAGGAGCAGTAGTGTCTGTCTGAGTCGATGTCTGTCAGCACCACTGTGAAGAAGCTTGGTGGCTTCCTCTCCCGAGACAGCCTCCATCCTCCTGGCTGACAGAACTGGGGAAAGAAAACAAGAGCATAAAACATTCCATAGAGGTAGATCCCACATAGAGAACTCCAACATCTAAAGAGGAGCACAGTGTACACAACAGGACATTCAGGTAACAAGCATCAACCGAGCCGGTGCATCCATCCAGGCCAACAAGGCAGTGGCCTAGATTAGCACTTTAGAAAGAGCAACAAAACATTCCACATTTTTCTCACCTATAAACAACTGGATGAGAGCAGTCTGTTTACGCACTGATTGGCTGATCAATGCTTTAACCCCGTTGCTCAATCCACCCCTAGTCTTTTCCCATCTGTCCCTAAAAACTGACTAAACAAGGCTATGAGGGGTCCACAAAAATCAGATACCCGACATTCCAAAAGCATGAAGTAAAACAGATATCTGACAAAAGTTTGACGAGTAAAACAATGAGATGCTTTGAGAAGCTTTGCTGGGTTATCTGCAACATACAACTTTGGCACCGGTATAATGAAAGATCGATGGGTCAGTTTTGAGCCCAAATAATCCCTCATCAATTATTTCTCTAGCTAATCAGTGACAGAAAGTTATGCACGACTGCAGGCCTTGTGCAGGGATTTCACAGCGAATTGAATTTTGCTGCTTTGTTCTAACAGACAACAGGTTATCAGTCTGGCAGTTTGTCTTGATTTAACACTTGAAAGTACATCAAACAGCCCTATACCGTGTGTATCTAAAGACAGCAGAACCAGCAAAGACAATGGATGCTGCTTGTGGTAGACAGTGTTGTAATGGAAAGCTCTGCCACCGTATATGGCAACAATCCTCAGATTGGTTAGGGGAACTCCATCAAGAGTTGAATTTTGTGTATTATAGCACAGAAACACAAGAGCACAGAACGTCCTTCCGTCTTTGTCCCCCTGTACCACCGCCATCACGCCAACCTTTGTGTAGATTCACGCTGCTGTTGGCAACATACTGCTTAGAGGTGCGGTATCATGTTTTTGTCAACGCAAACATGAGGGCAGCCCAGCAGACCAGCAATGGGCCCAAAAACATTGATCAGGCCATCACGTGTGCAAACTACAGCATCTTCAACCAGGTCATGGGAAGGATAAGTCTTGCATGGCTGCGGTTGGCCACTATTTGTTGCTTAGATATATATAATTAGCCCACTTGTTCTTTTTTTGGGGGGCAGGTCAATAACTCTTTCTCGGACTCAGAGTCAAGGATGGCCACGGCATCACCAGGAACCAAACTTGCGACGTTCTGCTGACAGAGCCAACGTGGAGGCCCTTCTAACTAACCAGTCATTTGAACAAGTGTTGAAAGTGTACACTAGCCCAACGATGCTTAATTGGAATTCATGGGCGGAGCAATGGGTTCGTGTGGCTCGCTGCTAGTTATTCTTACTGGAAAGAGACGCAAGTGGAGTTTTGCTGTGTGAGGGGAGATCTGTTAGGGTGGGCCCAGGCTGCTGAGATGCTGGTAACTTGGAAGCGTAAAAGGTGGTAATGTGTTTTGTTATTGTGGAGAAATGAGCAGGATGTCCTTCTTCAGCTACTACATCCTCTCATCAGAGAGCAGGAAATGGCACCAATCCGCCTTCCTCGCTGCTCAGTCAAACGTGCTCTTCAGCATATCTGAGTCAGGCGAGAAGAGGCTGTCGGGAAACCTGATTAGTGGCTTCATTTTGAGGTGAAATCTGGCTTACTCTGGAACTTCTTTTGAAGAACTTGAGCTACTACACCGTAGATTTGTCCAAGCCTTCGGAGAGATTTAGAGCCACAAGAGAGAGTTCCCGAGCAGCGGAGCAGAGTAGCGTAGCTGATAAAAAGCCATGTCCCGCAGAGTGAACGAGTCTGAGAGGCCAGGCAGTGAAAAAGCTAAATGTGGGGGGTGGGGGTCAGGGCCAGCACCCACTGTGGCCTGGCATCAGTGCAGTGTTTAGAGTGCAAACAACAGCCCAGTCGGAGAAATGAGAAGGAGAGGAAGAGAAGGATAGATGATGCAGAAAGAGGAAGAGACATATGTAAAGATACTTACGTTTATGCAGAATTGTTATTATTTAGAAAGACTTCAGCGGTGTGCTCGGACGAGGGGAAGGATGGAGGGGAAACAGAAAGAGAGGAAGAGAAAGCGAAAGAGTGGAGGAGTGGGGAGCTCGAACCAGGATGTCACTGTCCAGCAGCAGACACAATAGCAGGCAGGAAATCTGTAACTCTGGAAGCCAGAGGGGAAAGAGCGGGATGCCCCCCTCCGCCCCCCGTCATCAGAGCGGGACAGGTGCCAGGAAAATTACGGAAAAATATGAAAATATGCAAAGTATGTCATCAATTTCCAGCGGAAAACAGATAAACTCTGATGTTGTCTACCTGAGTACACAACAGGAACAGAGGCCCGAAGTGGTGGATGGAGTGTTTGGCTACAGCACAATCAACAGCCCATTTCTCTGAAGTGTTATGATCTAACTGGCCAGAAGCTTCTTGGAGAAAAGCTTGTGTTCTGGCCTGGAATCAACCACTCTCAGATGAAGCATGAGTTCAGGAGCACCTGCACTTGCCTGCGTTTGATTCACAAACAAAAAGAAAATCTTGATGGTAGATCCTACATGCCCACCCGATGGCAGCAAAATCTTTAGCAAAAGAGTTGCATGACCTTAACCTCAACTTGAGCCTGATGAGTAGGCCACTTGCTGAGGTCTGTAGGGACAGCAGCATCCCTGGTGGGGGCAGAGCTAGAGTCTGGACACTGAACAATTCCATCAGGCTGTAAAAGCCTGGAGGTCAGAGAAGTTATCAAAACTCCTGAACAACATATTCTCATAAAAAGCAGAGACAGGGAGGAACCTGAGGACCTGCAGCTGTGATGGGTAACAAGGCACTCGGAGAAAGTGCAAGGAGTAGAAGTGACACTAAAAGCAAATATCTGATAAGAGACCCCCGCTACTGTACGCTCATAACTGACCTCTGTACAAAGTACAGGGTGACCAGAAAGACAGTGTACCTAACCTCTAGCAGTCTGTATGCACCAACGCGCCCAGGCAGAAGCAGCTGAGTCACGTCACAGGGAGAGGACAGACCCCGCGCTCAAATTAGCTCTCAGTCAAGTGACAACGGCACTTGAAGTGTTCCAGTGTTTGTGATGTCAATAGGCTTGGCAACATTTCTGCCTTGTCGGTGAGGGTTCCTCGTCATGTGGGCAGCAAGTGGCACGTCCCCCGCTTCACAAAAGTGACACTAGATCTCCGGCTTGACCTGCTAAGAATCAGTGCATCGGAGCAAGCATGAAGACCAGGACAACCAAATTAGACCCTCGTCTGCCGTCTGCTGTATTCTGTTACTCTGGTCGCGCCTTTCTGTTTAATGACGACCATAAATGGTGCAGGATCATTGTCCCGGCTAGAGGACAAAGAGAACATTCTCGGTGTGTATGTACCGCAAGAGCAGTCAAATGTGGGCTGTGAGCTGAGAATAGCTCCTGCACACCTCCACTTCTCTCATTTCCTCATTTCTCGTTTCCTTTTTTCTTTCTCAGAATTCAGAAGAAACGATGTTGCCAGAAAATCTATGAGCTGTGCGCGGAGAAAAGGGGAGAGCGAAAAGATGAGCAACCTCCTCCATGATTGAAATGGTAAATCTGGCTTATGATAACGTTACTCAACATCTCCTCACTGGTAGGACTCATCACATTCAGTACTTTCATGGTACCCTATTACTTCTATGCTAGCTAAAGCTGAGAAGGATTTAGTGAGCTAAAAATAAGGGCTGGACCAGAAAATGTGACTACTGAAGATTATAGGATCTGGATATTAGTTTTTAGGCAACGAATTCATGTAAACTACAAAACACTGTAACGTTCCTGAGAGGAACCCAAGATGCCTTCAGGTTATGGTCCATAACGCAGCTTCACGTCTCATTTGCTAAGAAACTGTGCCAACCACAGTGAGAAGAAACACAGGCTCTTCAGCTGCTAACAACCAAAACCACAGCTATCACCGCTCCACCCAGGCTCTTTAACATAAAAGTCCTTGTACTAGTTAACCTAACAGCCAGCATTTTGTCAGAACGGTCTTGAACTTAGTGAAGCAATGGTTAATCCACCGCGCTAGCTCGCTGCTAGTGAGGGGCTAGCATGCCTGGTAGATAAAGTGAAGCCATGCTGTGATCCAGCGCTCTGGTCAGAGCGGGATTAAATTGAAAATGTACTACAAAACAGGAGGACACGGAAGCTTCTGATATTCGCTTGTAACTATTGCTGAAGCTCCGAAGCCAAACAAATGGTATTTGCCATACTATAAATTATGATCACGAATAAAATTAGCTGACCTAACTTCATATTTTACTGTTTTACTTAACAGATTTCATCAAACTGACTGTTAGACCTTAACAGACCTTACCACAATGTTTGCACTTCAACTGCTCACAAACTTATATTATAAAGGTTATAGCACTGGGAGGTGGCGCACTAGCCAGAGTGCTTTGAGGTGCACAAAGATGTATATATGTGTATATATATCTGAACCACTAGGTGGAAATACATACCGTTTCATTTTCGACAGACTGACTAAAGCAGCGGCTTCGCGAGAACAGTTCAAGCGTTCACTTCATGTACAGAAAGAAAACATCGTCCGTCTGGCAGTTTGTTACCATATGTGACTCAGACTCATCCAGGCCAGTTTGTAAAATTAGTAAAATCAGCGTCTCTCGTAGAGAAACCAAGACAAAGACATTTAACACTACTAATCTGATACGACACTTCAGAGAACACCACGCAGCTGAATACAGTGAGTATCAGCAAACAGCAGAGCTAGCACACTCAGCTAATACAAAACTAATAACCCAGAACACCGTGCAGACCAGCAACAGTCAGAGAGCTAAAGGAACCACAGCCAGAGTGATTGAGTTTATAGTTCTAGATAATCAGCTCTTCTCGGCTGTAGGAGACGTGGCATTGTCACCTGGATCCACGCTCTGCCGTTCCTAGTCGGAAGTACTTTTCAGATGTCGCTCTTCCAGAACTGTATCAAGCGGTTTACCCCCACATACACCAACTTTTAATTTAGTTAAAAATATTATGCTGTTTCATATGAGCTCGTTAAAAATGGTAATAAACCAGTTTCCACCATGTTTCATGACTTGCTTGTTCTAATAACTACATGTAGCCCTGCCGCGGCATATAACCCCGCCCTCGATCGGCATCGGCTATCGGCTGATCACGCTGAAAAGTGATCGGCGATCGGAATCGGCCTTAAAAACGCTGATCGGTCCATCTCTAATGTGTATGCATGTGTGTGTTTATAAAATCAGTTAGGTGTTCAGATTATCCAGGTCACTCTGTTCTATTACCAGTGCCTCATACCAAGTTGCCCAGTGGCTAACTGTGTAAGATTTTATTCAGTCATCAAGAGACTAAGTTTAAAACCACAATGCAGGGGCTAATTAACAGTGATACTCAATGAATGACATTCCATAAGCATATTATTAATATCTTGATTATTCCTCAGTAAATACCACTACACGTTCGGTACTTTGAGACACAGTCCTGCTTAAAGAGAAGACGTTTTGGCAAATGACATATACAGATATTTATACAAAACAACATTAAAAATAACCAAGCCTGGAATGACAACAACAGTGTGTCTCAGGAAGGCAAGACAATGACATAAATGAAAGAGGAGGAAGGAGGTGTTGCAAGAGGTCTGAACAGTACTGGGGGTCTCTGGCCAACGCTGAATATTTTTTATCATGTCTTATGCTGAGCTCCAGACATGGGGGTGGTCTATTTTGGTCAGAGAAGGCCAGGGCCAGCAGCAGGTCCGAGATAGGAAGTCCTCAGCTTAGCCAAGATGGAGACTCTATTCATAGGCACGAGTGTGTGGAGCTGAGGAAGCACGGCAAACTTCCTAAGGGTCAAACCTAAAGAACGGGCAGAGCTTCTCCCCTGCGCGACGGCACTCTATCACAGTAAGAACTAACAGGTCCTGTGTGGATTCTAGACAAAGTAGTTCCATGTTGTGATGCTCGGGCAGGAAACTGATGTTAACCACATTTTTGACTCCAACACCAAAATATATACATTTCGACTGAGTATTGTTCTACAAACAAAATACTCCTGGGGGTATTCTCTTGGTGGGGTTATGCAACCCTACACACATGGTTCACTTTAGGGACAGATATTTTTATCGGGTCATGAGGGATGTCTATTATTCTCCACAGACCCCGAGGGGTGAGCAATATGGAGACACCAAAACCCAAAACAGAGACACTCAAGGCTTAGAATTTGGCTTGCTGACGATGCTCCAAAGTATGCAAGCAATTTAGATAAGGGGTGGAAGGCCATATCTGTAATCTGGCATGTTAGCATAATGTGTCAATTACTTAAGCCACGCATAGTCTTATGTGTAGCTCATACAGCTGTGACTGCCTAGCTCTCGTCCTGGATGGTCCTTTGGGGAGATTTCTTGAGGCGAATACTTGTGTCTTAAAAAACTGATGCAAATTAAAAGCACACGGACAGATTTTGAAATGTGCCTCAGCTTTAAATACTTCAATATGAATTATATGAACTTGCAAATATCCAGATATCCGTTGGGTGTTCGTTCAGTGTAGCCAGTTTGGTTTCGGTTCCAGTTCCTGTAATAAAGCTGGGAAAAACACCCATTAAGACGGACTAATCTCCGGGAAGACTCAGGGAAGTTCTGATGGAAATTCCTTGTGTGTCCATACGTAAGTACAGAACATTCCAGACTAAGAAGCCAATGGAGAAAGACAGCATATGAACTGTTTAACATGTTCTTAATCTCCTGCTAATTGGGAAATTCACAGGGCTTTTTACCAACACCAGCCCCCCCAGCCAACTTTTCATTGTTCTCCATAGATGTATGCTTGTGAAACATGGAAATACACTGGCAAAAAAAAAACTATTCTCCATAAAGGTGTGTTTGTGAAGTGTATTTAATACAAAGTCTCACACACACACACACACACACACACACACACACATACATATATATATATATATATATATATATATATATATACATATACATATATATATATATATATATATATATATATATATATACACACACATATATATATATATATATATATATATATATATATATATATATATATTACACATACAGGGGTTAGACAATGAAACTGAAACACCTGGTTTTAGACCACAATAATTTATTAGTATGGTGTAGGGCCTCCTTTTGCGGCCAACACAGCATCACTTCGTCTTGGGAATGACATATACAAGTCCTGCACAGTGGTCAGAGGAATTTAAAGCCATTCTCCTTGCACGATAGTGGCCAGGTCACTACATGATGCTGGTGAAGGAAAACGTTTCCTGACTCGCTCCTCCAAAACACCCCAAAGTGGCTCAATAATATTTAGATCTGGTGACTGTGCAGGCCATGGGAGATGTTCAACTTCACTTTAATAGTCATCAAACCAATCTTTCACCAGTCTTGCTGTGTGTATTGGTACATTGTCATCCTGGTACACGGCACCGCCTTCAGGATACAATGTTTGAACCATTGGATGCACATGGTCCTCCAGAATGGTTTGGTAGTCCTTGGCAGTGACGCGCACATCTAGCACAAGTATTGGGCCAAGGGAATGCCATTATATGGCAGCCCAAACTATCACTGATCCACCCCCATGCTTCACTTTGGGCATTCAACAGTCTGGGTGGTACGCTTCTTTGGGGCTTCACCACACCGTAACTCTCCCGGATGTGGGGAAAACAGTGGACTCATCAGAGAACAATACATGTTTCACATTGTCCACAGCCCAACAGCTCCTTGCACCATTGAAACCGACAGTGTGTTTCAGGCAGCTGAGAAAAGTGTTTTTGAGGGACAGAGTTTATACCTCGGGCGTGTACTTTGGGCTTTATCATTTTGCAGACTGCTTTCACAGAAAGCTAAAGGAAAGAGGACCAACTGGGAAATCATAAGAGGTTCAATAATAATAAAATTACAAAATAACAACAATGCCATGCCTAGTAGTCGCTAAACAACAACAACAACAACAATAAAATATGCCTTTAAGCTGAGTATGCTTTGACCTGCTAAGTGTAAACACCTTTGTCCTGGGCTGAAGCGAGGCACAATACAAAGCTTGCGTCACCCACCAGCCCCCTGCCTGCGACTAGAGCGATAACACATTTGGGACAGGTGCTTCCTGTGGCTCATCGAGTGCCTAACACAGCCTCTTCTGCGGCCCCTCCACTCAGCAAGCTTTCTTCTATCCATTTGTGTTTCTTCACCTGAGAAAACAAAGCTTTCCACTCTGCAGGTTGGACAGCACTGGACAACACCAGCAGTCACGAGGCCCTGCCACTCTCCAGCGCTGGGCCAGGAAGGAGAAAGTGAACCCTGAGTCTGACTGGAAGCGACGGGGTTTCCCCCCCTGCTCACTAAACAATGGATGAGCTGTACACAACGGCCAACGATCTATAGCAACACCATAGGGTTGTTTTTCTCCTGCAGCCATAGCAGGTGCTCCGGCCATAAAGAGACAAACACAGACTGAACCAAAATAGGATGAACAGAGATGGCAACGATGTTGTTTGGCCAAAGAACCTCACCAAAGGAGTTTTAGATTGAGATCGAAGAACTATGACATAGACCCTGACATGAGAGTCCCATTAAAGCTTTCATGGCGGGTCACAAAGGACAGAGGTCCAGACAACTATAACATTTTTCATACTCTGTAATTAAAAAGTGACTGGACAGACCCAAGGTCAAACTCAAGACTCCACTGAGAAATGCTTACTGAAGAATGCTTCCAATTGGCATTCAAAAGGTTCGACAAGTAGAGGTTAAACTTCATGACACAGCATGTTCATAAACATCAGAATGCAAGTGCATTCTTCCAACAGGAGAACAGGGCCAATATGATCTGTAGCCTCTTAACTCATGACAGAGAACATGTTTAAAGGCAGATTTATTGGCACTGAGAGGCGTCACCACAGCACCTCCACTTACCGGGAATGAAGACATGTTGAATGTGTGCTTCAGGCAAGTGTTCTATGTACGGTACTCAAAATAGAATGCATATAGCAGAGACGAACTCAAGTGGACTGACACGTGATTTGACTCAATACAAACACAAAGAAAAACTGATTAAATTATAACTCCCAACACTACATACAGCCTGTGCACGCAGAAAATGAATAATACCACAATAGAAACTTCAGTCATTACTGCAGTGTCATTCTCCAACAGCTCAAAGCAGCACCAGGTTCAGTACAGCTTAAAATATGTGCCTTTGAAAAAGCCTTATAGACAAAATAAGGCAATACATGAAGTATATAGTCGCTGTCCAAAGAAAAACATGCATCTTTACTTTTAATGCAAGACTAGAGGTTTTTTGGAGCATTTCTATTGGCCCATTCATCATGAAATTTCAGTCCAATGTAAATCAGACTTGACTAAAATGAAGATTTATGGTTTGGACTAGAGATTGAAGGATCGATCGGCTATGTATCGGTATTTTTCCAATTTAGCCGATCCCGAGAGCCGATCGACCCCTCTGACCAGGTCCCTGCAATTCATATCTGAACCACAAGGAAATACATACCCTCTCATTTTTTTCACAGACTGACTAAAGCGGCGTGCCTTGCGGCATGAGCGGAAAGAAAACATGTAGTCCGTCTTGCAATTCTTTATCGCATGTGACGCAGACTCATCCAGGCATTTTGTAAAATTTGTAAAATCTACGTGTCTCATTGGGGAACCAAGACAAAGATTTTTAACTAGTAATCTGATACGGCACGTAGGAGTACACCACGCGGCTGAATACAGTGAGCACACGATACGGTGACCGGTATGAACAGTACAGCAGCAACAATTCAAGATCTACATTTAATGATTGCAATTTTTTGTTTTAAATAACAGAGTCTGTGTTTAATGACTGCAGTTTTGACTGCATTTATTTAATTCACTTTTTTAGATAACTTCTATATGTTTTGTGTAGTTTTACTTTTCAAATAAAACCATTTTGGATGCTTAAGTAAACCGTTTCAGTACACCATTAACCCTTCACAAGAACAATATTTTAACTGAAGTTAATATTTTTATTAGGCAAAATAGTAAAAACAGAAGTGACCAACACACGGACAGACGTTAATATTGCTTTCTAACTCTAACAAGATAAAGGCGAGCGTCTGTAATGCCCAGAGTGGCTGTCAAAATGCTACAAAGCTGAAGTTAGCTTCTTATTCACCACACAGTTTGAATAGTAAGTATGTTTACCGGCACTACAGACCAACCGAACCAAGTTGCTTTACCTCTTTGCCTCCAAAACTCAATATTTTTCTAATACTGTACATCTGTTTTCACCCTCTGTTTAGGTTCCTGTGTCTTCAAGCCCCCCTCACTATGAGCCCAGTGTGCACTGATTGATCAACTCGCTATCTCTGTTCTGACTGGTCAACCAGCTAAAAGACAGCGTTGTGTGAGGGGGCGCCAGGATTGCTGGCAGGCAGGCAATAAGGAGGCTGTTAAGAGATTGTGCCATCTTGTAACGGGAAAAGGGCTGGAACTCCAACGAGGCGTTTCAGGCAGCTGAGAAAAGTGATTTCTGTGGGAGTGGGAGTTTGAGTTTCTCTTTCTGGGGGGTACTCTGGACTTTGTAGACCATTTATAAGCACAAGAAGCTACAACACACTAAAACGAAAGAGAAAACTCTAAACAAAGCATAACAGACTCTGCATTTAGTGCTTTAGTCTGTCTTTCTATAATACAGGTTCATTATTTAAAGCTTTGTAATACATGAAAGGCTTTCAGTTGAGGTTTAATCATTTTTTGCACAATGCAAAGTGTGCAGTTAGTAACCAAACCAAACCAGAAAGTCTCAAAGACTCCACTCTGACTCAGCTAGACGCAGCTGGGTCCTTAGAGTTTCCACCTTAGCCAGCTGAGGTGACAATACTATGGGACACAGTGGACTTCAAAAGGATGCATTGGTGGTCTGCACAGATGTTAAAGAAGGCTTTGGTTGTTTTTGAAAGGTAGCGTCATTGTGCGATGTGGGCAAGATGCATCATACCGGGAACTGACCAAGACCAATTTTGGAGCAACATGTGGAAAAAAAAAAACCCAACCTCAAATAGGAATGAACAAAAGCCTTCCAAAGCATCTTTTTATTTTGAAGCCAACATGACTTTAAACATGTTGAACTGTGATGGATATGGAAAATATGAGAACTGTCTCAGACACATTGGTCTGTCTGCATCGCGTTAACGTGGTAGGTGTTCCAAAGCTCAAATGCAAAAATACTAAGACAAGCACATTTCATACCTCCATCTCAACTCGAAGCAGGTTCTCCGCGTTCCACTGGGAACCCAGCGAGACTCGGGCGTCCCAGGCAAGCTGTCATGCCACAAGTTTTCTTGTTATTGTGTGCCAGCAAGTGTTGAATAGAGCTATTTGGCTTGTTTTGAATCAGAGAAATTGGCGGGGGCCTTTGTGACAGTGTTTCCCTTCAGCAGCCTGCAATGACAGAGGGCAGGAAATAACAGGACAAAGCATGGGTGACCTCCCCGTCTTTCTGTTTGGTCATGCTTTGCTTGCAGTCACTAAGCAATTCAAGCGCTGCATACTTTGAGTTGCACGTATGAGTTTGTGCACTGGGTTTATTTATACCCAGCATTGTGTTGGGGGCATGTGGGCATGTGTAAAATATGTATTTCTGGTCTTCAGAAATCATAAACAAAGCAGGCGAGGCAGCCCAGACGAACAACCACCCAAGAAAGACCATCAGAGAAGGTTGTTCATCGCTTCTCACTTCAGTTCTGACAGTTAGGCTTCGCCAGCAGGGACGACTGCAGTAACGTTTCTAGACTCGGTAAACCTGCTGGTGAAGCGTCCCCCCGCTAGATGCTTCCTGATGAGCTCATGGCGAAGCTGATTGTACGAGGGGCCTCGGCTCCGGCTCCGGCTCCCCTTCCTCGGGGGCGTTCAATTTCCATGGCGAGGCGGAGCGTCCATTACTCATGTGCAGATCTTCCTGACAAACACATGATTCTATTCTCCCTTGGAAGGCATCCTGGCAGTTGGAATGCACTGTTTTGTGTTTCATTTTTTCTTGTTTAACAAACAATAAATGAAACGACGTGCTGCAAGACATCAGCTTTGGCTGCGCTGACCACTGAGGGCCTGTGACTCAGGCTTACCACCAGGGGGGTAAACACGCGCCTGAACGCGCTCGTTAAATCAAGCACTCGACAAACCCAGTCCAGCGAGGGCCTGCACTTGAAATGCAATCCAGGGAGCCTCCATGTCCCTAGAATTAGGGGGGCAGCTTGACTGGACAGACAGAAGACGCTGCGCAGACCCATGTTACCACTGTTTACACATTTTCAGAATAACTCCCGGCCTCCTTCCCGGAAGTACGTGCCACATTCCAGATCACAACGGGGATTCGGGAGGAAAACGAGCGGTTCAAAAAGTCAATGCCGGCAGACGAGAGAGATGACACAAACGTTTACAATCTGCCCCGTGCCGGGAGGTCAAATTCCTTCATTATAGGATGTCGGGCCCCAAAAAGGAATGTTGTGTTTCATCACAGTGCTCTCGCAGCAAAGCAAGCACAAGAGGATTAGACTGGTTTTACTGTCAGTGACTGGAGTGAGACATCAAACAATGTGTCAATGCATCGTTTCTAGGCACCATAACATTAACTCTTATAGTCTCGTATAGTCTAGAAACCGGGCTGAGACTGGACCTCAAGAACTCTTAAGACTGTTTTCCCAGTTTTCAAAAATATATCACAGCAATCAATGTTTACATTCATTGTCCAACCTTTTGTTATGCCCTATAACAAAACAAGAACAGTCACTGTGCTCTTCAGACTAATGTATGTAAATGACCTTAGCTGTGATTGGAAGTATCTCATTTAAAAAGCAAGACAGGCTGAAACACTTAAAGGAAAGGCTGAATATAAACTGAATATAAAACATAATTCATATGAAAAGAAAAATGTCATATGACAGTTCAAAAAAAGTGTGACTTGATATTGACACCAAGTGTCATATTGCAATTCTCAAAAACTGTATCCTTTAACTTAACTAACCTGTCCACCACTCGGCCCTTTGTAGAGGTCAGGGTGCTTGCAGGCCAAATACTTAGTCATGTTGCTGGTGTTGCCTGCTTTGCACTGGAGAGGTTTATAACACCGTTTACATACTATACTGGGTTTGTGTTGGTTGTAGAGATGGACCAATCGGCATTTTTGAGGCCGATTCCGAGGGTGGGACTATATGCCACGGCAGGGCTACATGTAGTTATTAGCGCATACAAGTCACGAAACATGGTCTAAACTGGTTTATTACCATTTTTAAGGAGCTCATGTTAAACAGCATAATATTTTTAACAAAATTAGCAGTAAATAAACAACGTAAATCAAACAAATATTGCCAATACTGCAATCATTAAATTTAGACCCTTTATTTAAAACGAAAAAAGCTAATTAAATACACGCAGTCAAAACTGCAGACATTAAACACAGATTATTTTAAACAAAAAACTGTTCTGTTCGTACCGGTCAGATCTGGTGTGCACGGTGTTCTGGGTTGTTATTATTATACATGTGCTAGCTCTGCTGTTTGCTGATACTCACTGTATACAGCCGTGTGGTGTACTCTCAAGTACCGTATCAGATTAGTAGTGTTCTATGTTTTTGTCTTGGTTCCCCCAACGAGCCACGTTGATTTTTACTAATTCTACAAAACATCCTGGATGAGTCTGCATCACATACGGCAACAAACTGCCAGACGGACAGCACATGCCGTGAACGCAAACGGTTCTCGTGAGGCCGCTGCTTTAGTCAGTCGGTCAAAAATAAAAGGGTATGTATTTCCACCTAGCGGTTCAGATAGGAATTGCAACCTGACCGGAGGGGGTTTCAACGAAACGCTAGCTGGAAATGAAGCTCATTTGTTTAAGCCATCGATCGGCTCTTGAGCTAAATTGGAGAAATATCGGCCGATCACCGATCGCATATTTTGATTAAAACTCGTCCGATACCGATACATAGCCGATCGATCTTTCCATCTCTAATTGGTTGGGTTCCTGTCTTCCTCAGCCATATAAGCCAAATATGCCCACACTTCACTCTTTAAGCCTGTTTTGTCCACAAGTCACGGACTTGAGAGAACAGCTTTCATTTTGGGCGTTGTCATGCTAAGCGCAGCGGGCTACTGCTTTCTCGCTGCTACTGCTGGCTTGCCTGTGTCACTCAACCGAGTCAAATAAGTACGCGCGATTTGATTCGCTTATTTAGAATACTGATTCAGCTGCTTGAGACCCTCACACATCGCAGTGAACGTTATACACAGGAGCTAGCTAGTGGGCTATATATACAATATTCAAAGCACTGAACGCTAAAGAATTGAATAGTTTGTGACGCTGCAGTGTAGAAAAGGCATTGAATGTTCGGTGCATTGTGCAACTACAATGTAAAACCATACAGTTAATTTGCCCCCTAGTCTCTTTGGAGTGTTTCTTTTATTATTTGTTTGTGGAAGCCAAAGCCAATGATCCAAACAGGGTACAATCCCCCCCACCAACGACCACGCTCAACTGACAGGGCTTTTTATAAATCAATGAAGGCATACAAGGCATACATTCAGAAACTCATTCATTTTAGGAACTCTTTATCTTTGCTGTATCGGAAATGAGCATATCAAGACACTATTGTATTGTATCGCAACAAGTTTGGAGAGCTGCACCAGCTCAGTAACCTGAAAAAAAATGTTTTTTATTGAGCCAAATGTTACAGACTGGCTGTGCTGCAAAGATGGCCACCAATTAAACTGAACTTCCAATACAGGCTTTGGTAGAAGTACCGTCTTCCACCTACCAAACTAGAGTTCAGTTCCACATGCTATGCCAGTAGGAGTCCATGAGCAAGACTCCAAATGCTATATTAGTTCTCTCTGTGAATTGCTCCAGATCAGAGTTTCTGCCAAGTTACATAAATGTAAACAGAGGGATTAATATACGTGTTTTTTTATTATAACATTCAAAACAAGCATCTTAGTTTCCCTAAATGGACATATAGGCTGGAGATTAAATGCAGATTTTGAAATCACAATAAACTCCAATTTCAGAAACTGTGAGGAAAAAAACTCCTCAGTATGGAACCTTAAAGTTCTTAAATCATACGACTGAACAAGAGCACCAATGTATAATAGTGGACGTCTAAAACATGTGGAAAACATATTTATCAAAGTGTCCTTCCGTTTGTCTTTTAGACGAATAGGGAAGTGTTTTATTTCAGGTTTATGAGTCAAGGGCCACATTATTCCACTTTAGATGGTCAGCAAAAATAAAACAGGGGACTCCAGAGTTTTCGACCTCAAGACATGGCTGAAATCCCAAAGCCACAGTGCTTGAGGAAGTGCCAATAAGTTTCTCTCATTCCTAGCACGTTGAGGCAGAGGCGAACTGGGAGGCTAACGTATGCGAAGAAAGCGTCCTGAGGAGACGTTGACATCCATCAAATGTCTGCAATGTCTTAGGGCTCTTAGAAACACATGCAGGCTTGTTTTGTTTTGCGCCTCGTTTCCACCAGATTCTCGACGTGCGGCCTGAGGCGAGCCAAGGCTCCAGGTTCAAAGCGATGAGTGGGCTTGGCTATATGTACCTGTTTGTCAATGAACATGAGACACGTGCCACTTAGTCATTCTTCTCGTGATGTAAAATCACACTGGGCCTTGGTTGACTTTCTTAAGGCTGTTGCTATAGCAGCCAGGTAAGAGCTGTTGTCTACAGTCAGACGTGTCAGGGCAATAACCCAAAGTTGTAGTACTTGTTACTGGTAACAAAAAAAAGATAATTACTGGTGTCACCGCTGATGACCTAAATAGTTGGTCCTAGGGCTGAAAGACTATTTGTTTCAACACTGAAATTGCATTATGAAAGAGTGCAATTTTCAAATTGCAGGATCTGCACTGCTAATAATAGCAATGTAAGTGTCTGTAAGCTGTCTGTAGACGAGTCAGACCAATCAAAAGTAAGCAAACACCCATGTACATGACAACACTACAAACATTAAATGACAGTTAGGCACAGTATTTCCAGTGTTCAAGCCTCAAGCCCAAAAAATAATAATAAAAGATATTCTGGTCCTAAATAACAGGCCTGGAGCTTCATTTATAGAAAGTAATCAACTGACATTGCAGACACAATACTGGTCAGAAAAGCTACAATTACATAATTTTGCCCTTACTTGTTACACCCAGTTCTGACTGATCAACCACCCCCAGGCCACACACCACTATGGCTACTCTTTCAATGACGTTTCAGAGTGGTTACGTGTTTAATGTTTCAGCGCCTTGCAGGTAGATGGGCACTAATGACTGGGCAACGAGATGACATCACCCAGTAACAGTGAAAATTCCAAGGGGGCATTTTAGTCAGCTGGGTAAAATGGTTTCTGAGGTCTAAAATACGAACTGCAATACTAACTAGAAAAGTGGATATGCTAAAGGAAACACAGGATGGCTGCACAGCTTCAGCAGTGCGAGGAACGAGGGATGAATAAACGACAAATAGAGAAGTGCGGGTCAGTGTGTTTGGGGATATGCCCTGAATAAGTACAGGCAGTTTGGTGGCTGTAGGTTTAACAAAACCATAACGTTTGTGTGCGTCAAACCAACACTACAGTCATGGTCAGGGGTCCGCCTTGAGTCAGTGTACGTAAAACAGTGTCTGTCAGTCGAGCAGAAGGTTATTCATTGGAACAGTGTTTATATTTTAAAAAACTGCAGGACAAAAGATCTTGCAGAAAGCAAAAAACAAACAACAATATAGTTGCGCATTGCAAACGCCATCCATAATAACAGTTATGTAAGTGTCTGTAAACTGTCTAGAAACGAGTCAGACCAATCAAAAGTACTCAAACACAACAGGTACATGACAACACTACATTTAATGACGGTCAGGCATACTGTTTTTAGTGTTTAAGCCTCAAGCCCAAAAATAAAGGACATTCTGGTGCTAGATAACATACCTGGAGCTTCATTTCTAAAAAATAATCACAATTAGAACTGCAGACACAATACTGGTCAGAAAAGCTGCAATTACATATTTATGCCAAACTCTTCAGCCCTACTTATATCTGTGAACATCACTTTAATATTGGACTCATAAGAAAAAAAAATTAAAAATCGATTTTTCGATTCAAATCGATCTTCATTTGAATAATCAGATATCGATTCGTATAAACCCGAGATCGATCTTTAAAATTAGCATTCCAGCCCCCAGTCTCTCGTAATCAGCCATGTTTTTTCACGCAACGAGATCTGGCTGAGGGCGCACATCAGTTAAGCATGACCCAGAACTTGAAAGCAGATGTCTGGTTACATTTTGGTTTAGAAACGGTATATAAACATATAAACACTAATGTTTTTAGTAATGGTAGGTTGAGTGTTCCTCGTACATTTACCACATTAGTTCTCTAAAATTTCTTTTCATATTCAAACAAAACATATTACTGTAACTGAAATATCACTAAATGAATCAATATTGAATTGAATCGAATCAAATCGGAAATCGAATTGAATTGGGACCTACTCATAACCCTTCATAACCCAGAGCCTTCACTGAACTCATTCGTAGGCATTAGCAGGCCAGTGCAGTACAATTACACTCGCTATGACATCTGAATTTATAGCAGTGCTCACATATTTTCCTCATGACAACGAGACTTGTCATAAAAAGACTACCCCTATTTTGTCGTTTGCACACTCAGCTACGCTCTTACTTCCAGTGAACTTCTACCAACTTTTACAGATCAATCAAACAAATTAGTGTCAAACATTTCATGGGTTATTAATAAACATGCTCAGAGAAAAAGAGCAGAACTCACAGAGCTGTTTCTGGTTTCTGTGCAAGCACCAAGTTGAGAAGTGTTAAAGAAAAACTTTAAAGATGTTTCAAATCTGAAAGTAAAAGTTCAGCTAAAGATCACAAGCTGCAGGAATAATATCCCGACCTTCTGTTGATCAAGTACTTTCTTGTTGAAAAGGCAAATATTTTCACTCGAGCTCAGAGTCTGGTTGTAATTGAGTGAGAGTTAAATTCTAGGCTGCGAGCAACGCATGGCTCCTGTCCTTACTGTGCAAAGCCAATAGGCTTTATATTATCCAGCCGTGTTTATGCTGTCAGCGAGATGTTCATTCTAGATCAGACCTGTATGCATGTTTTACACTGCAACAGCAATGACAGCGCTGCTGCCATGGCAATAGAAACAACACAATGGCATGGGCTCTAAACCTAAATCCTTTCACAATACACAATATCCCAATGTTTTTTAGCTTCTAACAAGTTGGAACAGATAAAGCAGTACCAATAGGCCAGAGCGATACTAAGATTTATTACCGGGATATTCCTTTATTACAGAATCGTGATAATCCGTGATATTTAGGTACGTAATATCAACTTACCAAACGTATGTTTTATTTGTTCATTGTTTTTTTATTCATCCATCTATCCTTCCATCTATCTGATCCTGATTTAATCAAAAACACCTCAAATATTACTAAATAATATTCAACACAATAAAGAGACCAAACAGACGGAAATGGCTCAGAACCAGCGATCTGTAGCCCCCCCACAGACTCCCAAACATCGAACCGCCACTCACAAATCCAAATACACCATCCTCAAGTATCTGCCACTCTTGGTGCCAGATTTGCAGTCACGCTTAGGCGGACAGAGCGCAAGCCCACCTCCAATAAGCTCAGCATCAAACACACGAACTGAGTGACTCACGATGGTCAGAGTGCAGCTCCAGTTTAGTCAGAATGTAATTATTATTAATTATTATTACTATTATTAGTGTGTCATGATGTTCTGCAGTGTATGGGATGTTTTCAGCAGTTGGAGAGTCTCGCCCCCCCCCGCCCCACACCTCAGGCAGGAGAATAAGAAAAAGACGGGCGTGTCTGTTAAGCGACGGTCATTTCAGAAATGCTGCATTAAGGAACACATACAGTTTAGAAAGGCTACATTCGAAGGTCTCTCACGCCAGAAAACCTCCTCCCTCTTGTGGAGACGTGTGCCTGAGCATAGAAGTGTGCACCTCCTTCACCGACTGAGACCTTTCCCCTGTTGTTGTGATGTGAGCCAACTGGCCATCGTAGTTGGGGGTCATCACGTCTCCACTTTCTGTAGCTTATCTATACTTTCGTTTCATTTTCAGGACATTTCTAAAAATTCTGAAGCGGCGACCGCTGCAGTTCTTTGACCCACACAGCGACTGCGATTATTGCATGTCAAATATCATCGATATACGATTACATTGCCCCATTGTCCGGCAATTACTGCCACATATTAAAAAAGAAATAAATACTAGAGCACGATCTTTCAGCACGATCGGCCGATAGCCGATACCAATTGAGGGCGGAGCATATGCCACGGCAGGGCTACACGTACTTATTTTAGCGCAAGCAAGTCATAAAACATGGTTGAAACTGGTTAATTACCATTTTTAATGAGCTCATATGAAACGGCATCATATTTTAACAAAATTAGCAGTAAATAAACAAAGTAAATCAAACTAATATCCCCAATACTACAATCATTACATTTAGACCCTTAATTTAAAACTAAAAAAGCTAATTAAATACATGCAGTAAAAACTAGTATTAGTTTGATATCAGCTGCGTGCAGTGTCGTATCAGATTAGTAGTGTTAAATGTCTTTGTCTTGGTTCTTCAATGAGACTGATTGTACACATTTTAAAAACGTCCTGGATGAGTCTGTCACGTACGGTAAACACTGCCAGACGGACATGTTTACTTTCAGCGCGTGTTTTTTCTGCGACGTCGCTGCTTCAGTCAGTCTGTGGAAAATTAAAGGGTATGTATTTCCACCTAGTGGTTCAGAGAGGAATTGCATGGAGGGGGTTCTCCTCTTCCTGGATGAAACGCTACCTGGAAATACAAAAATTAGGCCATCGATCGGCTCTCGGGATCGGCTCTAAGTTGGAGAAATATCAGCCAATCACCGATCACATATTTTGATTGAAAAGCGGCCGATACCGATACATAGCTGATCGATCCTTCCATCTCTAATAAATACAATTAAATATACTACACTAAACTCAGCCTAATCATTCTCTTTTTAATCCAACATGCAGTGGGTTAGTGTTTAAGTACTTGTGATACCATAATATGATCAGAAATGCATTCTGCAGCCCATTTTGACTGTTGATCACAATAACGAGTGTTACTGGCTAATTTGAGAAGCAATTTGGTGGAAACGCGTTCTGTGATGAATCACGCTTTTCTATCTGGCAGACTGATGGAGAAGTTCGGGTTTGGTGACTGCCAGGAGAACGTTACCAGACAGCCTGCACTGTGCTGACTGTAGAGTTTGATGGAGGAGGGGTAATGCTATGGGGTTGCTCATCGGGGAGTATTCAAAAACAAGCCAGCAGATATTTGGGTTTCTACTCTGTTCTAGGCGTTTGGTGGGTGGAAGAACCACACCTAATGCCACGCTGGCTGCATAAAAGATCTCAGAGCATTAGCTGCAGCGCTAACTGGCCTGCACATACAGCATCCTAGGTTTACTGCTTAAACCAGTACTGAGACTAGCATCGAACCACGTCTCCCTTTCACTTGAGGTGCTTGTGAATGCATCAGTGCTACAATATAACCAATAACTCTTAACACAGAGAGCACTGCGGCGATAGTTTCGTGGAGCAGGAGTGATTTAATACTGCTGAAGTTAGTTAGGATGAGAGTGGATTCACTCTAGGCCAGCACAGTCACACGTCACGTACTCACAATCTCACATAAGGAAGGTATAACATCTCAGACGTTTACATCTCGTGTTTTGTCAGTAAGTTGTCTGCTGTCACACTGTTTCCACACATTGACTTCATACATTAGATATAATATAAAATAACACCCCCCAAAGTACATTCGGCAAACCATTTTAGTCCTGCCTCGCTCTCTCACGTCATGTCAAACGCTCAGACGAGTGCCCTCTAGTGGCGACAATTGAACAGTGTTGCTTTTCTCACAGTGGAAAACGTCACCAGGGCTGCCTCTAGAAAGCTGAAGTGAGAGAATTGTGTGTCATATCAAACATTTCGACAATCTGTTATATCCCAATATTCACTGTGACTAGTGCTGCACCTAACGCTTCGTTTTTTAATTGATTAATATAACTATTATTTTTTTTCAATAAGTCGATTTATCTAACGACTAATTTTTAGATTATTGTAATGTGAGTGTGTGTGGAATTTAGGAAATAATTTTTGTTCTTGAACAAGCTCTGTTGCATTCAGTGCTGCTTGAACAAGCTAGATATCTAAGTATGTGAAAGCTCATGAAAACAAACAAAAACATCTGAATTACTGCACACAAAGCCTCCAAGTGCTAATCTGTGAAGGAATTCCGATCATTCCTTGAAATCCATAATGCCTTCGACTTATTCCCTTTTGACACTGCTAGTAAATTTAACTTCATGCTCTCATGTCTGTGGATTATGAGAGTATCAAATTTCAACCACACATTTACTCAACCTAGAATACTGGAATTAAACGGAAAGACGCTTCCAGTTCATAAAACTTTCCTTTTTTGACGTATCAATAAAACAAAGAATTAAGCTGAAGGACATTAATTACATTTAAACAGACAGCATATTAAATACCACAACATAATTTAAAGCATATGACATGCGCTCATAGCTGAAATGAAGTCACCACAGAGAAACATTATGAAAAACATAGCTGGCCAAATACCGTACTGTACAAAACATTGCTGTGAGCGATTCATTCCCAATAGTATGCGGTTAAAAGACAAAACATTAGGTCATTAACATTATTCTCACTCCCAGAACAGAAACACGCATGTGTCAGTGGGTATATGTTCCAATATATTAATTTAAAAGGGATGTATTAAACTCATTTTTAAAACTCAATTTTATTTTTGGTCTCTACTAGAAGAGATTTACTTGCTACTATACATCTGCACTCAGCCCCTGTGTCATTAAGCCCCTCCCTCCAAGAGCCCAGTGTGTTCTGACCGGTCAGCTCACAGAGCAAGTTCTGACTGATCGACTGCCAAAGGGGCATCTTGCAACAAGTTCTAGACCCACACTGCTGCGGCTACTCTTTTAATGATGTCGCTTCTGCTGTATCATTTCTCCAAACCAGAGACTCGAGACTCGATCCGAGCTGGACATTTCAGAGTGGTACGCTTTTACTGGTTCAGCTTTGTGTTGCTCGCCAACCTTGCTGCTAGATGGGCTCTGTTGACGTCTGCTGGCAAAACTGTTGGTTTCGTGAAGAAGGAGTGGAGACTTGTTGAGGAAACCTTCTTTTCTGATTAGTCTAAGTCAAGTTTACAAACCCACCTTCTTGTTGTCCTTTTGTCTAAATGACACAGAAACCCCCTACTTGATGCCTGGCTGCCTCCACCTTTGTAATTAGAATAAAGATGTTGAGGCCCACCCAGGAATGTACAGTGTCCTCTATCTATCTATCCGGGGCGTCTCCGAGATGATCCCTACAACTACTGGCATGGCTAGGTTGTAAGATAAGCTACCTATTGGAGGTCGCTACATGACAAAGGGACATACCAAGAGAGACACGCAAAATGCAAACGAGTTTAACACAATATGCAAGGGAACAAAACAGGAAACAGATAAACAGCGCTAAGGATCATGTTACAGGATGATGTCACCTTGTAAGGGGTCGTTTCAGGCAGCTGGGTAAAGTGCTTTCTGCTGAAGAGTGTTTCTCACTCTGGTGTGTTCTTTGTGTAGACTTTGCAGTAGAGATGGAAGTATCGATCAGCCATGTATCGGTATCGAGCGATTTGTAATCAAAATGTGTGATCGGCCGATTTTTCTCCAATTTAGCCGATCCCGAGAGCCGATCGATGGCGTTACCCTAATGAGCCTAATTTCTGTATTTCCAGCTCGCGTTTCATCCAGGAAGAGGAGCCCTGCGTGAAACCCCCTCCAGCCAGCTCCCTGCAATTCCTATCTGAACCACTAGGTGGAAATACATACCCTTTCATTTTCATCAGACTGACTAAAGCAGCGGCTTTGTGGGAACAGTTTAAGCGTTCACCAGATGTACGGACAGAAAACATTGTCCGTCTGGCAGTTTGTTACCGTATGTGACTCAGACTCATCATGTAACATCTGTACAATTAGTAAAATAGGTGTGTCTCGTGGGGAACCAAGACAAAGACATTTATCACTACTAATCTGATGCGGCACTTCAGAGACACCACACAGCTGAATACAGTAAGTATCAGCAAACAGCAGAGCTAGCACGCACAGCTAACACAAATCAAACAACCTAGAGAACCGTGCAGACCAGATCTGACCGGTACAAACAGTACAGCAACAACAGCCAGAGAGTTAAAGGAACCACAGCCAGAGTGATTAAGTTTATAGTTCTAGATAATCAGCTCTTCTCGGCTGTAGACGACGTTCATTCTGCCACTTAATATTCTACCTGGATCCCCGCTATGCCGTTACTAGTAGAAATACTTTTCAGATGTGGCTCTTCCGGAACTGTATCAAGTGGTTTACGCCCACATAGACCAACTTCTAATTTAGTTACAAATAATATGCTGTTTCATATGAGTTAGTTAAAAGTGGTAATAAACCAGTTTCCACCATGTTGTATGACTTGCTTGCGCTAACATGTAGCCCTGCTGTGGCATATAGCCCTACACTCGATTGGTATCGGCTATCAGCCAATCACACTGAAAAGTGATCGGCGATCGGAATCTGCATCAAAAACGCTAATCGGTCCATCTCTAGTTTGCCGATTGTTTAGATGTACAATACGCTATTAAACCGACTAAAGAAAAGGTAAGAACATTCGTGCCCTTCTCTTAACAGTTCATTCCAAATAAACAGATAAAAAAAAGTAGCTTGGGTCTCATAACTGAGTCCAGACAGACGTCACTGTTTATGTGATGCCGAGCAGGTTGTTTGCGAAGGCTCGTCAACGTAGTAGACAAATCTCATCAGGATCCATGAGAATGCGCTTTGTCAAAACAAATGGGAGGCAGAGCTCGTAGGTCTGCACTCTCATCCCCATCGTGTTGACAGTCTGGCTGATCTAAGCAGTGAATAATAAGAGCGTTTTCGATGCAGAGCGCTTTCAATAAGCTAAACTGCTGGTTCAAAATAGCACGAAACAGCGGAGCTGGCCCAATTCCTCCAAGATTGAAAACACCTTTGGAGACAAGAGATGTAAATATGTGTGGGTGGGGGGGTTAAGGGGTGCTTGGGCGAGAGACTTTTTTTTTTTTTTTTTTTAATTTGGAACATTCCTCATCTGTGGTTATTTAGTTTGCTGGGGGGCTGCTTTGACCACAAGATGCTTTTCGTGCTTGGTCCCATCCGCTTTGTTTTATCTATTCCCGTGCTAAATCTTAGAGGAGTCATTTTCATAGTGCAACAAAAGTCTGCAAATAATAATGGTTTACATACCAAAGGGGAGAAATTAACTGCCCAGCTCGCGTGTTAAACGCTATAGTGTATCTTCATTAAACTACAAAGCTGGAACTTCAGTCATTTTGCCACAAAACCGACGTGTGACAAGCTTCTCTGAACGCATTCAACCCCCAGCGGCTAATTCGCTTACATATTTTATGAACGGTTAGGCCTGAATGTGGTGAATGTGGAACAAAATTAACATATGAACACAATTAAGAACCAAAAAGTTCAGAGTTTATTTCGAGCAAACAAGCTGAGGCACAGGAACGAGCCAATACGCAGCAGATTTTTCATTAACAGGATGTGGAGCCGCGGATTCCTGAGTGCAGACGCGTACAAAATGCCTTTACATCACGAACTCAGAAACAACTCCGTGTCGGACCACAGCAACAACACAACACAACGAGAACCAGGGGGCACAAGCGCGAGATGAACAACATCTGGAGATGCTGAGATGTTTGGCTGAACGGGAAGAGCCAAAAAAATCTATATTTAGAAGTCCTCCACATGTTGAAGGCTTTCGGAATGATGTTGAGTGGAGGCAATCATGGCGTGTGCCTTGAAGGCCATTATAAACAGCCGTGTCGACGTCTGTGCTGTATTGCAGCCTGCTGGGACCGGGGCCACTGACGGCCCCAATGACTAACAGGGATACATACACAGCTCTGGAATACAAATACAACAAATTGCTTTCTTTTACTTAGTAATGATGACTGAGTATTCAAGGAGATGTGTGCGCAGGACTTTCCCACCAAAAAAATACTTTTAAAAAACATTAACCATGAACTACATCAACAGAAGTGGACATCTGGCATTTACAGCACCAGTTTTGAGAAATAAGGCTAAATGGCTGACAAAGAAATGTAACGCGCAGGATGTCATGCATGCCTTCGTAGCTTTTTTAAGCGAACCCTGTTTAGATTTGTTCAAATTCATTCATTTGTTCAAACAGGAATCAGTGGCATCTGACTTCAGTACGTCTTGAGTTCACACTAGGCCTGAGCGATGTAATCGGATATCGGCGATGACCGACACATGGACCCGATGACAATAACTGACACGCCATAATTGCTCACGCTGTGTGGGGCCAGATTTCAGTCCTGAAATCTAAAGGGAGGATAGGCTACAGGAAGTGAAGACGTGATGACCCCCAACTACAGTGACCAGTTGTGTTACATCAGTACATTTACAGACATGCAATACTTTTCAGAAACACTGCAGTTCAGAGAAAAGGTCTCAGTAGGTGAAGGAGGCTCGTGTATCTAGGCACACACACATACACATTTAGGTAGTAAGAAAATATTGAAATATTAAATATTGGATTATTATGTTTTGCGATACTGTATCGATTCTCAAAAACACAGTATCGCTACACAGATTCCTGCCAGACAGTGAACTGTGTGTTGTGTTGAAACCTCTGACCACTAGATGGCAGTGCTGTAATCCAATTTCAGCTTTACTCCAACATTAACAAGCAGCACAAGGGCGCAATGCTATTGTAAGTATTGGCAAACCTGTTCATATAGTGGTGTGTTTTAACAGGATTTGAAAAATCGCACTATATCACTTTGCTTGCAGTATCGCAATATATCGTGATATTGAATCGTGACCTCTGTATCACTATATGTATTGTATCGCCAGCTTCTTGCCAATACACAGCCCTAAAACACATACACACAAACGTCCCCACAGGAGCTAGGAAAACCTTGAAAATTCATATCTACTGATAGCCTGAGCGACAGTGATACTAAATGCCACCTGAGTCTGACGCTCAGAGATGTGGGCACTAGTGAATGAGATGGACGCATGAAATAAAGGAAATTTGGATATTACCCATATTACTATATTATTACTATACTGTTTCAGTCTGACTCATATTTTTACACGGTAAAAATATTTAACATTTACACACAGTTCTTATTAAAAATTACCTAACAGCAAACACTGAATAAACAAAAATAAGTTTTCCTATCCTATACATATGCTGTCCAAGGAAAAACTTATCTAAATTTTTGCCCATTTACATTGATCTACTTTTCTATTTGAACACAGTAGCTGCCGTTTACATTGTGTGAAAATTTCCTGATGAAAGGACCAATAAAAATGCTCCAAATGGAAAGCGTGTGGTCTTTCTGAAGCAGCTGGCCAGTGGTCTTCACTAGTCCCCTGGCAGTCAACAGAGTTCCCCTGTGCAGAGCTCATCAGAAAGAAGTTCTGCATTAAACTGGTTTTCTAGAGAAATGCTAATGCAGAACTGTGAGATAAACTGGAAGTCCGGAATATTACGAGAGCGCACTGTGCTGCTTCTCAGAGCATCTCCTCAGTTTCAGTTTCAGTTTCCTAAGTGCTTTAGTCATTTCAGATCTGTGAGTTTTCTGGGTGTTTACTGTAAAGGTAATTTAAAGATTAGTCAGCTGTTTCAGCTGACAAGCTTTCATCAACATTAACCAACAAAGGTAAAAAGAGGGGACGTCTGGTATAAAGATCAGGTTTAGAGTGTCTAGGATTTTTAAACTTTTTTTTTTATAGTGAAATAAGCTGCAACTCACTGCATAATACAAAAAGCAGTTAGGACACTTTTGGGGTTTATCCTAATGTTAGGACAGAATTGTTTTGTTGTCTAGTAAGGATAATTCTGCAATACTGTGTTTTTTTAAATCTGGAGTTAATGAAGAATATAATAATAATAATAATAATAATAATAATAATAATCCTTATTTACAGAGCGTTTTTCATATCAGTGGCAGCTCAAAGTGCTTTACAAGCAGTTTATCAGTAATAATAAACTTAACTAACCAAAGACAGTTTAAATTTATAGGTACTATAAAGATTTAATGAAGCGGTGAGTTAAAGAGAGATGTTTTAACTGCTTATTAAAAGTGAGCTCTGATCCTGACCGTCTAATGAAAGTTGGAATTGAGCTTCACAGTTTAGAAGCAGAAGAGTCTCTCCAGGTTTTCTGTATTTTACTGAAGGTGTGCAGAAGGTCAGTATCTGTAGATCTAGGATCTCAGATTGGAACATGAACAGAGAGATGTTCTGTAATGTAAGATGTTCTAGATTATTTAGAGTTTTATAGGATCTGAGCTGCTGTGTTCTGTACGAGTTGGATTGTTTTCTTAGAAACTCCAGTGAGAGACCATTACAGTGATCAACTCTGCTATATAAAGAACTTAAGAACTGTTATTTATTAATAGCTTCTGTTCTAAATTTAGTCCTAACGAGCGCAGAAACGATACAGTGAGAAACTCCAGCACCTCATTTACTAAAATTTATTGATACAAACTCTTTGCACAGCTTCTGCTTTAAAGCCCTACATCATCCAAGGAAAGGGAGATGACTCTGCAGTCTGAGACCACATGAAACACTAAAACAGACCAGTGTTTTTCCAGTATCACGCACCCCCAGTGTGTGTGTTATATACTTCACTGTCTCTGCACAAAGCACCCAGCCTGCACACCCAGTCCACAGAGTGAACCCAACTCCGAGTAACATTAGCATTTAACGTAAATCAATATGATTGCTAGTTGAGAGGACGGCTAGGAAAGAATGTATGGTAATTATAGCTACATGTAATGACTAGTTAAGACAGTAAAACAATGTGATGGCTGGTTAGGAGTTCGCTGAGTTAGTGAAGCTTTGCTCAAAAACATAACAGAAAACAAAACACTGAGCTTCATTCACATTCTCTTCCTGATCACTGTCTCACACACACACACATACATATACATACACACACACACACACACACACACTGCATAACATACACCCCTAACATACACACATGAAACATACATCCCTAACATATACATACACACACACACACACTGCATAACATACACCCACACACATGAAACATACACCCCACATACCTACACACACAAAGACAGCCACACACACACAAGGAACATACACTCCACAACATACACACACACAGAACATACACCCCACAACATACACACACAGAACATACACCCCTAACATACACACACACACACACACACACACACACACAGAACATACACGCCTAACATACACACACACACAGAACATACACGCCTACTGTACACACACACACACAGAACATACACCCCTAACATACACACACACACACACAGAACATACACGCCTACTGTACACACACACACAGAACATACACGCCTAACATACACACACACACAACATACACCCCTAACATACACACACACACACACACACACAGAACATACACGCCTACTGTACACACACACACACAGAACATACACGCCTACTGTACACACACACACACAGAACATACACCCCACAACATATATACACACACACACAGAACATACACCCCTACCGTACACACACACACAGAACATACACCCCTACCGTACACACACACACAGAACATACACCCCACAACATATACACACACACACACACAGAACATACACCCCTACCGTACACACACACACAGAACATACACCCCACAACATGTACACACACACCCACACAGAACATACACCCCTACCGCACACACACACACAGAACATACACCCCTACCGTATACACACACAGAACATACACCCCTGCCGTGTACACACACACACACACAGACCATACACCCCTAACATACACACACAGACCATACACCCCACAACATACACACACACACACACACACACACACACACACAGAACATACACTCCACAACATACACACACATACACACACACACACAGAACATACACCCCTACCGTACACATACAAACACACACAGAACATACACCCCTACCGTACACACACACACACACACACACACACAGAACATACACCCCTACCGTATACAAACACACACACACACACACACACAGAACATATACCCCTACACCCCTAACGTGGGCACACACGGACATGCACACAACATACACCGCTCTTACACATACACAAGGGACATACATCCCAAACACAAACACACGCAAACTGAAAATACACCCCTCACACACACACAAAATACACCCCTCACACACACACAAACAGAACATACACCCCTCACACACACAAACAGAAAATACACCCCTCACACATACACAAACAGAACATACACCACACACACACACACACACACAAAAAGAACATACACCCCACACACAAACAGAAACTACACCCCTCACACATACACAAACAGAACATAAACCACTCACACACAAACACACACACTCCCCTTTGATAGTGGTGTGTTAATTACTCCAGAAAGTAAAATATCAGGTGGTGTACGTAGCAACTGGAGCCTAAAACACACCAATCAATACAGCAGATATACTCAGTTTAGTCTGACTGCAGAAAGTCGGGTCAGGACGTGTAGGACAAGCTGCAGTGAAGTAAATGAACGTACAGTAGCCAGACTTGTGAACTTGTAGTATAATAGTACAAAATATAAGATACATTTATATGTTTTATTTGTTTTTCAGAAAATGTTTTCACATACGCAATTTATTTAATAAAAATACTGAATCTTTAAAAAACAAAGAAGGTGATTTGTTTTAAGAGGCCTTATTTTATTGTATACATATTCACTTTTTTTCAATAAAGCAAAAGCTTTTCTTACACGATTACTCAAATAATTTATAGAATAATGGGTAGAATACTTGAAATACTTGGTTACTAAATAGCTGCAGCGCTGCTCCTTAGTGAAGCTGTCACTGAGATGATCCCCTTATTTTAAGATAAACAATGTGCATTATTAATATCGTGACATATTGGCTCTTTGACTTCATCCTGGATTGATTGAGAGCGTAATTGTTCCCTAATTGCTCTCCAGACTTCAGAAGAGTGGTCAGAGCGCTGACCTACTTTGTGCTTTTGGCTTCTAGAAGCAGAAACGAGACGTTCTTTCCAAATAGATCTGTTCAAGTCATCTGGTGTAAAATTTTGGTATTTTTTCACATCAGAATATAGAATCGCAGAACAAAACCTATTGCAATGTCTGTTTCTTCCCCCAATTCCATGCAGCCCTAATATGTTTGTTATCATTCCTAGCATTCTGCCAAAAAAGCTAACTTACCAACAACAAACATTCCTAAAATTGCAAAACAATTTCCAATAAAAGCTGCTATGAACTTGAAGTCACATTATAAACGATATGTACTACGAATCAGGCTTGACCCAGATTATGCAACCAGTTGGCTGACCAGAGGTTCCACCACCTGCTCTGAGGGCTGGTCTACATCTACCAAATGGAGTCCCTGTGACAGGCCTGAACCTCAGCAATATACCCAAAAGCTCCCAGCTGCTCTCTGTTCTCCTTCCCACGCAGAGATCCACAGCGAAGTACAAGGAGAGTGCACAATCATGAGACAATCTCCTCAAGTCTTCCAAACGGGATTTAGTAATAGTTGGGAATGTCCTAGGTCTTACCAAGAATGCATCAGCTGCGCCATCGATACACTCTGCTTATTAGTATCGTCAGCTACATGGGGAATAATCTTTCAGACGAAGCTAAACCTGCGCCCTAGCACGAGATTAAAGAACCTCAAAAGCAACACATGTTTGAAATTTACTGGCGAGCTTTGAAAAGCAGGTTTGAAAGATTAACTCTCACGTCTCCACATTTGCATGACTTCCCCAAGTGCAATTACTGCCTGTCAGTCAAAGCAAGAAGCAAGTCTGTGTTGTGACGAACGCTCAATTAGAGACAGTCACGAGAAGGCCGACCCCAAAATGGTTCACTGGAGAACAACAAGTACTGCAAGATGTTTGGGACGAAGGCAAATACCGTAGGTAGATGTAAACACACAATAATGACTGATGAAAAGCAGATTTTGGAATGATCTCCGCTGTTATCACCAAGCTGAGCAGCATGTACCGACAATCAGAGCGATATTGAGAATGAATTTGTGACTCCTTTTATATTTATCCCTCCATTTTTCTCATTTATCTGATCTTGGTTTACTCAAAAACATATTTAAGAATACTTAATCATATTTATCGCAATAAGGAGACAGAACAGATGGAAGTGGCTCCATCTTTAAACGCTTAAACAAGAGAGGATGGGTATAGGACCTAGCTGGAGAGATACATAGCCCCCCAGACTCCCAGACATTGAATCTCCATTTCATCGCGGTCCTATGAAAAACATGCATCTCCTTTTTTGTTGATTTTGAGTTTTCATTGCGTGAAAATTTCATGACGAATGGACCAATAGAAGTGCTCCAACTTGGAAAAAATTCTGGTTTCGTTAACTTACATTGAAAGTAAGGTATGTTTTTGGTCTCTCCTGTAAAGTCACAATTTTGGAGATACTTTTCATTAGACAGCGATGATTTGCATATCCCAATACATAAATCCAATCCTAAAGTATCTACTGCTCTCGGCGCCGGATTTGCAGTCAGGTTGAAGCAAACAGAGTCCACCTTAAATAAGCTCAACATCAAACATACAAACAGAGTGACTCACGACGGTCAGAGTGCAGCTCAAGTTTAGTCAGAATGGAGCACTTTCAGCAGCTAAACACTAGTATTTTATTATTATTATTATTATTATTATTATTATTATTATATTAGTGTGTCATGATGTTCTCCAGTAGAGATCGACCGATATATCTGGCATTTGTCATTTTTTATATATTGGCATCGGCTGATATCAGCGTTTGCCGATTTAAAGTCAGACACGTCCGCGGGCAGCCCCGTGTTACTGCCGCTTGTGAAGGACCACAGACAGAAACCTTTGGAACTGTTCGGCCAAACAAGTGAAAATTAATAATTTACAGGAACAATGAGGTTTTTAATGAGGCGGTTACGTGTTTCTAGTTCCGGCCTTAGACGTGAACCAGAGCGGATGTGTTACTACTTAGCTCCGGGGCTAAAGCTAACTGCTCTGGTGTAATACACACATTCATAGGTTACTATTACACAGCGAGTCTCTCCGGAGCAGCCAGAGCTTCCCAGATATTACTCAGCTTCCAGCACTCGAGACTAACAGAACTAAAGAAAGAGTAAAGAGAACAGTCATTACAGCATATCAGCGTCTCTCTGTCTCTCGTATCGAACGCGCTGTGTCTATTTCTTTCTCTCTCTCCGAGCGTCTCATCCACCTTAAAGAACCACTTCTTAATAACGTCTTAGTTATGGGTATGAAGAGATGTGTTACTCTCTTTCAGCAGTAATGTGGTCACACTGTATTTTGGGAGGCAGATAAAAATATTTAGTTTTTTCTTGTTAAGTCAGGGTTCAATAAATGATATTAAATTCAGAAATTGCACATCCAATTCTTGTTATTACTAGTGAAACGTTTCAGCAGCAAATAAAGCAGAAAATTTGATATCTGCTCTAAAAATCAGCCAAAAAACTCGGCAGCCTATATCAGCCATCAGCTGACCCTGACCCCTAAACATTAGCATCGGCTATAGAAAAACCCATATCGGTCGATCTCTATTCTCCAGTGGATAGGATGCTTTCAGCACTGCGGGACCCTTATCTCTCCACCTCAGGCAGGTGAGTATTAATCTGCGGCTCGTCCGTTAAAGTGACAGTCATTTCAGAAACGCTGCATTAAGGAAGTTTAGAAAAGCTACATTTGAAGGTCTCTCACACCAGAACACCTCCTCTCTCCTGTGGAGATGCTTATGTGTGTGTGTGTGTTTGTGTGTGTGTGTGTGTGTGTGTGTGTGTGTGTGTGTGTGTGTACCTAAAAGCCCACGCCTCCTCCTTCACCTACTGAGACATTTCTCTGGACTGCAGTGTTTTAAAAAGAATTGCATGTTTGTAAACGTTGTTGTGATGTGACCCAACTGGCCACCGTAGTTTGGGGTCATCACGTCTCCACCTTCTCTAGCCTATCCATAGTTTCGATTTCAGGACAGTTTGTTAACTTCTAAAGCGGCAGGTGCTGCAGTTCTTTTCCCCACAAAGCGCGTGCCGCATACTGGCATCGGGTCACGTGTAGGTCATCGCCGAGATCCGCTTACATCGTCCAGGCCTTGTGACAATTCGCTTCCCATGGCTGATGAGAAAAATAGTTATGTGAAGTGGTCCGGCTTCCGAGTCACGATTGCTGGCTCAGGGCAGTTGGCGCTTAATCATAGTACGTCTTAGTAAACAAATAAACAAACACAGAGAGCCTGGCGGCCTGAGGAGGACTCCTTGAGCTTCTGAACCCAAAGGGCAGAGACTGGTTTACTGCTACTGTGGCTCTGGAGATTTACAGCTTGTTCTCCTCCCGTCTCAGATAAGCAAATATTTGGTCCCTGAGCTGGGATGATTTGTGCCTTCTGGTAATTGGCCCTTAGTCTGGAGTTTGGACCCCCCAGCCTGACCCGGCGACAGCAAGGGAGTGATCTCTCTGATACTGTCCTTATATGGCGTGCTTGGACACCCAGCAGAGCCGTGACGATAACGGACTGGATGAGCGAAACACCCCCTCCTCCTCCTTCTCCTCCTCCTCCAAAAGAAGAGCATGGAATTCTCCAATTAGTGGAAATGAAGGGGCTGGAACCAACTTTTTGAGTAAACAACCAACCACCATTATGAATTTGCTGACAGAGGAAAAGCAGATATGAGTTCCTGACGATGTGGAAAGGGAATATTTTTTCATGGAGTGTCAAAACAAGCAGTTTGGTTCACCCTCCGCTCTCCTTCTATTCTAAAAAAGGCCACATACATAGAGGTCAACAAAATAAAGCTAATTTAATCAGCTACAAAGAGTGGAAGTCCAGAAGAGTTCCTACAGCTTCATCAAGTTCAGTTCTTAACATGCCTGACATAATCAAAACAGCTTTTTAATTATTTAATCACGAGCAGGTGAACACTGCAATGTGACTGCCAAGACCATGCCAAGGCATACCACCACCTCCACTTCACATGTTCCGGGCAGGCTGTACTCACCATCTCCACGCCCTGAGGGAACGCTGTGCCATCCCAGTCCTTTTTCGGGAAGCGCTGGATGATTTTGCCACTTCCCTCTCCAGAACCTGCCGACAGAAATCGATAAAGAGACACTAAGAATGAGGTACGTTATCAGTCGACATCAGCGTACAACTTTCCAGTAGGGGTGGCCGATACGGCCCTACTGTAATATCACGATATTTCATGGTATTTTTGCAATAACGATACTCTTGGCGATATGACACTGAATTAATAAGAAATATTTCAAGAATACACTACTGCAACACAATGAAAATTAAATTGTATTATTGCATATGATATGATATGGCACAACCCTAACTGAGATATAAAAAAATACAAGAATTTTCATTAGATTGTAACAGAAGTCAATGATCCAGAATGTCACGATACTAAATAATGCACTCCAAATATCTCCCTATATCCAGGACTGAAGTAAAATGAATGATACTGGAGAGATAAAATCTGTCTCTAGTAGATATAGAATGGAAAATGAGAAAAGTGTGAATTTTTCTTTTGCTAAAAACAGTAAAAAGTAGTACCCTGATGTGATAATTAGGGATGGGTGACATGGCACGATATTTCAGGGTATAATATACTGACCATTAAGTACCAGACTTGGTAAAACAGTTGAGTAGCTAAGGCATTAAAGACTGAAAGCAAGAGAGCACATGTCACAGGCATGACGGTAAATACACAATGAAACTTAGTTTTTCAGGAAGCTACAAGGAGGCATGTCAGGATAGCCCCCTCCACAAAAAGCTGTAATGTGTGATCACTATTCCAGACTTCATTACTGGCACAATCGCTCCTCTTGCATTCTTCCGGGTCTCTTCGTAGTCCAAAACCTATCAATTTTTTTTCTTCACCAGGACAGAGTTGTGTTTGGGTAGCTAAAACCTTAGTATTCAATCTTTCCGTCCCCAACCACACGCATTCATTTCCTTCACTAAGCAAATCGTCCTATTACGTCATGCATTTTCAAATCATTTCAGCTTATAAACAAAAACCTTTACGCTAAACATTTCAGATATAAGATTGCAATTAGACTGAGCATTAACATACAAGGACAACAAAAGTAATGATCTTAATTCAAAATATACAAAACCCAGCAACAGGCTATTCTACTGAACTGGCCTGTTTCACATGATATCACGCACATTAAAACATTTAACTTGACGTATGTTAGTAATAATAAGGGTCCACGAATTAGCCATTGTCACTGGAATGTATGGATTGAAAGCCTTTAATTAAAGAGCCCATTTTATGTTAATAAAATGAAACAAACCTTAATAGACAATAGGGGTGGGTGATATGGCCCTACAATAATATCATGATATTTCATGGTATTTTTGTGATAACGATACTAAAAAGATATTTCAAGAATACACTACTGCAACAAAATTAAATTTTAATTTTATTATTGCATACGATATGATACGGCACACCCCTAACTGAACTGAAGTCAATGATCCAGAATGTCACGATACTAAATAATGCACTCCAAATATCTCTTTTTATCCAGGACTTAAGTAAAATGAATGATACTGGACAGATAAAATCTGTCTCTAGTAGATGTATGATGGAAAATATGTAAAGTGTGAATTTTTCTTTTGTTAAAAAAGGTAAAAAAGTAGTACCCTGATGTGATAATTAGGAATAGGTGATATAGCACGATATTTTAGGGTATAATATCACGATATTTCACGATATTCAAAAGCGTTGGCGGTAATATTGTGTATTGTGTAATATTGATACGATATGGCACACCCAAAGTAGACAAATTTGTCTATTAAGGTTTTTCAGGTTGTGGTCACCCAAGAGCTATATAGCACATTTAGACTGAGACACAGTGCAACAAATCAGAAATTGTAAGCTGAAACTCAGTCTGGTGGCACATATATATATATATATATGATCTTTATGCAAAATCCAGCTTTAACACATGTTTCTACAACAGACTGTTCTGATGAACTGGCCTATTTCATATATTGGCCATTGTAACTGGTGCAAAATGTACTGATGTATATGTGTTGATGTATTGATATATATGTGCCACCAGACTGACTTTTAATTTACAAGGACAACAAAAGTAATGATCTGGATGCAAAATATACGAAATCCAGATTTAACATTCGTTTCTACAACACACTATTCTACTGAACTGGCCTATTTCACATCATATAATGCTAATTAAAATATTTAATTCAATTGAAAGAGGATTGAAAGAGCACAGTTTGTTTATTTATATGAGGAGAACAGAGGTTGGAAAACTGTCATGTAAAAATAAATGAAACAGAAAGTATAAGCCCATTAAAGTAAAGAGCAAATAAAACCTACTGGCTTAGTCAGGTCATCTAAACCTCTCAGTTCCACCCTTACTGGCTAACACGATCTGATAAGAAGATAAGAAGTTAATATCATGGAGCTTACACTGTTAGAGCACATTTAGGAGAACACTACTTGCGTAAATCCCCGTGAGTGAATCTGAAGCCGGGAAATGAAACCTGGAGTTTTCATTTTGCCTAAGGTGCTGGAGTTTCCTGCTATTCATCACACTGAATGAACAGGGAGGCTGAGGTAAAGACACTTAATCATAAACTGACACAATATTTAAGGTGCCAAATTACCTGAAATGCACTGCACAACATTACTTGAGTTCAGCGAATGTTGTGGGTTTAAAAGTTACCACACTAGAGTACAGTGAACCCTTTTATTATACCTATTACTTTGTGAACTTCTACACACTTGTGACTAGAGATGGAAGGATCAATCGTCCATGCATCGGTATCTACCCATTTTTAATCAAAATATGTGATCAGCGATTGGCCGATATTTTTCCAATTTAGCCGCCCAATAACGTTAATCAAATGAGCCTAATTTCTGGTTTTTCAGGTAGCATTTCATCTAGAAAGAGGAGCCCTCCAGCCAGCTCCCTGCAATTCCTATCTGAACCACTAGGTGGAAATACATACCCTTTCATTTTACACAGACTGACTAAAGCAGATCTCGCAAGATCAGCTTTACAACATCCAGGGCTATAACATCTGTAAAATTAGTAAAATCTGTGTGTTCGTGGGAAAACCGAGACCAAGACGTTTAACACTACTAATCTGATACAGCACTTAAGAATACACCACACGGCTGAATACAGTGAGTATCAGCAAACAGCAGAGCTAGCACGCACAGCTAACACAAAACAAACAACCTAGAGAACCGTGCAGACCAGATCTGACCGGTACGAACAGTACAGCAGCAGCAGAAACAGCCAGAGAGCTAAAGGAACCACAGCCAGAGTGATTGAGTTTATAGCGCTAGATAAGCAGCTCTTCTCGGCTGTAGAAGACGTTCTATGGCATTCTGACGCTTAATATTCCACCTGGATCCACGCTCTGCTGTTCCTAGTAGGAAAAACTTTTCAGATGTCACTCTTCCGGAACTGTATCAAGCGGTTTACACCCACATACACCAACTTCTAATTTAGTTAAAAATATTATGCTGTTTCACATGGGCTCATTAAAAATAAACCAGTTTCCACCATGTTTCATGACTTGCTTGCGCTAATAACTACATGTAGCCCTGCCGTTGGCCTCAAAAACGCTGATCGGTCCAGCTCTAGTTGTGACCCAACATATGATCAGATCTTCATGAACTCATAACAGAACTGTTGATCAGCCCTGTACACTGACTTGGAAGAATCTAGAATCGTGGCCCCTTCCAGAACTACTTCAACTCTGTTGTGTTGATGGGCTTTCTAGCGTGAACGTCACACCTTAGGATTCCACATCAACATCTCTACTGGATTAAGGTCTGGACGATGACGCAGGCATTCCAAAATGCAACATTTCTTCTGCTTCAACCATTCTTTGTAGACTACCTGGTGTTTCAGGGTCACTGTCTTTCTGTAGGACACACCTTCTGTTGAAGTTCAGCTCATGGATGGATGTTCCAATATTGTCCTGCAGAATTTCTTTCAGAATTAAAAGCTCCATTAAACCAGGAGAGCGAGCTTTCCTAGTCCAACAGCAGCAAAACAACCCCAAACCGCGCCACCATCGTGTTTCAAAGCAGGCACCGGGATCTTATGCTGCAATGCACTGTTTAGTTTTGCCAAACATAACATCTATTATCTAAGCCATAAAGATACATTTTTGCTTCGTATGTCAGCACAATGTTATTTCAGGAATCCTCTAGCTCTTCCTGGTGGTCTTTAGTAACTTTCAACAGACAGAAATGTTCTTCCTGGAAAGTAGTGGCCTTCTCTATGCTATCATTCCATATACACTACACTTGTTTAGTGGTTGCCTAATTTGGGAACTCATGAACACTGACATTAGCGAATGAGTGAGAGGCCTGCAGATCCTCTGAGGCCATCCTGGATTATTTGTGATCTCCTAGAATGTTCTAGGCTTTAGTCTTGAAGGTTTTCTTGTATTTTTTTAATGGGGGACCACTCAAGAGAACATTGTGTTGAATTTCCTCCATTCAAACTCTCTCTGACAGTGAAAGTCCAAGAGATTTCGGAAGCTCTTCTAGCCTAACAAGAATTGGCAAAATCAAAAACCTTATTTGACTGAGACATGGCACACACTAACAAATGTACACAGTTTAGACCAAACCAGCCATGTTGAAGACACACTTGTTTTTAAAATGGATTATATACATTGATACATCGTCACTGTCCAAAGAAAAACAAGTATCTCCAAATAGTGACTTTTACAGGAGAGGACAAAACCCTTTTTTATTTTAAATGTCAGTTAATGTAAAGAGGTGATTTCAAAGCATTTCTATTGGTCCATTCATCAAGAAACTTTCACAGGAGAAGCAGCTGTCATGTTCAAATGAAGAATCTTAATAGATAAAAATGGAGATACATATTCTTCTTTGGACAGTGATGATGTAACTGTTTGTGGATTTTCAGATTATCTGAGTATCTGTGCATATCAGCAAAGGCAAAATTTGACCTTCACTCCCAATATTTCCAGCGAAGTCAGTGAATTTTGCTTTAGCTAGCAGCTATCTGACAAGGTGGTGACTGAACAAATGTTAGTGCTGTGTTTAGACCAGGGATGTGCAAAGTTCCTTGGTTGAAATTATGATTTGGGAATTCATTACGTTGAGCACAGAAAATAGAGAGGCTAACAATGACAAAAGTAACAATTTGGTCTAGCAGGTCTCTATTCTTTTGTCAGTTTAATATACATGTTAACCAAGTCAACTACTTTAGTTTAGTTAGATCCAGAAAGAGTAAAGATTTATTTCTCTGTCAACAAACAAAAGAAAGAGAAACCGTTTCTCAGGTACCATTCCTTTATTTTATAATAAGAGTTTAAGTAAACAGAAAAAAGCTGCTGTTCTGCATAAAGGGCTGTATATATGTGGCTACATATTTCTTCCTATGGAGTACGGTTTGAGTTTGAGCATGGCAGCCTACTTTCAGATGGTCAGACTTTATGAGAGGGCTGGAGAAAAATCAATAAATAAATTACCAGCTTCCATAAAATCATGATTCAAGGAATATCGTTAAAAAGTATGTGGAAAAAAACAATTCACAAGTTAACGCAAATCATATTATGAGAGAGGGAAGGGCCATTTTAACCCATTTGATCCAATAAAAGTGATATTCAACCTCAACCATGCGTTACATGTAGCACATTCACTTCCACTTTCAAGTTATTCACATTTATGCCAGCTAATACTAGTACTGATGGTTCTGAAGCAGAGGAACGAATATATATTCTATTTAGATCAATACAGGTAACAAGGGTGAAAACTGTAGCCAAAGCATTGCTGAGCTATAGGCTAATATGAATAGACATATATATATATATATATATATATATATATATATATATATATATATATATATATATATATATATATATATATATATATATATATATATATATATATTTCATACTGTATTCTTGTTTTTGTTCTTCAATGTTATCCCACTACAATACCCAGCATGCATTACCTAAACACAGTAGGCAACCACTGCTGAGCTATAGGACAATATATATATATATATATATATATATATATATATATATATATATATATATATATATATATATATATATATATATATATATCTGCAATAAGATATACAACTTCACAGGAGTGATGGTAGCTATCTGGCTTCCGTTTGCATTCACCAGCTAACCAACAACAAAACATCTCAAACATTTACCCCAGTTTCTGCCACCTTTGAGACAGAACATCAGAAGGGGGTTTCTGTAGTCTCTAATCTGCAAAATCTCAATTAGGATGAATGCAGCACCCTTGGAGGATTCAAGTGAGCATGCTTACAACAGATTTAGCAGCAGGTCCACTTTTTACTCTGACCCAAGTTTCCTTTTAAAGGAGCACCTTGACCATGTATGCTAACAATGACAATGTCTAACAATGAATGAAACCCAATAGCCACCAATTAGCATAATGCAAATGATGTCATTGTAATTGGTGGCCATTAACTCTCATTCATTTTAGCCACATTGGCAATTTTGGTAAAGCTATTCTTTTAGAGTGGCAATTAAGCATTCAGCAAATATTTAAAATAGACCAAACCCGAAAATTTCAACCCTGCAGTTGAAATTACTGCATTATTCTTTGTAAACAGAGTATTTGATGTTAGTCTGTAATTAAGCTAAATATACTCACTTTCATTTTGCCCTATAATGTTGGAAACGTAGAACTACGTGGTTATTTTTACATAGCAGACTGGTCTCTCTCTGTTAATAGAAAAGCAATATTCACTCTGCTATGAGCTAAGCTAACAGTGTGGCAGAAAACTCATTTTAAAAAAGAACTTATGAAGTGCACAGAGTGATATCCAACCACGGAGGAAAAAAAAGAAAAAATATACACTTCTGCGCACATGCCTTAGGCACCTAAGCTGATTATTTAAAATGAGTGTATTTTTACCAGCAAGAACAACAGATATCATTAGAACAGATGTAAATAAACATAAATACAATACAGAGTAACATGAATATCTTATTGTGAAAGAAGTAGATAATGTCTTGAGCTCCAGTTTGAAGAACAAAGTGTAGTTCCAGATTTCTCCTGGACGCCCCAGACGTATGAATTTATTCAGTTCCTTCAGCAGCAATCTTGATTTAGCTTAATAAACTACTGAGTAGTCAAAGCAGGTATTAGATGAGAACTGTAAATAAAACTGGGTTGTTTATAGAAGGAGAAGCTTGGAAAAAGTTAAACAAACACACTGGCATATGGAAAAGCACTACTTGCCGTATTTATACTATATGAATATTTAAAACAAATAGTGTTGCAGAGTAATAATAAACTTTTGACCTATACTATACATGTGTATATACATGTACACAAACACACAAACACACACACATACATATATATATATATATATATATATATATATATATATATATATATATATATATATATATATATATATATATATATATATATATACACAAGCACACACACACACACACACACACACAAACACACACACATACACATGAACAGATGAACTACAGTGTTTACTTGTAGAGCTCCTATATGGTAAGTGGACAACGCACAATGTGTGTTGACGAGTATATCTGCAATCAGTATTCTAACACTGACCACTAGTTACGGCTTATTGACAAGTTGGAAATGCCAGCAATATCAGTAACATTTTTATAATAATGTTTATTACAGATTACCAGCAACAGTGTCAAACACATGACAAGCACGTACAGTTATGTAAAGTACACATGATACATGGATCAAGCTTTCAGTTCTTAAGGAATGTTAAAGAACGCTCTTCTTCAGTAATTTGGTCTTTCAACATAAAAACAACACTGCAGCTTTTTTGATGGATGACCGTGGCACTAAAATGTGTTTTCCAATCACCTTCTGTCTTTCGTTCAGCTCATTTTTCACACTCACTGTGACATGGATTCTGCTTCCTGTAAACATGCTGACCAGGGAATAGCAAGTGCTGACGATTTTGTTTCTGAATTTAATCTAGACTGGTAAAGGGTTTTCAAATAGGAAACTACTGGCTACAGTCAATAAAATCACTACATTGGTCTACAAAATTACAACCTATGACCAAAGTTACATTTTCTTCTTTAACCCTTTAAACTCCCAGAAACTTCTATTCCACACTCTCACATCCACATGCTTCACATATTAGTTTCATAGTACTTACAGGATATTCATGTGTTTTCAGTACTTTGTCTTGTTTATGTACTGATGTCTTTGCATGCTTTGCACGTGTGTGTGTGTGTGTGTTTAATTGCAGGTGCATTCAAAAGTTTGGGAGCCTGGGTCTAATCACATGTTTTGTTCACTTTCCAGGCAAAAAAAAAAAAATTAAAAATCTTATATTGGAAAATGTTTAAAAAAGCCTTTTTGATTTGGTCAAACATTTGGTTTGCACTTTTGCATATTACTGGAGGTACATTTATAATAACGCCTGTTCTTTTGGTTACTGGTAAACCCAAAAATAAATAAATAAATACCCACAAAAAAAAAAATCTTAATAGCTCATATTGTGTATCCATCCTCACTGTCCAAAGTAATACACCTATAGCTACAACACACTCTTATACTACTCATGACATTTTTTAATTGGCTTACCACAGTACAGTACTGAGCAAAGGTCAGAGACCACCTTTCACTTTTTAACTTAACTAATTAGTCATTAAATACAAATTGTGCATACAGAGAGCAGAAGCCAAAGCATCCAGCTGAGCATATGTTGGGTGGAAGTTTATGAGCTTGTCACAACAACTAACACAGTTTCAATGTAGTCTAGAAGTTATCATGTAGTTATAACTTTTAGAACTCTGCTATTAATAAACCAGTTATATGGTTCGTAGACTTTATAAATGGGAAACATGCAAGAAAACAAAACAACTCTCGGTTTGCACTGGAGACCAGTTCAACAGGAAAGATTACATCCCTGATTATTTGACAAGTCTGATTTATATTATGTTGCTGATTGGAGATAAAAAAGAAACATCTGAGTCGCATATTTGCCAACACAACACAGGAACGACAAGCCCGACATCACGAGAAAAAAAACACAACATTCGTCTTCCTTTCTGCCGTTCAGGGAACAGCAATCGTGTTAATCATAGTTTTACTACAGTTACTGACCATTCACTAACCAAGTGCATTAATGTACTGAGTACAAGAGCCCCAGTCTAAACACTGAAACTATTCCAAGCAGCAGCAGATCAGAATAAATCTACATACAAGAGATGGATGCCTTGAGGATACGGCTGTATTACAGGGCTGAAACGATTCCTAGAGGAATTCGAGTAACTCAATTACCAAAAATCATCAATGCAAAGATTCGTTTAACTCAAACAACCACATACAGCGCTCTGTTTCACACGGATGACTTTTACTGTTGCACACAGCGCACTTACGGTGTTGCCAGGTTACACAAAGAAGACGTGGTTTGATGGCGCGGATTGCAAAATAGAGAAAGAGAGAGAGAGAATAAGGAGAAACGAACAGAAGAGACGACCAGAGAAAACCATACACAGTGTCCAACGTCTACTGTAAACCGAACTAGCCGGGGGAGCCGGTACTGAGCGTGAACCTGAAGAAGGACGTGGCTGAAGTTAGCTTCTTATGTAAATTCTGCCTTTCCACCTTAAATGATGCAGCAGTTACAGGCGGCAGAACTTCTATACTAGTTAATGTGGAACAAGGTGTTCAAATAAGAAGCTAACTTCAGTAAGCGAGCAACTGAGCTTTACCAGCAAACTAAGTCTAAGTTTTACGGAAACCCCTAGACGAGCACACCATCAGTGTTTCAATGTTTCAGCACGTCCAGTTCACAGAGCAGAGTGACACACAGTAACGATAACATTTAGCTTAAATTAGAGTGATGGTGAGTTATGTCTGTAAATGATCTAAGCTTTGCTTAAGAACATAAGCACAAAAAATAAAAGCCTGAACTTTCACTGTAACGTTTTGATACAAACAAACACACCCTTACAAGAACACACACCCCTCACACACACTTTTCCTCCCTGTTAAATATATTTTCTTATTTCTTTCCTAAAACTAAAAATATATTTAAATGAATAGCATTGACTGAAAATTACATAACTGCATCACCTGATTTTGTATTTTCTTTACATGTGTATATGTTGACTGGAATGTATATATCTGTATGTGTTTTCTTATCTTCCAGTCACTGCTAAAGTTTTAAGCTTAATAGCGGTAATAAGGATTTTGAATGGTTTAAAGAACAAGGTTGAATGTTCAAGAACAACCTTTGTGTAGAGGAGAAAGTGGACTGGCTATACTTTAATGAAAGAGCCCCGAAATACAAGAAGCCTGGCTTATTCTTCACAGTGGAGGCCCTAAAACAATGGAGAAGTTGCTCAACCCAAAACGTGGAAAGACAATGACCGTTCTGGCAGAAAGCAAGATGTTAATCCACGCTGGACGCTGTGTGCTCCGCTGAATTACAAAGAGAACCAAGAATAAGCTTCAGTTCATAATTCTGAGGGCCATCATGCACAGCAGCCTCATCTGATTGGATGAGGACTAAAAGAAACAGAGACATCATACATTACAAACGAAGCCTGCTGTTTCAGCACTTCATTTATATTTTTAAAAGACAGACTAATGACTTGTCGCTCTTTTCTACTGGAAACTATGGTCCAGAAAATGGAACAGGCATTCATAAGCAACATATGGACTTTAATCCAAGGTGCCATTACATCAAACGAGGCACGTGACACAGAGCGGGAAAGAGAGAACATAGGCTGCTACATAACATATGTATAGCTAACACCCCAAAACCGCATACATCTCAGAGCAGCTGTCAGCAGTTCCTTCAAAAGTTGACCTCCGAGGAACTTTTCACGGAGCTGGGGAGCAATAAATCTCTGAGACAGTCCCCAGCTGTCACTGGGGCAACAGCCTGGGTTAGAGCTGCAGGCCACTGATGACAACACATCAGGTGTCCGCAACCCGCATTAAGTGAAATCATATGGTCTAGTTGGACGACGTATAGGCTAAAGGATTCTTAGCATTCCAGAAGGTTCCACACGAAACGTATCGTATCGCAGCAGGCCTGGCCGATAGGGTGAGGTCAGCGGATATCGCTGATGATGGACAGGCAACCCGATGGTGATGTGTAAAACCCGATAACCACCATATTAAGAAAAGAACTGAGAGACAACTAGAGCGGACTCATTTACCATTAAACAGAAAGAGAGAGGAAGAGAGAGCATTACATGATTAATAAGTTTTAGATATCACCCAGACCTATATCACTCCACACAGCCACAGCAGAACACCCCAAGTGTGAGAGAGAAAGAGAGAGACAGACAGACAGACTGAGAAAGACAGAGAGAGAGAGAAAGAAAAAGAGAGTGAGAAAAACAGAGAGACAGAGAAAGAAAGACAGACAGTGAGACAGAAAGACAGAGAGAGAGAGAGAGAGAGAGAGACAGAGAGATAGGCAGAAAGAGAAAGACAGAGAGAGAGACAGAAAGACAGAGAGAGAGAGACAGAGAAAGAAAGAGAGATAGGCAGAAAGAGAAAGACAGAGAGAGAGACAGATAGAGAGATAGAGAGAGACAGAAAGAGACAGAAAGTGAGAGAGAGTTCTCTGTTATACACTAAAAGGCTAGTTTTATCACACACTGCTCTACCTGTTTTACTGTATGTGGGGTTGAGCCTGCGCGGTTCCCTCTTCTAGTCAAATTCTAAAAACTGAAGAGAAAAACAGGCTGTTTTGTGCTGAGCAGACAAAAACCGGCCACAGAGCTTTAAACCCATCAATCTGTTAAATGACATGTTTTCATGTTTTACTGCTTACACACAGTTACTGAAATGTACATTTTCCTGGCATTTTTGCTCTCATTAGCAGACACAGGAGACTGCAAACACTGACTGAAGTGATCAGCAGTTACTGACAAGTGGATTAAACAGATACAGAAGAATCCAGTAACCATAACCGCCACTCACACACTCACACAGCACGGGGAACGTATGGAAATACAACTTTGATAAAGTAATAACAACAAAATTTAACACACTTTAACATAATTGTCTGATATTTCATGTAGAACTTAACCGATATATCAGTTGGTTGATATTTGCAATTTTTTAATAAATCGGCATTGACCGATATCAGTGTTTCGTAGCCCCCATTTAAAGTCAGGCACGTCCGCGGGCAGCCCTGTGTTATTGGAGGTTATTATTTTAAAGGTGTAGAAGTATTTGTTCAATGCACTTGTTAATAACTTGTTAGTTACTGGTATGAAGAGATGTATATCACACTCTTTCAGCAGTAATATGGTCTCACTGTATTTTTTGGGGGGGCAGATAAAAATAGTGTTTTTTCTAATTAAGTCAGTGTTCAATAAATGATGTTAAGTTCAGAAATGTTGTGCATCCACTTCTTGTTATTATTAGTGACATTTTAGCAGCAAATAAAGCGGAAAACTTCTAGATATCGGCCCCAAAAATCGGCAGCCTAATCCTAACCTTACTACAGTGAAGGTGACTGGGTGTTACCCTACAGCAGTTAGCTGAGCAAGTAATGGAGCTTTTAAACACTACAGGAGTGTGAGCTCCCTACTGCCTCGGCTGTGTGTGATGGTGTGTAAAATGTTTTGTACAGAAAACCCCTTTTAATGCATAACATGGATCAAACTTGACCCGCATGCATTTACTATGTTATTGTATGTGTCTTTTGGGATCAATATCTCTACTGAAATCAGTGTATTACATTTTTTTAATGTTCCAAGTGTTCATTAAAAATCTTGTTTTTGACCTTAAATTATTATTTTAATTCTTATTTATTTACTTTATGAACAAAAATAGGTTTTGTAAATATGTTTCTGACTACAAATGTTTACCAATGTCAACCATTCCTATTAAACTCCACAGTGAACACTTACAATGGTTAATTCTGAGCCATGTTGTAAATGTTAGAAGGGCAGTGATACAGAAGGTTTTATTTTAAAAAGTTTTTTAAAAAAAATAAAAAAATAAAAAAATTAAAAAATATTTTAAAAAACAGAAATCAGATTTATTGTGATGATTATTGTGAAAACAAGTGCGGAACTCCTGGAAGCTAGAATGATGAAATTAATTCATTGAGAGGAAAATAACATCAGGTCAGTTTTGACTGTTGTGCGTCAAAGGAAATGCTTAATTCATACAGTGAATGTAAAACAAAACCCCAGAAAGTCTGTCCAGACTGAAGCGGGTCGCGTGTATTTAAGCAGTATTTTATATCCATTACTTTCAAGAAAAACACCTCAGCTCTGAAGTCCAGAACAAACCCCACATTTTCAAGGATGAACTGACAATGACACACCGTGAAAAATTCCACGCTGGTATTTTTCACTCTGTGCTCACTCCATAAAATTCACTACACATGAAGCAACAGCGTAGCGGGGAAACAGCATTTACACAATTTATGAGAGCACTCTTTCATGCACAAGACACATCTTATCTCATGTAACGGACTAATTTGAAACGGCCAGAAGCACATCATTACCAGAGAGGACGACGAGCTGGACGGCTTTCAAGAACTTCAGCAATACATAAAGCCTGTGGCATGAACAGTATAATAAAGGACTGAGCTGAAAAGTGAGGCAATATCTGTGTTTATTTTTGTCTCCTCTCACACATCTCACCTCACTCTGACCCAGAAACATGTCTCGTGGCAGAGCACAGCGCATCCAAAACTTGTCATAAGGTGTGGTCATGCTATGCCCGGGAGTAATGAGCAAAACATGAGGTTTGAGGGTTTTTAAAAGATCAATATGTTCGGTTATGTGACACTGGCTTCCCCCTGACAGGCGCTTTAGAGCTTGGCTGCACTGTATCAGCCTTATCTAGGAATACAAGAGGAAAAACAGAAAAAGACTGAGAGGAATAAAGACATGAAACTGTGCAGTAGGTCTGACATTCTAGCATTTCATCATGTGTGGTTTTAAAAGAGTCCAGATTGCTCATTAGTCTTTCTGAACCAGATACACTCATTTATCTTGCTGCCATTTCTCTCCACGGCAGCTCTTCACAATAAATCTCAGGCGGGAGAGCCGAACGTGGACTTCGACGGACGCTGGAGGAAGAATTCTGCGTCTTTTTACGTCATCCCCACGTTAGCACCTGACAAGAACTGGCTCGGCGCGTCGACAGGTGGGATGCTGGAGCCGGGTTGGCGGCTTTTCCTTTAGAACACTCGAACCTTCCATTTAAGGGGGCTTTCGGAAAAATATTTTCCCTGTCAGATCCATATTTCAATAGCCAGTTTGAGTTCCACACTTTATCAGCGTTACATAAACAGCACCACGTGGGTAGCGAGCTTCCATTCCAGCGTTAGGGAGCGCCACATGTTCCAAAAAGGAGATAGGCATGCAAAGGGAGATGCCCATTGTTTGCATGGTAAAGGGTATCGAAGATTGCGATATCAGAGCGCCCAACTTCCAGGAAGCAATCCAGTGAACGCAAGCAGATGCAGAACTGGAAAAATAATCACTTCGGAGGGAAGTGCGGCCCCGAGATCGTGCCAGAGCAGTGACGGGCCAGCAGAGTGTTCTAAAGGTACCGTCTACCGAAAGCTAGATTCACTTTAGCTGCGTCAGGTCTGCCGTGAAACTGGACACTCGGAACAAACAGTAGATAAGCACCTCCAACCGTCTCCGTACGCTGATTGAAGGCTGGCCATGTTTCCAATACAAATATTTAAAACCTACTCACAGCTGACATAACCTATACTGCCACCACGTAACCGCATGCGGGCAGCCGCAAGTAAATCAGTTTAACCTTTCACAAGATTCAGCGACAGCCAAAACGGAAGTGCAGAAACCCTCCTACTGGGGTCACGTACTGTACCAGGGTAGACTGCTGTTAGAGCTGTTGCGAAAATGAGAGTTCTATGACGCTGTCAGACATCACCACGACCATATGAGGAGCAATAAAGTATTATTAGAATAGCTGATGTCTGGTTGTACGTAACAAGTGCAGACAATGTTTTTGTGTGTAAATAGAAAACAAACAGTACAAAACACAAAACTGCAACAGAGCCGCACGCTATAGTACAAAACAATAAAGAAATGAAAGACCAGTAGCTACTTTATCAGAGCTAAACATTTCTGATAAATAAATAAATAAATAAGTACATATAACTGGTCAAAAGTTTTACAACAGCTCTAAAACGTTTGACTGGTAGTGTGTGTGTGTGTGTGTGTAATATATATATATATATATATATATATATATATATATATATATATATATATATATATATATATTTATTTATTTTATTTTTTTAATAAAGGCACACAAGCACAAAAGTGTCTGTCTTAATTTGTTTGTTGTGGCATTAGACATGTCAGGGTGTTAAAAACACCTATGATGCCCCAAATCCAGATGAAGGGCAGGAAGCAAAAAGCAGCATGGATGGAAGTTTGTTTAGATGGGCTAGTTTAGACAATATTACAAGCCAAAAGCATAAAATCACAGTACATGCTGGACATCAAAGAGCAGTGATTGAATAGCAGTGACTGGAAGATTAGCAGTAGATACAAGCAACTTCCCTGTCCTCCAGACATTGTTCTACTTAACCTAACAACAAAAAGCATACAGAAGCACTGAGGTATCGAACAGCAGTAACCAGTTAACCTCTCGAAAAGGCCCAATAATTAGACAGAAGTTATTACAGCTGGTTTCAGTTACATGACTATTTTTTGGTGTAACTGTTAGCCATGATTTATATGTTAGAAGTGTTGCTGTAGCCATTATCCAACATCAATGCACAACCACTGCACTCCACTTCTTATTCACCAGCTTTCACGTTCTACTTTAAATCAGTTTCATCCTGATCGCAGAAGAAGGTTTATAAGCCATTTTTGCTGATATTTCTTGGTCAATTTCTGCATTTGCCCCCATTATAAACAACTTTGGTACTGAAAAAAGCTCCTAGGGGTTTCTTATGGATTAACATTTAACATTAACCATTAACAATCCAAACCAAAAGTGATTTAAAAGCTTGTGGTAGTGCTTCCTACAAAAAAAAAGAGAAAACCTCCACATAGATAAAACTTTAAATGATGGCAATAAACAACAGAAAGCTTATCGTTTCATTATAAAAGCAATAGTTAGCTGTTAAAATGTATCACCTGAGACAGAGCTTAGCGTCTCACAGAGCGGCTGACAATGACACTGGCTATACTCATCAAATGCCCTGTACACCATGTTTGTTATTTCTCTGGCACGTCTAACTGGCAACTTCCCTCACGGTCTACCAGCGAGGGGGCTAAGAACACAAATGAGTGTCTGTGTTTATGCTGTATGGTCTAATATCCATCTTTTAAGATGACAGCAGTTTGATTAACACTAGTTCAGCAAGAAAAATCTGCTGAAGTATCTTTGTACACCATCCAAATACAAACACACAAAAGTTTATTGATCAAATGAGATACTGAGGTCATCTAAACGGAGGGAGAGAGCATGCCAAAACGTGTTTGTAGCATAATTGCAACATTATTTGCAACGATTCAGAATAATGTTAGGACGGTGGTGTAGTGGTTAGTATTGTCGCCTCGCAGCAAGATGATCTGGGCTCAATTCCTGGTCCGGGCTGCTCTGTATGGAGTCTGCATGTTCTCCCCGTGCTTGAGTGGGTTTCCCCCGGGTACTCCGGTTTCCTCCCACAGTCCAAACACAGGCATGTTATACTGATCAGTCACTCTAAATTGCCTGTCGGTGAGTGAATGTTGGCCATGCGATGGGCTGGTGACCTGTCCATGGTGTACCCCGGCTTCCCCGGCTAGCAGGATAAAGCGGAAGATAATGGATGGATGCTCAGAATTATGCAGAATGTTGAATGTTCCCAGGAGTTCATTAATGCCAGAACCATATTCTCACAGCATAGCCCACAATATTAGCTATGCACTGAAATCTACAAACTACTGCTCATTACAACCTGACCCAATGACATCATCATCATCATCACCACATAATTACAATTAACACTGTCGTTAATAACAATAATCTGAGTGCTGATAATTATGATGGCATCTATCATAAATCCATCTTACAGTCTTTTAAACTCGATATCAGAGCGATGCTGGCAACGATGCTATTTTGCACGAAGCTGAAAGAGATCAAAACACACCAAAGTCAACACTCATCACTGTCACATCTCTTTTCATCAGCAACTTACCGTCTTTCCACGAAACAGCGTGTTCCAGAATTCCACATCCTACCACCAATAACATCAAAACAGCAATAAAAATGCTTTGATGTGGCCTGCCAATTCAGTTTTCCACTTTCCTGTAAAAAGGCAAACACTTCCCCGCTAAAGACCCATTACATCCCATTCCACAAATGCTAAGCAATCATTGCTTGGCTGTCGTGTAGAATGTCACATAGGCAATGTCTGATGATCTACATTTGTTTACTGAAAAACAAGTCTTCAGCCATTTAAATGTACACATTTAAACCTCACTGTTTAGTAACTGGGAGAAACATTTAACATACAAGTGATTCTAAACTGTCTTGACTTTCAGGATGACGAGAGTGTACGTCTTTAGATTAGCTTTGAAAGATTCAGAGAACCTAAATCTGTGTTTTGCTTCTAATCAGGTTAATCTTGCTCTTGCACAGATATTTTATCACAATGTTACATGAATAATGTTCTAATAGCTGATAAATGACTGATATATTTCAATATATTTCTCTCCTGTCAGCGAAAACTGGGCGGTCCTAATCTCGGATAAGCTTTTACTAACCAATCACAGGGCTGACGTCTGAGGCCACGCTAAAGCAAAACCAGCAAAACCAAAAGCCAGCAAACTAAACCGCCTATCTATATCAGTCTGTTCGTCATTTCTTTATCCGTGCACCATCACCATCCGTTCACCAGGATCTGTCCGTCTGTGACCTGTTTGTCCAGTCAGTGTCACATTAAAAGCTGGATAATGACTTCAGCTCTGTAGGAGTGGTACAGCAGGCTAGGAGTGCTGGACAGGCCCAAATTTATTTATCCCATCAAACTGATCTGTATTTTTCATTCAAGCATTGCTGTAAGTTTAATAACATACTCACATTAAGTATCATACAGACATCTTTAATAGTTTACACTGTGTTCACTGTAACTTTGACCTTAACATTTTGGGATATTCCAATGTGTGTGATAACACAGCCTTGGGATATCTTTTGGTTGATGAGGTTCAGGGGTTTCCACCATAAGCCCACATGGTTTCCTCCCTGATCTTTATCTAGAAGTGCCTTCATGCTTCATGCAAATGGGTCTGACAGACGTATTCAGATAATAACATAGCTGTAAAGTCTGTATAGAATTTCACAGGGAACATATAAGAAAAAAATCTATTTTAAGTAAACCAAAAAGAAAATGTTGATGGTAATCAAATAGGTTTGGCACCTTAGTAAAAACAGGGATTCACCAACAGGGGAACTGTGCTGATAAACATTAACAAAACATACACATTTATATTATATCCAAACTGGGATTAGCTCTACCTGGATTAGCCTTTAAGAGAAATAGAACAGTAATTTCTACAGGATTACAAATAAAGTAATGTGAATAAAATGTAGACACATTAACCCAGCGTCACCTAAACTTTCAATAAATAAATCATCCCCTTGAAGTCACAGTGACAGGTACTCCACTATTAGACTAACATTACATCTCTATAACCCACAGCAAAATATTACTAATGATTAGAGATGGAAGGATCGATTGGCTACGTATCCGTATCGGCACTGCACCCGGCTGGGTACAGTGAGTATCAGCAAACAGCAGAGCTAGCACGCGCAGCTAGCACAAAACAAATAACCCAGAACAGATAATAACCCAGTGCAGACCAGATCTGACCGGTACGAACAGAACAGCAGCAGCAATTCAAGATCTACATTTAATGATTGCAGTTTTTCATTTAAAATAACAGAGTCTGCGTTTAATTACTGCAGTTTTGACTGCATTTATTTAATGAACTTTTTTCATTTTAAATTAAGGGTCCAAATTTAATGATTGCAGTCTTTGTTTAATTTTCTTTGTTTATTTACTGTTAATTTTGTTAAAAATATTATGCTGTTTCACATGAGCTTGCTAAAAATGGTAATAAACCAGTTTAAACCATGTTTTATGACTTGCTTGCACTAATAACTACATGTAGCCTGCCGTGGCGTATACCCCGCTCTCGATCGGTATCGGCTATCGGCCGATCACGCTGAAATGTGATCGGCGATCGGAATCGGCCATCTCTACTAATAATAACCTATTATAGCTAATTTAACGTTACAGAGACTTACAGACCTGAGATAATTCCCCTGAGAGCAAATCAAACCAGACAGTCTGTTTTAGCCCTATTGACATGCATGGGAAATACTGTGCACACCCTCATTGATCTTTTACACATACACAGCAGTGGTTAGTTTCAACGATGTATCTAACATGCTGCTCCCTCCTTAGCACTAATGCATCAAGGGCTTTTGGTGAAGTTGATGAATGAAGACATTAATGAATGGGAACAGCTGTGGTAACTAGAACAGGGGCTGGAACTAGACTCCGCAAGAGGGATGCTATCCAGAACCAGGGCTGGTTACCACTGATCTACAACTATTTGGAACTGGACACGTAGCTGGAGGACAACAGCTAAGACGTATCACAAGCACGAAGGCTGTCAAGAGCTCTAGAGTCCAGTGATGCCGTGCTTTACACCACCGCATCTGACCCTCTGCATTGGGCCTGGTGATGCAAGGCTTGGATGCAGCTGCTTGGACATGGAAACCAATTCCATGAAGCTATGCACTGTTCTTGAACCAACTGACTGTGCAGAAAGTTGGCGACCTCTGCGCACTATGTGCCTCAGCATCCGGCGACCCCGCTCTGTCATTTTACGTGGCTACCACTTTATGGCTTGGTTGTTGGTCGTTCCCATTCGTTTCCATGTTGTTATAATACCACTGACCGTCGACTGTGGAACATTTAGTAGTGAGGAAAGTTCACGACTGGACTTGTTGCACAGGTGGCATCCTATCACGGTACCACGCTGGAGTTCACTGAGTTCATGAGAGCAATCCATTCTTTCATTAATACCTGTAGAAGCAGGCTGCATGCCTAAGTGCTTGGCTTTATACACCTGTGGCCACAAAAGTAATTGGTAAATACTTTTGGCAATATAGTTTAGGTCTCCAACAGAGCAAGCTGTGTAGCCCTCGCACACATCAGCAGTTCTTAAAGAAAAAGAAGAAGAAGAATTCACTGAATAGGAGCTTTCTTGAACCGGTGTGGAAGTTCATTTGGTTCCTTTCATTACTAATAATGCAGCGCTAATCATTAGGCCTACTATAGTCATCTCAGCCACTTCAGTTCACTCTGTACGCAAAAAAACAGAATCAGGTCGACAGTCTGTCAGCACCTTGCAGCTGTTGGAAGACTACCCCAGACAAAGCAGTCTTAAATCATGATAAGAACAGGCCTTCTGACAAATACTTATGGTGCCAAATACAAATGTTTTTTTTATTTTTTTATGTCAAGACGCAGGACCAAGTCCCCATGTTTAAAATGCTTTTCTTTAAGGTAATTGAGGGGAAAATGTTATCGACAGTTTATTAATCTTGCATAAAAGCCATTCTCCAGACATTATTTGTAAAACAGTCTACTTTTTGCTTTGCAGCATGCAGACAAATCATTTCTTTAAAGCTACAACCATCTATTAAACTACACCGACAGGACGAGCCAAGAAAACATCCCTCGTTCAATGATACAGCCAAGAGTCAAATTCTGCAAGAGCACACTGAGAGAATTTGAAAAAGGAGTCTATAACTGAATTTTATGGCAGCATTTTATGGCTAAATTCCCCAAATTCCCAAGAGCTCACTGCTCAAAGACAAAGAAAAATTACGTTAAAAAACAGGCACCAGCATATGGAAGCATTTTAAAGCTTTCTGTCATTCGCATATACATTTCAAAGCAGTTACATAATTCAGTTTTCATACTTGCACTTAAATAGTACGTATTTCAGCCCTAAACGCTGAGGCTGACCTTCTGATGTGAAAGGTGATGATCTTAGTCAAATGCGGGCTGTGGACCAGAATGCCTCTCCTTCACTTAGCAAATGAAGATTTATTCTGCAGCGTGTGCCAGGGAGCAAATTTACAGCCAATAAACGGGAAACAGTACACCCATAGAGAAATATGCTGAAGTGTCCAAGAGTGCACTTTCGTATACCCCCCAAATATAAACACATAAAAGTTTATGGATCATATGAGACATTGGTCCTGTGGGATCAGGCATGCTGTTGCTGTTCTATCATTTTTTTGGAGTCAAGTGTCAACTGGGTTTGGCCCCCTAATAAGCATGCCAGTGTACATTGACATTTTCACTGTGGACATAACCTTTTATGTCTGTATTTAAAAAAAATATATATATATACATACACACTACTGCTCAAACGTTTGGGATCACAGTGAAATTTATTTTGTTTTCAATAGAGTAGCCTTCCTCCTTCCTTAACACAACAATGGACTGACGGGTCTCTAAAGAAAGTTGTTTCTTTCTGGCCATTTTGAGTCGGTCAGCAAGCCATCAACTGCTGATGCTTCAGATACTAAACTAACCTAGAATGTTGTTCTCCCTTTTATGCTCACTTATTAGTAGAATGTTTTTCAGCTGTGCATCACAATTGGGCAAGGGTGTCCTAACAACCAATTAGCCCAATAACATCCTTAACTTGGATTGGCGGCTGTACCAGGAGATTTAGACAGATGACTGAGAATTGCTGATAATAGGACTATATGCAAAATAAGCCTCTACACAAAAATAGGCTTTAATACAAACATTTTTATTCTTTAAAAATCATCTGATACACTTACATTAATTGTGAAATGGACAATATTGTTTGTGAATTGCATGAAAATTGCACAAAATGAAATTCTAAAGTATATATATATATATATACACATATTATGTTATCATAATGTGTAATGCTTATTGTTGATCCAAAGAGAGGAACGGTGCAAAGAAAGTGAAAGGGTGTGATTTAATGGGACCCCTAGTTTTTAATAGTATTTTATTTTGATTGCCATTGACGTTTGATTAGAGTAGTTAATGTACTAAAATACTGATTATGATGCAAGTGTATATATTCCGTCAGCAGACAACAAAAAGAAACATGTAGTAGAGCAGAGGTCACTAATTGGCGGACCACAGTCCGGGTCCGGACTCTGACGTTGTACAATGCGGACCCAAACCGATAAAATACTGAGAACTATTACACTTTGCCAGTGATTTTAAGCAGCAGGAATCTTCTTGTCTTTATGGTATACAGGCTTTGCGGTGCAGTAAACTCGCAAACCAATCGCATGCATTGGAAGATCACCGAAGGCCCTCCTCAGCCAATCATATCTGTGCAGATTCAGGAGTGCAGCGCGCATGCACAGGCATGGTACGAAGCAAGAAGCAGCAGTCAGAGAAAGGCTTGTTCAGACATCGCCTTCTAAAAGGTTTAATTTACCTTTTCTATAAATAAACACTTTACGATGCCCATTTTTTAAAAAGCATTCTGGTTTTTTTTTTTAAATGAGTGAGGAAAAAAAACATTTATTTAAAGTTTTATAAATAATTAATTCAGCATTTAAAACATTAAATATTGTTGAAAGATATTAAAGGGGTTTTGTCTTTCAGGTGCTGATGACAAAATGCTGATGTTAAATGCTGATGCTAAATGCTGATGCTAAATGCTGATGCTAGGCTACTTTAATATATAGGATATGTCACTGAATCATAACATCAAAAATAAAGACGAACCAGACATTGGCCTGAGGAAATTTCCTCTAACTGGACTTCTAATTAAATACCCCTGTACTAGGGTAATGGTTCAGAAGTATCAACAACTTACCAAATTCTATAAAATGCTGTTCAAGTCAGCCCTAATTTCCACAGTTCGCAGGTTTCTATGAATGTAGAAATTATAGTTAGGCACCGAAATATCAAACTGCTAATCACATCAAGCCCTGAAAATCCCAATAACAATATCACAAAATTACCTCTATTGTTCAAAACCATGCAGGCCTTATTTACAGCAGTGGCAGAGCAGATTCAACTAGTGCGATAAGAAGCACCCGAGTCAGCACCTGCCCTTATTACGAGCAGCCAACATGTCTTTCCATGTTGTATTACAGTGAGGCTGATTATATTTAGCCAAGCTTTGCCAGAAATTATCTTCTCACATTTAGAATGCTATGCGCTTCCGGGCCTCGTTATAAAAAATTCCAAGCAGCACTGCAACCAGCGGATGTGCTGCTGATCCCAGTTCAAATGGCCGCACTCAACAACGTCACTGCCGCCAATAACAGTAGATGAGAATGAGCAGGAAAAACAAACCAAGTAACTCAAAGGGGAGGAAGAGCTGCTCTCGGGGGGATTTGCCTCTGCTGCGACACAGGACTGAAAACGAAAACCAAAAGAACATAGGCTATAGCCGGGCAACGCATCAATTTATTATCTTTCTCTAATGGTTCCGGCAGCACTGCTATGTGAGCGAGATGCCTGTATCCAGTGCAAACTCCGCAGACGCCAGGAACATTTTGTTCCCCCTGCACAAGAAAGTCGTTTGTCCCTTGCCAGTGCATGCAAGCTCATTATGGGGGGGACACTATTTACCTATTCATGCAAACCACTGGTGCAACTCACACCAGGGACTCATCTGTGTCAGTCCTTTAAGTCAGAACTCTGGACAGAGGCCAGGCCTGCTGGCCCACTCACAACACTCCCAGTACAGGCTGATCAATGTTTACCCAAAGATGTGCCTCTCCAGGAGCAACAGTGAAGTGATTGAGAAGACGGAGCTCCGTGCATCACAACGAAGGCAGGCTTAGCCATTGTCATTTCATTCGGTTGCTGTGCATTCAGAGGAAACAAAGCCTGAAAATCCTGAAAATGAAATTTGCAGCACTCATTCGGTTTCTACTTCAAACCTTACGCCGGGTCTTCCTTCACAAACTGCTCCACATTATCAACAGGGATGCAGAATCTGGAATAACAAGGCTGTCATTAATACTCCACGACGTGACTTGCATAACGCAGACAATAGAGTTAAAGGTTTCCAAGTGCAACGAAATAACACTGCAGCACTCGCTGAGAGTGCTTGAACAATTCAGCACATGATCAACAAACGTGACATTTGTTGTGAAAAACACATTCGGTACAACTTCAAGCTGGTGATCGATTCTCTGCGTGGAGAAGCCTAGAGAAGAATTCCCAGCAGACTACATTACAGGTGCTGGGAAACTAAATAACTGGCATTGGTCTTTCATACAATGGTGCTGAGAAGCTTGTGTTCATTTATGGGATAATGAGATCCAATAGCATTCGGGATGCCAAGTTTGTATAAAGGGTTAAAACAATAACAATGTGGCAAACACCAGCCACTTTCTGAAGGAACAATCTGGGCACAATCTGTTTAAAATAAACGCCACTTGGTTCTCTAACAAAAAATGAACTTAACACAGCACAGATGTCCGAATACTTTAAACTTAGAACTCCTTTGGGCATCATTACAGGAGAATATTCCAGCTCTCGACAAGCAAAGGCAAAGCCCGCTGAGGTTTCTCCGCACCACCTGGGATCTCAGCAGTACCCCAGCACTCATAATCACGCCTGTTTCCTCTTGGTTGGGGCTGTGCATCCGCTTTCCACAACAAAGGAAGCTCTCTGTTGCTCTCTCCTCACTCGATCCACACTGAGCCCTTCCCATGCAGCCCGGGCTCCAGCACTGAAACCCAAGCTGGGCTTTCCTCAATCTGTTCAAGCTATGTGACATGAACAGACAGCAAAATCAATGGCACATAGATCCCTGGGCATCACCCATTAGGGAATCAATGAAGTACTTAACTGGACATTAACACAGACAACAACTGCCCCAGTGGGTAGATATTCAGTGTCTTTTAAAGAGACGTGGTGATCATGTGCATGTTTGTGTACTAAAAAGCAGTCACCTAAATCAGGGCCATGTTCAGGACTTTAGAATGAGTGAGTGATGATGGTGATGATGATGATGATGATGATGATGATGATGATGATGATGATGATGGAAGGCTTTGTGGTTATACTTAAAACCTGCTACAATGAAGGTATCAGTAGTCTGGAATTTCCTGGTCTTCTTCTGAGCAAGCATGACCTAAAAAGCGTTTAAATTAAAACCAGCCCTGAATACAGTTCTCTGTCAAATCAGTTCACAGAGCCAAACACGTCACATGAAGCTGACCGGGATACACACATAAACACAGAACAGGACGTGACAGGCTAACGGACACAGTTCGCCGCAAATAATTATTCTAGACTTCGTTAACACAAATTAACCTTGTCAGGACTTTGCCCCCACACTCTCACGAAGTCCCCCCAGCTCTGCACAGCTCCAATGTTGGCTGGAATAAATCTCAGGTAGCTTTGCTGCTAACACGCTAACGCTGCCAGAGCTGAGCTGACGGCCTCAATAAACCTCAACACTGGACTCTCGGCTCCTGAGGGGACGAATACGGCGCGGAAACCTACCTGTTTTTTCCTGGTCGTATCCGACGACAGTGAAGTAATCAGCCAACCTAGCCATGCTTGCCTCTTTTTTCGAATTCTTCCACCACAATTCAGCATTTTTCTTTCTTCAAAAGCACAGCCATGTTTGACACAAATGTCGCCAGGGCGCATGCGCGCAATTCCAGGCTGCTCCTGCTGCATGGGCGTGGGCCTGAGAGGGGTTTGCTAATGGAGCCCCAGGCTGTACTGTTTTTAGTGGGACAGCTTTTAGTTCAGGGAGGGTAAACAGGCTTTCCTCCCTTCTAGGATATTTCTGGATTGTTCTGGATTGCGTTGTCTCTCACAGGAAAAGAAATCCCTGGATTTTAAATGTAAGCATTTATAATAACCATGATAACCTGCCCAGTCAAGCCACTTCTATATATCCTTTCTATATATGCTATAGTCACTACAGTTACCAGTATAACTGAGTAACCTAGATAAGCGTGGATACTATATTATGCAGAGATCCAACTTTCCAGATCTGACTTTGTATCTATCACAGCCCCCTTTAAGTTGGAGTTTATCTAATTCCACATGGTTGTGTAGTCTTACGGTGGGAGGTCTAAAAGTTTTGTAGAACCATAAACTGCCCAGTCAAACCACTTCTACATATCTTTTATTAAGTCTTTCACTTGTATAACTGAGTAACTTAGAGAAGGGTGGATATTATACTCTGCAAAGAGCTTGGCTTAGCATTACATCTCTGTATCTATCACAGCCCCTTTAGGTTGGAGTTAATCTAATTCCACATGGTCATGTAGTCTTAGGGTGTAAACTGCCCAATCAAAAAACTTCTATATATCTATTATTAAGCCTTGTACCAGTAGAACTCAGTAACTTAGATGATGGTGGATACTATACTCTGTAGAGATCCGACTTAGCCTGACAGCTTTGTATCTGATATGAATGGTACATCCAAGCAATACGTCTATTATAGCCCCCTTTAGGTTGGAGTTGATCTAATTCCACATTGCTTTAACAGCTGCATAATATTTTTTGTCATGTAATTTTAGGCTGGGAAGTCTAGAGGTCAAAGCCCAGTCAAAGCATTTCTATATTTCCAAAGAAAATCTCCAAAATGGCAACTTTACTGGAGAGGACAAGAATCTACTTTACTGTTAATGTAAGTCAATGGAGCCAGAAACTAGTGATTTTGGAGCATTTCTATTGGTCCATTCAGTATAAAATTTACACAAAAATGTAAACGGCAGCTGTCGTGTTCAAATAAAAATCACCAAAAATGTAAATACACATTTTTCTTTGGTGTCACAGTTCCGTAGGTTCTCTAGTTGAACTGCACAGCCAGCCAAAATACTGAGTTCAGTAAATCAGATCACTGATTGAGTGTCCAGGAAATATACAGGGCTGACCCTGCTGGAAAAAAAACAGCACACCCCCAGCATGTATGCCATGCTGGTTTAAACTGGTCTGTGCTGGTTTGAGCTGATATAGTGCTGGTCTGGTGCTGGTCACTGAGCTTTATCATGCTGGTCGATCAACATCAAAACACAAAGTGTGCTGTTGCCGACCAGCGTATTAACTTACATTGTTCCTGCTCAGCGTACCAGCATCAAAAACACAACATACTACTGCTGCCAGACCAGTTCTTAGCATAACTTGAAAATGTATGGTGTACTTTATATTGTGTACATTTCATAATGATCAACCCTAAAGAAATCAGGTTCCCCAAAAAGTCTGGTTACACTGACTTACATTAAAGGTAAAGCATGTTTTTCCTTCTCCTGTAAAGCAGCAATGCTGGTTTTGCTGGTGACCAGCCATGTGGGTCACCAGGTCATGTTTTTTCCAGATGGCAACCCTGTAAAAGCATAAAAGTGTAAAAGTGAAAGCGCCGGAGTGCTATAGAAATTTCTGCTTGTCACTGTTTTCTCTAATTTAAAAATCAAATATCATAAGCTAGGGTGACCATATGTCTTCCATGGGGACCTAAATAACTCCTGGATTCAGAGTTTCTACAGCCGCCCTCCTGCCCCCTGTGTCTGCTATTTGAAAACCAAAATATGCTCACCTTACACCTGTCCATTATACCATTAAAACCGAGTAATTTAGAAGATGGTGGTTTATATACTCTGCAGAGATCTGACTTTACAGATATTGAGTGCATCCAAGCAATAAATCAATTATACCTCCCTTTAGGTTGGAGATGATCTAATTCCACATGGTTTAATAGCTGCACAATACTTATTGTGTCATGTAGTCTTGGGCTGGGACGTCTAGAGGTATTGTAGAATAAAAATGTGAAGAATGAAACAGAAGCACAACATTTCTGACAACCTGAGTCATAGATAATCTATAGCTAGGCTTAAGGTCTTGGCAAATGAACAGAACTGCCAAAAAGAGGTATATCGTATACTGTTGCCGTCCAAAGAAAGAACTGTGGTCTCTCCATTTGTATCAACTGCTGTTTACATTGTGTGAACATTTCATGTTGAATGGACCAATAGAAATGCTCCCGAAACACTACGGGATCAACTGACTTACATTAAAAGTAAAGTAGGTTTTGGGCTTCTCCTGGAAAGTTGCTGTTTTGAAGAACCCCAGCTTGTTGTTTCCTTTCTGTTTGGAACAGTATTGTAGTTGTAGTGTCAGGTGAGCATCTGTGAGTGCTATCTTTGAGGTCAGCACAAGTATTCAACCCCTTAAAGTAGCTTATCGTGAATCAATTGGTCAAAACATGATCGAGTAGTCTCAAAAAGCTTCATCCTTAGTTAAACTACAGCCACGAGGCCAATGTACATGTACAATGTAAAGTAAAAGTCTATATACATAATAAAGTTAATAGCATAATAAAAACCTTTCCACACGTTTGCCTCAAACAACATTAAGCTATTAAATAATCTCGTTTTTTTCTTACTTTGTATGACAAAAACGACAAATTCCAGGTTGCTATCATGGTTTTTAGCTATGTGAACACATTTGTCACGTACGGTCAGAAAACATATAAGCAAACCTATTTGAGATGAGTGGTTGGAGGTCTGATGATTTAAGTAGCTCAGTTCTAACTGCTGACTCATCGCAAAATTAAAGAAACAAAATCTGGAACTATGAATGTAAGACTACAGATTAAACTACAGCCAAAGCCCCAGTTTACAAACTTATCAGTCACAAATTGACCATGACTAAAGAAACAGAGATACATTTCAGAGATTCCAATGCACTGACTAATACGGAGTCTAATCTGCATGTCACATCTTACTCAACTTCAGGATATAGAAGCTCTTCACCTGTCTTTAAAATGTGACCTTCTGAGTCACATCTATTTTGCTATTTGAGCTTTAAGGTGGAAATACAGGTTCTGAACCACAAGTATGGGCAGTCGATTGAAATCTTCAGTTACACTGAAGTGCAGATTCTGCGGTCCATTTGAAGCTCCCGGCTTTGACAAGTCCAGTCTTCTCCTCTCTAATTTGTCGCCAGCATCAACATCGTCCGTTGTACGGGAATCATGTAGCGCAACATGGCGGGCAGACAACATGGTAGACTTCATGTATGAGGTGTACATGTTTCCATGGAACCAAATACCCTCAGCTAAAAAAAGAAAAACAAGACAACACACCTTCAGTGTGTTCAGGGGGGTCTCACCTGAACATCTGCATTCCTAGAAGATGAATAATTATTTTTCATATTCATTGCGATCTCAATGAGTCAGCAAACAATAACCATATACGGACTGAGTCACAAACAACCCCAATGGTGCCGTTAGGCTGTTGTGCAATCTCTCAATCAGTCCATAAAAGGATAAAGTGCTGAAGTGCCTGGTCTTCTCGCACAGCATCAATTAGTGCTAGCAAGCAGTCAACACCCCCTGCCTGTAATGTAAGCCAGCAGTGTCACGTTCTTTAATAAACAGCCATGTTTGTCTGTCACTGACTAGATTAAACAATTGCAGGAAATTCCAATGCTCCTAAAATAATGAGTGATGCGCACAGGGTTGGCAGCCGATCCATCAGATTGGAAGGTCCTGCGTAGTCTATTTGCATTCCAAAGGATCGATGCCTCACTTGAGCTTCAATGAGTTTCCAAATCACAGCTCTCTCCTGCCTACCTAGGGCTAACGCTCTGGTTAGATTATAGCCAGGGCATTTCAGACACTCAGACACCGGTCAGTTGTAACACAGGCAGGTCAATACCGTCTGGGTAGAACAAGAAGAGAAGAAAAAGACATCAGCATGCATAGCTCTGGCACGACCTCATCAGGCACAGGTCAACTGCGGCTCACGAGTTTTGCAAAACAAGACTGATAGGACCTAGTAATCCTAGCGGCGTTTCTTACGCCTTTAAAATATTCACCCCCCGGGGGCTTGTAATCGACATCTGCTTGATGACCCTCTCTGACATGGTCTTAACCCACATGTCTCTCATTTGATTTTTCTTTCAAAATCCTGAAATGCTCTTTCTGGTAATGAAGAAACTTCCCCCTTTGGGTTTGAACAATATATGGGATACTTCACATTTCCAGCTTAACAGGGCTGCGGTCAAGCATTTTATCAGAGGCTCTTTCCTCTGAATACGTCCATTAGCCTTGAAAAGATTCCAGGATACAAGACAGACTGACAGTAAACGTGATGTTCTGTTTAATTCTGTGATGACTGGGAAATGGAAGGTACAGAAATAATAAATAGAAGGCTGATGGAAGATGTTGTAAGAGTATAAAAATGATCTATAACTCATCTCGCTAGCTGGTTTTGTAATAGGTTCAATTACCAGAGAGCAGACATTCTGCCTGTACTCCCAAAATAGTTTATCGATGTGTTGTTTTTTTGGTGTCAAATCTAATCGGTTCAAAATTAAGTACAGATCTCACTGTGTCCTTGTTTCAGACGCCGCTTGTCTTCATTCACTTGTTTTACCCACCCAAATACTTTAGACATGAGCAACGTTACCAGCCTCTCAGAGGATTAGGATTGTTTCAGTTGTTTAGGGGCTCTTGTTGGTTGATTTGTGGATTTGTAGACTCTGGCTTTTAACACATGAAGCTGTTCACCTTCTATTATACTGTAACTTTTTACACATTTATTTTAAAGCTCTAATCTGCGTGTGTTTATCACTAAGAGGAACGAAGAAAAACAGTTTGCCGTGATCACAATGATGTTTGGTGCGGCTGGAAATACTGGCTTGTGGAGGTTGTTGTTAAGGGGGGGTGGATGGGGGATGAGAGTGTGTCAGACGGCCCCTCCCACCTGCAGTATAAATGCCCTCACGCTTGGTGTGGAGAGTCAGACTATTAGCCGAGTGTCACAGCTGCATTTCAGAGCGAACGGCGAGCGAAGGAGCCGCTGGATTACTGCCTCTGCGCGAACTCCTGAGTGAAACCCCACAGGTATGTACACAGCCCTCTCTCATAGGGGGGGCTTCTCTTTGCCCACCAGCTGCTGGCTTTCCTAATGCTGTTTTCTTTTAGGTCAGAGCTAAAATAAGAGGATCTCTCTTACACAGTGTAAGAAGTTTAGCTTGTGTGCATGCAAGTTAGTTTCCATTAGTCCAGCCTTGGCTTTTGACTTAATAAGTAGGGACTGCAGAGAGATTAAAGCTCACTCAAGCTGTGGTCATCCTGTGTAGCCTTTGTCCTTTCCCCCCCCCGGCACCTTGTCAGGGGGGGACGGTTGAAAGTTTACTTATTTGTACAGAGCATGACCCCAGCTTGCCATTTCAAATAAATGGATGATCAGGGCAGACACACTGGCTTTTGGACCTTTGTCACATGCAAGCTTGATGAAGACTAAACCCTGTTTTCGTTTCTCCTACAGATATCAGACAAAATGAACCTGATCCTTCTGTCCCTCTTCTGCTGCTGTCTGCTGATCACTGTCACACCCGGGGTAGACAGTGCAAAGCTCAACCTCAGACAAGTTTTGAAAAACAGGTGAGCTGAGTTCACGGCTCTTGTTGAAGACTGCCCTGTTTTACAGCAGCTCGTGGTTCAATTGTGTATTATGTCTAATGGGTTCCATGCTTCTCTTGCTGATCAGTGCCTGGCTGCAGAGAACAAAAAGGGATCTGAGCAGCCTGTCTGCTCTGAGGGAAGCAGATCATGGGCAGTTTGTTCGACCCGAAGACATCAAGGATACCCTGCTTCCACATTCCAGGTAAGAAAATGCAGATCACTTTTTTTTATGGAGCTCTACATGCAACTCAGGTTGTCAGACAAGGAGCAGTAAACCAGGTCTATGAGATTTATGTAGCTTTTAGGAAAGACTCATCATACCTAACAAGATTTCGGGTGACATTCATTGAACCCTTCACACAGGAAGCATCCATCAACTTAAGGCTTTAGGCTACTAGGCGCTATCCAGTAACAACTTAGTGTAAGGTACGCCCAGTATGTAAGGTATGCTAGAGTGATGGACCCTCAGACAGGTTGTTAGCGGGGCTAGAGCAATGATTTGCAAGCCGAATGTTGTGAAGGAATGTAGAGAAGGGCTGACCATCCACTCGTTCCTCTCTTCCCCCTCAGTGCTGGCCACATTGGTGTACGGACGAAGCGTTCAAAGAGCTCCATCAACCAGTCGAAGAAGTCCGGCTGCGCCCTGGGCACCTGCACTGTGCACGATCTGGCACACCGTCTGCAGCAGCTCAACAACAAGCTGAAGATCGCCAGCGCGCCCATCGAGAAGATCAGCCCGCTGGGCTACGGGCGGCGGCGCAGGTCTGTCCCAGAGAGAGCGATGGCCCTGGAGCGGGAGGAGAAGAGCGGCCGGCTGCGGCCCGTGTGGAGGCTGCAGAAGCTGGAGGCGCTGCTCAGGCGGACCTGAGCGGGACGGGTAGCCGCGGGACAGGACGAAAGGGGGGAGGGAGCGCCCCCACCAGGCTCGCCGGCCAACTCCAAAATTCTACTCATGCCTCAGACTCCTGCCAAGAGTTTCTTTGGCGCAATCTTTTCCCGAGCTGAGAGGCTGGGGGGAAAAGCCGAGCCTTGCCGGAGGAGACATGGCCAAAGCTCAAGCGCAAAAACAACAGCTGTTCCATTAAGCACTGTGAAAGAGAGGGCAAGACAGAGACACAGAGACAAAGAGAAAGAGAGAGAGAAAGAAAGAGGAAGGGGGATGCTGTGGTCAAGCACTGGAGCCGTGGTGGAGCACTGGGCATGAGTGTAAAGATCTGCACTGATGCCCAGCACCATGGACTGACCGCAGGCACTGGTCAGGAGAAGGAACCTCCTCCAAAATTCTCAGTGTCCTCTTGCTGCTTCTCAGATGGACTATTTTGTGGGATTATGGGACTTGTATTCTCTCTCAGAGAAAAAAAAAACACCTCTGGACTTAAAGCCATCTGATTCATCTGGGAGAGTTGCATATCGATGATTCTGGGGAGATGGACTTTAAGAATAAGGCATGAAGCTGTCTCAAACCACCTTTCTTGGACACTGTATGAGGGATGAAAGCCTTAGATGATAAGAAAAAATGTTTGTCAGTCCTTAAGGATTGTTCTCTACTTGAACATTATTATTATTTTATTATTATTTTGTATAGAGATATGTGCAATCTGTATGTAATGTTTTTTTATTGCCAGTATATGTGTATATATAAATATATATATATATATGCCAAAATTGTCTAGATATTGTTATTTAATTGTTTTATATTACTTTCTACAACTTAAAGAGAGCTATTTTTGTACAGAAATACAAATAAGGGCATTGTATGAATGTTGTCTTGTTATTCATTTTGTGTTCTAAATGTCAAGCTGTGGTCAAAGAATTGTGTGTTTGGATGTCTGTATTAATATATTTGTAAATGCGATCTATTTTGTCATGTCAAGAGTAACTTTGTCGTCCAATAAACTTTTTTGCATAAATCAAAGTTGATGTGGTCAGCTCCTCATATGTTCTATACCAAATGGATCATCCAATGTACATTTTGCTGCCTAGCTTTGGCCAGTCTGGGAGCAGCACAGCATTGGCAGCAGAGCTGGCTTACTTGAGCAGTGAGGGGTTGAATGACTTGCTCAAGGGCACAACCAGAAATACCCAGTCAGACCTGCATATGCCGCATATGGTCGCATTATAAATGTGACACAGATCTCAAATCTTTTCATCAGCGTTAACAGACAAATCAGATCTCTTCTACTCAGATTTTAGCCAATTTCAAGTTTCAGATCATTTTAGTGGCCATGCAATCATAATAAGAACATTCAAATTTGGTGCTAAAATGAGCATCTGCAGGTCTTTATAGGGTGGAGGTTCACTAATGACAGATATGGGTCAAACACAAAAATAACTCTTAAAAGAATAAAGCTTGGATCTGAGCAGTGAAAAAAAATCTGAACTGAACAACATAATGGGAACAGTTGCGTTCCTCCTCTGCATATGTGCATATGGGCAGACAGGCAGAGCAGTGTAACAGCATTGTAGACTGTAGTCTATACTAAGCCTGGACTGGCACCAGCATTTGACAGAAAACAGGCAGTCTGTCCACAAGGATGCTGCTCTCTGAGGGAGGCGCTGGGTCGGACTGTACAGCATTCCTCTGAGATGTAGACCAAAGGCCTTTGCGCCACACCATAGGACGCTCCTATTAAACACATCATTACCATTCCTTTCTTAATGAGAAGGAACTCCAGCTATGCACTTTTACCTAGGCACCCATGCTGTTTTAAAGCCCAAGGCCATTCACTGGGCTATGCAGTACTAGAACAAACACAACTCTGGAAAAGTGAGATGCTATCAGTTGCTTAGGGCATATAAAAGGAAAGTGTCTGTCTGAAAACTCAATTAGGTTGTTTCCTTCTAAGCAATCTGCATAGCTGTGAGCTCTCTAGTGTTGTATAACTTGAACTTACTACTATTTCCTTAGGGTTTAGTTGGTATTCTTTAGTTTTCTAGTCATTGTAATGCTAGTTTCTCTTCGAGGGTGCTTACAACTATGAAAAGTCAGTCATTTCTATCAATCTGGCCTCTCCTGAACCACAACCGGCCTTCTCAGTCACATATCATACACTTTCCCTATCAAATCTTGTATAAGACTAGGACGATTTGTAAAATATACCCATAAAGTCTGAAGGAGTTATTATGGTGTGAGTCTTTGCCCAGTTTTGAGCATTAAAACATTCTGCCCAGGAAGAAAGTTTTACTTTGTGCTCTATAAACTTTCCCCATCCACAGGCAAACTGAGAAGCAGATATGCAATTCTGGCCAAAAAGTATTAATGGCTGTCTGTGCTGAGGCTTAACCTGTCTAGAGTAAAGGCCAAAAGGGCTAATAAATATGCATGTTTTTCATATTTTTCTTTATTTCGCTCCTATATTCTCCTCAAGGCTGAGGGTATTTATGTAGAGGGACGTATAGAGATACCAAGAAAGGACACTGAACTTCCTCTCTCGGACAAAGTGGCCAATGATGACCTTCCGGGTAGCTATAGATTCTCCAGGGTCAGGTTAGGGGTAATGAACTTCACCAGAGCTGTTGTACAGCACAGAACCACCACATGTATAAGTAACATGTCAGCAGGATTGAGGAATCCATAATCTGTAAGATTAGAGCTCCACCTAGTGGGAATTCATGGTGCTGACAGTGGTATGTTCCTAAATATAGCTCATGTACAGTTCTCTCCTTTCATCACCTTCATACATTTTATATCTAGGCTATACGGGGTGTGTACCGTACTGTGCTGTACTCAGCTGTTTGATTTCTAGGCAATACAATCATTAAATACAAGCATTTACTCTTTCTTTCTTACTGTCACATAAAAAAGTGATTAGAACAGAAAATTACACAGAAGCCTCAACAACTGTTTTAAAGATCACACTTCTCAGTATTCATACCTAAATCTATTCTATCAGGATACTTCCAGAGATTTCCACACCTCCAAAGTTCAGTCTAAGAAGTCGGCTGCATCTTGTGCTTCTCAGGATCCAAGTAATCTTAAATCATATTCAATGATGCTAAGGTCTGGAGAGTCCATTGTTCTGAGAACATCAGCAGCTTCTTTCTTTAATGCCAGCTTCTTTGTGTTTTTGTTTCTTTTCCTTTTCTCAGTAACTACTTATTCACAGCTACACATCCTTTCAGACACATAGCATTCTCTCTTCTCACAGCGCGTCTTCTCACAATGAAAGGATCGATGGAAACATTTCTGGCGATTCACAGATCTGAAACAATCAGAGTTAAACTTGATGTTCTCAGGTCCCTCAAAGCTTTCTTCATCTGATGGTCTACCAGGTGGTGCATGAGTGTTTGGAGCCCCAACTTCTGCTTCTTTTAAGGCATTTCTGAACTTTGACACTCCTTTCCTTACACAAGCAGACTGTCGTATCTCCTCAACTGACGTACCATCACTGTCTTAGTACAGTACTGTATTCTATTTCCATTTTCAGACTTCTGGAATTAATATAATACTTTAACTGACAATAAACTACAGCTATTTATTGGAATCACTGATTCTTTATGGGACTAGAATCTGTGCCCAAGCAAACTCATCTTCTTTTGAGTGGAAAATTGAGATGAACAGCTGGCTTTTTAACTTTTTTATTTTTTATTTTATAGCCATGGGAGAACAGGGCCTACACACACAGGCTCCAGGTGAAAAAAACAATGAGTCAGTGAGGTGTGAACGCCCAGAGGCTCCACTGTATTGTATTCCATAGAGTGTTGAACATGACGTATTCTGCAGGCATCTCACCTTGTACCAGACGCGGAATGAAAAAAAAGCTTCAGGTGAGACCAGTTTCGTTTTCATTAAAAGTTATTGTGATGGGATGATATTAGGATGGTTACAATGAGGGTTAGTCACTCACAAACATGGAAAATATGACTGCGATGATCCCAGAAAAACAACTGGACTGTTCCTTGTGCTCTTAATAAAAAAGATTTAAGACTTTCAGGGATGAAGTCAATGTCATTTCTGGGAGGTTGAAAAGCAAAAGGAGGACGCTGAGGAAAACATGGGAGGTGAAGCTGTTCTAGTCACTCTTTTTAAAAAAAACAAAAACAAACTCAGCCAAACATCTACATGATCTAATAGGAATTTATAGCTCATAAAGTAACATCATGATCATCCATTCTCATGCTTACACTTACTGGTCATTTGGACCAGAAACAAAATAAGTTTTGTCTTTGACTTTTACACAGTACACTTCATGTAGGTCATATGTAATGAGAACCCATGTGTACATTGCTTGGGGGGGTATGTTTATCTATATGTACACAAAAATCCTTTTATGTGCTTTTACTGTACAGAGAGTTGAGCTGTCACTTTTCAGATCTGGAGTAATCTAATTTTCTCCGGTCTCACAAAGGTAAAAGCTTACCAGGTCTACCAGGTTTTGCATGGACGCTTGGAGCCCCATTTTCGGTGGACAAATGTACTGAACTTGACGTCTTGTTTAAAATATGAATCTCTGTTTAAAGTCCACAAGTTTGAATTTTTCTCATCCGTATTTTGAGCAATACTATCAGTAAAAGGAATGAAACACCGATAGTAACAAAACGAAAGCACTGATTGGCAATGGTGTCAGAAGTATTCACATTCATTACCCCGGTAGAAGTATCGATAATAGGGTTTAAAAATACTAGTGTTGCCGATGCGGTATCGGCGCCGATACTGGCACTTACACACAGTATCGTATCGGCAATAGAGAGCACCAACACCATGAAGCTTATTGACTAAATGTCTGCATGTGTTTCTGCAATTTTTATTTTTTCATAGCTCTGAAACTTTTTAATGTGCAGTTACTCAACAAGTAAATGCTGTTCTTTCAAGGTTATTATATCTTGTTCAGGATAAGACATAAAAAATACAACATATAAAAAGTGGAACACTATAAATATCAGGATTTCTATCCATAAATCGAGCATTGAAGTCAGAGTTGGTATCGGTACTTTGTATCGACAGATACCTGAAAAGCTGGTATCGGTATTGGTATTGGTAAGGAAAAAGTGGTATCGGTGCATCCCTAAAAAATACTTCTGTACAAGTTAAAGTATCAACTCAAGCTTTTTACTCAAGTAAAGTGTAAAAGTACTGCTTTTAAAACTACTTAAAGTATAAAAGTAAAATTAATGTAAGGGAAAAAAGTGCTTAGGTCGCACCAAAGGGGTCTATAGTGCACTAGCCCATCTCCCCCAAAAAATCATTCTTCTAAAAGCCATAATGACTATAATGTTATATTAAAATGTTAATGTTGATTAATTTGGGATGTACTAAGCTTCCTGTTTCAGATGCATATACACCCATTGAAAATGAATGTATTTTAGTACAATGTAAATCTATTAAAGACTATAATGTTATAGTAAAATGTTATTGTTGATAAATTTGTGATGTACTAAGCTTCCTGTTTCAGCCGCATATATGCCCATTGAAAATGAATGTAGTTTTGTACAATGTAAACATATTAAAGAAGCATATCTGTGTACTACTGAGCATTAACATGTGTTTCATGGAGCGGAAGGTGTGATGACTAAGATATGATGACAACCTGGGAAATTGTTTTTGAGTAGCAACTTCTTGACTGATAGAGATAAAAAAACAATTTTGTTACTTTCGTTCTGACGGCTTGCTGGCTCTCCACTTGTAGCCGGTTTGAAGAGTTTAAAACTAGCGCTATGATTAGTCGATGTCTTCTTTTCCCAACAGGCTGCTTACACCCATAGACGAGTTACCTAGTGTGTGAATGCACAGACAGTTGAACTCAAAGCCATCAATGATTTTTCTCGTATTTTGAAGTGACAAATCGTAGCAGCATAGTTTGATGTCTAAATGCATATCTGCTTCGCAAAATGCGGAAAGGTTGGCGGGTCTGAAATAGGATTAACGAGGCTGTTTTTAAAATGTAAGGAGTAGAAAGTACAGATAATGGAGTGAAAATGTAAGGAATATAAGTAAAAAGTTAGCTGAAAAATAATTACTCCAGTAAAGCATAAATAAACAAAATTTCTACTTAAGTAAGGTAACAAAGTATTTGTACTTCGTTACTTGACACCTCTGCTGATTGGCTGCTCAATTTAAGAGTGGGACTGTCCCTGTAACTAGACGCCATGTTGCTCGCTACCAGCTTTCTTGTTCATATATCCGTCAATGGCCGTCCTCCTTATTTATAACATCTCTAGACAATTTCAAGTCGACAAAAATCCATACTGTACTGTCAGGTGAATACACTTCACAATGTAACTACTTACTGTTCCACTGTTTCTGTGTATTATAGAATTTTTAAAAAGTCTAATGTTTACAATAGTGAGCTTTCAGCCAAAAACCCTGTCTTCAGCTTCTGCAGCTGCTTTGCAGACGAAAACCCTCCTTTAGGTCTTATATGATTGGCTGAGGTGGGGTTCACTTTTCATATCATGTACAGTGTAGTCCAGAGATTTGAACGGCCCTGTCACTTACACTGCTGGGCTATCTTTGATCGTGTTGCCACTGAGAAGCACCAGATCGGCGGCTCTGAGTCTTCTCTTGCCAGCATGAAAAAGGACCAAGTGACCTAAGCACTGAGGGTGATTAACATTGTACTCTGGTAAATCACTAGGCTATAAATGCCACCCTGTGGCCCATCTGCTCTACAGGACAGAGCAAATCATGGACAGACAGTCGGGCAACACTGATTATACATCCACCGGCCACTTCATTAGGAATTCCTCCTTGTATTTACTCTCACGCACAAGTACATTGACATTCACTGTCTATAGTGCAAGGGGATTAACAAAGTATACAGAGAAACAGATGGACTACAGTCTATAGGAGGACTACAAAGTGCTCCTATATGGTTAGTAGAGCTGATAAATTGACAATAAGTGTAGACACAAGGAGGTGGACCTAAAAGGCCTGTGGGGTTACATATAAAACACAACAGGTACAGCTCAAGTAAAACATTGAAGTGAAGCAGTGCTCCTCTCTTAGACAAGCTGCAAGGTCTGTTCTAGTTGGTGTAATCATAAAGAATGCTCTTTAGCTCTTTAGGCATGTTTAATATACTAGGTGCCCCAGTTTCATGGTTGTAGTGACAGATGCAAAATGTTCTCAGTTAATTATGATTAAATTCCATATTTCCAATTTCAATTGACAGCCTAAACCACTCTTTCACTTACTTCTTCATCACTTACCTTCATCAGATCTGCTCCTTTAGTCCTGTCAGTCTTCTTCAGCTTCTTACTCTCTCTTGCGTCCTGTGTTTAGTAATACATTAATTTTAGTAAACTTATATTTACACAAACTCCATAAAATAATGAGAGATTAATCAGTTAAGTATTTTCATTTAACTGGTAGAAATCACCTGGCAAGCCTTTTCTATCTGCAGGTTGAGGAACTGAGGGATATAAACACTATCTGACATTTACATTGACATTAACCTACTGTCAATAACAATGTCTCCTGTAGAGGTCGCTCTTGTTGTCGTGCACACGAGCTTCTGACAAGATATATATATATATATATATTACATTATTTAGTCAGAAGCTCAACATATAACTATATATGTACTGAATTTGACATTTCAGCTTTCTTGTGCATATGTCTGTCAGTGACTGGCCTCCTTAATTAAAACATCTCTGGACAATTTCAAACCGACTCTCTATATTATAGAATTTCTAAAGTCTAATGTTTTCAAAAGTGAGCTTTTTGCAAAAATCATGTCTTTAGCTTCTGTGGCTGTAGAATCAGAGACCTTCCCTTAGGCCTGTTATGATTGGCTGAGGCAGGGTCCAATTTTCACAGTATGTTAGTAAATCACTGTTAGCCTCTGCTGATTTTCCTTTCAGTTTCATTGTTTTTTATTTTTCTATATTATTTGAACGCAAGTTTCATGGTTAATAGACCAATAGAAATGCTCCAAAATAACTTGGGGAAAACAATCTGGTTCCACTTACTGGAGGACACAGCAGTGCTGCTGGAGTTATTAAACACCTCAGTGTCACCCGTCTAAAAGTATCCAGCGTAGGCACGGTAAGTGGGTCTTAAAGCGTGGACAGTAAATAAACACAGTGTTTAAAAACTCCAGCAGAACTTCAGCACAACACACATTAACACACAACCATATTATATATATATAAACACTCTCAACTTTCATTACAAGTGATTTTTTAGCTATTGGTCCTCATCATGAAACATCATGAAATTGTTTATATCAATTTCTCTCTCTCTCTCTCTCTCTCTCTCTCTCTCTCTATATATATATATATATATATATATATATATATATATAGATGATGATGGTTTGTGAACATTTGTGTGGGAAGCAGGGAACTAAAACGGGCCTAGCCACTAATTTTGAAATTTCGGTGGAGCTTCCCTTTAAACTCTGGTTAGGTCTAATCTAGCGAGCATTTAAACTGCATTAGTGTCCAGGCCAGGGGACAGGTCCTGTCACTACGGGTTAGAAAAGGTGACCAACGTGTAGCTCGCCAGAACGTCCTCCAGTGAGGGGACTCTCCACAGGGGGGCACTTGAGACTCGGCTGCGGGTAAGACATGTTCCTACATCAATCTTCCTGGAAATGGACGGGATGTATAGAAGCGACCCGTCTGCGTCCCCGTCCTGCCGTCTGAGCGAGAAAACAGTGCTCAGCGTGTCTGAAGCGTGAAAGAAAATAGGTGTTGGTATATAACCCCGCAGTGAGTATTGCTGTTTGAGATTTGTACCGCGGAAAGATGCTCAGCCGCTCGTAGCCACTGGAGCTGCAGCTCACCTGAGAGACCAGGAGCTGCCAGCGAGCTAACGTTAGCAAACAAGTTTTATAAAGTCTTTGCTGTTTTCCGCGGCTACTAAGTGTTTTGTACCGAGACTGACACTCAGTAGGCATTATTGAGGCGTTATTGAGCGTAAAGCTGAGGAGAGACGTAGCTGAAATTAGCTTCGTATTCGAATTCCCAGTTCCACCTTAAATGGTGCAGCAGTTACAGTCTGCCGCCTGAGGCTGCTGCACCATTTAAGGTGGAAGGGAGAATTCAAATACGAAGCTAACTTCAGAATGAAAGCAGTTGAGCTTCTCCAGCAAATTGATATTGAGTCTGAGTTTTAAGGTAACCCGTTAATTCTGTTAAGGCGCGTTTATAATGCTGGCTGGTTTGTGGAGGTCTGTTTGTTTATCTCTCCGTTTTCCCATCAGCGGTGTTTTCCTCACAGTGAGGCTGCAGGTAGGACTCTTCTATCGTTAAAGTCATCTCCAGCTCTCTGTTAAAGAGCTATGTTCAAATAGGTCTGCGTAAATAAATCACTGAGATCATTAAAACAAAGTCAGTCATGGTTTCATATGAGATACATCTCCGATATAGAGAAACGCACCTATTCAGAGTGGAGGTGATAGGAACCAGACGTCTGAAGAGAACTGAATGCCTCCATAAGCTCCTCACAGAAAGTTATTAAAGGGGAACTCCACCAAATTTGTACAAACCTGTACAGAATTTTATAGCTGACATGTAAAATGTCATTCTGAGTGTCTTGGTGTAAAGTGCTCCTTTCTGAAGAAACTTGCTGAGTCAGAAGTGTTCAAAGTGGAGGTGATGGGAACCAGACATCTGAAGAGCGTAATTCCTCTTAAAGCTCCTCACAGAAAGATATAACATGAAATGGTTAAGAATGTCATGTCTGACATCATGTTATAATAGTTTTGTGATAAAGATTTGGAATATATTATACTTCTATTTTCTATATAATCTATGTATTTCAATCCATGCCTATATCTCAAGTACCACTAGTTTACCATCATGAACATATTAACTGTATATACTCAGAGGGCATGCATAGGCTTACTGCTTGTTTTGGATAGTGATGAATAGGCTGTAGTTGCACTGTACAGATTGTGACCCCTGGTTGCTATTACCACCCTTGTAAATAAATCCGAGTCAGTATAAGAGTCAGTACTTTTAATACGATAAGTAATTTCAGGTCAAACCTGTCTAAATGACTTGGTTTACATTTCACTGATTGAATTATGCAGAAATTTGGAATTCCCTTATTTAGGATATGGAATTCGTTTATAGGCAGTTAACGCTAACACAAATGCTGTTTTGCTCTTCATGTGAAGAAGATATAAAAGGGTCCCACACTGTCATGTCACACTTTCCCTCCCTCAGGCCTGAGAGGACAGAGAATGAGGAGAGGAGACAATCGCCTGGTGAAGCAGCTGTCTAGTCCTTGTTTGGGAAATGGTGAGTTCTTCTTTCTCCCTCCAGTCGTTATGTGCTTGTGCTTATTGTGACTGAATCATGACATTTGAGTGTTCATCCAAACACGGAGCTGTATAGAACTTGTTATAGATACCATAGACTTTGGCTGCATTTGCTTACTAAAAATACTCTTGAAGAAAACCAGACAAAGCATAGATAAGGATATTTTCCAGAAGGTCCCTCAAGTACAACACTGGAAACAGATATGCTGTTTTAAAGCTGGAGCCGAAGAGGTCCCGGTCTTGTACACTGAGCAGTTGTAGTGAGGGCTGTTAGCTTTGTTGGCCAGAGTCTGTGCAGAAGAGCAGTGCTAAAACCCAGATGGATGTAATAACTAGGGATGCATCCTGAGACTGGAGATCAGGAGTTGTGTCTACTCAGAAACTGCGTGCAGGCTGTTCTGCTGGGGCGCTACCTCTGCTGCAGTGGTCCCCCCCTCTGTTCTCAGTGACCTGCATTACAGCTCTTAGCCTGGGCCGTTAAAATATGGAGCATCCCATTAATCTTTCCTAACGCTCAAATCCCTCAGCCAGCCGTCCGATCCACACTTACTGATCAATGAGATGGAGAGAATGAGAATGAGGTGGTGCATCTGATTCAAACATAGCAGCTTCCTACTCATTTAGTTATTCATTCACATCTCCCCAGCAACAGGAGTTAAAGAGCTCATGTCTCTTTTTATAATGAGAGTCAATTCAAATTTTGTTTGGTGGTCTTATGCACTAAAAACAGTGATTCATTTATTGGTACATGACTTCTGTATGTTTTGATGACTTTTCCTTTAATACTGATATACTGTATATGTGTGTCTTAATTTTGTCTTAAATTATATATATGTAAATTATATTTGTTCTGATTGGTTGCTTGTATTGAGGGTTGAGTCTTAATCTGTCAGATGAAAGAACATAATAAAGGACAGTAAAGGTTGTGGTTGTGCTGTTATCTTTATGTTGGCCATGAAAGTATAATTAATCTCCAAACGTCAATCCAATCAAGTTGGATCCAATAATAATATTGAACAAACAGTACAAAACCAAGAAATTAATGTTTCAACTACAGATGGACTGATCAGCGTTTATGAGGCCAATTCCGATCGCCGATCACCTTTTAGCGCAATTGGCCAATAGCCGACACCGATTGAGGGCGGGGCTATATGCCACTGCAGGGCTATATGTAGTTATTTTAGCGCAAGCAAGTCACGAAACATGGTCTAAACTAGTTTATTACCATTTTTAACAGGCTCATGTGAAACAGCATAATATTTTAAACAAAATTAACAGTAAATAAACAAAGTAAATCAAACAAATATAGCCAATACTTCAATCATTCAATTTAGACCCTTAATTTAAAATGAAAAAAGCTAATTAAATAAATGCAGTAAAAAAGTATTTTATACAAAAAACTACAATCATCAAATGTAGAGCTTGAATTGTTGCTGCTGTACTGTTTGTACCGTATTGGTTTTCTGGGTTATTTGTTTTGTGCTAGCTGCGCGTGCTAGCTCTGCTGTTTGCTGATACTCACTGTATTCAGCTGTGGGTGTATTCTAAAAACCGTATCAGATTACTAGTGTTAAATGTCTTTGTCTTGGTTCCTCCACAAGACACACTGATTTTACAAATTTTAAAAATGTCCTGAATAATTCTGCTTCACATACGGTAAAACACTGCCAGACATGTTTTCTATCAGTGCATGCGGTGAACGCTATAAACTGTTCTTGCGAGGTCGCTGCTATAGTCAGTGTGTTGAAAATGAAAGGGTATGTATTTCCACCTAGAGGTTCAGATAGGAATTTCAGGAAGCTTGCTGGAGGGGGTTTTAAGGAGGTCTCCTCTTCCTGGATGAAACGCTAGCTGTAAATACACAAATTAGGCTCATTGGTTTAACGCCATCGATTGGCTTTCGGGATTGGCTAAACTGGATCGTCCAATCACATATTTGAATTAAAAATTGGCCAATACCGATTCATAGCCGATAAATCCTTCCATCTCTAGTTTCAACAAATATACACTTATTCTAAATTTGATGCAATGTGTGTGGGACTTTTTTTTTTTTGCATCACCGTTCTTAACAATGTTAAGAAACGGAGGAACTTTTTTCTTATTCTTGCTTCAGATAACACGTCAGCTGCTCAACAGTCCAGGGAATCCGTTGTATATTGTTTTTCATAATGTGCCATACATTTTCAATGGGAGACCGGTCTAGACTACTGGCAGGTCAGTCAAGCAGTTGTAGTCTCTCACAACAAAGCCATGCTGTTGTCTCTCCTGAAACAAACAAGGAGGTCTCTAAGATAGACGTTGATTAGATGCAGCATGCGGTGCTACAAAGTGCGTATATACGGTTGTGCAAGATTTCCTTGGCATTGGCACTAACACACCCCGTACCATGATGGGCTTTTAAACTTCTTGTTGGTATCAGTCAGGATGGTCTTTTACCTCTTTAGACGGGAGAACACGTCATCAACAGTTTGAGATGAGGACTCATTACACGACACATTTCCAGTGTCAGTGAGCTTTAGCTTAGAGGGGTCAGCGGTATTGCTGGATGATATTTGGCTTCTGCCCAGCGTAGTTGAGTCTTAGTTTGCATATGTAGATGTACTGACTACTATGTTTATGAAAGCATGTCAGTTCCCTCTATGGGATTGAAGGTCACAGGCATTCAGTACTGGCTTTCAGTTTTTACTTTTTCACACACAGATTTTTGTAAAATCTTTAAATTTGTGAGATCCTCAAATTTTGGACCATCCCTGTAAGACCACCAGTAATAGCTGAGCTTGTGAGTCTGTACAGATTGTATGTATGTATTCGATCATATGCAGTATGTATAAGCACTGTTGACCCCTTTTGTTTGTCACAGCTGTAGCAGCTCACTCAAGGCTTTCAGAATCAGACCTATTGGTGAGGACTGTCCGTGTGCATAATTTGAAAGGGTAGATCGTGTAACGTGGTGTCTTTAGTGACTAACAATGGTCAAGGACAAAATGAAGAGTGAAAATTATAAGTCTACTATGTAAAGCTGCAGCTCCGCTTGACTCTACACATAATTCTGTGTAGCTGTAGACATCTGTGGGAGTTTGAGACACATTGTTGTGTTATTGGTTGTGGTGTTGAGTATTGGTTTACTGTACAACCAGCATTAGCTGTTAAGTATAAATGTAGCTAGCAAATTCTAGGCTTCTCTTTTAAAACTTACAAACAATTGACAAGAAAAGGCAATTTAATTATTAGCTGCTATTATTTATATAATAATAAAATATCAGACTGTCATAACTGTGACCTGTAACCTGTTACTTATTCACCTGCTTACTGGTGAAACGTTTCAAAACGGGTGTTTTTGGTCAATCTACAATCTTCTAAGGCTGTATATTTACAAAAAACAAGTAAAGTTGCTCGGCAGAAATATTAATTATACCTTTGTGCTGTTTTCAGTTAGATAGCTGACAAAAACAAAAAACGGCTTTTTTATATGCATCGTACAAAGTATCCAAATTTTTAGGCTTGCGTTGTCACATGAACTGTATTGTTAGTGGCTGCTTGTAGTTTAGTTGATTCCTTCCTCTCTTCTCTATTGGATTCAGGTCTGGACTCTGACTGGGCCACTTTGAGGCCATTCTGTAGTAGATTTACTTCGACGTTTAGGCTCATTGTCCTGCTGCATCACCCAACTTCTACTGAGCTTCAGCTGGCGGACAGCCACCCCGACATTCTGTAGGATACCTTGATTAACCTGAGAAGTAACTTCACTGTTGGGATGATGTTTTCATCTTGGTAGGCAGTGTTATTTTACACCATACGTAGTGCTGCGTGTTCTTCCCGAACAATTCAACCTTAGGTTTATCAGTCCACAAAGTAGCGTTGTGGAGTGTCAAGGTAGTCTTTGGCAAACGTCAGGCGTGCAGTGATGTTTTTTTTGGAAAGCAGTGGCTTCCTTCCTGTTCAATGATTTGCGTATGGTAGACTCATGACCAGTTCCAATTATTCCCTCAAGCCCTTAGCTGACGATTTAAACCCTCTGAGCATTCTGCGTTGTGCCTTTGGAGTCAACTTGGCAGGGTTCGACTTCTTGGGAGAGTAGCCACAGTACTAAATCTTCTTCATTTGTAGACAGTGTGTCTAACTGTGGACGGGTTAATACCTAAAGTCTTGTAGATTACTCTGTTACTCTTTGGAGTTTTATGCAAATCAACAATTTTTGATTGTAGGTCTTCAGAGATCTCTTTTTGCAAAGCATGGTTTACATCAGCTGATGCTTCTTGTAAATAGCGAACTCAAAATTGAGTGTCTTTTAGAAGCCAAACTAGCTCTACAGCTCGCTCCAATCGTGTTTCATTAATTGGACTCCAGGTTTGCTAACTCCTGACTCTAATTAGCTTTTGTTGAAGTCTTTGGCATAAGGGTTCACTTACTTTTTTCCACCAGCACTACAGACATGAAATGTTATAATTATTTGTGTGGCATTAGGTTAAGAACATTGAGTTTGTCTATACTTGGGATCACATTTTATGATCAATTAATGCAGAAAAACAGGCAATGACACGTGTACAGTGTGGACTGGGGAGTAAATGGTATGTTTTGATGTTTGTACTGCATCAAACTCGCAATCCAAAAACATAGTGAAAACAGGGTTTTATGTGATGGAGGCCCTTTAAAAAACTTAGGCCAGTGTCCTTGGTGACCCGTGCACCTGTCCATACTGACAGTCAAGTTTACGGGCAGGCTGTAGCAGTCTTGCTGGCTGGCGGTTAGAGTAAGGGTTAGTTTGGAGCCCTGGCTGGAGAGGTTAGAGATAAAAGTAGATGTTACGGCTAATCCTGCTAGTCATGCTTGGGACGCGTGTTGAGAATAAAAGACAGAGACAGGACAAGCCCCACAAGAGCTTGGAGAACAACAGGCGGATCAGGTAAGCCTCACCCTCCCCCAACCCTCCACCCTCTATCATCCCACACACCCTGTTTACAGCCAGCCCAGGCTTCCGCATGAGCCGGGCAGAGGACCATCACATGCCCTCTGCTGTAAACAGGCCTGCGTTCTACAGTTTCAAGTTGGCTGGAGGTCTGATGTGTCAACAAGTTGGAAGAGTAGGGGGTGTTTTTTCATCACCCCTGCTGGGTTTTGGAGATGAAGTGAGATGGGTTTGTTACGGGCACCGTTACCTGCTCATTGAATGACAGTTCCACTAATAGCTGGCAGGATTACTCATTTTGAGCCCATATGTCCTGCCCCCAGCGCAAGGTCATAGCCGGGATTAATGATGGGAAGCACTGACTGGAGGTGTCAGTCAAACAGTGGTTGGGGCTCTGAAGCAACTTTGTGGAACTAACAGGCCTGGGAGCTCTAGAGAAGAATGGTACAGTGCTATAAAGGAGTGATACGTGTGCTAGAACGTGGGGCTTACGTGGGGAAGCTGTCCATGTGCAGTGGGCTTCCAGTTTGTTGACAGGCGCTTGCGACATGCTTACAGGATTAGTGGCTCTGCGAACGTGATGCGGTTGGCCTCTTAAAATAGAGAGAGATGGAGACGGTCAAGAAAACAAAAGCCCCGCAGCCACAAAGCAGTGATTCTGGGAAGAGTGGGACTGGACCTGACCCACATCACAAACGAACCCCCAAACAAACGAACATAGCTGCTCGGAGCCAAGATGGCAGCGGCAGGAGCTGAAGGTAAGGATGACTGCAGCCACTGCTGTGCATGGAAGCTTGCGGGGACTGATTAAGGACTCACTGAATTTGAGTATCAAGCTACATTGGCTAGAAAAGGTGTATCCAGCACTGGTGCAGATAGGGATCATTTCTACTTGGCCTGGCGCTAAAGGGTTGCAACCATGCCTGTAGTTATGGTCCAGCCATGAAACAGTTATAAAATCATACTGTCGCTCACCAATTTTTAAAACTTTAAGCACAATTGAATTCTTTTATCATAAATAAGTTGTAAGGTTTGATATGACATGCCCCATTTTAGAGAAACTAACCAGTACATCGTTCAATGGTGTTTGTAGGAACCAGATTTTCAAAGCATTAAATGGCATTAAAGACTACCTCGTATTCATTTGTTGGGACTGTATAGTTACGAATACGTTCCTTGGATACTTGAACTTTTGTTTTTTTTATTTTTTCATAATATTTTTGAGGTAAGTTTTTGGCCTGAAGGTGACTATTGGTGGAAGGGTGTTGTAAGGCAAAACAGTACCCAAAAAAGTTTCTCATTACAGTATGTCACATATTATAGTACAAAAGTGGCAATATTGGCATTGAGTTGATATGTTTCTCTTTAGTGCACCACTTCACAGCATTACTTGCATCTCAACAGCTGAATTCCGCTGTCATTTTCAAAGAATTGCCCTTTAAATCAACCACAACTTTAATTATCACAGCATAGCGGAACCTTTTCATTGTTCGTTGCTTTACATCCTCCTGTCTTCTGCCTTTTGTTTGCTGTGTCTGGGGGTGGCAGCTGTTGGTTGACAGCGAGTGAGTGAGTGCTGGAACGTGAGCTTCTTTAAAGGCCTGGGAGGAATGAAAATCTTGACATTTCTATCTCACAAGGACAGCTGAGCCTGTTGCCTGCTGCCAAAGTTAACACTGGGCTCCTGCCTCTGAGCAAGAAGGGACGCCGTTATTGCCAGATGTCCAATATCGAGTCCGTCCACACTGAGATATAAGCGCCCTAAAGCGACGCAGGCTTGACCTGCTGTGCGCTGGCCCACTGACCATCTCTCTGAACGCTCTGGCCTGGAAACACACCTGGCACTGGAGGGTTATTTTCAGCTGTGTTTATAGGAGGCATGAAATGCATAACAGTGGTTGTCCAAGTGACAGAGGTGATTATGAGTGTGGCAGAGACTGCTATTTTGTACTATCTTCAAAAGCTCGTTGGGAATTGAGCTGTGGTGGACAGAGTTACTTTGTGGAACAGTGCCCTACTTTTTAATTTGAAGGAGCACAAATGTAGTGCTATAGAAGTTATAATGCATTAATATCCTGTGTTAAACGAGGGTGCAATTTGGTGATATTTTATATTTGTTTTGTGGCATTTGCAGATTTGCATACCAGAATGTCGTTTATACCAACATGACCATTTACAGCAACTCTTCATCCGTTAAAATGAAAAAAATATTTTGTTGTCATTGTGTTTACTTCATTTTTTTTCCCTGTTAAAGAATGATGTATGCAAATTGGGTCTTTTTTGATTGGCTGTTCTGTATTGTACCTCCTTCAAAAATAAGCCTGGGCTAAAGTATACATACTACAATAACTCTATCATTCAGAAGGGTGTTCTAAGAGACGTGAGGGGGAAGAAAGGCGTTTGAAAGGCTGTGATGGTGCATTTGCTTCCAGACAGCCAGGAACAATACAACTTCTTTTTTCTTCACTCTAAACTGTCTACTGCTTATGATTTCAGCGTGAATACGTAGACTAACTCTGTAGTCTGAACAAGCAGTCATGTGTAAATGTGTTAATGGTTGTGACCAGTGAGCGAATATCAGTGGGTCCCATGTTGGCTGGCTGATAACTCGCTTATTCTAACTTCAGTGGCAGTAAAATGTTTGCTTTGGCTTATTGTAGTTTGGTAATGAGCTCTTCCACCCTGAGATCTTACGCAGCTCATCTCTAGCCTTGAGAAATGAAAAATAACTCCAATAAGCTCCAATAAAAAGAGTGAAATCTCACAAGCTTTGCTCTTTTGGGGAATCTTGGGTGAGTTCAGAGGTATCCCAGCCATAGTTACAGTTGCTAGGCTATAAAGGACCAATTCAGTGAACCAATTTGTAATAGCGCCACCTAAAGGTTACAAAACACATCGATCAGCTCGCTGTTTTTCCTGAAACAGGCAGCATCATGACATATGTTTATTTTCAGGGATTCTGCAGAATTTCAATTTTGATTAAATGTTAATTTTGAGGTCCCAGACCCCTCCCAAAACCACCTGCTATGATAAACTCAAATGGACCGTTTTGTCTCCATGTTTGTTTCCATGTATGAACTGTAAGATCTGCGGAGTAAATTTGGAAACCCTTCTGAAATATTTACATTGTACACTGAAAATTTTTATTTTAAATATGTATACATTTTCAAACATCTAATTGGTTTCGGGTCTGCTCTTATTGATTCTCTTACAGAAATGCCCCGGCAGTTCCCCAAGATCACCCTGAGTGACGTGGACGAGGAGGTGCGTCTGCTGGCAGAGAAAGTGTACGCATCAGCACTGAAGGAGGAAGAGAACAAAGATGCTCTCTCCATGTACACGGTGCCTGAAGACTGCCCCATCGGCCTGCAGCAGGCCAAGGACAGAGAACTGCTTCGGGAACTGGCTGAACAGCAGTCGGAGGAAACTGCCAAGAGGTTAGCAAGGGCATGCAGCAGAGCTGGGCCTAAAGCACACCTTCACTGTTTGTCACAGCTATGTGTTGTAGTGATGGCAAATTGCATAAACCTGCTATAGATTTGGAGGTATTATAGAAACTGAAGTATAGGTTAGAAGTTAGACCACTGAAGTAACAGCAGAGCTGTGAGCTGTTATATGGTAGTAAAGATGTGTAAAAACAATACTCGGTTGTGTTTTCCTGGTTATTTTGTACGTCCATTTTACTGGCCAGGCCTAGCCTGCTTAAGTGGCAGAACAGTTTGTATATGCAGTAATGGGTTGTATATGCAGTAATGGGTTCTGTTCCATCTCAAAGACGACCCTGATCAGTCTGTGTAAGTCTACACTGAACTAATAGCATTTTAACGCAATTATTTACATCACACATTGTTTTCAGTGAGCCACCAAAAGTACATATCATGTAACAATATGATGTATGTCTGAAATGTTCAGGAAGAAGAGCTTTAAAATGATCCGGTCTCAGTCGATGTCCCTTCAAATCCCAGTGACCGTAGACTGGGCTCGATCTACAGCCACTCCACTACTGTCACCCGCCTCCACCTGCCCCTCTATTCCAGACAACTTTCCTGAGTATCAGAGAGTCACGATCAGTGGAGATTACTGTGCCGGGGTGAGTTCATACACTTGGCTAGGACTGCCACAGTTATATTAGGGGTAATCGAGTAATGTACTGATAATTTACTAATTAGTTGTTTCTTACAGAGACCAGTGAATATGTCTAACTGACGTCTAACCAGTGGAAATTTATTTAAAATTGATTATCAACTGAAATAAGGACTTTGATGTCGTATGTAAGCATTTTATAGTTTTAAAGCATACTTTTTACTCCTGCTGGTCTATACAGTCCACCTTTGGACACCAAGGAAAACAGACCAGTGTCTTTGTGATGTCATGAAAAGCAGCACATCTACAGTTTTTTAGCCTGGACTGCTTTTTGAATGAGACACAACCAACACAATAATTTACACATATCATCTTTGAAGGCACATTAACAATGAACAATGTTAAATTTGGCGTTATATTTGAGCTTAAATATTTAAATTAAGTGCTGGGCCGTACCTATGACACTCCACCTGTACACCTTGCTTTGCGCTCAGTTGAAGTGAACACAGAAAGCCCTCTGTTTCTCTGGCTTTAGATCACAGTTGAGGACTATGAGCAAGCAGCTAAAAGTCTGCTGAAAGCTTTATTCATCCGGGAGAAGTACTCAAAGCTAGCTTACCACCGCTTCCCCCGGACCACCGCCCAGTTTCTGCGCAGTGCTGAGAATGCTAAGTGGAGGGAGGAAGATGAAGTCTTGCCAGGTATGTCTACATGCTTTTCATCCAACAGAGAGCGCTTACATTGCAAGTGAATTCCAGGTTTATTGTTCTTGTTTTACAGTAACTTCATGCGCAAGCATTAGTATCAACTGGAAAGTTCGTTCCACATCCTGGATCTTAGGTCTTTTAGGTATTTCACTCTTTTCACTCATCTGCCCAATGTACAGATATCTGCCCGTGCCCACGCGAGGGTGAGGACCCCTACAGTATGGAGAACATTCCAGAAAACCTGAGCTATGAACTGAAAATGAGGGACGGGATTATATATGTGTACGACAATGCTGAGGCTCTCAGTAAGAACAGACCTCGCTGCCTTCCTTACCCAGACCTGGAGACGTTTGCCATGGACATGAGCCATGTGTTGGCCATGATCGCTGACGGTCCTACGTGAGTGTGTGTGTTTGGGCATGCTAGCATTAAAACAGATAAAATTATCTCAGCTTATAAACTTTGAGAATAACATTGAGAACTTGGATCTGTTCTGTACTTAGAAAAACATATTGCCACAGACGACTGAACTTCCTTGGGTCGAAGTTCTACCTGCATGAGATGCTCAATGAAATGGCTGAACTCAAAGAACTCAAGGGTGTCCCACACCGGGATTTCTATAACGTCAGGAAGGTATGACTCTTTCGACCTGTTCAGTCTTTGCCTATAGTCGATACTCACATACTACGAATGGGTGTGATTTTCAAATATAGATATCTGATCTCGTCTTAGTATTTGCGTAAGGCTCGTGGTGTTTGAATGGAACTGGTCAACTGGTGGTGCATGAAATCACATACATACATAAATAACAAAACCAGCTGTATATACACTGACCAACCTTTTCTTATTATTTGGGTGGTGGATCATTTTCAGCTCTGCAGTGACACTGACTTTGTGGCATGATGTTATGAGTGGATCAGGCATTTTTAAGCATACCAGTATACCTGCTGGACTGAGAATATCCAGCCAATAGTGTCCAGTAGGCAGTGTCCTGCCCCCAGTGATAAAAGACTAGAGCATAACTAGCACGAGTTGTGCAGCAATCGTCTCTGACTTTGCATCTGCAAGGTGGTCCATCAATGTAGAAGTGTCTCGGGAACCGTGATTAAAGACTCCAGCAGCAGTGCTGTGATTGATCCACTGTACTCCGAATGACCCATCTCCCAAATAATATCTACTCTGTGGTGGTTCTGATCCTAAAAGAAGTTCAACAAAGTATGTAGAAAATCAGGTGGACTACAGTACAGCTGTACATATTGTGTATGTGTTTGCTGTTGTTCACAGGTCGACACTCACATCCACGCTGCAGCCTGCATGAACCAGAAACATCTGCTCAACTTCATCCAGAGCACCTATAAGACAGATGCAGAACGTGTGATACTCGAAAAGGCTGGACAGAGACTGACCCTCAAACAGGTCTTCAACAACCTCAACATGGACCCCTATGACCTCACTGTGGACTCACTGGATGTACATGCTGTAAGTGCGTGCAGATGGCTCTTGGTGATGTGGTTTTTCTTTGCAGTCTTTTGACACTGTTGATCTCACAGGGCAGACAAACGTTTCACCGCTTCGACAAGTTCAACTCCAAATACAATCCAGTGGGAGCGAGTGAGTTACGAGAAATCTACCTGAAAACTGACAACCACATCAAGGGAGAGTACTTTGCCCGCTTGATCAAGGTACAAGAGTTTACTCATCGTTCATAGAGTGTGTTTCACATGTGACTTTCCTCATTACTCCACTAATTTGGTTTTTAATTTGTCAGGAAGTTGCTCACGATCTAGAGGAGAGTAAATACCAACACGCAGAGCCTCGTCTTTCCATCTATGGGCGATGCCCTGAGGAGTGGGAGAGCCTTTCTCATTGGTTTATCCAGCACAAAGTGCACTCCCCCAACATGCGTTGGGTCATCCAGGTGCCCAGAATATAGTAAGTGCTGTGGTGTAGTGAGCCAGTGATGTACAGTGCATCTGGAAAGCATTCACAGCACTTCACATTTTCCACATTTCGGTATGTTACAGTCTTATTCCGAAATGGATTAAAAATCATTTTCCCTCAAAATTCTAAACACAATACCCCATAATGACAAAGTGTAAAAGTTTGGAAATTATTAAAAACAAACAAACAAAAAAAAGAGGACAATGACCCTAAGCACACAGCCGAGATAACAAAGACGTGGCTTCAGGACAACTCTGTGAATGTTCTTGAGTGGCCCAACCAGAGCCCAGACTTGAACCCTATTGAACATCTCTAGAGAGATCTAACAGCTGTGCTCTGACGCTCCCCATCCAACCTGATGGAGCTTGAGAGATTCTGCAAAGATGAATTGGGAGAAACTGCCCAAAAATAGGTGCGCCAAGCTTGTAGCATCATACTTAAAAAGACTTGAGGTCTGCAAAAGGTGCTTCAGCAAAGTATTGGGCAAAGGCTATGAATACTTATGTACATGCGATTTTTTTTGTTTGTTTGTTTTTTCATTTTTAATAAATGTGCAAAAAATTCAAACAAACTTTTTTCCACTTTGTCATTATGGGGTATTGTGTGTTGAATTTTGAGGGAAAATCCATTGAATCCATTTTGGAATAAGGCTGTAACATAACAAAATGTGGAAAAGTGAAGAGCTGTGAATACTTTCCGGGTGCACTGTACATCCCTCATCCAGTAACTGTTGAGCGAGTTCCCTTTTAAACCTTTGAGTAAAACACCATTCCGTTTCCTTGCAGTGACATTTTTAAGTCGCGGAAGCTGATTCCTAACTTTGCCAAGATGCTGGAAAACATCTTTCGTCCTCTCTTTGAGGCTACAGTGAATCCTCAGAAGCACAAAGAGCTTCATGTGTTTTTGAAATATGTGAGTTAAGGCCACAGACGTTCTCACCCACACATACATGCAGCGTCTAAGACCTAGAGTAAGCCTAGTTGGCCACGTTTTGTCACATGCCCTCTTGGAACACTGCAAGACTTAGATTTATAGATACTGGCCAAGTTCACAGCAGCACGTTTTCTTTGGAGCATTTAGTAGCTCTTAAGCAAGATGTCCTCATATGTCTGCTGACACACAAAGCAATTTGTTTCACTCTGGCGTGCTTTCCTTGGCCACTCTACGCTGTGAAACACACCAGACTCAGATGTTTGTACTTTTGGCTTTTCCATTTTATTACCTTGCCAATGTATCTCCTCCTTCAGGTGACAGGCTTTGACAGCGTGGATGATGAATCCAAGCACAGCGATCACATGTTCTCCTACAAGAGCCCCAAACCTGAGCAGTGGACCACAGACGACAACCCACCCTACAGTTACTACCTCTTCCACATGTATGCCAACATCATGGTGCTCAACAATCTGAGGAAGTAAGTGCGGTCTCGGTTATCTGGCTTTGGAACATGTCCAGAATGGAAGTTTCCATTAGATGAAGGCCGATGCACCACCTGTCAAAAGAGGGAACTGACTGCAACTGCTCACACCACTAATGGGCTTACTGGGTTTGTTCTAATTGTTTCAGTAAAGGAGAGGCTGCTGTACTGCAGGGGTTAGAGGTACTTTGAATAATCTCTGGAGGACATGCATAGAGAATGGGTTTCCAGTTGCATGGATATGAGGGCGTGAGTCCTGCAGTGCAGCAGGCCTTCTATAAATACCCCCATATCAGTGGCAGTTATGTGTTGGGTTACAGTTGAAGTTCTTGGAAAGAATGCAGCTCTGTGTGGGGGGAATAAAAGATGTCAAGTCATTTTCTTTCTGGGGAAACATAGAGGTACCCACGAACCACAGATTCATTTCTTTTTTTTAGTGGTGGAGCATCAGCCCCCTCCCAGTCGTTACCGTTACTTTTTACTGTCTTTGATTCAGAAAAGCAGGTATCATTTTACAGAGATAAACCTTCTCATCTTGCAGTGAGCCTGGATGATGTAAAATTACAGATTGTCTGCAGAATTATTGTGATAAATTCTATCCTAATAGTATGAATTCAGTTACAAAGCACCATATGTACACTTTCTTACGTACACCTCCTTGTTTCTACACTCGTTGTCCACTTTATCAGCCTCACTTGCCATATAGGTGCACTTAGTGGTTCTACAATTACAGACTGTAGTGCATCTGTTTCTCTGGATACTTTGTTAGCCTCCTTTTAACCTGTTCTTCACCAGATAGAACATATTATTGGGTTGTTATTTGGTACGAGAAGCTAAGAAAATGGATAATGAGTGTGGCGGTGTACATGGAAGTGCTCAGTGATTGCATTTTGGTTACATTTTGCCTGGTGGTTAATATAACTGCCATACCATCATTAACAATAGTTAACTTCTAATGTCACTTAATACTACAATAATGATATTCATTTATTTGTTTGCAGACCAGAATATTTCTACACTGCCTTTTTATGGACAGAGCTTGTCTTTTTATCTATCGACTGGAGGCCAGGTGTCCTGTAGCCAAGTTTCTTTGTTTTGTTTGCATATTGTCGCTGTGTAGTAAAATACATGTATATTGTTGATCTTGAGTTTTCTCAAAACACACCAATGGTCGTTTACATTGTGTGAATGGACATGCTGAATGGACCAATAGAAATACTCCGAAATAGCTTGGAAAAAAATCTGGTTCCATTGACTTACATTGAAAGTAAAGTGTGGTCTTGGTCTCTCCTGTAAAGTTGCAATTTTGGAGATGCTTGTTTTTCATTGGACAGCGACAATATACTGTAGCTTTCTTTGCCAGACTGAAAATCTACATTACAGTCTTTGCAAGTGTTTAAAGTATGGATCTGTGTAGTTTACTTGTTGTTTATTGCCAGAGATTCAAATGGTAGTAGGCCACATGAAGTAGAATGAAAGAACACTAATTTGCATACAATCTCATTTGAATGAAAACGTACTTATTCAAATGATCCCAGTATTGACCTAAGGCTATTTTATAGCGGTCACTAACCTTAGTCTGTGTTGAAGGGCAAATCCAGTGATTTTTAAAATGTTTTGATGCCTCTTAAATGGTAAATATGGTAATATGCAGTCTGATGACTGAGGTACTGTCTATGATTATTTTGATATATGGTTCTGGCCTCATGTGTATGTTGTAAAATCCATGTATGGCAGACAGATACATGCAGTGCTGCAAACAAGTCTGACTTGAGTGAGTTTTTCTAGAAAGGTTGACATGTAAGTCAGAAGAGTCTCCATTTCGGATATTCTTGCTATCCAAAGAAAAACATGCATCTCCAGCTTTCAACACGACAGCGGCCCTTTATATCCCGTGAAAGTTTTATGATGAATGAACCAATAAAAATGCTCCAAAATAAATCTGGTTCCATTGACTTGCATTAAAATCTATGTAGAATAATAAATTCATCCTAAGAATATACGTGCATGCCTTGTGTTTCCACAGGGAACGAGGGCTGAGCACCTTCCAGTTCCGACCACACTGCGGCGAGGCAGGCTCCATCACCCACCTAGTCTCAGCGTTCCTCACCGCAGACAACATCTCACATGGGCTAAACCTGAAGAAGGTACAGTTGCGCAGCCTGCCTGCAGCCTTCAGCAGCAGCTTGTCTAAAACACTCTCGCCTGCCTGGCAGCCTCAACTCTCCATTAGCTTATCGTGCTTAAGTGGGGCTGTATTACAGCTGCCTCTGTGTGCATGAGTGATGAGAGCAGGATCAAAGCGGCTTCAGTGATGCAGCACAGACACACGCAAATGCACCTCCATTGCTAATACTGAAAATGACCTGCGGGGTGGAAGTAACGGCTATAAAGACTTGTATAACAGATCTCTTTGTGTGTGTGTGTATTCTCAGAGTCCCGTACTGCAGTACCTGTATTACCTCGCCCAGGTGCCTATTGCTATGTCCCCTCTGAGTAACAACAGTCTATTCCTGGAGTACTCCAAGAACCCACTGAGAGAGTTCCTACACAAGGGCCTTTGTGTGTCCCTCTCCACTGACGACCCCATGCAGTTCCACTACACAAAGGTCAGACACAAACACCAGCACACAGCTCCATCTAATCACACATTTTCATCAGGAACACGTACAAAGCTTGACCAAACGTGTTGTCCGATGTCTTGTATCCTTCAGGAAGCACTAATGGAAGAGTATGCTATCGCAGCCCAGCTGTGGAAGCTCAGCACATGTGATTTGTGTGAGATCGCCCGGAACAGCGTGCTGCAGAGCGGCCTGTCCCATCAGGTGAGACCTACTCAGCCTTGAAGTGAAAAATCTAATACACTATTTTCCTTTTATAGGTGCAATAGGATGGAAAACTGTTTACACTGGTGCAGTTGTAGAAGAGTAAACATAGCGTTGACATATTGTGAACCTCCAACGCTGTTGTTCCTCTTTTAAATACAAATCCCACATTAGCAAAAGACGACGGTAAAACAGTTATGTAACAATATTTACAGCCCCAAAATGAAATCCACTGTTCCAGGCTGCGAAGGCTATGTCCACACTTCGTATACCCGTTCCAAGAAACCAGACTGTCTTTAAATGAGGCTGGAGTTGGCTTCCTAATTGACAGATTCGAGATAGTGACCTCTTACTGGCTAACGTTCCAAAATCTCATGAAGCCTCCAATGAACCTCCTGGCCTATAGAAGCTTGTGAGGCTTCTTCCTCTGGAGAATTCAAGCTCATGAAGCCTCACAAGGTTCTATAGGCCTGAAGGATTATGGGAGACACAGGCCCTCTGGAGAGTGCACTATCCCCAGTGTCTGTACACTGTCTCTACATTATTATTGTGTTAATGTGACCAGATTTCTGTGATAAACATGGGGATGTTCCCAGTTCAGTGATCAATATATCATTACAAACTTAAAATGAAAGATGGTTCCAGTTTCATGTATGCTTCCTGTTGTACGTGGTGAGTGATAAACTGTGGAAGACCCCATGAAGGAAATAATAAAAGTTAAAAATAAAAGATATATTTTTATAACATTATGGTTAAAGGCTTGGCTCCACCTTAAATGCTACAGCATGTACAGGTGCCAAAATGTAACTGTGGTTCCATTTTACGGTGGCAAATTGGAACGTAAGCTCTCACATTTTTAAGAAGATCTCAGACACTTTGAATTCAAAGTTGTTATTTTGGCGCAGCACATTTCACTCATCTCAAACCTTGGACATTATCAAGCAGCTTTGATCAGCATTTGATACTAAAGTAATCAAAGAGAGGAGCAGTTCCACCTTTATTAGCATCACAAGCTATAAGGAGAAACCTTAAGACAAAGCTTACTAATACTAAATAAAGAAACGAATAGATAACCAAGCCTTTACTTACTTAGGTAAGAGTAACGTTATGGAGTGTTCAAAACTTTACAAACAATCTATTTAAGATTACATAACAGTTTAAGGCCACTGTGTGGTGATGTCCGTGCAGTGAAACACCCACGTATATATACACACACTAGTGAACATGCACACAGCAGCAGTGAGCACACTGTCCACAGTGCCTGGGGAGCAGAGGGGTTAGGTGCCTTGCTCAATGGCACTTCAGTCATGTTCTGTTGGTCCAGGGGATTGTATCGGCAACCTTCAAGTCACAAGTCCCTAACCTCCAGCCCACGACTGTCTTATTTCTTACTGACCATAAGACTTATTTACTTCCATTAAAGTAGCCTCCCGGCTTCAGAGAAAAACTATAGAAGCAGATACCAACCATGTTTTGGCTAAGTAACTGGATTTGGGGTACAGCGAAAATTCTATATATGTCAGATTTTTCAGCAATCTGTATGAAAAGCAGATCAGCAGTTTAATGAAATAAAGCCCTGCATTCACAAAGGTCAATGCTGAAGCCCTGTAACAGTTTGTTGTTCTTGCAGGAGAAGAAGCACTTCCTCGGGGCTGACTATTTAAAGGAGGGGCCTGAGGGGAACAACATCCGGCGAACCAACGTGGCGCAGATCCGCATGGCCTACAGGCATGAGACACTGTGCAACGAGCTTAGCTTTTTGGTGGACGCAGTGAAGTCTGAAGCCATGGACTCACAACCGCATTGACAATGCTGCATACGTTCCCAAGAGACTGCATCCATACATATACATACAAATTATATATATATATAAAAACATATGCATGCTCCCTTTTAGATGAGATTGCATGCATCAGGGACAGCAGTGGGCTGATATTACTTGAGATTGCTGCTCAGGCAAAAAAAAAAAGAAACCCTGTAGCCGTCACCGTCTTCCATATCAACGCAGGTATATGGATTGTCTGTGTACTGTCGCATGCGATTTTTGCACTGAGCAACACCTGCTCCTAGCCTCTGAGGTAGGAAGCAGGACTCAGGAGGAAACTGGCAGTAGAAAGGCAGGGGAGTAGCTCCACCTTGTGGGGATGTAAGGAAAATGCTTTTCTAAAAGAGAAGTAGTGAGGTACGTTTGGTTCTAAATGCAGACTATGTACTATGTTGTGGCCTTTGATGAAAGCTTTAACAGCTATTACAGTGGGAGTAGCTGAAGGGTATCCAATTCTGGACACCCACACCTGCTAAACCTGATAACTGCTGAGATGAAAGCGGAGTGTTTGAGTAGTTAAATCATCAAACTGTGATGTGCTAAGGCCCCCCAGGACCACAGCTGTAACCCCACAAACTAGATAATCTAGTATTTCCAAACTCAAGTTTAAGCCAATAGTGACACCACAGCCACTGTGAGTTAAGATTACAAGCACTAGAGAAGACGCTCCCAAACCTCATGTGTGAAATGTATGAGATTACAAACCAAAAGCACTTGAAACCTGGAACTCAACATATGTCCTGTTGTTCTATTCTGCTGTCTAGTGCTGCTCTCCATCATGTACTGTATGTACTTTAAAAGCTTGCTTGCTGCCTCTGGTGGCCTTTTCCTTCCCCTTAGTTTAATAACTGGTCAGAAATGTTGCACATACTGTATATATAAAGATATATAACAGCATATACTCTACTTGTACCTAAATATTAAAGGAAAATCTGTCTTTATATTGTGGTAGTGGCGAATAAGTCTGTTCTATAGGAGGATGAAAAATGGGAGGTCTGTGGGAGACCTGAAATCTTTGCATTAAACATATACCAAAGGTCTCTCGCGTGGGTTTTTGTTGGATAAACGTTCACAAAAGCCATGTGAAATCTATACAGGTTTTGCTAAAGGAGTAGACTAGTTCCCAAAGCATGCCATCGTATCTTAATTCAGTGACTTTTACAGTAGTGAAACTGGGGACACGTCCACAGCACCTTAAATCAACTAAACCAGTGCTGAAATATTTGCAGCCAAGATGAAGCTGTAGCAGGTGTAGCTCAGCTAGACTAAATTAACTCTAAATAAACTAAGTATTAGCTGTCCAGACTGTCTGATATGGTCTAGTATGTCAAATATCGTCACTGTCCAATGAAAAAGAATCTCCAAAATGGCAACTTTACAAAAACACTCTTCACTTACAATGTAATTCAATGAGACCAGAATTATTTTCAAGCCATTTTGGACCATTTCTGTTGGTCCATTCGTGAAATTTTGTCGCAGCGTAAATGGCAGCTGTCATGTTCAAATGATGTAGAAAAATAAAAACAGACAAAAATTGAGATACATACAGTGTTCTGACATCATGGGTCTGTCTTAAAACCTAGTGAGTGTCTAAGTAGGCTGTCTAGGTAGCAGCTGTTTAAGTAGCAGTGTTCTCTCCTCATCTCTCCTCATAAAACAGATTACTGAGACTCCAGTTAGAGAGAGACTGCGTCACAGCTTGTTCCCGCCCACTGCAGCACGCGACCGGTGGTTTAGTTGGTTGCTAAGCTACCGGCCGGCTATCCAAAACAATAGCCAGAGGCTTAAAAATCCGCTAGCATAAATGCTAATGGCTTGAGTATAAAACTACAAAATGACCAACGACTTGCAAAGTTGCAAATAAAATACTTATTTGTGTGATTATATGACAAGAAACACATTAAAACACCAGAGAGAATCGAAATAACTTTTAAAAAATTTTAAAACAACTTCACTGCTCGTAGCTTTGCCTGCGTTACATCATTGGATTGCTTTAGCGACCGCGGAACCGTTCGATGCTTCTTTTCAATCACATAATAAGGCGCCTCAGTAGACAGCGTGTTTAAGATATCTAAGAATTGGGACAGCTTACATGTTAGGAGCGCACACACTGTGATGTAAAGTGCTGTTTATGTAGACAGCTCAGTAGGTTTTGGGACTGATTCCATGTGTCCTTGAAAAACAACTGATGTCCTAGCACATGATGTGGTGTTTCAAAATTTATTGTGTAGCATTACCCTTGAATAATTACTTAATGCTGTATTTATTACACTTGATTACACTTGAAAGAGCAACCTCCTACAGGCCAACACTCCAGAAGCTCATGTGGCTCCTCACAAGCTCCTAGAGACCAGGAGGATCATGGGAGGTACAGGCCCTCTGGAGAGAGCTGTTATCCCTGTGTCTCAACACTAATTCTACATTATTATTGTGTTACTGTGACCAGATTTCTGAGATGGGGACGTTTCCAGTTCTGCAGTCAGCATTATCTAGATGAACTGAAAAATGGAAGATGGTTCCAGTTTCATGTTTACTGCCTGTTGTACTGTTATGAACCGTGGTGAGTGATAAACTGTGGAACACCCCATAAAGGAAATAATAAAAGATAAAAATAAAGGATTTATATTTCCTGCTCATACGATTAGTCGCGTGTCGCTACATAAAAAGGTTCCCAAAAGTAAAGCGGCTTAGGCAGAGAGAGGTAAAAATACGTTCACCAAAACAGTTTGTGAGGTTTGTGGTGATGCTGCAGACTCACTTGACGCTTACTGGCTTCTGGTCTTCTACTTGAGCAGGTCGTAGAAATGGTAAGAGAGACATTTGCTGGATTGCAGTGAGACAGAGCAACATGTCAAGATAAATAAATATTAGACCTATTGTAATGTGCTCTTGTCTAAATTAAGTTGACCATCAGACGGTTTATTAAGCTAGGCTGGTTATTGGAGCTTGCTAGTATTTCACATTACCTATATGTAGCTGATTGCTTTTGATCTTGACCTTAAACACAAAGTCAATGAAAGTTGTTACTCACTGTGAAGCTTTCAGTTTAAGATGATCTGCTTCAACCAGCAAACAGTGATAAACACACACAGCACAGCTTTTTGTGAAACCACTTTTTTTTTTCAACATTTTTTATTATAGAATATAAATGAGATGCCTACTCAATGATACATATATTGTTTTGAATTAATACATATTTCTGAGGGGGAAAAAATAAACAAACAACAACAAAAAAAAACCTTAGAAAAAGGTGGTCACATGAGTTCTGGCATTGCCTGTAATAATGGTGACCATCTTTTAAACTCTTTGTAGCTGTAATCTTGCTGTGATCTGCTCCATAATTAAGATATTTTTACCCTCTCTCTCCATTGTCCTGGGCTGGGGCTTCAGCCAGGAAACGTTACAATTTTTTTTTTTTTTGCTACTAAGAGCAAAGTCAGATCTCCCTCATCACTATTTTTAGGGGGAATACCCATTATAAAGAATACTGGATCTAATGTGAGTCTATTTCTTCAAATTTGTTCAGTCTCTTCTTGAACGCTCTTCCAAAATACTGACAGTTTTGGAAACCCATTTTTTAAATTATTAAAGTATGCCACTAAGGTCACTAGTGTGGGTTTGCTAAATACATGTTCACAAAAGTTTTTGGTTTTGCTGTTGACTTCTGCTGGCAAAATTCTTGGTTACTTGAAGAACAGGTGTGGAGACATTGTCGAGGAAAAAGAAGTTTAATGTGCGCGTCTTCCCTCTAAGCCAGTCTAACTAAGCTTACAAAACAATGGACTTAAGTAGTCAACCACGTAAACCACACCTTCTTGTTGACCCAGAACCCCCCTACTTGATGGGCGACTGCCTCTGCCTTGGTAATTAAAATAGAGTTGTTGAGGCCCACCCAGGAATTTACAGTCTCCACCATCTAGGAACCAGGATGTCTCCAAGATATCCCAACAAACAAATGGCTAGATTGGGGGGGTTTAGATAACCAGATGTAACAACAGGCTATCCATTATAGGTTGTTACATGACAAAGAGACATACCAGGAGAGACATACAAGATGTAAATGAGATTAACACAAAAGGAAAGAGAAACAAGACGAAGAAATAATATTGAACATTACTAAAGGAGTAGATAACTTCCCAAATCATGCCATCATACTTTAATCCAGTGGCAGGAGCTTTTACAGCAGTGTCACTGTGGACACGTCCACAGCACCTTAAATCATCTAAACCAATGCTGAAATATCTACAGCCAAGCTGAAGCTCACTCGAAAGTCAGGTGCAGTTCAGCTAGGCGGCCTGTCTGTACTGTCTAGATCTAATGTGTCAAATATGTAATCTGACTTCATGTGTCCTTAAAGAACAACTGATGTCGTAGCACGTGTTCTAAAACTTTTGACTGATAGTGTATATACATTTTTTAAATGTGTTAAAAGTGCCAATATCACCTTCACATCCTGGAATGCAAAATTTGGGCACATAGTCCGCCGTCGGCTGTTGCTCTTTTGACATTGTATGTACATTTCAGCAGTGTAAATACTAATGAGTCAAGACTGTTGTCTAATAGTTTGGGATGTTGGAATCTACTTTTGTAAATGCAGGATTTATATTTGCAGCACAGTGGTCACCTCACAGCAAGACGATCCGGGTTCTGTTTGGAGTTTGCATGTTCTCTTTGGGTACTCCAGTTTCCTACCACAGTCCAAAGACATGCATGTTAGATTGATCGGTCACTCTAAATTGCCTGTAGATGTGAGAGTGTGTTGGCCATACATCGAACTAGAGGCGGATGGACCCCACCTTCGCCTGATGACGGTAGGATTGGCTCCTGCCCCCTCCTTCACCCTGACTAACGGGATAAAGCAGAAGGTAATGGATGGATGGAGGAATAACAGTGTTTCAGGTTCATGGTACGTCTCTCCTTATGCAGCTATGCCAATGTAAGTTTACCATCCTATGGCACCTTTAAGTGTTGGGAAAGTTCCATGCTTTGGGTCTACCTGCCTTGTAACCATACTTCCTGTAACATTCTCTATAAACGTTTGTGTAAACTAAGAAAATAGTAAATGTTGGCCACCCAGACATTCGGTCTAATCTGTTAAAAATATATTGATACTGTGAGAGTCACTTATTAAGAAACGTTAGCCAGATAATTTGCTGTCAATTAGAAAACATTGTTTAAATATGATTTTATTTCACCTCTTAATCTCTGGCGCTCTAGTTCTACCTATTTCCCCATGTATAATCCTCAGAGAACCTTAGTAGAAATCTTTTAAATCATTCACCAATGCCTCCAGCTTTATTATATAAAAAAATCATTTTATTAAAAAGTTCATTCACATTTATGAAAACTGTAGGCGTTTATAACAGCCAAAAGAAAACTCAGTGTGAAAAACTAAGTAAGAAAAAAGGTCAAATAAATAAATTTGCGGTTTCAAAGCAGCCTTGCAAGCAGTTTCTGCAGTCCTGAGCGGTGACCTGTACTGGCCGGTTAAGGAGCCGCTCTGCTTTTGTTCTCGTTATCGCTATCATTCTCGCAGGTCATGGTCAAGCTGACTTCATCTGCATTCTCAGGGTTGTTTTCCGTCTCGGTTGGACACTCCATCACATCTTTTGTGCTGCATTTGTCCCAGACCTCTGTCTCTATGCACTCCTTCTGCTGCTCCACATCCCACAGGCCTGTGCAGGATTTGCTCCTACGGTAGGAAAGAGTGAAGCCAAAGGGTCAGTTCATTAGACTTCAGGATCCAGTCATGCCCCAGTGTACATTCAGAAAGAAGGGAGAAAAAAATAAAACCACACAGAAAAACATCCACCCATTATCTTCCACTAGTCAGGGTCACTGGAGGCAATCCCAGCATCATCAGGCAAAGGCGGAGTACACCATGGACACACCTATGGGCTATTGAGAATGACCAATCAACCTAAGGTGCATGTGTTTGGATAGTGGGAGGAAACCGACTCCACACAGGGCGGCCCAGACCGGAAATCCAACCTGGATTGTCTTGCTGGGAGGCAACAGTGCTAACCACTACACCACCGTGCTGCCCATATAAACTTTGTATGGAAAAATGTCCATATGCTTTCACATTACAGTGGCTTTTTTTCTTTAAACCAGTGATGACCCACTTTCATATATGGCTCTAGAATACACAAGCAAAGGGTTTGACTGAAATTCATTTTTTTTCCCATTCATACAGTGTCTACAGCAGGTCAGCAGTGGCTCGGACACTGACCGTGGCTGTAGCTAATGAAGGGGGGATGTGCTTGAAATTTGGGCAAGAAGAATGGACCAGACTGTGTACATGCAGATCTTATTAAAGCTGTGATCTGTTCATATGTTAGAAGTATTGGATCTGAGTAAAACATTATAACTGTGGGTTTGTAACGTGAATGTAGCTAAATTAACACTGTAATTGTATTATTTATTCATGCGACAGATATATCTAATTTGCAAGACCATCACTTACATTTTGTAGTACCAAACAGCAACCACGGCGGCCAGTAGGAACGTGAAGATGGTCGTAATGAGCAAAGCAGTCGGGACGACTAGGAAATGAAACAGAGGGGGTGTAAGGGATTTTGGACAAGCTGGCTGACTTCACTTATATTAGACAAATTAAATGGGACATATGGAAGCAGCATAATAGAAGAGACCAACCTCCAATGCTAGGGCTCGTGCTGCCTAAGGCCTGGGCTCTTTTATCTTCCTCAGGATAGACAAGAGAGCGAGAGGCCCCAGAAGAGGTGGACTGAAGGAGATCAGGCGAAGAGGCAGATGAAGCTGAGTGAGTAGTTTTTATCAGTTGTACATGAACTCGAGGCGGCTGAGACGTGTGTGGTAGAGGTGTCCCACTTGTGGCCGTATGTGTCGTGGCTGCTTGAGCATGTGCTTCAAAATCTGCAGGAGAAATAAGGAGAGTGATGTTACGTAAGACATTTGGCAACCCATTTCTACTGATCTCTCAACACATACAAAGCTTAGTAATACTGATTGGTTGCCAGCGCGTCCCACTTATTTCCTTCCGTGTTACGTCCAAGCACTTTGGAGGAAGTCAGTAGAGGGACAATTTCACACTCAAAGTTTCCCATTTCCTCCAGCTGTGCTACACCCTGGTCTGTTGCCAGTAGAGACGCGAGTTTGCCAAGTTAGGCTGAGCAATGACACAGACACCTATAGCGCAAAACTGGCCAACGATTTTCAAACTAATACTGCAGAAGACATAGAACATGCAAATAAGCCCTCTAGCCAATCACAGCACTGTACAGTTTGCTGCAAGCATATTAACCAATCCCAGTTGCTCATTGAGTTTTATGATGGATGGACCTATAGAAATGCTCCAAAAAATGCTCCAGTCATCAGCCTGCACTGTGATCTGTGTCCTACCTGTTGAATTAAAACAGAAGACATCAAAGCGTACACTGAGACTAGCCCGCCACGGGACGAGTCCAACTCTTCCTTGACCACAGGCTGCCTTGGCTTGAATCCTTGGAATAACAGCAATTTGTTCATCTATCCATCCAAACCTGAACAAAGAAACAAACAAACAAACAAGAAAATCACCATATATATATATATATATATATATATATATATATATATATATATATATACATATATATATATATATATATATATATATATATATATATATATATATATATATATTTCACACATCATAACCTGTATTCCAGAAGTACCCAGTGTTTTCAGTCTGTACCTGCATGTTTCAAAGCCACGTTTGGAAGCACGGAGCACCTGCGCCTTGTCCGCTATGGTCACACCCAGCTGTTCACACACATCTCTGGCTACAGATGCGTTGAAGGCGTAGCTGCCTGAGAGTGATGCATGGAACACGCCAGAGATGCTGCCATGTTTGGGGTAAACTGTTTATTGGAAAAGGAGTGAATTATTGGTAAAAATCAAAGTGCTTAAAATTTTCATGCTACCAAAAATGGGATATAAAGGGATCAGATGTCTCAGGAATCATGCAGGTTTTACATAAAGGGTTATTGTGTGGTTCTTTACTTTACAAGGCACCAAATATCAACTGTTATTTAATATTCAAGCATGATATTAAAGGCCCTACATTAACCACATTTCAGCTGCTATTTAGTAATTAAATACTGAGTTTAAATACACATTAATAGCCAAATATCAACTGTTATCTAATATTCGAATATTAATGTTAAAGGCACTATATTCAATATTTAAATACTGATATTAAAGGCACTATTTGCACTATTCAAATACTGATATTAAAGGCACTACATTAACCACATTTCAGCTGCTACTTAGTAATTTAATACTTATTTTAAAGATGCATTAATTGCCAAATATCAACTGTTATCTAATATTCAAATATTGATATTAAATGCACTATATTCAATATTTAAATACTGATATTAAAGTCACTATATTAACCAGATTTCAGCTGATGTTTAATGTTCAAATACTATTATTAAAGGCACGCTAATTATAAAATTTCAGTTGATATTACGTATTTAAATAGTGATATTAAAGGCACTATATGAATCCAATTTCAGCTGATATTCAATATTGTAATACTTTTATTACAGGAATCCCATTAGCAAATATACAGTAAATATTGATATTAAAGGCACTATATGGACCAACTTTTTTGCTACTATTCAATACTTAAATACTGATATTAAATGCATCATAAAAAGTTACACCATGTATTTACAATTCTGTTAATGATACTTCTAAGCACCATAAGAACTATATTATGATCATCATCATTCAGCTACTGGAATTAAAGGCACCATAAGAAACAGATCACAGGTCAGTATTCAAATACTTATCATTAGAATCTGATTTAAGGTTCTCAAACTGAAAACTGCTATAGGTGGGCTTGGGATAGCACACGACTGGAATGATCTTACCTTTAATCTGGCTGATATCGATAAGCACAGCAGATGTGACGAAGTTCACCAGGAGCAGCACCAGCACTGTGACTTTGGCCATGATGGAGGAGTCCCTTGCTCCGAGCTCCCAGAGATGAAATGATGTGTGCGTCTGAGTGCCAAGAGGAGAGGTTATAGAGAGGCTACCCCCCCTAGGGATCCAGGGAGGGCGAGTGAAGGGGCGGTTGTTTCATAAATGCCCCGTGTGAAGTGTCATCACAAGGCCACGGCACAGGGGAAGAGGAAACAGGAGGTGCGCTGGCATCTCTGATGAGGTCAGAAGAGGGAACGTGGGTTTTAGGAACCCGGCCCAAGCCGAGAAGAGACGGGCTGATGATAATGAACGTTGATGACGGGCAACAAAAACTGCCATTGTAGCAAAATTTCATTCTGGATGTTATACAGCACCAGTGACTGGTTTCCAGTAATATAACCAGTTTTAATGCATACCATCGCTGTCCAATGAAAGACAGGTATCTCCAAAATTAAAACTTTTAATTCACTTTTAAGTCTATGGAGCCAGAAAAATGTTAAAGTTATTTTGGAGCATTTCTATTGGTCCATTTATCATAAAATCTTAAAACAATTTAAACGGTGGGTGTTCCTATTAAATCGAGTGGAAAAAATAAAATTGACAAAAATGTAGATTGTACATTCTCCAAACAGATTGTACGTTTCAAAAATGTAGCATCGATATACACGCAGAAGATGATTCTAACATGACGCTACTGTCCTACAACTTCACAGGGTTTTGTGTGTAGTATTTGTGGCCTTAAAATGAGGAAGCTGTGGCTGGTGATACAGATCTGTAGTAAAAAAAATTCAGAAGCCATATGACATTAAAGTCACAATAAAGAGCGCATCTTAACTTAAAGGGTTCTTTGTATCATGAAAGGGGTCATCAGATTGATGGAAAACGTGCTGTAGAGGGTTTCTATCTGAACAGCACCAAAAATAGTTCTTCTGTTGTTACAAGCTGGTGTTGTAACTATAGCTGAATTGGTGCTATATAGAACCATTGTATATACACTACCAGTCAAACGTTTTAGATACACTACCAGTCAAACGTTTTAGATACACTACCAGCCAAACGTTTTAGATACACTACCAGCCAAACGTTTTAGATACACTACCAGCCAAACGTTTTAGATACACTACCAGTCAAATGTTTTAGTACACTACCAGTCAAACGTTTTAGATCACTACCAGACAAACGTTTTAGATACACTACCAGTCAAATGTTTTAGTACACTACCAGTCAAACGTTTTAGATCACTACCAGACAAACGTTTTAGTACACTACCAGTCAAACGTTTTAGATACACTACCAGTCAAATGTTTTAGTACACTACCAGTCAAACGTTTTAGATCACTACCAGACAAACGTTTTAGTACACTACCAGTCAAACGTTTTAGTACACTACCAGTCAAACGTTTTAGATCACTACCAGTCAAACGTTTTAGTACACTACCAGTCAAACGTTTTAGATCACTACCAGACAAACGTTTTAGATCACTACCAGTCAAACGTTTTAGTACACTACCAGTCAAACGTTTTAGATTACTACCAGACAAACGTTTTATTACACTACCAGTCAAACGTTTTAGTACACTACCAGTCAAACGTTTTAGTACACTACCAGTCAAACGTTTTAGATCACTACCAGTCAAACGTTTTAGATCACTACCAGACATACGTTTTAGATCACTACCAGTCAAACGTTTTAGATACACTACCAGTCAAACGTTTTAGATCACTACCAGACAAACGTTTTAGATCACTACCAGACATACGTTTTAGATCACTACCAGTCAAACGTTTTAGATACACTACCAGTCAAAGGTTTTAGTACACTACCAGCCAAACGCTTTAGTACACTACCAGTCAAACGTTTTAGATCACTACCAGTAAAACGTTTTAGATCTCTACCAGACAAACGTTTTAGATCACTACCAGCCAAACGTTTTAGATCACTACCAGTCAAACGTTTTAGTACACTACCAGTCAAACGTTTTAGTACACTACCAGTCAAACGTTTTAGATCACTACCAGTCAAACGTTTTAGATCACTACCAGACAAACGTTTTAGATCACTACCAGCCAAACATTTTAGATCACTACCAGTCAAACGTTTTAGATCACTACCAGACAAACGTTTTAGATCACTACCAGTCAAACGTTTTAGATCACTACCAGAAAAACGTTTTAGATCACTACCAGTCAAACGTTTTAGATCACTACCAGACAAACGTTTTAGATCACTACCAGTCAAACGTTTTAGTACACTACCAGTCAAAAGTTTTAGATCACTACCAGTCAAATGTTTTAGTACACTACCAGTCAAAAGTTTTAGATCACTACCAGTCAAACGTTTTAGTACGCTACCAGTCAAAAGTTTTAGATCACTACCAGTCAAACGTTTTAGATACACTACCAGTCAAACGTTTTAGTACACTACCAGTCAAACGTTTTAGATCACTATCGGTTAAAGGTCTAAGAACACTACAGGCCCAATGTTTTAGTACACTACAAGTCAAACGTTTTAATACACTACCAGTTAACCCCTTTAGAACACTACCAGCCAAACGTTTTAGTACACTACCATTCAAACGTTTTAGTACACTACCAGTCAAACGTTTTAGTACACTACCAGTCAAACGTTTTAGTACACTGCCAGTCAAACGTTTTAGATCACTACCAGTCAAACGTTTTAGTACACTACCAGCCAAACGTTTTAGTACACTACCAGCCAAACGTTTTAGTACACTACCAGTCAAACGTTTTAGAACACTATCAGTCAAAGTTTTTAGTACTCTACCATTCAAACGTTTTAGTACTCTACCAGTCAAACGTTTTAGATCACTACCAGTTAAATGTTTTAGTACACTACCAGTCAAACGTTTTAGTACACTACCAGACAAACGTTTTAGATCACTACCAGTCAAACGTTTTAGATCACTACCAGCCAAAGGTTTTAGTACACTACCAGTCAAACGTTTTAGATCACTACCAGCCAAACGTTTTAGTACACTACCTGCCAAACATTTTGAACACTACCAGCCAAACGTTTTTGAACACTACCAGTCAAACGTTTTAGAACACTACCAGTCAAACTTTTTAGTACACTACCAGTCAAACGTTTTAGAACACTACCAGTCAAACTTTTTAGTACACTACCAGTCAAACGTTTTAGAACACTACCAGTCAAATGTTTTAGAACACTACCAGTCAAACTTTTTAGTACACTACCAGCCAAACGTTTTAGTACACTACCAGTCAAACGTTTTAGATACACTACCAGCCAAACATTTTAGAACACTACCAGTCTAACGTTTTAGTACACTACCAGTCAAACATTTTAAAACACTACCAGCCAAACGTTTTAGAACACTACCAGACAAACTTTTTAGTACACTACCTGTCAAATTTTTAGTACACTACCAGTCAAACATTTTAAAACACTACCAGACAAACGTTTTAGTACACTACCATCCAAACGTTTTAGTACACTACCAGTCAAACGTTTTAGTACACTAGCATTCAAATCAAGTCAAGTCAAGTCAAGTGGGTTTTTATTGTCATTTCAACTACATACAGAGTACACAGTGAAACGAAACAACGTTCCTCCAGGACCATGGTGCAACATAGACAGTGCATACAGACACAAGTGCAACACAAACAAACAAGTGCGGACAGACAACACAACACAGTACAGACAGAGAATAATAAATAATTGCTGGTTGTGTGCAAATTGTGCAATGTGTAATAAATAGAGTCCAGTGAGGTAGTAAAGTTATTAGTGCAATGCTTTGTGCAAAAATGCTTCCCTTTTTTTTTCTGGGGTAAATGGTTGGAGAAAGATATCAGTTCAGACGTTGAGTTGTGTTGAGAAGTCTGATGGCTTGGGGGAAGAAGCTGTTGCAGAGTCTGGTCGTGTTGGACCGGACGCTGCGGTACCTTCTTCCTGATGGCAGGAGGGAGAACAGTCTGTGTGAAGGGTGGGTGGGGTCATCCACAATGCTGGTTGCTTTGCGGATGCAGCGGGTGGTGTAAATGTCCAAGACGGAGGGGAGAGAGACTCCGATGATCCTCTCAGCTGTCCTCACAATGCATTGGAGGGACTTGCGGTCAGAGGCTGTGCAGGTCCCAAACCAAGCAGTGATGCAGCTGCTTAGGATGCTCTCTATGGTTCCCCTATAGAAGAGGGTGAGGATGGGTGGAGGGAGACGGGCCTTTCTCAGCTTCCGGAGGAAGTAGAGACGCTGCTGGGCTTTCTTGGCTGTAGAGCTGGTGTTCAGGGACCAGGTGAGGTTCTCCGCTAGGTGGACACCAAGGAACTTGGTGCTCTTAACGATCTCCACAGAGGAGCCGTTGATGTTAAGCGGAGAGTGGTCCGGTCTTGATTTCCTGAAGTCAACAACCATTTCCTTGGTCTTCTCTACATTCCAGTGAAGGTTGTTGACTGTACACCAGTCTGTCAGCTGCTGTACCTCCTCCCTGTATGCTGACTCGTTTTAGAACGTTTTAGAACGATTCAAACGTTTTAGAACGCTACCAGTCAAACGTTTTAGAACACTACCAGTCAAACGTTTTAGTACACTACATTTCAAACGTTTTAGTACACTACCAGTCAAACGTTTTAGTACACTACCAGTCAAACGTTTTAAAACACTACCAGTCAAACGTTTTAGAACGCTACCAGTCAAATGTTTTAGAACACTACCAGTCAAATGTTTTAGTACACTACCAGTCAAACGTTTTAGTACACTACCATTCAAACGTTTTAGTACACTACCAGCCAAACGTTTTAGTACACTACCAGTCAAACGTTTTAGTACACTACATTTCAAACGTTTTAGTACACTACCAGTCAAACGTTTTAGTACACTACCAGTCAAACGTTTTAAAACACTACCAGTCAAACGTTTTAGAACGCTACCAGTCAAAAGTTTTAGAACACTACCAGTCAAATGTTTTAGTACACTACCAGTCAAACGTTTTAGTACACTACCATTCAAACGTTTTAGTACACTACCAGCCAAACGTTTTAGTACACTACCAGTCAAACGTTTTAGTACACTAACAGTCAAACGTTTTAGAACACTACCAGTCAAATGTTTTAAAACACTACCAGACAAACGTTTTAGAACACTACCAGCCAAACGTTTTAGTATATTACGAGTCAAGCGTTTTAGTACACTACCAGTCAAGCATTTTAATACACTACCAGCCAAACGTTTTAGAACACTACCAGTCAAACTTTTTAGTACACTACCAGCCAAACGTTTTAGTACACTACCAGTCAAACGTTTTACTACACTACCAGTCAAACGTTTTAGAACACTACCAGTCAAACTTTTTAGTACACTACCAGCCAAACGTTTTAGTACACTACCAGTCAAATGTTTTAGAACACTACCAGTCAAACTTTTTAGATCACTACCAGTCAAACGTTTTAGATCACTACCAGTCAAAGGTTTTAATACACTACCAGTCAAACGTTTTAGAACACTACCAGCCAAACGTTTTAGTACACTACCAGCCAAAAGTTTTTGAACACTCCCAGCCAAACGTTTTTGAACACTACCAGTCAAACGTTTTAGAACACTACCAGTCAAACTTTTTAGTACACTACCAGCCAAACATTTTAGAACACTACCAGTCTAACGTTTTAGTACACTACCAGTCAAACATTTTAAAACACTACCAGCCAAACGTTTTAGAACACTACCAGACAAACTTTTTAGTACACTACCAGTCATATTTTTTAGTACACTACCAGTCAGACATTTTAAAACACTACCAGCCAAACTTTTTAGTACACTACCAGCCTAACAATTTAGTACACTACCTGTCAAACGTTTTACTACACTACCAGTCATGCATTTTAAAACACTACCAGCCAAACGTTTTAGAACACTACCAGCCAAACTTTTTAGTACACTACCAGTCATATTTTTTAGTACACTACCAGTCAAACATTTTAAAACACTACCAGCCAAACGTTTTAGTACACTACCATCCAAACGTTTTAGTACACTACCAGTCAAACGTTTTAAAACACTACCATTCAAACATTTTAGTACACTACCAGTCAAACGTTTTAGTACACTACCAGTCAAACGTTTTAAAACACTACCAGTCAAACGTTTTAGAACGCTACCAGTCAAACGTTTTAGAACACTACCAGTCAAACGTTTTAGTACACTACCATTCAAACGTTTTAGTATACTACGAGTCAAGCGTTTTAGTACACTACCAGTCAAGCATTTTAATACACTACCAGTCAAGCGTTTTAGTACACTACCAGCCAAACGTTTTAGTACACTACCATTTAAACGTTTTAGTACACTACCAGTCAAACATTTTAGTACACTACCAGTCAAACGTTTTAAAACACTACCAGTCAAACATTTTAGAACGCTACCAGTCAAACGTTTTAGAACACTACCAGTCAAACGTTTTAGTACACTACCATTCAAACGTTTTAGATCACTACCAGTCAAACGTTTTAGTACACTACCAGTCAAACGTTTTAGTACACTACCAGTCAAACGTTTTAAAACACTACCAGACAAACGTTTTAGTACACTACCAGTCAAACGTTTTAGTACACTACCAGTCAAACTTTTTAGTACACTACCAGCCAAACGTTTTAGTACACTACCAGTCAAACGTTTTAAAACACTACCAGTCAAACGTTTTAGTACACTACCATTCAAACATTTTAGTACACTACCAGTCAAACGTTTTAGTACACTACCAGTCAAACGTTTTAGATCACTACCAGTCAAACGTTTTAGAACGCTACCAGTCAAACGTTTTAGAACACTACCAGTCAAACGTTTTAGTACACTACCATTCAATTGTTTTAGTACACTACCAGTTAAACGTTTTAGTACACTACCATCCAAACGTTTTAGTACACTACCAGTCAAACGTTTTAGTACACTACCAGTCAAACGTTTTAAAACACTACCAGATAAACGTTTTAGAACACTACCAGTCAAACGTTTTAGTATACTACGAGTCAAGCGTTTTAGTACACTACCAGTCAAGCATTTTAATACACTACCAGTCAAGCGTTTTAGCACACTACCAGCCAAACGTTTTAGTACACTACCAGCCAAACGTTTTAGTACACTACCAGTCAAACGTTTTAGTACACTACCAGTCAAACTTTTTAGTACACTACCAGCCAAACGTTTTAGTACACTACCAGTAAAACGTTTTAGTACACTACCAGTCAAACGTTTTAGATCACTATCGGTTAAAGGTCTATGAACACTACTGGCCCAATATTTTAGTACACTACAAGTCAAACGTTTTAATACACTACCAGTTAACCCCTTTAGAACACTACCAGTCAAACGTTTTAGTACACTACCATTCAAACGTTTTAGTACACTATCAGTCAAACTTTTTAGTACACTATCAGTCAAACGTTTTAGAACACTACCAGTCAAACTTTTTAGTACACTATCAGTCAAACGTTTTAGATCACTACCAGTCAAACTTTTTAGTACATTACCAGTCAAACGTTTTAGTACACTACCAGTCAAACGTTTTTGAACACTACCAGTCAAACTTTTTAGATCACTACCAGCCAAAGGTTTTAGTACACTACCAGTCAAACGTTTTAGAACACTACCAGCCAAACGTTTTTGAACACTACCAGCCAAACGTTTTTGAACACTACCAGTCAAACGTTTTAGAACACTACCAGTCAAACGTTTTAGTACACTACCATTCAATTGTTTTAGTACACTACCAGTTAAACGTTTTAGTACACTACCATCCAAACGTTTTAGTACACTACCAGTCAAACGTTTTAGTACACTACCAGTCAAACGTTTTAAAACACTACCAGATAAACGTTTTAGAACACTACCAGTCAAACGTTTTAGTATACTACGAGTCAAGCGTTTTAGTACACTACCAGTCAAGCATTTTAATACACTACCAGTCAAGCGTTTTAGCACACTACCAGCCAAACGTTTTAGTACACTACCAGCCAAACGTTTTAGTACACTACCAGTCAAACGTTTTAGTACACTACCAGTCAAACTTTTTAGTACACTACCAGCCAAACGTTTTAGTACACTACCAGTAAAACGTTTTAGTACACTACCAGTCAAACGTTTTAGATCACTATCGGTTAAAGGTCTATGAACACTACTGGCCCAATATTTTAGTACACTACAAGTCAAACGTTTTAATACACTACCAGTTAACCCCTTTAGAACACTACCAGTCAAACGTTTTAGTACACTACCATTCAAACGTTTTAGTACACTATCAGTCAAACTTTTTAGTACACTATCAGTCAAACGTTTTAGAACACTACCAGTCAAACTTTTTAGTACACTATCAGTCAAACGTTTTAGATCACTACCAGTCAAACTTTTTAGTACATTACCAGTCAAACGTTTTAGTACACTACCAGTCAAACGTTTTTGAACACTACCAGTCAAACTTTTTAGATCACTACCAGCCAAAGGTTTTAGTACACTACCAGTCAAACGTTTTAGAACACTACCAGCCAAACGTTTTTGAACACTACCAGCCAAACGTTTTTGAACACTACCAGTCAAAGGTTTTAGAACACTACCAGTCAAACGTTTTAGTACACTACCAGCCAAACATTTTAGAACACTACCAGTCTAACGTTTTAGTACACTACCAGTCAGACATTTTAAAACACTACCAGCCAAACGTTTTAGTACACTACCATCCAAACGTTTTAGTACACTACCATTCAAACGTTTTAGTACACTACCATTCAAACGTTTTAGAATCCTACCAGTCAAACGTTTTAGAACACTACCAGTCAAACGTTTTAGAACGCTACCAGTCAAACGTTTTAGAACACTACCAGTCAAACGTTTTAGAACACTACCAGTCAAACGTTTTAGTACACTACCAGTCAAACGTTTTAAAACACTACCAGACAAACGTTTTAGTACACTACCATTCAAACGTTTTAGTACACTACCAGTCAAACATTTTAGAACACTACCAGTGAAACGTTTTAGTACACTACCATTCAAACGTTTTAGTACACTACCAGTTAAACGTTTTAGTACACTACCAGTCAAACGTTTTAAAACACTACCAGTCAAACGTTTTAAAACACTACCAGACAAACGTTTTAGAACACTACCAGTCAAACGTTTTAGTATACTACGAGTCAAGCGTTTCAGTACACTACCAGTCAAGCATTTTAATACACTACCAGTCAAGCGTTTTAGTACACTACCAGCCAAACGTTTTAGTACACTACCAGTCAAACGTTTTAGTACACTACCAGTCAAACTTTTTAGTACACTACCAGCCAAATGTTTTAGTACACTACCAGTCAAAAGTTTTAGTACACTACCAGTCAAAAGTTTTAGAACACTACCAGTCAAATGTTTTAGAACACTACCAGTCAAACGTTTTAGTACACTACCAGCCAAACGTTTTAGTACACTACCAGTCAAACGTTTTAAAACACTACCAGACAAATGTTTTAGATCACTACCAGCCAAACGTTTTAGTACACCTCCACTCAAACGTTTTAGAACACTACCAGCCAAACGTTTTAGAAAACTATCAGCCATACGTTTTAGTACACTACCAGTTAAATGTTTTAGTACACTACCAGTCAAATGTATTAGTACACTACCATCCAAATGTTTTAGTACACTACCAGTCAAACGTTTTAGTACACTACCAGTGAAACGTTTTAAAACACTACCAGACAAACGTTTTAGAACACTACCAGTGAAACGTTTTAGTATACTACGAGTCAAGCATTTTAGTACACTACCAGTCAAGCATTTTAATACACTACCAGCCAAACGTTTTAGTACACTACCAGTTAAACGTTTTAGATCACTACCAGTCAAACCTTTTAGTACACTACCAGTCAAACGTTTTAGAACACTACCAGTTAAACGTTTTAGATACACTACCAGCCAAACGCTTTAGAACACTACCAGTTAAACGTTTTAGATCACTACCAGTCAAACCTTTTAGTACACTACCAGTCAAATGTTTTAGTACACTACCAGCCAAACTTTTTCGTACACTACCAGTCAAAAGTTTTCGAACACTACCACACTGGTAGTGTAGTTTCCATATGCTCTTGGAATGTTCACAGTTCTGTATAGATACATTTCCCATGAAGATACGCCCCTTTTTAAGTGTAACTTTAAGTAAATATATATATATATATATATATATATATATATATATATATATATATATATATATATATATATATATATATATATATATATAAGCTGTTGTGTTATGCTAAATAACTGACTGACTATGATTTAGGCAGTGGCGACCTTATGAGGGAGACTGTGGGAAAAAGTGCAGCCTCTAGCTGTGACTCTGTATCTGCAGCTGTAAACAAAGTGTCTTTGAAGCCGTTTCTCCAAACAGAAATTAAGTATGATGGGAGACAGTTGATGCGCCGAGATATTGTTTGTTTAGCTTTGGCAACGTACTTTAACAATTATTTCCTGCTCTCCAGCGCTCTGTCATTAACCAGCGAATGTTCCTCTCACTTCCTGTGATTTTGCACTGACACACAGCTCTGTCCCACTTCCAGCAAAACATCTCCACTCCTCACACGCCTGCACACACACACACACACACACACACACACACTGCATCATTTCACTGTTAGGAGGAAATGACGCAGGAGCGCAGGAAAAATGAGCTAGTTATTTCTCTGACAACAGCAGCGAGTCAGCAGCTCTAATATCAGAATAGGCCGTGCGGTTTTATCCCCTGCTGATACTGCCAATGGCAAAAAAACACCTACGGACGGAAAGCAAAGAAAAAACAACATAAACTAAGAATTTAGAACGATTTGCGGATTGTGTTTGCACACAGCAGCACAGTGAAACACCCGCATATACACACACTAGGAGTCAGTGAGCACACTTACAAACCAGCAACCAGCAACCTTCCAGCCACAAGACCAGATTGCTAATCCTCAGCCTATAACTGCCCATGTGTTCTGCACAGAATCATTGTCTTTCCCATGCTCCGGGCATAGATTCTGCAAGTCTCTACCACAGCACTGAAACGGCATTCGCCTGACAGATATTCCCTCCTTTGGTGTTCTGATGATGGTGGTGGAGAGTGTCCTACATGCTGGGCCACATTCTATCCAAATAGTTTGCAATCTGTTGACTACGAAGACCAGGTTTAGGATTTACATCATTTTCATACATAAAGTTTTACCCAATCACACTGAAGGATATCAGGATAGACATGTTTGATCACAGGATAAAGGTTAGCAGTCAGTGTTTGGTTTGGTTTGGGAGACAAGTGGGCCCAAACAACACCAGTAAACCCCCAAAACCAGCCACTCTTGACTATCTGGGTCTAGAATCAGGCTGGTACCATTCTTTTGGTGTACACCAAATGTGCACTTGCCAACATGCAGTGAAAATGGTGAAGGTTGGCTCATCTGACTGTATGTCTTATATTCCGCATCTCTGTGGTTCAGTGTCTGTGGTTTTTACAGATGTCTTTGTAATGAACGGGTTAGCACACAGCATAGACTGTAACATCTGTATCAAGGACAGCCTGTTTGCACCCTGCATTGATATTCTCAGTCACATAAAGAACAACTGCTTTTCTTTACCTATTAGAGAAATTCATGAGCAACAGACACTGACCATGTTCCAAGTTCCAACCCGGGTTTACTGATAGATCTCAATTCAGTCACTTTACCAACTGAACCCTCTTTCAAAGTCACTTTTCGTTTAATATAACATCTTGAACCAAAATTGAACTCAACTGACCCCATTCAGTTTGCTTATAAGTGCTGCAGAGTGTAGTTGCATGTTAATTGCTTGATTTATTGATGTATTCAATATTTTAAATGTTGTGCATTAATGGTTTGTGTCTGTCTTTGGAGTGAAAAATGCACAGACAGTAGTTTTACATGACAGTTTACACCATATGATTTGGTCCTAGAATGAAACAGGCTATTCTTTTTGGTGAGCTCATGAATGACTCAATGAGTTCTGCTGTGTAGCTGGTTTACAGTGAGACACTGCAATGATCTCACAGCAGAACCATGGTGAAGTAGACACAGGTAAATAATACCAACCTCAGTGTAAGTAAGCGTGGTTGTTGCTTATCAAGACCTTTATACCTTTCAGCTGTAAAAGTAAAAGTAGGAATAATTTCACAGGATGGCTGATACATACAGGACACTGTTGAGGTTGTGATGCTAGTAAAGGTGTTTAAAAGTATTTAAAGCTGAGCGAAGCTGCTCAATATTGTCCAAGGTTTGAGAAACAGAACAGAGTAAAATGGAGAAAGCTCTGAATTAAAGTTGTCCAGGGTCTTGTTTAAGATGTGGGTCCTGAAGTTCTTATTTGCTTTGTTCTCTTCCACCTTAAATGGTGCCCCAGTTTCATTTGGACGCATGTATAAGTTGCAGCATTTAAGGTGGAACTGAACATTTGATTAAGAATCTGATAAACATCAATCATAAAACATACCAACATCCCCTACTCAGCCTGCAAGGGTAGATTTCTTGATGTCTCCACATTTTGGGAGGGGTGAATATTAAAGGAGTCAAGACTGTTTGGTAACAGTTTAGGATTTTGAAATGGGCCTATTTTATTGACCTCTTTTTTAAAATAAGGAGGAACAATAGCATTTGAAGATATGTCAATTCTATGTACCAAACCTATTCAGTGGCATGTTTAAATATAGTTAACTGTATTAAAACCCCTCCTTTGTAGGTTCTCCTTGCACACATACACTCCAAACTTGTATACACCTCCTTGTATCTACACACATTGCTCCATTTACAACATAGGTACACCTTGTAGTTCTACACTCAAAGACTGTAGCTGATCTGATTCTCTGTATACTTTATTACCCTGTTCTTCAATGGTCAGGACCCTCACAGGACCAATACAGAGCAGGTACTATTTGGGTGTTGGGTCATTCTCAGCACTGCAGTGACACTGAACTGGTGGTGTGTAAATGTGTGCTTGTACGAGTGGATCAGACACAGCAGTCCACTCTATTAGACACGCCCACCTTACTGGACCACTGTGTAGATGCAAAGTCAAGGATGGTGTTGCTGCACCGTTTGTGTTGGTTAATAACAGTGCCCACAGGATGTTGCTGGTCAGTGGACTATTCTCAGAGGTGTTTAAACACTTCAGCAGCATTGCTGTGTCTGATCCACTCATACCAGTGCCACACACACTAACACACCACCATCATTGTCAGTGTCAATGCAGTGCTGAAAATAATCCACCTCCCTAATAGTACCTGCTCTGTGGTGGTAATGTGGGGGTCCTGACCATTAAAGAACAGAATAAAGGTGGATCAACAATGTGCGCAACAAATCAGATGGACTACAGTCTGTAATTGTTGAACTACAAAATATGATCAGTTGGTTACTGTTCACCTAAATAGGGGTGCTATAATGTAGGTGGACCTCTGAGTACATGGTAGGTATTTCTAAACAAAAGCAAAACAAATGGTTGGCATATATATTTGCCAGAGCTGTTCCTTATAATAATAATAATGCATCCATCCATACATATATTATCTTCCGTTAGCTGGGGTCATGGGAGTTGGGGAGGGGCTGGAGCTACTCCCAGTGTCATCGGGCGAAGGCGGCGTACACCATGGACAGTTCGCCAGTCCATCTCATGGCCAACACACAGACACTCACACCTACGGGTCATTTAGAGTGACCGATCAACCTAAAATGCGTGTGTTTGAACTGTGGGAGGAAACCAGAGTACCTGGAGGAAATCCACTCAAGCATGGGGAGAACATGCACACTCCACACAGAACGTCCCGGACCGGGAATCCAACCCGGATTGTCTTGCTGTGAGGCGACAATGCTAACCACTACACCATCGTGCCGCCTGATGAGAATGGCGTGGTTAATATAGTACAGTATGCGGTCACTGGAACAGCTGTGGCAGATATACAATGAATCTGAGGGATAATTGGCTGATTTTCATTTGAATCTGTAACCGTCAGCATAATGAAGTCAGACATATACCCCAATCTCTTAGACATGGGTGAAATTGCTACGCGTATTTTTTAAAAGACACCTTTATTAAAAGGTGGAGTGGCACAACCATTAACACACATGTGCAAATATCTAGAAAGGATGACAGAAATCTCTCATGCTAATTAAAAGTGCTCTCTAAAAATCTCTGGAAAATTGTTCACACCATTGTGCTGCGGGGACACAATTTAACACGTCAAATCAAAAAAGGCAATTCTGTGTTGCAAAATATTGCACTTCCGGAGCCACCTTGGAATGTCAAACCAAATACACCATGTAGACATTAGCAAAGATTTTAAAACCCATACCAAAGATTAAAGCTCTTTTAAATAGTATACTAAATTTCATCTCATAAAACCTGAGAAGTCAAATAGTAAGGTTTGAGTGGTAAGATAAACGTGTATCTGTCAAATGGTACAAAATGCTGGTATCCAATGATAAGACCACATTATACCCTCCAAGTGAGGCATAACACCTAATAAACCTACACTCAAATAACGGTATGTTACAAGCACACTTGGTCCCTAAAGAAAAGTAGGTGATTCTGCCATGTTACCCATTTGAGTTTGAAAGCTTCCCTAAAACAGCTCTGGGATTATTTGGGATTCTCGGATCTCCATGATGAAGGTTCCAAAGTCCGAATGTGAAATCCTCGGACTGTCTTTGAAACACCGATGTGTGTAGGCTTGGTTGCTACTCAGGGGTGGGACTCTTAGATCCTACATGCAGTCCTAAAAATTTCTTCTTGCCAGAAACCGCGGACTTCTCTGCCGACGTGTCCCCCTGGACACTGTAGTGGTTGGTGAAGAAGCTTACGAGATTGATCACACAGAACAAAACTAAGAATAAAGTAAGAACAATCCAGAGAGTCCTATTCCGTTTGAAGATCTTCGGACAAATCCGGTCAAGGACGTCCAGTGCTTCCTCAAACTTACTGCAACGAGAAGATGTTGAAAATGTTCACCCAGATCATCAATATCTACTTGGCCTTTCAATGTTGTCTAATACTGTGTTAACCCAAACCGGTCCATAGAGCCCCTCAGAAAGTCTGTATTCTTACTCTTTACCAGCTCCCAGCACACCTGAACCAGGAACTTCCTTTTTTGTTGCTTGAATCAGGTGTGCTGGGATCTGTGAGAGAGGGCAAAACCTCAAATCATCTGTGGGGCTCATGAGAACTGGGTTGAGAAAACCTGTCTAAGTATATACAGATTAAATTACCTGTTTGGCTTCTTTTCCTTTCCCAACTCATCTCCAGTTATCTCCTCAGGCTCCATCAGCTTCTCTTCTGTTTTTTCCTCCTCCTCCTTGACTTCCTGAAGCTCCTTCAGTCTTTTTAGTCCTTCCTGATATCTGCAGATATTAATACATACTATTCAGGAAAGCTGTGATTGGGAATAATCTGCATGGAAGAGGACTGTTCCAATATATGTCCAGAAGTATTCAGACAGCCCTTCTATATATTAGATTCAGCCATTGCATAATGCTGACTATTATTGGTTTACCCCATTCATCAGTGATCAGGACCCCCACAAAACCACCACAGAGTAGGAATTATTGGGGTGGTGGATCACTCTCAGCACTGCAGTGACACTGACGTGGTGGTGGCAGATCAGACACAGCACAGTATCCACTCACTGTCCACTCCATTAGATATACCGTGTGGATATAAAGTCAAGACGAGAGTTCATCTCAGTCCAACAGGAACGCTGAGGTGTTTAAAACTCCACTTGTATCAGTGCAACACTACGTCAGTGTGACTGCAGTGCTGAGATTGATCTATCACCAAGATAAAACCGGCAGTGTGGTGGACCTGTGGGGGTCTTGACAGCTAATGAATCAGGTGAAGTTGCAATATCAAACTATGCAGAGAGACAAATGGACTACAGTCTGTAGTTGTAGAATTACAATATGCTACTATATGGCAGGTGAAGCTGATGAAATAGACAATTAGTGAAGGTACCTGTATAAAATCAATTGCTCAAATGTTGATGTTTATACAGGAGAATTAATGGTGATTCCTACACAAATGAAACATGGGAGATAAAAAATTTACTAGTACTAGTATTAAAAAAGCTCTCTGTCTTGAATTATTGACATTTCCATCTTCAACCGTGAATTAATGTGAGTCTTATTATCTTGGCAAATCTGAGGGCTGTGCGACTGAAATTACTATTAAAGCCCAGGAGACATTTGAGCAGCAGGAGATTTAAGTATGCTTTGTCTTTTCATCTGATCTCTGTTGTCTAGGAGAAGCTTTAGAGTCTTTGCCAATTTGCCAAACATACTCCAGCTAATCAACCACTTCCCGAGTGCCTGACTGGCTGGATTAGCTGTATTGAAGTTAAGTAAGGGTGGGGCAGTTTATAGGAAACAGGTTGGAACAAAACACTGCAGCAATGTGGTTCTCCACGACCTGTGTTTGAGACCACTGAGGTACACAGCATCTTCCTAGTATGATGGTCTCTTTGCCACACTTGTCCTACATGTTCCTGATTGGCTAGATTAGATGCAGTAGCGTTGGCTGAGGGGAGGGACAGTGCGGTCTAGTGGAAAACCTTTCCATAAGGGTTGAGGCTGTCTTTTCTAACACCCAAGGTTTTAGATATATAGTGAACCTACTGTAGCTATACACTGACCTTCTACTTCTACCCTGTAGGTCCACATCCATGCAGCTAAAGACTTCACCAATCTGTTGCCAATCACAATTTGTATATGCCCTTCACCAATGCTCAGTTTCTAACCTACAGAGCTGATTGGAGAAGGTAGAGATACACTACTGCTGTCATGTTTATAGGCTGAGTTTTAAAATAACCACTAGTTCTGAAACTTTAACAATGCTTATTGCTAATTTTGAGCTGAAGCATAAGTAGTGGTTTATAAAATGTTACATTTGATCATTTCCTGTCACCACAGTGTCCCCAGTAGTGACTCCAGAAAATGGCATGTTTTGTTTATTTGCATCACTTTTTGAATGCAGTGTTAGTATGCCAGCATGTACATAAGGCAGGAGTACTTGACCACTAGGTGGACCACTCTACTGCCAGCTTATTGAAGCATTTTTGTTATCTGTTGTTAAACTGATGACCATTAAAATCAAGTATTTATTGGCGTACAAAAAGTGCTAAACTTTAAAAAAAGTGTGTACCAATAGTTCAGACCACACTTCACCGAAGGTTACTGCTCATAAAGCTACATGACACCTACATAAGCTTATCATGAGAACTGAAAAAAACTTGCATAAATGTTTATAAACGCTTATTACAATAGGTGTCATTCGATACAAAGGTTGTATTTGCCAATTGTGACTAGTTAACCTTCCAAGTAGCCTTCATGACAGATGACATCTTTTGGAATAAGCATTTATAAATGCTATAACAGTGTAAACACATGTGTCTCTCCAAGACAACCAAAAACCATCCCAGTACAATCAAAACTTCTTCCTGTGCATGGGCACATGTTCCATGTCTGCCAGGAAGATAATCAATAAAAGCAATATGGACAGAAACTACTGTGCTAAACAAACTGCAGACTAAATTGATAAGCAATTGGTAATTGGTTGCATCTTCCATCCCACTCAGCAATGTGACTTCAGTCAGTTGCATTTGACTACCAAGTGTAAATACATGTGGCTTAAATACAATGCAGATACTAGTGACCAGGTGTAAACAGGGGTCATAGATTAAAGCTTTAATATGTGGGTAGATTTGTGGAAATACAGTCTGTGTAGATGTGCTAGTATTAGACAGCCATTTTAACTCGCGATGGATGCATCTTGCCAAGAAATGCTTATGTGTGTATATGCGTGGGTTCAATCTTATAGGTGTTACCCTTTATTGTAGGCTTCCTCCTCGATCTTGGCCTTGATCTCCGCTCTAATCTCCTCCAGGCTGCAGGAAGCTTTGGCCGGTGTGGCCACCTCACCTTCCTGCTCAGTCAGAACTTTTCCACTGCATTGTTTTGGAAGAGCATAGAGGAGTTAGCATTGGAGCTATAAACATGTGCCGTTACGCAGACTATTGCGCAAAATGACGCTAAACCCTTTGGCCCTGACTTTAATGAAGCGGCTGGATGCTGCTTAAAGTGCCACACACTTGGGAGACCCAATGTCCCAAAAACAATGGAGTGCAAATGTCCCTTGCTTTGGAAGGCACGCAGTCTAAAGGGGTTGTTGTTCTCCCTCATAGCTAAGGCCTTTGCCATAGAAGTATATGGCAGAAGGGGCCTTTTAGTCTCACCTTATTAACAAGAGTGCCTGCCAAGTCCCAAGCCTGGTCTTTGTCAAACGCTCTAGCCCAAATGTTTAGATTAAATCTCAGAATAGCATGTAAAACCTGCCGCAGCTGGGGCTTTTGAGGAATGCTCTGGTGCTATTTTGAACCTGCAAAAAATTTGAAGGGAGACTTGCATAAGTTCGAGGCCTTTATAAGGCCCACGCTTCCTGTTCTAAATCATTTACTGACCCACTCCTTTAGATAGACTTCCTGAAGGCCAGACAAACAAACAAAATATCCTGCAGCGCTGCAAGATGTCCTGATAAAAAACTCCTTGTACATAGTGTCCGAGACTTAGGCCATCCCATTGTTTTGAAAGAGTTGTAAATAATCTTGGTGTTGAACATTTTTGCAGAGCCTGACATTCTAGAGCCCATTTGTCATGCTAACATACATGCGGAAACATTTTTATTGGTCCATTCGTTAAGAAATGCGTTATCATACAATGAAATGGAGTAAAAGCAAAAGGGACCAAAACATGACAAACTACAAGACTTATTATTAATATAACAGCAGCAGTATATATAGATTTATGTACTCACTCTCCTGGAGCTTGCTGTGCTGGATCTGATGGGGCATCGCTCTTCACGCTGTTTGCCTCGCACTAAACAGGGAAATGAGAAATACCAACAAAATCGCAAACCTTGACACCACAAAGGCAGTCTAACTTCAACAAATGATGAGTGGTTCTAATCGCTGTGTTGACGTAGAAGTTGCTCATGTGAGAGAAACTCCGATAAAGCATCATCAATCACCCGACACATGTAGACACAAAGGCCACATTGTTGGGACAGACAGGAAAAGCCAGTCGGAATAGAGCCTACCAGTACAGGAAGTGCACCCGGGCCAGTAATGGGGCCGGCAGAGGTAAGGCCAGTGCTAAGGCCAGGGCCTGCCGCGGCTGGGGTCTGACCAGGGACGTTCAGAAGATTAAACTTTGGTACCACAGCCACACTGACTCTCCTTCTAGGTAAGGCCTAGACAGACAAAATACACACTGGTTTGTTATTATCATCAGTATTGTCATTTGCTAAAACAAGAAGTCTCTACTAAAGCTACAGTACCTTCCCCATTGTCAGAGACATGGATCTCGATGTGCGTGGAACTCCATCATCTAGATCAGAGAAGCATAAAAGACATTTAAAGTTTAGAATTTTCTCTCCCAAAACTCCAACTGGTCTCCTCACTGCGCAGATGTTTACAGACTGAAGATGTGGCACTGTCCCAATATTTTTGACATGCATTGACACAGAATGTAATGGCAGTGCCTGTTAAGGTGGAGTGGAAATTTGAAAAAATGTTTTCCATAATTGTTTTTGTTCCTTGTTCTATTTGTAACTGTTTATTGCGACCCACATCATAAAGAGCATGAAGATCTGCAGTTTATAACGTATTTATGCTGTTTCTGTAAAGAGAGTTTGAGCTACAGCGGCTGGTGAGCAGCTCTTGTGTTGTTCAAAGCTGGTAGTTAAGCTATTACTAAACTCAGACTCTCTACTGCTTCACCCTCCCCTTCGTCAGGGTGTTCCTCCAGACAATTATTGTCAAGAAACACAGACAGGGTGGAAGAGTCAACTCCCAGACATGCTGGAGTTGAAGAATCGACTCTTTTGGAATCGACTTCTCATCACTAGTGTCCTATTCATATTTTATCCAGTGATCAGTCTCCTCAAATTCTGCTGTATTATTTTTAACACCAGCTGCAGTTTTTTCTTTTTTTTCTAGACGTCAGCTCACTATTCAGCACACACTCAGTTATTCTCTAATATAAATACAGTACTGAGCATATTAGCTAACAATCCAGACCAGTAAGAAAAGCAGTTGGGTGACATTATTGCCTCAATATAGAGTCTCAACAGCTTAACCTCTGCCTGCTGCCGAAATATCAGCTTGGATTTAGCAGGAAAGGCGTTTTTGACTGGCTGGCCAAAAATTGCATGACATGCAGGCAGATCTTACTCTCTTTAGATGTGCTGCTACTGGTTTCTAGCTAGCATTTAGCTTTAAACTTTCAGTCATTCCAGTGGGTCAAACTGCTTTTTAGGATAAAAAAAGAGTATGCATATGTACACTATTTTGCCAAAAGTATTTGCTTGTCTGCCTTCACACGCATATGAACTTGAGTGATATCCCATTCTTAATCCATAGGGTTTAATATGATGTTGGTCCACCCTTTACAGCTATAACAGCTTCAGCTCTTCTGGGAAGGCTTTCCACACAGTTTAGGAGTTTGTTTATGGGAATGTTTGACCCTTCTTCCAGAAACACGTTTGTGAGGTCAGATGCTGATGTTGGATGAGAAGGTCTGGCTCCGCTCTAATTCATCCCAAAGGTGTTCTATCGAGGTTGAGGTCAGGACTCTCTGCTGGCCAGTCAAGTTTTTCAACACCAAACTCGCTCATCCATGTCTTTATGGAGTTGCTTTGTGCACTGGTGTGCAGTCATGTTGGAACAGGCTGTCCCCAAACTGTTTCTACTGTTGCCATGAAATTGTCTAAAATGTCTTGGTCTGCTGAAGCATTAAGAGTTCCTTTTACTGGAACTAAGGGGCCGAGCCCAACTCCTGAAAAACAACCCCACACCATAATCCCCCCTGCACCAAACTTTACACTTGGCACAATACAGTCAAAACCCAGACTTGTTTGCTGACCCTGCTGAGTTGCTGTCGTTCCCAATCGCTTCCACTTTGTTATAATCCCACAGACAGTTGACTGTGTAATATTTAGTAGTGAGGAAATTTCATGACTGGACTTGTTGCACAGGTGGTATCCTATCACAGGCTGCATGCCTAGGTGTTTGGTTTTATACACCTGTGGACAGGGAAGTGATCCCTAAATTCAGGGATTCAGATGGGCGAGTGAGTACTTTTGGCACTATAGTGTATGTACATTAAAATTAAGAATAAAATTTCCATGAAAAATAACCATTTCAGAAATATTTCTGTATTTTCTATATTTAGTATTAGAGGTTTTTTTAGAACAGTGACAATATGTCCCCTCCACTGTTACACACACACACACCTCCAGTTTCAATGGAGCTACCATAACAGCGGTTGGAATTCTGATTGGCCAGTTTCTTAAACTCCATCAGTTCTGCATGGTCCTTCTCATACGTCCTCTTCAGGTTCTCCACATACTGCAGCATCACCTCTGTTGCCTTGTTCATCCGTTTCTCCTGTAACAACAGGCCAATAACAAGACTCACTTGTGTCTTCTTTACACACAACACTTGAGGATGTGTTACAATTGACATTAAACTTGTTTTGTTAAGTTTATGCTGTTTGATCATGTTTTTAACTTTTTTATTTCTTAGCCTTCCGGGTAGTTACAGAGGAATAGAGCCTTATACCACAGGTACATGCATATGTTCTAACCCCTAGCCAAATTAACAGAGGTGGGCAGAGTCACCAGCACTCAAGTGAAGGCATTGATACTTGAGTACTTGAGTAAAACTTGAGTAAAAGTACAACAGTATCAGGTCAAAAAAAGTACTTAGGTACTGAGTAACTCATAACTGAGGTCAGATATAGTATAGCAGTTGTTAACAACAAAGCAGAATGAAATTAGACACAAAAAGGAATAAGTAACTATACATATAATATAAAGAGTAGATTCATTTATTTACTATTACACTTAAATAGAACTAAATGTATTTCTATTAGAAAATAGTACAAATCTATCAATATTTTACAGAAGTGCACATGCCTGAAGTAATGTAATCAATGACTACACACCACTGCAAATGGCATAATTTGTCAAATTTGTAACATTCTGGCCAGCAAATTGTTTGTATGTATATATATATATATATATATATATATATATATATATATATATATATATATATATATATATATAAATTTTTCTGCGAATCTTAATGCACAGTTATTTTTATTTGTATTGTATCACAAAATTCTTGCCAATACACAGATAGCATGAGAGGTACGTGGTTTAATCACTATTTTACCAACATTATCAACATTATACATATAAAAGCTCACACACTGATGCATAGTTTCACTACATTTACACTGGCTGCATTTACACTGTAGACACTCTGAACCTGGCTTCTGTTGTCACCACTGTGAAGAAAATCACAAGTTCATCTGCGACTGCGACTTATCAAAACACTCTTGACTGACTTTGATCTTCTATGCAGAGGAAATTCACAGGATTCCTCTTTAATGTCTGTCTTCACCACTTTGTCTGTCCATGCAGCATTTGCTAACTCTGTTCATCACAACTCCAAGCACTCTCTTTCTCTGGGTTCCCATAATCATTCCCCAGCTTTCCACATGAAAGGGCTTCGGTGATCGTTTCTTTATCAGAGATCAAGTAGTGCTGTAATCATGTTGGGTCTTAGTTACTCTGTAGTGCTGTAATCGGGAAGAAGGACGACTAGATGATTTTCAAAGGAAGTCACTCTGACAGAGATGTGACCTATACTAATAGAAGTTAGTATAAAGAGAGTACAGGGAGGTAAAGATGCTCACAGCCAGCCCCTTAGGCATGCAGAGTCTAACGTTAGTAGTGTTGCCATGGGCAACAGACATACCACTGAGTACTTCTCCATTCACAGCGTTTACTTTGGTTTGCTCATTAACCTTGGGGCAAGCATAACACGGAGCTCTATCTCTTACAAACATATCGGCTGGAAAAGGACACATTCCTGTGCCCTCTTAAACCCTCAACAAGAGGCCCGATTCTCTCGTGGATGTCAGAAACTTCCTCGCATGGGGCAGCAAGCACAGGACAAGTCCAGTCTCACCTGCCGCACTGCTCCCACCATCTCGGCCCGACTGGACAAGCGATTGGCCAGGCGGTGCAGCACAGCCAAGGTCTCGAGGAGGCGCTGGTAGGACTCCCTCTGTTCCGCATTCTGCCACAATGACACCGTGCCCTGCAATACAATATATATAACTGTGACCTTATTAGGGGGTCCCTACTATAGACAAAATATAGACATACTTTAGACAAAATAGCTTGTTGTGTCTGCATTGCACTAAGCAACGTGCTATGTTGAAAAATGCACTATTTTGTCTATTTGATTTTAGCAATGTAGCCCCTAACCTATGAAACGCTTGAGTCTCTTGGAGTCTGCTGTTCAGTCTCTTCCTCTAATACCTACCATCCTTGTTTCTTAATTCTTTCATTCTTCTCCTGTTTATTTGTATAATTAATTTTATTTTGCTTGGGATAATACAATAGTTTTATGTTGCTGTTGTGGTTGTTGTCATTGCGTTAGTGTGTCGAAAGGCTTCGGTAGCAAGACTTTATTAGCTTCACTTATCACTTCGTAGTTCCATAGTTACTGACTGTAGTCTGGTTCTCTGTATACTTTGTTACCCTGTTCTTCAAAGATCACAGGACCACCGCAAATCAGATATAATATGGATGGTGGATCATTCTAAGCATTGCTGTGACACTGATGTGGTGGTGGTGTGTTGCACTGGTGCAAGTGGATCAGCCACAGCAGTTCTGCTGGAGTTTTTAAACACTGTGTCCACTCACTGTCCACTCTATTAGACATGCCGACCTTGCTGGTACACCTTGTACATGAGAGACAACAGCTCACCTGTTGCTGCACAGTTTGTGTTTTCACTCTGTAGTATTTCATTATTCATTTAAATACAGGACGCTGCCCACAGGACATTGCCCAGAGGACGCCGTTGGTTGCATAGTCTTGGTTGGTGGACTATTCTCAGTCTAGCAGTGACACTAAGGTTTGTAAAAACTGCAGCAGCACTGCTGCGTCTGATCCACTCATACCAGCACAACCCACGCTAACACCACCACCACCAGGTCAGTGTCACTGCAGTGCTGAGAACGAACCAACTAATACCTGACCACTGAGGAACAGGATGAAGTGGGATATCAAATAAAACAGAGTAACCAACGAACTACAGTCTGTAATTGTAGAACCTTCAATAGGTAAGTGGAGCTGTGGAATGTAGAAACAGTTAATGAAGTGGCAGATTGAATATAATCCCATACCATGTGCATGAACCAACTCATTAAAACACCCACTCATCTGGTGCAACTGAGGTTTGCTGACGTTCCCAGCTCATAGTTGGGTTGTGATTGGCTAAAGGGCTCCTTTACGTAGTGTAATCTTGTGTAATACAAGTCTTACAAAGGCTGTTATTACAACAGTGATTAGTGCACCATGAAAACGAAATGGTGTGTGATTTTTAAAAATTATTACTACACATTTGTGACAGTTAATAACAAATGATTTGGTGTGAAGCCCCACCCCCCTCGTATTGCCTATATCTGACCTTCAGTGAGTTTTTAAACTCCTCCAGTTCCTTCTCGTTGTTCTCCTCTATGAGGTTGCGCTCCCTCTCAGCCTGCTTCAACCGGGTCTCCAGTGTGTAGTTGTCATTGCGGAATGCAAGGGACAACTGCACGAAGGCATTCTGCAGGAAAGAGGAGGTCATTTCTGAGAACAACAACAGAGACACTAAATCCAGAAACATGCCATAAGTCAGACATGGGACCAAGTCACTAAGTTGCAAGTAACAAGTGAGTCTCAAGTCTTGACAATCAAGTCCTAAGTCAATACAAGCGAGTCTCGAGTCAAGTTCCATGTCAATACAAGAAAGTCTCGAGTCAAGTCCCAAGTCTTAAACGAGTCCTAGTCAAGTCACCAGACATAAAGTCATTTCAGTATTTATCACAATTGATGCAGTTGATTAGTAGTATATTAAACTGACATTAATATAACATTAACGTTTTTAAAGTTTGTATTAAAACAAAAATAACTTGCATATGAAATTTAATCACTAACCACCTCATTACCAGTCCATTACTGAGTTAAAATAGGTGTTGAAGCAGAAAAAACACTAAAATGTGAGGCAGTGGGCCTCAACGGCCAAGGCTGAGAAACACTGCACTGTATGGAAGTATTAGCATTAATAAGCATTCATTTATGGACCGGGTCTTTCAGTTCTAACAGCATGTGTGAACTCTGCAGTAGCTCTGCATGTACTGATCAGTGTTTGGCACTTTTCTGCACTACTTGAACACTTCCTGTCTGAGATGCTGAGCTTCCTAAATGCTTTAAGTTCTCAGTGGACGGTGGAATATCTAGGAGGGATGAACAGAGGGAGAGAGCTTCCTTCACATTAGCTGTTGTTTATCATTATGTCACTAAGTTTGCTAGCTTGTTAGACAGCTAGCTAGCTAACTGCTATATGTGTCTCTGCACAAATTCGCCCCCCCAAAGCTTCCCGTGATTGGCTGCAGAACTTCACTTGTTGCTAGGTTACGGATAAACTGAGCAGCGCAGCTCAGCTACCTAGCGTTACAGCACCATTTAATACAAAATGATCCAGTTTTTTATTCTTTTAAATTAATTTACTTATTTATTATGTTAAAATAAGGTGGTGAGTCTTTTCAAGTCCTAAAGCTCAAGTCTGATTCCAAGTCCAAGTCAGTAAAGGTAAAGTCTAAGTCAAGTCACAAGTCATCAGTTTAGTGACTCGAGTTGGACTCAAGTCCAAGTCATGTGACTCGAGTCCACACGTCTGCCATAAGTAAGTACACAAATGCAAACTACACGGCCAGGCCAAATGCACTGGACATGCACAGTCCTTTGTACTCTGTGTGCATTGTTGCAGGTTGCGCTTGTGCTCTGCTATGAATTGCACTTGCAGCGTGGAAGTATTTTGTTTGCACTGCACTGTTGTGTTTTGCATAGAGCTGTGGAGAATTGGAAATCAAACCTTCTCACAAATATATAATTAATTTATAATTAAAGTTATTATATCAAATCTTTCATTCTTAATTTTAGGCCATTTTATTTGTCCATTAATCACAACTAATACAAGGTAAAGGGTAGCAGGGATTCAAGGCTTTTCCACGACAGCAGTAATATCCTCATAACCTCATAAAATGGTCTTAAACAGTTCAACCCCATTGACATGGGTGGAATTCTATATGAGGAAGCCAAGACAAATAACGTTTTGCGTCTGATGAACCCCAAACCTCCAACAAAACCCTACAAACTGCTCAGGATTTGAGCAACGCCTATCTGTTATAACCCAACAAGGTATTCAGCCCATTAGGCACGAGATCAAAGCGGAGCTGGAGATGGCGTGGAATGCAGAAATGACCTGAAAGCCCCTTGTGCTTTACTGTCGCGATCAAAGCCCGGGGTAGAAAACAGCAGAGCTGAAGCGTTTGAGGGCAAGACACAAAGAGCAGAAGGCCGGGCCTTGACCCTGTCCAGTTCGCTAGCGTCATCCTGGGAGCAGATTGTATCCACAGAGGCATGTTTGTGCTTCCTCACAGGGGACAGGAAACCACTAAGGCCCAGCGAAATTGCCTCGTCCTAAGCCGGGCTTGGGAGCGCAGACAGAATGCCATGGACTTTCCATCCATCACTACCTTCAAAACAGCCTCAGTCAGGGACACAGTGTACCGTCGAACAGCACAGCTGCCAGTTGCACAGAAACTGGCAACTAGTGCTGCTGTGACCTCTATGACTCAATGGTGTCTAATAAAAAATGATCCTCCTAATCATGCTCGTGATCCCTCCTCTATCAGGGTTTGTTTAATCAACTCTCTCTCTACCTCCCTGGTGGGCTGATCTGTCCTCCTTTGCTGCTCTGACACACACGCCAGAGAGGGCGAGGGGAGAGCATGAGCTGATGTAACAGCCGCAAAGTGCGAAAGTGTTTGAAACAAGCTGATGAACACCCACCTCGACTTCTTTCTCTGTGAGAGGAGGCGCGCTGAAACAGAAGACACAAAACGTTCGGTCACTCATATAGCCTACCACAATCAGACTGCATGCTATATCATAAATCACAGTGTGTGTGAAACACATATAACACACATATTTGCTGGCCTAGCGGTACAAAAACAAGATATTTAATGTTGTAACTTAGCAACTTCCAACTGTTTTGGTAAATATACGCTCATTCTGATATTCATGCCTGCCACATGTTCCCAAAAAGTTGGCGCTGGAACAATTTAGGAACTGGAACATTGTGAACTGTACAAAAAACAGGCACATGATAAACAGGTGATGTTATATGGGTATAAAGGCTCTAAGCAAGCATGAGATAAGGCTCAACACCTCAGCAAAAATGCATCAGAGAATAATTCAACAGTTTAAGAACAACTTTTTAGGTATTTTTAGGTATTTCATCCTCTACAATGAAGAAAACCACTATGCTCAGTGACCTTTAATCCCTCAGATGGGACTGTGTTAAAAACCTGCATAACTCTGTCACACACATCACTACATGAGCTAACGTTAACCTTTCAGATAGTTTATAGAAACAATAGAGGCTGCTTTCTCCAGGCCAGGGAAGAAAAGGATCATGTTACCAGCATAAAGTTTAAGAATGTGGGTCTCTAATGACATGGGGGTGCATCTATGAAGTCAGCATTAGCACCAAAAGGTTTAAAGCAAAAATATGTAGACAATGTACAATGAAAAGCATCCATTTTTGTCCATTTTTATTTTTCTACATCTTTGGAACGACAGCATTTGCTGTTTAGATTGTGTAAAAATGTCATGATGAATGGACCAATAGAAATACTCCAAAATAGCTTGGAATACATTTTGGTTCTAATGACTTACATTGAAAGTTAAGTTTTTCTCCTCTCCTGCAAAGTTGTCATTTTGGAAATACTTGTTTTTCTTTGGGCAGCGATAATATGCTGAATCTTTTTTAGGCATCAAAGCCTATTTCAGCATAACAACTCCAAACCACATTCTGCACATGCTACAACAGCAAGGATGCAGACGCCTCATGCTATGTTTACACGGTCTTGCGTGTTGTTGCATTCAAAAATGTATGACGACGCAATTCATATCACTGCAAGTATGAGCTGCACTCTGATGACAGCTGAGCTTGCCAAAGCAGTTGGGTCTCATGTAAAAATGGTTAAAAACATACATGATACTTGATCACCATTTCACTCCAACAGAACGGGTAAGCAGGTCACACCTCTCTACTGTCCATGGCCTCTTGAGTGTTTTTGTTGACAACGTAAGAACACATGATGAGTTTGCACAGAAGGGGAATGTGTTTACGATGTATTGTCATTTGCATTTGTATTAAAGTACATTAGACTGACTCACCAAAGATGTTTGCCACATTATGAAATGAAATATGACAGTAAAGACCCTGAAAAGCTCTTTCCAGCTCACATTTTGAAAATAATTAATGTCTTCAGTCCATCTAAGTGTTGGTAAAAAGCCAAGTGAGGTAACACGCCTCTATCCCAACTTTTTAGGAAGCTGCTGCAGGCCTCAAATTTTGAACAAACATATCATCGCTGTCTAAAGAAAAACTAGCATCTCCAAAATAGCACCTTTACAGGAGAGGCCCAAAACTGTCATCACTTTCAATGGAAGTCAATGGAACCAGAATGTTTTCCAGGTGATTTTGGGGCATTTCTATTGGTCCTTTCTTTTTGAAATTCACACATAGAGTGAACAGCAGTGATCAAGTTTAAATGATATAGGAAAATCTAAATTGACAAAAATGAAGTTTTTCTTTGCATAGCAACGATAAACAATTCATAAGCTTAAATGTTGTGTTTTTGGGAATTGAGGTTTGAACATCATGGTGAATGCGCTGTCTGCTGACCAGCCTGGCAGGCCTCTGTGTAGTTTGAGCTTGCGCAGCATGATGTCTGAAATGTTGGGCATGGCGTCTGCTTTCTCTTTCGACTCCTCGTCCACTTGAGAGCCACTTATAGGAGAGGATGGACCTGACAGTGACAGAGCAAGGTAAGATATTAGTCTGTGCACAGTCCTTCTACTACACCAATATCAAACTATACCTGCAGTTAAAACAAGAGGCAGGGGTGTCTTATAGCAGGAAAAATACTCATCCATGCAAAATAGTAGAAGCAGTAGTCTAATTAGTTCATGCTTTTAATGAACACACTCATTGACCATCTCTGATATGCCGTCTCTGGTTGGCCCTGTAAGCTAATAATGACATGTTTATTGCCATCTTCTGGCGTGTGTATGCAATAGCATGCTTTGACAGTTCCTCTGTAAGAAAAGGTCATCAAATTCATGTACAGACTGTGCAGTACTTATAAAATATATTATAATAAACAATATTTAATGATCTGAAACTAATGTTTCAGCGCAAACACAAACACAGGGTCTGAATTAACAGCAAATGCTTAGGCTCAAACCTCGCTCCTGTTCAGCTGTCTCACTCAGGTCTGGCAGCTTTGACCCAGAGATGCTCTGGTTCCTCATCAGCTTATGTTCCTGAAAGAGGACAAACAACACACATGAGTTAGATAAGCTTTGGAACGGTTTCTTTCTACAGTCACATGACCATAATGGACCATCCAAGGAACAGACAGTACTGTACTCTTTGACTTCTTGCATCATGTCTCGCTAGAAAGGCCCAAAAAGCTTTTGAGCTATAAAAATCACACAAAGGTTATAATGTCAAATGTTATAAATTTAAGAAAAGTTCTATGAGACATACAGCTTAGGATTGGCCAGTTGTGTGTACTCTCCAGTCACTTGATGCACCTGGCTGCCCCGGAGATATCACAGACACACAGTCACTAACTCCCTTTTAAACTTCTGCCATACTTTGATTTGTTTTCCTCTTACCCAAAACCTAGGTGACGCGCCAATATGAGGCCAGAATGATTTATTAATGCGCTGAAGTTACAGAACTGATGTAATAGATGTCTGTGTTACACAACTGTAGACTGAGGCGCATAAGCTGGCTGTTTAAAAGCCTTTATCTTAGCAATAAGTATATTTTCACCAGTAAGAAAAGTCACTAGAACAGATGTAAATAAGCATAAATACAATACAAACAAACAGAATTAGTTTATTTTAAAAGATGTATACAAAATCTTGTGAGCCTGTTTGTTGCTCATGTGGCACAGTGATGTGGCACTGATGCACAGAGGCATGGAAATCGTTTAATCAATCAACATTTATTTATATAGTGTTTTTAAAAACCAGTGTTGTCTCAAAGCAGCTATACAGAAAATGAGTTTCTGAGGAATCAAAGAGAAGTGTGGTAAGAAAAGAGTCCATGCATAGCAAAACGTGAGAAAGGGTATCGAGTAGGGCTGTGCATTGGCAAGAACCCGACGATACAATATGTGTCGTGATACAGTCGTCCGATTCAATATATTGGGATATACTGCGATTTTTAAAATCCTACTATAAAAACACACCACTATATGCACACATTTGCCAATGCTTACAATAGCACTGCATCCTTGTGCTACTTGTTTATGTTGTAATAAAGCTGAAAATAGATTACAAATGGATTTCTAGTGGTCAGAGTAGGGCTGGGTAATATGGGAAAAAAAAAATTCATATCAGTTGATATCGGTATATATCATGATATAAATCAAATCATTATTGTCTTTTTACTTAAAGTGAGAAGCAAAGATATTAAAATTTCAAAATTTTGTTATATTAACCATTTTTTAGACATATATATACGCATGCACAGAACACAAGAGTGTGGTACTCTGTCAGCTCTGCACAGTGGAGATGAGCACAACAGTACAACTGCTATGCACAAGCATTTGAAATGCAAAAATCGCTTTGTCAACGCAGCAGCAGGACAGCACCTGTTTACTTGTTTTCTTATTTTAGCAGATTATTTTAAGATTATTAACACATTTAACATGTTTCTTTCAGTAGTGTCACTTGAAAAGTCGCATTGCTAACCATTTCTTAATCGTCCAGTGTAGGACCTAAGACTGTTCTCGATACCGCGGGAGCTTTAAAACACACATAGCTGCTTCTCTGCAACATATATAGTCCACAAACTGTCCGAGTTCTCGTCCGTGAGGTGCGCAGTTGGAGCGTAGACTTTTATTCCTTAACCATTTATTTCACGTGCGTTAAAGGTATCGTTTAATACATTAAGTCTAGAATGGCCATGCGATTTCCTCGTTCTTCTGAGCCACACTCAGAGCTTTGGAGTATGTCCATTAAGGTGTGAATGGTGTCGCTCATGTCACGTTTTCTGTCGTCATATTCTCTTATTTTGTTCTTGCTGCTCGAGTGTGAACACCTTCAGTAACCAGATTACTAGCACGTGTGTTAAGCTGAAGCCTACACTCAAAACAAGAAATGTCTGGAACTCTAGTTGATTGGTTTGGAGCGGCACTATTCTCATTCTCATTGGCTATTTGTGTTATCTCTTAAAATATGGATCGAAGTTACTTCTATCGACTACGTCTTATAGTTCTATCGAGGACTCATTATTTCGCAATAATTATCGTTATCGTTTTATCGCCCAGCCCTAGGTCAGAGGTTTAAATACAACACACAATGATTCACTGTCTGCCAGGAATCTGTGCTTTGATACTGTGTTTTTAAGAATCAATACAGTATCACTAAACAACGTGATACTCGATATTTCAATATTTTATTACTCCCCTAGTATCGAGGTCCCCCTAGAGCCAGCCAGAGGCAACAGTGGCAATGAAAAACTCCCTAAAAAAGGAAGAAACCTTGAAAGGAACCCAGGTTCAAGGGAGGAACCCATCCTCCACTGGTCGCCCACGGATAGAGAGAGACAAATGTCACCATCAGTCAATATTACTGTTACAGTTCTGTTAGAAGGTAAAAGATAACCTCATCTCCAAATACCATGAAGATGGCATCTTTTAAAAAACATATTTAAGCAATGTTGCTTTTTTAATTTCCATCTTTTGGCAAAAAAAGAAAAAAAAGCCCCAAACAAAGGTTTGAGCACCTGACATGGTCAGCATTTAGCGAAAGTCATTTTCTTACATTAGGTAATTTTCCCACATTAAAACTTAATAAGCCTAATGACTGAACCTGAACCTGAAACCTGTCCAATCCCACCCCAGGTCTTGGTTCCTCCCACTGTGTTTTAGGAAGTTTGCTGTAGTTTGCTCACTAAAGGGTCTGGACCTGGATTTATGTAATATAAGGCCCCGTATGAATGAACTACACTGAATTGATTACCTCTCTAAGTTTAGACAGTTTCTGGACTGGAGGCACCGGGAAGTCCTTGTAGCCAGAAGACTTCAGCTTGTCTGAGAAAGGGAGGCCCTCCTCTCCTTTGGGCGCCCCATTTCTAATAGAGCCCACAGTGTCCCAGGAGACGGCCCTCATGAGGGGCGGGAAGGCTCCAATGGTCTTGATCTCGGCCGTGCACGGTGCTTGCTGAGTGGGCGGCCGCGGGACGGGTTTGGCCACTCCAGTGGCTGGGGTCTGACCGTCCGGTTTCTGGGCTGCTGGAGGTGGGCCGGACTTCTTTCCCTGGCTGGGCTCCGTGTTGTCCTTCTGAGGAGCAGTGAGCTCTCTCACTGTAACAGGAGCAGCATGGCGAGGAGTGAGAGTGCCAGAGGAAACCTTGCGCTTCTCAGGCAGCTTCCAGTCCACAAGCCTCTTCAGACTCTACACGGGAGCATTGACGGTAACAAATAACTATTCACACTTAGTTACCACATAGCAACTGAGGTTTTTTTAAGTTTCAACTTCACTCAGGATACAGCTTGTTGGTGTTTCTGATTAAAAACAAGTTAATCTTCTACAGGGAGCACACAACACATTTTAATACTACACATTTAAGTACATTTATATATTTATTTTAATATATAGGTGAGTATGACGTTGTTTATTTAATTATGCAAAGACTTATTGAACAAATAGTAACAAGAATAAGTGACAGAGGCTGGTAGTGTGTGATTGGCAGTTGGACTGACCTCCTGGTCTGGTTTATTTGCTTCTCCATGGTCACGCACAGCAGGCACCTCCAGTCGCTGACCACACGAAGGATACACATATATATAACAATGTTAGAACAAAATAACAGTAAACTCTTGTACTCCATTGAAAATACACTACTTCGCAAAATTTGGAGGCACCTGAGCTGATAGTTTAAAAACTTATCTTATAAGTGTATTTTCATCAGTAAGAACACCAGATATCATTAGAAGAGATGTAAATAATCATCAATGTGATACCAAGTTACATGAATATCTTATTGTGAAAGAAGTAGATAGTATCTTGAGCTCTAGTCTGAAGAACAAAGTGTAGTTTCAGATTTCTCCTGGACGCCCCAGACATTGTATGAATGTATTCAGTTCCTTCAGCAGCAATCTTGATTTAGCTTAATGAAGTACTGAGCAGTCAAAGCAGGTATTAGATGAGAACTGTAAATAATACTGGGTTGTTTCCACAAGAAGACGCTTGGAAAGAGTTAAATAATCACACTGATGCATGTAAAAGCACTACTTACAGTATTAATACCAAAATAAACATATAGGTATCTCACCTGACTTGTAGGTGCGCTTGAAGGGGTGCTTGGTGTGACCTCTATAGCTAAAGCTGCCGCAAAACCACAAAGCAGAAGAAGAAATCTGTTATTCTGTAGATCATGGGTTATACCAGGGACGGTCAGTGAAGGTGGGTATAAGGTTGTACCTGTTTGCGGGGGAGCAGAGATGGAGCTGCTGCGTGAGGGTACGGGAGAAGAGCCTGGAGTCGGGTTGGGTGAAAGAGCTGAAATGCAAACAGATTCGTGTTGACCATGTTTGGGTTGTGATCTGTCTGGTCACTGCACTACATGAGGTCTCCAGTAAGTAAGCACTGCTCTATGCTGCCCTGACCCGCTCAGTCAATTCTGGGTTAGGCATTGCTGACATTCAAGGACATTTAAGAACAAGCCGATGTGTGCTTCATTACATAATCATAAGCCGAAAGACTGAAAGCTCAGAAAGGAATGCAAGTATTTGGTGAATTTCTGCTGTTCAAAAGGCAAAGAAAAGGTGATTCAGTCGCGGTTTCTTTGAGGCCTATGAAGTAAGAACTGAACGCAGAGTGCAAAGTCAGAGTTCAGTAGGAGCATGTATGGCTGAAGCTCACTCAAAGCAAGTAGAAAGTCTTTAAATACAACCTTAAATCAACCTGAGATCATTTATTTCCAGTTTTAATGACAAAATATTTAAATGACAAAATTCCTCTAATCTTTAAAATGTAGCCCACCTGATTATTTCAGCTTTACAGAGAAACTCGCAGCTGCACATACATACTATATCAATGCTGTCCAGAGAAAAACATGCCAATTTTACAGGAGAGGCCAAAAACCTTCTTTACAATGTAAGTCAATGGAACCAGAAATTTTCTCAAGCTATTTCGGAGCATTTCTAATTGTCCATTTATCGTGAAATGTTCACACAGTATAAAGGACAGCTGCTGTGTTCAAATGATCAAGAAAAATATAAGTCAATAGTAAGTTGCTTTGTTATATTTGTGTTATATGTTTCTTTTATTTATTTGTCTGTACATGTATGGGAGGTTATTTTGCTAGTGCTTGGTCTTCACTGTACTTCTGTACTGCTGTAATATCTATCTATCTATCTGTCTGTCTGTCTGTCTGTCTGTCTGTCTGTCTGTCTGTCTGTCTATCTATCTATCTATCTATCTATCTATCTATCTATCTATCTATCTATCTATCTGGCTGCCACTTCTTTCAGTTTTTATGTCTATAAGGTTTGACCTCTGCTTGGGCTTTCTTGCTCCTCAGTGGTGGAATGAGCTTTCCCCTGAAGTTTATACTAGTCGTCTCTCTGTTCTGTTTAACATGGTCAGAAGACTTCCCTCTTATAACCCTCTGATTTTATCTGTGCTTCAGTTTTATGCATTTAGATTTTCTGCACTTAAGGTTTGTGTTTATGGTACATGTCTGAGACTCTGATTACCTTTGTGAGAGATTGCATCTGAGTAACCAGTATAAAGCTTTTTTCTACTGGGTCATTAACCCTTGAGGATCCCCTGTATCAATGAAGACCATGTTCATCATGGAGATGCGATAAAGCATTGTGGAAAATTGTGGAGAACTGACTTTCTATTATTTATGGCACTGAATACACCTGCATACAGCAGTTTAGCCCCACCCATTCAGACCGAAGTTATAAAGAGTGTTTCAGCTCAGACTGGTTTTTGAAGACACAATACATGGCACCTCACTCCAGCATTCCTCAGGAGTGCATTTAATAATTATGGGCCCACCGTGATGCACATTGTTGAATTGGTTAATTGGTGTATGGACCAAAACATGTATATTTTACAATCATTCATTTAACATGATCAAGTTCCAATCTCTCTAATGTATTAACCTGTGTTTTTCATAGTGCCTGTAAGACTTATATATGTAAATGAGCTCTGTTTTGATTGGCTTTTAATTATTTGTCAATATAGTGAAATTTTCAGATAATAAAATTACTATTTTTTAATACATTTTTTATATTAGACTAAAAAAACTGTGGGTATTTTATAATAACTTAACATAAATTGTTTTTTAATACAAATAATAATAAATTAGATTAAAAAAATATCTGTTGGTTTTTCTTTTTTTACTCGTGAGTGAGTGTTGGCCATTCGATGAACTGGCGAACTGTCCATAGTGTACCCTGCCTTTGCCCGATAACGCTGGGATTGGCTCTAGCCCCGCCGTGACCCCGACTAGCGGGATTAAGCGGCAGATAAGGGATGGATGGATCTGTGGGTACTCTGTGGGTATTCTTGTCTAACTTTACCTAGTGCAAAGGCCGCCCCAGCACTGAATACACTTACCAGTTTACCCAGTACTATAAATCATTAATCCCCAAACAGCTCCTACTCACATCTTCATCGTCAGTAAGGGCATCTGCTAAATTAATATAAACCTACTTGGGTTGCCACCCTTCCAGGATTTCCCTGGATTGTTTAGGTTGCCTGGTTGCCTGTCCAGAAAAAAAAATAGATTCCAATTATGGACACACTATATAAATCCAAACATTTTAAGTTTTCTTCTCAAGTTTGAACTGCCTGTTTGTATTCAGACAAAGCATTTCTGTGCAAACAGTTTATTCCATTAGTTCAGGTCACCCTCAACAAAGAGACTGCTTGGGAAAGTTGGACTGGTGACGTGTTTAGGCACTAGACAGCACTGTGACAGGGCAGCTGAGAAGGTTAGGTTCTGTAGCTAAACTGTCATCTATTGACTTTATACTACATTGTGAGCATAGCCACCTATCACACCACTGACCCAGTGTCCAGAAATTGTATAGGGCTGGGTTAGTGGAAACAAAACCTACATGTAAGGTTAGAGCTGCTGGGGGAGGAGTGGGCATGTATTATTCTATTAATACAGTATTATGCAAAAAAGTCCCCAAATGATGGCTAGGATAGGCTGCAGCCGCCGCTTTATGATTATGTAAAATAAATTAACACCTTTTAACACACAGTTTAACATACTGGGGACAATGCAGGTGGTCCAACAGTTATAGCACATGTTATGTTACGTGTTTTACTTTTTTTCCAGTGTGCTAATATAAATAGAAGTTATATTAATAGAAAATGTGCATAAATTAGTTGTCTGTAGAAGATAAGAAGTTACATTTTCACATAGAAAATCAACAAACGTAATGTGACTGGTGGCATATGACTGTTTGTGACACAACAATGTGGCTAAGTTGCAGAAAAAATCCCTTTTTTTATTTTTGTCCAAGTAAAAAAAGAAATTGAATTCAGATTAGAGTCAGGTTTGGAGCTGGAGTTACCTGTGGGTGACTCAGTGAGGCTGCAGGTCGATCGTCGCCCCCTACGCGTCAGGAAGCGGTCGCTCACTTTCTTTGCCTCTTCCAACAGCTCCAAGTTTTTCTGCCGGTCCTCCTCTGACAGCTGCATCTCCGGGAGGTGATCCTTCACCAGGTCAATCACGTGACCATCATTATCTGAGACACATACACGTTTGTTTCTGTGAATTGTGGGGTCGTATCATAGACGTCCATTCATTTCCTGCAGACTTATCCAAACCTTAACCAGAACTTCTACTAGTCTAACCCTCACCTTAACCTTAACCTTAATCTTACCCTACTCTAACCTCTACCCTACCTTTACCCTACCCTTACCTTAACCTTACTCTAAGCCCAACCCTACACTTACCCTAACCTTACCCTACTCTAAACCCAACCCTACCCTTACCCTAACCTTAACCCTACCCTACTCTAACCTCAACACTACCCTTGCACTCACCTTAACCCTTACCCTACCCTTAACAATAACCTTAATCTTATCCTATTCTAACCCCAACCATGCCCTTACCCTGCAATAACCCTAACCATACCCTGACCTTAAAATTTATTGCAGTCCACACAAGGATGAAATGTCCCCCCAATTTGACTATATGACCAGGTTTTGGTCCCCACAATGTGGCATAAACCTGGAACACACACACACACAGAGACGTCATTGATATCCTCCTTTCTTAGCTCAGCAGGGCACGAGGCCAAAATAAACTGTAATCAAAACAAAATTGTCTCTCGAATTTTGCTTTCCAAAATAGCCTCACAAGTAGACCCCCATGTTTTAGAGCTCTATAATGACCAAATTTAGACATTTACAAGACCCTGGTACAAAACAGTGTCCTGCAGTCATAAATCAAAGAGGATTTAATTGATAAACCCAAATAGATCTGTATGTGGTTTTACTCTTTCTAAACTGATCTTAAATTACAGAACACAAAACTAGATTCTGTGTGTTAACACACGACTAACTCTGGGGACTAAGCTTGCATAACATACCTACTGTAGTGATGGGACCAGAAGAACCGGAGTTCCTTGATAGCCGAGGTCTTGGGCTGTGCGGCCTGAGACAGCAAGCATAAAAAACCATCAGAGCAATGCATGCTCTGTAAACGGTACTGTGCAAAAGTCACAGAGCACATTTATTTAACCCTTTGATGCCCAAGCAAGTTACCCAACTGAGATTTTATTTTCTATATCTTTGCAATAAATAATTTCATGAATTCCTTCATTTTGATTTTGATCATCCCAAACTCTATTTCAGCTTCATTTCTTTAACTTTGTATTACTGCCCTTCTAACACACAACATGTGTTACACAATTAACCCTTATGTATTCACTATGGAGTTTGATAGGAACTGTTGACATTTGCAAACATTTGCAGTCAGAAACATATTTACAAAACCTATTTTTGTTCATAAAGTAAATAAATATAATGAATTAATCAATAAAACTGATTTCAATAGAGAGACTCATCCAAAGAGATACACAGTAGCAGACATGGGAACAAGTCACTAAGCTGAAAGTCTCAAGTCTTGACAATCAAGTTTCGAGTCAAGTCCCAAGTCAATACAAGCGAGTTTCGAGTCAAGTGCCAAGTCTTAAACTTCGAGTCCTAGTCAAGTCACCACAACATCATTTCAATATTTAACATATTTAGTACTGTGCAGCAACCAAAGTGAAGAACTTACTGTAATCTCTAATAGATACATTATAAATGCAGTATGAAAAATGAATGCAACATTATACACAGTTTACAGCAACAAAATCCTACATACACACCTATATACACAGACGACTCAAAAACGGACAGACACTTCTTTTTATTTACTACAGCATAAACTTTGTAGTTGAATGGGATTATTTTTGGCAGCGTGTTGCTCGTCTTCTCCCCACAAATTCAACACTGGCACCCCCCAAAGCTTCCCGTGATTGGCTGCAGAATTTCTTGTTGCTAGGTTACGGATAAACTGAGCTGAGCAGCTTGGCTCCCTATCGTTACAGCACAATTTAATACAAAATGATCCAGTTATGTGATTCAGTTTTTCTTATTTATTATGTAAAAATAGGGTGACAAGTCTTTTCAAGTCTTAAAGCTCAAGTCCGATTCCAAGTCCAAGTCAGTAAAGGTAAAGTCTAAGTCAAGTCGCAAGTCATCAGTTTAGTGACTCGAGTTGGACTCAAGTCCAAGTCATGTGATGCAGTACATACAATACCATAAGAAGTGAATACGAATAGTCAAGTTTGACTATTAAGTGCAAGTTTACTGATTTAGTGTTCAGTCTTAGAAAGTTAACTGCAAGTCCTGCTTCTTGCAATAGAAGTAATCCACACCGTCAGTGATGTTGAGAGCCCACTGTGGTACTGTTTCTCTGTTTTGGTGGTCTGCCAGGTTTTGCATGGTTATTAAGGGTCTCTGTATCTTTTCATTTTCTCCAGTTTTGGAAACATCACTCATTTTCCTTCGACGTTCCTCTTCCTTGTATAAGAGGATTATCTTATATCTAATCTCCTCAAACATCCCCTGAAAAATGAAGAACTTGGAATAGCTGGAACTAAATGGTGGTCTTCGACTTTGGCCTGGTACTGCACATGGTAATCACAAGGACAGTCTCATGCTCTATTACACTTGTCATCCACTTAATAAAAGTTGTACCGCATGTGAAGGCGCTCATATGTGTAAATTATGTTATTTGCAGGAGCTGAGTATGAATTTGAAAGAGAAACAAACCTGGCTTTCTCCAACGGACGTGCTTCTTGTTTGCTGGCTTGTGTTGGCAGTACAATTGCAGGAGGAGCTATAGTCACACTCATGAGCTTGGTTTCAACAGGGATGTACTAAAAAACACAGAAACATGCTTAAAATGATAGCTCAGCAAAAAAACTCACAAAACAAAACCAAAAAAAAAAAACCAACAACACACATAAGCAGAATTTTCTAATTACCTCAAAAGTAGCCAATAAAACAAGACATCTTCTTTAACTTTACTACAGGCTACAAGGCTTATGTAGCTCACAAGTACCAGAATGTCATGTACAGTAATATTTGTACATTTGTAGGTAGATTTTTTTGTATATGGTTCTGCCTCATTGTAATAAGTGAGATATACTGATCTAAGACAAAACTGAGATTGTTTTATTTGGGAATAGGCTCGAGAGGCACGACCTGGCTGCATATCTCAATTCCAGAGCCCTGAAATCTACAGAGCTAGCTCGTATTCACGGTGTACTAATGGACTCTGATCTCAGTTTTAGAAGTCATGTTAAAGCCGTTACCAAATCAGCATTTTATCAGCTTAAAAACATCAACAGGATTAGGGATTTTCTGTCTAAAGACCTGGAGAAACTCATCTATGCCTTTGTCTCCAGCAGGATCGATTACTGTAATGCTCTCATGACTGGACTTCCAAAAAAGACCATTAAACAGCTTCAGCTAATTCAGAATGCAGCCGCCAGAGTTCTCACTAGGAGCAAAAGAAGGGAACACATCACCCCCATTCTTAAATCCTTACACTGGATACCAGTCTGTTACAGAATAGACTTCAAGGTCCTGTTACTGCTCTTTAAATGTCTAAATGGTGTAGTACCAGCATATCTGTGTGATCTAGTACAGCGATATGAGCCGAGCAGATTTCTTAGATCGTTAGGAAGTCAGTTAGTCCTGCCTAAGGTAAAGACTAAACATGGGGAAGCAGCGTTTAGTTACTGTGCTGCTGTTAAATGGAATCAGTTGAGCGAGAGTATTAGAAGAGCCCCAACACTGGACACCTTTAAATCCAGACTGAAAACATTCCTGTTTGAGCAGCTCAGTTTAGAACTCTTACTCTTACTGAACTGTTAGTTATTAATTTTAAACCTCTTTCTTCATTTTTTATGTTTCATTTTCTTTCTTGTAAACATTTTATCAGCACACAGTCCAACAGCAATTTTAAACCTTATTCTTATTTCCTACTTCTAGCTTGCTATAACCATCTGAGTACTACACTCAAGAAAAACAGCCTCAGCGTATTTATTTCTTTTAACTGATTTTTTTTATTTAATTTTTTTAATGCTTTGTTTCTTGTTTCTTTATTTATTTAAAGCACTTTGAGTTGCCACTGTGTATGAAAGGTACTATACAAATAAACTTGCCTTGCCTTGCCTATAGCTGACGGTATTATTTATAGTTAATAATGTTTGCTGAGCCTGTACTTATGTCTGTTCATACTGTACAACACTTATTATTATATTGTGTTACTGTGCAGTATTGTGTAACTGCTACTGGCTACTAAATTCCTTTCTAAGGGTCCTTATTGTCATTCTGAAAAGCAGTCCAGGCTGAAACACCCCTTTTAACTTTGGCATGAGTGGGCAGGGCTAAACTGCTGTGGGCTGAATAGGTGGATATAGGTAAATTATTTGGTTTTATTTGGTTTTCAAAACATTCATTTAAAGCTAGTAGTTGTGCAACGCGTTTTGAAAGTTTGTCAATGTTTACGTACCACATGGATCTTTTATTTTAAAAAATGAAACAAAGAAAATTCAGTTTTGCGTGACATGGAGCGTTTAATATTCCCTAGAAGGACGGCAGTCAAATCACACGGTTCTGCCTTCTAACAAAGAAGGCCTTTGCCCATGGCGGTCTCATCTGTGTAATGTGGTTTATGTGGCTAGCATGTCATGCATCACTGTCTTGATTAGAAGACGTGCACACCAGAGGATGAAAATGATCTGTGCGTCCATGTTTTCAGTGGCAAACCACAGCACTGAGAGCTCTCCATGGTTACAGCCGAGTGGGAAACAAACACAGTGTCCAAAACGTTCAAAGAATTTGTGGGAAAAGAAAAAAAGAATTTACAGAAGCTTGGTGGTTATTTCAGGAAGCATCAGAACACGGCTGGTCCAGCAGGTGGTCCGTCAGCCACGGGGAGATTTTCCATCTGCAGCAAGCTCTGCTCTCGGGTCTCCAGGCCTTCCACAGAAAGCCCTGCAGCACGGTCTCCTGAGAGCCGCCGCACAACATACACACGGGCTCGTCCCACGGGAAAGCAGCCTTTTTGTAATCACATCCTGCTTCCATCATGAGATCAGTGTTTGTAAGAGCCCACGGTCGTTATCTTCTGCTTCGCTGAACTCACAGCGACTGTTTCGCTCTCTCAAAAGACCGCCGTGCCGAAACGTCAGGATGCAATCAACTGGCCATCACTGATACAGATCCACAGAGTAATATGGTCCACTTTAACCGATACGTCACAGCAAATAGCATAACGATACTGTCCTGCAGCAGAAAGACTGACTTTTATTTGTTTGGCCTTAAGTCTGAGATTAGATTTCTAGGGTTTAATATGGTCCTGCAGTGGAATCTTATCTGGGCCCTGAACTTTATGAGCGTCTGTGTGGGATGGCCCCTCTCTCTCGGCAGAGCAGCGCACTTGCTTTTTAATGAAACAGCGGACCGTGACAGGCTTTGATGTCCCAGCAATCCTTGGTTTCCAAAAAGGAAACAGAACAGCCAATCCTGTGCTTTTTCTGGGCCTCTTCAGATAGTGCTATGGTTTTAGTCACTGAGAGGACATGACAGAGACAAGTACTCAAATAGGAAAGCGGACATAGCGGGGCCTAACAAAACGTCCCTCAGACCTCAAGTGAAAAACAGCTAGATGCTTTGGTTATGCAATCCAGGCCAAAAACACGACGTAAAAACCACAAGCACCAACAAGTTCCACTAACACCGGCAGTCACCTGTGCTTATCAGGCGGAACAGGCAAGAACACAAAGTGAATTTGCAGGAAGAAGCAAAGTTACTGGAAAAGGAACAAGATCAAAACAACACACACCAGTGACTCACAGTGAAAACAGCTTCAAATCAAGCTTGCGAGATTAATCACCGGTTATTTTTTGCTGTACGGAGAGATGCAGGAGCAGTGAGATATCAACAAAGCTAAAAAAAGTAGCTTTTACTTTTACTAGGGTTGGCAGATTTCAGCCATGTGAAAACCAAACAGCTTCTGAAGTGGGCTGGTGCAGTGGGGAAGGGGGGGGGGTGTTTATCTTAATTTGTATTGAAGGTTTAAAACATTGTACTTGAAGAAAACACACAAAAAATGGTACATGACCATTATAAACCAATCAGCTATAACATTCAAACCACTGCCTTGTGTTCTACACTCATAGTTCATTTAATCAGTCTGTTTGTTTCTCTGTATATTTTGCTAGCCCACTTTTACCCTGTTCACCAAAAGTCAGGACCCCCACAGGACCACCACATAGCAGATATCATTTGGGCGGTGGGTCATTTTCAGCACTGCAGACCTCAGTGTCACTACTGGAGTGAGAATAGTCCACCAACCAAAACTATCCAGGCAACAGCGTCCTGTGGACACTGATGTAAAACTATTGGATGACCAACACAAGCCGTGCAGCAACATTTGAGCTACTGCCTCTTACCTTACATCTACATGGTGAACCAGCAAAGGAGGAGTATTTAACAGAGTGGACACACGTACCAGCACAATACACACTAACACACCACCACCATGTCAGTAGCACTGCAGTGCTGAGAATAATCCAAATAATATCTGCTCCACGGTGGCACTGTGGGGATCCTGGCCATTGAAGAGCAGGGTGAAAGGGGACTAACAAAGTATACAAAGAAACAGATGGACTACAGTCTGATCGTTGTGTAGATTAAACTTGTTGTGTCATGAGAAAATAAATTTGGTCATTGATTTGTTCTGCAATGCTGTACAACAAATAACACTTTGAGGAAACCACCTATTGTTTAAACACTTGGTTATATTGAAGCATAAATCACATTTTCAACTAACTGAGAAATTAGGGATTTATCTCAAACTCTGCAATAACAGAGCCTGACCTCTTCACCACTGTGCCAAACAGTATGCTCAAAATACTAATGGCACAGTTGTACTAATTTAATCTACAGTATATATCATGTATATTAAGATTACACCTGCCTGTCACCTGAAAATCTCCACACATACCTGATAACAGAACGTATAACTATACTACCTGGTCCAAAATCAGACACCTGGCAACCCTAGTTTTGAAACTAGTTTTGAGTTGGGCAATAACATTATTGTTCTAATACTGGGGCTAGTTATGTAACACCAATACTGACACATATTTTGTGAGTTCAGACTGTGCTGTCAATATCTGGTGGTAGTATAAGGGAAGAACTTGTGTTGGACTTCCTAGTGGTTTCTGCCTAGAGCTAGAAGACTGAACCCCCCTTCATAACTCTGGAAGGATTAATATAGGACTGGGGAACCGGGAGGAGATAGGGCGGTGGTGGGAGCATGGAAACTTCATCACAGGAACAGGAGGTGAGGATATGAACTTATAGGGCATTAGACTGGGAGAGAAGGAGAGGTTTCAGGGATGTTCCTCCCCCCAAACTTTAGCGATTACATAATGCACTTTACATAACTTACATTAACCTTTTGTGCACATCATGTGACATCTGAAATAAGAGTTTACTACTATCTATATTAACATTGCTGCTGCAACAAACTTCACATCTCCAAAATGGAATTTTTACAGGGGAAAGGTAAACAATGTTTTTACCTTTTATGTTATTATGGTTTTGGACTATTTCTATCCGTTCATTTATCATGATGAATGTACATGCAAATGTTCACATACTGTACAGACATTTTCAAAGGATTTAAAAAAACAGGAGGTTACATAGTTTTGAAATGACACCATCAAACATTTCATATTCATATTCATAAATGTTTTTGATGATATGGTCAAAAATAAATACTTATGGGATAAAAAGCAAATCAATAAACATTTAAAATATGTTTTTTGGCATACCTTTTGCTGATATGACAGGAATCATATGTAGAACTATGACGTAAAGAAATAGAATAAGGACTCTTCACTTTCTGTCTGCCATCAGTACTGCTTATGTGTGTAAAGAGGAATGGAGGGAGGTTTTTCTTTCTACTGGAGAAAACAGGAGTACAGTGAGAGTAAAGCTCACTCACTGTGGATGGCGAGCTGGAGGAGCTGTCGACCTCCTCAGGAGAGTCTTCCTCCTCTTCGGGCAGAGTGGGCATGGCGGGGACGGTCGGAGGGCGAGAGCGGGTGTGAGGGAAGATAAACGGTGTGGGAGACTCTGGGACAAGAAGATGATGAGCCTTGGGAGAAGCTCGCTCAGCCGAAGACCCTGAAGCTCCACATGCAGCTGAGAGATCCTGCTGGGGCTGCAAGACAAGATCAAACACACATGCACACGTTTATATCCTGGTCTTGGTGAGCTGTCGTAGGGTAACGTTCTTAGGGCTGCATGACACCTACGTAGACACTTCAGGACCATTTTCATAAACCTACATAAACATGACTGCTTTTCTACGTTTTTAGTTCCATCCCAAAACATGAGGAGCTTTACTCCAGAGGCGTTCCCCTGCATCTGAAAGCAGGAAGTCAGACTGTCCCTTATGGCCACAAGAGCAGTTGGCTGGAAATGGTCACCAGTCAGTGAAACATAGTGGGCACTAGTGGACCCAACCCATGCTAGTAGTACAGCTCACACCAATATGGAACAACCACCAGCCTGCACAATGCCTTGTTGACAACTAGGGTCCATAGCTTCATGGGGTCTACACCACACACAATCAGTCGTTACTCACTGGACCAATGAGTCACATGTTGCCGGTTAACAATCTAACAAGCCCAGGTGAGGCACTGGGTATGGTGTTGTGGGGTTAACAGGGGTATGCTGGTGGGTCTGCTGCTCCCATATTACACTGAAGCTAAAAAATGCTGCACTTGGCCTGCGGGATATGTTTGTGGGACCACCTGCATTTAATGTGGATGTGATTACTGCCAGAGTCGAATTCTAGCCTGTTCGCCATGATTATTAAGCTGTGGACTGCGTATTACATATTCCCAGTACAAATGTGACATGATAGATCAAGGAATGTTAAACTCAATTAAAAGGCGTTCCCACACCTTCATGCTGCTTTACATTATGATGAGGCAGTTTTACATGCCTCACTATTTCCACTGGTTTCTGTTTATTTCATTATAGCTCACTAATAAACCAGGGGATGTCCAGTTCTAGTTGGGGAACTAATTAAACCTCAGTCATACTAAAAAGTTTCAGGTCACATGATGTTATGAAATAATGCCAAATCAACAGATGGTCAGCAACAAAAAATAATACTTTTGTTCTAGCTAGCTTACCAACCATGAAGGTTTGAAAGCCCATAGTAAATGCCATGATAAATATATTGTTAATGGCTGACTGAGGATCAATGCTTTAAGGCAGTTGTTTGCTTCTTGGGAGGTCATGGTGGGGAGCAAGGGGGACTAATGCTATTAAAAATATATATTTTCTATTAAATATCATATAACATTAGTGATTCAAACTTTTGTGGGGACTGGGTGGGGAATGTATTTTTTTAGTTTGGGAGGCAGTAAGCGTAGAGTAGTTATTGCTATGATTAATAAACATTTGCTATTTAAATGTTTGAAGCAGACCAAATATGAGAACATCAGGGAGACACGAATTTGATAAATATTTATGCTCCTGATAGTAATAACTTCAGAGGTTGATTATGATATGATTATGGATCCAGTACTAGATCTAAGTAGTTCTGTCGCTGGTACAGTCTCAAAGCTGTTCTGACACAGGTCTGGTAGACATATGCAGAATCCTACACTAAGCTTTTGTCCCACTTTCCATAGAACATGTTCTAGATTTGACTACTTCCTGCTGTTTTATTATGCTGATACAATTATCTGATCATGTTACTGCTATTCTAAAATTAATACCCTATATGTACAGTCCGATAGGTGGACTCTGCAGTCTTCCTAGGTTTTAAAGAAGCACTAAGAACTTTTAATGTTTACATAACAACTTATGTATATTCAGCGTCACTAGCAGATGTGGGCTGGGAGGCATTTAAGGCAATAATAAGGGGTTTTGCATACGCAGCATGCAAACAAATCTTAAAAATAACATTTTAACCAAATTAAAAACAAATATAAATCCATTCTGGCAGAAACACTGATGACACAAATTATTGTCAAGGTGTATAAGTCAGAGACAACTTTCTTCCATTATTCCTGGGATAGATGGTTCAGATGGTAGTTTGTATTAGTAAACCATCTATCCATTAACTTCCACTAGTTTTGATCACAGGGGGCTGAAGCCAATCCTAGTGCCATCAGGTGAAGGTGGGGTACACCATGGACAGGTCGCCAGTCCATTGCATAGCCAACACACACTCACACCTACGGGCAATTTAGAGTAACCGATTAACCTAACATGCATGTCTTTGGACTGTGGACTGGAGGAAACCCACTCAAGCTCCACACAAAACTGTCCGGCCTGGATTGTCTTGCTGTGAGGTGTCAGTGCTAACTGCTACACTGATAGATTCACAATAGATGTGAATAAAGTATTCAAGGACTGCTGCTCTAAGTCATATAAGACAGAGTCCAACAACATTGATGATCTTGTAGTTACTCTAAGAGCTGTAAGTCTGTACTAATGAAGGTGTTATATTGCTGCATGTGTAATTTCAGTGTGCAGCAGGGCTTAGCATTTATCAAGCCATCCAACTTGCCAAGCATGAACAGTTAAAACAACACAAAAGTAAAAAGTGGTTTCAGCATCTAAAACGGACAGCCAGAGCAGTTGTGCCACTGGTCATGGATGCAAATTAGCGCATCAGAAATTGAAACTGGATGCAAAGTTTTGCGCACAAAATTTATTCATGGGGAGGCTGGAGCCAATCCCAGTGTCATCGGGCAGATTCCATTGAATGAACTGTATTTTGCTGGCATTTGAAAGGCCCTTTAGTGCAGCACATTCAGGTGCTGTCCCTGCTCTAGAAAAGCGATCTTGACTAATCTAAACTAATCCTGAAATTCTGCGGAGTTGAATCAGGTATGTAGGAGCAAGGAATTGACCAACAGTGCAGAGCCATAGTCCCCCAGTTGTGTATCTGGACACCTCTAACCTCAACCTCAACCTTAATAAGAAAAACCCCACAAACAAACAACAGAAAAGCTTTTGTTTTCATAGAGACCAGCTATATGTCCCCACAGTGTCTAAATGTTCTTCCATCATACTGGGAACAATTCATCACCATAAAGAACCAAATGCCAGAGCAACGTGTCAGGAAATCACTCAGTGAGCTTAATCAAGATTTGGGTGGCTTGATTAATTTGCCTACAGATGGTAGCTGAGGGCAGTGTATCCATTGCAGGTCTCGCCAGTTGCCGCCCTTTTGCATTTTTTTCTGTTATCGCCAAGATCCATCTCCCTGCGTCTACCAGAGGGGCTTAGGAGGAAACGTTGTTTTTTTTTTTTTTGTCATATCCCTCCAGCAAATACAGATTTCATTTCAGATGTTCACTGACTGACCGAGAAACCTTCACATGCATAAGACTTCAAAAAGTCATCAGTCAACTGACATCACCAAGACAGGGCCTGTGGATTCTGAATGAGATTTTAAAAAAATCCATAAACAAGGTCGGCTGGATGGAGGAAACAGCATTAGGCTGCAGTTCAAATGTCGTTCTCTTTCAGCTGCTTGTAAAAGTTAGGCAAAAGTTCGGCTTCCTTGGAGTTGGGGGGATGGAAGAGCAAGGCCAATTTAGGAGACTGCTTCACGTTCCCCAAGGAATGCATTCCTAATTCCGTTAAATCTATTCTCATTTTGTCTGAGTTCTACAAGGAGCTATCTTTGGCTTCCTGTTAACCCAAACAAAACGGGAGACACTGTTTCTGTGTTCTTGGGGATGGAAATAGATTAATAGAACGATAAAAGAGAGAGAGTGTGTTAGGGAGAGAGACAAAGAGAATATGAGCAAAACCATTTAAATGACTTTCCTGTAGGAGAGAAACATCATGTGACATATAATAGTTCAATTCCAGCCCAGGCTTCCGATTCAAAGCATGACTGTGAAAGGTCAGCACTTACACAATCATATAGCCAAGAGGAAAAAAAATAGTTCCAAGTGCCAGATGTGCGAAAGCAACATTCATATTTCCTTCTAGCTGAATCAATAAAGTGTGATGGGTGATATCACTACATCAGTGCCCGAGCCAAAGATAATAATGTTAAACAAGCCATCACCAAGAGTACAATGCCTAACCTTGCCCTGCTTTGCTCCTCACTGACCCTGTCTCTTCTTTTCCATCTATCCTCCAAGCAGACTCTTACTCCTTCCCTTTCCTCTACCAGGGGTCTGGGTCAAGCCTGAAGTGTAGCTGAGATACACTCCGTAAAAGGAAGAGCTGCCATACAGAAGACATCCTCTATACACTGAATGAGATACAGGCATATCCTGCCTGGGTGAAGAGGCTTAATACCATCAGATATTAGTAAGGCCTCAGATCAGGCCAGAAACTCAAAGCGTCTCTGTTAAGGCTTCTTATCGCAGAGGACCTTGTGTTTGCCTGCTGCGTGCACATCATATCCGGTCAATTTCGAAGCTAATTAAGAAGGCAGCTGAGTTGCTGCGCAGTGCGGCCGTTGTTTGCCTGATGACAGATAGAAGACAGTCCGGAGGACACAGAGCTTGTGGTGGGTCATTCTTTTTCTGCAGCCTCTCTCTCTCTTGTGGGTTGAGGATTTTAACATACCCTTTCATTTAAACATGAAATATTCTGTGGGACATCAACCACAGCAATGAGAGTAAGAAATGTGTTTGCATGGCATGTCGAAAATGCAGCCAAACTAAGCAAATATATATAGTATTGAAGCGCCACTATGTAAGATTTGGAGATATGGAGACCTCTCTGGTGGAGATGTGGAATAGCAAACAATGTGTGGAAGAACTTTTTGTTGGGTTGTTTTTCAGACTCCTTATCCGTGTGGAGGAATCTAATCATTGCAAATATAAAGCATCATAATTCAGCTGATAGTAGGTATTTATCTATTATTGTTATCACAAAGCAAGTCCACCAAGAAACATAGTTCCTTGTTACGAGGCAGACATGGATGGAGAAAAACATTTAGTTGCCCATCACTGTATACTGTGGTCATGAACAGTTTAGCTTTTTGTCATATAATAATAAGCATAACACTGTTTTATGCGAAAGCCTCTGTTTTATAAGTATCTCTTGGTCACCATTTACCACTGCGAGTGCAATATAGCAACAATCCAACTGCGCTCCTCCTCTCACACTGGCTGAATCTCAAACTGCTCCTTGCTCCCTTTAAAGTGCACTACGTAGGAATTCTGGCTCCTGCAGGCCAAGAGCGCATAGTATAGCATGTAATGTGGGTTCAGACACATGCATACTTGACAAATAGTGTACTGCTTGTTTGTAGAAACTTGCATAGTGCACATAGGCATTTGAGGTTCAGCCTGGGTTTGATGCTACTTCTTGAGGCGTGTAGGACGTTCACCACCTTTAGACTTATATATAGTCGTTTCACAGTGAATCCTATCATAAGTACTTTAATTTAAGCCTGTGATTTTAATGATGGATTGTGTAGCATCTTTTAGCCTGTTACCTAGCTGACCCGCCTAGTTCTAGTTGATAAACTAGAGGAGAAGTTGTCAGCCCCTCAGTTTAAACTAAAACTGGCTCTTACTTCATCAGTACACTCAGGGGTTCATGCAAGCAGCATTAGAGTCAAAGATTATTCATGATTATTTTTCATGGTGTAGATAATACAGAGTGCAGTATTTGTGAGATGGTTGTAAGTCTAAATATAAGTATCATATGTTTTACAACCGCCTTATACACTGCTCAGCCAATCAGATTTTAGCGCGGCATCCATTCATGTCATAATGTTGGTTTTGCATTTAAGACTTAAACATTAAGGGCCATCTTTCTGAGCCCATGCGTGTGATATGTTTGTAAAGACACATAAAAAAACTCCCAGAGAATATCAACCTCTGACTTTTAAGTGGTTATTACAGGCTTCCCAGGAAGACTTGCAGCAGTGCACCAAAAATTATATAGAGCAGCTTTAATATATATTTGCATAATGCTTCCCCAAAGACACCAAACACTGACCTTTAGTGTTTCAGTGGAATCTGCAGTCTGTGGTTGACCGGCTTGGACAGTACCAGATTCTGGCCCCTCAAAACTTTGCTCCCCCTTTCCTGATCCTAATTCTGTAGCATGACCAGTCCAGCTTTTCTCTGGTCCCTTTAGGACCTCGCTCTGTCCTGTCTCCTCTTGCCTCCTCCCACTGGCTTCTTGTTCGTCCTTGCTGCTTTCTCTGCTCTCTGATGCACCTTCACTTGACTTTAGGTTAGTTGTATGGAAAGTCTGGTGCTCTTCTTCTGAAGCTTCTTCTGTTTGCTCACGCTCCGAGACTCTACTCCCTCCAGTGAGCTCTGATTCGGAGCTTCCAGAACTTGCTGACTCTTCTTGGCTGCTTCCGCTGCCGTCCTGCTTATGTCTGGGACATTCGTTCCCCTTAGGGCTGGCGGTTTGGCCACGATCACCTTCCTCTAGTTCAACGGCGCTGCTCTTGCTTTCTTCAGACTTTGATAGAGCTCCCTTACCACAGCCTGGCTCCTCTGACCTGCAGTAGAACAAAGAGTAGGGATTTTCAGATGAGGTGCGTTTGGAAGGTAGCCGCCAATGTAAGTGCTAAACAGGCCATATTAGAGGCAATTTGTCGTCGTGCGTAATCAAGCTAACAGTCAGCAGAGCCATATCCTGTTGCATTACCTAAGAAAAATGTGTCTTTGTTCAAAGTGACGGATGAGCCTTTCATTCCAAACTAAAAGCTCTCTGTGGATTTTTGCAGGAACTAGTAAAGAGCAACAGTAATTAATTGGAGCTTTGGTGGGTGACAATGTAAACTCTGCTGTTTCTGCACAGTCTCACCTAGCATAGGCCCTCTTGGGCCGAGGATTTTACATAAACACATACGCGACTCGTCCTGTAAGAACTGGAAGAATGTAAACACTGACCCGGCTACATTCTCCCATGTGTGACTGTGCGTGAGCTCCTCGCAGGCAGGGCCCAAGAGAGGGGAAGTTTCCGGTAAAGGGCTGTGAGCGGCAGCAGACTCTCTCTCGCAGGTGTTCTGTTCTGGTGGGCTCTGTTTGCTAACCAGTCCCACAGGAAGAGGATCTGACAGACAGGAACCAACATTGTTAAAAAAAAGGTCTCTGAAGACGCCGCCATGATGTTTTATCAAAGCCCCAGGAAGGAGCCACGGGTGGCCACCCTGGAGGGCGACGAGGCGTCCCTTCTGACCAATATAGCGCAGCCTGAGTCAATGGAACTGAAAATGATTTAGATTTAACAGAACATTACACACAGGAAATCTATAGTCAGTGACTAGCTCACTTTGCAAACATATGCTAACATAAATGGATAGATGGATGGATGGATAGATAGATAGATGGATGGATAGATGGATGGATAGACTAGCTTTGTCGTTCTCTCTCTATCCAGGGTTGACCTTACCAAGGGCCCTTCTCCTCGCCACTGTCACCTCTGGCTTGCTGAAGGGGAGCTTGGACCTTGGACACCCTTTCTTACCTTTATGTCTATACTTTTTTTGTTTCTATCATTCCTTTTCCCTCTTTTTTTATAAACTGCTTTTCTGTAAAGTTGCTTTGAGAAAACATAGGTAGATAGATAGATAGATAGATAGATAGATAGATAGATAGATAGATAGATAGATAGATAGATAGATAGATAGATAGATAGATAGATAGATAGATAGATAGGCAGATAGATGGATATCTCTATCTCTATATTCAATACAGTCTCTACTTGTTACCCACATATATGGGGACTAGTAAGAGAAGAAATGTAGTCCTTATTGGAACTCCACAGCAAGGTTGACCTCCAGGACAAGGCCTGGTGACCACTGATATTGAGTATGAAATAAAAACTCAAGAAAGTCATTTTATTGACATAGTTTTTTCCCATTTTGTTATTATATTAGTATACAATAGTATAATTAGTATATTAATTAATAGACTATGTTTACTGTACACAGTGTGTTGGAGTTCAACCTTGCCATCCCAAGTTATGCAGTTAAGCAGCTGATGCTACCAAGAGGGGAGAAGGCATTGAAACATATTTTTAAATCCTAAATATAGAAGTTTCGGTAGATGTGACTAATGTCCAGTACCTGCAGAAGAATCCTGTGAGATAACAGTGTTTGCGCAGTTCACCCAAGAGTCAGATGAGTCAACAGGGTCATCTGTGTTCTGGGATGGTCCTTTATTGTTAGAGCCCTGCAACAGAGATGCGGTATTACCATGGCGATTTGTAAAACAGTCAAGCATAAAGCATTGCTTCTTTTCCCCCTTTGGCTTGTTGCTGATCTACTAATGGACCAGATTTGCTTTGACATTTAAAAAAGGCATTAAACACAGTTTGAGTCTGAGTGTATTACTGATACTAGCTCCATCAGACTGAGTGCTGTCTCATAGGAGAACTTGGAGATACAGTATCAAGAGAAAAAGTCTTCATCCCAAAATAGACAGACAGATAGATGGATAGGGATAGATGGATAAATAGATAGATGGATGAATACATAGATGAATGGATAAATGGATGGATGGATGGATACTAAGAAATGTTAGGCAGCCAGAAACTCATACACAACACAGGTACAGAATACAATATAATACAATGCAGTCCCTAACTATATGGAGACTAGTAAGAGCATAGGAGAACTTGGAGATACAGTATCTAGGCAGTGTTCCTCCCCAAATCGTTTTCAAGAAAAAGAAATGGTATCAAAGCCAATGCTCTTCTTCTAACTGTTTTCAAAAGATCCTGTAATTTCGGACTGAAAGATTGAACGATTTCCAAATTACTAGGGCTGCAATTTTTTTCTCATAGTCAACAACATACGTAATTTAACCCTAATAGCATTAAGCCCGTTAACTGCTTCTAAATAATGTTGTGACATCACAACCACAGATAATTGGCAGGCTGGTGCACTGTGTTAAGCATTTAAATCTCAAGCCAGAAAGAGTATACTCTGGTCTTCTTAGCCAAACCTTAATTTATAAAACACAACCGCAAAATTGTTCAGCCATTTTCTGCTCTATCCATCCTCACCAGTGCTTCAATGATGGAGCAATCTCATGGTTTTGATATGGCACATACTCAGTGTGCAAAATAACCCCTGGTGTTTGGAGGAGGCGTCCCATGCTAGCTAAACTGGCACCAAATAGTTTGGTTTTATTAGTTCTTCCTCTAGATTTGCTCTTTACTAGTTACGCTACAGATTTCCACAGATAACTGAGAACCTCTTTTGTCTTGGGTTTGAGAAACGAGTAACAATGCACTCTTTTCAACAAACTCTTGAGAAAAATGGGCAGTTTTCAGATATAAAGAGGTATCCTGGGCTTCCGGTTACGGCTGCAATACTATAAAAGACCAACTGCAACTGCGAACCAATTTGCTACAGCGCCACCCTGAAGCACCCCAGATCTGCATCTCCAGAACACTAAAGACAGGCGTACAGCAACTGTGGGTAAAGCAGCTAAACAATGACAGCATAAGGTCATAACAGAATTTAGATTTTGAGACATACAGTGGGGTCCCAGACCCCCCCCCCCAAGTTAATGTGTCATGTCTGGAATAGACTAGTAAGTAAGCAAGATAATTAAGAAATGACTTTTCTAACATTCAGCTTTGGTATACAGAATATTACTTGGTGTAGAATAATGAGAGAGGAAGCTGATTATTGTTTTTCCTGAGCAGCAGATGTTTGCTGTAGCATGTTAAGCAGCCTGCCATGTGACCAGACCAGCAGCTTTCCACATATAGGCAAGCAAACCTGAAAAATGGCTACATTTATTAATGCCTTAATTAATAGATTCCTCTCTTAGACTAAGACAGGCTTGACTCTGGCGCATCCAGTTTGAGTTATCTCATGTTGTACTGTTGTGTCCATTTGATGCAAGCGTCTCATTTTACTCTTAAGCCCTAAATCATCGAAAACCTCAAGCAAAACGGTACAAATCTGCAACGGCACCTAGAAAAATGCCTCGCCGTCACACTGGCCTTCAAAACAACACTTTGTTTGTGGTGGTGGGTTCAGCCGACAGGACTCCCGCAGCATGTTCTCCTGCTGAGCCTGACACACACATGAATATTGCAGTGTAATCGAATCACTCTTGATTATTTCCTGCCGAATCCGCGGGCTCTCTCACTCTTTCTCTCTCTCGCTCTCTCTCTCTCATTGACCAAAGCTATTTTTAGCAGGCTCTCTCAATCTCTGGCCCGAGAGGGCCGGCTCTGTGAAGAAAATAAATCTGGCGAGGACGCGGTGGGTCAAGCCCAAGGGACCCGGCGGCCTTGGGGTCACTTTGCGGCGAAGCGATCGCTGGGGCTGCATGAGAAAGTGAGTGCTTGGCCCCCTCTCTCTCTCTCTCTCTCTCTCTCTCTCTCTATCTCTCTCTCTCTCTCTTTCTCTTTCTTTCTCTCTCTCCCTGCTGATTATGTAAGACAGCTCCAGCTCGCCAGATTTGTTTAAAATTTGGTTGGGCTAAGCACAGCCAGTTCCGAGCCCGACGAGAAAGATAACAGCAAAGGCAGGGACGTGCGGGAAAAAGAGGGGAGATGAGCCAAAGGTCAGGCAGGTGAGTGGCACCTGCCTACAGCTCAGTTCGCCAGAAATGAATAACCGGCAAATAGAGAAGCTGATCAAACACGGACACTGTCCTGACCTACCATAAACCTGAATTTACATGTAATCTGCTGCATGGCACGGAGCAGCGAGCAGCTGCCTAGCCCAGAAGTGCAGAAAACAAAACCTTCTCAAAGTCATCTGTTCAAAAAGGCTCCAGCTGTCACCTCCGTTGACTCAACTGAGCACTTTTTTCACGTGGAGATCCACATCCATGTGAGAGCCTCACAAGATACGCTCCCTTACAGTTCTAGACAAATATAAGAACATGCAACAGTCATGTAGAGGAGTTGTTCCTAAAGCTCAGCAGTGCAAGTATCGTCCCTCATCACTTCATACATGCATTAAACAAGACCAAAAAAAAACAACAACAAAAAACATCTTCACACTATACCTGATGGTCCGGCAAGGATCACCGACGCTCCTTCCCCACTTCCCCACTCTCCTCCAACTCTTTTCTCATTCCAGCTCTTGCTTGTTTTTTCTTTTTTCTCCGCCGAAACAGCTCCCCAATCTTCAGCGCTCTCTTTCTCTCTCTCTTTTCCTTTCCCTGACTTTTTTTCCCCCTCTCTCTCTCCCTGCACCAGCCTCTCTTTGACTCCTGGGAGCTTTGACCATTTAAGGAGAAGGCTTCTCTGGGCTGCTACTGCTGCGCTGCGTTCTCTCGCCTGACGCTCCAGCGAGCTGCAGCTGAAGAATGGCTGTGTCCTCTCTGTACCACAGCCAGCGAGTGGTACCCTGCCCTGCGCAGCCTGCCTGTTTTTACCCTCACTGTGGTAAGAAAGCCTACATTTCACTCATGCCACAAATGCTCAGGACAGCGACATCCAGCCAGTTCCCCCTCACGTCCCCTAAATCTTCTCAGCGAGCACATCCCCCAGTCAAACAAACATGTAGAGGAAGTGGAGAGGGGTTTTGGTAAATGGTGATGCCTGACATGCCTGACTACCCATGCAAAGAAAGGCACTTTTGGTGTTTGTGACTTCTGCTTGTTCAAAGATGCATCTCCTTCCAGCAGACTCTGATTACTTAATCATGACATTTTGTGCACATGTGGTTGATAACATTGGTATGAAGTCTGTTTAGGATATATAATAACATATATATGAATTTTATAGGTTTTTGAGAATAATGCATAGGACACTGGCAAAAAGGGTTTTCTGAGAGAGACAGTTGTGGTCCTCTATAAAGAAATTCTCAATGGCTGGTTCCTTAACCTCAAAAACTTCAGACAACTGTGTTTAGTTCCAGCCGTTTCCACTGGCAGCATGAAAAAGCTTGACCTCCAAAAGGGTCATACTTTTTTGGATGGTCCACTATGCATGATCTACAGATACTTCCATTATTAACCAACTGTGTTTAACATTATGGTTAAAGTTAGGGTTTGGAGTAGATGTAGGTTTAGCTTTGGGTTATGTTATAGTTTAGTTTCAGTTTAGGTTTCAGTTTAACTATAGATTTAAAAGAATCTTTTGCGCTGAAGTTCAGTTCATTTAACTGACGTTTGGTTGAATTTTACGTAAATATATACTCAACATGTCCAAAGCATCTATAGTGGGCAATCAAAATGAAGTATTACCCAAAAATACATATTTTGTTTATTTTTATAAGAATATATATATTAACAAACTAAAATATGGCATTTTAGGGCACAATTTGACATCAATATACAAAAAAATATTTTGTGTTTTGTCTTTTTTCCCTAATATATCAATAATTTTCAGCAAATAAACAAGCAAGTGTTCATCAAAGGGGTGCCCAAATTTGTGCCTACAGTTGTAATAGGGCTGCTCTGTACTGGAAAAAAAGTAAACATTGCAATGTTTTCGTTCTTTGTGGTATATCTTGTGATTTGAAGAAATACGGAAATAAAAAAAAATACAGAAATTAAAAAAAAATAAAAATACAGAAATTTACGGAATGACTTGAACATCTATGTTTGAATTGTTCTAGAACGATGGAGGTAAATTTGTTGGGAAGTAAATCTGCATAGAAAACAAAAAATAATCATAAAAAACTTTACTGCTACACAACTGGTTTCAACACACCAAGCACAACAGCAGGCAAGTGCTGTGCCTGCTCTTCCCTGCATATACAAGTTCACTCCTTAAACTGGAGTAAGTTATATGAGACAGACATCCCCTGCAGACTATCAGGGAAAATAAGAACAAGTCTTTTTGTTTCAAGCAGTAAAGAAGTTGTGGCATGATGTGTTTGATTGCATTTGCCTTACCTAAAATTGCACACCCCACAATGTGACTTCTGCACATGTGCACACTGCGATGACGATGCTGAAACGATACATTGTGCAGCCCTAGACTGTAATAACTGGAGTCCTGGAGTTTAAACCACTTTTAGAAATGAGTAGCGGACGAAGAACCGTGAAGAACCTCCACATGATGTAAAGGCTGCACACCAAATGAAAGGCTTTTGCTGGAACTGTACATTCAAAACCAAGAACCATTTAAGAGCCCTTACTTTGGGAAGCGTAGCTACTGAATTGTAAGTCTTAAGTTTAATGACTGTATTGAAGGCCTGTACTTTAGGTGGGCTGAGGGCGCAGGTTTGGAGCAGCACGCGCTCCAACCTGAGATATCTACTGTAAATATCCAACCCAGCGTTTTTCCCTGTTATGGGCTGAAAGGTCACTTTGGGGAAGGAGGATAATTGTTCACGTTGCTCGAGGGCGCTTGGTGCCCAGATAGGCTTAGCACGAACGAGAAACGTCTGTGGAAAAAATTCCAGCGATTCTCCTTGAGTTATCTATTAGAATCAGACAGTGATGGCTGGACGCAAAGTGCTGCTCGGCCAGGAGGTCTCACCATCTCCTCTACTGCACAGCTGCCTTCATCTTCGAGATTTTTCCAAGCATCTTTGGTACAGCAGTCAATTTCACAGCACCACACAGTCAAAAGCGCCAGCTTTGGCCAAGTACAAGTCCATCGCTGGACAAAATAAGGGAAAAGAAGAGAGCGCTTACCTTGCGGCTATTATCCTCAGCTCCAGCGCGCAGAAGCGAGCCACCTGTTTGAAAAGAAGCAGTTACAAAGAGGCACACGGAGTCATTTGCATCTCACTGGCCTGTCATGCAAATGACCAAGTGTTAAAAAGCACCAAAATAGCCGGCCTGCCCGTGACGCACTGAGAGAGGTTCAGGCGACTGATTGGCAGGTGAGCTTGTCCACACTTCTTTTAGGCTCTTCTCTCTCTCTCTCTCTCTCTCCCTCTGTCTCTCTCTATCTCTCACTCTCTCTCTCTCTCTCTCGGCCTGTCTCCATATCTACGGGCAACAATAACCTGGCAACCATTTACATGAAGCGCTTGATCCTGTGGCTGAAAGCACGCGGCCCACACTGGCCTCATTGTGTTACTTCCACTGGAGCCGAGCAGGAAAACTGACCACTCAGAGACACTCAGTCAGTATTTCAAGGTAGCATCACTGATATGCTGACCGCCGATTGCAAGTACTTTGAAAGGTAAAAGACCCCCGTGATTGAGAGCACCTAAATTAAAGCATGATTGTCTATTCAGTGCGAGGGTCAAAGTGCGGTTACATGAGCGAGGCAGCCAGCTCCGTGTCCTTCGTCGGCGAGATCACAGAAGAGCATCCTTTTGTGCTTTAGAAGAGACAAACACACTGTAGAACCGCACAGCGAGATGTGCTGTTTATTTGAAGTGTGTTAAGGAGAGCTCTTCAGCTTGATAAATCGCTGCCCACTGACGTTCAGCCGGCCGCCTGTGCTGTAAATGTAGGCACAAAAAAACTTGGAAAAGCCCTGCAGACAGTATTATGTTACTTTAAGGTCAACCCAAGACATAGTCGCCACATTAGACTGGAAAAGCAATAGGGCTGTGTATTGGCAAGAACCTGGCGATACAATACGTATCATGATACAGCGGTCATGATTCAATATATCGCGATATATTGCGATACTGCAAGCGGAGTGATATACTGTGATTTTTCAAATCCTACTATTAAATCACACCACTATATGACCAGGTTTGCCAATGCTTACAAAAGTATTGCGCCCTTGTGCTGCTTGTTAATGTTGGAGAGGAGCTGAAAATGGGTTACAACACTGCCATCTAGTGGTCAGAGGTTTAAACACAACACACAATGATTGACTGTCTGCCAGGAATCTGTGTATCGATACTGTATTTTTGAGAATCGATACAGTATCATTAAACAAAATATCCCGATATTTAATATTTTTGTTATTTTCAATATTTTCTTATACCCCTAAAAAGCAATTACTTTCTCGTTGCGTTGCATTGTCATGAGGAAGAAACTGAGGGAACTGTTAAGTGACCCAGTATCAATGCCGTAGTTAGGTGGTCTACATGTTAAAGGGAGAAACTATCTCCCATAGAAACCACTTTTCCCTGCTGCCTAAAATGCCTGGGATTCCAGCCTTGTTGCCTGATACAAGGTGACATCATCTTGTAACAAAATCCTTATTGCCAGCTTACGGGCAAGCTTGGCACAGCCTCACACAACACAGAAAAGGTTAAAACAGTAAAACATACGGCCATAAAAATGTCCTGCTCCAGTCTGGCTTGCGAAGATGGATCTACCGACTTTTCTATCTGATCTATCTGAAAGGAATTCAACTGGGCCTAATTAGGCTTACTTTAGTGTGTTGCAGCATTTTATGCATGTAAACGGTCTGCAAAGTTATTAAGCACAAAAAACGGCTCATTGGAATTCCAGCCCTTTTTCCCTGATACAAAGTGACATCATCTCGTAACAAACTCCTTATGGCCAGCCTACAGGCAAGCATGGCATGCCCTTACACATCACAGAAAGCGTTAAAACAATAAAACATACCACTATGAAATGTCCTGCTCCAGTATGGCTTACAAAAGTGGATCTACCGACTTGTTCAACCTGACAGGATCAGACTCTGGCTCAAACTGATACAACAAAACAGCCGTTGAGGCCTTGTCTTGAGTGCTGATCACTTTAGAGATGGAACTTGTACCAGGATGACCATTTATAATTGTGTTTTGGGAAACAGAAGCCTGCAAATCTGCTTTAGTAGACTCCAGAAATAAAATGATGAGCATAAAAGCTTTAAAACTTTTATTGAGAAAAAAATTATAAAAAATGTCTGATTGACATACACTATATGTCCAAAAGTATCCAGACAGTTCCTCTAATTACTGATTTCAGCTACTTTAAAGTACTGCTAAAATGTTCACACAGCTTACATAAACTTCTTAAAGATACATTGCCAGCAAAAAAAAGTCTGGAGCAGTAGCACATGAGCCTACAGTCACCACGCCTCAGCTAGAGGGGTATAAAACTACCCAGCCCTGGGCTATCAAGCAATATAATACAATATTGTTGCAATAATATTGTTTTTACATTATAATCTGCCTGTAATTAAAAAACGGCTTTCTAGAATTCAACAAAGAATGTTGGGTAAAACTGTGAAACCCATATTCTACATTGTATTGTAGAAATAACACAAAAGCTAATTGCTTTTTTTATAAGCTGATATTATATGGTCTTCACTGTGCTCCTGTTGAACGACTCTGATGAAGGTTATCTGACCTTTGTACCCTTTTTCTCTTTACTGTATTTCATGATGCGTGTGCCAACCTTATGCTAAGCTTGATCTGATTATTTAACAACAGCCAGATGGTCATACTGTAAATGCAAATAGAATTTTAAGCCACACAACAGATCTTTTCATCTGGTTACCTGGCAGATGGTGAGGAGAATAGTAACTTGATTCAGTACATTGTACATGAGTACAATTTCAAATATTAATAATATAATATATAATTTTTAAAAATCTTCACTGACCAAAAAAAAAAGGTATCATCTTTTTTGTGATTTTAAGCATTTGAGTTTGCAGCTGTCCTCCGCACTGTATAAAAATGTCAAGATGAATGGACTAACAGAAATGGTCCAAAATGGCTTGAGAGCATTATATATTTTTTTATGTATCCATAAAGGCACTCTCATATAACACGACGCTCATATATTTTAACACGAAATGCCCCATTACCTTTATTACTACTTTCCAAAACTCACAATAAGACGGCCTTCAAAGGCCAGACTCCACAGATTCTGAAAAGTTTGAACTGCACTCCTGATCTGTATTATAGCAAAGATGGAAAAACATTTTGTCACTGTTATATATTATATATGATTTATCTAAAAAAATTTTTTACTTTCCTCCATCATTTAAGCTCGGCGGATGTCTTTTACACTGTATAAAAACTTCAGGATGATTGGGCCAATAGAAATGCTCCAAAATGGCTTGAAAAAAAATCTCTTTACATTCTCTTGCATTGAGAGTAAGGACCGTTTTTGCCCTCTCCTGTAAAGTTACCATTTCAGAGATGCTTCTATGGACAGCGACGATATGTTAAACATCAAATCTGAAATGTTTGAGAGTTCATGGACCCCAGACGGTCACATTTTTTGGAAAGTTTTTGCCTTCTCCTGTTAAGATCCGGGTGGTTCTGTGTGGAGTGTGCATGTTCTCCCTGTGCTTGAGTGGGTTTCCTCCGGGTACTCCGGTTTCCTCCCACAGTCCAAACACTTGCATGTTAGATTGATCGGTCACTCTAAACTGCCTGTAGGTGTGAGTGTGTGCGTAAGTGTGTGTTGGCCATGCGATAGACTAGCGACCTGTCCATGGTGTACCCCATCTGCGCCCGATGACACTGGGATTGACTCCCCCCACCCCCTATGGATTTAATCATATCAGTCTGGGGCTTTCACACATGTGACTGCTAGATTGATAAGAGCCCATCATTATAAATATCCAACAGCAGCTCTGATAAAGAGTTAGCAAAAACAGGGCCACAGTGTCTGTACACCAGCAATGTGTTGTGAATAAAGTATTAGAGGAGTGTAAAAGAAATATAAACAAATACTGGATATAACACTTAACCTGTGCCAGTTGCTGTAAGGTCATTCTAATTTCCCAGATAAAGGATGGGAGCTCTGGGCAAAGCCACAGAAGACCTCATGAGGGTCCAGCAGGTAAAACCAACAAGCAGTTTCAATGCCTACCCACAGATAAAGTTAATACACACATCTGGAACAAAACCTTATATTTACAAAACGGTAGGAGGAATATTCTTCATTTTTGGTATACATTTATGAATTAGTTGTTAATTAAAGCAGTTAATTGAGTAGAATAAAATTAATATAAATATATGGGAACATAATTAACCTGTACCATTTGTTGGTACCATGGTTTATTTATTTTACTGTTTAATTTTAATGTTTAATGTTTGCTGTTATTTTATCTAAAATAATAATGTAATAAATATGACCATATTTAATAAATGAACAATCCCTGCTCATGTTCTAACAACCCCACAAACAGTGAATAAGTCTGCACAGGAAAGTCCTATAAACTATTTCTGTGAAATACTGGAGTCACTACGTGAACGTGTGCAGACTATCTGAATTAGCTCCCAGTGCACATATAACCGCCACATCACACGACTTCCACGTACCCCTCATTTACCTGTGCATTTGCTAAGCAAATGAGCAACGCTGCATGCTCAGGAAGGAAAAACAATAGTCACATGATAAGAGGCCCAAAGATGAGTGCTGACATGTAGGATGAAGATTACATCTTTGCAGCTGCAATTTTTTTTAAAGCCTACAAATCTTCATAGGTCAAAGGGCAAGACTAGTGTGAACACTTTCAGTGTAAAACTCATATGTTTAAAAAGTCATATATTCTTACAACTAAAAGTATCAGCAAATTTTCAAGGTCAGCGATGATGCTAGAGCCAACCATTGCCATTGCCGTGACCATCAGGGCCTCCTCCTCACCTGACACTAACCAGATCTCCTCTTCATTGGTGCCATCTGCTCCACCCTTAACTGCATCATTCAGATGTACCAGCATTAAGATATGATGGGACTGTTTCAGTTCACTTCCCGGTCCGGGTGGTTCTGTGTGGAGTGTGTATGTTCTCCCCGTGCTTGAGTGGGTTTCCTCCGGGTACTCCGGTTTTTTCCCACAGTACAAACACATGCATGTTAGAGTGACTGGTTTCTATGTTTGTTCTATGATTTCTATGATTTCCTTCTGTGTTATTTCCTTTATATTTATGCTCTATTGAACTTTTCTTATCACTAAACTGCTGTAAAGCTGCTTTGTGACGACATCAGTTGTTAAAAGCATAATACCCTCCATCAGTGAACATCCAGGGTATGGACATCGAGAGAGTGGACTCTTCTAAGTATCTGGGTGTTCACCTAAACAACATGCTGGAGAATGACTCCCACCCCATGCGTAAGACTCTGGCAGCACTCGGCAGCTCCTTCAGCGACAGGCTGCTTCACCCCAAGTGTGTGAAGGAGCGGTATCACAGGTCCTTCCTTCCTGCTGCTGTTAGACTGTACAACCAGCACTGATCCCAGCAGACCACATATGCACAGCAGACTATATACACACACACTTAACTCTACACACTTACAGAAAATTGAATTTTTTCAGTGTAACATAAAGCAATGTGCAATTATTTGTAAATACAATCTTATGAGCTTTTGACTTTTTTATTATTTATATTGTATAGACTGTATTGTTCATTCATCTTTTTTGTACTGAGTGCTTTGCTATCCCTTTGCTGCTGTAACACTGTGGGACTAATAAAGGATTATCTTATCTTATCTTATCTTACAAATAAATTTAATTTGATTTGATTTGAAGATGGATGGGTGGCCAACACACACTCACACCTACGGGCAATTTTGAGTCACTGATCAACCTAACATGACTTTGAAGTACCTGGAGGAAGCCCACTCAAACACTGGGAGATCATGTAAGCTCCACACAGAATGGCGCAGACCAGGAATCAAATCCTGGATTGTCTTGCTGTGAGGTGACAGTGCTAACTGCTCTGCCGCCACGCTTCCATATCTGCTTGTTTTAAGTTTCATCTTAGGTGTAGCTTAAAATACAACAAAAACATAAATAATAGATATCAATCAAATTATTTAAAAGCATAGCTCTGCACAGCAGCTCCAGTGTTTTCTGCCAATACAGGATTACGACCTTTTCCCCATTCTAAGCGTGTGAACTGATTGCTGGTCTCATAACAACTCTCACCATATGAGTGGGATTGTCCACCCAATATGTTTCCCCAGATAAATGGGATGGGAGCTCGGGGCAAAGCCACAGAAGCCCCCCTGAGGGTCCAGCAGGAAAAGCGGAAACTACCCGTTTCACTACCCACACACAGACAAAGTTAAACCAGCACAAACTCACGCTTGGAACAAAATCTCATACTTACAAAACGGTAACTTTATGGAAAAAAGGGAGAAAATTCATGAATTTGTTGTTAATGAATGCCTTTCTTTGGTAAGAGTTTTGGACCAATCCAATCCATTGATCCATTCATCATGAAATAGAGTGAAAACAAAAAAACCCATTTCTTTTAGTATAAAAATGACACAATTATTAAACAGATGGGAAATAAAATACACCAGTACCATTTGTTGGAAATGGCAGGTTCAGGCTGATGGGCTGAGAGCCAGACTCAGGGTAAGCGACGGTGCCTTGACTGCAAACCTCTGGATGGCAGGTCACATCAGAGCGTACGGAAGTATCTGAGGACTTGAGAAAATGTTTGAAAATTATATAAACAAGAGATTATAATATAATGTAGTTCACATGTAGCTCTGATTTGGGGGAATAAGCTCAGTGACTTCAAAGCAGTTACTTATATACACTGTACAGCCATAAGATTAAAACCACCTTCATGTATCTACACTCATTGTTAATGTTATCAGCTCCTCTGATCATACAGGAGCACTTTGTGGTTCTACACTTACAGACTGTAGTTCATCTGTTTCTCTATATACTGTGTTAGGCCCCTTTTACCCCCTTTTTTTAAAGATCAGCACCTCACAGGACCACCACAGAGCAGGTACTATTTGGGTGGTGGGTCATTCTCAGCACTGCAGTGACACTGACGTGGTGTTAGTGTGTGTCATGCTGGTATGAGTGGAACAGATACAGCAGTGCTGCTGGAGTTTGTCCATTTACCATCCACGCCTTGTTGGTTTACAGTGTAAATATGAAGTCAGACCGATCGCTCATCTGTTGCTGCACACTTTCTGTTGGTCACCCTCTGGACCTTCAGCTGGACGCTGCCCCAGGCTGTTGTTGGCTGTATATGTTTGGTTGGTGAACTATTCTCAGTGTAGCAGTGACTGAGGTGTTTAAACAGTGACTGTGTCTGATCCATTCACACCAGCACAACACACACTACCACACATTATCCACATCTGTTGAAGAACAGGGCACAAGTGGATTAACAAAGTATGCAGGGAATTAGATGAACTACAGTCTGTAGTGTAGAACTGGAAGGTGCTCCTATATAGTAAGTGTATGATTGGTGTATGTATATTATTGAAAGTGCAATAAAGAAAAATGTTATTTATTGTAATACAATTGTGTAACTATATATAAATAATTTACTGTGTAGCAACTTTTTGTATGATTAAATAATTCAGATATAAACAAAGTCATTCCTAGAGGGTAAATGTGAGATGCTCCATTCTGAAGAAACTTATCAAATTCTTCACAGTGGTGGTGATAGGAACCAGGCTCCCAAAGCATTTAATGCACTGACAAGCTCTCTCAGAGGAAGTACATTAAATAATTAAATAAAAGCACATGAATTGCAGAGACATACATGCAGTACGATGCGAGTACAGACCTTATTTGCTGTGTAAACAGAAATATAACAAAAACTTTTCCTTTAAGCCAATCTCAAAATACAAAGTTACAAAAGCACAGTTCACTGTTGTGCAAAATTAAAAAGAACTGAAATACAGACTTACATCAGAGCTGCATACGCATTTCTATTAGTAGTTTGTGCCAATGACTTCTCTTTGGCCCCAAGTGTGTGAGACAGTTTGATCTGTTCTGTCATTGGCGCTCTTAACGATTTGTGTATCATGAAAACTTGTGTATCATGGAAACTCCTACAGATCTACTACTTACCCCATTTCATTTATAAACATAATTCTTGAACGAACGGTCCACTGAAAAAGGTTTTATGGTTCTTTTGTGTGGCATTGTGCAAAGAAGCCCTTGTAGCAGGTCCAAAACAAACGAGAACTCTCTGCCACATGTGTTTGCACACAGAGGAATCTGCCCTCAGCAATGAACCCATCCGTCCAGTAAGCCACCCACATACTAGTGAACACACACACTAGGGGGCACTCTTGCTGGGCAGCCCTATCCACAGCGCGTGGTGAGCAGTTTGGGGTGCCTTTCTCCAGGTCAAGGGTGCTTGAGTCATGTCCCATCGGTTAAGGGGATCAAGCTGGCCTAACCTCCAGCCCATGACTGCCAGTTTAAAATGACCAGTGATTAAATACCTTGATGTCTGGTTTCTTTTACCACTGCAAAGAAATCTCAGTCACCGAGTGCCGCTACAACGTGCCATGTCCGACTGAACTAGGCAGAAATGTTGAAACAGTGTAATTCCCCTTTAATATGAATTTAAGCCACAGACTGCAGCAGGGGGTGCAAGAACATACCGGCGTGCTGGTGGACACTCGGTCCTCCAATGCATTGAGCTGTCTCTGAGTGTGCGCAGCTCTGCTGAGGGCGTCCTCCACGCTGCGACTGATGGTCTCCAACCTCTCCTTTAGTCTCGTCTGCCCTACAGTGAGCATCTCAGTGGCCTGAAGTGCGCTGGCCACCACCGCCTCCACCCGCCTGATCAACTCCAGAAGCTTCTCTCCAGCCACGCGGCAGACCTCCGCTTCTTCTCCACTCACATCTGCCGTTTGCTCTGTCTCCACGCCTATGTCTTTCTTCTCAGTCTCAGCCTGGCTTTGGGCGTCTCTGGTCTCCTGCTCTTTCTGAGAACATACAACAGATTTTATTTTGGATTTCTAGTCATCTATTCATGTTCACATACAGTGTAAAGGACAACTGCCGTTTTCAAAAGGAGCTAATATGGAGAGCAAATTTGTTTTGAGATGTTTGATATGGAGTGCCATCCTTCGCTTCACCAGTTTATATGAAGAGCATGTTCTGACTCTTTTAGAACAGCAGTGCGTGTCTGATTCTGGTGTTGTGAATCACCTCCAGATGGACAGCCTTCAACTGGGCCTCCAGGCTGCCAATGCGTTCCTGCATTTCTCCAGCAGCCTCCTGGGCCTCCCGCGCCGCCCGATTCCTCTCGCCCTCCACTCTCAGAGCTCTCCACCAGGTGACGGCTGCTGCTCTGCGCGCCTCCTGCGCCTGCCGTTTAGCTTCAGCCAGCCTGCGCTCCTGCTCCTCCCATGGAGCCCGCAGCAGCTCCAGCTCCTTAACTCTGCAACCACATCCATCCATCCATCCATTCATCCATATATATCCATCCATCCATATATATATATATATATATTACTTTCAATGTAAGTCAATGGAACCTGAATTTTCCAAGCTATTTTGGAGCACTTCTATTGGTCCATTCTTATATATATATAATATAAGAGACAGAGACAGAGAGAGCGAGAGAGAGCTTATGCTAACAATGCGCCATGAAATTCTGAACATAATAAATTTGTAGTAAATGTTGTAAAGAAGGAATTATTAGTCAAGACATGTTTTGTGTCCAAAATGTGCTTCTTTTACAAAGAATACTGTTTTCTATAAAACAGTAGCAGCTATCATGAAGCCCCTGTTGTAGATACTTTTGTCTGTTTTTCATTATGTCATACAAGACAACCCACTAGTCTGTTTGGTATCATGTAACACGAAATATGATTTATTTAAGTGTAAGATGATTTAATCACAATGCTATATAATTTTCATAGGCGTTCATTCACTGTTAGCTACATTAGCTTCGTAGCTCCAGTGCAAAACCAAAAACTCAAACATGTCTGGACTGTAGATCTAAATCTTCAATGACACATTTCAGTGACAAATGTCTTACATTGTCAGCAAGTGCTGTTTTGAGCTTGCCTGCTGTTGCTGGTCCTGCAAGAGAGCTCTCTCTAAAGTGTCAGCAGTAGAATTGCATACAGCATCCTGAAAGGCAGTTAATCAAACAACCGAGTGTTAAAGTGCAGCAATTCTTAAGTAAAACACACAAAGAACAAAGACATTCTTCTCTCTTCTAAGACAGAATGTTAAGAATGTCAGTGTAATCAGCTGAAAAGAAGAGTTCAGTCAACAAAAGCTAGTTAGTAAGTTAATAGTCAGTAATTACTTTGATGGTAAGGACACAATGTTAAACGGTACCTATTACCTTCCAGCAGAGGGGAACTCTCAGGGTCTTGTAGGTTTTCAGAGAAGACTTAATGATTTCTGGGAACTAGCAAATATCTGTAACTGTTATTAACCCTTTGATGCATAAGCTAAGCAAACCTCTTCTAATGCACAGCATGGGTCAAACTTGAGCCGTATTCATTTCCTATGATATTGTATGTATTGCTGAGAATCTCTTTGGTAAATCTATTAAAATCAGCTTATTTAATGTTTCATGTTTTCATAAAAGTCTTTTTTTGATTTGATTTGATTTAATAAAAAAAATCGAAATATGTTTCTGACTGCAAATGTTTACAAATGTCAACAGTTGCTATCAAACCCCATAGTGAACTCATAAGGGTCCATTTTGACTCATGTTGTGTGTTAGAAAGGCAGTGATCCAAAAATGTCCATCCATCCATCATCCTCCACTTTATCCCGCTAGTCGGGGTTACAGGGTAGCTGGTGCCAATTGCCACGTCAGTCCATCACATGGCCAACACACACTCACACCTACCGGCAATTAAGAGTAAGCGATCAACCTAACATGCATGTGTTTAGACTGTAGGAGGAAACTAGAGTACCCAGAGAGAACTCACTCAAGGGAACATGCAAACTCCACACAGAACAGCCCGGACTGGGAATCAAACCCAGATCATCTTGCTAGAGTGCTAAATCTTGGTGGCACGGAGGTCGCCTCAGGATGATCCGGTTTACACTACTGTTTTTGTGTACTGCCGTGGATGTTCATGCTTTACTCTTAGTGTCCAAGTCCTATTTCTTAAAGAAGCAATATGTAACATGACATAAACTGTTATATACTACACAAAAATTTATACTACACTCACTCATTGTCCCTCTTCATTCCTCATCTTGTTTGTTTACCAGTGTAGCAGAACTGTTGCAAGTTCCACATTGAACTTCATCCCTCCAATTGTGGAAACAGCACCAATGTCAACTCGTATTATTCTGCTGCTATTGTTGTCACTTGTTTTCTTTGTTTTTTGTTTTGTCTTCGTGCTAAGAGCAGGTGTGCTTCAGTGGGAGTGAAATTTAATAGATATCTCTGCAACATCGGTATTTCTTCACATTCTGTTCATAATTTGAGTTGATTTTAGAACGTTTTAAACAAAATAAAACAAAAAATACATACATAAATATATAAATCTTACATCATCTTACACAGCTCCTTTAAATGTGCAAGACCACATTAAACGTACGCTACATGCCCCCTTTACCAAAGTTACAGCCCATTGTAGGGCCATACCAGAACAGAGAATACTGCATCGTGGCAGCACTGAGCTAAGCTTCTTTCCTGCAGTGTTTGGTGATGTTTTCACATATTGTTTCAATAAATAACAGAAAAGAATATTATTAACATTATAGGAACATTAGCAGCTTTGTGTCCCACCAGAATAAAATAAATATCTGCACATTTAAAAAGAAAGTCAGCTCCTATACACTCAGAAATAGCTATGCTACTGTGCAAAACCACAAACCTGTAAGTGAGGACTAGTAAGTAGGAAGTGACAGTTAAATCAACCACTTTTCTATTTTCATTCATTACACTGCATATCAGCACACTCCAAAGACAACTATCTCCAAAATGGCAACTTTACAGGAGAGACCAAAAACTGTCTTTACTTTCAATATAAGTCAATGGAACCAGAAATCTTTCCAAGCTATTTTAGAGCATTTCTACTGGTCCGATTATTATAAAACTTTCACACAATGTAAACACCAGCTGTCGAGTTCAAATCATGTAGAAAAAATAAAATCGACCAAAATGAAGATACTATTTGAAGGACAGTGACAATATGTTACAGTGGCATGAATCAATACTGTTAGACAATATTCCAGATGAGCTCACAACGGTTCTCCAGCTGACCACTGTTGTGGAGCTTTTTTGGGGGGGGTAAGACAGAAAAAAAACTGATAATAATAACAGTTATTAATGATAACAAACAATTAGGAAAAGACTATTAAATCAACCACTTTTCAATGTGATTCAAAGATGGTGAAACCAAATTCATAAGAATTTACCCCTCTAGACCCTTTGGAATCCTGAATAGATCACTGACTGTGAATTCCAGCCATAGTCTAACTAGGTTTCAGTCAAGTACTGTAAATCTACAACACACAGGCCTAGATACGATCAGCCGCCTTCTGTTTATTGTTAGCCACATTATCATGTTTGGTTAGTATATTTCTTTAAATGTGTGAGACAAATATCTGTAATCATGTAATGTGCAGGTAGAAGCTGCTGGGGCTCCTGCCCACTCACCCTCTCAGAGATATGCACTTGAAACAGCTGTTTGAGGTCTGCAGACTTGATCTTATGGATGAGATTCTGGATATCTCCTCTTGGAGAGGGAGGAAGCAGAATCTCAGGCATGGAGCTGCACGTCTCCTCCGTAACTATCCTCTGCTGGAAGAGAGAACTGCAGTTTAGCCCACTTTAGACTCTTTATGCTAAAAATTCCTCACGTTCACAGCAATTTATTTTGTCAGTCCGACACTATAATGTGGCTAGGCATAGCACGCTACTCGTCCAAAAGTTTGCAGACACCAAATTTCCTCTGAAATCAAGGTTATCAATAGGGACTCTACTAGTCTGGCTTTACACTGAATATTGGGAAATTGCATTCAGCTACAAGTGCATTAGTGAGGTCAGGTGCCAAAATTGGAGTATTAGTTAGATCCAGATCATCTGTAACATATTACGTGATTATTTGACAAGTTCACTGCGGCACAGCCCAGCACTGTTGCCAACTCTTCAGTAAGGAAAGTAGCTATTGGCTGTTGTAGATGTTGCTAGAAGTCGCTAAATGAAGTAATCGCCTAATATGTATAACGGTTTATTTGCGTTTATTTGAAGGAATAACGTTGTGGGAGAGTAAAAAGTGAGTAAAAACACCCAAAATATGTTATAACTACAAATAAACTCTGAATAAATGAACTTCTGTCGATTCTTTTTTTGTTGCCTTTGAAATCAGCTGTGTCACACTGAAGAATTTCCCTCCGGGATCAATAAAGTATCTACCATCTAAGGCACATTAATATTTACATCCTGCTCTGTAAATAGGGGGCGGAGTCAGCGGCGGCTTTGGGCATGCGCAGTGAGTGTAGGGGGTTGTGGAGTGGTGAGGGTCTGCTCTGACTGTGAGACTGAGAACTGTGAGTGTAGTGGGTCGTGGAGTGGTGAGGGTCTGCTCTGACTGTGAGACTGAGCACTGTGAGTGTAGTGGGTCGTGGAATGGTGAGGGTCTGCTCTGACTGTGAGACTGAGCACTGTGAGTGTAGTGGGTCGTGGAGTGGTGAGGGTCTGCTCTGACTGTAAGACTGAGAACTGTGAGTGTAGTGGGTCGTGGAGTGGTGAGGGTCTGCTGTGACTGTGAGACTGTGTGAGTGTAGTGGGTCGTGGAGTGGTGAGGGTCTGCTCTGACTGTGAGACTGAGCACTGTGAGTGTAGTGGGTCGTGGAGTGGTGAGGGTCTGCTCTGACTATGAGACTGAACACTGTGAGTGTTGTGGGGCGGGCCTCACGGCGGCCCCCTGCTGCTCGCTGAGAACAGTAACTGAAGATCATGTGTGTTCACCTCAGAGTCTCCAAAAGTCTCGAATAACACCAGAAACAGTCGCTAGATTTGTCCCTAGTCTCTTTAAAAAAAAAAAGTCACTAGAGGGTCTGAAAAGTCGCTAAGCTGGCAACACTGCAGCCCAGTGCTGGGGGTTTTATGCCTCTCTAACCACAAGGCATTACACATTGCTATGCTTCCCTCTGGAGATTATAGAAGCTGCTTGTCTGTCAGCAATGGGAGCACCTTATAGTATGTGTGTTCACTAATTAGAAGGTGTGTCTGTGTTAAGCTACCGTGTATGCGCACGTGTAATGCATTACCGGCTGAGCCTCCAGTATCTCGTGGTGTAGGGAGTAATGGTTAGGGATGGCACCTCTCCTCACGCCAGGAGGACTGAAAGCACACTTATCAAACCTGCCATAAAGCAGCAAACCAGAATTCAGCATGTCGCATAGGGGTCCTGACATTTATCCAGAACAGGCCATTAAAACTGGCAAATCGCTGCCATTTACCTCAAGAGTGCTTGCTGCGAGTGCTCTTGTAACCTCATCAAGTCAGATTGCAGACTCTTCAGTGGCAGAAGAATAAAAGTGGTTCAAAAATGTTTATATGTGACAAACAAACTCTTTCTGACTTTTTTTAGTGAATGACTCAGACACTGCATTAACAGTAGCCTCATTAAGAGTTTGTAATAGGAGCATAGGGAATGTAGTACCTCAATGATTTTGTGGTGCTCAAGATATGTGTCTTTCAGCTTCTGCAGTGCAATGTTCTTCTGCAAAAGAGATGAAACAAGAACGAGGAATGAATAATCAAAAACACAAGGAGTTATCAGCTCACCTCTGTCTCACTGTCATGTGCACAAGTTTGGATGTCCCCTGCTGCGAAACTGCTGTTGACACATTTTGCTTCAATTATTAGTACACCAAATTTTGGAACATGTTGGAAAAACATTATATATATTATATGACATCTAGAAAATCAACAAAACATGTCATGGCCAGGAATGGACAGCAGCTACATGGACTAGGAGACTCAATAAGGTGCTGGTAGGTTGTCACAGATATTTTCTGACTTCAGTGCTTCCCACAGCTGCTGGAGGGAGCGTGGAGGAGGATCCATAGAACGAACATGACGATTGAGGTAGTCCCACAGATGCTCAATTGGGTTCAAGTCTGGAGAATCAGGGGTCCAGGGTAGAACTTGGAAGTCTTGGTCAGCTCTTCCAACCAATGTGGGACATTTCTAGTCGTGTGATGTGTCTCATTGTCTTGCTGGAAGATCCTATCCACCCCAGCGAAGACAGTCAGCATGTAAATGTATGTGATCTGCAAGGATGGATTCACAACCAAATTGGTTGAGAGTGTCTTCCAAGTGGATGTGTGGGTCCAGAGAATGACATGAAAACATTCCCCTGCACTGCCACTGAAAGTGCAGTACTAATGAAGGTCCCCTAATTTCAGAGTCTCTTATCCCCGGCCTCACTCCAGTATAAATGAAGAGCTTAACATGAGCATTTGATTGTAAAAAAAACTAGAAAAAAGCATTTCCTGAAGGAAACACTTAATGGTAATAAAGGACTGTGGGAGGATATGTCTGAGGATTAATGTTTGGGGATCTTCCCTGAGTGAGTACAAGCAGATTGGTGGCTGTAGGTTAAACGAAACTGTAGTGTTTGGTTTCAAACAAAAATGAATGGGATCCTATGGGAGGAACGAGAGATGAATAAATGACAAATAGATGAGTGCAGGTCAGTATGTCTGTGGACTGATGCTTGGAGATCTGTCATAAAAGAGTACATGCAGTTTGGAGGCTGCAGCTTAAATGAAACCATGCAATTTGGGTGTGACCGAAAATGAATAAGACTCTATGGGGGAAAAGAGGGAGGAAAAAAAATGACAAACAGATGAGTGCGGTCGAATCAACACTGCAGTCATGGTCAGGGTCCGCATTGAATCAGTGTATGTGAAACGTGTCTGTTGGCCAAGCAGAAGTAGATTGGCGTGCACTTTTCTATTCTATTCATTCTCTATGGGAAAAAAATACAGAAAAAATCTGTTTTATTCTGGAATCCATTCATTCAATCAAAAAGCTGCATACATGCCTGAATCACACAATCAGAATGGACAAACTGGAGATGGAATGAGGTTGATATCTCAAAAACTGTGGGACAAGTTACACAGCAAAGATCTGGCAGGTAAAAATGAATAACAATATAATTGCGCTTCCATAATTACATGCGGTAGTTTAACTATAGAGAAAATGATCAATTAGATTTCTTTACAGCAGTGATAGGAAGCAGGGATCAGGATATCTACAGTGAAGTCTCCAAAACAACCAATGAACAAACACATCTGAAGTTTTATATGTAACAATGACGGTTATATGTATATGGAATATAATATAATATGCTTTTTAGGTGCTATTGTGACCTACAAATGCTTCAGACATCTGGTTCCTGTCTCCACCACAGCGAATTCTGGCTCAGTCATTTTTATCCAGAATTGAGCATTTCTCATCAAACCACTTTGAATAAAGCAGCTGAATTCACTTTAGCACACACTTCCTATTTCCTCATTTATTTGAATATTTCTGAAATAATGGAAATATCCATTATCTTCTTCTTTATTCAACTAGTTGGGGGCTGAAGGCAGGGTACACCATGGACAGGTCACCAGTCCATTGTATAGCTAGCACATACTCACACCTTTGGGCAATTTAGAGTGACCAATCAACCTAACATGCATGTCTTAGTACTGTGGGAGGAAACCAAAGTACGCGGAGGAAACCCACAAGCTCCACACAGACTGGCCCAGAACAGGAATCCAACCCAGGTCATCTTGCCGTGAGGTGACAGTGCTAACCACTACACCACCATGCTCAAAATACAAAACACTAAACTACACACGTCTCCACTGCTGTAACTTAATAATGGCCATTTAAAATACAGAAACATTAAATGCTTTTACATATTACATGATAAAGCGCATATATGTGTCTCACCTTAGTAATTTCCCTCTCTTTCACTGCCAGCAACACACGAGTTTCCTCCAGTTCCTCCTGCACGCAGTCGAGATCAATAGTAGGCGATAGGTTACATGCAGATTACATCTAGATTACATCCACCAAACATAAACAGCATGTTGAGCTCAGAGGAGCGCTCTCACCCTGAGGTCTGTGTTGGCTCTTTTAAGTTTGCTCAGCAGGTCTTCAGCGCAGTTCCGCTCAAACACCAGCTTTTCATTCTGTTGAAAGAAAAGCATCAGAGGAAACTCCCACAAGACTACATTCAGTAGTAAGTGTTGCTTCAAGAAAAGTTACCTTTTCTTCGAGGACCTTGATATGGGCCTTCAAGTGTTCACTCTCCTTCGCCTACAACATACAACACATCATCATGTAAATACTATATCAGTGCTGGTACATTCCATTACACTCCAAAGAAAAAAAGGTATCTCCAAAACAGCAACTTTACAGGAGAGGTCTTTACTTTTAGTGCAAGTCAGTGGAACCAGAAATTTTTCCAAGGTATTTTGGAGCATTTCTATTGGTCTGTTCATTATGAAACTTCCATACAATGTAAACAGCTGCTGTCAAGTTCAACTTATAAAAAAAGAAAAACTTAGTCAACCGAAATGGAGATTTTTATTGGGACAGCCACGATATGTTACAGTGGTTCTCCAGCTGATCACTGCTGTGGAACTTGGGGGGTCTGATAGAAAGACAGTTCTTCTTGGCTCTGAATCTTAAAGGTCCAAAAATCATGGAAAACCAACTTTTGCCCATATTTATTTTAAACAGAGTTTAAAGAATGATGAACACGATCCTAAAGTTACAACACAGACCATGCAGTACATAAACTGCCAAAATTGGCAATCCAATTGTTTGTGATGTCACAAAACCTAAAGAAAGTAAACATTCGTCCAAATAAATATTCAGCCTGTAACATTTTAGGTTCTGAAGTTATAAGCAGTATTGAGCAGGCAGGGCTGCTTTTTAAATGAAGCACAACACAGGGCTGCCAATCAGGACAGAGCTCGTTTGCATATCGTCACTGTCCTATGAAAATGATGTATTTAATTTTTGTTGATTTTTTAGTTTTTTAATTTAAGTTTTTTACATCATTTAAAAATGCCAATGGCTGTTTACACTGTATGGAAATTTCATGACTAATGGACCAATAGAAATGCTTTAAAATAGCTTGGAATAAATTCTGGTTTCATTCAATGGTTTTGGTCTCTCCTGTAAAGCTGCAGTTTTGGAGATACTTGTTTTTCATTGGACAGTGACAATATACAGTCCATGTACCAGTTTTAGAGTCAGAATAACAAAAATAGTCTGTTACTATTAAGGCAGACCCTCACCAGTCTGTGATGACCTCCACAGAACTTTTCAGGCTTTAAGCAGCTCCAAAAGCAAGAATGAAAGTATTAAGAAGTCTTGTTTGGGAGTGTGACTGACCAGTGCATGGCTGTTGGCCTGGGCTTTGGTGGCTCTGTCTTGGCTTTCCCTCAGCGCTCTCCTGGCTTCGTCCAGCTCCTCAGACAGAGAACGAGCTCGCACTACACACAGCTGAGCGCTGGTGATGTTAAACACACAGACGCGGATACTGTTATGTATTCAATATTTCAAACACATTGAGCATCATTTCGAAATATATGCTATAAACACTGACGTACTGCAGGATACACTGCCTACATACAAGCAGTCTACAACTTTCCACCAGTGCCTGGAACTGCACTGAAAGGATGGGCCACCATTCTTCTGAAAGATATTCGCTCAGCAGGAGTTTATTCATTGTAAAGTACAGAGAAGCACATAGTTATTTACCTGATTCAAATCCACTTGTCAGTTCCACAACAATAAAATACATTACACCAGCAAAATTGATGCCAAAGGTATGCGAGGTTGACGGCTATAATGTTGTCGATGTGACGGATTTCTTTTCTTTGGAACCAGAGAAAAATTCAATTGTACATTCAAAGCATTTTTTCTCAGTGTAGAATCGTGACAAGCAGAACTAAGACTAAGACTTCAACTTTGGAAGTGTTTACAAGAAGCATGGAAATCACGGAAATCATGAAAATCATGGAAAACCAACCTTTTCTCACATTTTCTGAGTTTAAAGAATGATGTACACAAAGCCAAAGTTTGAAATCTTGTACTGCACAGTCCATGCAGTACATAAGTTCCCTAAAGCCTGTTTCCAGTTATTTGTGATGTCACAAACCCAAAAAGAAGTAAACATATCTAAATATTCGACCTGTAACACTTTAGATTCACCCTAAAGTTAGAAGCAGTATTGAGCAGACTGGATTGCTTTTTAAATAAAGCACAACACAGAGCTGCCAATCAGAACAGAGCTCATTTGCATATTGCCGCTGTCTAATGAAAAACAAATATTTCCAAAATTTTACAAGTGAGACTCTACTTTCATTGTAAGTCAATGGAATATTTGGAGCATTTCTATTGGTCCATTCATCATGAAACTGTCATACAATGTAAGAGTTTGAATGATGTAGAAATCCTAAAATTGACAAAAATGGAGATCAATGTTTTTCATTGGTCAGCGACGCTATATAGACATGTATCAGTTTCAGACTCAGAATAATAAAAAGAGCCTGTTCAGTTCAGCGCGACAAAGAAAAAGCATAAACACGTTTTTAGTTTAGAAAAAATAATAAAATGCTGGTCAAATCTGATGTTATAATTAGTTGCTGAGGCTTCTGAGCTATTTTGTATTACCCTCGTTTTCAGATTTCTGTGAAATGAACTGTAAATGAAAGTGTCACATCTATCAGCACATATATGATGAGTTGGTGATTTTATTATTGGTCCTTTATTAAAGTTTTACAAAGCTGTCTCACTTACTTCTATGCCTGACACACCTGATTAAGGCCTCAAATATCAGCTGGTGACCTGGATCAGCTGTGTTTATCTAAACTATTACCTATAAGCTGATTCCACTAAACAAGATATTCCACATTACATGGTACTGTTTTCAGAAAACTTATAATTATACATGTAAAATCTGGATTATATACATATGTAACCAAAAACTATATTATTTTCTTTGGTGGAATAATTTCCTGACTAAACCAGACTAACATTAATGTTAGACGGTAAGGCTGTGTCCCAAATAGCACCCTCTGGAACATTACATACTGCACTACTGAAAGCACTTCTAACGCTGGTGTCTGCAGTTTGAGACGTGGCCATAGAGTAATGTAACTTTATGTTTCAGAGTATTTTGTGACAAAAGTTAATATAAACGTTAGCTAACCCAACCCCTACTAGTCTGTTACCATAACAACACATTATACTAAAGCTGTAGTATTGCAGTATGTATGGTCATCATTGCTATTCACTGCTTTCATCACTGATCTCTTGTTTAAAGCTGGCACGAGCTACCCGACACTCCAGCGTGGCGAGAGCTCAGGTCAGTGAAGCTGCTGACTGCAGGATATTTCTGAACAGGTATCTCAACACAAGTCTTAACAAAGTGAAAGACCCAGACCACCTGACAACCAGCGCCCATTGCTAACAACAAACACAGCACGTGAATTGTGAAGGCTGCCAAAACACACAAACAAAAAATAATAATAAAAAATCAAACAGTTTCCGCTTTTCTGTGGTTTAATTTATGGATGGGACAAATCTACCCGTTTCTAATATTGAGTGGAACAGGTTACACAAGAGTACACAAGTACATGTGGGACAATGAGAGCCCACCTGGCCAGTTTGCTGCGCAGCTCTGACACCTCCAGAGTCAGCTGAAGGTTTGCTTCTTCACACTGAGACACGGTCTTCAACAGGCTGCTGTTCTGCCCACTCAGTCTGTGCTGAGCGTGCTTCAGCTCCGCCACCAGGCCCAACAAATCACTCGACTCACTGGAGCCAAGCAAAAAGAGCAGCCACAGTGCAGCACATGTACACAGCTAACATTTATCATGCTTAACGAGTAAAACCAGAAAAGCCTTAGAAAATGAAATGCCTCCTCTTACCAGTGACATTCAGCTCGGTCTGTGAAAGTAGTTTCAGTCAGTGAGGAAGAGTATTCAGTCCCTTTGAATAAACAGCAAAATCATTCATATGGTCTAAAAGCAATTCGTATGTATTAGAATGATCTAATACTCACTGTTCCCAGCTGCTCTGCACAGATCTGACCCTGATGTCTGGTAGGTGTCGTCAGATAATCTGCAAATAAACAGTAACGTCCAGTCCAACACTAGCAAACACAGCTATTAATATAAACATTGTATCCCAACACCATCCTACCACCACCATGTTTCACTGCTGGCATTGTATCCTTTTCATGGAATGCTATTTTATCTTTACACCAAATGTAATAAATGTAATTTCATTCTTCACTGTATAAAATGATAACTCATACAGTTATAAGACTTTGCCTTATATTAACATATTTATGTGACAAATATGCACAAAAAGAAAAAAATGGGGCAAATACTGTACTTTTCAGTGTCACTGTATATTTTTCTTGCCACAAAAAGTAGTATGCAAATAAATTAGAATATAATACAGAAACATTACTCAGAGCAAGATTAAGAAGCACTGCCATGGCGCAAAATATAAACACAGGACTTAGCCAACCTTTTCAGTACTGGCAATTAATTACAATGACACAGGATCTGGCCAGTTGCTTTCTTGGTATCTACAGTTTTCTCCTTTCATTTTACACCAGAACTACAAGGCTAATCTTGAAACTTGACTGTTAGAGCTGAACCTTCAGTAAAAAGTCAAAAACCTCCCTCTGTTAGCCCCCCTATGAGATTCTAGTAGTATCTTCCACTTTGTCCTGCCAGTCTGGGTCAAGGAGGGGCTAGAGCCAGTCCCGTCATTGGACAAAGGTTGGGTATGGCATGGACAGGTCGCCAGTGCATCGCATGGCCAACACACACTCACGCACACTCTCACACCTACAGGAAATTTAGAGTGACCGATCAACCCAACATGCATGTGTTTGGACTGTGGGAGGAAACCGGAGTACCAGGAGGAAACCTACTCAAGCACAAGGAGAAAATGCAGATCCCAGATTGTCTTGCTGTGAGGCGACAGTGCTAACCAATAATTATACTCTTATTCTCATATCTAAGAGTTCCAGGAGGCCCAGAGGGAAGATTTATTTGAACACTTAAAGAATCTGCAGAGAACTGAGCCGACTGAACCAGAAAGAAGAACAGGACATTCCAGAGTCTCCAAACCATCAAAAACAGACACGCCATGCAGTTTTTAGTTTGTCTGGTTGACCTATAGACCTCCATTATATTAGTTTGGACCTCCACTGCAAAAGTACAGAAGCAGACTTTGGATACCAAGCCTATCTCTGATTTACTACTGTTGGGATGAAGGAATAAACTGTGTGAATATAATCCTGCCTGGCACATTTGGTTCTAAGAAGAAAGCACACATTGAATACATATCAGTGTTCAACACAAGAATCAATTTGTCAGCATCTCTCACCCGTCCTGGCTACACTGAGCAATCCACTTCCTCATAGTGGTGTGGAAGGCGTCTCTGCTGACGAGTGCGTCCTGGTTCTCCGGGTCCAGCATACGCTGCAGAACGGTCAGCTTGTCCTGGCCGTGGCTGTGGCCTGTCATGGCCTGTAGATATTGCACCACAGTGGAGGCCAGGACCTCACCTGTTGGTAAGAGTTATCACTGAGGTCTGCTTACAACAGCTAACAGCTCATTCTCTTTAGCACTGAAAGAGGAGACCCTACCTTGGCCTGCAGTATCGCATGCCTCGAAAGTAATATTCAGCAGCTCTTCTTCTGAAAAGACATTCACGTCATGCTCACACAAATCCCTGCTGTCAGGCCTGAAGGCTGGAACAATGAAGAAGCAGCACGCTAGTCACTGTAATCGTGTCTGTAAATGCAAATGTAGCATATAAAAGCTCTGCCTAAACAGCCTTACTTTCACTGAAGTCAGGCATCTGGGGGGGCTCAATGGAGCAGGTTCCAGAGTCGACAGAGAGGCTTGGAGCACTGTAGCCATGGTGGTCACTTTTCTGTGCCTTGGACTGGTGAGACAGAGAGGTGGACTCACTGTCCTCAGCAAAATCCCCAGGAAAACTTTGGCCCCCATTATAGTTTACCGAGGCCATTGCCACTGAGGAGCCATGAGGAAAGAAAGCAACATGTACTATGAATGCACAACACCGTACACCATTGCTCCGACATACTGACCAATTATATGGTCACTGTACAAAGAAAAATCTCCAAAATGGCAACTTTACAAGAGAGGACAAAACAGTCTTAACTTTCAATGTAAGTTAATGGAACCTGAATCTTTCCTAAGCTATTTTGTAGAATTTTTATTGGTCCATTCATCAAGACGTTGTCACACAAAGGAAACAGCAGCTGCTACATTCAAATCATGTTGAATAATTGAGATACTTATTTTTCGTTGGACAGTGATGAAATACTAATATCAATAAATCACTTTCTTATTTAATTACTGTACTGTACAAACGTTTTAGTCCATGAGGACATTATATATTTAAAAATGTTTTTTTCTCAGCAAAACACTTTATTTTTGAAATATTAAACTAGTATTAATAGAGTAGATAAGGGTTTAACATATCTCAAAAATGCCAACTTTACAGGAGAGGACAGTCTTAACTTTCAACGTAAGTAAGAAAACCAGGTTTTTTTGTAGCATTTCTATTGGTCCATTAAATTTTTACCCAATGTGAATGGCATCTATTAAAATGATCTAAAAAAAAATACAAAAATGGAGATACATGTTTTTATTTAACCCTTTCCAAGCTTTTCCTTCCTTATAACCAGTGTTATTTACAGTTCTCATCTAATACCTGCTTTGACTGCTCAGTACTTCATTAAGCTAAAACAAGATTGCTGCTGAAGGAACTAAATACATTCATACAATGTCTGAGGCGTCCAGGAGAAATCTGGAACTACACTTTGTTCTTCAAACTGGAGCTCAAGATATGATCTACTTCTTTCACAATAAGGTGTTTATGTGACTTTCTATTGAATGTATGATTATTTACATCTGTTCTAATGATATCTGGTGCTTTCATCAGTGAAAATAGACTTATTGATAAGATAAAGGCTTACTACCAGCGTATAGTTGCCTAAGACATTTTCACTGTAATGTATGTTGTTAATATATTCCAGCATATTGTTAAAGTTGTAATATTCTAATAGCGTCTTTGGTCTTAAAATCTGGAAAATAAAGCTTACGTATTAGTTCAAACTGCTTTCCCACTCTAAGTATTCTGAGCATAGCTATTTATTGACAATGTTATGATCTATTTAACCCTAAAGCATAACTCAGTAATCTATCCATTATGGTCACAGGAGGGCTGGAGCCAATCCCAGTGTTATCGGCTAAGGCAGTATACACCGTGGACTGTTCGCCAGTCCATCGCATGGCCAACATTTACTCACACCTACAGGCAATTTAGAGTGACCGATCAACCTGACTGCATGTCTTTGGACTGTGGGAGGAAACCGGAGTACCTGGAGGACACCCACTCCCATGCACACTACACACACCGGACCGTCTTGCTATGAGGCCACAGTGCTAACCACTACACCACCATGCCGCCTATTAATATTATGTACTAATATTAATTAAATATGTAAAAAATCACAAGATAGGGTATTTTCTATTGTTTGGTGACCCAAAAGAAACCCAGTCTCTAATTTCAGTTTCAGTGTTTTTAAAAATCTTTTTGCTTCTGTTTGAACTGAAGTTTGGATTTTGGAATTTGGATTTATCATGAGTTTAATTTACAAAATGTAATTACAAAAAAATGCTCTCTTACATTTTCATGTTCAGTCAATAAATGTAGCCTCATTTTAGTGACACCTGGTGAGTAGTTAGATAATTTTTTTCATTAAATGTGTCCAAAGTCTGGAAATCAGTGCGTAATCTTAAGAATTGTCAACAAATAAAAATACAAATAAAATCAAATAATGGTTTTATGCATGTGCAGTTGTTCAAAACTGTTTGTTAGTCATGAACTGACTATTGTTTTTGAGTTCTGCTCAAAGTTAGCTAAAATTTTCAGTACTGACACAATCACCACTTGGTAGTGACGTTCAGCCATTACTCTGAATTAAAACATCAGTTTTAATTCATTAAAGAACACGAGAGACCGGCGTTTTAAAGTCTGGGTCAGTTAAAGTCTGAAATGAGGTTTCAGCTCTGACTTTAAACCAGTTCTGTAGAATAGTGTATTATATGCATAGATAATTTTATAATTAACTACAATTAATATAAAACGTGGTCTGTACCAAAATTATATCACATGTTAAACTTAATTTTTTTCAATATGCCAATAAATCCCTGTAGAACACAGATTCCCAACCCTGGTCCTGGAGTACTCTGCAGTATCCCTGTCCTGTACATTTTAGTGTCTTTCCTGCTAATGGTCTTTTGGAGCATTTCTATTGGTTCATCCCTTGTGAATTTATCACACAATGTAAACAGCAAAACATTTCTTTAGTCAAAGGTTTTTCTGCTTCAGTCAGAACCACCATGAGTAAGTATTGTTTAGGTAGTGGATAAATCTCAGCACTGCAGTGACACTGATGTGGTGGTGGTGTGTTAGTGTGTGTTGTGCTGGAATGAGTGGATCAGACACAGCAGTGCTGCTGGAGTTTAAAGCAATGTTTTTACTTGCTGTCCACTCTATTAGACACTCCTACCTTCTTGGTCTACCCTGCAAATGTAAAGTCAGAGCTGATAACTCACAGGTTACAGCACAGTTTATGTTCTCTAGTCCTTAATCAGTGGTTTTAGGATGCTGCTCACAGGACACTGTTGGCTGGACATTTGTGGTTGGTGGACTGTTCTCAGTCCAGCAGTGACACTGAGGTGTTTAAACACTTCAGCAGCACTGCTGTGTCTGATCCACTCATACTAGCACAACACACAATAACACACCATCACCACATCAGTGTCACTGCAGTGCTGAGAATGATCCACCAATCAAATTATACCTGCTCAGTGGGGGTCTTGTGGGGGGGCCTTACCACTGAAGAACAGGTTGAAAGGGGGTTAATAAAGTATGCATAGAAACAGATGGACTATCATGCAGACAATTAAAAATTATTACAATAAATTCAGAATTCAGACAAAGATGCAGATCACAAAGATTTGTTTATATATATATATATATATATATATATATATATATATATATATATATATATATATATATATATATATATATATATATATATATATATATAACCTATTCCATATATTCCATATCCTACAACAAGGTAGAACATTTATCTATCTATCTATCTATCTATATATATATATACCAAACACTGACACATACGCTGACACGCCGTCCTTCAGGCCACTATTATATCTATAAAGAACAAAGATACAGACACATACCTTTCCGTTGATTACTATCCTTTCAAAACCTCCATTCTGTCTACTGCACTGCACCCTGGCCGGACACCAAGTCTCTACATATAGGAAGCATATTCTCACTGCTCGCTGATGGTTGCACTGTGGTGTAGCTACAGTGTGAGCAGCATCCTGTTGTTGTCCATAGCTGACTCTGCTGTTCAAATAGAAACCCCTTCAAAGCTGATCTTGAGAAAGGCTTTGTCTGTTTTCATCTCAGTACAGACACTGCCACACATCAAATCCAGCTGACATGGCTACCCCCCACCCCCACCTCCACCCCCCAACCCACTTATTTCGCTGCCTGTGTACTCGTAACAGGACACAATGTTGTAATGGACCGTTTTAATTAACATTCTGCAGTTTTCCATATCAAATGATTCAGCTAGGCTGATGCTCCTCGCTAATCGAGCCTCCCACTCGCTTCCCCCATCTCTTTAGGCTCAGAGGCATAACCAAACTCCAAAGAATTTTTACAGGGCTACTCCGAAATTCATTGACTGCACAGACTCAAAAGTTTATTTCCTTCTTATCATTATAATTACTGCTGGTACTGTTAAGTTATTTTAAATTTTAATGTTGTTATTTTAATAGATGTATGCATTTATTATATATAGATATATATTTTATATTATAGTTATGTCTTTACCCGCCATCGACGCCTCCCACCACAAGCACTGCATTCACAAGGCTGCCAGCATTGTAGAGGACTCCTCCCACCCCTGTCATGGACTCTTCAACCTCCTGCCATCTGGCAGAAAGTACCAGAGTGTTCGTTCCACCACAAGCAGACTCCGCAAAAGCTTCTTCCCTGAGGTGGCCCCCCAACATACACCGGGGCCACTCTAGGCCTTTCCAAGACCTACCATGAACTGTTCACATCCCCTATACCATCACTGCACACCTACACTTTAGATCTTAGCCTTACATCTGCTATGAGACTCAAGCTCAGTTCACACTGACAATGTTCGCATTACTTCCTTCATCACTACATGCTGCTGAATGCAAATCTTCTTGTATTGTATTCCATTGCTGTCCAACAATTTTTGTTTTTCTAAATCATTTGAATGCAGCAACTGCTGTTTGCATTGTATAACAACTCCATAATGAATGAACCTATAGAAAAATTCTGGTTCCATTGACTTACATTAAAAGTTTTGTGTTCTTATTGATATCTCAATATATACTAAACAGATTTGTTGTTCTGGTTAGTATATATTGTCTTGTGTGTTTATGTACTGGGTATTTATGGTCTTATTGTATGTTCTGCACTTGTTTCATACTATTGTGTCTATAAATCCTGTATAATGTATTGCTGTTGTGTGTTGCAACCCTGAGAGTGGAGACATCACCACACTGTTAGTGTCTAATAAGAGTTTTAAGGATAGAAATATACAAGATAAGACAACAGAATGTGCCCTGATTTTTAGAAAGTATCTAATTCTTTTGAGAAATTATGCTGCAATAATGACACAACAAATAACAACATATATATAACAAGCTTTCTCATATTTGCAACACATTTTGTTGTTTTTACAACATATTTTCTTATAATAACGAGGTACCTTCTTAATATTATGATGCATTATGTCATTTTTGCAACATATTTTCTTGTCATACTGAGATACTTTCTCAAAATTAAAAAAAGGGTTTACTTTTATTCCTCTTGGCCGACCACCGTAGTCTTCCTCTCAAAGCAAAAGCGAGACTTTGCAGTCGGCGAATAAAGCCACGTATATCTCACGGAGGGAGGCTGGGGCCAATCCCAGTAACATGGGGCAAAGGCAGGGTACACCGTAGACAGGTCGCCAGTCTATCGCATGGTCAACACACACTCACACCTATGGACAGTTTAGCGATCAACCTAACATGCATGTCTTTGGATGTCTGGGAGGAAACCGGAGTACCCGGAGGAAACCCACTCAACATAGGGAGAACATACAAACTCCACACAGAACGGCCCATATATCTCATATGTGTGTGAGTGTGAGAAATTTTAGCCCAGATTTATAGCTAGACAACTAAAAGCTCACCTCTCTCACTAAACAAGAGAAAGTGTGAGAGAGGAATACAAGAGGGAAATAAACTGTTAAGATGTGAAATTGAGTTAACAAGACTCCACTTTGTATTTACTTTTTCTCTAAATAGGCATGTCATGATGCCCTTTTTTTTCAATAGCATTTTTAATGTAGCCCTTGTTTTTACTTGAAGTGAGAAAAAAATTATTCATTCAGTTCAGCATTTAGAACAATAAATATTATTGAAATATACTGAATGGTATTTGTAATTTGTTTCGTCTTTCAGTTGCTGATGACTAAATACTGATATTAGGCTACTATACATTATATGGCATGGAATTATAACACATAAAAGTTATAAATTATGAGGGCCTGGACCTGGGCCTGAGGAAACTTCCTCTATCTGGACCGTACTGAACTCTAATTAAATACCTCTGCCCTAGACCAACAGGATATGACTGAAGTGCCTTTGAACAAGATAACTAACCCCTGGGTAGGGCTGCCCACTGCTCTAGGCAAGTGTGCTCACTGCCCCCTAGTGTGTATGTTCACTAGTGTGTGTGTATATGGGTGTTTCACTGCATGGGTGGGTTCAATGCAGAGGTCAACTTCCGCTGTGTGCAAACACTTGTGGTAAATAGTTCAAAATTCTATTCTAATTCTATTTACAGGACATTTATTGTGTCATTTATAGGACACATAGGTTGACTTAAGGACAGTTGTCTATATTTTTAATATCTTTGACCTTTACATACATATATATCTCAATGTATCTAACTGTCATCACAATGTAACACAGGTGACACCCAATGTTTTATTTTATTTACTTGCTTTTCCTTATTTCCTTCCTAACAGGTACTCTTTCCCCATTACAAAGGTACACACCAAACATGTTTACAATACAGCGTTCAGGCCTTTAGAGGTAGAAAGGGAAAACTCTACTTTGTATTAGAGAACAAAAGCCCTCTTTATTGTAATGTAAGTTAATGTAAGCAGATTTTTTCCAATTATTTTAGAACATTTGTATTGGTCCATGTATCATGATATTTACATACAATGTAAAGAGAGGTGTGGTGTAAAAATAATTCAGAAAAAAACAAAACAAAACATGTTTTTCTTTGGACAGTGATGATATGTGATATATAAATATATCTCCAAAATCGCAACTTTACAGGAGATGCCAAAAACATCCTTTACTTTTAGTGGAAGTCAATGGAACCAGAATTATATTTATTTTGAAGCATTTTTATTGGTCCATTCATCATGAAACTTTCCAACAATGTGAATAGTACATGCTGCTTTCAAAGTGGAAAAATGAAAAATGGCAAATATGGAGATACATGTTTTTCTTTGGACAGCAACGATATACTCTAAATAACAAAAGAAGAAGGAGGCAAAAACAAAGATGATATCACGGGCAAATTTCGAAAAAATAAATGAAAAACCATAGACGTATAAACTATAAAATACAATTGTATCCTACAGTCGAATATAAATCGTACACAGAAATATAAACTATAGAATATAATTGTATTCTAGAGTCGAATATAAATCGTACACAGAAATATAAACTATAGAATATAATTGTATTCCACAGTCGAATATAAATCGTACACTGAAATACAAACTATAGAATATAATTGTATTCTAGAGTTGAATATAAATCGTACACAGAAATATAAACCATAGAATATAATTGTATTCTAGAGTCAAATATAAATCGTACACAGAAATATAAACTATAGATTATAATTGTATTCTAGAGTCGAATATAAATCGTACACAGAAATATAAACTATAGAATATAATTGTATTCCACAGTCGAATATAAATCGTACACTGAAATACAAACTATAGAATATAATTGTATTCTAGAGTCGAATATAAATCGTACACAGAAATATAAACCATAGAAGATAATTGTATTCTAGAGTCGAATATAAATTGTACACAGAAATACAAACTATAGAATATAATTGTATTCTAGAGTCGAATATAAATCGTACACAGAAATATAAACCATAGAATATAATTGTATTCTAGAGTCGAATATAAATCGTACACAGAAATATAAACTATAGAATATAATTGTATTCTAGAGTCGAATATAAATCGTACACAGAAATATAAACCATAGAATATAATTGTATTCTAGAGTCAAATATAAATTGTACACAGAAATATAAACTATAGAATATAATTGTATTCTAGAGTCGAATATAAATCGTACACAGAAATATAAACTATAGAATATAATTGTATTCTACAGTCGAATATAAATCGTACACAGAAATACAAACTATAGAATATAATTGTATTCTAGAGTCGAATATAAATCGTACACAGAAATATACACTATAGAATATAATTGTATTCTAGAGTCGAATATAAATCGTACACAGAAATATACACTATAGAATATAATTGTATTCTAGAGTCGAATATAAATCGTACACAGAAATATACACTATAGAATATAATTGTATTCTTGAGTCGAATATAAATCGTACACAGAAATATAAACCATAGAATATAATTGTATTCTAGAGTTGAATATAAATCGTACACAGAAATATAAACTATAGAATATAATTGTATTCTAGAGTCGAGTATAAATCGTACACAGAAATATACACTATAGAATATAATTGTATTCTAGAGTCGAATATAAATCGTACACAGAAATATAAACCATAGAATATAATTGTATTCCACAGTCGAATATAAATCGTACACTGAAATACAAACTATAGAATATAATTGTATTCTAGAGTCGAATATAAATCGTACACAGAAATATACACTATAGAATATAATTGTATTCTAGAGTCGAATATAAATCGTACACAGAAATATACACTATAGAATATAATTGTATTCTTGAGTCGAATATAAATCGTACACAGAAATATAAACCATAGAATATAATTGTATTCCACAGTCGAATATAAATCGTACACTGAAATACAAACTATAGAATATAATTGTATTCTAGAGTCGAATATAAATCGTACACAGAAATATAAACTATAGAATATAATTGTATTCTAGAGTCGAATATAAATCGTACACAGAAATATAAACTATAGAATATAATTGTATTCTAGAGTCGAATATAAATCGTACACAGAAATATAAACCATAGAATATAATTGTATTCCACAGTCGAATATAAATCGTACACTGAAATACAAACTATAGAATATAATTGTATTCTAGAGTCGAATATAAATCGTACACAGAAATATAAACTATAGAATATAATTGTATTCTAGAGTCGAATATAAATCGTACACAGAAATATAAACTATAGAATATAATTGTATTCTAGAGTCGAATATAAATCGTACACAGAAATATAAACTATAGCTTATAATGTGTTTCACATTATAAGCTATAGTTTATACTTCTTTGTACGATTGATTTGTAATGTCGAATGTAAATCGTAAGTTTGATGTTGTGAGGACTTTTATTTTGCCCTCTTTGGCGCTGACACTGGAAGTGAACGCCGTTGTTGTTCTGAGGAGCAGCTTGTGGAGAGACTGAGCTGAAGAAATCTCTGCTGCGCGGAATATCGGATTCAAAAAACTTTCACTATGTCTCGGGGATCTATTGAAATCCCCTTGAGGGACACAGATGAGGTACGTAGACGTTTTACTAGTTTATTTGTTTTTTCATCCTTGGTCACCGCTGTACTTGTAGCAGAGCTAGCGTCGGCTAACGTTAGCCGTGTTAGCATCCGCGCCGTTGTAAAAAGTTCGCTTCAGTTGAGCTATTTTTGTATTTGTCTGAATTTTTTCATGAAACATCAGCCACTTTACTAACGTTATCCCGGCCAGGAACCATATATTGAATACGTATGTCTTCCACGTGAGGCGGTGGTGTGGCTGTCTTGTTGACCTGCCAATGTTTCTTAAATAGAAACACCGGCTAAAATCACGAAATACACCGTGGATACACTATATGTTGTAAACGTGTGTAATCACATCTCGCAAGATGTCATAGCCTATAAGTAAAGTTTGCCAGCCTATAAGTAAAGATTGCCACCTTTTTAATGTGTGTCTTGAATGTGGTAGTAAATATGAAAGAGTACAGGTGGGCTAATGGAAGTGTTTTGACTGGGTTACCTTAAAACTGGAGAAGCTCGACTGCTTGCTTTCTGAATTGCCCTTTCCACGTTAAATGGTGCAACAGTTACGTTCTGGTGCCTGCTTTGTTTCTGAGGTTAGCTTCTTTTTCGAGTTGCCCTTTCCACCTTAACTGAGGCACTTCTTAAGGTGTTACGGACTATTCAAATAAGAAACTAACCTCAGAGGAGAAAGCAGTCACCAGTATGTAACTGTTGCACCATTTAAGGTGGAAAGGGCAGTTTGAATAAGAAGATAACTTAAGCCATATCTTACCTACTTCAGGTTAATGCTTAATACCTGGTCCTGTTTTGACTACATGGCAGAATTATTTACTTGTCAAATTGAAGTTGGTATATTACTAATGCTTGCTTGAGTTGTGTAGTTGTTTAAGGCATGTTGCATATTATAGTTCCTGATGTATGAAAACCATGAATTCTGACCAGTTGATGATGCTCAGGGCTTTAGTGCGCATTCTGACAGATGACATACCGAATGCTAGTTGCATGCCAGAATACTAGTTGCATGCCAGAATACTAGTAGGAATTTACTTTAGTCAGAGGAAGCATATTATGTTTAATTTTTATTTTTGGAAAATTATTTTTGGAGTCTACTGCTCCAGTCTTCTCATACTGTATGTCTATGTTCAACACTCTGTTTGAGCCCCTGTGTCTTTTAAGTCTCACCTTCTGATAAACCCTGTGTGCTCAGATTAGCTAGCTGTATCAGTTTGAATCCGATCCTGAAAGTCAGGTAGAGGCTGGTAGACCTGATCCATCTTCACTCGCTAGACTGAGAGGAAGTGCCAAGCTTGCTGGCTGGCGGGCAATACGGACTGTGTTATGAGATGATGTCACCTTGTAACAGAGTAAAGGGCTGTAGTTCCAACAAGGCATTTCAGGTGGTGGTTTCTGTGGGAGAGAGATTCTGATGTGTACTTTAGGTTTTAGAACTTTGCAGAATGTTTACATGCCAACGCACTTAAGAAAGGGAAGCACCTGATAAGTCTAATATGTCCCCTTTAACCATCAGTTTTACTTCAGTATCTGAGCGCTCATGTGATGCCTATTCTAATATCCACATAGCTGCATAACCATTGAGCTGTGTGGGCAAATTTTCATTTGTCTGCCGTTTCTCTTTTAGGTTATTGAGCTTGATTTTGATCAGCTTCCTGAAGGAGATGAAGTCATCAGTATCCTCAAACAGGAACACACACAGCTGCACATATGGATTGCACTTGCTGTAAGTTCTGCTGCCACTGTCTTTTTGAATTTAAAATTTTCAAGCCATTGTTTGTGCCATAGATGCAACTGTGTCATTGCATGTACACTAACTTTGTGACTGTTCACAGCTGGAGTACTACAAACAGGGAAAGACGGAGGACTTTGTGAAGCTGCTGGAGGCCGCTCGCATTGATGGAAACCTCGACTACAGAGATCACGAGAAAGACCAAATGACCTGTCTGGATACTTTAGCTGCTTACTACGTGCAACAGGCACGCAAAGAGAAGAACAAAGATGCAAAGAAGGACCTCATCAACCAGTCCACCCTTCTGTACACCATGGCAGACAAGATCATCATGTACGATCAGGTGAGTGAAAACCTTTTAGCATTGAGCGTGTTGACATAGGCACGACTAGTCTTCACTTTCTGCAGAGGATGAAGACAGTATGTATGTCTGTCTGTTTCAGAACCACTTGCTGGGACGAGCTTGCTTTTGCCTGTTGGAGGGGGATAAAATGGATCAGGCTGATGCACAGTTTCATTTCGTCTTGAACCAGTCCACAAACAACATCCCTGCACTGCTGGGTTAGTAAAGCTGGATTGTCATCATTCGCTGTTTGATAGTCATATCAGAACCTCCTAACCAGTAATGTGGACCAATAACGATGACCCCAAATACATTCTTGTTACATTAACATTCATTAAGGTAGAATTTTTTTTTTCTTTTCACATAGAGCTTCACAAGTTTCCAACTTACCAAGTTTTGCTATTATGACTTTGTGACAACATGCAGTACTGAACAAAATCATTGGGCACATTTGCAAACCCTTTTAAAAGCATTCTTTGGAAAACAAATGCTTTTAAAACATTAGAATAATAATTATAACAATAATAAGAATATTCATTTATAGACCACCTTTCATACCAGTAGCAGCTCAAAGTGCTTCACAGTTTTTATCAGTAATAACAAAGTTCAACTACAATGTCAAAGTTTTAATTAAATGCAGACTTAAAAAGAGATGTTTTTAATTGTTTATGAAAAGTGAGCACTGAGCTCGACTGTCTAATGAAAACTGGAATTGAGTTCCACAGTTTAGAAGCAGAAGAACTGAAAGAATCCCAGGTTGTCTGTATTTTACTGAAGGTGTGCAGAATATCAGTATCTGCAGATCTAAGATCTCCAGCTGGAACATAAACAGAGAGGCGTTCTCTGATGTAGCAGGTTCTAGATTATTTAGAGCTTTATAGATGAGTACAGAACTTTAAAGTCTATTGTAAAAGATAAAGGGAGCCAATGTAGGTCTTTTAACAATTAGTGCAGTAAAAAGAAATGTTGAGAGGTTTTGAACTAGTTGGAGGAACGTTTGCTTTCTGACTTGGTGCCCCAGCCTTTGGTCTCTTAAAAGTTGATTGTTTTTTTACTGGGCTTTAACTATATGGCAACATTTTGCTGCCCTACTAACCTGCTCCAGGGCTAGTTGTAGTTAGGAGTAGGGGTGTAGGAAAATATAGAAAATATCAAATATCGGGATACTATGTTCTGTGATAATGTATCGATTCTCAAACACACAGTATCGATACACAGATTCGTGGCAGACAGTGAATCATTGTGTTTTGTGTTTAAACCTCTGACCACTAGATGGCAGTGTTGTAATCCATTTTCAGCTCCACTCCAACATTTAACAAGCAGCACAAGGGCGCAATGCTATTGTAAGCGTTGGCAAACCTGTTCATGTAGTGGTGTGTTTAATAGTAGGATTTTAAAAATCACAATATCACTTTGCTTGCAATATTGCAATATAACATATGTAAATTGATATAGATATATTGAATCGTGACCACTGCATCACAATACGTATCGTAGTATCCCTAGTTAGGAGTGGTATGGCTCTGTAACAGTTCTTGAAACAATTGTGGCTGAGCTTCTGATCAATCAGACACAGCCTTCTGATTGAGGGAAACCCCTTTGGTCCATTTTGGGTCATTTCTTTTTGTCATGTCAGTCAGAAAAACAGTCATACTACATGGATAGCAAGAGGATAGCAATTGTCAGTAACCGCAGTGGCAGGGCTTTATTTCTACATATTTACATTAATCACAGTCTGAACAGAGGAGGTTGTAAGCCCTTTTGTAAAAGCTGAACATGCTTTATGAGAAGGTTTCTCGATTTAATGAATAATCCAGTGGCTAAGAGAACGCATTGGCATAAATAAAATCTATTCTACCGTTAGTGTTTTTTCCTGAGCAAGTAAACTGTACTTGCCCACCTGAATAGCTTTTTATAATTATATTACGTGCCAAAACGTTTTCACAGGTAATACTTTTTTCATTCTGTTTCCGTTTTCCCATATTTCCATTTGACGATGACCATCGTATTTTACCTTTGCAGGTAAGGCTTGCATTTCCTTCAACAAAAAAGACTACAGGGGAGCTTTGGCATACTATAAAAAAGCACTGCGCACAAACCCAGGTTGCCCAGGTGAGTTTGCTGAAATATGCCCCCACTTATGCATTTTATTTTTTAAATTAAATGTCGTCTCTGGATTAATTTTCCCCAATTTGTTGCTGTAGCTGAAGTAAGACTTGGAATGGGCCATTGCTTTGTGAAGCTCAACAAGCTGGAGAAAGCTCGCCTGGCTTTCAGCCGTGCCCTAGAACTGAACTCGAAGTGTGTGGGGGCTCTGGTGGGTCTGGCTGTCCTGGAGCTCAACAATAAAGAGGCCGACTCTATCAAGAATGGAGTGCAACTGCTCTCTAGGGCATATACCATTGATCCCAGCAACCCCATGGTGCTCAATCACCTTGCTAACCACTTCTTCTTCAAAAAGGTAAAGATATGATGGCCATTGATAAGTTTCATGTAAGTGTTTTGTGAGATTTTACCTGCATTCTGTGATTTTTATTTCTTTATTTTCTTCTTCTTATCAGGATTATAGCAAAGTACAGCACTTGGCTCTTCATGCATTTCACAACACTGAAGTGGAGGCCATGCAGGCAGAAAGCTGCTATCAGTTAGCCCGCTCGTTCCATGTCCAGGTAAGAGCAGAGTTCCCGAAAGCAGAACATTTTTGGGTTGAAGTTCTAAAGTGCTAAAACCCTTTGCTCTTTATTTTCACTGTAGGAGGATTATGATCAGGCTTTTCAGTACTACTACCAGGCCACCCAGTTTGCCTCGTCCACTTTTGTGTTGCCGTTCTTTGGCCTGGGCCAGATGTACGTGTATCGAAGAGACAAAGAAAATGCTGCACAGTGCTTTGAGAAGGTCTTGAAAGCGTACCCCAACAACTATGAAACTATGAAAATCCTTGGGTCGCTTTATGCTGCCTCAGACGATCAGGAGAAAAGAGACATTGCTAAGGTATGTCTTGGTGTCTATGGGTAATACAGCGTGGCTTGCTTTTTGTCTGAGTGATAAAAACCAGTTAGACATTTCTGTTTGTGTTTATTATGTTTTAGGGTCATCTAAAGAAAGTCACAGAGCAGTATCCTGATGATGTAGAAGCCTGGATTGAGCTGGCACAGATTCTGGAGCAGACAGACATTCAGGTAAGATTTTATAATAACTGTATTGTTAGATGTTTTATTCAATACTTCCAAGAATTCTGTGAACAACAACTGATTTAACTCAGCGTCTTTGGTGTCTTTGGTCAGAATGCCTCAGTGCTGTAATTAGCTTTTCTATTTGTCTTGCTTGTCACTTTCTTTTTGCTTCTTCCTGTCCTTTAACATGCTGGAGTGTTTGTCTTCTGAGACATGATTGTGAATTCTCATGAATGTGGATAGTATTCAGTGTTGTCCCTTATCGCACAGCGGTGCTCATAGAGGTCACAAGTTTGTACACTTTTGATTAATAAACCATCATTGACATATAAAAGAAGGTCATGATTTGTTGCATAGTTCATGGTTTTAGTAACAACTAGAGATGGAACGATCAATCGGCTATATATCGGTATCGGCTAATTTTTAATCAGATTATACGATCGGCCAGTATTTCTCCAATTTAGCAGATCCTAAGAGCCAATCGATGGCATTAAACAAATGAGCCTAATTTCTGTATTTCCAGCTAGCGTTTTATCCAGGAAGAGGAGTCCTCTATGAAACCCCCTCTGGCCAAGTCCCTGCAATTCCTTTCTAAACCGCTAGGTGGAAATACATACCCTTTCATTTTCGACAGACTGACTAAAGCAGCTTATAGCGTTCATTACATGTGCTGATATACAACATGTCATCCGTCTGGCAATTTGTTACCGTATGTTACGCAGACTCATCCAGGGCATTCTGTAGCGTCTGTAAAATCAACGTGTCTCGTGGGGGAGCCAAGACAAAGACATTTAACACTACTAATCTGATACGACACTTCAGAGTACACTACGCGGCTGAATACAGTGAGTATCAGCAAACAGCAGAGCTAGCACGCGCAGCTAGCACAAAACAAACAACCCAGAAAATTGTGCAGACCAGATCTGACCGGTACGAACAGCCAGAGAGTTAAAGGAATCACAGCCAAAGTGATTGAGTTTATAGCGCTAGATAACCTTGTTTCATGAATTGCTTGCACAATAAATTTAATGTAGCCTCAACATGGCATATAGCCTCGTCCTCGATTGGTATCGGCCTCAAAAACGCTGATCGGTCCATCTCTAGTAACAACGGCAAATAAAAGCTTTTACAGAATCAGACTGTCTGACGTTATGAGGCTAAAGAAGCTGAGGAGCAGAAACAGCGAAGGAGAAATCTTTGGCTCGTGAAACTTTCAAGTTATCATGTCTGTGCTCATTTTCTCTCAGGTACATTTTTAGGTGAAAGATGAGTTCCGTGGTTCTGCCCATGATCTTATTTGCACATAACAGCAAAAATCAGCTACTCTAATGTCCTCTACTGTTTTTTGCGTGTCAGTTTTGTGAAGCGCTTCTTTTTGCACTGTTGTAATGTTTGCATTGGCTAGTCATATTGCATTGTGTAGTCTGTGTTATGTTCCTTGTGTGCGCCATGTGGTCCTGGAGGAACGTTGTTTCGTTTCACGGTGTACTGTGTAGATGGTTGAATAACAGTCAGCTCCACTTGACTTGACTTGGGCAATACATGCAGTGAATGTCCGAAAATTGGTTAGCAGGGCTTAATAATTTGAGCTAATGTTGTGGTAGGTAACCCATCAAACATGGATCTGTAGCTGTTACTTACATTTGTGACCTCATTAACTTTAACTTAAGAACAAGACTGAAGCAGCTTAAATGATAACTACCTACTAATCAATTTGGTGTGGACCACCATAGACCATTGACTGCCCACGCACAATGTGCTGATAGAATGGCAGAAATATTCTGCCAGTGTATCCGGTTTATGTTATTCAGTTCATCTGTTTAGATTATTTTTTCTCAAGTTGTTCTGCTTGAAATTTGGTTTTGCATGTTAATTAGTAACTTGATTGTTTATTAAATAGTTAAGTCATTTCCCTTCTGATCCTAATGTTCTTTGCCATGCCCAGGGTGCTCTGTCTGCATATGGCACAGCCACACGCATCCTTCAGGAGAAGGTGCAAGCTGATGTGCCTCCTGAGATCCTCAACAACTTGGGGGCTTTGCACTTCAGACTGGGCAATCTTGGGGAAGCAAAGGTAAAAGTGATGTCACATTAAAACAGGAAAACGTGGTACTTTCTCGAGGCCTGTATTAACAGGTTTGCCAGCTGTTTAAAGGGCTCATTGAGTAACTCGCAGCACTTTCTAATGGTTTCTTACAGAAATACTTCTTGGCCTCTTTGGAGAGGGCCAAAGCTGAGGGCGAACACGACGAGCACTACTATAACGCCATTTCCGTCACCACGTCTTACAACCTGGCCCGACTCTATGAGGCCATGTGTGAGTTCCATGAGGCTGAGAAGCTGTACAAGAACATCCTGAGAGAACATCCAAACTACGTAGACTGTAAGGAAGCTAAGAAACTGTATGCCTGAAAGATGCCCCTTTGTCCAGATACGGTATACACAGTGATGCATTTAATTTTCATGGTTAATAGGTTACTTGCGTCTTGGAGCGATGGCCCGTGACAAAGGCAACTTCTATGAAGCCTCCGACTGGTTCAAAGAAGCTCTTCAGATCAACCAGGTACTTATTGTTCTTGTCATTTCTAATCTCTTTCTGTTTTTTTGTCGTTTGAGAGCTTTGATCACACGTTTATATTTTGCAGGATCACCCAGACGCTTGGTCCCTGATTGGAAATCTCCACTTGGCCAAGCAGGAGTGGGGTCCAGGCCAAAAAAAGTTTGAGCGCATCCTGAAGCAGCCATCTACTCAAAATGACACCTATTCAATGCTGGCGCTGGGCAATGTGTGGCTGCAGACACTGCACCAGCCCACAAGGGATCGAGAAAAGGTGCTTGATGATCATTTCTTTCCTCTATTAATGTTGTAAATATGACCAGCTTTGTCAAAGATATCATTCCCATCTTGATCATGCTTGTCTTTTTTCATTTGACAGGAAAAGAGACACCAGGATAGAGCTCTAGCAATTTATAAGCAAGTTCTGAGGAACGATTCTAAGAATCTGTATGCGGCCAATGGCATAGGTATGTGCCCACCTAATGTTATTTCTATGATAGAAAGATCAAGCTGTGGAGTAAAGACAAAAACAGATGTATAGTTTTCTTTGACAACAACGAGAAACACAAATATGCACAGCAACCAGTGAGCACGATCGCACTGTCAACACATAAGTTACAAGGCTATGTGTGTGTGTATATATATATATATATAAAATACAAAATTGCACTGGTTATTACTAGGGGTGTGTTTTAAAAAAATCGATTTTTCGATTCAAACCAATCTTCATTTGAATAATCCGATATCGATTCGTATAAACCCGAGATCGACCTTTAAAACGAGCATTCCAGCCCCCACCCCACCCCCCAGTCCCGCGTGATCAGCCATTGTTTTTTGCACAACCAGATCTGGCTAAGTTCTGGCTAAGGGCGCACATCAGTTAAGCATGGCTGGAGCACAAGTGAAGGCGCCCCAGAACTTGAAAGCAGATGTCAGGCTACATTTTGGATTCAGAAACCATGACGGTATATAAACATATAAACACTAATGTTTTTAGTAATGGTAGGTTGAGTGTTCCTTGTACATTTACCACATTAGTTCTCTGAAAATCTCTTTTCATATTCAAACAAAACATATTATTGTAACTGAAATATCCCTAAATGAATCAATATTGAATCAAAGCGAATCGATCCGGGAAATCAGTGGCGATACCCAGCCCTAGTTATTACTTGGATGTGCTTAAGTGGCTGTACATCAAAGGAAATGCAGAAGAAAATGAAACCACAAAGTATGTATTTCTGTATTTCTCCTTTTTCTCAAAACTGCTACTTAATTATGCATATTTTTTTTTATTATTATTATTTTTTTAACCACAGGTGCAGTTTTGGCCCACAAGGGCTATTTCCGTGAGGCACGTGACGTGTTTGCCCAGGTCAGGGAGGCGACTGCCGATATCAGTGATGTCTGGCTGAACTTGGCACACATTTACGTGGAGCAGAAACAGTACATCAGCGCTGTGCAGATGGTGAGAGACAGAGGAAAACAAATATGACTATTAATGATTATGAAAAAGCCTTAAGCTGTGTGGCCTCACGACTTGTTTTCTTTTTACTTTTTGTGTGTGTGTGTGTGTTTCCAGTACGAGAACTGCCTGAAGAAATTCTACAAGTACCAAAACACCGAAGTGTTACTTTATCTGGCGCGAGCACTCTTTAAGTGTGGAAAGCTGCAGGAGTGTAAACAGATGCTGCTAAGGGTGTGTAAACAAATCAGTCTGAGTCATGTGGAAAAACTAAGATTAAACATCTGTGAAGTCTTTTTTTTAAATTTTTTTTTTTTTGTGACCTTTTTTTCCTGTGGCTCCTCAGGCCCGCCATGTGGCCCCCAGCGACACGGTGTTGATGTTCAACGTGGCTCTGGTGCTGCAGAGACTGGCCACACTGGTATTGAAGGATGAGAAGAGCAACCTGAAAGCTGTGCTGAGTGCAGTGAAGGAGCTGGAGTTGGCCCACAGGTGGGTTGGCTGCTTAGCTCACCATAAATCGGTAATGCACCAGTTGTAGACTGTTAAGAGACCCTCGTAATCCTAACATGCCCCTCTCTGTTTACACAGATACTTCAGCTATCTCAGTAAGGCAGGAGACAAGATGAGGTTCGACCTAGCGCTTGCATCAAGTGAAGCAAGGTGGGTTCTCATGATTGTCGACTAAACTAGTTGGATTTAGCTCAGTGGTCTTTATTTAGGGATGTCCAACGTGAAGCCTGCTGCAAAGTGGGCCATTTGACTTGGAATCAATAAAGTTTCCCCAACACTGCCTGCTAAACCAATGACTACGAGGCTAATGTAGCTTACGCCTGACCAACAATACAGCACAATACAGCATTCCTGAATAAACATTTTAACTCATTTTATATATATATATATATATATATATATATATATATATATATATATATATATATATATGAGTTAAAATGTTTATTCAGGAATGCTGTATTGTGCTGTATTGTTGGTCAGGCGTAAGCTACATTAGCCTCGTAGTCCAGCGCAAAACTAAATCATCAGATTTTGGACACCAACCCTGTCTTTGCTCCTTGCTTGCTCTTGCAGTCGAGGTAAAGGATGATGTTTTGGCAAATCTTTGTTTTAAGAAGTCCTACGTTCTTGAGCAAAGCACTTAATCCCAACTCTGTAGAAGAGACCTGAAATGACACACATATTGCTCTTCCAGGCAGTGCTCGGACTTGCTCAGCCAGGCACAGTACCATGTGGCTCGAGCCCGTAAGCAGGACGAGGAAGAGAAGGAGCTGAGGGCCAAGCAGGACCAGGAGAGGGAATTGCTGAGGCAGCAGGTGATGCGTGAACAGGAGGAGAAGAAGCTCAAGGAGGCTGAGGAGCAGAAGAAGCTGCTGGAGCAGAGAGCTCAGTACGTGGAGAAGACCAAGAACCTCCTCAACTTCACTGAGGAAATGAAAGAGTCTGCAAAGGAGAAGAAGAAGGGAGGTGGCGGTGGGCGGGTGAGTGTCTGTAGGCTCGTCGAGTGTCTTGTGTGGTTTGTATGTAGAACGGTACCATAAACCATGTTTTTGTTTTTTTTTCTTAGCGGAAGAAAGGAGCAGACTATGACGACTTTGTTAACGACGACTCTGATGAAGATCTGCCCGTCAAGAAAAAGAAGAAGAAGCCGCGCAGTGGGAGCGAACAGGAGGAAGAAGGCGAAGAGGGTGAGAAGAAACCACGCAAGAAAAGGAGGAGGTGAGGAGTCTTTGGAGACTCTAGGATTTTTTTTTTATTCATGTGGTTTATTTATTGAAGTGGTTTGAGCTCTGCTCTGACCATGTTTGGTACTGTGCCTGTAGACCAACTAAAGGTGGAGAAGATGGGAGTGATGAAGAGGGAGGCTCAAGACCCAGAAAGCAGCGTAAACCCAGAGAGCGCAAGAAGATTGAGAAGGTGCAAACTTCACTCCACATATTGACTGTGCTTGTTTTGAGTGAGTGTTCTAAATTAAGACCCAGTGCTTATTCTGCTTTTCTTTTCACAGCCCAAACCTGAGCGCATGCCACCGTCTCTCAAAGGGAAGATCAAATCTAAAGCTATTATTTCTTCCTCCGAATCCTCGTCTGATGAGGATGGCCTGAAAATCGCAGAGGACAGGTGGGTGTTAATTGATCGGGATCACTCTATCAGTTATTTGCTTAGTTTGTTTTAATATTGAGTATCTGCTAATCATGGCCAGCACTAGGGATGGGGGGCTGAGAGGGGCATTCCCTGCCCCCAATATCTGACCCAATCACAAAAAGGCATTTGGCTGTGCAGTGTGAAGATATGTCCTTGCTTATTTCTGATTGGCTTATATTGTAATTTTCTAATCATATTACTATTCTCTCTTATTCCTAGTTCCACTTTTGAGTTTTATAGTCTCAGCCTGTGTATAAATACTTTTGTCGGCTTTGATTTAAAGTTGTACTAAAGCTTTTCACCAAACAGTTTTTCTATCAGTGTAATGCTAAATTAATTAAGGGGGGTTATTTAATTAATTACATTTAGATAATGTTTCTCTTTATTTACATAAGCAGAGTGTACTCTTCACTCATTAGGTTTTAAGGCACATTTATTTCTTCCCCTCATATACTTATTTAAGCCAGTATCATTAATGCACAAATTAAGCCCTGAATATATTTCTGCTTTGAAATATGACTGTCAACATTGTTTTACTGCCCCACCCCAAGCAAAGCAGTCCTGAACTGGGGCTGCTGCTAATAAGAGATTAGAGATTCATGGTTTCATATTTTTTATATATAATACAGGTGCACAGTCCCCTCTTTAAATACATGAAATTTAGCCAGACCAGTTTAAGTGAAAGATGACTGGTTGTCAGTTACTGTAATATACTAATACTGTAGTATTAGAAATATGCTGCTTTTGTTCCAATATGGGGAATATGCATATTACCTTAAGTGTGCAGTGCTGGGGTTGGGTTAGCAAGCAAACTAGCCAGTTAGTTCATTTGGGTACTTATTGTTTGTACTTCAGTAGTCTTATGCAATAGACAATGAAATTTAAATGTCAGATATAATTTTTTGATTGTGTCCCACAGTTTCATAAAGAACCCGCAAATATAACAAAGCTGTGTTTTGCCCCGTTGATTCTGCAAAGCATTTCTCACTGGTCAACCCTTCTCCTCCTCTCCCCTGCTGCAGTTTCACAATCAATAGACATTTAAACTGCTTGTCAGCTTCTTAACACGTGCCTTGCTGTTGCAAGTTGTGAATACTGTTTGTCACGTCTGACAGCTGCAGAAACCGGCCACAGTTAGTAGGTAACGTTGCCATTGCGGTTAATCGCAGTTCAGATGCTTGCAATTACTTAAGCTGACAGCAATCCTCTTTCTGTCTAGATTTAATAGCCATTCTACCCTGTAATGAGCAAAAACGTGAACTGGGTGTATTGAATTGTGGCAAGTAAATGTAAATAAATAAAAGCAGTGCATGTGTTCACTGAAGTATGATGCAGGTATGAAAACTAATAAGAGTTCTGACTTGGTGCTATAACATAATAAGTAATGTTAATTTAGTTATTGGCTATGTAGCTCATTAGTGTTTAACTAAGTATGCTGGCAGTAATCATTTTTTATTTGCTTTATATTTTCTTTCTCATGAAGAATACGTAGCTTTGCTTGACTACATGCAGAATATATAGCTTTGCTTGACTACATAAAGAGCTTGTAGATTTGCTGGACTCTACATATACATTGCTTGTTTCTACATGTAGTTCTGTGTAATTACAGCCATTTGTGTTGCCATATAATATTTGCATTTGCACATATTATTGTGTTGATTATTGATTATGAGCATTTGTGCATCCTACCAGTATACCAAGTAGATATTAAAAAAATAGGAAACGCTTTGATTACACATCAGATCTTGATGCACAAAAGATCCCTGTTTAAAATCTTTACCGGTGAAAATTGTGTATTTGTAAAGAAAACAATGTCCAGACATACTCCTGATAAGACAACAGATGGGATCTTCTCCCAGACCTGGGTTCTCAGTTGGCTTCATGTCTGAGGCACATAAGTTCCAGTCATTGGCTATAATGCATTGGTCATGCAAAAACTGCATACGCACTCTCACCCCATGAGGCCGGCCCTTGTCCTGCACTGGGAGGAACATGGTGCCCATTGCACCAGTGTGAGGTCTGAGATTGGCTCTGAGATTTTTATTCTAGTAGCTTACAGCAGTCAGTGTACCAATGACTGTCACACAGAGGTTGGTGTGACCCTCCAAGGATATTCCTTTCCAGGCCATTGCTGTCAGACGACTGGTCATGCTGGATGATGTTGCAGGCAGCATCATATTCCCCGTAGCATCTCTAGACCCTTTTACGTCTGTCACATGTACTCATTGTGAACTTGCTCTAATTTGTGAGGGAACATGGTGCCAATGGTGGAGCTACCATTCTGGTGTTCTCTGGCAAAGCCACTTGAGCTGCAGGGTGTTAAGCTGTGAGCACAGGCAGTGCTCCTCCTGTTCCTCCTTCTACAGCCCTGTCCAGCTGTCCTTGTGTAACAGTCTGTGTCCTGGTATCTCCTCTGTGCTCTTGAGACTCTTCTGAGATATACATATGGATGTGCTATCCTGGAGAAGCTGGACTACCTGTACAGCCTGAATGGGATGTAGGCGCTGCCTCATGTAACAATGACACCAGCAACATACAAAACTAGAGAGGAGTCAGTCTGGAAGGATAAGGAGAGAGTAATTGTCTGGGGCCACCACCTGCAAATGCTTCCCTTTTCGGGGCTTGTCTTTCTGTTGCCTCTCTGGTGCACCTGTTGCTACTTTCATTTGTTGCAAAGCAGGTGAAATTGATTCACAATCGCTTATGCTTCCCATGGGGACAGACTGAAATCCCTAAAGTTTAACTGACTTGGTCTTATACTGTTGAGAATTCCCTTGTTGAGCAGCATAGCTAACAAGTAAGCTGGCGAATTGGAAAAAAAACTAAAACTGGGTTGGCTTAATAGAGCCAATACTAATCCATTGACACCTAGGTTCCCAATCCTGATCCTAGAGATCTACCACCCTGAACAGTTCAGGTTAAACATGGCTCAACATTCAGTACGTGGACAGGTGTGATAGTGTGTCAGGTTAGTGCTAAAGTCTACTTCCAGACCAGCACTGGGCACCCCTGCATTATAATATCCCTTGATCAGCTATAATCAATTGATTGTGTCTGTGCTATGGGCTTGATTATCAAACTCTTCCTTGTTCTCTTTACACAGGAACCCACGAGACAGCGGTTCCGGCTCTGACGACGGAGACCACCGGAAGCGCATCGCTTCCGATAGCGAGTCGGAAGGAGAGCGGAACCGTTCGGGCAGCGAGCGTGGCAGCCCCCGGCGCTCTGCAAACTCTGAAGACGAGTCCGGCAGCGAGCGGCCAGTGAAGAGGAAGAGACTGCGGCCTCAGTCAGAATCGGAGCAGTCGGACAACGAGAGCAGAAGAAGCCGCTCAGAGGGATCAGAGGACGAGTCCCGGCCCGCGTCTCCAGCAGCAGCCTCGGATCAGGGCTCGGACAACGAGGGATCACCGCAGCGGTCGGCCAACGAGTCCGAGCCTGAGGGATCCAACAACGAGGCCTCCAACCGAGGCTCTGAGGATGAGAGTGACTGAGTTTACTTGCAGGAGAAGTGTGTGTTTGTCGGCGACGTGAGTCTGAGAGTTGTTTCCTAAAGCAGGGCTTTACAGTTAGCTGGATAATTTAAGCTGGAGTTGCTCAGTAGAAACATCCTTCATCTCTGCTTGAGTCTGGGCTTATCTTATTTGGCTAATGGAGAAAATCTTCCTTTGTTAGTGAGCCATTGTTTTTTTTCCCTGTCCACCACCTTTCATGCTACTAATGGCTGTGCTCTCTCTCTCTCTTTCTTTCTTTCTTTCTCTCTCTACTTTTTTTATTGGACACAGTTTAGCAGCTTGTTTGGAGCTGCAAATGATGCAAATGACTTTTCTTCAGAGTTGCTGGTAGTTTGTCATTATGCATGGAGAAAGTGTCGCCCAGTGTTTTGAGTAAAACTGCAAAGTCTATAGAACAGTCCCTGTTGTGCTTCTCACAACTCTGTCCATGTATCAAAGTGAACCAGGCTGGTGCACAAATATTCCGAATAAAGAATCCAGTACATGATGTACATTTATAAACTGTGTTGTAATAATAAAGAAACAAAATACATTTTTCAGAAGTGCTGCACTCTTTCTTTCTATAGTCACGATACAGTCAGTGCATGAAATGATGCAGTACGGTAAACATGACATGGCTGCACATATTTTTTAATAAAGTAATATCAACAGCATAAAGAAAAATGGGTAGCAGGCCGGTGTGCTGTAACAAAGTTTACAAGTAATTCCCAAAATGTGTCATACTGAATAAAATTCTCAAATCAGAATTGTGTACAGTGATGATGAAAGGAACTGAACAGCTGGTGGGTTATGAAATGGTAGGAGATAAACGTTCATGCAAAGTAATACCTGATCGAACTCAGACATGCTATATTTGGATTGCTGACATGGTGCCGCTTGAGTCCCATCACCACCAGAGTCTATGTGAGTCTATGTGATGAACGATTTCCACATCTAACCTCTCTGAATGACCTATTACACCTTGATTGCATGGTATTTCTAATATCAGTCACACAGCACTTTTGCTTTGTGATAGTATGAAATGTTTAATAGTAAACGTGCATGTGCCATGTGTACTTATCACAGCAAAGTTGTGGCAGAATATTACTAATAAGAAAACATTCGAGGAGGCAGAGCTGTTTTGACAATCTGTTTCACTGGCTTAAAATAAGTAGTATGTGACTGTAACTCTTAGAACTGTGGAGGAAAGTAAAGACAGTCCAGTGAATCATCTTGTACTTTTGTTTCTACACCTTTTAGGAAAACAAAGAAACCACCACTTGGCCTGTCCCCAGCTGTCCCACACAGTGGGCCTGCTCTTTTAAAAGAAAGGTACTCTGGAGACAAAAGGCAGCCAAACACCATAATGTTTCCCCGTGTTGCCAAGGCTTTTCTTTGTTTATACACCCCTCCACATTACACCAACAGAGCCAGCATCTGCTGCTTTCAGCTTGAGTAACTACAGCAAAGACAGTCAAACCCCAGATATCAGAACCAAACAGGTCACCACTAATCTTTCATAACCAGCCAACATAGTAAACAGAAGGGTGACCGTAGAGCTTTGATTCACATACAGACTCGATCAATTCAGAACCACGCATACAAAAGGCCTGGTGTGTAACTTTATTGAAAGTTAAGCAATAGTGGTACACAGAACATTCTGAGCTTTTACACCTTACAGTAACACTTTAAATAGCAAGTAATTCATTGTACAGATGTATGCCACGAGTGCATCAAGTTTTATTGTTCTACCTAGAGATAAAGCATCAGTTGATTTTCTTTCATGATAAGGTTCAATAAATATCTATTCGATATTATGGCAAACAGATTGTTAGGTTCACAAAGTAATGGTTGGCGATTCCAATCTCAGACATCAGTACTAATTTCTTTCACTTTATTTCACCAATTAAAAGTCTTCTTTACTTTAAAAAGTCATGTTTACACATTGCTGTTTCAAAAATTGCTGCATCTGAACAGGCCATGTCTGGTAATCCCTGAACATGCTGTAAAGAAAAAAAAAAATTTTCAAGTATCAAAAGTTTGCCAAGTAATGGAGGGGACGAATGTGGGGTGTTTAAAAAAAAGAAAAAAAAAAAAGAAATAGGGAAACACGACTGTGTAATCATTATTTCCACACATGGCTTTCCATTAAGAAAGAAAAAGAAAAAAAAAAGGAAGAAGGGGGACAGGGAGGGGGCTGTAATCAGATTATAGCAAGAAAACAAACCATGTTTTCACAGAAGGGGCTAAACTCAACCCAGCACTTAACCCATTACTAAAGAGGTAGAAACAAACTGACTATTAAAACTTATGGTTTCCAATGATTACAGTTAAGGATCCTTTGTAACAATCATGGGAGCGTATTGCAACAACTCATGACACTTAGCACATAGTGCATTTCTACAGTTGTGTTATAGTGAACAGCAGCTGGAAATGTTCTTGCAAATACATGTACTTTTTTTTAAAAAAGCAAAACAAGTAGGTTCAAGCTGCTAATACCATTTCTTAGGTGGTTCATAAACAGATAGTAAACCATTACATGCCTCATGATGAAAGCAGGAAGGGAGACAGAAAAGGGGGAAGAAAAGGGGAGGGAAAAAAAAAAAAAAAAAAAAGAAGTCCAGCAATGGAGAACGCAGGTCACTGAAGCATTGTTTTACAACAAAAAAGTAGAGCGGGTGAAGGGGAGAGGGCGAACACACAGTGGGTTAAGAAAAGCAACACAATTACATCTTTGCACCGTAAGGCTTTGGCTGGTTTCTTAGTCAGCCTCCTCTTCAGACTCCTCTTCCTCAGCCGTTTCCAGCCAGGTAAGCCACTGGTTCACCTAAATAGGAAGGAGAAAAGGCCAGTCAAGCCAAAGTCAGGCTACAAATTTAAGAGCCTAATCTCCTTAACATGGAGTTGGTTAGAAATATGCATTTAACAATTTACCTGGAACAACGCTTTTCCTTTGCCAGGAAACTCTTGGGTAATATCTTCTTTCCATGCAAGGAAGGCTTCTTCTTCAATTATCTCCATATCATAGAAGTTGACAAAGTAGCGCAGTAACATTCCTGAAAACGAAACAAGTTGTCTGTTAACCAACGGCCCACACAAAGACTGAAAGAAAAAGCCCACAAATAAGTGATAAACTTGCTTTCAGGCACGTACCTTTGGGAAAAGCCTTGGAATTGCTGTGCACTTGCAGTGCGTACAGAGCACTGACTTGCAGGTCCACGTGATCATGCAGAAATTTTTGCATCACCGGTTTGAAGGCAAGTAGCAGCTGCTTCTCCTGATCAAGCTGTTCTTTTGAAGGTGCTGATAACTGGTCTTCTCCATCGCTGGAATACATCTCATGGAAAATGTACTGCAGAAAGCTGAGGGAGAAAAAGTAGAAGCCCAAGTCAGTGGATGGTAAGAAAGACAAAGAATTATAATGAAAGCATGGTAAATACCACTCTCCTACCTAGTCATCAGAATGTTGACAAAACCCTTGTCTGTGTGAAGCTTGGGAGAAATGTTGTCCTTGATCCATTTGTAGATAGACTGGGGAGCCGGGTCTGCTTTGATCTGCTTAAGAAGCTCCTTCTCCAATTTCATGAGGGGGAACAAAAAGCTAAGACCCTTCCCCTCCAGAATTTCCAACATGCGGTCTTTGTTTTGGTCTATCTCTGCAGACATAAGACATAGCGCTTAATTTCAAACATGCTGTTTTAGAAGAAATCTTAGTTTCCTTTCAAAAATTCAGTACATCGTGTTAAATCAGAGTACTGAGAGTCTTAACATATGCAAGAAATCCCAACATTGGTCAGGGAGATAAAGGGGACCTGTAAGGATTTTGTATGCCATAATATTTTTTATAAATACACCAACAGAAATGCAAGTAGATACCAAAATAAAAATATACCATTATTTTCAGTTTTCTATATGATAAACTAGATTGACAAGTACAAGTACCTGGCAGCATCTTTTGCATGTTGACCTTGCTCTGCTGAAACAGATCAGTCAGCCACTCCTTATCCTTTAGCTTAGCTGTTTGCTGAAGACAGAGCAAGAAAAGAGGAAAGTGGGTGCCGTTCTCCAGAGGGTGGGCCAGGTCCGCAATGCTCATGAGCTCAGCAATGATCGCACGGGCAGCAAACTGTGCCAAATAGGACTTCACAAGGGGAATGTCACCCTCAAGCTTGGGACACTGGTCCAAAACATTAAGGAATGCCTGTGAAAACACAAGGTCATGTCTTGTTTTAGAAGAAACACTAGGTTTATTGAAGTTTAATACAGTAAACAAAGCTTCTCCCTCACACACCTGCATGAAGTTCTCCCCTGTAATCAGCCCCTCAGTACGAAGTGCATGGATCAGACTGCTGACATGCTCTTTATCTTCATCCGGACAGTCCAGTGAGCAGACAATGATCTTGCTTAACATCTCTGGGAGGAAGTGCTTGGGAGCTTTCATCTCCCTCACACCGTTCACAGCATCACTGATGTTCTTGCTATTCAGATACTCATTCATAACAGTCTCCTGAAAGATAAAACGTTCAAACATTAAGTCTATCCAATGTGAGACCAAACTGAAGCGACATGTTGAACATAAGTTAGGAAAACATGCATACAGTCATCTTGAGAAGCTCCTCTTTGGCAGGAGGTGGTTTCTTGTTTGTCTTCTGAGGCTTTTCCTGAATAGGAGGTGGATTGGTTTTCAGGCCAAGCTGTGGTGGCTACAGTTAGAAAGAAAACAGTTTTAGGAGGAGCACAAGTCAGCACCAGTGGTGCAAGAGGCTAGGCAAAGAGTTTTACCTGTCCAAGTGGAGGAGTGGATGTGCGTGGAGGTTGAGCACTGGGAGGAATCATGGTGGGTATCTGCGGCTGCAGCTTTGGCACTTGGGTTTTGTTCAGAAGAAATGACTGAGCAGGTCTCAGGCTAATCTGCAGGCCAAAAGTAAAAGGAATAATTAGCTCAAGACAACTTTGTTATGCACTAAAATGTAGGCCAAATTTTACAATACAAACCTCATCAGCATTCAGTTGTCCTTTCTTGGTGAAACGAGGCGGCATATCCTTGGACTGAGCTTGCTGTTGAGCCTGGTTCTGGAAAAGCAGATTCTGTCCCTTTGGAAACAAAAGGTCTAATCAGATACCGAGCCAAAAAAAAAAAAAAAAAAAAAAAGTAGCACTTGTAGACATCTGCATATAGACAATCTAATTAGAAGCTCAGGAATTTACCTGGTTGGGTTTCATGAAAGGCTTGTCAAACTGAGACTGGGAAGCAGGAGCCATGTGGCCACCATGACCATTGAAAAGCGGGTTTACGCGATGACGGCCCATGGTGGGGGAATACCTGTCTTGAATGACCCCAGGTCCAGTTCCAATCCCACTACCTAATAAGGAATAAGAAATACTTTTAAAATCTCAGGCAAGAAATATTCTGCCTTTAAAACTGCAGAGAAAACACCAGCGAGAAAGACAACATGGTCAGGACGTACCCGGCATTTGTCCGAACATATCAGCCAATCCCCCTAGGGTCTCTCTGCTCATCCTTGTTGGTATGAAGGAGTTATCTTGAAAGAAGTCAGTCCTCATTCCTGAGTTCATAGCTGGAATAAACACACCCAAATCCTGAAAGGAAAGGGAAAAAAGCATCCATAAATATAAAACAGTTTTTAACAAAACATACAAATAAGAAATAATAATAAAACACAAGAACACTAGCCTTTACTGCATCCTGGCGGATCTGGTTGATAGTCTTAGGTCCATTATCAATAAAAGCTTTCCTAGGCACCCAGTTGTTCTCTCGTAGCTCTACAGTATCCTGCAGCAGGAAACGAATCCTTGCAGGCAAGTCCTTGTTGTTCATTAAGGATCGCATGCGGCCAAAGTACTGATCCATTAAAGACTGCGAGAGAAAAAGTAGCGCAGTTGAATACAAAAGAGAGAGAAGTAAAGGCTGCCATTTTACTATACCTTAAGTAATCAAAAACAATAAAAAGATGCTTACCTTGGCTTTCTCATGATCAAGTCTAGGCCCCACAGTTCTCATTATCTGACAGAGGCACTCCAAATCCTCCCCCATATCTTTAAGTTGGATTCTTTTCTTCTTTTCCAGAAGCTGAAACAAACAAAGGTTTCATAAGCATTTTAAATAATTGGATAAGAAAATTAAACAACTCCATTTCTTCAACTTACTGTTTTGATGCACTTATGAAGGATAGACTCATGAATGAGATCAAGTTTGCCAAGCTCCCCAATGAATTTGATGTTGCCCAGCATTTTGATCTTGGCAATGGCACGCTGCTCCTCCTCTTCAGAGGTAAGAGGGCCATCGGTTTTGTCATAGACTGAAAAAGAGAATCAGTCACCATTAACACCTCTATAGTATAGAGTAGACACATCATAAAGTTAGTTTTGATCATGAACTTACTTTCAACATTTCTGGTGCGGTTTTCAAATTCATCTTGAAGCTTTGATATTAGAAGTCTCCTGAATGTCTACAAAACAGTGGACAAGCCAATTAAAAAACCTTAAGTGCCAAATGAGAAAGTATTAACACCAGCAACAGTTTCTATAATATACTTACAGTGCTCTGCTTTTGTGATGACTGGATCTCAGATGATTGGTTGTCAAAGTTTGGTGCATCCTCTGCCAAACGCAGACATAGCTGAGCATATAGCGAGCTATATTTGGGCTCTTCAAGGGCTTTGTCTACAATCTATTAGAAAAGGAACAGCAGATTAACACATTAAGGCTCTCTAATTTAAAAAATAAGAACCAAACAAAAATAATCTTTTAGCACAAAGATACTGAGAGTAAGTGGGCGAAAAGTGTGACTATGATTCTCACCAGCAAGATGATTCCTTTGAGGACGAGCTTTGAATCCACGCCCACATTCAGAAGCTCAAGGCATAGCTTGTCAAACTTCTCAGGGGTCAGTTTATTAAGTATGCTGAGGTGAGAAAATAAGGAAACAATAAGAGACATTCTCTAAAGCACCATAGATATGTATACAGGAGTTCCCAACAGCAATATGAGCCCATGATGTTGAACTTACCCTCTCACTTTCCTGAAGATTGCATCGTGTCGTTCTTTTTCATTGGAGGAGCTGACCTCTCGTCTAGTGCTTCGTGAAGGAACCCATCTCTGAACGCTAGGCCCTGGGGTTTTCCCCAGGAACTCGCTGTCAAAGAAAAACAAAGAGCATCTTAAAAGCTACACAACCACTACTTTAAACTGAGCATGCAACCCTGGACCAAAAAACATGAGAAATTCGATTTCTTGCACTGAACTAAAGGAAGCAGCCCCACAAAAAAAGCACAAAAAAAAACCCAAACAAAACATACAAATAGAGGAACCATACCTGTTGCCGACAGTCTTGGGATAGTGCTGAGGTGCACCCCTACCTCCTCCTCCGCCCGAAGAAGCACTGTAAGATTTAAGAAACCGATGGAATCAAATCAGCCCATTTGTAATTTGAATGTAGGTGAAGATGTGGAATTCACAAGAAGGGACTTCACATCTTGACCAAGGAAAAGCGGGATACCTCAAGGCTACCAAGAGGTTCAAAGCTAAACAGGCCAGAGAGAAGAAAGAAACGACAACTCACCTGAAACGAGAAGCACCCCCCTCTGCAATCACACTCTCCACTTTGGCGGCTTGACAACGAAGGATACCCAAAAAGAATAATGTAGAAAGGGTGGGGGTGGAGAAAACGACCTGAAAGAGAAAGCACATTAGACATCCTTAACGGAGACCAAGCGGTTCAGTAAAGGCCCAGGCCTACCCAAGACCGAGCCCAAGGGGGGAGGGGAGCGTGGCTCTTCTAAACAAACGTAGAAATAGCCAAACACGCTGCTTTTTAAGCTTTAGCCCCCGGGCAGTTAAGTTATAGGCGGGTTGTTATACACTGAAATGGTCACTGTGTAACGTTAAGGTCTGTCCGGAGTAAAGGCCTGACGGTCCGCGGTGCCTTGAGAGTCGGACAAAAGGCTTCTGCCATGTTGTTACCTTCGATGCAGGAGGAAAGAACACGACGTACAGCTGAGCACCACGACCACCTAATACTAATTTCGTGGCTACTCTCGCCATTAAAATGACACCAATCACCAAAAACAAGCTAAAAGAACGCCGGAAACGGCTGGTTTCTGAACAGTTAGCTTCCAAACCCTTTTATTGTCCTGACGGAAAAGCTAACCAGGCTAGCCCAGCTAGCTAAACCTGTTCAGGGAGAAAAAGAGACAACTTTACAAACAGCCGTACAAAGACGGACAAAACATCTTCTCGTACGGCAGTAACAAAGCGTGCCAGTCGGATTCTACTTGATAAACAGTCTGACAGCGTTGCTATTTGGCTCAGGGTGGATTTTTCCCTGTTCGCCGGCAGCTGCGCAGCGTGAGTCCACAGCTGATCCGGCAACGTTAGCTAAAGCTTAGCCAGCTCGCCAGACGCCATTTTCTGGTGGAACCATCGCGAAGCTGGCAAGAAAACGAACTCAAACGATACAGAGTCATACAGAAAGACCTGGGCTTTACAGAGCCGTTAAAAGCGGCAACACTGCCGACTGGAAGTCACAACACCGGCTCGCCAACGTCTCCCGAACAGTGGGACCCAGCTAGCCAGGAGCGGAGCCATTTTATAACGGCCTGAGCGCTGAAACGCTCACGTTACTTCAGAGTATTAAACACTCGTTTACAGTTTAAAGTCACAGAAAACGGCTTACCTTTTCTAAAAGACCTTCAGCTTTGTTGTGTTTCGGTTACCAAAGGAGAAAGAATAAGAAAAAAATGAGAAATAGAAGGTGGGTTTGTGGTTGAGCGCTGGCTGAGGATTGTTGAAGAGCAGTGAGCCTCGAGGCTAAGCTAAGCTAGGCTAGACTGTGCTGTGTTCACCGGTTCGGAGCGGAGCGCTGTGAGGGTCTGAAGCTTGACGTCAGCGACACGCGCAACTTTATTCGCCCGACCGACCCACCCTGCTGGCTACGACGTCACGACAACAGCGCGCATCTTACACGCAGGTGGGTCGGGTTTCCAATTCACCCCGCATCTGAAAGGGGCGTCCCGTCGAATTTTGAAAATTTCTTCTGAATGAAATCATCTAGATGTAAACGATAGCTTGGTGGGAAAGCATGTGTCGTAGACACTCTGAAAAACCTTTTTACAGCGATGGTGATGTGAACCGCGGGTCACTCCCGCAAACACAGTCACGCTGTGAAGATCTAATTGTTTTGGTGTCCACAATGTTGAAATGTAGTTCCTTAGAAACTTCTGACAACGTTATCTGACAACGTTGTGATAACGTTGTCAGTACGTTGTTACAACTTCCTAGAATCATTCATACGTTCTATTATATCACTATGTCTGGAGTGGACTCGATTATTTAATTATTTAATAACTACTTTCTCACAACGTTGTGTATTTACAATGTCTATACAATTACTATTATACTATACAATATGACCAGTACTGTTTTGTCCAGCGCACATCTTGTACTTCAATAAATTAGCATATATATATATATATATATATATATATATATATATATATATATATATATATATATATATACACTAACTTATATATATATATATATATATATATATATATATATATATATATATATATATATATATATATACATACACAATTAAGTTAAAATTGTCCTCTACAGTAAAGAAATGAAAATAATTTTCACATGACAATAATTTTCTGCAACATGTGTTAGTTTTTCCTGATATGGTCAACATATTTAAATGTGCTAAAGCAATAAAACATGTAAACACGCAAATAATACCTTCTCTGTGGTGGTCTTGTGGGGGTCCTGACCTGACAAGATGAAAGGGGAGTAACAAAGATGCACTACAGTCTGTAATAATAGATCTGCAAAGTGCTCTTATGAATAGGACAATAAGTGTAAATATAGGGAGATCAATAAATTGCTCTGTTAGTGCTTTTACAGTTTGGACTAGTTTTGAAGCATTTCTATTGGTCGATTCATTTTTCAGAATTCAACTTTCCAGTACTCATACAATGTCAGTCGTTTTAAAGTTAAAAAAATAGACAACATTAAGATTTCTCTGACAGCAATTCAATATTATATATTGCAGTTTAAGTATTGGTACGCTTTTTTTTAGCTGGTGGGAGGCTGTTCCAACTAGAGTTTTCAGTGGTGACCACTAGAGGGCAGTAGAGATCAGTTCTCGAAGGCCAGGTTGCTTGAGGAATTTTCACATTTAAATAAGCACAAGAAAGAAAAAGCAGCACAGTGGCCTAATAGTTCTAAGCCCAGTGCATTTTAATCAGCTGTAGAAGTAAACCCCCTTATTTTACAACAGAGGCAGGTTTTTAAGCCCACACTTAGTAAGGGCCACCACACACAGCTGGTGATTTCACAACCCCCTGAAAGGGAGGGGTATTTACTTCTCTGGATCTATTTCGAAAGTGTGTTCCTGGAACTCTTATTTATGTCAGACACCGTCATCACTTGTTTCTCACTGGGCTCAGTCATGCCTGCGGCCTCAGGGCGTCTCGCAGGAGTACAAGACAAAAAGTACACAGAGGCCCGCCAGCAAAAATGGTGTCATTACTTTCTGGCACTTTGTTTGGATCTTCTAAAAAAAGGCCTGTTTTCCTAAAACCTCTTGTAGTTTTGGGCTGTGATTGTATTCCAGTTCAGATTAGATCAGTGGGAGGTTTTATATCACCCAACACCACATGGATAAACGAGGAGTAGGGAGGATTTCGCCTCGCATCCACATTTAATTAGATTGCACTTTTGCCTGTGGTGAAGCAGCTGAGAGGCGGTGTCTCTCCTGAAGGTGATCACAGAAGGTAATAAATTGTGCTGATATGAAGCGGCGGAAATTTACTGTAGACGGGAAGACCTTGGCAGCGTACAGGAAGCCTCAGGAAAATGAAATGAGTTTAATCAGAGATTGTCCAAGGATTATTTCCTCACCGGCAGACCTTGCTTGACATCACCGCCGACCCGAACTGCTGAGCTTCTCATTTTGCTTCTGTTGAAAGTATTATCATACTGCAAAAATACTTGTTAATAATAAGAGTCCAGCGCTGAATAGGACTCGAGGACAATAGAGGCTTATTAGACATTCAGTACATGTTAACAGTTCAAAAATGCTGAAGTCACTTGGTATTATTAAACTGTGCTGATTAATATACTGTAATAACGTGTACAGTGTAGATATAAATCTTAATATGAATTTTTGGATGTTCTATTCAACACGTCAGAGATTATATAAATTCTAAATCTCTGACGTAGAACATCTACAATTTTATATATATATATATATATACTGTACTGTATATATTTAGGATCACAGTAAAACTTTCTTGTTTTCAATGGAGTAGCCTTCCTTCCTTAACACAACAATGGACTGACGGGTCTCTAAAGAAAGTTGCCATCAACAAGCCATCAACTGCTGATGCTTCAGATACTAAACTAACCTAGAATGTTGTTCTCCCTTTTATGCTCACTTATTAGTAGAATGTTTTTCAGCTCTGCATCACAATTGAGCAAGAGTGTCCTAACAACCAATTAGCCCAATAACATCCTTAACTTGGATTGGCGGCCGTACCAGGAGATTTAGGCAGAGGACTGAGAATTGCTGATAATAAGACTATATGCAAAATAAGCCTCTATACAAAAATAGGCTTTAATACAAACATTTTATTATTTAAAAAAACATCTGATACACTTAGGCATATATATATATATATATATATATATATATATATATATATATATATATATATATATATATATATATATATATATATATATATATATATATATAGCATCCAAACCAATGCATCCACTCTTTGCACTTATTACAACCTCTGTTCTTGCTTTCAGTTTTTCAAAGAAATCCTTAGGGAGGTTTTTCCCATATCTCCTAGGTTCAGTCTCAGAAGCTGGTTACACTGTCTGCTGCACAAAGTCCATCTAATCCTAAACACATTCAGTGAAGTTGATGTCTGGACTCTGGGGTTTCCGTTAATTATTCTGAGAACACCAGCAGCTTCTTTAGTTGATTTGCAACCATCAGGGCCACCTCCTCACCTGACACCAACCAGTTCTCCTCTTCATTCGTGCCATCTGCTACACCCTCAACTTCATCCCTCTGCCGTCCAGATGTACCAGCATTAAGATATGATGGGACTGTTTCAGTTCACTCCCACTTTTCATAACGACTCAGTCAGAGACTGCCTCAGTCAAAGACTGCCTCTACCTGTGCAGTTTCTAAAAAAATTGAACAATTCAGATTTTAAACTTAGACTCTCTTTGCTTTTATTTGGAATTCAGCTTAATGAACTGTAAATACTGTATGATCAGAGGAGGCTGGGTCTTCTCTGACAAGTCTTGGTTCCTCCCAAGGTTTCTTTCTCCAGCCTTAAGGGAGTTTTTCTTGCCACCGTTGCCTCTAGCTTGCTCACTGGGAGATACATGTTGTAACTGTATGTTCTCAAACTTCTGTAAAGCTGCTTTGTGACAACATTATTGTAAAAACTGCTATACAAATAAACTTGTATTGTACTGAATTGTGTAAATGTTTTCTACTTTTCTCAAAAACAAGTTTCTAAGCAGCTGCACATCCTTTTAGACCCATAGCGCTGAGGTGTCTCCTTACAGTGGAAGGATGGACAGAAACACCTGCTAAGCTTGATTTTCTCCTCCATCTCTCAAAGATGAAAGCATTAAAGACTCTAAATCTGTATTTTCTTTCTAATAAAGTGACACACAGTAAACATGAACTAAGTACACCCTCCGAATGATGTTCCAATGATTGATATATATACATTTCACTATATTTAATCTTACTAATCTTTGGTAACACCTCCGTAAGCATTTCCTAAACAACCACCAGACAGACATCTCAGGCCACGTCCATACAAAACAGTTTCAGTCAGAGAAACTGATCAGGTACAGCTAAACCAGCATAACTAGAAACCAGCAAACTGTATATATCTGCCTCTTGCTCACATCCATCCACTAACACCTTCTTCATCCTTCCATTCCCTCACACATTGCTTCATCCATCTGTTTGTCCACATTCACGTCTGTTTGTCCGTTCCTTTTATGCACATCTGTTCATCCGTGACTTTTCTTGGTTTAGTTAGTGTCTAATTAAAGCTGGATAATGACTGTAGCTCTGTAAGGGGGCCGGTGAAAGACAGGAGCGTAACTACTAAACTGTGATTCTAAACTATTTACAGCGTAACTGGAAGCAAATACATTTGTTCTACTTCTCCTATTATTGCTTGTTGACATAGATATTGTGAGCATATTTCAGCAATTACAGTGTAATTATGTATAATTAGTTTCTAATGGATTCAAAATCATGCCATTATTCAGAGGCTATAGACATAATTGTTTCTATGTGTGGGTTTTGGGAAGGTAGTGCTGTAATAGTGTGTCTTCTGCACTCTTCTACTTTACCAGGCTTCATCCTTTCCTGCATATGAGAAGTAATAAAATGCCAGATGTAATGTTATGTAATCACTTACTAGGCTGGAGATGATAGAATTGAGACATTGCATTTCTAAGTGGATACTCACAACAGGCCTATTGTCATAGAAAGTAACGTTTCTTATTGATAGTCTCTACTCAGTCTTACAAGTTTTTCCCAGCTTTTTAAATTACATTTTTTAAAATACTTTAAAACATTCCTAACTGAACCAAAAAGTTCAACAAAGAAATAGCAATTTTGATGATACATCTATGTGTCCTGTTGCAGAGACTAACATGCTAACAAGCTATATCCAGCCTCGTAATACCAATTTGTACCTCAAGAGGTGACAGTGAGTCACTGTAGCGTCAAGTCCAATCAGTCCAACATGGGAGGATGAAAAAGTAAGACATTCTTTCCTCGTGTCAATCATGTTGGAGGTGCTGCTCCTGGTTAGATCATTGAAGGTAGCCAGTGAAATGAAGAATAAATGCAATGTTGGCTGAAGCTCTTGGGAAGTGACCGCTACCAAGAAGCCAAATTCAGCAGCAAACAAATGAAGTGATATAAATGCACAATGAAGACATAGAAGCAAAACAAGGGCTAACCTTGAAAAATATGAAAAATAATAGTAAATAAGTTAATATTAATAAAAGGCCTTTTCAGTGAACAATCGTTGGTTGAGAATTTACAGCTATTTGGTAGTATTGTAAGTAAATTAACCTTTATAAGCTGATGCAAACATTTCATATGTGTATCCCAACATTTGTTGGTTACTTACAAAGCCTCGGTTGTAAGTTGTTTGGAATACAGACTGAGCTGCTGCACTCTCTAGGGCAGTATTTGGACAGTATTGCACTGCAGGATGTAGTATGATGCAATCCTCACGATGAGAAAAAGGAGATTAACAAAGGAAACAGACAGACCATTGGAACCCGTCAAGTGCAGGTCTTTCCTTTAGAGAAATTGCAAAGAACGTCAGGGTGTCAGATTCCTACGCCTTCAAAAGGCTCTTGGAAACCGGAGGAAACTTTGACAGGAAGAGCTCTGGCAGACTCAAAGCCCCTACAGAATCTGAAGGCAAGTTTCTAGGACTCGACAATCTAACGCACAGGACAACACCTTAAGACTGGTGGAAGGAAGAAAGTCTCAGGTTCTTTTGTGAAGCTGCAGGTTAGACGAGTCGAGTGGTTCACTGAAGTGGTTTTACCGACCGATGAATCACAAATTGAGGTTTTGGTTCATCCTGCAGGTTTGGAATTGAGTAGATGGAGGGATGGCTTCGCACCAACTGTTGAGTCTGGAGAAGTATGTCTGATGGTCTGGGGCTCTTCTGCTGGATGAAAGAGTGTAGATTTGCTCTTGACATTAGTGTAGATGTATCCGCAAACCCCCTCTTGCCGTTTTTTGGTAATTGTTTTCTCTTTGCTCCATGATATAATGATAAAGGACTGATACAAGCTTTTAAACTATTTTAAATAACAATTCATAATTGAATTATTGAATTATATAGTTCCCAATTAACTGACAATTAGCAGTTTGTTGAGCAGTTAATTTCCAAGCCGTGTTATTCATAGTTACAGACGATGTTAGTCTGCTGTATGCTGTGCGCCAAAGCCTAGCATTGCCATTACTATGATGGACTCTTTTCATTAGTGAACTAGTGTTTAAGTGTCTTATGCGTTTCTTTGAAAAATAGCTCCACACTCTTTTTTTTTGCTGCCATTCTTACTCGCTTTTCACACCCATGTCTCTCTCACATTGTACCTGAGTCTTGCACAGTCTCGCATATCTCGCATTTTGGCGCTGCTAACAACCAAATGGTACAGCCAATCACACTCGCCATATGTGTTACGGGGATGTAGGACTCCAGTAGAGAACATGATTTAACCCTTTCTGCACCTCTAGGTTAATGAGACATTGACAGATCTGGGTTTCTTTTTTTGGAGGGGCTCAAATTATTTGTGGGAACAGCTCAATAATCGTTGGATATTGGTGGGAACACTTCACTTCAGTCTATGCTAATTCTACACCCTTGGCTGGATCTGTAGTCGGCAACTGGCACTCTGAAACAAGAAGGGCTACTTTGCTGAGTCTACATTTGTTGTTCAAAAGCTTGTATTATTTTATGTCTTTTGTATCTGCTGTTTGAGTAATCATGATTGAACTTGTCTGCGTAGGCTCAGATGATTGTAGTGTAACTTTTTTTTCTTGCGCATCTGAATCATGCATGTCATTATTTGATACACCCACAGTGGCCCATTGTAAATAGAGCAATGATGTTTAAATATGCTGCTCTTGGGAAATGACACAGTAGAGAACTGTGACTATTGTTTCAGACAAGGTCCAGCGTTTCTTTGGTAGTTGTAAGAAAGGAGATGGATCCATGTACAGGCTTATTAAAAGAACCTGTACATGGCGCTCACTATGTCAACATAAAGGTCTGATAATACTTCCCACTGAAGCTGCATGGTAGTGAAACTTATAAGGTGAGAAATAATGAGATGCAGGTGTTGCGATCAGAGGTGAGGCAGCCCTGGTTCTCAGGCGAGGGAGCCCTCTGGCGGCCAGGTGGGGTATCGCTGACAGTAGTGTAGCTACAATATACACATACAGACCTTCAGCGATACAAAGAGTCAATGGTGCTGTGTATTTAATGGTGACTATATCGCATCACGTCTTTTAATTGTTGCCAACATTGTTAACAACTTTAAACAACATGTTTTCAGGAAAATAGTAGCAGTAGAGTCAAATACTGGGAGAGTTAAACCCAGTCAAACTACAAACCCCAGCTTTACACCCTGGGGGTCCATGAAGAGGTTTAAATGCAACCTGTCATGACAGACAGACACACAAAGCCCCTGACCGATGCCCTGTGGTGGAGGCAGGTGTGAATGAGGTGTGGACAACTAACTCATACTGTTCTGCTCAGCCTGCTGTTATGGTGCCCTGGAGCAATACATTCAAAACCCCATCTGCTCCAAAACTGCAGTTCCGAACCATCTCTGATCAATAGTGTCCCACTAGGAGGTCTGTTAAAAATGTATGGCGCGGATAAAGGTGGGCGATTTGGCTAAAAATATCTCACTACTTCAATACATTGTTTGTGAAGTTTGCTAACAAGTTCCTTTACTGGAGTAATTATTTTTCATCTAACTTTTTACTTCTACTTCTTACATTTACACTCCATTATCAGTACTTTCTACTCCTTACATTTACACTCCATTATCTGTACTTTCTACTCCTTACATTTACACTCCATTATCAGTACTTTCTACTTCTTACATTTACACTCCATTATCAGTACTTTCTACTCCTTACATTTACACTCCCTTATCTGTACTTTCTACTCCTTATATTTACACTCCATTATCAGTACTTTATACTACTTACATTTACACTCCATTATCTGTACTTTCTACTCCTTGCATTTACACTCCATTATCAGTACTTTCTACTCCTTACATTTACACTCCATTATCTATACTTTCTACTCCTTACATTTACACTCCATTATCTGTACTTTCTACTCCTTACATTTACACTCCATTATCAGTACTTTCTACTTCTTACATTTACACTCCATTATCTGTACTTTCTACTCCTTACATTTACACTCCATTATCTGTAGTTTCTACTCCTTACATTTACACTCCATTATCAGTACTTTCTACTCCTTACATTTACACTCCATTATCTGTACTATCTACTCCTTACATTTACACGCCATTATGTGTACTTTCTTCTCCTTACATTTACACTCCATTATCTGTACTTTCTACTCCTTACATTTACACTCCATTATCAGTACTTTCAACTACGTACATTTTCACTCCATTATCTGTACTTTCTACTCCTTACATTTACACTCCATTATCAGTACTTTCTACTTCTTACATTTACACTCCATTATCAGTACTTTCTACTACTTACATTTAAAAATAGCCTCGTTGCTCCTATTTCATTTACAGCCTGTTTTCATTCATGTACATTCACATTCCTGTAAAGGTTATTGATAACATGCCTTTAAAGTTTGACTTTTTGCACCATTAAAATACTTATAGATAACTAGTGATCATATCTTCTGCTCCATGAAACGCATATTAATGCTTAGTAGTACACAGATATGCTTCTTTAATATATTTACACTGTACTAAAATACATTCATTTTAATGGGCATATAGCGGCTGAAACAGCATCCCAAATTTATCAAAATTAACATTTTAATATAACATTATAGTCATTATGGCTTTTAGAAGAATTATTTTTTGGGGGGAAGGTGGGCTAGTGCACTATAGACCCCTGTGGTGCGGCCTACTTTTACTTTTATACTTTGAAAGCAGTACTTTTACACTTTTACTGGAGTAAAAAGCTTGAGTTGATACTTCAACTTCTACAGAAGTATTTTTAAACCCTAGTATCTATACTTCTACCTGAGTGTGATAAAGCGTGTTCCCCCAACCACAAAATGTGGCCAAGAAGACACCCTTTATGGGTAGAGTCGGGCGAATGGTCTGGAGCACCGGATAAAAACGGCAGAGAGGCAAAATTAGTCCATCACCTTTTATAGCCAGGCACCTCCAAATACACACAACGCCAAAAAAGCGATAAAGATAAAGAAAAAAAAAGAAATAAACACACAAACTGAAAACAAACGGCCTCTCAGAGGTATAAGGTAACGACTATAACATCATAAGTTACTTAATTTTTCTACTGGCTTACACAGCATCATCTCTCACAGGCAGCTTAGCAAAGAGTCCCCTTTTCCTCCATCATTGGGGGTATAAATACAGGTAGCCCCTCCCCGGCATATACCACCATCAATTACAGGTTAAAACCCCACACCCCAATAACTCAAACAAAGCCCCAAAACCTCAACATGGCAATGTCACGGCACATGGCCCCATCACAAACAACGGCTGTCTCTGGAACAGACAGTCAACCTGCATACAATGATCAATACACATATTCTCCTTCAACGACACTCTTCCTCCCCTCCCCGTCTACACAGGTTGGACTCACCCACGTAAGTTAAATTCAGGAGCTACCCCACTGGTACTCTTTTGGAACCCTGAAGGTAAGTATCAACAGTGCCAGTTTGAAAAAGTTAAGGACCTATGCCTGAGTAACCTGGTAATGGGTAGGGGTAACCTACATCATTACACTGAGTAATGAATGTGAATACTTTTGACACCTTTGGCCTGTACTGAACGCGTGAAGGACACAGTATCTAAGGGAGGGTGGTCTTCCTTAGAATATTGCAATGTTGCAAATTGACAAGAATATAGAATTTAAATAGTGTGTAAAAATGTGCACCGGCATTAGAAGTGCATTCATTAGTGTAGTGTGCAAAGTACATATGCACAAGGTTTGGGACACAGCCATGTCATGATAAGGCATCCAGTTGGCTACTGACTGTGCTGGTTATGTGGTTACTGCGCAAGATACGATATATGTAATACTATATTTAAAAGCATTTATCTTGGCACTATGTGCACTTGTATTTGTACTTGTAAAACTGATCATCCGCTCATTAGAACAAATGCAAATAAACATAAATACATAAATATAGTGCTCATTTGTTTTTAAACATAAAGTTATATCTTATGTGGAAGCCCCCCTTTCCTTCATTTAATTTCTTTCTTTCTTTGGGGCCTCCAAGTAGAATGTCATTTAAACACCACCCCACCCAAATATTCAGAAATAGCCCTGCTGGGAAAAGAATATGCTAATTTTTTTACAGATTGTAGAGTGAATCAGTGTTCTGTTTTTGGCCTTTAGTCAGCATAAAAAGCAGTTCAGTATCACAATTAACCAGCAGATGGAGATAGTAATACAAATACTGCTGTCTTTCTGTCTCTGGCATGAATCCGGGCAAGTCTGAAAGCAAAACTGAAATACCTGAACAATTTGCATTTAGTAAAGCTCACCCAATCACAGCTGCAATTTCAAAATACCACAGTTCCTTAGGATATAGTAATGTCTACCACTTTCAGGAAGGAGCTCCAGGATAGAGGGCTGCACAGGTCTGATTATTAATGCCCTCACTGCCCCAATTCAACCACTAGTCACATTCTGCTTCACTCTCCACAAAACCTAGCTCCGTTGCTTACCATACATCGCCAATTTGGACTATGTATGTGGTCCTTGTCAACTCCCGCCAGTGTTTAGCTGGTATAGGACCTCGCAAACCCAGTGACGCGATGGCAGCCTCTGTACTTAAATAAACTTTCAGTTTTGCAGAATGGCAGTAAACAACCCAGTGAGTAACCCAGTGTTGCACAGCAGATGAGTCAGAGAAGTGGGCGGAGCCTCCTGATGAAGCCCTGATAGAGAGTGTGCTAGCAGTGCGAAGAAAGGAGACATCATATCTGCCACTGCCACAAGCCTGAGCCTGTGGGAAACAAGAACAGGGCTGCGTAGTGAGGAGTGGGAAACTCCTGGAGAGAATAGGCTTCAGTGTCGACACCAACACCAGAAAGAACAATCGCCGTTGTGGGCTTTGGGTGCAGCGTAAATGGGAAGCAGTTGCTTGTGATTACTAATGTGTTTTTCTCTGCAGCACACTCGCAGCTGATTTGTGGCTTTCCTGTTTACATCTACAAGAAGCCAATAACTGTCTGATCCTGCCCCACTCAGCCAGCCATACTACCCGCGCTCTAGAGCCCGCAACCTGTGGGCTTTGTACCTGCAATGACTGCGGGACCTACAAATGAATCCTGCCCGCAACTTATGTAGCAGATCATGCAGGATCTGCACCTGAACATGCAGACCTCTACTATAGGGCCTGGAATGTAAAGCTACAAATATCTCACATGCTCCGGCCCTACCTCAGTGAAAAGACATTCATTGCTATTGCTGTTGTGGTTATGATTATAAAGAGAGCAGGGATTCTGAGATCCTCTGGTTCTTCTTCACCGCAATGCCACATTTACTATCAGAAGGATATCGTGTAGTGCTCTGTGGATTGGTGGTGGTACTAAATGTTACAACTGGCCCTTCTAGATTGATCCAGTCAGACAGATGCAACCTGGCTGGACATAGAAGATGCAGAAAGACAAGACAGCAAAAGAAATTGTGCCAATGAGGCGGTATAGCTGGAGCCTGGTTTGAAAGGAGACATCCTCCTTCTGTGCTACAATGCAGAAGACACCTGGAAACTGTTTTCCACGCAGCTACAAAAGATCCAGATGTGCTGCTGGCCATCACCATGATTCAGCTGTGCCTGCCCCTGGAAGGAGAAGTGCTCCAGGTACTCATGGACTTGTTGCTACAGCAGCACAGCAACCATAGTGGCGGCAAATGGTGCCATACTTGACCTCAAGACCGTGCATTGCTTGACCGCCATGCTTGATGACTGTGGGGTTTGGAGAAGTGCTAAATAGGGCAGCGTCCAGCTGTTGAGGCTCCCATGGAGGGACACTGGCAGTTGCTGGAGCTGGTGGGCAGAAGCCGGGGTGCGGGGAAATCTGTCAGGTCGTTGGCACCACAAATGTTTATGGGTAAAAGCACCAGTGGGTCTAGCTCTGGATGCCAGAAGGAAAACAGCGTTCACGCTGGCCACTGGGTTATGGTAGATTGCAGTGATGTAATGTTTTGGTGGAGCTCTGACAGAGTTGGGGCAGGTATTTCAGACTATTCAGAGTCTGAAAACCTCTGGCTGTGACAATTAGATTAGATTATTGTACTTCTTCACTGGTGGACTGGATGCTTGTCACTAATCCTGAGAGGATAATTAAGGATAATTGTTACGTCAGATTGTTTAAGTGATCACTCTGTAATAGTCTGCATCCGTAAAATTAAAATTCCAAGCTCTCCTCCTAGATGTGTTAGACTGAGACAACAAATAATTGCTTTTAACTGGAATAGATTTCAGTTAATTCCCTTTTTTTAAGAAAGCATGGAACTCCGTTCAGTCTGAAGCTGCGAATGTAATTGATGAACAGGCTCCCATGAAAACAATTAGAGTTAAATAAAGACAACTACCCTGGATCAGCACACATCTTACCAGCCTTTTTTAGAAAAAGGGATAAAGCTTGGGTCAAATATAGGTCATCGAAAGGTTTGCTGACTACAGATACTTGAGGAGACCAAATCAAGGAATTCCAAATGCAACTAATATAAAGATAAAACGCTGAGAGTTTTGAAATCAATGAAACCACATACTTTGTAAAACTAATACAAGTTTTATAAACCAGGTGTAATAATTCACAGAGGACTGGAAGTGCAGGCCTTTATTGAAGAGGTGAACATAAGAAACAGGACTTGGGCCAAAATCAGTAGTCAGATAAATCCAAAACGGGTCAACCACCGCAGCAGACTGGATATCAGAGAGAGAACTAGAATCATAAACCAAAATACAGACCAGAATTCAAAATCAGGAATTCATAAACATTCAAATGCTCAGAATTGTATCAGAGACTAAAACAAGACCTCGCACTGGGCCTGTGCCAAGGTTGTGCTTTTATACATGAGTCTCAATAAGCAAACCAGAAACACCTGAGAAACCGGCAATCTAAAATTCTGGGGATAGCGACCTCCACTTTCATGGAGGAGAACTGCAAGGCTGAGATGTGACACCAGGTTTAAATTAAAAACACAATTTGTTACAGATTCTTGATTCTTTACTTTTTATGCTTTTAATCACCATTACTATCTATGGCTTCTAACACTTTAACACCAACTGTGTGGCATGTTTTTTAAATGTTATTACAGCCCTGTTTCTGAATAACGTTGGGACACTGTGCAAAATGTAAATTCTGTGCAAATCATCTAAACCCTACATTTAACTGACAATAGTACAAAGACATGCATATTAAATGTTGAAACTTGAAATGTATCTTGTTTTCCTTGTTTTCTGCCTTTTTCAAACAATACTATTGCATTGGATGCCATAAATAACAGAACATGTAAGCAATCGCCCATCTTCCCGATGCACATTGCTACATTTCCGCATCACGATGCATTGCACCATGATGTATCGTTACACCCCTAATTAAGAGTTCCTTCCACATTGTTGTAATACCACTGACAGTTTACTGTGGAATATTTAGCAGGGAGGAAATTTCATGACTGGACTTTCACAGTACCATCCTGGAATTCACTGAGCTCCTAAGAGCGAATCATTCTTTCACTAATGTGAGAGTCTGCATGACTAGGTGCTTGGTTTTATACACTGAATTAAATGATTTGGATGGGTGAGTGAATACTATTGGCAATATAATGTATGTAAGTATATTTAGACAGAAGTAGTATCTCATTTAACATGATCGTTCTAACCCCAAATAGCATCAATCATCCAGAAAATACCCTGAATTTTGCTTCTTTAGCTTCGGACTGGAGCAGTTATAACCCGCTAGGTAGCACAGTATAAACTGCATGCCTAAATCATCACACGGTTGCCTAAAACCTTGCAGAGATGTTCTGTACAGACAGAACTTAGACTTGAGGGCTGCTACTACTGTTCTTAGCTATGCAGCATATGTTTGTCAATTTCTATAAATACCATGGTGGTATGTAGTGTCAGAAACCAGATGAATAAGTCAACTTTGGTTAATGTAAAAGTGGTCGGAGGCAAGTTGTGATGATTTTGGCATGCAGTCCACACAGTGCTATTGGCAGTCATGAGTGTAGCTCCAGTGCAAGGTTGCGCTGGCTGACTGACCACAGTAAGGGCAAAATTGTGCAAACCAGATTCTTGCTTTAAGGGACCGCTCTACAGATTACTGGTTCTGGTGGAGCGAGAAATAACGTGGATGTTTGGGCTTAAGATGACTTTGGCTTTTCCTCCCGTGGCCTTAGGAAGCTCACATGATTGATGGACAGCTATCATTAGCAGAGATGGGCTATGTGTCATACCTGTAATGGGCTGTCAATAATGTTGGTGACGCTCACTCTTGTTTAGGCGTCGTGGTTATTACAGGCCCATAAACGCAATTAATTACAAGGAAGCTTATTGGTTTTGTGTCACAGCGGAGGAGAGAGGAGTGTAAATCCTTCTGAGTGTCTATGTGGAGAAATCCACAGCAAAATGATCCATTCAACCTCCCATTACTTTCCTGTGCAAAGATAATCAGCCGTGTGCACAGCTGTTAGCACGAATTAGACTCACTTCAAATGTTCACTAATATGAATAATTATCTTCAGCTATGTGGGTGAGAAAGTAAATTCCACACTTTGTCACATAATATTAATTCTCTTTCAAATGAGATGATTGCCTTTGTCAATAGAGCCATATACAATGCATTAACTGTCCACTTTATTAGAAATCTACTTCGTGTGTGGACCCTTCTGGCTGTAGCCTATGCCGAATTTGTGGTAGCCATCCTTTAGCTCTTTATCAGTGGTCAGTTTCTGACCACAGAGCTACTTTTAATGAGGCACAATCGATAGCAACCTTGTGATAAGAAACTAACCAATGATGAACGGCCAACACACACAGGCCTATAAGGTGGGGGGACCTCATAAAGCGAGTGGGGGTAGCAGTGGTGACCTTCAGAGAAGGCCTAATGATTTATGTGTAATGCTCACCATCGCCAGAACAAGCCTGAACATTTTTTTAGTCATATCTTTTTTAGTTCCCTGGTTCATGGACCCAGGTACACTATTTGACTGCAACAGAAGCTTGTAACACTGGCACGCTCATAATAAACCGAAGAACTGAGGCAATGGCATATAGCAATGGTTGGCAAGCTGGGATTGGAGGGTTAAGAAAAAGAAGGCGGGGCCTAACAGAGAACATAATATTTTGACTGACCATCATACAGTTTCAGCATCTACAGAGAACAAATGAAATGTCTATGTTTTAAAGAAGTAGCTTTCTTTTAGTCACTTTGTTGTCACATTTGACTGTAAGCAGTAGACGGCTGGTTTGGATAGATGGCTAGTTTGACTTGGTCAAAAACATATAAACTTGGTATGACCCTGCGCGTCTGTGCTGTGCACGCCATTATGCGTTCCCAAGCACATCTGTGGATTTTATTAATTCAGTCTAAACTGCGAGAAATCTGCCCATGAAGAGTTTCCAAAAGAAACGGAGCGGATCTGTACGTTCAACACCACATCACACGTTCTCAGAGGGACAGAGCAAAGATATTAGCACAAATTGCGCTTCATTTTGAAGAAGAACAATTTCACCAGGCTTCATTCTTGCCAGTCAGCCCATTAGCAAGTGCCATGAACCCCACAGTTAGCTACATTACAGTAAACTCTTCACCAAGTTACAGTCCTGAGGGCTCCATTTCTGAAGGCTGTTAAGCAAACCTCTGTGAGAACAATTTCCAGGATGGTACACACACCAGTGAATTCATGTTTATTTTCTATTACAAAAATAAGTAAAGCTGCCCTAATGGTCATCCCTGCGCTAGCTCACCTGTTCAGTTTTGTTATTACTTTATTTATTAATTACTTTAACCCTTAGATGCCTTTCTAATGCAAAGCATGGGTCAAACTTGACCCACATTCATTTCCTATGTTATTGTATGTAATGCTGAGTATCTTTCTGGATCAGTATCTCAACTGAAATCAATTTATTTCATTATTTAATGTTGTAAATATTCTAAAATCTTCTTTTTAAAGTTTTGGAATTGCCCCCTTTATTGTGTTCAGCCTGTGATCAGTTTGAATCATGGCAATATTCCTGGGTCAAATGTAAGACCCAGCTCTACCGTTACGTTTACACCACCGGCCTGAATTGACTCGTATCTGATTTTTTCATTTTAACAGATTTAACACATTGTGACACAGATCTGAAATTTTCACCTGAAATAAATTTTTTTTCAAATCAGACTTAAGCCACTTTCATATGTGGTCCTTGATCGGATACACATCTGATTTAAGGGCATATGACAGGAAAGTGAACGTTCAGATTGGATTTCATGTGTCTTTCTGCTTGTTTATGTGTGCTTTGCACTATCATCATCAGCACCAGCAACCAAGCAGAACAACAGTCAGTGGAGGAGAGGAACAGCAGTTATAGTCAGTGGAGGAGAGGAACAGCAGTTATGGTCAGTGGAGGAGAGGAACAGCAGAAACAACAGTCAGTGGAGGAGAGGAACAGCAGTTATGGTCAGGGGAGGAGAGGAACAGCAGTTATGGTCAGTGGAGGAGAGGAACATAAGTTATGGTCAGTGGAGGAGAGGAACAGCAGTTATGGTCAGTGGAGGAGAGGAACAGAAGTTATGGTCAGTGGAGGAGAGGAACAGCAGTTATGGTCAGTGGAGGAGAGGAACAGCAGTTATGGTCAGTGGAGGAGAGGAACAGCAGTTATGGTCAGTGGAGGAGAGGAACAGCAGTTATGGTCAGTGTGGGAGAGGAACAGTAGTTATGGTCAGTGGAAGAGAAGAACAGCAGTTATGGTCAGTGGAGGAGAGGAACAGCAGTTATGGTCAGTGGAGGAGAAGAACATAAGTTATGGTCAGGGGAGGAGAGGAACAGCAGTTATGGTCAGTGGGGGAGAGGAACAGCAGTTATAGTCAGTGGGGGAGAGGAACAGCAGAAACAACAGTCAGTGGAGGAGAGGAGCAGCAGAAACAACAGTCAGTGGAGGAGAGGAACAGCAGTTATAGTCAGTGGAGGAGAGGAACAGCAGTTATAGTCAGTGGGGGAGAGGAACAGCAGTTATGGTCAGGGGAGGAGAGGAACAGCAGTTATGGTCAGTGGGGGAGAGGAACAGCAGTTATAGTCAGTGGGGGAGAGGAACAGCAGTTATAGTCAGTGGGGGAGAGGAACAGCAGTTATAGTCAGTGGAGGAGAGGAACAGCAGTTATAGTCAGTGGGGGAGAGGAACAGCAGTTATAGTCAGTGGGGGAGAGGAACAGCAGTTATGGTCAGGGGAGGAGAGGAACAGCAGTTATGGTCAGGGGAGGAGAGGAACAGCAGTTATGGTCAGTGGAGGAGAGGAACAGCAGTAACAACAGTCAGTGGAGGAGAGGAACAGCAGTAACAACAGTCAGTGGAGGAGAGGAACAGCAGTTATGGTCAGGGGAGGAGAGGAACAGCAGTTATGGTCAGGGGAGGAGAGGAACAGCAGTTATGGTCAGTGGAGGAGAGGAACAGCAGTAACAACAGTCAGTGGAGGAGAGGAACAGCAGTTATGGTCAAGGGAGGAGAGGAACAGCAGTTATGGTCAGGGGAGGAGAGGAACAGCAGTTATGGTCAGTGGAGGAGAGGAACAGCAGAAACAACAGTCAGTGGAGGAGAGGAACAGCAGTAACAACAGTCAGTGGAGGAGAGGAACAGCAGTTATGGTCAGTGGAGGAGAGGAACAGCAGTTATGGTCAGGGGAGGAGAGGAACAGCAGTTATGGTCAGGGGAGGAGAGGAACAGCAGTTATGGTCAGGGGAGGAGAGGAACAGCAGTTATGGTCAGTGGAGGAGAGGAACAGCAGTAACAACAGTCAGTGGAGGAGAGGAACAGCAGTTATGGTCAGTGGAGGAGAGGAACAGCAGTTATGGTCAGGGGAGGAGAGGAACAGCAGTTATGGTCAGTGGAGGAGAGGAACAGCAGTAACAACAGTCAGTGGAGGAGAGGAACAGCAGTAACAACAGTCAGTGGAGGAGAGGAACAGCAGTAACAACAGTCAGTGGAGGAGAGGAACAGCAGTAACAACAGTCAGTGGAGGAGAGGAACAGCAGTTATGGTCAGTGGAGGAGAGGAACAGCAGTTATGGTCAGTGGAGGAGAGGAACAGCAGTAACAACAGTCAGTGGAGGAGAGGAACAGCAGTAACAACAGTCAGTGGAGGAGAGGAACAGCAGTAACAACAGTCAGTGGAGGAGAGGAACAGCAGTTATGGTCAGTGGAGGAGAGGAACAGCAGTTATGGTCAGTGGAGGAGAGGAACAGCAGTAACAACAGTCAGTGGAGGAGAGGAACAGCAGTAACAACAGTCAGTGGAAGGACGAAGAAGTTGGCGATTTGCTTGATATGTTTGTATGAAAATGAGGGCCTGCTGGCTTTTCTTCACCTTCTGAACCTGAACCTGAACCGTCCACAGCTGTTTGCTGAGCTTCCAACGAAATAATATGACTCACCACTGATGGTCAGTGTATGCAGTGCTAGCATTACTAGCATGTAAACCATTTTGCTAAGCAAGGCCACAACTGACAAATGCCTTGTAAGCTATAAGACAACCTTAAAAACAAGATTTCCTCCTCAGTGGTGTTCAGTTTTGGAAGTGTTTGGTGAGCTGTAAGAAAGAAAGGCTTGTCACTGTGGCAGTGCAAATTTCTTTGGCATGTAGGGCAACTTTCCTGTCACAGCAGAGGAATGAGAGCAATTTGTTTCATTTGCTTCTTTCACTGAGACCATTACACTCTGATTAAAGCCTCAGCAGTGGCCGCAGCTGTTTGATGTGTACCCCAGTGAAGATGGCATTACAAATCTTTAAACAGCTTCGGTGAAAAAATGCCACACTTAATGTAATAGCTCTTAAAATTGATGGCTAAATGGTGGGTGCCTTGGCCATATGGGTGTACAAAAGAATGAATGGGTATACATTATGTTTCATTATCTTTCACAAAATCTAAATCTGTACTTTTCTTGATATTTGTTAGATGTTGTATAGATATAATAGTAGTAGTTTCACAGTGTCCCTGTTCATATGTAGACATTGAATGTGCAGTCTGCTGCTCTGTTTGTGCACTAGAAAAAACTGGGGTCGTCATAGACCTGGATAGAGCCACACAACACTCTACCATGCAATCAGTTCAAGCTCATGTGCAGGGCAGGGGAAAGGGGAGGGGCTACATGCTGAACCTCAGGCATTATCAAGAAGGAGAAAATGCCGAGAAACAGCCAGAGAGAAGAAGGTTTAAAGAGCAAAGACTGAGAAAAGCATTCCTAGATCAGACAAGGGTGTTTCAACAGTTGAGAGACCTCTGAGAGTTCATGGTTTCAATGGTGGAGAGACCTTCTAGAGCTGACGAGGCTAAAGTTGACTTTCTGTATATCTTTTCCTGGTCCACCTTAAATGGTTTCAGGTCAGTCCTGTTCTGGCACCTGAGGGTCCTGAATGTAACTGCTGCATAATTTAAGGTATAACGGAACAATTCAAACCAGAAGCCTACTTCATCTTCATGAGGAGTGTTGTAAAGGGATGAAGAGGTTGCTCTGTTTCTGCTTTTGTCGCATTTGCTAATGCTAACTTTATGTTGTGGTATCTGTCTGTACAACAAATGAAGGGTTTTGTAAAGGGTCACAAAGATCCAAACAAACAAATTTGCTAGCCCACCGTGTGTTGTCACATTTAAATAGTTGCACTGCTACCACCAGCACCATTTAACAGAGCAGAAGTTCCTACAGCCTGGATAGATGGCTAGTTTGACTTGGTCAAAAACATATAAACTTGGTATGACCCTGCGCGTCTGTGCTGTGCAAGCCATTATGCGTTCGCAAGCACATCTGTGGATTTTATTCATTCAGTCTAAACTGCGAAAAATCTGCTCATGACGAGTTTCCCAAAGAAACGGAGCGAATCTGTGCGTTCAACACCACATCACACGTTCTCAGAGGGACAGAGCAAAGATATTAGCACAAATTGCGCTTCATTTTGAAGGAGAACAATTCCACCAGGCTTCATTCTTGCCAGTAAGTCCATTAGTAAGTGCCATGAACCCCACAGCTAGTTACATTACAGTAAACTCTTCACCAAGTTACAGTCCTGAGGGCTCCATTTCTGAAGACTGTTCAGAAATATATATATATATATATATATATATATATATATATATATATATATATATATATATATATATATATATATATATATATACTCTTACAAAAAATAAGTATACTTAAAGTTCATTTTATTAAGTATACTTTATGCAGTTACTATACTAATGTCATTGTACTAGTAGTACACTCGTATATGTACTATTTCAATACGTCTTGGGACTAAATTGGCCCACTTTCTAGTTTTTGAAAGTATACTTTTAAGTACACTTTAAGTGTAAGAGTAGTAAACCAAGTAAACAACTAGTTTACATCTTTTTTACTGCAACTACTAGCTTAGTTTACTTAGTTTACTAGCTTGTAAGTTTTCTTTAAGTGAACTTAACATAATACTTATAATTTACTGCTTATATTATTGTTGTACTTTAAAGTATATGACTAGGTTTAAGGGTTTTTTTCTACTTAAAATAGAACTTAACAACGTTTACTTACTCACCAGTGGACACACATAAAATAAACAAGACACACTCAGATTAAGAAACATATTTGTATCTTTATAAATCTTTAAAAATCAAATTTTAAATAAATATTGTATTGGATGTGTTTTTGTGCAGAGCAAGAATTCTTACTTCTACTATCTCAATCAAAAGATTAAGTACAAGTAAAGGCCAAATATACTTAGACTGTTCTATATACTTAGCAGTATAACCCAAGCATACTTAAGTATAACTGTGTTTAGTATATCACTGAGAAGTAAACTAATGGTACACTTGAATAAACTTCTTTTTTGTAAGGGTATATAGTCCACCTTAAATGGTTAGCAGTTCTGTTCTGGCCCCTGAAGGTCCTGAATGTAACTGCTGCATAATTTAAGGTATAATGGAACAATTCAAACCAGAAACCAACTTCAGCTTCATGATAAGAGTTGTAAAGGGATGAAGAGGTTGCTCTGTTTTTGCGTTTGTCCCATTTGCTAATGCTAACATTATATTATGGTATCTGTCTGTACAACAAATGAAGTGTTTTGTAAAGGCTTCAAATTTGCTAGCCCATCGTTGTTCACGTCCATGAATTTGGGGGCGGAGCTCCTTAAGGAGCACTTAAACGAGGGGTGTATTGTTTTGCTATTGAGTTCAAATGTCAGCAGTCGCTCTCCAGAACTAGAGAACTGAACTATTAACTGCTTGTGGGATGTCACAAAGAAACAAACACAGTTATGTAAAACCGCCTATTTAGCCTGCAGCAGGTTAGCCCACTCACACTGAAGTTACAAGGAGTGTTTCTGCCTGGCATGTTTTTGAATGAGCATCAATGCAGGTCAAACAGGACACGGATTATTTACACATATCAGTCTCACAGTAACAGCCTGTTACTATCTTGGTATAGAATTAGAATAGAATTCAGAACTATTTGCCACTCGTGTTTGCACACAGCAGAATTTTAACCTGTGAAGTGAAACACCCACATACTAGTGAACATACACACTAGGGGGCAGTAAGCACACTTGCCCAGAGCTGTGGGCAGTCCTATCCACAGTACCCAGGGAGCAGATGGGGGTTAGGTGCCTTGCTTAAAGGCACCTCAGTTGTGCGCTGTTGGTCCACGGGATCGAACCGGCGACCTTCTGGTCCCAAGACTGGATCCCTAACCTTCAGCCCACGATTGCCGCATCCATGTTGTAAATGGACCTCAAGGAGAAAGTGTAGGCTTGTAGGCTCTGGGACTTTTAACCATCTATTAAAAAAGTTCTTCAGTGAATAAAAAGTGACTCTTTTATAGCTACAACCTTCTTTGGCGCCTTTACTCACAGGAGACGAGAAATCTAAAGTCCAAATAGAAGTCCAAAAATAACGCAGCCCAAGTGTGATTCTGTCAGAGTCAGTGAATTTTTGTTTTAGATCAGTGTTCCTGATGACATATACGTTTTTTCGAAATGTCTTTCATCTCAGCACAGGTAGAAAAATCCTGAGCTCATCACATTTCAGCTCATTTCAGCGCTCACAAAAGACCCAGCCTTAGCACGCAAGCTAAGTCCTAGATAAATGTATCAGTTCTTGTCATCAGAAGCCAATATTGGGCTGTCAAGCAGTGTTTGATCGATATTGGCCGCAGACTGCATTTTATAGCCGACCCCTGCAACCGCTGCTATTGATTCTGAAGTGCTCATCTCTGCGGAAAGAATACAAAGCGAAGGTTGCTGAGTCATGTATAGAGGACTGTAGTTTTTAACCCTTTATATAGATCAATAAAAATGCAGCTATTTCTAACATTTCATCTACTCATCCTCATTAAAAAGCAATTCCAAGGACTTTTTCTAAGCAATTCATGGTCATTCGGAGTGGTTTAATGTGAAATGGTTCATTGCAGAGGAACCTACTGACTCCGTAGCAGTGGTGATAGGAACCCAGGATCTATAACACAGTTATATCCATTTACATATTTACTATCTAAACCCACCAGTAAACCTACATGTGTCCTCTAAGTTTTTAAATTAAGCCAATTTTCAAGCACATTCACAGAATTCAGTGGTTGAGATTGAAAATGCATCATTTGGAGTGGTTTGCTGTAAAATGTTAATAATAAAAAAATATTATTAGACAGATTTCTTTATAGTGGAGGAGATAGAAAAGTTAGTATTGCATTTTCTGTACTGTTGAATCCACCAGTGAACCTATATGTGTCTGAGGTGGATGTCTGGTTCCTATCACCACCACTGTGAACAATTCTGACCGAGCATTTCACATCAACCTACTCAGAGTCTACAGAGTCTTATTCAAGTATTTTGGGTTTGGGATTTCTCATTAATAAAGATAAACCTTTTAGACAGCTGTTCCTCAATCAAGAACTTACAAACACAGCTCAAATGAAGATCAACTGTTGATGCTTCTAATATTTCTTAATTTAAAAATTATCTTAATTATTTGTCTTATCTTATTTATTATCAGTTTATTTTACTTCCGGATGTTTTAAGTGATTTCAGTGAGACAGATTATCTCACTGAATTGGCAAATCATTTTGTTTATTGTGACTAATAAGCTTAAAAGAAGCCAAATGATCAGCCAATGTAGTGTAAAGACTACTTAGCTTACTAAAATCACTTAAAACAAGCCAAACATCTGGAAATAAGTTAATAGGAAATTAAAATATAAGACATATCAAACAGATATAATATAATATTACATGCCCAGGTTTCTGCACCGAGCAAATGTCTGTGTTTTATGGATTGATGGATATTCATCAAAAAAACAAACAAAAAAACAAAAAACAAAACCAAAACAACCCTTATGTTTGCTTCTCACAAAACAGATAAACTGTACCTTCTGTGCAGGATGCTTTCTGCGTTTCCTTTCTGTTCAGGAGCCAAACTTTACAAGGGCTTTCATTTGGAGCTGGGATCTCAGCTGAGTTTGATCTGGTTTTGTAGATGCAGCTACACATGAGACGCAGCACAAAACAAATGGGCTGAATGTCTTTATACAGGGAGCAGCTAGACGTTTTAATGTGGGGTGGCCAGGCAACAATATGACGTTCAGTGCATAACCCCCACTACCTCCCCATCACCCTAAAAAAAAACCTCGCCCTTCTACCACCCCATCACCCTGCTGCCACCCAGTCACCCTACTCTCAACCCATCACCACACTAAAATCCCATCACCCTACTATCACCCCATCACCCTACTATCTCCCCATCACCCTACTATCACCCCATCACCATACCAAAATCCCATCGCCATACTAAAATCCCATCGCCATACTAAAATCCCATCACCTTACTATCAACTCATCACCCTACTGTCACCTTATCACCCTATTATCATCAATTTGAAAGAGATATATAAACTGGCAACATATTACATAACATAAACAACAATATCTGTGAATTTCCCCTCAATGTAGGTTGAATAGTCATAGAATTTACTTACAGCATCTAATAATAAGCAATAATAGACATACTAACTAGATGTAAGATGTTATTACTTGGCGTTATATCATTGTTTGCAGGGTAAAATCTTTTTACAGACTATTCGAAGTGTTGAAGAAGGATTTTTGTTTTGTGTGTTTTAAAAATTGTGCAGGACGCGCCATTTGAACATGTTCCTGATGTGCTTCTAGCTAGAACAGGCTGTTTTGTATGTCAGTCTTTTTCAATTGAGTGGTCTCTAACACCGGACTGAAGCCAAAAACACAGACTAATGGATACTGAGACCAGAACGAGAGTCGTGTCAATGTCAGAATCTGAAATTGAAGTAAGTGGGTTTTTGAATGCAGGACCTTGAAAGCAGGCGAGCTCTGAAAAGCAAATGTGTGAGAATATCACATTGTGTACCATCCTCTGAGAAAGAAAACACACACACACACACACACACACACACACACACACACACACACACACACACACATATATATATATTAAGTAAAAAATGAAAAACCTGCAGCAACAGCAGCAATCTTTCCGCTAAAGTATAAAAGTGCTCCCCTGTGAGGGCAGGCGTCTCTCGCTGTCTGCAGAAGTTGGGAAGTTTATACTGAGCTCCCTTGCGGCTTGTTACGAATGAAGTGTCAGGCCTGTCAGCTGAGAGATTTCCAGCATACAGGGGAGGCGCATTTAAAGTGATCTTTCAGGATATTTATGAAAAATGTACTTTGTATCCTCAACGTGACGGGAGTACCTTTTTTTTGCAGGATTTATGATGTCATACCTGAAAAAAGGCCCTCTGCGAAAACCTTTTCCTATTGCTTTCTTTTTTACCCGTAGCGAAATGAAAAGATAGATACATCAGGGAAAACATTTATTCTACCTCTATGTATTGCAAATCTATAGAAGCCCATTCGCAGCAGGTTGAGAAAAAAAACAATTACTAAGTCCGAATATTGACGTACTGCTGAGAGAAACGGAGAGAAATACAATTATTTTAGTGCTCTGTTTTTATCAGCAGTGTGTCGAAATTCTAACTTAGTATCACAAAGTAATGACATAGTCTGTATATATCCCAAAATAATGTCCTACTATATCAAAATCATGACTTGCTATGTCAAAATGAAAAAAATGAAAGACCTACTTTGTCAAAATATTGGCTTTGTATCTTGGATTAATGACAAAAATAATAATTTATGTAAAATAAAATGACTTACTATGTAAAAATAACTTGGTATCAAAAAATAAAGACTTTTTATGTCATAATAATGGTTTTATATGTAGCATAATGACTTAATATCACAAAATAAAGAAATATGTCATAATAATAAATTAGTATCTCAAAATAACTTTCACAAAATTATGACATAGTATTTTAAAATAATATCTTGGTATTAAAAAATAAAGACTTGCTTTGTCTTAAATAATGACTTACTATATCAAAATAATGGCTTATATTGGATTGGTATCTCTAAATGATAACGTAGTGTCTCAAAATATTGGATTGGTATCTCCAAATGATAACTTAGTGTCTCAAAATATTGGATTGGTATCTCCAAATGATAACTTAGTGTCTCAAAATATTGGATTGCTATCTCCAAATGATAACTTTGTGTCTCAAAATATTGGATTGGAATCTCCAAATGATAACTTAGTGTCTCAAAATATTGGATTGGTATCTCCAAATGATAACTCCGTGTCTCAAAATATTGGATTGGAATCTCCAAATGATAACTTAGTGTCTCAAAATATTGGATTGGAATCTCCAAATGATAACTTAGTGTCTCAAAATATTGGATTGGTATCTCCAAATGATAACTTAGTGTCTCAAAATATTGGATTGGTATCTCCAAATAATAACTTTGTGTCTCAAAATATTGGATTGGTATCTCCAAATGATAACTTAGTGTCTCAAAATATTGGATTGGTATCTCTAAATGACAACGTAGTGTCTCAAAATATTGGATTGGTATCTCCAAATGATAACTTTGTGTCTCAAAATATTGGATTGGAATCTCCAAATGATAACTTCGTGTCTCAAAATATTGGATTGGAATCTCCAAATGATAACTTAGTATCTCAAAATATTGGCTTAGTATAATGACTTGGCACCTTGAAATATTTACTTAATATGTTGAAATAATCAGGGAGTCAATAATGTGTGAAAATAAGTCATTAATTCAGATTCAGTCAGACGTTTAAGTAAATAAGCTGCAATTTTCACCTGATACGTAATTAATTTGGTCATACTAATTGAAAACATTAAGTAAATAAGTCCCACCATTTTGAGTTGGTATGCCAGTGAAATGGTTAACATACCGCTGCCAGAAATAGAGAAAGGAAAAAAACACCTCTGCCAGGTGGGAATAGACTTCTGTACGATGCTGTGCACTACCTGTGAAACACGTTTTTAATCCTGCTATACTGCGAGTCTGGGTTTATCAGGAATGTGAAGAAGTGCTTTAAAATCAGAGCACATGTGTCTAAATCTCCCCTAATGTTTGTATTCTGACTGCGCCGGGTATTGCTGGTCCCCTTCCAGTACTAAGCCTACACACATGCGGTGATCCTTTTCTGTGGTTTTCCATTATTGTTATGAATCATTTTTCACAGTCTGACCACTCCAGTCCCAGGAGCACCTGCGTGTTCTGAGGCAGCGCTCCCTGACATAATGAACCGGAGGCGGTGTGCTTGCAGAGAATGTTATTTATTGGTTTAATCCAAAATCTGTCATTGTTACATGCAGCAGATGTCAGTACGTGAGTAAGCAATATTAATAAACTCATGTTCACGCTCATTATCCAGAAACACAAAGAAAATGTAAAGGTCATCAATTTAGGAGTAAGAGACATTAATGAAATATGAAAGCAAGTCATATTACACGTCATGTTTCGGTTCTGTAGGTTCAGAGGTTTACAGAAAAAAACATATTCTCATATTCATAACAGTAGCTTTTCATGAGTAGAGAGTTTTTTTTTACAATCATTTCCTTTTCTGTTATGAAATCTTCACGTTAACACAATATGAAGGGGGTCTGGCGTTTGGATGTATGCCATATATGCACAGATGAAAGAAAAAACCTGAATAAATGAGTGGAAAATCATAGTGGAAAGGAGTGCAGATGCAGGTGCAGATGCAGGTGTGCTGGATAATATATTCAGGGGTGACAGAATAGTTTGATGAATATGAAAAAGATGTAAATCACAGTCACTAGATATACATTATAAGAGTTATTTTCATTAAACAGTATCTTTATGCTTGTTGTATTTAAAGGAGCAATATGTAAAATAATCCTGTCAAATTCATATAAACTGTTTACCTAACAGTCTGAAGAAGCATTGCAAGAATCAAATGTCGTCCCTTTATTCGTCAACGGCGTCTCCAGTGGTGGAAAACAGCACCAATGTTAACTCTGGTTTGGCTGCTGTTCATGTCACTTTCAATCTTTACTTTTGATGTTTTTAGTTGTGGAGAGCAGGAGCACTTCTTTTTCATCTGCTTAGGATTGGACTAAAGACAGACTGACGCTACAGTGACTCATTATTGCTCTTAAGATGATCCATAGACGTCTATGACCTTCTGTCAAAACTGTTATACTGTTATTTCTTCACCTTCTGTTGATATTTTTAGTCCATTTTATAATGTTTTAAACTCAAAACCTTATAAATCGATTGTATCATGTTATATATAGCTCCTTTAAACTTTGTAATTAGTAACGCTCTCATTTTAAAAGGAAATAAGATGGAAATTCAAAGTGAAATCATGCAATCAGGATTTTTCCAACACATTCATGCTAGCTGTTCCATTGGTTAGGCCTTTCTTGTCAGATTAACCAAAATAATTAGCAAGTGGATTCAACATTTTAATTGTAGTCATTGATTTTTTAATGAGCAGAATTAATCTGATCCACTTCCCATATGTCTCTGACTGAGAACACGAGCCATAGTCTAACCAGGTTTCAGTCAGTTGTGAGAATGGTGGCAGCTTAATGTCAGACCTCTGCAACTTAAAATATATGTTATATGCGTGTTGGTTCTGTGATGACCAACGTCAAACCAACGTCTACTAATCACTGACGAACCAGACCACGTGAGAAGGAAATGCTTTGCAACAAGTGGTTTTAAAAGTATGAGACGAAGCTAGACTCCATGCATCAGTAGAGCCCTCTCCCTGGATTGCATTGCTAGAACTGGAGATAAAGATCCAGAGTCTTGCAAATTTGTATTAGACCTGAGTGCATCCTAGGCAGCCTTGCTGAAATGCTTCTATGCATCGAGCTCCAGAAAGCCAGAAAATAACTTGGCTACAATAACATTTTACAGCATTATACCTCCAACCCTCCAACCACACACGACTTCTTACTGTAGTCTTAGAGAAATCGGATCAATATCTCATTATCTGATCAAATCAATAATCAATGGGTGCATCCGAAATCTGTAGCAACAGTTCACTAGCCGTAGCTGCATACACACAGCCAACGTAGTGCTTTTCACCATCTTTTACCTCCACTTTGAATTCATCCACGGCTTTAGGTGTATCATGGGATAGCACAGTCGGCTGCGGACGCATACATAAAAATGTTCTGCCGATTCAGGAGGTCATCCTGAAGTAGCCATCTGCCTACTACTCAATACCTACTGAGTATTCGGGGATACTAGCCACGCTCGCCTACTGATTTCATTAGTAGGCATGTAGGCGATTTCGGATGCACCCAATATCTGATCTTTGACAAGCTGTAGGTTGGTGGAGAGCATTAGAACAAAGGTAAACTCTGGTCTGTATAGCATGATATGCCATTTTTAACCTTCAGGAAACCAAACAGGCCCTGAAATCACTAGCCTCCTCATGTGTTGTCTTCTCTGATGCATCCATGTAGCTAGCTAGCTAGCTAGATAGATAGATAGATAGATAGATAAAACTTTGATATGTGGCTTTACATACATATGTATCTATATACATAATATGTGCATATGAAATAAGGATGTATTGAAGAGGTTATATAGAAAATAATATAAATATACAACTGTAATAAAATAATACAAGGCACTGTATGTAATATGTAAAATAAATAGTGAATTAAGTCCAGTATGTGCAATATGTACAGTGATATGTGTGAGTGTGATGAGTGTAGCATTGTGAGTCAAGTCCAGTGTGTGCAATGCAAGCAGCAGTTTGTCAGTGTTGTGTGGAGTTCAGCTGCATGATGGGTGACGGGAAGAAGCTGTTGCTGATCTGACTGGTTCTGGCACGGATACTTCTATATCTCCTCCCAGATGGTAGGATGTTATACAGTGTGTGGCTGGGGTGAAAGGGGTCCTTGATGATGCTGCGTGCCCTGCGTGCACAGCATTGGTGGTGAAGGTCTCTGCTGTGTGCCAGTGATGCGCTGAACAGTCTTCTCCAGTCTGTTTTTTTATCTGCCACAGTGGAGCTGCCATACATTACTGTGTATGTAATTATGTGAAACTTGTGACAAAGCAGCCTGTGCAACACCGAGTGCTGACATACTATAAGAAATTCTATGAAGTGTGGCATTAGGTCCAATATAGAGGAGTGGTTATCCCTCTCTTTCATATGAATAAAGGTCTGGCTGTAATTATCACAGATCGCTACTGATATATGTATATTTCACTGCTGTGTAAATGATCACCATTGTGTTTTCAGTTCTGAATAGTATGTATTATAAACAATATATATAAAAACTATAAGGACAATGATATGATCAGTTGTAATGAGTCTAGAAATGCGGAACAGATGTGGATGGTCATTAGTAATCAGGATGGAGGGTCTTAAGCAGAAAATGGCCATATAGGACAGAAGGAGGCCGTGTGGAGGACAGAGACTCAGTAACACCTGAACTGCAGAAAAAGTGTTTGTCAGGAAGCTGACAAAACTCGTTACTGCTTCTCCCTCTGCTGGCTTTGTTTAGAGCCATTGGGCGTAAAGGGATATGAGGCTGGAGGGCAGACAATCAAAACCTGCTGGATGAACTGTGACAAGCAGAAGAGGATGAAAGCTCGGCCGGAGGTTGTGGACCAAAGGTCGATGTAAAGGCCTTCTCAGCAAGCATGATTGGGAGGAGCTGTATGATCTGGGCTGTTAAAGGGGTTTCGACAGAGAGCTTCAATTGGTATAGACTACCAGCAAATGTCAGCGCCTGAAGTTTTGTATGGTGAATGCACCAGGACGCATCGCATCTCACACTCCATCCTCTAAAACTAAAGAAACTAACCAACCTCTGGGGTTTAAATAGGGCTCCATGCCAGGAAAATTTAAATTTTCCTCATTGTCCTGAAATAAAGGATGTCTTCTTTTATGTTGTAAATCTTTTATGTTGTAAATTATTATTAGAGTGTTTATTCCTCTTCTGCTACTGTAAAAACTGCAATTTCCCTCTGGGATCAATAAAGTATTTCTGATTCTGATTCTGATTCTGAAAGGATGTGAACAGATACTAGACCGTATATGGTATATAATGATTTTTGTGATGTCACAGGTACCAAGTCAACAGTTTAGCTTCACCTAAGCACGCTGAATTTTTGTCTCATTAGAAGAAAGGTTATTAATTTTATGTATGTCCTGAATTTCAGTAGTCCTGAAATAAAGGTTTTGAAGTTATATGCGAAGATATTGTTTCAAAACATGCCATTTACTACTAGGCCAAATGGTCCATGTATGGCATATATTGACTATACATTCTATACATTCACAGAAAAGATCAATAATATTTAGATCTGGTGACTGTGCAGGCCATAGGAGATGTTCAACTTCACTTTCATAGTCATCAAACCAATCTTTCACCAGTCTTGCTGTGTGTATTGGTACATTGTCATCCTGACACACGGCACCACCTTCAGGATACAATGTTTGAACCATTGGATGCACATGGTCCTCCATGATGGTTCGGTAGTCCTTGGCAGTGACGCGTCATCTAGCACAAGTATTGGGCCAAGGGAATGCCATGATATGGCAGCCCAAACCATCACTGATCCAGCCCCCATGCTTCACCCTGGGCATGCAACAGTCTGGGTGGTACGCTTCTTTGGGGCTTCTCCACACCATAACTCTCCCAGTTGTGGGGAAAACAGTAAAGGTGGACTCATCAGAGAACAATACATGTTTCACATTGTCCACAGCCCAAGATTTGCGCTCCTTGCACCATTGAAACCAAAGTCTGGCATTGGCACGAGTGACCAAAGGTTTGGCTATAGCAGCCCGGCAAGACGTGCACCAACAATTTGTCCTCTTTTGAACTCTGGTATGTCACCCATAATGTTGTGTTATTGCAATATTTTGAGCTAAACTGTGCTCTTACCTGCTAACTGAACTTCACACTCTGCTCTTACTGGTGCAATGTGCAATTAATAAAGATTGGCCACCAGACTGGTCCAACTTAACCATGAAATGTTCAGCGAGAGTAGCTGCAGTTTATTAATCTGGTAAAATATTTTTTAGCACTCACACACTTTATGTTACTATATAAATTTACCAAATCTCTCAAGTCTCTGCTAAACTTTCAGGCCTACCCTGGTTGGTGAGGAGCTGTCAGACTTATCATGGTTGAAGCTTAACTATTTATTGTTAAATAGTTACTGTTTATTCAGTAGTTGGAACCACTTTGCATTCAGAATTATAAATACACCTGCACGTTGGACCCTCTTGTGTCCAATGGACTGCCTCAGAATTCAACCTAGGCTAGAAATACTCAGCTGTAAATGTTTTGGCAGCGAGTCTCCGAAGGAACCCGCCCTGAGAAAACTCAGCGGATGATAAGTCCCCAGCAACATTATCCAAGTTGTTGTTTTCCATTTCAAGGACATGGAAATCATTACCTGCCTCTCGCGCAAAATCCCCGATACGTTGTTTTCAAACACTTGAGAAGGTGATTGGCAGCCTGAATTGGCCCCTGAAAGCGCACTGCAGAAAAGCCCACAAATGTGTCACTCTGTCAAGGGCACTCCACAGCCACTAAAAGGGCAGCCCTGTGGCCTGGGGAATCGTACGGCCTTAGTTCCAAAGGACTTTCACATGCCTCCGGGTTTCTGTTGGGCTACGTGGTCTGGCCAGCTGTGGAATGTGATTCACAGGAGGAATTCCCTGAGGCCAGACTTCTTTCTCTCGAGTCAGGCTGTAAGAACCCTCAGAACCTTCTTGAAAGGGCCAAAGCATAAAAGTGGGGGGCGAGGGGGGGGGCGGCGAGGTGGTTCAAAGCTTGGTTGATGGCTCATGCTTATTTATTTCTTCTACCAGTCTGAAGGATCAAACAAGTTTTGAAGTAAGTCCTCCATGTAGACAACAAAAACAGCTTTTACCTTAAAACATCACATCACCGGATGACCTGTTACATTGCGATAGCATGAGAGCTGCCATCCTGAAGTATTTCAAAATGGAAATGAGATGGAGTGGAGCATGCAGGAAAAATAGAGTATGTCTTCCCAGTTGTCGTGATTAAGGTGATAAAACATACATCTGACACTACATCTGATGTGAACAACATGATACAGTATATGGATCATTTCTGTGGTTCTGCACAGTGACTTCTGTGGAGTCACAGTTCCTGGGAAAATCTGCACCAAAACTGCCGGAATACTATGTTGAAGATGAAGAGGCAAAGAAAGTTGGTAAAAAAAACAAACTGCAGAACACCTATACTGCAAAACACCTATACTACAGAACATCTATACTGTAGAACACCTATACTGCAAAACACCTATACTACAGAACATCTATACTGTAGAACACCTATACTGCAAAACACCTATACTACAGAACATCTATACTGTAGAACACCTATACTGTAGAACACCTATACTATAGAACACCTATACTGTAGAACACCTATACTATAGAACACTTATACTATAGAACACCTATACTATAGAACACCTATACTGTAGAACACTTATACTATAGAACACCTATACTGTAGAATACCTATACTATAGAACACCTATACTGTATAGCACCTATACTGTAGAATACCTATACTATAGAACAAATGTACTGTAGAATACCTATACAGTAGAACACCTATACTGTAGAGCACCTATACTGTAGAATACCTATACTGTAGAACATCTATACTATAGAACACCTATACTATAGAACACCTATACTGTAGAACACCTATACTATAGAACACCTATACTCTAGAACACCTATACTGTAGAACACCTATACTATAGAACACCTATACTGTAGAACACCTATACTGTAGAACACTTATACTAAAGAACACCTATACTGTAGAATACCTATACTGTAGAACACCTATACTGTAGAGCACCTATACAGTAGAATACCTATATTGTAGAACACCTATACTATAGAACACCTATACTATAGAACACCTATACTGCAGAACACCTATACTATAGAACACCTATACTATAGAACACCTATACTGTAGAACACCTATACTATAGAACACCTATACTCTAGAACACCTATACTGTAGAACACCTATACTATAGAACACCTATACTGTAGAACACCTATACTGTAGAACACTTATACTATAGAACACCTATACTGTAGAATACCTATACTGTAGAACACCTATACTGTAGAGCACCTATACAGTAGAATACCTATATTGTAGAACACCTATACTATAGAACACCTATACTATAGAACACCTATACTGTAGAACACCTATACTATAGAACACCTATACTCTAGAACATCTATACTGTAGAACACCTATACTATAGAACACCTATACTGTAGAACACCTATACTGTAGAACACTTATACTATAGAACAACTATACTGTAGAATACCTATACTGTAGAACACCTATACTGTAGAGCACCTATGCTGTAGAATATCTATATTGTAGAACACCTATGCAATAGAACACCTATACTGTAGAACACCTATACTGTAGAGCAACTATACTATAGAACACCTATACTGTAGAATACCTATACTGTAGAACACCTATACTTCAGAACACCTATACTATAGAACACCTATACTATAGAACACCTATACTGTAGAATACCTATACTATAGAACACCTATACTGTAGAATACCTATACTGTAGAACACTTATACTATAGAACACCTATACTGTAGAATACATATACTGTAGAACACCTATACTGTAGAGCACCTATGCTGTAGAATATCTATATTGTAGAACACCTATGCAATAGAACACCTATACTGTAGAATACCTATACTATAGAACACCTATACTGTAGAATACCTATACTATAGAATACCTATACTGTAGAACACCTATACTATAGAACACCGATACTGTAGAATACCTATACTATAGAATACCTATACTGTAGAATACCTATACTATAGAACACCTATACTGTAGAGCACCTATACTGTAGAATACCTATACTGTAGAACACCTATACTGTAGAACACCTATACTGTAGAACACCTATAGTATAGAACACCTATATTGTAGAATACCTATACTGTAGAATACCTATACTGTAGAATACCCATACTATAGAATACCTATCCTATAGAACACCTATACTGTAGAATACCTATACTGTAGAATACATATACTATAGAATACCTATACTATAGAACACCTATACTGTAGAATACCTATACTATAGAACACCTATACTGTAGAATACCCATACTATAGAATACCTATCCTATAGAACACCTATACTGTAGAATACCTATACTATAGAACACCTATACTATAGAACACCTATACTGTAGAATACCCATACTATAGAATACCTATCCTATAGAACACCTATACTGTAGAATACCTATACTATAGAACACCTATACTGTAGAATACCTATACTATAGAACACCTATACTGTAGAATACCTATACTGTAGAATACCTATACTATAGAACACCTATACTGTAGAATACCCATACTATAGAATACCTATCCTATAGAACACCTATACTGTAGAATACCTATACTGTAGAATACCTATACTATAGAACACCTTTACTGTAGAATACCTATACTGTAGAATACCTATACTATAGAATACCTATACTGTAGAACACCTATCCTATAGAACACCTATACTGTAGAATACCTATACTATAGAACACCTATACTGTAGAATACCCATACTATAGAATACCTATCCTATAGAACACCTATACTGTAGAATACCCATACTATAGAATACCTATCCTATAGAACACCTATACTGTAGAATACCTATACTGTAGAATACCTATACTGTAGAATACCTATACTATAGAACACATATACTGTAGAATACCTATACTATAGAACACATATACTGTAGAATACCTATATTATAGAACACCTATACTGTAGAATACCTATACTATAGAATACCTATCCTATAGAACACCTATACTGTAGAATACCTATACTATAGAACACCTATACTGTAGTGTAGAAAAAAAAGTGTAGAACGTAGGACTACGTAGGACTCCTTTCTATTTTCTTTCTGTACCTTTTTTCTTCTTCTTTATATTCACTTCATCATTAACTTATTTTTCTTCTGGTTTTTTCCTTTCTTAACCTTTTTCTTCTTTTTCTTCTTCTTCCTCCATCCTTTTTTCTTCCTTGTCTACGTCTCTCCTTTATCATTCTCCTTCTTCTTATTCACTTCATTCACTTGTTCTATATCTTCTTGTTCTTTTTCTTCCCCGTCTCTTTATCTATTCTTCTTCTTCTTCTTTCTCTCCACACGTATTCGGTTCTTCTCTCTGACGACATAGTTTCTGAAAGAATACCCATACTATAGAATACCTATCCTATAGAACACCTATACTGTAGAATACCTATACTGTAGAATACCTATCCTATAGAACACCTATACTGTAGAATACCTATACTGTAGAATACCTATACTGTAGAATACCTATACTATAGAACACCTATACTGTAGAATACCTATACTATAGAATACCTATACTATAGAATACTCCTATACAGGAGTCACATGTGTAATTATATCATCAGCAGTGGATGTTAATGGTTTTCAAGGACTTGCTTTGTCATTTTTATCTCTTATCCAGGAAGACCTGGGAGAAACCTGCTGACAGTAAGTTGGTGGGCATGCGTCACCGTGCAGCCTCAAGTAAAGGACTTGTAGTGTTGGAGCGGTGTGTGTGCAGATTAATGAGGTGTGCCTCCGCACGTTTTAACCTTGCGTGCTGTCCGAACACCAAGAGCCAGCTAATTAACCGTGTTCTATATCAAGCGCTTCATGTGCCGTGACCAAAACCCGCATCTCAACCCCTCCGAGAGTTCGAGGTCAGTGCGCCTCATTTGTAGATCAGGTCTGCGGGATGTAGTAAACAGAACCAAGGAGCAAATATTTCTTTTCCTTTTACCTAAACTCTTCTTCCCTCTTCTTTCCTTTCCTTACTTTCTTCTTCTTCTTATATTAATCATGTTCTTTTTATTCTTGTCTATCTAAAAACAATTTTCTTCCCTTCTTATTCATATTCTTTCTATTTTCTTCAGTTGTTCTTTTAATTTTAACCTCCTCCTACTCATTCTTTTCTCTCTTCACCAACATTTTTATTTTTTCTTCCATTCCTTTCTTCACCCGTTTCTTTGTCTTCTGTCTCTCTTCCTTTTCTTCTTCCTTCTCTTCTTCTCCTTCTTCTTTCTCTTCTTCCTCCTTTCTATTTTCTTTCTGTACCTTTTTTCTTCTTCTTTATATTCACTTCATCATTAACTTATTTTTCTTCTGGTTTTTTCCTTTCTTAACCTTTTTCTTCTTTTTCTTCTTCTTCCTCCATCCTTTTTTCTTCCTTGTCTACGTCTCTCCTTTATCATTCTCCTTCTTCTTATTCACTTCATTCACTTGTTCTATATCTTCTTGTTCTTTTTCTTCCCCGTCTCTTTATCTATTCTTCTTCTTCTTCTTTCTCTCCACACGTATTCGGTTCTTCTCTCTGACGACATAGTTTCTGAAAGAGGCCATTTCAGCTTAATCATTCTGGGCAGTTCTCGCCATCTCACACTCAATTTGCCCTCCTGAGATCCCAGCACACGATGATTCGGCAGATGCACCTCTGTGCCAGACACGGTTCATTGGAACTGCGCTTTCCATTTAAAGCACTGAATGTGAGGATATTGGTGCACATTGACAAAGGCTTTAGCTCGATCAATGGGTTTGTGTGTTTTGGGTATTAATGGTCTGTCCTGGGGGTAATCAGGGAATCTTTTAGGTAGAAAATGAGAGCGCACTTAAAACACGAAGGAGAATCCCCCTGGCGAAGACTTACGGTTGATGAATCAGAAAAGAGTCTCTACTGTCTATTAATTTCGACAGGCCGACCGTATGGAGCACAAATGAAATTGGCTGGATATCGCAAAGACAGTGTAATTCATTTAGAACAGCATTTTTGTTCTACTCAGTTTACTCTGCCATTGATTTCTGTTCTTGGGCACTTCACGGGTTCCCCATGTTCTTTGTTTTACATGACTATGTTCCAGTCTGGCCTGATAATATAAACTGTGCAACTGTATATATATATATATATATATATATATATATATATATATATATATATATATATATATATATACATACACACAGATCATCTACAAACATTGTCAGTTTTATCAGCTCCATTTTCCATATGGAGCACTTTGTAGTCCAACTATTACAGACTGTTGTCCATCTGCTTTTCTGTATACTTTATTAACTCCCTTTCACCCAGTTCTTCAATGGTCAGGACCCCTACAGGACCACCATAGAGCAGGTATTATTTGGGTGGTGGGTCTGTCTCAGTACTAAAGTGACACTCATACCAGTACAACACACACTAACACAACACCACCTCTTCAGTATCACTGCAGTGCAGAGAATGATCCTGACCATTAATGAACAGAGTAAAAGGGGATAAACAACGAATTCAGCAAATCAGATGAACTACAGTCTGTAAGTGTAGAACTATAAGGTAAGTGGAGTTGATAAAATGGACAGTGTGTGTAGACATATGGAGGTGGTTTGCCACATATTATTCTCATTATAGGGTTAAGGAATTATGCCAAAGAACACCTGGTATTCAGAGGGTTCCGTTTTGGATGGCTTCAGCAAAATATCTGGTTTATCGGATCTTCTTCCAGAAATGCTCTTTTGTGTTCTTCTGCACATTAAAAGAGAAGTTTGACCAACAATTCACTCCTTCTACCAATCTCTTGGGAAACTGGACCAGTTTTCAGATGTACAAACATGCTGTGGCGTACTGAGATGCTTTTTAGACGTTTACCAGGCATAGGAAGCTGCTTGCCACCAACTGATTGCACAAAATGCATCTCTAATTAACAATACCAAAGACAGAAACTAGCTATTTGTTTGGTGAAGCAGCTGAGCAATTTATATTTGAGCATCTTTTTTTCCCTTAACATGCCACCCCGACATCATTATTTTCATTTTCAGTGATATATTTATGCACCTTGTATTTAAGTGCACTACCTTTAGAGGATTGTTATTTGGTGTACGACTGTATAGTGTCTGAGACACACTTTTCTGATCATCTGGAGGCTGATTTGTATTTATTTTCATTAATTTAATCATTAAGTACATCTAAACTAATTAATCATACCAGGTTATAGTAATAAACATTTCTAAGGAGAGCAAAACTCAGTGATCTAGGTTACAGTATTTACTAATATCATCTCTAAGTAACATATATAATAATAAATAATATTACAGATTGTACTGTTACATTCTGATCAGCCACAGTTCATGAAATCAAATCAAATCAAAATGTATTTAACACATACAAAGTCATACACGGTATCTATAGTAGAATGCTTTGAAAACTGATGACAGAATGTTAGAATTTTTGAACAATATGAATAAGAATGAAAATAAATAAACATAGAACAAGTTAAATAAGAATAATAATAAAAAGTAAGAATTACAATACATGTAGTAATATACAGATGTGTGCAGTGTGGGGATGAACACACAGTACAGTGCATAGTGTGAATTGTGCAGCACAGTGCTGTGTGATGGAGCAGGAGTCCTGTGTATGATGTGTGTGTGTGAGGTGGTCCTAGTGCTACCTTTGTCCAAATGGCCTGCGGGAAGTAGCTCCTCTTCATCCTCTCTGCGTTTGCCTTCAGGGACAAAAAGCGCTTCCCTGACCTCAACAGAGAGAAGAGTCCAATCTTCCTGGCCTTGGTCCAGTACTGCTTGTAGCAGAATGCATTGAAAGTTCCTTTTTTTGGGAGGTTACTCCTGACTTCAGCACGTATCCGGGCTGTATGGTGGGTAGTGCTGGTGCAAGTGTTGTAGAACAACTAAAAATTATTGCAGCACTGAGTTTCTGATTAAAGGAGCAATTTATCATTTAACTGTGTGAAAAATAAACAGAGGCTTTGAATTTGAATATCCATTTTGTGAAATATTCAAAATGTATATTCTCCACTACAATTCACATTCTCCACAAGGGGGCACTATTAACAGTGGTTTTGTGCACTAGTAAAAGATACAAAACTTACACGAACCCACACCAGCAGCACTGGGGCTTTTCACTTTACTTTTGAAATTACACATTCATTGTATGTGGTATTATTTAAGTTTTGGGTGGTTTTGAACTGTGAAAATTTAAATTGTAGTGTTCTCACAACCCTGTGCTCTGCAGGGATCAGAGGACCATTTGGTATTTTGGCACCACAAACTCTCCAGGGGTCCTGAGAGTAATGCATGATTACTCCGATAAAAAGAAACAGATCACAAACTATATGTAGCACATAAAGAGAACAGACTTTGGGAGGAACTATATTATGTTTAGGCGAGAATGAGCTGATGCATGTTTGTAGATTTCCTGCTGGCAAAAACTCTGCAGAATAAAACAATGTTCTTCATTCCTAAGGCATTTGGTTTCATCTTTTATTTGGTATTAAAGAATTCTTCATCAACAGACTTTTTTCAATCGCGAACTCTTTCAGCATTGCCTTTGTGCAAGAATAGATTTTCATTTTTTTTTTATTTCTTATTATGAAAGCTTTCATCATCATGGGTCATAATTATAATAGTCAGTATGCTGTAAACTAAAGCTAGCCAAGATGATTCAAGTAAGCATTTCTCAACAGTAGATTTTTTAATTCTTGAGTTTTATATCATTCATATTATTCACGTATGAAAATTGCTACACCGGTGATGCACAGGTTTACATCATCGTACAAGAGTCTGAGTCTGATACTCTCAAAGCTGTTCTTATGCAGATTTCTGTTCCATATATATATATATATATATATATATATATATATATATATATATATATATATATATATATATATATATATATATATATATATATATATTAGAGGTATACTAAGTATAGTATGCTGCTTGGCACCAACTAGTTGAACAAAATGCATCTCTAGTCAAGAATATAGAACACAAACAAGACAGAAACTATTTGTTGGGTGAAGCAGCCGAACTGTTTGTATTTGAGCATCTATACTTATAGAATTTAAGGTGGAACAGAAAATAAGATTAAGAAGTTAGATTTAGCTTCCTCTATAAGTAGGGCTATGGGGTCCAAAATAGTTTATTATTTAAAAAAATTGCTCAACTTTATTGCATTTGTGGGTTTCTACCTAATCGGTTATTTCCAGAGAGGGATACAGGCTAAAGATAGCAATGGGAGTCACCCCAGCAGTGTGTGCTCCAAATCTTTTCACAAACATCTTGATTCTGTGGTGTTCAAATCCTACGGAATGCTCTAGAACTGAATGAGCTATAGAGCAGGCATGGCTATGCTGGATGGATGGCTGTCGGGAAATGTCATTGGGCAGCATGAAGTGAGAAGGTTCTTTCAATGATTACTTTCTTCTAGCCAGCGTGATTATATTGTTGCACCGTCCAACTGTGGTTGACCATTTATTTCAGACTAAATGTTGCACTAAACTGAAGAGCAGAACCTAATGATTGTCAGCTTCTATAGTTCCATAGTTCTATAGTTCTATAGTTCTATAGTTCTATAGGGATACATTTTTGACATTACTTACTTTTACTTACTTTTACTTAAAATAATCAGCAGTTACATTTACATCATAAAGGTGATTGGCAGACATATTCATTTGTACCAGTAAAGCACACAAAGCTGTAGACACACTCGAAGCCAGGAGTTTTATGATTGATTAGTCCATGAAGTCTTGCCTTTTTCATCATCTCAGAGACTAATGTCATCGTCTGACATTTCCACCCCAGTGTGGATGCAGTATGGTAAAGGAGTGGCTGGTGAAATGAGTCTAGTGATAGATCACAGGCCCTGTTCTGCCTCTGGAGCAACGCAGCAGTGTGACAAATGCAGAGCGCTGTTTCATTCTGGCTCATTGCTCTGACTGCCGCATGGAAAGATACTGATGTCTTTAGTAACTCAGTGAGTAAGCTGAGCATCTCAATGTAAAAATCCAATTGCAGTATTCATACAGAACTTGAACACCTGTAATGAACCTGAACACATGTAACAAACACCATCTAATAAGATACCATCTAAATACAGACCTCCAAACTTCATGTGGCCTTCAGATTCAAGAACAGAGCATATTGAGCTTCATGAAATGGGTTTTTAACAGTTGCGTCCAAACCTTACATCCGCAAGCGTAATGCAAAGAGTCAGATGATCAGTGCTATAAAGCACGCCGCCACTGGACTGTAGAGCAGTGGAGACGTGTTCTCTGGAGTGTCGAATCATGTTTCTCTATCTGGCAATCCGATGGACGAGTCTGGGTTTGGCGGTTGCCAGGAGAACAGTACTTCGACTGTATTGTGCCGAGTGTAAAGTTTGGTGGAGGGGGGATTATTGTGTGGGGTTGTTTTTCGACCCCTTAGTAAAAGGACCTCTTATTGCTCCAGAAGACCAAGAGATTTTGGACAATTTCATGCTCCCTACTTTGTGGGAACAGTTTTAGGACGGCCCCTTCGTGTTCCAACATACACAAAGCAGTTCCATAAAGACATGGATGAGCGAGTTTTTTGTTGAAGAACTTGACTAGCCTGACCTCAACCCGATAGAACACCTTTGGGATAATATAGAGCTGAGACTGTGAGCCAGACCTTCTCGTCCAACATCAGTGTCATCAATGTTTGACCGTTCTTCCAGAAGCACATTTGTGAGGTCACAAATGTGCTTCTGGAAGAACGGTCAAACATTCCCATAAACACACTCCTAAACTGTGCTTTAAGTTGTTTGTCTGTTGCTTTCATTGCATCTATAATCATCTCTTCACTTTGTTTCATTGTGTCTTGGAACAGGTGAGAGGCTCTGTTTTATTCACGGTTCTCCGAAAGATTTCATAAACAGATATACAGTTATATGTAAGAAAAATATTGTTGGTAGACTTAGACCTACCTCCTAGGTGACCACATTTGTATTGGGCAAAAAGAGCAACATGTTCTTGAGGGAAGTTTCGAGTAACTGAAGCTGCCTTTTTTGAAAAGCTAAGGAGCTACCAAAGCTCATGTTGGACGCTGATGAGGACTTGTTTTGTACATGAGGTATTTTGGACTCAGTGGACATTCTGCTTGCCAGAGAAATGTATTTTTATTGTTTCTGGGTCTGGCTATCACCAGATAGAGTAGCTAGCCTAGTTAGCAATAAAGCTTAACTATATATGCCTTCCCAGCCACATTCTTAACAGGATGTTCTTGGCAATGGCCTCATGTTACCACACTCATGCTCAGCAAAGCAGTACCTATAATACTGCAGCGTCATGCTATTGGCTTGTGTGACCGTGGCCGTGCAAAGACTCACAGAAAGCTCCAGACTTCTTGTAAATAGTTGTGGCCGCTAGCTTGTAAATGTGTAAATGTGTTGCTTGTGCTATTTTGTGCTGGGCTGTTGGGTAGAGGTGCAGTGTTTGTGCATACTGTCAGGTTGATGTGTGTGGTTGTTGATAAACTGTCTGCTATCTCAGCTGTTCAGCAAGAATTCGTCTTCGTCTTTGCCGGCACTGCATTGGTATCAGAAGTGGGACCTTACCAGTGAAATAGAAGAGCGTGAACAGCAGAAGAAGAGAAGACAAGGTGGCGCAGGTGAAGCCTATTATGGAGAGGACTGTGAGAGCTGTAGGATGACAGCAGAAGTGTCAGAGTGACGAACACTGATGAGAGGGCAGCACAAATGTGACCAGCAAGATAAATGGTGAAATGACGGCCAACAGCTGACGCACAGCAGAGCAGAGCCAGCGCGTATTCTTCTACAAGGGGAAAGGACAGTGGTAGAGGCCGTACTTGGTGCAGCTGCAGTGCAGCAAAGTGGGCAGTGGCGGCCAACAATTACTCACAAGTATGAGCAAAACCCTTGCATTACACTGAATTATTCAACTTCATATTTTTCTCTCTTCTTGCGATAAAACATAACAAATACCCCAGTAGCAATTTAAGTATGCTAATACTGGCACCCTGGATGCTTAACCGTGTGCTCAGGTACCTGAGTAGGGTGAAAACAGTGAAGAAATAAACCGTACTACAGAGTAAAGTGAGATATCACAATGTATAAGCTAAACTTAGTTCTAGGGAGCAATTGGGCACATAGTGAGCTAAGCAGACGTTTCAGTCAATAGCTCTTTACTAAAACACCACTCCACTTCAGGGCATCCATCACTCCAACTTCTGTCCAGTCTGATTTGTGTGCTGTAGTCGTACATGTGAACAACATGTCAGGTCAGTTCAATCCAGGTCAAGCCCGATTCTAATTCTAGCCAGTTGCCAGTGGATGTTATTAGTCAACATTTTAGGCATCATTTACCAGAACAGAGAGGACTGTTTGCAGCTCTCGCTATTATTTATTGTTATTGTCTCCTGTACTGTAATTTATGTGCGGTACCCCCGTCCTTGTTGGTTGTGCGTGCGGCTGTTTACATATTCCGCTCGATTTGCTAAAGTATGAGTTACCCGCAGTGGCCAGTTTGGCATCGATTTTCTCTGCCTTTAAAAGGCAGTCGTTATCAGGGTCTCAAAAGACATGCTGTTGAGAGACTTCCTTTAACAATGGCAGTAGGCACTACGGTTAGACGGAGGCACAAGCTTCAAACATGCTGAAATAAGGTTTACCACCAGAATGACACTGTTCAAACTCTTACATGTACATATGTGAGAAGAAGACACAAAGCAAAATACAGGTACGTCTATGCAGGTTGCATACTGGAGTTGTGCTTTAATGGAGAAGGACTTCATTTATTTAGGCACCTCTATCTCTTCATTACTGGACCTTTATTTCATGTTTTGTCTCAGCTCCATTGTTTCATTGCTTTGCTTAACTGTTGCACCTCATGAGGCAGTAGTTAGTGGGCGGGGCTATGTGCAATTGAGGCTTTTTACGAACAGGAATCCTCCAAAAATTGCAGGTTTTGGTTCGTTTCAAGGTCGGCCCTAGTTTGGTTTGCTGCTGGTGGGAACTTATTTTTGTGGGGGTGTGGTTAGCGGACATGTCCCACCCAGTATCAGAAACAGGTACATTTGTCCTACCCAAAAATGAAACCACGGAAAAGCAGAAGCTGTTTAAAAACTTATATTTTAAAATGCGTTTTGACAGCCTTTGCAATTCACGCACTGTGTTTGTTGTTAGCAACAGGATCTGATTGTTAGGTGGTCTGGGTCTTTCACTTTGTTAAGGCTTGTGTTGAGATGCCTGCAGTCACTGAGCTGAGCTCTCGCCTCGGAGCGGTGTATAGCTTATGCCAGCTTTAAATGGGAGCTCAGTGATGAGAGCAATGAACAGCAACGATGACAATATATACTGCAATAAAAACGGCTTTAGTATAATATGTTGTTATGGTAACTGATTAGGAGGGTTTGGGTTAGCTAAGGTTTATATTAACTTTAGTCAGAAAGCACTCTGAAACGTAACGCTACATTACTCTCTGGACATGTTCCAAACTGCAGACTGCTACTACACTAAATGCACTGAAAAAAAAATACAATAAATAAAATAAATGAATGAATGAATAAATAAAATGACACCGTCGTTAGAAGTTTTTTGACAACAGTACCATGTAATGTTGCGTATCTTGTTTAGTTTGTAAAGTGATCATTAATTGGATTTATCTAATAATAAACAGACGTACAGATAATGTTGTATTTTGTTTATTTATTTGCAATTTACTGTAATTCCACTAATGTTGTTCTACATCACTACACATACAGCGATTTACTACCTTACCTACACTGGAACCAGGTTATAGGTAATATTTTAGAGGATAGGGTTGGCTTTGATTCATATTAGCAAATGTGTCCCCCCCATTGTCAAACCTGCTCCTACTGCATACTTATAAGGACCATTTTTAACCACGTTAATGTAAAATACTTTTATAATGCAAAACAGTTCAAACAGAGCTGAACAGTGTATAGATAAACCTGCGGTGTGTACATGTAAATACCCAGTAGCTTCTCTGGTTCATCAAAAACGGTGCTAACGATTGTTTCACACCCCAGTTTCTCAAGTTATTTGCCTCACATGTGCATCCTGTTCCTCACACCACATCTCAGATCGTCAGACTCTGCTGTCATTTATCTGAGATCTTCTTACGGACTTTTTCTGTGATGGAACGCTGTTACCTGTTTCTATCCTGGTTGCTGATACATTTATTCTGTCACTCTCTGAGCCAGCCCACTTAAACTGAACAGCGAGGGCTGTTTTCTTGGTGAGAAAATTTAAAATTAAAATGTCTTACAGTGCACACCGCTGTTTAGCGCTTGCCGCTCCTCTCTAAGCCAAAGCAGGGAAGACTAAATCAGCTCCATATGGAGTATAAAATGCTCATAAACTAAAGGCAGTCAGCTACTTTATATTACTGCAGTAATGTTCAGTGAAATTGCTGGTCTGAGGCTTCGGCCATTTATAGTTTGTTGTATTGGAGGCTCGGCTTTTACGACTCAGCATAAAAATAAAAAATATGTGGCATACAGTAGATCTTCAAAGTCGCTTTAGAATAGATCACACTGCAGGTTCCTTCCAGCTTTTTTTCATGAATTGGAACTGAGTTGGTTTTGATCAGCACAGACAGGCAGCAGTTGCCCAGAGAGAGGAATGTTTTGTAGGCGAGTGTGTGTTCACACAAGCTTTCAGTTGCCTGAAGTGCGTCCCAGCACTGAGACTGCTGCAGACAATAAAGGGGCATTTCTGCCGAACACAGCAAATTTCGATTCAGGGACAAATTGCTGAATGATACTGTTGTAACTTCAATTCTTGTCGTCAAAATGAAGAGGGAGACCAGTTTAAAGTAAGTAATAAGCTTTATTCTCAATGATACTGGGGTACAGACATGCTCTGAGGAGATCTGAACATGGTCTAACCCCAAACACATCCTATTTCAGTCCAGCTGACTACAAGTCCAACTAGTCCCGACCTGTATGGCCAGGCCGTTATTTCCTGGGTTTGGGGCAGACGTTCTCATGGGGGTGCTCCTGCCATAAACCAACAGTATCTGCTGAGCCATAAAACTATATGACGGTCATCTCTATAAACGAATGGCATGTAAGAAATATTTACAACATTACTGAAGCAGAAAACAGAGAGCTGTAAATCCACTTTACTTGCGTTTAAATAAAAACAGTACTAGATATGTAGTGTTTTACCTTTTTAATTAATTATTGTTCGAATGTGCTCCTTCTGAAAGTGATGCCTGCAGCACTTTTCTAAAAAAAGCTGGGGGCAATTAGAAAACATCTTAAACAGGTGAAGCAATCATTGCTTGAGTATGAAAGGAACATTTAGACAAGGCTTAGTTAATGCACAACATAAATAATCCAATGGTTTAAGAACGGTGTTCCACACTGAGCGAGTGTGTCAAAAGTCTCAGGACACCCTGTTATTTTAGAAACGAAAGGAAAAATGACATATCTGAAAACCCCAGCAAGTAATGGTTGCCATGTTGGATCAAGGGCTATTTTTTTTCCAATGGGAAGGTGGTCATGTAGCATATCAAAGAAGACCAGAATTGACAGAAAGTTGTAACTCTCAGCACCAGGGACAGCAACTTTCTGTGTTGATACAAGAGATATTGCAAAGCTGGTCTTTCTTGATATGCTACATGAGCACATTCCCATTGGAAAAACTTGACCTTGATCCAACATGGCGGCTTTCAACATGGCAGGCATAGCCATAAAACATAGGTCCCTCGCCCATTACTTGCTGGGGTATTTAGATTTTCCCTTTCATTTCTGAAATAAGTGTGTCCTGAGACTTTTGACTTAACTTGTAAAATATTGTTTACTGTTTGTTACGTAACTCTGAGCCCTGAAATAAGAAAAAGTTTTATTTTTGCTGTAAAAATTTAACGTACACAGTGGCAGTACACACTTTTCCCCAGTATTAGAAATCTTCAACGCACAAAACCTATAAACCTTGTCCCCCTAAGTAGCTTTTATTTCTTCCTTTTACACAAATTATAGTTATTGTTGTTTTAACATGCTATTCTGACCAGAACTGTTGAATGTGTTTTACATGTTTTGAATTGGTGTTTCAAGCATTATAGGAATAATGGAATATAGGGTAAATCTGTGTTTTCTTTCTAATGAGCTTCATCTTGTACTTACAGACAAACAATAATAACGTGCTAAGTAAACTCTGTATAATGTTCTAATGACCAGTAAATGACCATTAAATTTCACCATATTTTTCTCCAAATCTTGGGTAAGCATTTCCTAATGCTGCAGACCAAGCTAGAGCACCAACATTGTTCTTTCATCTGTTCCTTCTGCTTTGTGTATAAGGGGGTAGTGCAGGCTAGGGATGCTGGCCAGAGAGCTGTCAATTAAGCTGCTCATTAGTCATGCCCACACAGTTCTCCGAGAGGCCTGATCAGCGTTTATTTTTGTTGTTGATGTTTAGGTTTTCTATTTTTAATTTGAGCTTTGCTAAATGTTTAATGTACCACTCAAGTTTCGTATCATATGAACTTTTTTAATAATGTACTCTGTGTTCTCTGGAACTTGAAGGACTGGAATAAGTGCATGATATGGTCTTGTGTATACGATGTGTTCACTAAACACATTAACCCTGTTCTGTCCATACCTTGGCTTTGGAAAAGTGAAACCATATTTTATATTTCCCTTTAACATTTGTTGAACATTTGACACTGGCATTGATGACAAGTTGTAAATTAATGGTATATGACTAGAAAATCTCCTGCCTGCATATCCTGTAGAGTACTGTAGCATTTAATTACAGTATTATTCTGTACATGGTAATTACAGTAGTTTAAGTAAGTTAGTTATGTAAGTTCATGTCAGCTATTTCCATTCCACCTTAAGAAGTATACACTCTCAATGTAACTGCTGCATCATTTAAGCTGGGACGGCAAATGAGAATAAGAAACAGCTTTATATATCCCTATCCACTATAGTCAAGTCAAGTCAAGTTTATTTGTATATCGCTTTTTACAACAATGTTGTCTTAAAGCAGCTTTACAGAAGTTTTTGTAACAGACAGTTACAACATGTATCCCCAGTCAGCAAGCCAGAGGCAACAGTGAGAAAGAAAACAACTCCTTCAGACTGGAGGAAAAAACCTTGGGAGGAACCAAGACTTACAAGGGGAGACCCATCCTCCTCTGGTCAAACAGTATTTACAATTTAATAAACTAAATACCAAAACAGAGTCTCTGTTTAAAATCTGGATAGCAAAGCTTTAGAAGCTGCACAGGTAGAGGCTCTGACTGAGGCAGTCTATGACAGAGGCAGTCTCTGACTGAAACAGTCCCATCCTATCTCAATGCTGGTGCATCTGGAAGGCACAGTGATGTAATTGAGGGCGTAGCAGGTGACATAAATGGACAGGTGAGCTGGCTGATGATGGATGGGGAGGAGGTCCTGATGGTCAGTCCTCCAACAGCGTTCAACAGACGGGAGGACAGTCATTACCTCAGGAACAGTAAAGAGAGAAAATTAGTTCGGCTCAGGGGTGCGACTGTAGAGAATATGAATATTCGAAATTTTAGAGTGCGGCTGGCGACTCCAGCAGATCTAACTATAACAGCCTAAACTAAAAGGAGAGAGCCAGAAGGTAACATAGACATGAGAGCACCCTGAGACACTGGGATCCCCCAACTCCACCACCAACAAACCTGTGTGATCGCGTGAAGTGGTGGAACTACAGCACCAAAGCACTATATGACTCAGAACTTACAATCTGCAATATATAGGGTCTGTCTAAAAACCTAGTAGGCACTGACTGTGTAGGCAGCTGCATAAGTAGCAGCGTTCTGTCTGACATCTCTCCTCATCTCCTCAAAACAGATTATTGAGACTCTAGTTAGAGAGAGACTGGGTCACGGCTTGTTCCTGGCCACTGCACGTTACTGGTGTCAATTAGTCTTGTGATTGAAACACTAGTAACATGGATGCCTCAGAGAAGACAACAGGTGAGGAGACCTCATCCGTATCTTCTGCAGGCTAGAAACTGGAAAGGGTTTCAACTTGGATTTCTAAGGCCGCTCGTTGCAAGGCTTTTTTCTTCATCCGCGGTTTTACTTATGATGTCATAAGCAATTAGTCAATCCTGATTCGACTTTCATCATATAACTGTGAAGCTGTGCAACCCCAAGCTTATACATTAGCCCTCAGCAAATCCTACAGGCCCGCCGGGAATTCTCCCAACTCTCCCAATTACCCACTCCAGCGCTGATCTAGAGCTATTAGTGAGGCAGAGTCGTCTGCAGCCTTGTACATCTTTTCCTGAGAAATGGCTGTTAGTTTTAGGCACCTGGTGCCAAATTAAAGCCTTCATGTTGCACCCAGTATTTGTATTTGCTCTAGCTATGATGGAGGAGTGTCGGGGTGCAGTGTGTGTGGGTGCTACTACTGAGTGGAAATCAAGGCTGCGCTCAGATAAAAAAAACATCCACGCATTCCTTATGCTTCTTTTTTCCTTTTTTTCTTTTTTTTCGTTTTCTTGCTTACTCGCTTTTCTGCAGGTTAGCAAATCCTCCTGAATTCCCCCTCTATTGAGTTCTCTTTTTCATTCCACAGTTATTCCCTGCAGAGCTGACAGACATAAATCATTACACTCCTATCTTGCGCAGGTTTAATGGAAAAATAATTATGTTTCTTGCCGAGCTATAAGTGTGTCAACTCCAAAAGTCAATCAGCTGAAAAAAGATGGAGCTGAGTGCAGAACATGTTTGTTCGTCCTCTTCCTCCGTCGCTCCTTTGTGTGGCCAATATCACACTCTGGCAGGCACTGCGTGGTGATAAGTGAAGATCTGCACTAAAGCAGCGATATTCTTCCCATTCAGCGCTGTTCTGTGGGGGTAAGTAGTCTGACGACACTTGAGGACGCAAAGCGAGGAAAGAGAAGAGTGCAACCGAACGAGTGCAGTAAAAAACAAATTACAAACGAGTATGAAGTTTGATGATGAATCTGAAATCTGAATTCATCACTATGCACACAAAACAACCCCAAATCAATAAATTAATTAAAATCAATGCAAAGTTCTCATATGAGTAAATAACAAGTTTGTTTATCTACTTTGACCTTGGAAGTCTAGTCATTAATTTCTATATTGTTCTTCTATCCAGTACAACAACCCGTTGTGTTACTAGAATAATTAGAGGTGACACAACACTGTATTGTATTTTTCACATACTGAAACCAAGTCATTATTTCTTCTTTAAAGGAGCAATGTGTAAAATGACACAACCTGTAAAATAGATTGTTTGCATATGATGTGACATCACTGCGTTGCTGTGCATGAACTGCAGGAGAAGAAAGTCATTTTCTGTATAGGGAGCTCTTTCACAAGCTCTCGAAATGCATATGGTTTGTATCATTTATGGTTACTTAAAAAAGCCAAAGCTTTTATTGAGAGCAAATGTTGAAAAATGCATAAAATTGACTGCAAAACATCAACAAAAATGGCTTTCGTGCCCTCGTCTGAGGTTGTGCTGAGAGGTTGGCTTCCTATTTGCCAGTTTCTTATTCAAAAGTTAGTTTTAGTTGCTTTAAATCTATTGCCGCAGCACAGCCACACATAAACTGTGTAAAACGCAGAACTCCTCCTGACCACGCAACACTCAGTCAACTTATTCACAAATTTTCCAGTTCCTGCAGCAGGTACCAGAATGTTGCAGTACCAGTTAAGGTGGAACAGGAAAGCTGGCCAATAAGAAGCTGATTTCAGCGCAGTGTGGTCGGGAGGATGGTGTACTGTGTTTTGAACAGCTGAGCTGTTGGCGCGCACAGGGATAGATTTAAAACCAGCTGTTAATGTGGAGAGATGCAGCGGAGTTGAATGTTTATTGTTGGTTAATCTGCAGGACAGTAAAAGAAAACCAGACACTCACTGTGGAGCTCCTTGGTACCAAGGTCGACCGAACCGCCAACTACTTAGTCAATATGTTTTAATTATGTTTTTTATTTTGAATAAAATGATGTTTGGTACTTGTTCATATCTTCTGACTGGATAGCAGCTTGTCTTTCAGTTCAGGTACCAACTGCTCTTCATAACATAAGGATCATGTCCAACATTAGGATCTAAGCTTGCACAGTAACACACATTTGCCCATCAATGGAATCACATGACTATTTATACTCCAAACAACAGTAGTCAACATATGACTATAGAGTTGTGCTCTCCATCCGTATCGTAAAAACCCAACATTCCCTCCTCCATGTTAGCATTACAGTTTTTCCCAATTGCTAAATTACTAAATTCCAATGGCGTTCCCAGTTGTTTAAACTCATTTAGCTAATTGTTCAGTCTGTTGTCAATACATTTCACACGATAAAACACCATCTGCAAATCTCACATTTTTCAGCCAAACTCTAAACACATTCTCCAAACATATCCTGCACTCACACCTCATACATACTGAGTCAGGGCTTTAGTAAATGCTGCTTGAAGATGAGGTTTTGTGTTTTATGTTTTACGAAAGTTTCAGAAATTGTGTTTTAGCAACTGAGAAAAACAGCAACTGCTGTTCACTTACCAGTCTAGAAGAAAAGAGTTCAGCGTCAAACTTCCTCTCTTAATCGCCAATAGTGCCTCCAGTGGTGGAAAACAGCACCAATGTTAACTCTTATTTTGCTTTTATTTATAACACTTCTTCTGTTTACTGTTGAACTGGTTCATTGCCGATAGTGGACGACAGAGGTTGTTGAAATGGTTGCTTGCCAAGAGCTTTAGCTCTCCTGCCTTTGACTCTTCCTTTCATGGGCTAACTGTCCTTAAGTAATCTAACTGGGAGCAGCAACTTCAGCATGACTGGCAGGAAGTTAAAATACGCTGTCGGGGTCAGTGCTACTTATTTATCCTCTCTTGGCAGACTCAATAGTACAGGAGCTCACTATAACAATAAGGTACATAGTAGTATTATGAGGCAATACAAGCCAGGGCCTGCTGGTTAGCATGATAGATATCTCTGCAACATGATCAGTAGACATCTCTGATTAACCATCAAACTTGTTATTTCTTCACATTTTATTAATAATAAATATAATATAATAACATTAACATTCTTACATACTGCTCCTATAAAATCACTAAGCTCAAACACTGCACTAAACCCACAGACAGAGAAAACACAGCTAACAACAGAACATCTCATTTGAAAGCCCTCATTTTTCCCAGCTCTCAGAATAATTGTATGTTGTACTGACGCAGAGTAACAGAGGCTAGAATGAAGGAGTTTATTTCTGCCGGACTCATAGATCTCTAAACTGATCTCTGACTCTAGGATTTGGATTATGAAGTCTCTGTGGATAGTGGCAGGGCTTTGAAGAGAAGGGCCCACAGGCGTGATAGCGTTTGCTCACTCTGTACATATGCGGCAAATGAGACGATTGTTACTGCTTTGAATAACGGATCACAGTCCGAGAATTGTGATTCCAAGTTTTCTAATGCTGTACTGCGTCACTGTAATGCTGGATGTGTTATAAAAAATGTATAAAACCAGAAGCGAATGCTTTAATGGTACCAATACAGTCATCTAGAAATGGTTTAACAGTACAAAGACAATGGCTTTAATGTTTTACCTCATCAACTTCATTGTTTTTTGCAAATATATGCTCATTTTAAACTGTATGCCTGTGACACATTCCAATAAAGTTGGGACAGCAGTAATTTAGGAACACTGTAAAACTGTAAGCAGGTGCTGCAATAAGTTGCAAATGGTTTAAGAACACCTTTGAGTGATTGCAAAGTGTTTTAAAGAGCAAGGCCAAAAAAACTTCCATCCCTCAGACGCCACTGCATTAAAGCCCCTCTGTGATGGATCACTGCCTGTGCTTGGAAATCCTCTGACAAACGATTAAGCTAACTTGAGGTGACAGGTGACCAATCGCTTTCTTTGGGCGTATGCAACTTGTAGCCAGGATGTAGTGACTAGCGACAAGTAAGAGAGAGAGAGAGAGAAAGAGAGAGAGAGAAAAATAGAGTAAGTGAAAGAGAGAATGAGAGAAAGAGCATCAGTGAGAGTGAGAGAGAGTTAGAGTGAGAGAGTGAGTGAGAGAGAGAGAAAAAGTTAGTGAGAGAGTGGAAAGAGAGTGAAAAAGAGAGAGAGAGAGTGAGAATAAGAAAGGGAGACAGAAAGAGAGAGGGAGAAAGAGAGAAAGAGAGTGAGAGAGTGAGAAAGAGTGAGTGAGAGAGAGTGAGAAAGAGAAAGGGAGACAGAGAGAGAGAGTAAGAGAGTGAGATAGTGAGAAAGAGAGAGGGAGACAGAGAGAAAGAGTAAGAGAGTGAGAAAGAAAGAGTGAGTGAGAAATCTCAGGGTTTAAAACAGATATAAAAGCGTTCACTGAGATAATACCATATTAAACCTGCCACTGTAAATCAGCAACCTTCTTAGCTAACTTAGTTTATATATACAGTGCTCTCCACTCAGGCTGCACCTCCTCACTCACATTAAAAACATCCCACCACGGAGTGTCAGTCCTGCTGTGCAGTCTTTTCCTGTTCAGAATCTTCACGCAGGCCCTGTACAGCAGCTTACCCAACACACTGCTCAGGTTCATGCTGGATCCCCCTTACACTCCAGAAGAGGGCCCTCACAGTCCTCCAGGTCGGGCAAGATGGTGACTTCTGAAAAGGGGTCATCCTCCATAGGGCTAACCACCACTGCACTGTAGTCCCTCACCTGCTCCCACTCCTCAGGAGAGAGCGCCGATCTCCAACCCTGGAGGAGCTGGAGGATCCACAACCCGCAGAGATCTCACTTCCAGCCTCTCCACATCCGTGAGGTCAGGTCCTGCAGCCTCCACCAGATGACGGTTGTGGTTGAGGGTTGTGGCTCCCAACGACAGCAGGACGGTGCAGGGGTGATCGGCAGGTCCAGCCATGTGCCGCAGAGCAGAGGTTCTTCCGGGAGCCTCTGTAAAGAGGAGCCAGCATGAACCTGTCTTTTAAAAAAGTTCCATATTCTAAAAAGTCAATGATAAAAGATGGCCAGAGATGGGCAGAGAGAAAGAGAGAGAAAGAAAAAGCGTGAGAGAGAGAGAGAGAGATAAAGATAGAGCGAGAGAGAGAGAGTACTGACTCAGGTTTAATGCCATGATGGTTGGAAAAACCAAAACCTAGTCAGTAAACCAGCTAGGCTAAAACCTCTCAGTGATGTGATCTGCTGGTCTCTCTCTGTTTTTCTCTCACAAACTTATGCAGCAGATATTTGCAAGTGTTTTTATTGACCTTCAGAAAGCTCAATGTCAAGCTCCGCCGTCAACACTGATATAATATCTCTGTTTTCATAATAAAGGTCTAAAACTGCTTTGCTTGGATTGCGAACAGTGAAATATATCTTTGTAATCCTACTCCTCCGGTAAGTAATCCCCGGTAATCCTCTAATAAGTTATATCACGTCTGATGGCGCCCTAGACCGTATTTTATTTTTATTAACCATTTACTACTCGTGTTATTTCCTCTATGAAAAAGGGCATTGTGCAAAGTGGACACGGAGCTTTCAGCTGTGCCAAGCATAGAAGCAATAAGGTGGAAATTGAGAGCATTAATTTAAATTACATCCACAATACATTCATTGTGTAGAATATACAAGATAATAACAGCAACCCCTATAAAGAACAAAGTATACAGAGAAACAGATGATCTACAGTCTGTAAGTGTAAAAGTACAAAGTGTTCCTATATGGTCAATCAATCAAGCAACCTTTAAATTGAGGGTGACCCCCATTTATAGTGCAGCTGAAATAATACATAGAATATTGATTGAGAAAGAAATGAGAAATTATAAGACAGTTGAGATATAAAACTAATAAGAACATTATGATAAATTTATCTAAGAATAAAAATCTATTTAAGATTCTTAACAGTAGTAAGAATCAATAAACAGATAGTAAAAGTTCAGAAATCGTAGGTAAGAAGTAACTACGTATAATTTTAATATTGCTTATTGTTCTGGGTCACCTATCCCAGCACGCACTGGGTAAAAGCAGGAAACACCCTGGACTGTGGAAGGAAACCACAGCACTGGGAGTAAACTCCTGCAGACATGGGGAGAACTGGCAAGACCCCCAGTCTGCCAGCTTTGGAATCAAACCCTGGCCATTCTTGCTGGGAGGCTGTGCCTCTGCCCTATAGAATATCATCTACTGTTATTCCTAAGCATAAGAATCTACTTTTAACAGTTAATAAATACGATTTTTAAATGTGTATATATTATATTTCACAAGGCCAGTTGTTCTATCACTGGACGTTAAGACTGATCTTAAAATTTGTGTATGTACAAATACATATCAGCGCAAAAACTTTCAATGGAAGTCAATGGAACCACAATATTTTCCAAGCTATTTCGGAGTGTTTCTATTGGTCCATTCCTCATTAAGTGTTCACACAATGTACATGGCACTAGTCGTGTTTGAATGAGGAAAATAAAAATCAACAAAAATGGAGACATGCTTTTCTTTGTTTCTTCTTTCTATGTACTGTTTCTTTTTTACCTTTCACAAGATGGACTTCCTAAAAGCACATGCATGCAAAAACATTACTGAAACAAATTCAGGATCATTCAGAAACTGTGTTTTGTTTGGGTCTTGTCGGCTCCCATTTCTTGCTATGTGATAAATCAAATGAATCAACAAGATGAATCAAAGAGAACATTGTATTATAGGACCAACCAACACAAAGACTGAGTTCTGTAGAACCCCTGTGGTGAGATACTTCCTACTACAGAGCTGCAGTACCGGGGGAAACATGCAGTCTGCTGGATGTTTGGAAAGAGGAGACGAGATCAGAATGTGATAGTGTGAACAGCGATAATGACTTTGTATGATTGTTTAACAAAATGAAACAGTCAGTGAGTTTACATGCACAGTAATAACAGGAGTGTTATCTGATTCTGGCATGTACCAGATAATTCAAGTATCTGTGTAAACAGCATGCTCAAATATCTCATTAACGCCTTGTCAGATTGTAAAGATTCCAATAAAAACACCTGGGTTCTGGTTCAATAGTCATCACATTCGTATCATTAACTGTTTGTTTTTCTATATCTAAGCTAGGTACGAACATAGGCAGATTGAAAAGAGCTGGAACTATTCCAGCAATATGTAGTTCTATAAATCGGACCACTATTCACTATTTCCGTGTCAGAGGGAAACAGGGAACGTGCAGTGCTGTGCAGAAGTTTTAGCCACCTAAAAAAATTAGAATTCATAAGAAATTTATTAGGGCCGTAAATATGCATTCAGAAACAGAACATTCAGTTAAGAAGATAAATAGGAGGCTGACGTCAGGCATATTTAAAGATGAACGTCAACCATAGAACCCACTAACAGTTCAGGTCCTTGAACAAAGTATAAAAAGATACTTCACAGCCTGGAGTGATGCACTTCTGCACATAGCTGGATGTTATTGTTACTGCTGCTCTGTTGCTCTTGACTGTAAAATTTAGGGGAATAAAAATTACTGTTACTTAACAGTCTTGCCTTTTACGATGCATAAAGCTGATTGAAAGGTGGTGGCCCTATGCGGCCCCGGAGACGCTATCCTAGGCTGAATCGCTCAGACTGAAGATGGGAGCGCTTTCGAAATTCAGATTTATGCCAACATATGTCAAAGCCGTGTGACACTGAACAATGACACGGCATGGGCTTAAGAGCTAAAATTCCCGTTTCTAGGGTTAGGTCTTTAGCAAATTACTATTTGACACAGTTTTATTAAGCATTGATTAATTGGACCTACTCGTAATTTCAGTCGCCGGCTAGTGTTGAAATGGCTTCCAGATGCATTTAGAAACGAAACATTCGATTAAGAAGCTGGCAAATAGGAAGCCGACGTCAGCTTTATTTTAAGATGAACATCAACCATGGAACCCACTAAGAGTTCAGGTCCTTGGACAGGGTATGAAAAGAGTGACCACCACCTTCACAGCCTGGAGTGATGCATTTCTGCACATAGCTGGGCGCTAGTGTTACTGCTGCTCTGTTGCTGTTGAATGTAAAATTTAGGAGAATAAAAATGACTGTTAAATAACAGTTTAGGATGTTCTAAGCAGCTTGTTTATGTACCAAACCTTCCTTATTCAACTACGGCAATGTAAATATGACTGTATGTCACCTTTTTTCCAAAATATGTTAACCCCTTAGAAGGTCAGGACCCACCAGTGGACCCAAAAGGTTACTACACACTTCTATAACCTAAAAATAACCCAACCTGTTTGCATGACAGTCCTTGTAGTTACTGTTTAATAAGTCTTAGTATGTAATGAGTCAAGGATTTTAAGGGTTTAAACTCACATACTAATAGAAATCTAGCACTACGATGTTCTGGTTTCCCTTTGTTTTCTTGTAGAGGATCTTATTTTCACTTTCACACAATCAGTGAATCATGGGACCACAACGTTTCCTATTTTCATATTACTTACGCATCTAACTCAAACAGACCCTGATCATTGCACATTATTAGATAATCACAATGAATTATTGCCAAAATCTGATTTCCTGCAGTTACGGGATCATGTTGTACATGAAAACTCTTCAGTAACAGTTCGGAGGTACTGCACATTTGGCTTCAACACGTTTTTTTTTCCCTTCCACCATGTTATTACAAAACCATCCCACAGCAAAAGCACTTCTCACACGCCGACCCCCCGTCAGACGAGATGATTGTGAGTTGTGAAACTGAGGCTGGAGGTGCGATCTGGCTCTGCATAATAACACATGAATATGGATGGCGGCATGGCGCATACCCTTTAAAATCCAGTTTAATATTTCACTTAATTTTCTGAGAGGCTTAGAATGTCAGGATGGGTTTTTGCTGGGGTTGAGAGAGATTACGGCGGGCGAGAAAGCGGGGGATGTGCGAAAGATATCAATATCTCTCCTCCAGTAATGCCCATGTGATCTTGCCGTCGTGGTGCATAAAGCTGATTGAAAGGTGGTGGCCCTATGCGGCCCCGGAGACGCTATCCTAGGCTGAATCGCTCAGACTGAAGATGGGAACGCTGTCGGAATTCAGATTTATGCCAACATCTGTCAAAGCCGTGTGACACTGAACAATGACACGGCATGGGCTTAAGAGCTAATCTTCCCGTTTCTTGCCTGATACAGTCTTTAGCAAATTACTGTTTGACACAGTTTTATTAAGCATTGATTAATTGGGCCTACTTGTATGTTGAGTCACCGGCTAGTGTTGAAATGGCTTCTCAGATGCTTCAGGCATGAATTGCTTTGATTGTGCTAAGCTAAAAAGAAGCAGCATGGCTTTAAAATACCTGGCCACAATAAATGATTTCATTTTTACAAGGACGACAGATCAATCAGTCAATGAATGTAAATCAGTGCGCCTGCTCTATACAGCTGTGCGTACAAAATCTCAACCGGCTCACAATAATGCCTTCAATAAACACTCGCGCGGACCTCGGGGATCATTGCTATGCAAAAGCGTTCCTCGGAGGCCTGCGAATGAAAGAGAAAACCATTTTGCCCTTGAAACGGTCTTGGTTCAGAATTGATTGATAAGCGATTCATGTCGAGACTCTTTTGTTTGGCAGGGGTTTGAGGAGACTGCATCCTAAATTAGCGTGTTTAGAAGATGCAAAGGCAAATTTTCGCTCGATTGTTCCCGGAGCTGTTAGCAAAGAAAGTGGGATGTTGCTCGTGGGAGCGATGCGGCTTAGACTGCTTCTTCTGTTCAGGCATGACGGTTTGTTTTGGGGGCGCTCCCATGGGCATCCGCGGCAAGCTTCGATTTGCGAAAACGTTCCAGTCGTAAATGGGCGCTGAATCACTAGCCGCATGCTGGCCTGCTATTGGGGCTAACGTTTGCTGTTGACAGCTTATGGAGAGCGCGAGACCGAAGGTGCAATTCTCTTGCAGAGTTTCGCGTCTACACACGGAGGATTACAGATGTTTGCTGTTGTGTAAAATGCAGCGCAGAGGCCTAGCCTTCCTCAGGGGCTACTCAAGGTCAAGCCGGATCAGATCTTGTAATACAAAGCAAAAACATTCACACTCTCGGGTTCTTTGGCGCAGAGCTCTTTTTGCAACTGTGTATGTGTGACAGTTTTATGAAACTGTTAACTGTATGCCAGGTAAGGCGGTTTGAATGGACCCACATCAAAGCCCAGGCAAGTTTGAAGACATGGCCTTGTAGGCCACTGTAGCCACTCATTCACACAATCAATCTCTCACACTGTCCTTCACAACAATCACATTCAACTTCTGGGTTTACACTCTAGACTGGGGGTTGCCGCCCCTCCAGATATTAGAACTGCCTATTACAAGCTTTCTAGGAATACACTGAATGGATTTTACCTTGAATTTTTACATTATGTAGAAGTTTTTTGTGGTAAAAATGGCTCTTTAAAGTGTCGTCCATTGAAGGATACTTTACTGCTTCTTCTATGCGTCATTGCAAACAAATGCATTAAGAAGAAAAAAAACAGCATGACGAAAGCCAGGATGTATGTGGTACTAAAATACAATTCATACAAAGGAGCCTGTCACAACAACTCTTACCTGAATCATCATCATCAACATGATCTCCATGGACAATCCACACCACATACACACCTCATTACAGACTCACTCCACACCTGCACATATAGACTGACCTCTTTTACATCTTCTGTCTTGTATAATCTAAAATATATATAACAATATCATATCACCTGTATTTCCTGCATCTCTTTTATCTGCCTCAGACTCGCCAATTTGCATGTATGGAAAAGTGTACATCAGTGTATATCATAGCTTTTATTTAATAACTACTATTTCTGTTATGAGTCCTGTTAAGTATATATATATGTATCTCCATTTTTGTTGATTTTAAGTGTTCTACGTCATTTGAACACGCCAATGGTCGTTTACATTGTGTGAAAATTTCATGATGAATGGACCAATAGAAGTGCTCCAAAATAGCTTGGAAAACATTCTGGCTCCATTGACCATTGATGTTTTTGGTCTCTCCTGTAAAGTTGCAATTTTGGTGATACTTGTTTTTCATTGGACAGCGACGATATACACTACCGCTCAAAAGTTTGGGATCACAGTGAAACTTTCTTGTTTTAATGGAGTATCTTCCTTCCTTAACACAGCAGTGGACTGATGGGTTTCTAAAGAAAGTTGTTTCTTTCTGGTCATTTTGAGTCGGTCAGCAAGCCATCAACTGCTGATGCTTCAGATACTAAACTAACCTAGAATGTTGTTCTCCCTTTTATGCTCACTTATTAGTAGAATGTTTTTCAGCTGTGCATCACAATTGATCAAGGGTGTCCTAACAACCAATTAGCCCAATAACATCCTTAACATGGATTGGCGGCCGTACCAGGAGATTTAGGCAGAGGACTGAGAATTGCTGATAATAGGACTATATATATAGCTCTCTCTCTCTCTCTCTCTCTCTCTCTCTCTCTCTGTATATATATATATATATATATATATATATATATATATATATATATATATATATATATATATATATATAGCTATTTTTATGCATTTGGTCCACTATTTACACAGTGTAAACAGCAGCTGCTATGTTTAAATGATGAAAAATTTTAATAGTTGTGAAAGTTTAATTATTTGTTCAGCCAATCTCCAAACAGACAATAGAGGCATTCTCTGCATCCCTGTCATGCTACTCTGTTATAATAATCTTTTATTGATACTGTAAAATGTGTAAATGGAATAAAACCAGCCTACAGTGTATTTCCCAGCTCTCCGAAATAGACATGCTGTACAAATCGAGCTGGAAGAGGGCAGGGGGATAAATGCCCTCCTCTTTGAGGCTCTGCAAGGGAAATGGAGTACCGTGCTCTATGGAACTTTTGCTTCTGGCCGCCTGATAACAAAATTTACATAGAGGGTCACATTTATATAACTGAAGCACGCAAAGCCGAGCTCAGAGTCACGAATACGAAACGCGTAGCCTCAAAGGCCATAGGCGTGACCTATAAAAATTCTTTCACTAGCGAGTGAAGCGAGGCGTGCAGCAGCTGATGTATGCATGCATGTATCTAAAGGGGTCTGACCTCTGCTCTGCGGTACACAGATGAAGAGTGGGCGTAGTAGGTTAAGGAATCAAATGGAATATAAAACATGTCTGCAGCAAAACTGAAAGGGTTATACTGAAATCATACACGTCTCCTCCCCGTTGCTGCCAGTCAGCTCTGGAGGTAGAGTAGCCTAAACCCATTATCAGGCAACTCTTACTACAATTAGTTAGTGACTTGAAAAAGAAATCTGTGACAAAAACAGTTTGACCTCAAAAAACCTTCAAATCCTCAGTTCTTTGTAGAACAGCAGGGAAGCTACTTGCTGCATTCAATACGCATCAGCACACAAACTGAATTTTGTTAGACTCTACTCTTCAGCTTCTTTAAAAGAGAATTCTGGTGATTTTTCAAAGTTTCTTAGAAGTAAATCGCCAAGATGTAAACAAAATCATTCAGGGTGCTTTGATGTAAAAATCTAGACAGTCAGAGTTGTTTACAGTGGTGGTGATAGGAGCCAGACGTTTGAAGCTATTAATGACTTTCTACATCACAGAAAGCTATTAAATCAAATACAAATATGTTGCCTAATGCCTGGAATACTGTTTTACAGCTGTGGCCTAAAGTGTCACTGTAGTGGCCTAAAATGTTTTTTTAACCAGTTCATGGCGGAGTGGTATATGTGGGGTGTTATCGGGCTATTTTATTTGAAACTACAAAATTTTTGTTAGCATTATGTGTAAAAAATGTATAGTTTTACATTTACTAAACAAACTGTCAGTGTTTGTGCTGTAAGCCATGTCCTCTGGCTATTATCACCACAACTGTAAAGAAATGTAAGTCAGTCTAAGAGATTTGAGTTTCTCTGCATTTCACATCATTCCACTCTGACATTCTTTGTTTCTCAATGACATAATTTAGCCGAGATGCTAGTGGAGTTCCCCTTTGAGCTGAATGGCAGATATACTCAAGTTGTAATTGTAAAAAAGTATCAATAAATTAAATATATACTTATGCAGACTTGATAATGTTATACATAACTTTGTATGAACACCTTTAAAATTATTTATAGTATCTAGTTTATAGGTATTATGGTGCAGATATGTTAGCCACACTCTAAAATCAAATAAAGCAATGACAATGACAGTGGATTGAATGGATACTGAAGAGTTCAGAGACCTGGTCCTGCCATACAATACCACTTTTGCCCTGATAGATCTGCCCCAGTCAACTGTAAGTGCTATTATTGTGAAGCATTTACGAACAACAAGAGCTCACCCACACAGCAACAAACTCACCTTTACTCGGACGCATCACTTATGGCAGACTCTAGAAGCAACACTGGCATAAGACATCAGGAGTATCATGATTTGGGTTTCCAAAGTGGCAACAGTAAAGTTTGGTGGAGGAGGTATAATGGTCTGGGCACTAAAGGATAATGTTAATGATACAGCATATGTTTTTGACAATCATACGATTCCGTCTGTCCTCTTACAGCAAGACTGTTCTCCTGTACACAAAGAGAGATCCATAAACACATGGCTTACTGAATTTAGTGTGGAGGAACCTTAATAGCCTGCTCACTAAAAACCACTGGGTTGAATTGTGGCCAACATCTCAAATGCCCTGAACACATATTTGTAGGCTGTTATATCTACAAAGGAGGGGTCAAGCTCAACAAGCTAACGTTTGATGGGTCAGTGTCCAAATATGTTTGGCCAAGTATTGTATTTTTAGCTGTTTAATTTAATATTTGATATAATTTTTTTACCCAGTTGTTCATTTAAAAGTCATTGCAGTCGTATTCATCATTCTGGACAAAATATCTTTATATGAATTTTCTTTGTTGTTTCCTGTTTATTATAGAGGGTGCCCAGGTATATCGCATTAGAACCATTATACATATTTTTCTGCAACAAAATTGCCGAACTTTGTCGGAAACATGGATTGCAGACTTTTGAACGGCAGTGTTGTCTGGTTAAAGTAATTACTATCCTTCTCTGATTTTTTATATTCTCAGTGATAAAATAACTGTGTCCACAAGTCTTGGCAGTAACTTAGCACATACAAAGAGAGAGAACTCCTACTTGAATCTCAGTCAAAGGCTGAAATGTAAAAAGGTTGCAGAAAGACCTTCCAGCGCTCTAGAAGAGCTGCTAAATTGCTTGTTGTTGAAGAAACTGAAAAAGATAAAGGGACCTGAAGACAATGTATTCTGCCTCGGGTTGAGGCCCTACATAACCTGCATTTGAAAGAAAATTATACATCACAGTAGCTCACTGGGAAAAAAAATCTTATACTTTTAGAATCTAAGGTTTCCAGCATCTCTTCCTCGGTTCTCTAACTCACAGACTCAAATGCTGGACCAAATGTTTAGATAATACTGACCTGTTTCTTGACATCTGTCTGAAAAGGCCACTCAGTTGAATAGAGGGAGGGCTCGAAGTGCTGCTCCAGCTCTCAATACATGCGCAAACACAATGGCTGGTCCCTTATTCAGCAGTCCGAGGAGCACTGGTAAAAGCTTCGGTGCTTCATCAGATTTTCTGAGATACTGTGTCACTTATTCAGTTCCCTGCCAGTCTCTCCCGCCTCTCTGCTTCATAATAAGGCACGGAGATGTGCTCTGGTGCACAATGAGGACGACGACTGCAGCGTCAAGCTACAGTGCAGTCAAAGTCAGCAAAGACAATTCTGTTTCTTCAGCTGGACGCGGCCATTTAAATATTTGTGGAAGAGATTACAATAATCATTTCGCTGTTGTTTTTCAGAATACTGCAGCAGCTAAATATTTATCAGATGCTTTCATTCGGAACGGTTGAAAGACGTTGTGAAGAGCGGACAATGGTGAGCTTAACAACCGATAATCTGTAGCTGTGACGTGAAGTGGGATATTTTCATCTTGTATCTGATTGAATTACAGTCTGCTAATATTATAGTACTCATGTGGCCAAAATCATCCCAGATTAGCACTTTCACATACATACAATACTATGCAGAACTGTGCAAATGTCTTCGGTCATCTGGGGAAATCAGATGTCATTTCTGTGGGCAGTCATTTGTTGGTTAGTAAAACAATACTTGCTGATTCTGATGTTTGTGTTTGTCTAAACCATGCTTAACTTGTGTTCACATCATTACCACTTTAACAGTTTCATTCTTTCAATCTTAACACATAGCACTTACAGCTGTGTCCTTCCAACAAAAGCTGTTGCTAAGCATGGACACTGGCTGGTTTCAGAAACCTACTAAATACTGCTCATATACTACACATGTGGAAATATAGTATGCGCAAAACCATGTAGTATACTAAATGTACTAAGTAGTATGCATACATGCTGTCCATAGCCAGGTAATATACTGAATGTACACTAAATGTAGCGACGTAGTATACTAGATGTAGTAAGCAGTATACGTAAAGAGTGTGCATAGCAAAGTAGTATACTAGATGTAGTAAGCAGTATAGATGAAGAGTGTGCATAGCAAGGTAGTATACTAGATGTAGTAAGCAGTATACATGAAGAGTGTGCATAGCAAAGTAGTATACTAGATGTAGTAAGCAGTATACATGAAGAGTGTGCATAGCAAAGTAGTATACTAGATGTAGTAAGCAGTATACATGAAGAGTGTGCATAGCAAAGTAGTATACTAGATGTAGTAAGCAGTACACATGAAGAGTGTGCATAGCAAAGTAGTATACTAGATGTAGTAAGCAGTATACATGAAGAGTGTGCATAGCAAAGTAGTATACTAGATGTAGTAAGCAGTATACATGAAGAGTGTGCATAGCAATGTAGTATACTAGATGTAGTAGGCAGTATACATAAAGAGTGTGCATAGCAAAGTAGTATACTAGATGTAGTAAGCAGTATACATGAAGAGTGTGCATAGCAAAGTAGTATACTAGATGTAGTAAGCAGTATACATGAAGAGTGTGCATAGCAATGTAGTATACTAGATGTAGTAAGCAGTATACATGAAGAGTGTGCATAGCAATGTAGTATACTAGATGTAGTAAGCAGTATAGATGAAGAGTGTGCATAGCAATGTAGTATACTAGATGTAGTAAGCAGTATACATAAATATTGCACATAGCCGTGTAGTATACCAGATATAGTAAGCAGTATGCACAAATAGTGCACATAGCCATATGATATACTAAATGCAGTATACTAAATGTAGCCTTGTAGTATACTAGATGTAGTAAGTGGCATGCATACATAGTGTACACAACCATGCAGTATACTAAATACAGTATACTAAATATAGCCTTGGAGTATACTAAATGTAGTATACTAAATATAGCCATGTAGTATACTAGACGTAGGTAGTGGTATGTAGAGATAGTGTACATATCCATGCAGTTTACTATATATAGCTATGTAGTATACTAGATGTAGTAAGTGGTATGCATGCATAGTGTACACATCCATGCAGTATACTAAATGCAGTATACTATACGTAGTCATGCAGTATACTATACATAGCTATGTAGTGTACTAGATGTAGTAAGTGGCATGCATGCATAGTGTACACAGCCACGCAGTATACAAAATGTATGCTAAATGTAGCCATGGAGTATACTAGATGTTGTAAGCAGTATGAGTGCATAGTGTAGATAGCCATGTAGCATACTAAAGTAGTATGCATGCATATCATACACAGTCATATAATAGGTATATTGAATTTAAACTAAATGTAATAAGTAATGTGTTGTATGTGAGCAACATGAATTAGTCTAGAATGTCAAAGGTACCCAGATGACAGCACATATTATACCACTTCTCCTTATATCTGGGGTTGAGATTTTTGGGTATAGGTTTGAAGTCACACAACAAACCATATCTGACATGGTCTGCTTCTTCATCTCCATTTTTGTCCATTTGTATTTTTCTACCTCATTTAAATGTGACAGCTGTCCTGTGAAACGTTTATGATGAATGGACTAATAGAAATGCTCTAAAATAGCTTTGAAAAAATTCTGGTTCCTTTGACTTACATTAAAAGTGAAGAAGGTTTTTTGGCCTCTCCTGTAAAGTTGGCAGTGTTGTACATATTTCTTACACATCATGCCCATCTGTCAAAGTGAGTCTGTCAGACAGAAATGGCTGTCGCACCAAATGCTACAGAGGTTACGAGAAGTTTACAGCTCAGCAAATCCCTTCATTTTATGGAACCTCCCAAGGACCCCAAAGCCAGGAGATAACAACTTGGCCTGATGGGTCATATCGGCCAGGTGAAACACGAAGACTGTGCAATTCCCCAGTCTAAGTCAATCCTTTTTCAAACCTTCTCAGTCTGTAATGCAGTATCTTCAAAAAATAAAGCATATACTCTGCACTAATCACCCTCTTCACTTTGATGGCAAGAAAAAAGTTATAACACCAGTTTAGGCATACATGGGTGTCTTTTTACAAACACTACAGCTGAACACTGAGCATATTAAAGCTTGAGTAGACTGATAAATCAGTGTAAACATTTTAAACTATTAAAAGACGTTATAAATAGGAACAAGAAAAGTGCAGTTCCTGAAGGAAACACAGGATGGATGTGCATTAATGACAAATAGAGGAGTGCAGGTCAGTATGGCTGTGGATTAGAGGTTGGGGATCTGCACTGAGTGAGTACAGGAAGTTTGGTGGCTGTAGGTTTAATGGAAAACATAATGTTCAGGAGTCTCCAAAAATAAATGAGACCCTATGGAAGAAAGAAAGTATGCATAAACGACAAATAGAAGAACAGAATAGGTCAGTATGTCTGTGGATTAGAGCTTGGGATGTGTCCTGAGTAAGTGCATGCAGTTTGGAGACTGTAGGTTAAAAGAAACTTTGAGGTTTGGGTGTGAACAACAATAAATAGGACTCTATAGTAAAAAAGGGGGATGAGAGTGTGAGTGTGGGTCAAATCAACTAGGCAGTCATGGTTGAGAGTCTGACCTGAAACTTAACGGTGTGTCTTGGTGATTGAGCAGAAGTTCAGTAGATTAGGGTACACTTTTCCATCCTGTTCATTCTCTGTGGGAACAAACTCCGAAAAAGAATTTGTGATCCAATCAAAAAGCTGCATACAGGCCTGACTTACACAATCAGACAGTCTGGAGTTGGAATGTTGATAATATTTGGATGACTGCAGGACGGGTTACTCTGCAAAGATCTGTCAGAAAGCAAAAAGCAAATGACAGTATAGTAGCAATGAAAAAATAATATTTCTCTTAGTATTGTACCTACTTATAAGTGACAAGCATTGGTATTGCACTGGACTACCTATTACTACCTATTACTACCTCACTGGACTCTATTTATTACACATTGCACAATTTGCACACTACCGGCAATTATTTATTATTCTCTGTCTGTACTGTGTTGTGTTGTCTGTCGGCACTTATTTGTTTGTGTTGCACTTGTGTCTGTATGCACTGTCTATGTTGCACCATGGTCCTGGAGGAACGTTGTTTCGTTTCACTGTGTACTCTGTATGTAGTTGAAATGACAATAAAACCCAATTGACTTGACTTGACTTGACTTGAGTCATGCTTGGAGGACTGAAGCATGTATGAGATGAATGTTTCTATATTAACATAAAGAAAACTGCCAAACAGTAACAACCAGTTTTTCCCATCTATCTTATCAAGATCTACTGTAAACGTGTTCTGTTAGTATTCTGGATATGTTACTTTTTATTTATTGTAACAGAATTCGTTATTAATTAAATACAAGTAAAACAAGGTACTCAGTAAAAAGCCATGACCACTTTCGATAAAGTCAGTTTTAACACACAAATTTAACATGAATTAATGAATCGACCTTCTAAGGAAATGATAAGCTCTTCACACAGCCTGCATGCAAAATGAACATGTATTAGCCTTTGCAGTGTAAACGACTTGTTAACAGCACCTACGCCTTTCCTCAGTGGTGGCAGCTGCTGAAGGTTGTGACAGCATAGCCTTCAAAGGCTTGTTAGTGGAAATGTTCAGACGTCAGGAGGATGAGTGAATGGTGGCGAGAACTAGTCGTTAAACGTTTCTACAGCAAGGATCTTACACTGACGCTGCTGAGCCTGTACATGGGAGAAGAATTCATTAGGTTTTCCCTTTTTTTGCAGAGCCTAATCTACTCATTTGTAACGCCTTTGACTTTAATGTGATGAAGTGGTATATAATGTGTTTGTATCAAAGCAGATCCACATGTTTAATTAAACTGTTTAATAGTTTTGGTTTGATAGCAGATATTTCTGTCCAACAAGACATAATAGATATGAACTGTTTCTGATGTTCCCCATTCATAAGAAATTACATGTGGATTTTGATGTCAGCAAAAGCTGAAGTTCACTTGATGGCACAAAGTGGACAATAATTCTACAATGTCTAATTGTGGTCATTCAGTGTGGCCTGACGCAGGTCCTGAAGGGCAGTTTGGTAATAACTCACCTGCTAAACTTAGTAATTAACTGCAGAGTTGAATCAGGCACTACTGAGGCATGCCTCATCCTCACAATTTTTGTGTCCACTAATATATCTGACATGCACTATGCAAATACATCATAGAGCCTTAAGGAGTTCTACTACAGTAATATAGAAATCTACTGATATACTACTGATGTAGAGGCAGTTATATACAGATATCTTGCTTTCCAGAGAAGTGTTGGCCAGGCATGCACACCGATGGACCTTGGGGGGAGCTTGAGCGCCTGCCCCCTTTCCCTCAGACTGGTACAAGTGCCCTCCTGGTTGTTGTGTATAACTATAGTATCATCTTCACCATTCTTCAAAATCTGTTTCAGTGAGATGAGACTCAGCCTTGCTCTGGGAATAGAGCTCGTAGGTCAGCTCGGGTACTAAAAGATTCATCATGAGTGGTACCACCACCTACGGTTGTCCTGAGTACTTTGACAGCATTGGAAATCCCAGTAATACAGCACTGAAAAGAAAGGTTCCATAATGTGTTAATTAAATGACAAGCATCCAGTTTTCATTGCTGTGAAAAAAAAACATGGATTTATTTGAACCTCTATGGAGTAACGACGGTCAGAACTACATACTGAACAGCAGTTAAATAGTGTGATGAGTAACACAAAGACGTTACCTTATGCATGGGCTTGACTTTACTCTAGTCAGTCTGCAGGAGCTGTAGTTTTTCCTACCTTCAAGATACATAATCAGAAGGGGGTTTCGCTTGTCTTTAAAGCAGTACATCAATCTATCGTGGCACCACCGTAGGATATGCACAGGCATGTCTACAACAGATGTAGTGGCCTTTAAATGTGGAAAAAATGTAAAGAGTTTATATAGAAAATTACTACAGCCTATGTAAAGATGTCTATGTATCATGTTGTTGTATCTACAAAAGTTAGCATGCTAACCAGCTAACACTAGCCTGTCCTGTCTCACAATACCACTTTCTACCTCTAAAAACAATGACTGAAACTCTTGGCATTCGACTGCCGCTGCACACTCCTATCAAGAATTCATGTTCAACAGCAGACAAAAGACGTGATAAAAACAGAAGCCAAAAAATAACATTGGTGTTGCTTTCCACTGCTGGAGATGCTCCTGGTGAGGAAAGGGAAGAGGTTTTGTGGGCCTGCTGAGCTCTATGCCTGGCCTGCACAACAGAAACTGAAAAGTCACCCCTCTCTACAATTGCAAAGGGTGTTCTGGTTTCATAATTGATTATCCTACAATGTTGGGTGTATAATCCACACGTCGCCCCTCTTGTCTCTTACAGTTTACTTGTAAGTGGTTAGATTTAGGTGAAGGTTAATGTAGTGTTTAGGCAGCCCTGCAGCCTCTTGTGTGAAATACTGTGCTGACATCATATATTAAAGAGCTTTAACCATTGAGAACTGAGCAGAACAGAAGGCTAATAAACTTTCACTTATTGAAGGTGCCATAGAGTGCATTTATTCAGTATTTTAAATTGTCCTCTGATGTTTTACATAAAAGGCATAGAATGTTGGTCAGAGCTAAAAATGCCCACATGTGCTTTACACACCCATTTACACCCTATTATTTGGTTCTAGACAGAAATTAGCTTTTATCGATTTTTGGGTAAGCTTGTGAATAATTTAATGAGCTCTGCTCTGATTGGCTGGTTTATAGTGAGACACTGCGATGATGGCACAGAAGATGTCAAAACACCCTGCAGAAAAAATGCTGCACAGGCTGCACAATGCTCATCTTGCCGGTGAGCAGCGTTAGCAGTGTTTTTTAAACATGTTGTTGCCGGTGACCAGCATTTTGGGGAATTTTGCAGGTTTGTGCTGGTGACCAACCAGCATTTGTTGTGTTTTGAGCATATTTTGCTGGTGACCAACATATGGTAGTTTTTGCTAGTCACCAGTGGAACATAATTCATAATGCAAGTAATGTTAACTGGTTAAATAAAATATTCAGGCATATTATTACAAAATAATAGAATTATCAAAAAGAGCAATGATGAAAAATGCAATAACAAAGTAACTGCTGACTGATATGAAGAAAAACAATCAGAATTTTTTTCTTTATCTTCAAGTCCACAACCTAGAGACTGTAACCACAATCACTCACTCAACACTTCAGTGACCCTCCTTTCTGTTATTTGTTTTGCTAACTAAGGTGGTGGTGTAGTGGTTAGCACTGTCGCCTCACAGCAAGACAATCCTGGGGTCGATTCCATGTGCTTGAGTGGATTTCCTCTGGGTACCCCGGCTTCCTCCCACAGTCTAAAGACATGCATGTTAGGTTGATCGGTCGTGTGTGTTGGTCATGCAACAGACTGGCGAGCTGTACCATGGTTGCCTGATGACGCTGGGATTGGCTCCAGGGCCCCCCATGATCCAGACCCAAACGCGGAAGAGAATATTTAACCATAATAAACCTCAGATTATATTTCTATACTCAACAATATAACTTAAAGGCACCTTATAAGAAGACATCAGTATTTATATCAATCAAGCTTATTTAGTAACATAAGCTTTTCATAAGATATTAATTCAGATCTTTAGCTTGCTTCCTGTTGTTTTTCTATTAAGGCTGAACTAATACACAGTCTGGGGATGTCAACATTTTTTCCCTTTTTTCTTTAGTAGAAAGATGCACAACATCATTGTGGACCACCCTCCAGTACTGGGTGTTATTCTGACCCTATACGCAATCCTGGTTTGTGAGCTGATCTGATTATGATTCTTTTAGACCTTGTGTTGACCCATGTTGGCTTTGGCCCTTAGATTCTTTTATGTCAGACCACAGTTAACTGTTTGACCACCTGGTTATTACAGTTGGATTTTGCAGCATTACTGGAGTAAATGCTTCACATGAGTGACATTTGGAATGTCTGATCTTGTCTTTATTGTCCTGTTCCTGGGTGCCATGTCCTCTTCTCCTTGTCTAGCACTCTCACACGCTGTCCAGGATAAAACAGAGGTAGCTCTCTGCTGCGATCTTGATGCTTTTTCTTTTGCGTGTTCTTTTCTCTGTTCCAGGTGCAGTCTGTTCTTCTGTTTGCCTGGGTCACAATGACTGGTTCCCCAGAAGAATAGCTCTGCAGGTGAAAAATGTCACTACTAATAGTCAAGTCAAGGTTTTATTTGTATGCGCTCTTTACAGCAGATGTTGTCACAAAGCAGCTTTACAGAAAATCCAGGTCCGAGCCCCCCCATGAGCAAGCACAGAGCAGAGGCAAGAAAAAGCACAGAACAGAGGCAAGAAAAATACTCCCTCATATCAAGAGGAAGAAACCTTCAGAAGAACCAGTATCAAAGATGGGAACCCATCCTCTTCTGGTCGACATTGGATAGCAAAGTACAAAATCAATGCAAACGGATAAGATTTGCAATTATATGCAACACTGAATGTAGAGAAAAAGAAAAGAAACTGTCCAATCAGAGTAGCAGTGAGAAACAGCCCAACTTAACTGCTTTAAATTGAATTGAAATTAGAACTATTTGCTCACAGTGGAATTTGACATCAGCATTTAACCCTTCCATGCACTGAAACACCCACAAATACACGCACTAGTGAACACACACACTAGAGGGCGGTGAGCACACTTGCCCAGAGCAGTGGGCAGCCCTATTCAAAGCACCCGGGGAGCAGTTAGGGGTTAGGTGCTCTTCAGTCATGTCCTGTTGATCTAGGGGTTCAAACTGGCAACCTTCCGGTCCCTCACCTTCAGCCCTGACTGCCCCACACAGCCTACAACTTCCCCACAATGCTCTAGAATGCAGGAAAACAGGAGGAACAGCATCAGACTAATAGAGAATGGGCAGTTGTTCTGCATAGGGGTTGCTTGAACATGTAGCTCACTTCCATGTTTAGACTTAAAGTTTTACACATGCCTTCAATGAATCTGTTACTTTTAGGTTATGCTCAATTCCCAAGTCTGCTACAAACTTTTTGAAGGCTTGTCCTGTGTACTGTGGTCTGTTATTGGTCATTGTTTTATTTGGTCAACCAAATAGGGACATGTACATCTGCATTGTTTGTGCAACTACTGGGCTGGACACAGACATATGCATTTCATCAACAAATAGGTATCTGGGAATATCTGTCTACGGTCGATGGATACTGGTGCGATTGACTTTAAGTAGGTCAGAAGCAGTAAATACGTGGATCTTTTGGCAGGGGTGATGTCTTTTTTGGCCATTCTTGATGGATTAAGTTCAGTTTTGCATCTACGGCAGTCTTTGTGTGAAGGTGTCTTGTTTTGCAGGAGAGAAGTTGATTATCGCAACAGTGTGAAGCTCTGGATCTTTGATTTCTGCATCTATTCCATCAATGTGCTCATCAATCTCAATGTCACCACAGTTTTCAGGGTTTGGCAGCCTGCTGAGTGTCTGTAAGGAACATTTGGTTTCCAGGGCAGTATAAGACTTGATAGATGTATTCTTGTGTCCAGTGACATGCACTCGAGTCATGGTGGTGCCTATATATGGTGACCAGTGGTTTACGTATGGCAAGATTGAATTAAATTCCATATACAATGGCAAGCGGTTCAATGATGCCATATCTGCCAGTGTTTTGAAGCTACAAGCAATGGGCCAGTTTTCCTGCACCAGTGCAACATCTAAGCCTGTCTGTGATGCATCCACTTCAATAGCCAAGGAAGTTTCTGTGTTGTAGTGTTTTGTGCAGGCATCCACAGTGATTATTGATTCTTTATTCTTTGAAGCATTTCTGATGGTCAGTATCCCACATCCATGGCGATTCATTTGTTGGCAATCCTCACAGTTTGTGTGCTATGTCTGCAAAGTTTTGAAATGTAGGGTGGCAGGTAGTTTAACATCCCAATCTAGAATCTATGTAGATCATCAGAATTTTTAGAATATACCTGACGGTGGCAGGATCAGGTTTAATACCATTCTTTGTGTAGAGATTGCCAAAAAAGGACATTTCGATTGTGTACTTGTCCGTGTACTGTGGGGCTGTTTGTTCCATCAGGTTGATGAGATTTCTTCCATGGTGGTCCTCACATCATCAGCTATGCTTACTACACCCTGAAGGCCTTTGAGGATCTGATCCATCTCGGCCTGGAGGAGTTCTTAAATGATGCTTAATGCAAAGTATGTTCCTAATGGACTTGCGAATCTTTGTAAAGATGTATAGAACAATATCCTGCATTTGCATCAGGTTTGTAGAAGACTTCTGCATTAGCACATTTTGGACTGACCTCCTCAACTGTTGAAATTTGGTGAGGACATCTCTGTAGGCTAGTGTTTAGTTTCTGTGGATCTAAGCAAACGTGCAGGGATCTATCCTTTTCTCAGTCAAACTGAGTGGGGTATTTTGGTTTGGTGATGTTATATATGCTTTTTGAAGAGAGCAATTTCTGGAGCAGTGTTTTCTTGAGCTGGATGCTGCTTCTTCTCTCTGCCACTGTGTCAACATCGATGGCTACCAGATTCAGCAGTTCGCTAGTAATCCAACTGCAGCTGCCTCTGGAACATCCACCACATAAAATGTTGCACTGACCTTCGCGGACCCTTTGTACTGAAAAGGAATGCTGATAACATCAAACAAGGGATCACATCACTGCTATCTGGTGTCAGCTTTATGTTGGGTCATTGGTTCAAGGTTTTTCATGGCATGAGAGTTTATTACATACATTTGCTTGAATGAATGCAATAGGAGCACATTCCTAGGAGCCCCTGTATCTGCTTTTAAGCACATTGTATGCCCACAGCCTGACAGGTGAGGTGGCTTTACATTCAGGGTTGTGTATTTCAGGGTGGTTTGGCATGTACTTAGCACTGACAGTGATAGAATAAAAATGACTTTTGTAACAGCATTCCTCACTGTTTTTATTCTTACCTATGTATCAGTTTGCAACTCTCCCCTTTGTCTTAGCCCCACTTAGGTTTAGGGTATGTGCGATGCTTGCTGTGTGGTGGCTGCGACTTGCTCCTTTGGCTGCGGGCGGAGAATTATCGTCTGTTCTTTTTTGCAGCACTTCATCCAGTGTCCTCTATTGCCACATGCAGAGCATACATCATTATATGCCGGGTGCTGAGGTGGCTTGTGATTTGTATCACAGCTCTGGAACATTTGACCTCTCATCACAACATGGACTTTTTCAGTGTGTGACAACCCAAGTAGGTGTAGCTGTTCACTGCCTGCTGATAAGGCTTCAAACTCTCACCCTTCTGCCAGTACATCAGCATAGGGGTATCCTTTGTTGTGGATGTAAAGATCACCATGAGGCATGCTGGCAACGATAAGCTTGTTTAGTGAACAAGATTTTGGCTGTAGTTATAAAATCAACCATGCTCTCTCCTTGTCTGTTTGTGTTGCCTTGAGTGGAGCCTATGAATTCTGAAATTCACCTTTAATTTGTAACTGGCCTTCGAAAAATTTCCACAACATGTTGGGAGCTGTTTTGTCTTCATCACGCAGCCTGTTGGCATTCAGTCGTTTCAGTCCTTCATCTCAAATGCACGACATATTTTCCTTGATTGCTTTGCTGCATCCGTTATTGCCTCATCTTCAAGGTACATAGTCGTTTTTGTTTAAATAATGACATTGCCTCGCTCAAGTCCTCGACACTATTCCATTTTTCAGCCCGAACATAAGATAAATGCTGTTTTGTGTTTTAACTCTCAGTTCTCCAGCCTTAGACTGTGCCAAAAAAACTTTTCAAATCCCAGATATGACACACAACAGCTTAAAGCTCCTGAAAACCTAATTTGCTAATTAATTTAATCTTATACATGTACAAAATACGACTTATAAAAATCTACCCAAAGTCTTATAAATGTCGAAATTACGACCACGATCATAACGTGCGGCAATGCGTCACAAAGATGGCCGCGCCTACTGAAAGCAAGAGTTTATTCAGAGCGCAAACTGCAGCTACAAACAACTGCTCGTGTGCATCTAAAGTTGTGGGAGTGTTTCACACAGAAACACAACAGTGTGGTGCTCTGTCAGCTCTGTGGAGATGATCACAACAGTACAACTGCTATACACGAGCACTTGAAGCACAAACATCCCGTAGTGCTTTATCAACACAGCAGCAGGACAGCACCTGTTTACCTGTTTATCTTATCTTAGCACATTATTTTAAGATTATTAACACATGTAACATGTTTCTTTCAGTAGTGTCACTAGCTAACCGTTTCTTAATCGTCCAGTGTAGAACCTAAGACTTTTCTAGATATCGCGAGAGCTTTAGAACACACATAGCTGCTTCTCAAATGGCTCTTTGCAACATTTATAGTCCAAAAACCGTCCGACTTCTTGTCTGTGAGGCGTGTAGGCTACGCGTCATTTGTGCCTCTAAAAGTCGAGTCAGAGTGTACACATTTAGGCTTTTTATATTTATAGATCACATGCGTTTAAGGTATCATTTAATACATACAGTCTAGAAATGCCATGTGTTTTCCTCGTGCTTCTGAGGCCCTATGTGGCACACACACACACACACACACACACACATATATATATATATATATATATATATATATATATATATATATACACACTTCTTTGTGCATTTTAAGAGGGTCCTAGAAATCCTAGTGGTTTCCTACTGAGCATAAAGCTTATCACATACACTACACCTCTGGACATGAGCCCTTTATAACTGCCACTGAGTCCACCTGCCCTGAACCAGCTAAACGCTGGCACTATCTATCTGAAAGTACAAGAGCGAGCCTTCAGCCCACTGTATGTTTCTTCAGCAGTATCACCAAGATCTTCTTGCGGTTTCAGAATTACACAAGGTCTTCAAAGTGTGGTACTGGCCTTGAATTGGCAGTATATAGAAAATCAAGGCCAGGACCAAACTCCATTTGCCAAGCACCCATTTGTCAGTAGCTGACAGCAGAGTCTGTGTGAAGAGTAATGGAGGCAGTCCTTCCTCCACTTTTCATGCTCTTTCATCTCCCGACAGCCAGCCACTGCCATGTCAGCCTGTCTATAGAAGCACTCGACACTCTCAAACAAATTACTGACACATAAAAGTGAATCTGGGATATTTTTGTGGAAATGTGAGAGTATATAGGTTGTAAATGTGATATTCCACACATTGCTCATCAGCATAGCAATAGCAGGCCTATCCGCTTATTAAGCTGTGACGTATTAACCTTCACGTCCAGGCTTTAGCCTTCGCTGTGCTGGCTAAAGCTCTCGTTTTTTAAATAGAGTCCAAAAAAACTTCTTCTAGTGCTTTCCTTGTGATGAGAAAGAGAAAAGGAAATGGCTGTTAGTAATGTAAGTTAATTCTTAACCAAAGAACACCAATTAACACAAAGAACACAAAGCTTGATGCCAATGGGCTCTAATGTCAGCTAGCTAACGTTTTCACCCACTGGCAAAATCCAAACTGGCCCTTTGCAAATATAGACTGTGGGTGTTTCAGTGTCAGGCTTGTCGGTCAGACAAGGGCTGACAAAGACAACTAGCTAGCTAAGATGGATCTTCAGTTTCACTAGGCTGTACATTAAAACAGCTGACAACCAGAACATGAAGATATAATTGTGTTGAATCGAAACACTAGTCAAACCGGGGGTAGGGGGCAAATGTCTGTAAAATAGGTAAAATAACAAACTCACCCAAACATCCACTAACAGTAATCCACTAATAGACTTCGACACATCAGAATATGATCAGTTTTCACTGTAACAACAGTTTGCGAGTTTGGACCACTTAAGGCAAGGCAAGGGTGGGGAACTCCGAGAAACTTGGGGCTGGAGTTCTGGTGGCTTCTGATGCTGGGATAGAAGCAGGGCCCCCGTTAGCCAAGCAAGTGGTTAGGAAAGGTCAGAAGAAGAGGGGGAAGCTGGAGAAGGTGGCGGGGAGCGAATTTTCGTCACGAGAAGGTGGGGGCAGAGGAGTGGTTTATATGGGGTGAGTAATGGTGGAGGGGAGGAGTTTGAACATGGTCCTTCTCCCAAACTTAAGTTATTTCATAACTTTATAAACAGGTGTGACAGAAGCAACCACATAGAATGAAACAGAGTGACCCAAATAACAGTTTCACATCAAATACATGATTCAGAATATAATATATAGTATAAAATACAGCATTACATTTCTTTACTTCATAGCAAGAATCAGCCTATAAAACCCACAGTCCATATCAAGAAGATCCACAAAGCTTTAGTCTGGCTTTTGCCAGTGGCTGCTATTGTTAGCCAGACTGGCAACAAACATAGTTTTTCTTCATTCGTTTAAGAATGATAGCTCACTTTATCAACTGTGGCCGTTTTCTCTTCTCTTTCTCGTCACAAGGAAAGCGCTAGAATGATAACCGAGTAGTTTTTTTGACTCAAACAACAAAGAATACAGAACTGCGGTGCGCTGAAAAGATGGAGGCCTCAGCCGCTCAATAGAGCAATAGTGTCTGAGTACACATAGAATAGACTGTAAAAAAGTTTATGATTGTCAATTGATTTGAGGGTCTGTGGGCACGATTGTGCTGGATATTGCTATTCATATCAGATATAATATTTGAATAGCTGCATGTATATCATTACTGTCATAAAAAAAAACTTTGAATTTCTCAAATGTCTGATGTCTGTGAAACTTTTGTATGAGGTGGAAACATGCAGAGACCTGAGTGTCTTCAATCAGCTTGAGAGCAAGTGCCAGTCTAGCAGTACCTCATTTACATATCATTTACATAAAGCACATCCTCATTCATGCAGATATTTTGGTAGAGAGCCGAAAATATAGGGTCAAAGATATGATGGCTGGAAAGAATAAGAATGATTCAATTTAAAAATTGAATGAAATGCTTTTGCCCAAGCTGTCTGGCGTAATATAATTTTTTGGGGTCGTATATGTAAAATATGAAATAAAAGCACAGTGTAATGTATCTTCAAACGGAACATGGACTGGTTTTATTATTATTGTTGCCATTTTATTTTAGAATTATTGGTAGTGATATCGGTAATAGTTTTAGTTTCCCGCAAATGTTCAAATACACACACACTCCTACAAGATGCAAGCTTGAGAACACTTAAGATAAAGATAAAACTGATCAATAACAAAACACATGTAATGATAAACCAGATTACAGATTCATTATGTCATTTATAAACTTGGATTCTATTGTTAAAATTCAAAAACACAATATTTTCCAAATTTATCAAAGTACTCGCTTCCAATGTTGATTCTTGTTTCCCACATGTTTTTTGTCCCCACAGTAGAGCAGCTGCTAACCAAATTCCATAAACAGAGGGAGGTAAGAGCAGAGTTATGTGTGTAAGTGAGGGTAATATGTAATATGACTGACACTAGGTCAGTGTAAACACAGACAAGCCCTTCAGTTCATAGCTCAGTTTTCCAAATGGGTATTTCCAGGCACTGATGCCAAAACATTTTTTAACTATGTCCTGCATATTTTCCAGGTTATTTATTCTATTCATCCATTCATTCCAGCGCCTTTGGGCAAAGGCGGGGTACACCATGGATAGGTCGCCAGTCCATCACATGGCCAACACACACCTGCAGGCAATTTAGAGTGACCGATTAAGCTAACATGCATGTGTTTGGACTGAGGGAGGAAACCAGAGTACCTGGAGGAAACCCACTCAAGCACGGAGAGAACTCCACACGGAACAGCCCGGACTGGATATCGAACCTGGATTGTCTTACTGTCAGGCGTCAGCACTAACCACTACACCACCTCCGCCTTATTTACACTAGTAATATTCCAATCTAATTGTTTGGATTAGTTGGATATAGGCCCTGTCTAAAGCTCTTTAGAGATGGCGGCGACTGTTCACCCCATACATTCCTGTTGTTTTAGTTTTAGTTTTAGTAGGCACATAAAAAAATAGCTCTTTTATAAGTGTCACAGCAATGTTTCACAGGATCCATTTTCCCAGCAACTTGGCTGTCTCTGTGTGTGTGGTTCAGTCGTCTGGAGAAAACGAGTGCATCGCCAGCTCTTCCTCAGATTCACTTCCTCAGAGAAGCAATATATTTGAGTTTATACCTTATTCATCTAAACTTGCCACACATTTTGCCTCAGAAAAAGCAGCCACGCGTCTCATGTTAGTCCCAAAAGGACGCCGCACTCAGAGAAGGTATTGACGCAGTTAATGGATGGTTGATAACGGGGCTTAAATAGCAGACGTGTGCTTGCAGCGTTGGCATTTGCCTGTCAGAAATCGGTGTTGGAAAATACTGAAAAGGATGAGCAAATGGTTCTACTTTGGCTTTTCACACTCTATGATCTAATTCTCTCTTTGACAGAGCAGGTGGTCTCCAGTTAGGCCCAATATGTTGGCTGCAGCTGGGCTCTGCTGGAGCTGAAGCGCAGCACCCGCTCTGGGGTCAGTGCCAGCGCTACGGATGGCTCTCAAATGTCCCCTTGACTTTTGACCTCTTGACCAAGCACGGACATAATTAACCCCTGGAACTACTGCATGAGGTAAGGCCCAGTTTCTTTCCTGTGGGTTACATGAGATCTAAATGTGGTGCAGATGGCAAGCCATTTCAGTTTCTTTCTCAACTGCTTGATCGCTCCTTTCTGTGCCAGTCTGAGACCATCTGGAGTGTGAGAACTTCCTGGCGTCATTTCTTTGCAGCCTATGAACTTTCTTTCAAATCCAAATACTTTTTGTTATCAGTTTTTGGAGAATGTCCCCATGTTCGCAGGGTCCTCCGTTACTAGGGTTCAGCTCTGCACACATCATAGCTCAATATGATACATACAAGGAACCTATGAAAATGAACAGCAACAGAAATATAATGGTTAACATTTTGAACTCATCATAGTTCATTCAAAGACCAATGAGTAGCAGGTCTTTTAATAGAAACACTCTTGCCCTTAGCTGTGTTAGCCTCAGTAAGCTATTTAGCCAGCATACTTATAAGCTTTTTTGAGTTGTCACTGGAGTGTGACAAATTGTTCGTCTGTTGTTGCTTGTGCCACTTATGCAGTCTTTTTCAACATTCAGCTAAAAGTTAGCAAAATAAAGCAACACGTTTGAAATGGTCAGGGTAAGTTGACAAGAGCCTGTTAATAATAGCGCTGAAGTGTTGAAGTGGAGGTGGATGGCTTGTGGATGTGCTCAAAGAGTCCATTGTTAGCACCAGTGCTAACTTTAGTAAGGCTCTGTTATGCTCAGTCAGAGTGTGCTTTGTTAAGGAAATGGATTTGGAAGCAGATTTTAAGCATATAACACCAGAATATATAGATTTTCAGATACGAAAAGTATGAAATGACTTTTATATTATCCAGGCAGCTCGTGTGCCAATGCTTCTGCCATTGGGTGTGGCAGCAACAGTAGCCTCCCTCTCCGGTGCCCACCATTCTGTGGACATCAGCAAGGGTGCTGCCTGTTTATGCTGGACCTCAAACTATTGGCTTCAGCCAACCACGCCGCTGGCACCTGCTTGAAGTGTCATTGAAGGACCGCAGACATGCTGCTCTGCCAGTAGGTCCTCATGACCGGTTGCCATCCAGGCGTCAATGCTGCTGTCCCTTTCGCCGTCCTCCAATGACGAGCCTCATCGTGCTGTCACGTTGCCTCTTCCTTCGTAGTCCTCAGCCAGGCTTGGTTCTCTCTGTTGTTTCGCCTATAAGTTCTCCACTCCAGATCGCCTGGGGGTGCTACCTTATCCCTGATACCAAGAGTGTGGTGCATAGATGAAGACATGTCCAAACTCCTCTATTAGGTTATTACGTACTGCTTGAGCGGTAGAGTAGTAGCTAAGTCAGTACGCCAGTGTTTAGTATTCACACAAGCTTGGATGCACTGCATCTGCCATCTTACCAACCTCCTTTAACACAAGACCACCACTGTGAACATCCAAGATGGACCTGAGAAGTAGCTCTAACTTCTGTAGCAACAGAGCGGTAGCTACAAACACAGCCAATGTATCGCTTTCCGCCAGTCTTTTTTCGTCCGCTCTGAATTCATCCATGGCTCCAGCTGAATCATAGAATAGCACAGTGTGCTGCGGTCACATACTTAAAAATGTCTCCCGATTCAGTAGGTCATCTGGGTAATGTTCGTGTGCTGCTCGATGAATATGGATTATTTGGACACACTAGCTGTGCTAGTCAAGTAGGTGATTTCAGACACACGCATAGAAAACACAGTGCCGCAAGCAAATGCTCTTTTATTGAACACAGCACTGTTAAAACAGCTAAGATAGCAGGCAGGTTATGTCTAAACCACAAAGCTGTCTCTCATTGTAGACACTAGATCCAACTAACTCGCAACCCAGCACAGAAAAACACGTCTCACTTTGGAACATAGAACCCTGGAAACCTAGAGCTAGTTCTTGCTAGCATTTTAAGAATGACAGTAAATACAAAGTAAGCCAGTCTGTTAAAGATTACTTAACAACTTCATGTAGTATGTGATGTTTTAGATGTCGAGTTTAAGTGGGGTTTAAACTTCTATAGCTTATTAGCTACATTAGCCCCTTAGTTCCAGTGTAAAACTAGAACAAATGATGCAAGTCTCAGACACTAACAATGTCTGGGCTTATCAACAAACTTGATTTTGAACACTGTGTTTTTTGTAATTGTATCAGTGTGTGTATGCAATAATAAGCTAAAGGCAGCCTAAATATATCTTCGGTTAGCACTACTGATTTTGTAAGCTCTCTTTTCATTAGTGAGCCTTTATGTATAAGAAGTTTAATGTTTACATGCTTAACTGCCGCGCTCGGAGATCTGGGATCTGTTCTCCCAGGCAACATTCAATTTAATCCTGAGAACAGGAGGCGCCATCTTTCTTTAATATGTTCCGAATTCCACGGGAGACGCTCGTAATCACTGCTGTGGGTGAAGCTGGCCTTGTATACCTCTGACAACACTTCGCACAGATCTGCTGAATGCATCTGAAAGCTCAGTGCTTCCAAGCTGGTTTCACGCAGCATAATGAACATGCTCGACGTGCACCAGTCCGCAGCATGCTTCTCACTCATTATAATCCTCTGTATGACTTTGGCGTTCTTCCAGCTCTCCCGGAGTTAAATATAATGTGAGTGCAATTAACACATGGCCAAATGCTGTATTCAGTGAAGTGTGGAGATTTGTCCTGTTGTAAGAATTTTTAATGGTGCATAGCAGATCTCTGATGACTCAAGACACAGAAAACTGTGTTATTTTCATTCAATCTAGCTCCGTTCCAGCTCTCTTGAATGGCCCCCTACTTGCTAAGTGTTACTGTGCTGTATCAGATGAAACTATTTCATGTACTTGAATGTGATATGCAATTATAAGGAAAACATTCCTTAATTTTTATCTCCGCCATCCTGTGGCTAACGGGCCTACTCTGTGGTATCATGTACACATGTGCTGTATAGAGTCACATGCTGCGCTAACATATGAAAGGAGCCATGCCGACACAGACAGAGGCGCAGATGAGAATAGCTGACACAAGGTCAGACTTTCAAGCCGTTAATTTAACGCATGGAGAGAGATATGGCCATAGGGTTCCATTTGCATTAGAGCAGGAAAGACAGCGGGTTGGGTTTATGAGGGCAGCGTGTGTGTGACTCGGCTGTATCTCTGCCAGCTGGTGGTGCATAAGGGAGAGTAGAGGAGAATGGAACGCTACAGTAACAAGGAGGAGGAGAGCAGCCAAGCTGCAGTGTAATTACCACGACTGCAAACTAAATCACGCAGGGCTAAGGCTAATAACTCTTAATAATGTATGTGTGGCCCATTCAATTGAAGCAGCGTCGCCAATCACACCTCTTGCCCCCAGGCCCTATTTTCTCCTCTGTTTCCGACCTTGAGCCCCCGTGTCTGCAACCTTCTCGTCAACTGGATGCTTAATTGCTCATATGGGTACTAGTGCTGTTCTTAGGTGTTATAGTTACATAAATGGCAGCTCATTTCCAAACAACGCTCGTGTTACATCCAGAAGCAAGTCCCTACAGACTGGTGTCTAGTTAACTTGATCAGCCCTGCTATCGTGGGAATGAGACCGAATCCCATGTCGTCTTTACAGCATTGCTGCTTCTTCTATGACAAAATACAGCAGCATGGATCCTAAAGAACGCCTAAAATAGACCACATATCACACCTGAACTGCACTGAAGGCCTGTAGCTTCTGTTCCTTGACGTCTATTCAAAGCTCTAAATGGTCTCACACCCACGTACATCACCGAATGTCAGTATGTTAACGTGTAATCTTCGTTCTACCAGAAAGACTCAGGAGGCAGGAGTGAACGAAGACTATTTTGATCAGCAGTATGATTTTACACTTTAAAGGATTACAGTTATTTGGGAATCAAAGTCTTGGGAGGGTCAAGACCCCCACAGATCCTGCAGATCCTGTAGAGTCATTTAAAAAAACAGGTGTAGGCCAGTGTTTGGTCAGCTTTAGAGGATTCCTGGTACAACCTTCGCTAAGGCTTCCATATTTGCCAAATAGACAAAAAGTAAAATTTTATGACGTTTGCAAGTTTTAGAAGGAAAGCATTGCATCTCTGCTACACTCAGATGATCATTTTGCTGCCATCAGTCTTTATTTGTAAAAAGCCTACAAAACATGAGTTTTGGCCACAGTAGTACAAACTGGATTAGAAAAAATCTCTCTGATATACAGCAATAGGACAAAGGTGGATCCTCAAGGTTCGATCTTTCGATCACTATTGTTTAATATCAACAGGGTGAATAAAAATTCTCAGGACACCCTTTTATTTCAGAAACGAAAGGAAAAATGAATATCTGTATATGCCAGCAAGTAATGGATGAGAGGGCCTTTCTTTTAGGCTATGTCCTGAACATGGCCGCCATCTTGAAAGTCGCCATATTGTATCAAGGGCAAGTTTTTTCAATGGGAAAGTGGTCATGTAGTATATCAATGAAGACCAGAACTGTCTCAGAAATCGACTGATGCAATCAGATTTCTAAGACAATTCAGCACCAGGGATAGCACACTGAATATTGTACAATGTGGTGGTTGTTGTGGCAACTTTCTGTGTGGATAACATTTGAACCACAAAAGATAAATCAATTTTGGTCTTCTTTGATATGCTTCATAAACAGCTTGCCCTTGATCCAATATGGTGGCTTTCAAGGTGGCGGACATGTTTGGGACATAGCTTAAAAGATGTATATTACATTACATGTATGTTAATGGCGTAGCCAACTCCATTGTCTATTGTGCATTTGTATGTTGGTGACACCATTTGGTACTGTTAGGCCTCTAATGTTGATTTGAACACTTTTACTATCACAACCCTGAAGGGACCTGACATTGAAAGAGTTAGTAAATATGAATATCTCGGCATAGGACTACATTGTTTTACATTTTCTATTCTCCTTTTGTACACTTTTATTATATAATAAAGTTTTATTTTTTTAATAAAATGATTGATTGATTGACCGACCGATCAACCGACTGACCGACCAACTGACCAATCAACCAACCGACCGACCAATCAACCCAACCAACCCCATGGTGACCTACCATGCTGGTCTATACAGATTTTTTCCTAGCAGGGAAATCCATTACTTTTACTTATTAGGTGATTTTGTGTTGAATCTTGTCATTCAGCTGTCATACTTGATATAACTGTCACAAATGTGTGATCACATAAAAATTGAACACCTTCATTTTATTGTAGAGTCATGATTTTGATTGTGGCACAGGTAATAATAAGACTAACGGCTCTAGGCACTTTACTGATAACTGGCATTTGCACAGATATCTGCTAGCAAAACCTTATGTCCACACTGGCTGTTCTGTATTGGACAAATGAGTTATCATTGTCATTTCCTGAGGTTTGCCCTGAATCAAAATGTCTTGTAAAAAAATTATTATACCACTTAACTATTCGTTTCCATGTTTCTCATCTTTTCTGTATGATTTTGGACCTGAAAGTGTTGAGTTGGTCAGTGCAATAAAAAATACTTCACCCAAAAATCTAAACTAGGCTACCAGCTGGATGCATAATGCTAATTCAGTTTGCTAGCTATAAATGTTTCACCCAAAACCTAAAATTCAGCTCACTGTGATGGTAATGCATAATGTAAGCAAAATGCTAGCACAGGCGATACTGTAAATACTTTACTGTAACTAATAATTCAGCTAACAGGGATGCTAATGCATAATGCAGGCAAAATGCAAATCGACGAGGCACTCGCTGTAATACAGCAACACTGTGTTAACGTCGCTGCTCTGCTTTTGTTTTACTCCAGAGTGAAGTCGGCATTATGTGAAATCTACATAACTGCCGCGAGTCTTTGCATTTTAGGTCAGACTCCCTGGAAGCAAATAGCAAGACTCCTACTTTAGCATTAGAGCTGAATTCAGAATAACCCCCGACAGCACAACACCTAAAGGCTGGAATCACTGAACTATGCTTGTTCCTGCCGAGACAGTTTCTGCCCTTTACACAACCTTAACTGAGTGAGACATTCCACAACCCTTCGAGCAAACGTTCACACTCCCACGATATATAATAACAGATGCTACACCTCAGCATAGAGAGGCAGTTGTGTAAGTTCGGGTACACAATGCAAAACACATATGGTGCCTGCAAGCTCCCATTAAATGTGAAGTAAAACTTCTGTCGGGCCTGAACCTGGAAATAGCTGGACAATATTTTGTCCAAAGCCCTGAAATATTGACTGTACCTTAACAAAACACTGTCCAAATCCCACACGGACCCCGAACGTGTACCCACCGGGGACAGAAAAAAGTTCTACCAGAAAGACTTGACAAATAACGTGATGGAAAACAAGATTTAATATTCAATAAGGTGTACAATTTCAAGATTAGTCATTGTAAGACATAAAGAAAAAATAGGCCCAGGTCTTGAAGCGTGCAGACCCTTGCAGATCCTGCTGAATATGGACAGCGGGGCAAAGAAGACTCCCTGGACAGGAGGACATGGACCAAACTGGTGGTGGTGGGGAGGAGAACTTTGAAACGTCAGCACATGAAATCAGCAGAGTGGGATCCTTTTAAATCCTTTTAAAGACAGATAATAAAATATTAGATAATAATAAGATAATACTTTACCTAAAAGTGAAAATTCACCTGCTGCTAATGCATAATACAAAAAAAACTGCTACAATAAGTAATTCTATTATGCTATTATAAATAACTAAGTCACAAGGTAGCCTACCATAAATGCTTTACCCAAAACAGAATGATCAGGTACCTGCAACGCTAAATAATGCAAGGAAAATGCTAGTTCATGGTCGGTGCTTGAGCAAAACTGCAAATCTAGTTAACTGTGCTAATGCAATGTACTTATTCATATACTGTAGACGTTTCTGCAAAAGCTAAACCCTGCATGCAAAATGTTAATCCATAAAGTTATAAATTCAACTTATGATGATAATTTACAAGGTAGCTTACTATAAATCTGTTATCCATAACTAAAATATGTGAAGCTATATAATGCAAGCAAGTGAAGCTATTACATTCCATGATAGTTCAACAAACAATGACAATAAAAATACCAGCAAAGTGCTAGTTTATGTTCTGCTTCATTCAAAACAAAATAATTTCACCCAAAATTATGCTGATTCAATATGCAAGAAGGGAATGTGATACAGTTATGTGAAAAAAAGTATTTGCCCCTCATCTGATTACTTTTATTTTTGCTTATCTGTTGTATTTAAGTGTTTCAAATATCTAAAAAAAAAAATCAACTACTTTTAATATAAGATGAAGTCATTACAAGTGGCTTTTTGTGATAATTCAGTTTATTGAATATTAAGATACTAACATGTTATTCAAATCAACCATGTAAAAAGTAATAGTTCTGCTAAAGCTTATAACTGGTTGTGCCACTTTTGGCAGTGTCTACAGTTTAACTTGAGTCTTTTACATCACTGCCAGGTTGCACCTGTCTTTGCAGAATCGTTTCAGAGTTTTCAAGCATGAATAGTCTATTAAAGGTCTCAGTGCCATCCAAGTCAACACTCAGCCATTAATTTCTTTGTGCTGTTCAGAGGTAAACTTGCTTGGGTGCTTTGGATCATTGTTCTGCTGCACAATTATGCCTGAGCTGTAGGTTGTGAATTGATGAGTGGACATTTTACTTCAGGATGTTCTAATAAAGAGCAGAATTCATGGTTCCATCAGTTACGACAAGTCTACCAGGTCCCAGACCATCACACTGTCATCACCATGTTTGTCTGTAGGTATACTGTATGATGTTCTTATGGTGGAATGCAGTTTTAGCTTTAAGTCAGATGTTACAGGACCCGTGTCTTCCACCTTTCACTCATCAGTTCACAGAATTTTATCCCAAAAGTCTTGGAGATCTCTTAGATGTTTGTTGGCAGATGTGAGATGAGCCTTTGTGTTCTTTTTGGTCAGCAGTGGTTTTTGCTTTGCAACTCTTCCATGGATTCTATTTGTGTGCTGCGTCCTTTTAATTGTGGAATCGTGTACATTGACCTTAACTGAGGCATGCAGTTCTTTATGTTCATCTTGGTTCTTCTGTGACCTCCTGAATAAGCCGTCGATGGGCTTATGGTGAACTTTTTTGTAGGTCAGCTACTGTTGAGAAGGTTCAGCACTGTTTCATGTTTTCACATTATTTGTGAACAGTGGTTTTCGCTGTGGTTTACTGGAGTGCCAGTGCCTTAGCAATGGCTTTGTAGTCCTTGCCATATGGTGGATTTCCATTGTTTTGCATCTGTATTTGAATCTTTTTAGAACATCCTGTGTTGCAGGTAGGAATGAACAGCATTTTCCTTCAATAATGAAATTGTTATTTAAAAACAGCATTTTGCTTTTATTCATATTGTCATTGTCTAATAGTGTGATGATCTGAAACATGCAAGTGTGACAAGCATGCAAAATCAGAAGAAATTGGAATTCCACTTTGCATTTATTCCAGACAATAGTTGGTATGCATATTTAGGATTGTTGTGCATCCACAGGAATTAAAACATTTTAGAAGTATGACCCATCAAAACAAGTTTGGTCCTTTGGCCAACATGCCCTTAAGAGTAAATTGAGCCTAGGGAAGGAAAATGTGTGTCACATATAAATAACTTCTTTCTATCCACTTCTGATGCCATTTCTCTTTATAGCCAACCCAAATGCAAGCTCCCTGCACTTTGAGAGAAACTATTTAGCAGCCCTTTTAGAACCATAAGGAATTAAACCTGATGTTTTTTTCCTAAATGTAAATTAGGTAAATGGTTACCAATAAAGACCACTAATTCCCTGTAGAACAGCTTTAGATTTCGTTAGGGAACAGTGCCAGAATTCCTGTTAGAACCCCTTTATGCTCAGATCAACCCAAAAGTAAAAACACAAAATACTGTGTGACTATTGGACACGAAGAAACAGCAGAAACCTTTTACAGGCTTCTGTGATTTTATTTCAGCAGGGAAGTTTATGTGTTTGGTAAGTTTACACTCCATCTTATCATCAACAATCTGATGAGCCTTTGCTAGTCTGTAATAACCTGTACTGGGAATTTGTCCTTGATCAAATTTTTCAATCTATCCTGCTGGTCTCGTCCAGTCTATCTCTCGCTCCGTTGCAGCAGACCAAATAAACTTCCATTCTGACACCTGATTGGTTGGTCTTCTGAGATCTTCCTGTGGGGTTGAGGCCCAATTGGTTTTACCTCTGTGATTTCTTAGACATGATGAAAATTCTGCAATATCAATCAATCAAGTTTATTTGTCATTTGCACATCATGTCAGGACATTCATGCACTGAAATGCTTGTGGTGAGACAAAGGTAATAACTGTACATGTTAATAATGGATAAGATCAGCACAATGGAATTATATTTGCTGAAAAAGTTTAATGGTATCAAATGTGCAAATGGAAGTAGCCTCGAAGAGTACTAAATAACTAAAATATAATAATATACAGAAGATTTATAGGATGGACCTACTGTATGTAAGAAATTTTCTATTATGCACAAATATTAAGATATGATAAGATAACCCTTCATTAGTCCCACAGTGGGGAAATCCATCTTGTTGCAGCAGTAAAGGCACTCAGTACAAAAATAGATAAATAAAACAGTACAGTATATACAATATAAATAATAAAAAGTCAAGAACTCTTAAGATTGTATTTATTATACACTACATTTATGACCTTTCACCTTGAAACATGCATTGCTGTGAACTAACTTGTATGTACAATTATCTAAAGCCTATTTATTACTTAAGGTGCCACAGATTGGAACACTGTATTGTGATTGTTGAATAAGGAGAGTTTAGTACATAGATCTGACAAACCATGAACACTGTTGTTCCTCCTTCAAATCCTGCATTTGTAAAAGAGGACAGTAAAACAGGCTAATTCCAAAATAGACTGTTTTATAACAAACCTGACTCTTCAATCTTTATGCCTTCAAAACATACACAACAACAGAGCAACAGCAACGAAAATGCCCAACTATGTGTGTACAGTTCCAGGCAGTGAAGAGAATATCAGTACTTTTAATCTCCTTATTCAAGGAACTAAACTGTCAAGCGTTATGGTGTTCATTTTTAACCCCCTGGGGTCGACTTTGCGATAACGCGGCGCAGAAATACAGTTTAAACATTTCCTGAATTAACAGCGTCCGTCCTTGCATCACACCCAATACTGAGTCTGCACCGAAGTTATGGGCCTATAAATAAAAAGCAACCCAGTCAGCCTCTCTTGTCTGACTGGTGGATGCTGTGTTTCGTGTGAAGCTGACCAATGGGCTTTCATAAAATCACTAATGACCCGCCCACACATCAAATACATCAATATTCATCAGAGAGAGACATACCGGCGAGCTAACAGTTTACAGCTGCTGAAGCTGCAGCAGAGCTACTGAAAAGCAGTGATGAAGATAGTGATGCATCAGAGCCTGAGGCTTTGATTCATATGATGTGGAAGAATATGCAAATAATCGGGACCCATTTAAAGATCGCTAAGTGTATTTATAAAAACGTTTTAATGACGTGAGCTAGCTAGCAGGCTAAAGGGTGTTCCTGTATGTGAGGAATTTATTTGTGAGCGCCATCTAGCTAGGTAGCTAGTTAGGTTACAACAGTCATGACCTAATTGATTCGTGTCCCATAGTAAATGCCAGTTCGTCAGCTGCTTAATCGATACTTTTGATACTTTTCACCTTAAATTCTACACCTTATACAGATGTGTCCAAAGTGTAACTGTGGCACCATTTAGGGTGAAATATAAATTTGGTAAAACTGGTGAATATGAAGTCAACTTCAGCTCCCACCTCTTTAACAAAATCCTGGACAACTTTACTTTAAAGTTATTAACTCTGCCCATTTCACTCCGGTCAGTTTCTCAAACTTTGAACAGTATCGAGCAGCTTCGCTCAGCATTTAGCAATGAAGAGGCTGATGAGACAAGCAGTTCTGCCTCTACTAGCATCAAAAACCTGTAAGTAGCAGCCATGCTGTACGAGTGTATCACTGTTTGCTGGTTGCAGCAAATCATCTTAAACTGAAAGTTTCACAGTGAGTTACAACTTTAATCTGCTTTGATGTTGTGTTGATGTTGTGATCGAGAACAAGTAACTGGTATAGGTAATGTTAGCAACTAGCAATCTACAAGTAGCTAATGCTAATCAACCAAGTAATTAATCAACCAAGTTAATAGTAGGGCTTTCTAACTTATTTACATGGAGATTCATTTTATTTTCCTGTCTGTGTTCGATTCTATAGGTTGCTTCTGTGTGAACGTCACAGTGTCTCACTGTAAACCAGCCAATCAGAGCAGAGCCACATGACAGCCAATCATCAAATTATTCATGATCAGTTTGTTTCATTCTAGGGCCAGACGACAACCCAAGCAAAGTTACGCACCTTTATATCTTTAGGGAACTTCACTTGACAAGAAAATGAATAACAGCCACTTGTTTTACACACTTATCACAATCAGAATTCATGTGAAATTAACTATTCTCCCTAAATCTGTGATCGCATGGTTCCTTCTCTGTAGCGAACCGTGAACCTTAAGCCTCGGCAGCGGGACCACCAATCACTAACATTCTGCAGAGTCATCACATTCCTTATAGGGGGAGACACAGACTCAGAGGCTTCCACTTAACCCCTCACGTTCCAACATAGATTTAATAGACATGTTTGAATAATTTATTTGCCTATATTTTTGCAATTGTTTAGATGTTGATTGTCAAACTGTAAGTAGATAAAATAAAATAATATATGTGTGTGTGTATTAAGAATATTTGAGGCCCTCTGAGAGGGCGTAGAGGGCCATGACGGTCCCCACTCCTACAAACAAAGGGTAGCTGATGTTACTCACAGGCTGGATGTGCTGCATTCTCTTCTACTGTTAATGCCTCAGCAAAAACTGAAAATCCAGTTAATTGTGATGCTAAATAATGCAAGCAAAATGCTTTTCTATGTACTGCAAGTGCATTTAATTCTACTTTACTGATGCTAAGTGACATGGCAATTTCGCAAGCTGTGCTTTACCCAAAACTAAACATTCAAATAAATAAACATGCTAAATAATGCAAGCAAATTGCTAATCCATTCGGCACTATTCATTAATCAGTGCCTTTAAACAACCCCAAACCTTTAGTGTCTAGGCAAGCTTTAGCTTACACAGGCTATTGCATTGTTTTCATGCTGGCCTTGTGGACCTCGACGGACCTCATTGCCTCAACATAAGCAGCCCCAGGGTAAAAAAAATGTAAGCAAATAAAAAGTAGAGGGCAGAATAAAGCAGCCAAAGTAGGGCAGAATACAACTGCGGGCCAGCATTCATTAAAGGTGAGAAACCCGAACAAGTTCGAGAAAGGGCTCCCAGACCAGAGTCCAGACTTGTGATGTGATTAGACAAATGTTTAATACTCTAATATGGGGGCACTGGTCTGAGCTCTGCCCCACATATACTTCCAGGCTGACCCTTCTGCTCTATCTTGAGACTGGCATTTCCCAGGCTTGTTCTCATGCTTCCTGCGCTAATCTCCCAGTGCCTAAAGCTTCCTGCCTAAGTTGGCCTTCCTCGGGCCAGTTGGCTCGGCTGCAGTTGCCTGCGAATGAGTAGATACCGAGGGCGGGCCTGCGACTCTGGGCTGATGGTTCCTCTTGCCTGACAGAGCTGATCTCTCATGTGCCACTGCCTTGGGGCGCTGTCAATCACCCTGTCCGTCCTCTGCGAGCGCCCGACTTTCGCTGGGATTTAATTGTGCCTCTGAAAGTTTATGATTTGTCACGATGCATTTCCGGGGGGGTGGGGTTGTAGGAACGCAGACAGCTGCTTGATGGAGTCGCATTGTGTTTGTCACCGCTTAATCTCCCGAGTCACCCAGGGAGGATAATGCAGCGTTTAGGACATAGAAAACAGTATTATCTTCAGTGTCAGCTGTGAAATGATATCCAGCCGGCTCGGCTCATTTTGTAATATAAAAGTTAGCCTAGCGCTGAATAAAAACCGCAGGGCGGAGACGGCTGCAGATAGCAGGCGAGGTTTTTACAAAGTGGTTCCCTTGTCTGTGGTGACACCGCCTGGCATTTTAAGCATCGTTTGGCTCGTGTTTGTTTACCTGCTAGGAGTATGAATCTCTGCCTCCCTGCTAGATGCCATGACATTCAGGTTTGGGCTTGAAGAATTGCCATTGTCATTTGAGCAGAACAGATGCACAAAATAGATTTGGCCTCGGCGCTGTGCGCCCTGGGACCTGGCTTGACAGCCTCTTCTGCTCTCATAGTTCACCGCACTGGCATTGTTGCTGCAAGCTTGGCACGTCTGTCGTTTCCATACGTTGCAGAGAAAAACAACTAATGCTTTTTGACACAATGTGTGCAGAGCTATCAACTCTGCTTGTGGGCTCCTGATGAAGCGTCTCTCAAGATACTGACTGCGGCCAGACTTAATTGTCCTACCGATGTGCGCCGTCACGTCAAAGTGCCGTTAGAATTCCGCCGGCCTCCTAAAAGCCAGCAGAATGAGCAATGTTCGAGAAGCATGGGAGACAAACACAGACCACTGTGTTCTGACCTGCAGAGGCTCCTTAGTGGATGAATAGAGATGCGATTGCTGTGATTTTTTACTGTGGGCTTTTTTCACTGGGGTCCACTTATGACATTTGTGTGGTGTACTAAATATACATAAATATATCTAATATATACATTCACTGAGCACAACATCTCCTCATTTCTACACTCATTGTCCATTTTATTAGCTCCACGTACCGCATAGAAACACTGTGCAGTTCCACACATACAAACTGAAGTCCATCTGTTTCTCTGCATGCTTGGTAACCCTACTTTTTACCCTGTTCTTTAGAGGACAGGACCCCTATAAGACCACAGAGCAGGTACTATGTGGGTGATGGATCATTCAGCTTGTGGGCTCCTGATGCAGCGTCTCTGAAGATACTGACTGCGGCCAGACTTAATTGTCCTACCGATGTGCGCCGTCACGTCAGGTAATATATACATTCACTGAGCACAACATCTCCTCGTTTCTACACTCATTGTCTATCTTATTAGCTCCACTTACCGCATAGAAACACTGTGTAGTTCTACACTTACAAACTGTAGTCCATCTGTTTCTCTGCATGCTTGGTAACCCTACCTTTTATCCTGTTCTTTAGAGGACAGGACCCCCATAAGACCACAGATGGGTGGGTGATGGATCATTCTCAGTGCTGCAGTGACACTGACTAGGTGGTGTCATGGTAGTGTGAGTTGAGCTGGATCAGACATAGCAGTCCTACTGGAGTATTTAAACACGTGTCCACCCTATGAGACACTCCTACCTTGTTTGTCTACCTTGTGGATGCAAAGTTTGAGATGATAGCTTATCTGTTGCTGCACAGTTTATGTTGGTAATCATTTAGTCCACCATCAGTGGTCACAGGATGCTGCCCACAAGGTCGCAGGTGGCTGGATAGTTTTGGTTGGTGGAGTCCAGCAGTGACACTGAGGTGTTTCAAAAAGCCAGCAGCACTGCTGTGTCTGATTCACTCACACCAGCACAACACACTAACACTCCACCTCAACGTCAATGTCACTGCAGTGCTAAATATGATCCACCACCCCAAAAATACCTGCTCTGTGGTGGTCCTGTGGGGGTCCTCAGCATTGAAGAGAAGTGTGAAAGGGGAGAAACAAAGATGGACTACAGTTAAAATAGATAATGAGCACAGATACAAGGCAAGTGTATCAAATAAAGTGCTCAGTAAGTATATACAGTGCATCTGGAAAGTATTCACAGCTTCACTTTCCACACTTATTCCAAAATAGATTCAATTAATTTTTCCCCTCAAAATTCTGCACACAATATCCTATAATGACAAATTAAAAAAAAGGCAAAAATAAAAAACGTAATAAAAAGTTTCCACTGAACATCCTTCAGTTGCTTCCACAACTGGATTGAAGTCCACCTGTGGTAGGTCCAGTTGATTAGACATCATTTGGAAAGGCACATACCTGTTTATATAAGGTTCCATAGTTGAAAGTACATATCTGAGCACAAACCAAGTTCATGGAATTGTCTGTAGATCTCCGAGACAGGATTGTATTGAGAAACAGATCTGGGGAAGGGTACAGAAACATTTCTGCAGCTTTAAAGGTCCCAATGAGCACCGTGGCCTCCATCTTCCGTGATTTAGGAGAAGTTTGGAACCACCAGGACTCCTCCTGGAGCTGGCTGCCCCGTCAATCTGAGTGATCGGGGTAGAAGGGCCTTCGGGGAGGTGAACAAGGGTCTCTCACCCTGACAGAGCTTCAGCGTTACTCTGTGGAGAGAGAACCTTCCAGAGGGACAACCATTTCTGCAGCACTCCACCAATCAGGCCTGTATGGTAGCATGGCCAGATGGAAGTCACTCCTCAGTAAAAGGCACAAGACCGCCCACTTGGAGTCTGGAAAAAGGCACCTGAAGGACTCTCAGGATATGAGAAACAAAATTCTCTGGTCTGATGAAACAAAGATTGAACTCTTTGACATGTCCAGAGGAAACCAGGCACCGTTCATCACCTGTAATCCCTACAGTGAAGCATGGTGGTGGCAGCATCATGCTGTGGGGTTGTTTTTTGGCAGCAGGAACTGGGAGACTAGTCAAGGTCGAGGGAAAATTGAATGTAGATGTGAGTGTGTGCGTGAGTGTGGGTTAGCCATGCAATGGACTGGCCATGGTATGCCCGGCCTTCGCCCGATGACACTGGAATTGGCTCCAGCAACCACCCCCCATGATCCTGACCAGTGAGATAAAGTGGAAGATGATGGATGGATGGAAAACATAGATGGGCTTTTAATGGCCATCCAACACATTGTGAGCCATGCATTCTGCCATTCTGTACTGAGCACCCAGTGGCAGCTGGTGAAAGGAAAATTTCTGCTTTTTACCTTTTTTTGATGGTTAGTGCATCCAGCAAATATTTCTTTCTTGCTCCCAGAAAAAAAAATCAGGCCCATTTGACCAGAGTTTTCATCGCTCGAAGACTGCAGTTCCGCTGTACAATGACTGACTTCTCGATAGTTTTGAATTGACATTTTCTCCAATTGAACCACCCACTCGAATTGCCCTTTTCAATCAAACCTCTATGTAAGCTGTTGGCTTTGTTAAACATTCATAGCAGTCCGCACGTCAGACAAGGCTTTCAAAGTCAGCACAAATATTCATGCCCAATTTGTGGTAATGATTTCCTGCAGCAAGCTAAATATGTTAGGTGCATCAAGGTCAATTGTCCTGTCATATATGCAGCATGAAGACTACTGGAATGGCGGAGGGGCTTTCTGAGTAGAAGGGCGGCAGCAGCAGCGCGTGCAAACGGACAGAGCTTCAACGTTTGAAGCAGCCGCCATAATGAGGATGAAGAATTAGAATGCAAGTGCTGCAAATAAAAGTGTTCTGCCTCACAGGGTCTATTAATTTCCCAGGACGAGGCAACAAAGTAGCATAGACTCCCCTGTTATTTAACACCTCTTTATTCCTGCTCTGCTCTTTGCTCTAATGTAAACTGGACGTCTTTGAAAAGGCCAAATTGCTGCTAACTGAGACGGACATAAAAGAAATGAAAAAAGAAAGGACAGTAATTTTGGCCGTTACTCCGCAGCTTGTTAAAAGGCTTTGAATATGTTTTCCTGACGGATTTAAGTGTTTGTTCTTGCGCAGGCCGGCGTTTACCTGCTAGTAGAGTGTTGGCTGCTGTGAATTAATGCATTAGCAAGAGCTATTTCTTCATGTTGTAATTTATATCTGTGATTTGTTATGTATTCTATTCAAAGAGAACTTTTTTATTCCGTCACAGCAACATAACAATAAAAAGTTAAGAATACAAAATTTAATTCAGCTTTCTCTAAACTCTATCCACTGCATGAGACTACCTACAAACTAGGCTGGGGGGGGGGGGTGTAACCCCTGAACTACTACAGATTACTACACATTTTTTGTTTGTTTGAACTGTTTATGCGCGAGTTTATGTGTGAGTTTATACATTAGCTCACAGTAGCTGGTCAACAGCGCCACCTAGAATTCTCCTGGCTCTCCCAATGAGTCTGTCAACTGCATTCTGATTGGATATCTGTATGTCTGTGCACTTGTGTGCAGTAGGTTATAACATGCCAATGGAGAACACAAGCTCCACGTACACTGACTGAGTATTTCGAAGTGAGATATATTCGCATGAACTTCTTCGCTGGAAGAAGTTCATGAAGTTCATGGCATCACGTCTTTAAAAGATTATTCATTGAGCTTTTTCTCTCCAGTCCATTCCAGTCCAGGTGCTTTTTACAAAATTGAGGAAGCAGTCACACCAAATGTCTGGCCTGCAGGGCTACCACACAGATCACTATTATACAACATGGTTATAAATAAGTTGCACAGTCTCTGAAACACTGAGATGGGTTTTTATGGAGGTGCGTGCAAATTAGTGCCCAAATAAAATATAGTTTTTTCAGATGTACCATAGTTTTACCATCACAACATATAGAAACACAAGGGAAACATACATGACATTAACAGGCTAACGACAGGCTTGTTGTCTGTCACTCAGTGTTGTTAGGTCCACCACCGCTCCATACATTGAGCTCTGCCTGCATGAGCTGTTGGATTGTTTTCCTATCCTAAAAGGTCTATGTGCCCTCCATATTTAGTCCAAAGTTTCTTATGGTTTTCCGTAAGGCGTCCTCCTCATGCGACCAAATCCTGCCCTGCAAGACAATGAACTCTTTGTATGGTATGGATTTCGGTGGGTCGGTGATCATGCAGATTTTTTCAGTGCGTCTGACTTTGTTAATTCAAGTTTAGTTATATATCGCTTTTTACAACAATGTTGTCTCAAAGCAGCTTTACAGAAGTAGTGAAAACAGACAGTCACAACATATATCCCCCAGTGAGTAAACCAGAGGCAACAGTGGCAAGAAAAAACTCCCTCAGACTGGAGGAAGAAACCTTGGGAGGAACCAGACTCACAAGGGGAGACCCATCCTCCTCTGGTCAAACAGTATTTACAGTTTAATAAACTAAATGCCACAGAAAAGAGTCTCTGTTTGAAATCTGGATAGCAAAGCTTTAGAAGCTGCTCAGGTAGAGGCAGTCTCTGAATGAGGTAGTCTCTGACTGAGGCAGTCTTTATGTAAAGTGGGGGTGGGCTGAAACAGTCCCATCCTATCTCAATGGTGGCGCATCTGGTGGCACAGTGATGTAACTGAGGGTGTAGCAGTTGACACAAATGGACAAATGTTGTTCTACCTGAGCTCAACAGAAAAGGTGCACCTGCGGAGGTCTTCTGCGGAGAGCTGTAATGAACTCTCTCTGCTCGAGATCGGGTCATACTGGGACCTCCGAGGGTAGAGTAATACACTCAAGCGAGGAAAGCAATACTGACCACTCAAAGCTGTTCTTGGGTCTGAAAGAAAGAAAATGGATGGTGTCTTCAGAAAAATCGATCTCTCGAAGGAGTTAAAATTGTTAACATCGAGTTCTCCAGGATTAGAGCAGGATTTGGGTGATTAGGTTCAGCAGAAGAAGAAGAGGTCTTCTTCCGTCTTCCACAAGTAGCTGGCTTTAAGAGTGTTACTAAGGACAAGGGCCCCCTGAGAAGCAGATAAGCGCCGCTGCTCAATTCTAGTCTCCCTGTTATTTTTTTTTTACTTGAATGATTTTGTTTTTCTGAACGGTTGTGGGCTTTACTTTTAAGATATTCCGGCATGTTCTGCGGTTATCAAACGAATTGTGCAACACAAAAGCTGAAAGTGCACAGCTCTCAGAGGAGCCTTAATAACTCACATTGTGCGCATTGTCCCCAGAATAATTATCATGGCTGCATAATGCGGTGTGGCGCATGGGCAAAAAAATCAGTCTTCCAGAGATCAGCCCAACGTCTCGGAACGCCGAAATCTGAATGGGAGCGGCGATTCAAAGGGACAGAGAGCGTGAAAGATTTACGGGCCTGCGGAATTAAGTCATTTCTCTCTGCCTTGCTGATTCCCTTGTAGGAGAGTAATTTTGCGCCATTAAAGAAAAAGCAGTGAACTGTACAGGACGTTCAGTAGAAAGCTCTCGGACTTGTGGAAAAAGCATTACCATGGAAACCAGCAGAAAGGAGCACGCTGAATGAAAGCAATCTTTTCGTTATGGGTGGCGCTCTTGTTTGGTTGAATTTCACTCATGGTTGAAACGTATTGTGCATTAAGAGGCAGCAGGAGCCATTTTCACTTTGTTTCACTGTGTGTTTTTCTTTTCATTTATACAGTCACTGCCTTTTTGTCAGACTGGGTTACAGTGAGAGAATGAAAACCTCAGCATTGCTGTGATTCAGTGAAGGATAAAACATTCTGTCATCGAACAGATAAAAGATAAATCTATAACGAAACAATGGAGACACTGCCTACTATGAACTTTGGGGTTGTTAAGCTTTAGGCATTGATTTATTACAAAAGAACACATACATACATACATCCATGGAGGGGGAAGCAGGGCTGAAGCCAATCATCGGGCGAAGGCGGGGTAGAGCATGGACAGGTCACCAGTCCATCGCATGGCTAACATAAACTCACACCTACGGGCAATTTAGAGTGACCAATCAACCTAACATGCATGTGTTTGCATTGTGTAAGGAAACCAGAGTACCTGGAGGAAACCTACTCAAGCATGGGGAGAACATGCACACTCCACACAGAACGGTCTGGACCGGGAATTAAACCTGGATCAGCTTGCTGTGAGGCGAAAGTGCTAACCACTACACCACCATGCTAACCACTACACCACCGTACTAACCACTACACCACCGTACTAACCACTACACCACCATACTAACCACTACACCACTGTACTAACCACTACACCACCGTACTAACCACTACACCACCATACTAACCACTACACCACTGTACTAACCACTACACCACCGTGCTAACCACTACACCACCGTACTAACCACTACACCACCATACTAACCACTACACCACCATACTGACCACTACACCACCATACTAACCACTACACCACCGTACTAACCACTACACCACCATACTAACCACTACACCACCGTACTAACCACTAGACCACCGTACTAACCACTACACCACCATACTAACCACTACACCACCGTACTAACCACTACACCACCGTACTACACTACATCACCATACAAACCACTACACCACCATACTAACTACTACACCACCATACTAACCACTACACCACCGTACTAACCACTACACCACCATACTAACCACTACACCACCGTACTACACTACCGTACTAACCACTACACCACCATACTTACCACTACACCACCATACTAACCACTACACCACCGTACTAACCACTACACCACCATACTAACCACTACACCACCATACTAACCACTAACCACTACACCACCGTGCTAACCACTACATCACCATACTAACCACTACATCACCATACTAACCACTACACCACCATACTTACCACTACACCACCGTACTAACCACTACACCACCATACTAACCACTACACCACCATACTAACCACTACACCACCATACTAACCACTACACCACCGTACTAACCACTACACCATCGTACTAACCACTACACCACCGTACTTACCACTACACCACCGTACAAACCACTACACCACCGTACTAACCACTACACCACCATACTTACCACTACACCACCGTACTGACCACTACACCACCGTACTTACCACTACACCACCGTACAAACCACTACACCACCGTACTAACCACTACACCACCGTACTTACCACTACACCACCGTACTAACCACTACACCACCATACTAACCACTACACCACCGTACTACACTACCGTACTAACCACTACACCACCATACTTACCACTACACCACCATACTAACCACTACACCACCATACTGACCACTACACCACCGTACTAACCACTACACCACCATACTAACCACTACACCACCATACTAACCACTACACCACCATACTAACCACTACACCACCGTACTAACCACTACACCATCGTACTAACCACTACATCACCGTGCTAACCACTACATCACCGTACTAACCACTACACCACCATACAAACCACTACAACACTGTACTAACCACTACATCACCATACTAACCACTACACCACCATACAAACCACTACACCACCGTACTAACCACTACACCACCATATAAACCACTACACCACCGTGCTAACCACTACACCACCGTACTAACCACTACACCACCGTACTAACCACTACATCACCATACAAACCACTACACCACCATACTAACCACTACACCACCGTACTAACCACTACACCACCATACTAACCACTACACCACCATACTAACCACTACACCACCGTGCCACCCAAAGAAACACAATAAAGCCAAAACCAGATGCCACACGTTACAGTGTTTTTATTTGTGCAGAGCATGTTATTAGTTGTGACCACTTTTACCTGTGATAAAATCACTGCAACACTAGCTCAGTGCTTCCTTTTAGAAACCAGTTATAAATCTGATAAAATACACAGCAGCAGTTATTTAGCTCAGAAACGTAGTACATTTACTGTATGTTATTCTTGCTAAGCAACTATGGACTTCTGGAAGGGATCAAGAACATTCAGTGCCCACTGCAGTCATTTCATCACCATTTTATCTCATTTTCATATAATAATAAGTGTGCAATAACACAGCACTGCTAATGCAAGAACTGCACTTTTTAAGTGCTATTCTCGCTCCAAATTACCACCATGACGATAATGCTAGCTTCCATTAGCGCACCTAAGTGAATATCAGTCCCAGATCACTCAAAAGATGGGAGGGGGTGCTGTTGGTCAGCAAAGCTGGTGGCCCACTGGCTTATTGCTTAGCGCTTTTCAGGCAGTACACTGGAATATCTCAGGTAATAAGCATAGATTGGTTCAGTGGCTTGAAAAGGTCAGCACACTACTGGCTATACGCCACCGCTGGTCCCCCCTTAGACCACCCAGGTTATTGTTCTGCATACAAGGTCGACTAGTTTTTACTCTCCTCCAACAGGCCATAAGTCATCTTAATTTAAAAAAGCTGTGTGCATTTAAAATCTGAGGAGATTAAAAACTAGTTTTACAGGACTGTAATCTGGATGGTCCATGGGGGTGTACAGCCAGCAGGGTGCCCCCCTTATAGCACTTGATATATGCTTGCTATCAGAGTAAGTTTTTCCTTGCTGGGGCTGAATCTCAAATGGCTTCCTAATCTCTACACAGTGCACTATGTTGGAGATATTTATTTATCTATTTATTTGTAATGAACCATTCAGCTTATTCGAATTCGCCACCGGAGGAGTTACAGTGCAGGCATGTGCAAGCTGGTGAGAGTAAAACAAATCAGTTTGTAGAATCAAAGCTTTTTGTGTGCCAGCATGTTTTCCATCACTGTATTAAAGATGCACGAGGCTCTTTATTCTTAACTGCATTGTGCATTCAGTGAGCTCATTCAAGGAGAAGGTCTGATTGGTGAGCACATACTATTGATTTGTAAAATCAGAGTGAACCAAAAACGAGTTTTATGTAAAAGCGTTTGGGCATTTGCGCTATATGAGTTGCAATACGCTTCATGAACTTCAGGAGAATGGGTATCATCACTTTCAGTAATTTAATAACATGTTTTTATTGGGATTCACATGAACCTGAACATGAAATTCACAAAACTTTAAAAAACAAAACATATTTGACTTTAAACTGACTTAAGGTGTGTCCAAAATTGCCTACTAAGTCAGTAGGTACTAGATTTGACCAGTACGTACTGCTTGAGCGGTAGAGTAGTAGGCAGTTTCAGTTTTTAGTGCAATGTTGGACGCAGTACGTCCACCTGGTAACAGCGTCCTTCAACACAAGACCACCACTGTAAACATCCCATTATTCATTTAAAAGCCCAACTTACTGACACCTTTAGACACTTTTTGTGACCTGTGTTTTTGTCTGAATGTGTACTCACAAAGCTGCAACTTGGAGAAGATGAATCAGGAGAAACTTAATAATTATTTACCTCAGAAGACACGTAAGTAGCTCTAATTTCTGTAGCAGCAATTCACCAGCAGTTGCTGCTTATACAAAGCTGATGTATCATTTACATTTTTTTCCCCTCAGCTTTAAATTCATCCGCAGCTCTAGTTGAATTATGGGTTAGCACAGAATGCTGTGTTTGCAATTCAGGAGGTCATCCGGGTACCGTTCACTACTACTCTACCTACTGAGTATTCAGACATTCTAGCCATGCTCACCTACTGATTTTGCCCACTGAGTAGCAGGCAAGTGGGCGAGTTCAGATGCACCCTTAGACTTTACTCTAAAATACATTTGGTTTGAATGACCCAGTATCTTAAGTGTTTCAGTAAAGATTGTTTTAGTAACAAATTTTTTGCAGGACTCAAAAACGCTAACCAGTACTTTAAACAGTTGTGCACACATGAAACCATAACACACAAAAAAGTTCACGTAATTGCAAAATTGTGTGTTTTAGTAGTGACAGTTCATAATGTTAAACAATGATTTTCAGACGTTGGCACATATTTACTCCTGACCCGGTAAATTTTATCTATAAAATAAATTTATGTATATACAAAAGTATAAGTAATGTGAAAAATATCATTTTCACATATGTAAAATCAGGGGTTTAAGTGAGGTACAGCAACCTCCCAATAGAAAGTACCATATTTATGATGTATATATTTGTATTTATTACAAATTATTATTTATTTTTTTAGATAGATCAGAGCCATAATTGTTGTAAATATCTAGGATATTGATTAATACTCAATTATTTATAAATACTTGGATGGATAATGGGGGTTTCTTACTGTGGGACTGTGGTTTGAATTAATTCGGTAAATTGGTCCAAATATCATATAATCAGGTCCAAAAGGGTTTTTTTGACAGACATTTTTTAGCTGTTTATAGAAACTCTCACAGAGGTGTTGCCATAAATCACTAGGCTGAAAAAAACAAAGCAAACTTATCATAGATTAAACATTAGGAGTGGTCAACTCAACAGTTTAGTACATTCTTAAAAAGACTGCACTGGTGAGCTTAGCAACACCAAAAGGCCTGGAATACCACAAAAAACACTTAAAGTTGTTGATCATGAAATTATTTCTGTGGTAAAGAAAACCCTTCACAGCATCTAATCAAGTCAAGGACATTCAAGACAAGGCTGGTCCATCATCGTAAACTTCTATAATCAAATACGTCTTCATAAATGTGAATACAGAGGTTTCACCTTAAATACAAATCACTGGTGACATTCAAGTACATAAAGGCTGGATTAGAAATATTTAAAAAATAAAGCCTGCCTGATACTGAGACAAAATTCTTTGGACATTAGTTAAGATTAATTTGTACCAGAATGGGAAGAGACCATTATGGAGAAGGAAAGGGAGGACTTATCTGTAAAACATGGTGGAGACAATGCTAAGGCATGAACATTACTGCCACTGGAGCTGGCTCACTAGTGTTTAGTGATAGTGTGACTGCTGATAATAGTAGCACGATTAATTCTAAAGTGTTTAGAGCTAAACATTCTGCTCAGTTTAAGATTAATGATTGAATGTTGCTTCACAATACAACTGGATAATGATCCACAAGTTCTTGGAATGGAATGTTATTAAATGACCAGGGGTGCGTTTCCCAAAACAGTCTTACCGCTGAGTACTTCATAACTTCATACTTAAGAACATTCTTAAAATTACAAATGTTTCCCAAAAGTCTTTGTAACTAACATAGTACGTAAAGTCGTTCATAAATGTAAGAGTAATCCGAACCACTCGAAACTCGGTAAGTTCTTCTTAACTCGAAGTTCACGTGCAATTCTGTCTCAAAAACAAAAGAGGACGCTAATCTTCCTTTTAAAAATGCATTGTTCTGAGCATGGACACTACACATATTTATACAAACATAAATTCATGAAGATTCAAAATCACTTCTGAAAGCATAATTGCAACATCCAACGTCAACAAATATCATATCCAACAGCTTCAATTTTGTAAATAGTAAACTTCTAGAATAAATAGGTGTTTGCTTGTATCATGGTGTAGTGGGAAGCATTACTGCCTGCAACTCTGAAGGTCCTAAGTTCAATACTGTGCATAAACATATATGTTACTGTCTTTATTTCAAGGTTGGAATCATTGTAATTACGTGAAACAAACAGTTTAAACAGTTTAAAGTACAAAACATTATTTGTTGATAGACACATAAAATACCGACTTTGAATTCGTTTTCTTCCAGTGTAACAGTAGTAAATTAATACATATATTACTTTCTAAAAAAATATTACACATTGGCTTACTAAGCTTGTTATCCCTTAACCAATCAAACTGACTGATCAATTATGTACACATATAAATTACTAAGTGGAAGGCTGACGAAGGAGAGCATGTGATGAACAGTATAGGCACTTATGTTCCTAGCAATCTCCTCCCATTTCTGCTCTTTTTCTTTATTTGTAGAACTTCCCTGAGCTTTGGAAAATAGCATCTTCAAGCATTTGGCTTTTAATTCATTCTGAGAAAAATTGTGTTTGTGTGGCCGGTGTGCCGTGCTAGAAAGGTTAATCGTGTGCTTATTTATAGGCTCAGCGTGCTATAGACAACAACTGCAAATGAAATGTTTTCATTTATTTTTTACATGAAAGTAATGTAAATCCTTATTTGTTGTTCTTTTTTATTATAATTATTTACATAACAATACATTTATGGCATAATAATGAGGAAACTTAAGTAAATCGGTGGTTCAATTCTCAACTGGCAGTGCCTATTCAGCGCTGACACGGAGGGGCGGAGTCCACAAAGAGCTACTTGAAACTAGTTTGTTTGTAACTAAGTTGTTTGTAAATCACTAAGATCAATCAGTATTGGGAAACGCACCCCAGGTCAGTTATTTGACCTCAACCAAACTGAGAATGCTTTTCACCGAAGACTCACAAACAAGCAGCAACTGAAGGCGACTGTAGTAAAGACCTGGTAAAGCATCTCAAGAGAAGAAACTCATCATCTGGTGAAGGTTCCTTCTGGCAGTCACTGACTGCAAAGCATCTAAGAATTAAAAATAATCTGTGTATATATATAAATGCTGGTTTATCCAACTGCTTTTGAGTGTGTGAAAATGAGGGGACTATGTAAAAAAAAATGGCTATAATTTCAAACTGTTATGCAGTACTTTTTGTTAAACCTGCTCTACATCTTTAGTCACATCTTGAGTGCTTCCTTTCAAACACACTGTGGTGATGTTTTATTGTTTCGTGACTTTGTGTGAATATGGGCATGTAAATTGTCTGTTTTTATGTTCCTGTAGCTGTAGTTTTATATTCCTGTAGCTGTAAATGGTGTGCTATCTTGGCCAGGTCTCCCTCGAAAAAGAGATTTTAATCTCAAGGGACCTCCTGGTTAAATATGCAAAACTAAAAACTTCCCAAAGACTTCATTGTATATCATATTTATAATCAGTAATTACGGTCATTAAAAGCTCTCACTTTTGTTCTCAAAGCTTGTTACAATTGAGGATCTCAAGGTACACTGTAGTTTTCTACTTTGTTGTTGCTGCTCGTTGATTTGTGCACATAAAGTGCCCTAGGAAACTTTAAAAGCCGTTTGAATAAAAAGGTTATTATCATCAGAACCAGAATTGTTTGTTTTGCCAAGTATGTCACACATACAAGAAATTTGCCTTGGTGAGGTACATATATGACATGTAACAAGAACAATACAGGAGTGTGACGATGTTTGCTGAAGAGATATATGAAAATATGTGATTATATGTGTGCGGATATTCTACACATGTGAGTAGACATATATTATAAGAGCTATTATTTACAGAATCTCTACAGCTGTGTAAATAAGCAATATGTTACAAAGTAGTTGCTGTAATACAGTAACATCCAGTTCAAGTGCAGGGTGACCACTGTGGTTAATGAATGTAACAGCTCTGGGGAAAAAGCTGTTAACATGTCTGGTTGTGCAGTTTCAACAGTTCCAACTAATATGTCCCTTCAAATCAAAAGTAAAGTCAAAAGTAATTGGACAGCTAGGTTAGTGAATTCCCTCATTATTTCATAAAGGGGAAGGAAGGAGATGAATACTCTGGATCAGTTCCTATTTGTTGAATATGGATTTGGTAGCTGTTTATAGAAACTCTCATAGAGGTGTTGCTACAAGTCATTGGGCTGAAAAAACAAAGCAAACTTATCAGAGATTAAACATTATGAGAGTGATGAGAAGGATTCATGGATTCTGTTATATAAATATATTGCAACAGCAGTTGACCTTCATGTATTGTTTGAAGAGTGAAAATAGAAAATATGTTAACAGTGTTTTAAAAAATAGTGGCATTAATAATTAAATGTTTTATTGAATTATTAATGTGTTAATATTAACACTAACTGTTTGTAGTGCCATATGGAAAAAGCATTGCCATAGACAACACAGATTTAATTACAGAGAGGAACCATAAAACTATGCAAACATTCAAATGGTTCTTGTGAGGGTACTATGTATAACCCTCGCCATGCAGAAGCTATTTTTAACAGCATATAAACGAAGGCATCAGGCTGTTTTTCTTACTGTGAGAGTCAAAGATATGCATTGTTGCAGATTTATTAAGAATTGACATTTTAATTTCTTTTTTATTGAGTAATCATTACAGGCCTACTTCGCCAGTCTTCCTTCCTACATTCCTTCATTGTATATACAGATTGTGAGGTTCTTGGCTTGAACCAAAACACACTAGCAATTCATACGAGTACTTAGTGCTGAGGTCGGCCTTATCAGGAGAGGGCGTCTGGAAAACGTTTGCCGCTTTCTTGTAACTGTATGTGGTGTTTTGTTTTTTTTCTTTGTAAGGTCAATGAGTTACAGCACAAGGCCTTCTTCCAGCACAGTGATATCCACTTATCTACAGACAATGGAAAAGCATGGAGCCCAGAACAGAGAGAGGTTTTCAAGACTGTTCACGTCTTTGATACGCTGCAGGTGGATGCAGCTTTGTAGAAGGCCAGGAACCTCGAAACCTGGTCAGAAAACAGAGAAGGTGGGGGCGAGCCAGGATCATGAGCGACATCAAAGACGGCTCTGTTAGTTAATGGCGACAGAAAGAACACAATCTTGAGATTGGCTTTGTGTAAAGCAATGTGTACAGCGCACGCTGGCGTGTGAACAGCTACTGTATACAAGAGAGCGGTTCAAAGGAAATAGTGTGAGGAGACAGAAATCTAGTGTGAGCTGGAGCTTTGATCTGGAAATGAGGGTGTTTTTTGCTTCCCTTAGAAGTTAGCATTCACATCGGCAACAGTAACAGCCCCTCCATTCAAAATGATGCAACTGCTATATCAAATACAAGTCAGTCTCAGTTGCGCAGTATTTTCAGCCCAGACTTAAAAACAATGTTGCATGTGGGCCTGTGAATAACGAGGGTTAGATGTACTGAAGAGCAAGATCGTATCACTTTGAAGAAATTGTCAGTTTCTAGGGCACAGACAGAGCCAGCGCTGGAGAGCACTTGCAATGTAGGCAAACAAATATCCTGGTGATCTAAAGTGAAAAATATTTTAACAGCTGTAAATATTTCTTACCATGCCCCGTCTGCTAAAGTGAGTCAGAGACACAGATGACGGTCATATAGTTTATATCTCAGTAGAACCAGAGTTTTATGACAGAACCTTCCCAAGGAAATCAGCCTCAAGCCCAGATACGACTTGGCCAGAAGGGTCACAAGGGCCAGGTAAAACACGGAGGCAGGCCTATAAGACTGTGCAGTTGCCAGTCGAGGCCAGAGCATTCTGAGATTTTTCTGCAGTATCTTCAAGAGTAAAGCATATACTGTGAACTGACCACTGGCAAAATAATGATGGACAAACCTCTTAACCAAACACAATTATGTCAAACTACTCAGAACAAGGCATAGCTGGGGCAGGAAGTTAGGAGCCAAACACATCTGATCCAAGTACTGGATTAAGCCATGTTGAGGACCGTACTGACAGCTCATTGTCAAAACTATTAACAGGCTGACCTACACAGATCACCCATAACTTTAAAATCAACTCTTGTTTCTACAATATCTACTATATAGGACCACTTTGTAGTTCTACACTTACTCTGTTACCCTGTTCTTCTAGTCAGGACCTCCAAAGAACCACCACAAAGCAGGTACTATTTGGGTGGTGGGTTATTCTCAGCACTGCAGTGATACTGATCACTGCACTAAACACTTGTGCACTACCACTAAACACTTGTGCACTGTTCATGGTATTAGACGCTCCTACATTATTAGTTCACCTCCTAGATGTAATGTCTAGATGTTGCTGCTCAGTGCGTGTTCCTCTAGTCCTTCAACAGTGGCCTCATGACGCTGTTGGCTGGATAGATTTGGTTGGTGACACTGAGGTGTTTAAACACTCCAGCGGCACTGCTGTGTCTAATCCACTCACACCAGCACAACACACACTAACACACCACCACCACTTCAGTGTCAGTCTAGTGCTGAGAATGATCCACCACCCAAATAATACCTACTCTGTGGTGGTCCTGACCTTTGAAGAACGGGCTAAAAAAGTACACAGAGGAAAAGATGGACTGCAGTCTCTAATTGTAGAACTACAAAGTCCTCCAATGTGGGAAATGGACCTGATAAAATAAACAGATATTATAGGAACAAAGAGGTGGTTTTGCTGTTATGGCTGATCGGTGTGTACTGGTATGAGGTGAGCTAAACCTGGTCTGAATTGCTGTATTTCTGTACCACTGCAAGATGAGATGAGGATGGGCCTGAATATTTGACTCATATTACATTTGCAGTATCTTTGTATGTGTAATTTGGTCAAATAACACATACAGAGCCTGTTTATGTGCTTTTAAGTCCCCTTTGAAAAGAGGCCCAAAATGTGTATAATAAAATCTTATATATCTTATAATTACTTGATAGTTGAAGCAGTATTTCTGTGTAACTGGTCAAAAGTCACTAGTTGGTGTGATGGCTAACATGCGTATAGTTGGCTGGGGATAAGATCAGCACACTGTTGTGAAGCACTGGACTGTATAATACAAGGTTACGTGTACATTTCAAGGTAATTGCATGAAGAAGTTGTAATAACAAAGTATCTTCAAAAAGTTTCAAGCAATAAAAAATACTCAATGAACCATCAGTCAAGTCTACAGCCATCATTCAAATGTAAGAGCTTCGCTTTCACCACTCCAGCCAAGCTGCTGTGCTACGAAACACAACCGATTAGATGAACTGACGACACAAATGCAGGAACAGTAGAGTTGTGGTGGTTAAAGGAGCCATAAGACATAAGGGCACAATAAAAAAAGGAAAAATAATCAGATTTTGAATTCTTCAGAATGTACTTCAAGAATTTGAGACCCTTCTTAAAAAGGAAACTGCAGAAGGTGCAGGAAGACAGTCACTAAAGGAAACTATGCAAAGTGAAGAAAAGGATTTAGCTAAATTGCAGAGTGATGTTTAAGACACTAGAGACATTTTGAGTGTTTACTGAAAAAAATGCTTCCCGATCAAAGAGATAAGCTGAGCAAGAAACAGAAGAGACTCGTTAGCCTGTGTGCACAATGGAAGATTCAAGCAGGTGAAGCAAGACAGGAACTTAAATCTAACCTGTCAGAAAAGCATCTGACAATAACCTCAGGATGTTTTTGAGAAAGGAAAGAACAGTAAATAAGGAGCACACATCACTCCCCATGTTGAACTGAGGCTTACGTTTTTTTAATGATGTAAACAATGACATCATCAAAATAGTGTATAACTGGTTAACTGGTATGAACAATGTAATTGACGCAGACTATGAAGGGCAGCATCTGCGTGAGTTCCTGACTATACTTGCCTTGTTTGTGGTTCTACTGTATCACTCCTGTCTTTACTCTGGATCCTCGTGTATAGCAGCCAATGGACCTGATGCAGCCTCCGGATTTTGTAGGTTACAAGATTGAGTACTGTTGGACGAACAGAATTTATAGGAAAAGGTAACATAGAAAGGAATTAGAACAGCAGACATTGGTATTAGAACGTCTGCAGACAAAAAGGGACTTGCCAGGTTATAAGCTCACAACAGGAACATAAAACATGGGACTGATATTCAGTCTGTTTAGCATCAACCTGAAATTCAAAGCTATCTATTACCTTCTGCTACACAGCATCTCAATGTAGCCACAGCATCCTCACCACAAAGCACTGGAGTCATTTCAAATCACTTGCAGATAAGACACCTCCTCAGCTGTGAAATAGGTATGATTGATTGGTTACCATAGTTCCAGATCTCTGGTGGACACTGAGCCCTGAATGCTGTTCATTGGTCATTCTCATCAAGTATTGTAAAGGAGCTGCCAGTAGTAACACCAATGGATACAATCAGAGGTTTCGAGTCTGATTTCAAAGACACCCAAAAGTGTCTCTCATAAGGACCTCCATGCACCAAAACGTGGAGTAGCAGTTGCCATTTTGGGTCCGGTTTACTGATTTTTGGGGTAAAATAATATCCTGAGTTGTATAAGGTATTAACATCTCATCAATTAAAAGAGCAGTTATTTCCAACCATGCAAGACCTCCCAGTCACAACACCTCCTGTCACAACACTGTCATAACAGAGTTTCTTTTCTTACAGCATTGCAACAATGTTGTCAACAGGTGGTGCTGTTTACGTTGTCTTATCACGTCCTGTGGTATTATGACCATCTGTTGTAGCAATAATGGAACATCTGAAGGTTTCGAGGAGGTTCCTGCAGTGCTCGCACCACAGTCTCACTGACGTTTCCCTGGTCACGATGTAACCAGCAAACTGACTGGCTCATTTCCTGAAGGGTCTGACTTTCTTAGTAAACGGACAGCATGTCAAGCATTACCAGCTTTGCTATTCATGGATCTAGTAGTGACCGGTCTCCTCATTTATAACATCTCTGGCTCTAGTCCAGAAAGTCAGAGGTCATATCTGGCACTAACACTGAGCCCTGAATGCTGTTCTCATGGACTGGTCATTGTCTTGGAGTAACTGTAAAAGAGCTCCCAGTTGTAACACCAATGGATACAATCAGAGTTCTTGAGTTTAAAGACACCAAGAGTGATGACAAAACTCTTATATGGGACCTCCAGGCAGCAAAACATGGATAAGCAGTTGGCATTTTGGGTCAGGTTTGCCGATTTTTGGGGTAAAATCATGCCCTAATTTATAAAAGGTATTAACCACTCATCAAAAGACTCAGCAGAGACTGTCACAACATTATCACCACGTTGTCTACTTACTTACAGCATTGTAACAGTTTTGTCAACAGGTGGTCTGGTTTATATAATCTTATCAAGGTTATCACGACCTAATAAATGAAATGTTCTGCGGTATTATGACCACCTGTTGCAGCAATAATGGAACCTATGAAGGATTCAAGGAGGTTCCTGCCCTACTCACACCACATTGATATTTCCCTGATTGGCTGTTGGGTGTGACTTTCTTAGATGGATAGCATGTCGAGCATTATGAGATTTAACATTCATGTATCAGCAAGTGATTTATAACATCTCTGGCTCTAGTCCAGAAAACCTACCACCATATTCATGCTCTTCAGCATAAAAGTCTTTGTATGAATGAACCTAGTACGCAGTGCATTGACGCCAAAATACATTATTAACACTAGTACACCACTTACAGAGGCTAGCGGCCTGCTAATCAAAGATAGGCTGTTCTGTCTTTGAGGAACGCAGTCAGAAATGTGCTTTACAGCAGATGTGCTTTCAACATGGTTGTCCGATGTGGACTTTCCCCTACAGCCCATCCCACAGCGGGGGCATAGTTTGACTGATGATTACTGTTGAAGCTTTGAAGCCCACAAAGATGCTTTTCGGAGGACCCTACTGAGTAGTTAGCTTTTCTTAACTAAGCTGCTGATAATTTGTTTGATAAATTAGATTAAGCAGCACAGTGTGTTCTGTTCAATGTGTGACTGAACACCTTCTCCTTAGCATCCCCTTACAAAAAAGAAGTTTATTCAAGTGTACCATTAATATACTTATTTTAAACTGAAAGGAAGTAAGTATGCTTTTATACTTTTTATGTACTTCTCAGTGATATACTAAACACAGCTATACTTAAGTATGCTTGGGTTATACTGACAAGTTTAGGACAGTCTAAGTATATTCGACCTTCACTTGTACTTTATCTTTTGATTGAGATAGTAGAAGTAAGTATTCTTGCTCTGCACAAAAACACATCCAGTAGAATATCTATTTAAAATTTGACTCATAAAGATTTCTAAAGATACAAATATGTTTCTTAATCTGAGTTTGTCTTGTTTATTTTACGTGTGTCCACTGGTGAGTTAGTAAACATTGTTAAAATTCTATTTTAAGGACAAATACCTTAAACCTAGTCATATACTTAGCAGTAAATTATAAGTATTATGTTAAGTTCACTTAAAGAAAACTTACAAGCTAGTAAACTAACAGTAAACCCTTAAGTTTACTTTTAGTGTTGTTGCAGTAGAAAAGATTTAAACTAGTTGGTTTACTTCTCTTACACTTAAAGTGTACTTAAAAGTATACTTTTAAAAACTAGAAAGTGGGCCAATTCATTCCCAAGAAGTATTAAAATAGTACATATACAAATGTACTACTAGTACAATGACATTAGTATAGTAACTACATAAAGTATACTTAATAAAATGAACTTTAAGTATACTTATTTTCTGTAAGGGTCTGAAGCTGCATTTACTGGCTCCAGAGCTAGCTTTAGCATTAGCTCAACAAAAGGGGCAGATTTTTCAACTCAGATCTCCTTTATTAGTCATGAAAAACATTAACTTGTAATTCTATTATCGCTTTAAATGGGCATATGTTCAGATTTTAGGAATGCTCCAATGTGTATACATATCTCCACTGAACATCTTATAAAGCTCAATTTTGAATAATTAAATGTTTTAAAAGATGCTTTTGCATTTTTCTTGTCAAGCGCTATGGATGATGGCAGGTAGGCTAAGCTGGGAGCTGGACAGATGCATTGCAAACAGACACATTTCACATCAGTTTAACTGTGATTTTTCCCAACATTCCATAAAACTCCTCCAACCGTGCAGCAGTAGCTATAAAAAAAAAAACAATTGTGAGGATACGTCCTTTACAACGTGAATGGAGGCTTGAATTCTAGTGCTGTGGCGGCGGCGCATGTCGGAAACATGTTCAGTAAGTGCCAATTTTCTGAAATCTAGAATAACAGGTTACACCTCAAGGCTCTTGCGTTTCTCTTCTGCACTTTGGCGAATGGCTTGTCTTGCTCTCAACAGCTCTCTCCACTCACTCACTGCGGGAGCCGTCGGGAAACTCAGATCTGATTCTAAAGTACAGGTTAGAGAGGATACCGTAAAAGCTACTGGGCATTATCAAACTAATGAAATCTTTCTGTGATCATGGAGGAGCAAAGTCAGCTGAAGGTTGTGAAGATGCAGTCTCACAGTGATGGGATGTCTTGCTGGGATATTAAGGCTATCATGGTCTGTGACTGTCATAGTTTTGACAGTCCAAAACCGAAACAGTGGGGAAAGAGTTCTCCCTCACATGAACTTCAGTTTAACTTCACGGGCAGCTGTGGTGCACTTATTAGTCTTAATATTTCCAATGAAGCGACAAACAGAGGAGTAAGAAGTGTGGAAACTGGAGTTGAAGTAGAGTACAGCTTTACATGCAGTCATGAGGGGCTTGTTATCGAATTGAAACACAGCACTTGGATCTCTCAGTGGATTCCATAGCAGATCTGGAGAAGATTTAGTTTAGTGCTTCAGATTATAATATGAACAGGAGCTTATGCCTTTGATGAAGGGGTTAAATTGGGTTTTCAGAGTTATTTTCTTTTTGTCCATGACTCCTAAGTGGAAATATTGGTATGGAGTTCCAAGCATTGATATCATAAAAATATTTTGTCCTAGTGGTTTGATGTTTGATATCTAGTCAGAATTGTTCACAGTGGTGGTGATAGGAACCAGACATCCAAAGCTTGTAATGCCTCTAAAAGCTACATCATGGAAATGTATAATTGAGATGTATAATTATATTGTGCCATAATTAACACTACATATGCACTGCAGACATAGTGAGTCCTGGTTTCTCTACCATAAACAATTTCACATCAAACCACTCAGCATTTCTTTAAATCTCATTAATAAATTTCTGTGAACATTTTTTAAATAAATTGTAATGCAATTAAAATTTTATGCAAAAAAATGATGGTTTTCATTTTCAGCTTTAGCTAAAACATCAAAAATTACCTAATTTTGTTTTCTAACAAACATTTACTCAACAAGTACATAGTTTTCAACTCTGATTAGTAATATTGCTATTTAATTACAATTCAACTGCCTGGTACACATTTTCTAATAAACAGCTGTGTTTATTTGCTAAATTCATTAAAAAAAATATTTATACACACACACACACATATATATATATATATATATATATATATATATTTTTTTTTATATATTTTTTTAAGATGAAATTTTAAGTACTCTCCTTACTAATGTAATAATCCTGGTTTTTGAGCATTTACTTTTATTAAATATTTCTATGTTCTGTGTCACAAATAGAACATACAAGTTTGAATACATTTTGGTAGTTTTTCTATACTTTCCTATAACTTATAATTTACTAATTTACTATTCTAATTATTATTATTATTATTAATAATAATAATAATAATAATAATAATAATAATAATAATAATAATAATAATAATAATAATAATAATAATAATAAATTAGTGGGAGTATTTGATAATATATAATAAGAATCATATTGAACAACTCAAGCAAATATACAATATTTTAATTGTGCAAAATATATAAAAATAGAACTGAACATACAGATATACAGATAAATCTATGGTGTGTACATATAAGCACCCAGCAGCATCTCTGGCTCTGCAAAACGGCACTAAATATTCTTTCACGCTTGGATTTCTCCAGTCATTTGTCTCATAGGTGTGTCTCATTCACTCGCACTACATCTCCGTGCCAGACCCTGCTGGAGTTCAGTAAATATTACAGTCCTTTAGCCTGTCAGTAGTTGTGGATTTCTCAGCTTGGTGGAAGTAATAAGCCACAACACCATGTTTTTTAAGCACCTGACTGACAAAGGTGCATCACAGGTGGGGGTAAAGCACACAGCCCTGGTGGACACCTTCCATTTGTTTCATTGACAAGCACTCTTTTACCAACGACCTGAACTAACATGAACTAACATGAAGAGTGTTATTAACTTCACAGCAGGAGTGATTACTAAAAGACGTCTGGCTCAGCCATTCAGATGAGGCATGTTTTACAGTGTATGTTGTGGTATCTGGCTTATTTTGTTATATAGGTGACAAAACTACACTAGAAAGCAAGTGATTTATCAGCTACTACCATTGACTTCCTACTAAATACTGCCATTAAAGATTTTGCCATGAGCATATTTATTCCTGATATATTTGATATATTTATCAGTTCCACGTATTTGCGAGCAATCATGCATCACTCATTGGTGCAAGTGTGCATCAGAAATTGCAGTAGACATTCATGGAATAAGTTTTCAAGGCAATGCAAAATGTCAGATGCAGTGGTGTAAAGCACGCCACCACTGAACTCTAGAGCAGAGTCTGGGTTTTGTGGTTGCCAGGAGAACAGTACTTGTCTGACTGCATTGTGCCAAGTGTAAAGTTTGGTGGAGGGGGGATTATTGCTTCAGCAGACCAAGGGTACAGACTTTGTGGGAACAGTTTGGCCCTGTCACAGGATGGCCCCATCCTGTTCCAAGATGACTTGCCACCAGTGCACAAAGCAGCTCCATAAACATATAAATGCAGAGTTTGGTCCTTTTGGCAATATTGTGTACATTGTAATTAATTAAATGTAATGCATTATATTATTTCAAAGACGATACTGCTGTAATTCATCTATATAAACAGTGGCTACATCACTAGTAGTTACAATGTTGTAGCATGTGTTGTTCATGTGTAACACTTGTGGTGCACTTTGACCCAATTGAGCCAAAGAGTTCCTCTTGTTACACTAGAGCTGTATGTATCTCTGGATATTTAGAGGTCCACTAACGGATTCTGTCATTTATGGACAGCAAAAGCTCCTCTGTCAATGTCACCAAGCTGGAGAAGATCATAAAACTGCCCTCCAGAAGCCTTCAAACTTGAGCTACACTTTATGACACATTGGCAAAGGTTTATGCCGGCGATAAAAATGTTATGTCTTTGGTTCTAACAGGAAAATTATAGACATAGTGATTTCCATAGATGTACTTTGCTGCTGACGAATTATTCAGAGAGCACTCGGCCTGTTGTTTTGCCCATAAAATATATGAGATATATAGTAACACTTCTAAGCCAAATCCCCTTTTTTTTTTTTTTTTTTATCCTTCTGTGCAATCCAGCACAATAACACTGTTACATCTCTGTAGCAAATCCCCCTGTATGGGTAGCAAATACCTTCTCATGACTCATTAAGAGGCTGCAATCACAAACCTGTTCCATCTGGATCTTGCTGGCTTGTCTTTTTGTGTGTAGGTTCTCTTTAACAAGAGTAATCTGAATATTAGAAGAGATCTTATCTCAGGAACAATGCTTATTTTTGAATTGGTGGACATTGTGTTACCCAGAGATGTTAAAAGGACATAACTTTAGAATCAAGTCAATTTATGAAGAGGCAGGAGTACCTGATCATGACTTGCTGATATGTCTCAATTTGCCACAAAAAATGGCGCCTCGGATTCTTCTATTATAAATCAAAGCTGTGCTATTGAAAAAGCGTCTCTGATTATCCCCACACAAATCAAAGCTGGGCTGTAAGACGTGCATATATGGTTTTTTAGGACTTAAATTCCATGCTTTTCTTATTTACATCAATCAGTCATAACATTAACACTTTCTACACTCATCCATTTAATTAGTCCCGCTTACTATATAGGAACAGTTTGTGTTTCTACAATTACAGAAAGTTGTTCTTCTGTTTCTCTATATACTTTGCTCTTATATACTTTCGCCCTGTTCTTTTGTGGTCAGGACCTCCACAGGACCACCAGAGAGCAGGGTGGTATTTGGGTGGTAGGTCTTTCTCAGCACTGCCGTAACACTGACATGGTGCTGGTGTGAGTGGATCAGACACATCAGTGCTGGTGGAGTGTTTAAACACCTCAGTGTCACTAACCAAATCTATCCAACCAACAACGTCCACTGAGGAAGGACTGGAGGAACACACACTGTGCATCAACAGATGAGCTATCGTCTCTAACTTTACATCTACAATGGACCAACAATGTAGGAGTGTCTAATAGAGTGGACAGTGGGTGGACACAGTGTTTAAAAACCTCAGCAGCATTGCTGTGTCTGATCCGCTTATACCATACCAGCACAACACACACCAACACACCACCACATCGGTGTCACTGCCATGCAGAAAATGATCTAATACCTGAGAACAGTCCACCAACCAAATCTCCCCAGCCAACAGGGTCCTGTGGACAGCATCCTGTGACCACTGATGAAGAACTAGAGAACACATGTTGTGCAGCAGGTTTGTGTTGGTCATCCTCTAGACCTTCATCAGTTCATTCTCTAGCCCTTTATCAGAAAAGATTTGGTTGGTGGACTCTAACTTTACATCTACAAGGTGGACCAACAAGGTAAGAATGGTCAGTAAGTGTTAAACTCCAGCAGCACTGCTGTGTCTGATCCACTCAGACCAGCACAATACACACTAGCATACCACCACCATGTTAGTGCTGAGAATGTTCTGACATCCAAATAATGCATGCCCTGTGGTGGTCCTCTGCTTGTCCTGACCGCTGTAGAATTGGATCTGTTTCCTTGAAATGTAAAAAAAGAAATATACTGTATTCAGTAGCATAGCATCGAATTCTCTGTACAAGTAAAACTTTTTGAAAGCTATTAGAATTGAAGAGCTAACCAGCGATGGTCAGTGACATGCCCAATTATCATTTAAACCTTCACCTTGGCTTTTATTATCATTCTATAACCTTAGCAGTGGGAAGCGTGGCCCTTTACAAATTACCTTGCTGACAGGCTGTCAGCGACTCAGCCTAATGCAGTTGGCAAAGCCGTGGCTCTCAGAGAACAGTGACAGGAGTTCACCAGCCTACATAGCGCGAGCTCCATTTAGCTAAATGGATGGTCTACGGTCGTAGCCTAAAAGCTATTATACAACAGGCTGCGGCAGAATGTGGATGTCAGAAAAACACATTAGTAAGTAGGGTTGCAGCCCACGTGCGATTAACTATTTGTTCACGAGTTTAATTGTGAAAAATTAGGTGCTTATTTGTCACGCTGACAGTGCTGGTAAACAACCTCTAAATTACACTGGAACGCAGTGAAGTATGCAAATGTCAGTGACAACTACACCATACATGCATTTTAATCCGTGTAAATGTGCCACTCACAGTGTTCTAGAACTGTTAACCCCCGGGACCTTAGACGTATTATACAGATATTAACCCCTAGAACTTCCAGTTATTGCCAGTGACGATAAAATTATAGTGTAATTCTATACGTATAATTTCTCTCACTCGTACTTCGTTTAAACAAGACTTGCCAGAAGTTCAGACTCTAAACTTGCAATTTAAGTCAAACTGGCTTATATAGGAATTTTTTATTATCATACGTATACGTTATTAAGATGTACAGAAAGTTACTCAGAATGTGCTGATGCGCCAGTTTAGAGAAACTTAGTGAGTCAGAATTTTCACTGTGCTGGTGATCCAGAGAGTATAATGCCTCTTAAAGGTTCCATAACATTCCAGAACATTGTTGCATGAAATGGTTAGGAATACTCTGCCTGATGTCTGACACATAGTTTAACAACAGCTTTAAGGTTGATATGAAACATATTTTTTTATTTCAGGTCATTTATTCTGAGAGGTGTAAAATACCCTGCAAAATATCTTGAAAAAAGTTAAATATATATATTGTTTTATTATAAGTCTCAAGGAAATTCAATTGTCATTTTTATAGTAAAAAATAGGTTAAAAACATCTGAGTCAAGTAGTTTCTGTACAATTAACCCTTTTACATCAAAGCACTCTAAATGACTGACATATCAACTATATTGAACTCTACTCAAAATTTTTTAAGCTATCTCAGCTTGAGGGCATGAGAGTTCACCCAACTTTGTCTTCTCGGTGTAGTCAAAAGTTCTCCCAACCTTCAATTTTTAGTTCCGGATCTTAGTTCTCACAGAATCTATACCCTGCCCTTTTATTATGAACATACACTACCACTCAAAAGTTTAGGATCACTTTAGAATTTCATTTCATGCAATTCACAAACAATATTGTCCATTTCACAATTAATTTAAGTGTATCAGATGATTTTTAAAGAATAAAAATGTTTGTATTAAAGTCTATTTTTGTATAGAGGCTTAATTTGCATATAGTCCTATTATCAGCAATTCTCAGTCCTCTGTCTAAATCTCCTGGTACGGCCACCAATCCAAGTTAAGGATGTTATTGGACTAATTGGTTGTTAGGACACTCTTGCTCAATTGTGATGCACAGCTGAAAAACATTCTACTAATAAGTGAGCATAAAGGTAGCACAACATTCTAGGCTAGTTTAGTATCTGAAGCATCAGCAGTTGATGGCTTGCTGAAAAAAACATTTTTCTTTAGAGACCTGTCAGTCCATTGTTGTGTTAAGGAAGGAAGGCTACTCCATTGAAAACAAGAAAATTTCACTGTGATCCCAAACTTTTGAGTGGTAGTATATGTACACTTACTCGTTCAAGCAATCTGTCTAACCAGTAGCAGCAGTTCAGTGCGTACAATCATGCAAATACCTGCCAACAGCTTCAGGTAATGTTCACATCAAGCATCAGAATGGTGGAAAATGTGATCTCAGTGATTTAGTGGCAGAAGGGCTGGTTGGAGTATTTCATCATCCAATAAGTTGCAGGTCTGCTGAGTTAAACACCTTGTTGATGAGAGAGGTCAGCAGAAAATGGATGGGTAGAGCTGACAGAAAGACTGTGGTAAATCAAAGAACCACTCTGTACAAACATGGTGAGCAGAACTGCATCTCTGAATATACAACATGTGAAACACAGAGACAAATGAGTTGCAACAGCAGGTTCCACTTACATCAGCCAAAAACAGCAAGTTAAGAGAGATTGCAGTGGACACAGGCTCACCAAAACTGGACAGTGGAAAAAAGTAACCCGGTCTGCTGAGGCACCCAAATGGCTGGGTCAGAATTTGGCATCAACAGCATTGACTCAACCTGCCTCATGTCAGCAATCCAGGCTGGTGGAGGAGGTGTAATAGTGAGGGGATGGGGGGGAATTTCTCGGCACACTTTGGACCTGTTTAATGCCAGTCAACCAACACTTGAATGCTACAACCTATTAGAGTATTGATCCCCTAATGACCACAATTTACTATCTTCTAATGGCTACTTACAGCATGATGCAAGGCAAAAATCTCAAACTGGTGTCCTGAACCTGACAATGAGTTCAGTGTCCTTTCCAGTCACTGGATCTGAATCCAGTAGAACACCTTTGGGATGTGGTAGATCAGAATAGTCACAGTATGAAAGTGGAGCTGAGCAATCTGCTGGAATTTAATGATGCAATCATGTCAAAAATGAATTTTTCCAACATCTTGTGGAGTCCATGCCATGAAGAATTGAGCAAAGGCTGGTTCTCCCAGTACAGTGTACCTAGTAAACTACTCACTTTTCCCACTATCTGTGACCTTCCTCCTTAAGACAATCCCATTTTCTCCTCTCCTAGTTATGGGTGACTGGGGCATCACTGGGGTTTAAATTCACATTCTCCTATTGAGAATGGATGTTTAGTCCACGCACAAACTCCTAAAATCACTCAGATTCCTGTGTCCTTAAATGTTTTATTAACCCTAAAAACTCTTATTTTAACATTGAAAAGTGATGATGCAACTGTCTAATAATTCAAACCAACATCTAATATTTCAACCCATAACTGGAAGCCCAAGAGGAGAAAATGGCTGGTATAACCATGTGACTGAAAAAAGAAATTGCAGCTTGAAACTAGAAATGAGAGTTCGGAGTTCAGACTAAAGTGAGAAATCTGGGTTGGGTGAACCATTTGTGTTCACATTAACTCAAGAAAAAAAATGCAATCAGTTAGCTTGTCATTTTAAGTTGAGCTGACTTCTAATTTTTTACAGCACAATGTTATTGGTTGATATTGTTTTTCCCCGGCCCCAGGTGCACGGTGATGTAATCGACACTCAAAAGAAGTTTTGGAAGTGAGAAAGTCACAGGGAAACAATCTGAAGACTCGTTTTAGTCAGTTTATTTATTTTAGTATGTTATGAAATTAATTAAGTAATCATTTACATTTACATTTAGGACATTTAGCAGACGCTCTTATCCAGAGCGACTTACAGAAGTGCTTTGTGTATCTCTAGCTAGTACAAACAAGTCTAAACTACCCTTCAGCTTAAACATTGTCAGAAACAAGGGTCAGTGCTGATACCTGGGGAGAAGACAACAAAATACAAGGTTAGATACAGTATAAGTGCAGCACCTAGTAATACCTAACAAGACAGAAATACCTAGAAAGAAGAGAATAAAACACAGGGTTACATACAGTATAAGTGCAATACCCAGTAATACCCAGTGAGTGTTCTTATGTAGAAGATAAAAGAGTTAAACGTAGCTGCAATTATGATTCATTTCAGTAATACAGTAGATTTGTGCTTCACAAAGAGACGGAGGTCTTCAGTCTGTGTTTGAAGACTGTGAGAGATCCTGCTGTTCAGAAAGCCAATGGAAGTTCATTCCACCATCCAGGATGCTTTGTCCTCCATGCATCTTCAGGGATGGCGGGTCCAGCCAAGCTTGAAGCTCAAAGGGCTTGAGGTACAGATTGACTTTTGACCATTGCCATAAAGTAAAGAGGAGCTGGTGCATTCTTGGATTTGTAGGCATCAGGGTTTAAAATTTAATGCAAGCAGCTACAGAAAGCCAGTAAAGCGAGCGCAGCTCTGGAGTGACATGAGTGAATTCGGGAAGATTTAAGACGAGCTGTGCTGCTGCATTCTGGATCAGTTGCAAGGGCTTGATGGCCTGCAGAGGAAGAGCAGCCACATTTATACTGTATAGAAAAATGAAGAAGGAAAATCTAATGATTTGTTATTCATACCTACGTAGGTGAAAGCTAAGGTGTGGGCCCACATACATATTAATGAATATTTTCCAAATATTAGTTTAAACAAATAACTACTTTCTAGTCCACCATAAGGAACGTACTGTGATTTCTGGCAGACTCTAATTAAGTAGGAACAGTGATTAAACTTTTCCTTATAGAACTTGAGTCTGGACAGCCAGGCACTTCTGCTTAATTCACTCAGATGCCCGACGACACAGTTCCTCCTTTCACGTTGTAGCTTTTTATTACTCTGTTACTGGACCTAGCAGTCTAGAAAGCAACTCCCAGGCTGCTGGGGATATTTCTGTCTTTCCGGACACGCTTGAATTTCCACTTTGGGAGGCTATTAGCTCTGTAATCAGATGTGACAGTGGCTTCGACAGATGAGTGGTTACAGATAGGCATGGCTGTAGGCCTTCCGGAGCATGCTCAGTGTGGCCGAGGCATCTGCTGTGATTGGTCTGTTTCGAAACCTCACTAGGGATAAGCTGCTCGACTGCACGCACACCAAATAGCCACCATTACGCTCCATTTGCAAAGAGAAGCAGGGGGACCTGATGTTGTTGTGTTAGCAAGCCAATTTATTCTCACTGCTACAGTGTGCATGCCTGGAGGACAATCTAGTTCAGCTTGTCCACATGAGTGCCCTTGCTATTGCTTTTCTGCATCCGAATTACTCAGCGGTGTTTGGCTTTTGGCTTTTTTTTCGTTTTCTCTCTGTCTGACCCCTCGGAATAATAAGCTAACACTTTAGAAAACTATCGACTGCCTTAGGCAAGAAAATGGAACAGGCCACAATTTGGTGCTGAATCGATAGCATTGTAACAGTCAAGGAGACGATTCCATGGTGATATCATGCTTGTTTTGGAGAACTTGCACATGAGGCACACAGGGGAAAGGCTATGGACCAAGCCTGGTCAATGTTGCCAGTTCTGGAGAACAAGCAATGAAAGTCAACACCGTAGATCACTACATCAGCTGTTCCAAAGAGTCCCTTGCTACACTGCAATGGGTGGAGGAACATTACTTAACGTTAACAGTGATTCTCTCCCCAGCAGATTGGTACAGTTAAAGATGAAGACCCCCTGCCTTATTGCCTGCTACTTATCATTAAGGGCTTTAAAGTTGATTGTTATGTGATAACATTTGAATCAACATTAAACCACATAATAAAACCACATAAGAAGGCAATGCTTTGCAACAAGTAGCTGTGAAAATCTGTGAAAAAGCCAAACTCCACAGTTCGTTAGACATTAAATTACCGTTCCCTTTCCACAGAAACCCTGGATCGCATTGATATGAACAAAGTTGCATCTGACTTAGGCGCACCCTAGATGGTCTTGCTGAGATGCTCAGACGCGACTGAAGTAGAGAGGCAGAGAAATATAGAGTAAGTAACTGACTTCACAAATCTTACAGGATTATAGGGCGTTCTGCTCTCTCTTCAGCCAGAAGACCTTTTTATTGTATTCTTTGGGAAGTCGGAATACAATGTTCACTATCTGATCTTTGAGATGCTGAAGGTCAGCAGAAAAATGTTAGAACAAAGCCAACCGCAACCCCCCAGTAGAGTGTAATGTGCCCTTTCCAACAAGCCTATTGGTATAGCCTTCAGATATCCAGAGATCCAGATTTCCGAACCCTGAAGCCATAAGGCTCCTCACCTATTGTCTTCTCTGAGGCGTGTCTGTCATTAGTATCACAATCACATGATCTACTCAGACATGTACGGAGTCCAATTTCTGCTTCGATAGTTTAGAATTGGCTACAAGATTAACACTTCAAGTTCAGCATGAAAGCAACAGGGCAGATTTTAGCCACCTCTATTCACCTGATCACTTCGCTAGCTGTTTCTGCTGTAGACCACTTCCTTTCATTAGGCAATAAATGAGTCCACCACCAACAGTGATGATCAGAATTTCAAACTCTAAGCTAATTGATATCATTTGCGATGGCGTGTTCAGTGTCTCACAACAGTCCTTTATTAATACTGAGCCCTTTTCTTATACTTGCAGGTTCTGCTCGAGCTGATTAAAGTTTTTTTTAATTAGGAATTAATATGTTTACAGACAGCAAAGAGTACAGAGAGAGGAGGACAGATGGGAACCCAGACATCGCTGAGCTTTAACGTATTATATTGCATGGATCATTATTTAAACAACAACGTTTAAGTGACTAAGCTGTCATACTTCATGCATGGCTGTCATACTAAATAGACTATTTAGTATCACATGAGCTGCATTTAAAGTCTGGAATCACTCTTTATTGTAAATAACAGGTAAGTTATTTATTCCGGATAGGAGCGGAATTCCCTATAGAGAATGAATAGGATGGAAAATGTGTGCCCATCTAAGGTACTTCAGTTCGACCGACAGACACCGTTTCACATACACTGACTCATGCCAGACCCCTGACCACATCTGTAGTGTTGGTTTGACCTGCATTCGTCGGTTTGTCATTTTTATTCCTCTTTTCCCCCCATAGAGTCCCATTCGTTTTCGAGTGCAGTCAAACAATATGTTGTCTATCAACCTACAACCACCAAACTGCATGCACTCACTCAGGGCAGGTGCCCAAGCTCTGATCCACAGACATGCTGACCTACACTTCTCTATTAGTTGTTTATACATCTCTTGTTCCTCCAATAGAGTCCCATTCATTTTCAGCCAAACCCAAGCATAATGGATTCGTTTAACCTACAGCCACAAAACTGCCTGTACTCACTCAGGGCAGGTCCCCAAACACACTGACCTGCACTCCTCGCACAGCTTAAGCTGCACAACCATCCTGTGTTCTATCAGGAAATGCACTTTTCTAGTTAAATATGTAATTGCGCAATCATATTTGAAGTGACGAGTTATAAAACTCAACTCGGGTTTAGAAAAACTCTGTTCAGCATTAAAAAAACATCTACAGCATGCTGTTATTTCTGAACACCTTTGTGGGGTAATATACAGTAGGTGCTGAAGAAATGAAGTCATGAATCTCTGCTTTAAAATAGATCGTCTCTATTTTTACCTGCGTTTGTTGAGGCGCACGGGCCGCAGTGCGCATTAGATGTTTTATTCCGACTGTGGCAGCAGCAGGGGAGCACTGAGCTGGACTGGTTGAATGTAATCCATTCTGACTACCTCGCATACTAGGACTGGACAGCTGATGTATTTCATAAGGCATCACATTGCTGGTTAGTGTCATACGCCAAAGGAAAAGCAAAAAACACATAAACAAGCCCCATACACAGCGGAGGAGCATTCCGTTGAGGGCCAGTCTTGTGTACAGGTTGTTTTGAGGTTCTTGCGTCAGAAGGATCTGCAACACACTGCAACAGCACTCCAGAAGAGCGATTGGAGGGAGAGAGAAAGAGAGACTGCTTACTTATCTGCGCTGCAGCGTACATGAATTTTTCAGCTTTAACTGACTGCTTAAGAGAAGAGACGAGACCTGACTGTGGTAAAACTCACCTTGGCACACATCTTCACCGACTTGCCTGCGAGATCAGCTCTCGGGGAGTCGTATGCTCATTCAGGTGCCCTAGAAAAAGCCCAGCAATTCATTCTGCATGAGCAAACTCATCATCATCATCGCCACAGCTCGCTTTTCCAGGCTCGCCTGCTGCTGAACCGTATGCGTGATCACGAGAGGTGCCGGTTTAGGTTACATCTCCAGTTAGAGAACGCGATCTGTGAGTCATAGGGTTGTCTAATTAAAGCTATCCGGTGCACTGTTTCAGAGACGTGTGAACTCTTCAGTTTTCCTGGTCCTGGTAGCCAGCATACTCATATAGAGTGATGCTGTAGAAGAACCTCTCAAGAATCAAGGTTCTTCAAAGGAGAAGTCTTAAGAACTTTGGACGAATTTGGGTACCTTTTAGGATACAAAGTCTGTCTATCAAAATCAGCTCTCATGGTGATCAATACGAATGGAAGTAAGGTGTCTCTTCTCCCACAGATTAGGGTGGTAAATAAGGTCTGCTATTGGGAATTGAAATCAGTGCTTCCATATTATCTGTGGTTAAGACAAATTACTCTCTAATTAAAAAAAAATTGGGGAAGATATTAACAGATGGAAATTTCTTCCAACATCAGTCCCGGATCATATTTCAGTCATCAAAATGAACATTTTACTCTGTGTTAATGTTATTAGTCTAATGCAGGGGTGTTTAATTAGAATTTAGTAAGGTCCAGTTAGAGGTAATTTCCTCAGGCCAAGGTCCGGACCGTCATCATTTCTAACTTGTGTTATGACTCAGAGCCATATCCTGTATATTGAAGTAGCCTAGTATCAGCATCTTATACCATCAGCAACTGAAAGACAAACTTATTACAAATACCATTCAGTATATTTCAGTAAATTTACTGTTTAAATGCTGAACTTAATAAATGATTTATAAAGCTCCAAATAACTGTTTTTTCCTCACTTCAATAAAAACAAGGGCTACATTTAAAAAAAAACAGAACGCTTTTGAAAAAAGTGCATCTTAAAGTGTTTATTTATAGAGAAAGTAAATAAAAGGTGCGTCTTTTTGTTAACTCAGCTTCACAGATTGACCTGTTGGTTGTACAGAGCGGTATTCTCCAAAACTAGACGAGCAGGTCCATTCCAAACAGTCAGTTTTCTCTGTTGACTTTTCTGTTTTTAGACTTTTCCGTTTTTCTGACTCTCTTTAGTCTCCGACTGCTGCTCCTCGCTTCGTACCTCGCCCGTGTGCACGCTGCACACCCGAATCTGCACAGATCTGATTGGCTGAGGAGCGCCTATGGTGATCTTACAGTGCACGTGATTGGTCTGTGAGGTTACTGCGCCGTTAAGAACATATATGGAAAAGCTCGGCCTCTTAAAATAAACACAGTCTTAATTAAATAATTCTCAATAGCTCATCAGTTTGGGTCCACATTGGACAAGGACTGGGTCCGGACCCTATTAGTGACCCCTGGTCTAATGATTCCATTACGACCTCCAGTAGGATATTGGCTAAAATTGGATTCCTTACTTGGAAACTACATTTGGAATGGTAAACGACCTACTATAAGGTGGTTGAGTCTTCAGTGCAGAAGGTCAAGTGGGGGATTGACATGTCCAAATTTTACATTGTATCACTGAGCATTTGTATTGAGAAGCCTTGGGCACTGGATTGAGGATAATGTAGTTGGAAAATATAGAGCAAGAGTTAATTGCACCAATAAGGCTAAAGGACTTTCTTTTAAGTGGATTGTCTATTAAAAAATTTGGTTTATATTATGGACCGCTTATAACTCAAGTGTTTAAAAAAGCTATCCAGGCTAAAACACTCCCTATAACTTCAGTGTGAGTAGGCAGGGCTAAACTGACTACTCAGATATGTTCTTGCTGTCCAAAGCAGACCAGGAGAGTAACTTAGTAATACCTTAATGTAACTTAATATAGGTTCATGTAAATAGGTTTAATTCTAAGTGATTTTGGAGCATTTTATTGGTCCATTTATCATGAAACCTACAGGATGTAACAGACAACCATGTTAAAAATATATAAATAATGGAAAATGGACAAAAATGGAGATGATATGTAAATGTTTTTACAAAATCTGTAAAACAGTTCTTTACATACAGACTGTTTATGCAGTTTAGTTTCTATATACAGACTGTATTGACCTCTGGAGTAAGTGGTACATGTTAAAATTCTAAGTGCATTTACATGAAACTGGAACAATCCATGTTTTTCATGGTATGGGCTCTTTGAAGAAGCTCCACAAAATTGTAAAAGTATTGTGAGGGTACTTCCAATTCAAAAACCATCCGGGGGTTTTCTTTTTGAGAGTGTACTTTTCATACAAAACACACTATTCCAAGCAAGAGTGAGCATTTGTTTGGAATTAATAAGCCGAGTTTGCAGGTCTTAATAACACACTTTGAGCTGCCCTGAGCGGATTAAAGGTGACTTACTTCATCCTTTCCCATGTTGTGCAGATTTCACGCAGGAAATTCTCTACATCAAAGCATTTTGTAGCACGAGGAGAAACGGATTAATTTGATAGCCCTGAATACGCCTCCCATGCCGGCTGTACCCCAAGCTGCCTGCCAGCGCTCTCTCTCTGACAGAGCCCTGACTCCAGATTGACCCTAGCTTTGCAGCTCAGAGTGCCTAAGCTGAGAGGTGGCGTCAGCTCAGTGTGAGGGGCCGCTGAGCTTAACCAGACGGCTCGTTGCTCTGTGCTCAACGTTGCTCTGTGTCGGCTGAGCAGCAGCGCACAACCTGATATTGCAAAGCGAGACGTGGCCCTGGATCAGATCAAATTTGTTCAACCAATCACAACCTAGATGCTGTGAGATCACAACATGCAAACAGGTTGTTCTTTTTCTGTTGTTAAGCTCAGCAGAGAGAGGATCCACCTACTGAGGGTCAGAGATTTAGCACCTTCTGGTCTTACAAGCTTAATATTAATAATAGTCTTACAAGCTGATTATTCAGTTTCTACTATACATTATTCAGTAACTATTAATTATTTAGTACTAAAATTAAGTAGGTATCTACAAGAAATTGTTTAGTAACAACTATAAATTATTCAGTATCTGCTATAAATTATTTAGTAACTATGAATTATTCAGTAACTATGAATTATTCAGTAACTATGAATTATTCAGTAACTATGAATTGTTCAGTATCTACTAAGTAATTAATTAATTTGAATTATTCAGCATCTGCTATAAATTAAGCAGTAAGTATGAATAACTCTGTATCTTCTAAGAATCATTCAGTAACTATTAATTACTCTGTATCTGCTATTAATTAACCAAATACTATTAATTACTCTGTATCTGCTATTAATTATTCAAATACTATTAATTACTATGTATCTTCTATTAATTATTTAAATACTATTAATTACTCTGTATCTGCTATTAATTAATCAAATACTATTAATTACTCTGTATTTGCTATTAATTAACCAAATACTATTAATTACTCTGTATCTGCTATTAATTAATCAAATACTATTAATTACTCTGTATCTGCTATTAATTATTCAAATACTATTAATTACTCTGTATCTTCTATTAATCATTTAAATACAATTAATTACTCTGTATCTTCTATTAATTATTCAGTAACTATTAATTACTCTGTATCTGCTATTAATTATTCAGTAACTATTAATTACTCTGTATCTTCTATTAATTATTCAGTAACTGTTAATTACTCTGTATCTGCTATTAATTATTCAGTAACTATTAATTACACTGTATCTGCTATTAATTATTCAGTAACTATTAATTACTCTGTATCTGCTATTAATCATTCAGTTACTATTAATTACTCTGTATCTGCTATTAATTATTCAGTTACTATTAATTACTCTGTATCTGCTATTAATTATTCAGTAACTATTAATTACTCTGTATCTGCTATTAATTATTCAGTAACTATTAATTACTTTGTATCTGCTATTAATTATTCAGCAACTATTAATTACTCTGTATCTGCTATTAATTATTCAGTAACTATTAATTACTATGTATCTGCTATTAATTATTCAGTAACTATTAATTAATCTGTATCTGCTATTAATCATTCAGTAACTATTAATTACTCTGTGTCTGCTATTAATTATTCAGTAACTATTAATTACTCTGTATCTGCTATTAATTATTCAGTAACTATTAATTACTCTGTATCTGCTATTAATCATTCAATTACTATTAATTACTCTGTATCTGCTATTAATCATTCAGTTACTATTAATTACTCTGTATCTGCTATTAATTATTCAGTTACTAATAATGACTCTGTATCTGCTATTAATTATTCAGTAACTATTAATTACTTTGTATCTGCTATTAATTATTCAGCAACTATTAATTACTCTGTATCTTCTATTAATTATTCAGTAACTATTAATTACTCTGTACCTGCTATTAATTATTCAGTAACTATTAATTACTTTGTATCTGCTATTAATTATTCAGCAACTATTAATTACTTTGTATCTGCTATTAATTATTCAGCAACTATTAATTACTCTGTATCTTCTATTAATTATTCAGTAACCATTAATTACTCTGTATCTGCTATTAATCATTCAGTTACTATTAATTACTCTGTATCTGCTATTAATCATTCAGTTACTATTAATGACTCTGTATCTGCTATTAATTATTCAGTAACTATTAATTACTTTGTATCTGCTATTAATTATTCAGCAACTATTAATTACTCTGTATCTTCTATTAATTATTCAGTAACCATTAATTACTCTGTATCTGCTATTAATTATTCAGTTACTATTAATGACTCTGTATCTGCTATTAATTATTCAGTAACTATTAATTACTTTGTATCTGCTATTAATTATTCAACAACTATTAATTACTCTGTATCTTCTATTATTTATTCAGTAACCATTAATTACCCTGTATCTGCTATTAATTATTTAGTAAATATAAATTATTCACTATCTGCTATGAATTATTCAGTAGCTTTTAATTATTCAGTATCTACTTTTTTTCATTTTGTACCTTCAGTAAGATCTCCATTAGGAAGTAGGGAAGCTACTCAGAGACAGTGATGGGTTGTTCAGGTGAAGGAGCTCAACTCACTCCAAAAAGAAAAGAAAACAAACTGTCAACATGAAATATAATGATATCAAAATTAACTCTTTGAAGCCTGAACCATGAAACAATTGCCTAAACATTCAAATAGTTTAAAAATGCAGTGTTTATTAGACCTTCAATAAATATGAATAATGAAAAATGTATATGTAAAATAATAATAATAATTGATAACAAATAATAATAATGAATTTAAATAACACTGCATACATGGTTGTGTTTTATATCATATCTGGAATGTTTTGCAGTTTTTTGCTACAAATGAAAGCATTCAGAACACAATGTTTAACCCTTTATACCCTTTATAGTTTAAATGCTTAGTTATTTCTAACATTTTTCCATCTTGTACATCTTTACACATTCTGTATCTACCCTAATCTTTGGGTCTCTATTCAAATTTAGAACAACATGTGGGAACATCAGGTTTTTCATTAAAAAAATTTAAAAGAGTGACGGTTTACAGGGCTCAAAATCAAGGTGCTGGGGTTCGTTTCCCGATAACGATTGACGTAACTTTAAGAACCCCAATTTTGCGAGTGTTTCCTGAACACCTTCTTAGTCTCCAAACTTACAAACTAGTTTCAACCAGTTCTTTGTTGACTTCGCCCCCCGCTTCAGCGCTAAATGGGTACTGCCAGTCGAGACTTAAACCCCCGATTTACATAAGATTCCTCATTAATATGCCACAAATGTATCATTATGTAAATAATTATAATAAAAAAAACAACAAATAAGGATTTATATTACTTTTATGTAAAAAATAAATGAAAACATTTCACTTGCAGTTGTTGTCTATAGCACGCCAAGCCTATAAATAAGCACACAATTAACCTTTCTAGCACGACACACCGGCCACACAAACACAAATTTTCTCAGAATGAACCAAAAGCCAAATGTTTGAAGAAATAGAGAAAAAAAACGGAACATACTATTTTCCAAAGCTCAGGGAAGTTCTACAGATAAAGAGAAAGAGCAGAAATGGGAGGAGATTGCTAGGAATATAAGTGCCTATACTGTTTATCACATACTCACCCTTGTCAGCCTTCCACTTGGTAATTTATATGTGTACATAATTGATAAGTCAGTTTGATTGGTCAAGGGATAACAAGCTTAATAAGCCAACATGTAATATTTTTTTTAGAAAATGATATATGTATTAATTAACTACTATGACTGTAAACATTAATTAAAAGTATGTAATTTATATGTATATATGAACAACAAATAATCTATTGTACTTTACCCTGTTTAAACAATTTGTTTTATGTGATGTGACGATGATTCCAACCTTGAAATAAAAAAGTAAAATATACGTTTATGCACAGTATTCAGACCTTCAGAGTGGTAGGCAGTTTGCCTCCCACTACACCATGATACAAGTTATCACATGTTTATTCTAGATGTTTACTGTTTACAAACTTCACGCTGTTGGATATTTATTTGTTTATTTGGATATATATTTGTTAATGTTGGATGTCATTTACGCTTTCAAAAGTGATTTTAAATGTTCATGAATTCACGTTTGTATAAATATGTGTAGTGTCCATGCTCAGAACAATGTGTTTTTAAAAGATTGATTAGCGTCCTCTTTTGTTTTTGAGACAGAATTGCACATGAACTTCGAGTTAAGAAGAACTTATTGAGTTACGAGTGGATCGGATTACTCTTACATTTACGAATGGATTTACATACTACATTAGTTACGAAGACTTTCGGGAAACATTTGTAATTTGAGGAATGTTCTAAAGTATGAAGTTACGAAGTACTTAGCGTTAAGAATGTTTTGGGAAACGCACCACTGCTCTGTAGAAATAGTTTCTACACTGTCACAGGATCATTTGGTACCATTTCTCAGCCATGTACATTTTTTAATTAAGCACTCTGTCCAGTCACATGACCTGGCAGATCAGTTTATTCTGCATACCGTTGCTGTCCAAAGAAAAATTTATATTTTTAAAGTGATACCTTTACAGAAGAGGTCTTTACCTTTAATGTAGGTCAATGGAACGAGATTTTCTTTCAAGTGATTTTGGAGCATTTCTATTGGTCCATTCATCAAGAAATTTTACAGTGTATCAGCAGCTGCTCTGCTTATATGATAGAGATACATGTTTTTATTTGGACAATATACAAAATGTATTTCATACATAAAAATGTAAATCATTGAAACCTTATGTTTAATTGAATACAGTACAATAACATATCAGCTGTTGAAAAATGTTAATGTTAATTGAAAAATAATTCATTTTAAAATAAATTCTCAAAGCAGGTTATATGTTAGATGCAGCTGTTCTCGTACACTGAAACAATAACTTGGTACTTTATATAGTTAGAAATACTATAAACAAATTACACTGAGACTAATAACTTCCTGCTGAATCAATTAAATCTTATTGTTTAGTTATTAGTGTTAATACTAAGTATTATCCAGTATTATTCAGTAACTACTATAAGTTGTTTCTGGTCTGTACTGTGCTATGTTGGATGATTTACAAGAGAAAGTGAGTAAGTATTGTATAGTCACGCAAGCGCGTCCTTCCACAAACTCCAGTTCCCAGAATCCTGTAGGCTCTGACTTCGTGGATACATGTTCACTTTCACCCAATCACGGACATGTTATCCAATTCATCTTAACCTGAGTTCTGATCTCATATTTTTATTCACTCTGTCTTACGCATAGCAAGCTTTTGTCTCTGTTTGTCTGCTTCCAGTGTATGACCTCTTAGTTTTTGTGATTAGTATTAATACTTATTATTCATTAGCTAATTATTCAGTATTACTACTGAACGACTACTATAAATTGTTTTTTTAATTGTGGGTGAAACAGCTAAACAGTAACAGCAGAGCATCATAAGTTTCAGAGACCCTCTAGAAATATAATTGTGAGGGGACCATTACGTTAATTCAAGAGTCCCGGCCCCCCCAGACCCCTGTTTTTCACACCTAGAGCTACTAAATTGAATTTGAAATCTAAAGTGAAGAGAAGATAAATTATCAACCATTTCTTATTGTTAACTTACTATCAGTTACTGTTAACTTACTATCAGTTACTGTTAACTTATTATCAGTTACTGTTAACTTACCATCAGTTAATGTTAACTTACTATCAGTTCTGTTAACTTACCATCAGTTACTGTTATCTTATTATCAGTTACTGTTAACTTATTATCAGTTACTGTTAACTTACTATCAGTTACTGTTAACTTACTATCAGTTGCTGTTAACTTATTATCAGTTCTGTTAACTTATTATCAGTTACTGTTAACTTATTATCAGTTCTGTTAACTTATTATCAGTTACTGTTAACTTACTATCAGTTACTGTTAACTTATTATCAGTTCTGTTAACTTACTATCAGTTACTGTTAACTTACTATCAGTTACTGTTAACTTATTATCAGTTCTGTTAACTTACTATCAGTTACTGTTAACTTACTATCCGTTACTGTTAACTTACTATCAGTTCTGTTATCTTATTATCAGTTGCTGTTAACTTATTATCAGTTCTGTTAACTTACTATCAGTTACTGTTAACTTATCAGTTAATGTTAACTTACTATCAGTTACTGTTAACTTACTATCAGTTACTGTTAACTTATTATCAGTTACTGTTAACTTACTATCAGTTACTGTTAACTTACTATCCGTTACTGTTAACTTACTATCAGTTACTGTTAACTTACTATCAGTTCTGTTAACTTATTATTAGTTACTGTTAACTTACTATCAGTTACTGTTAACTTATTATCAGTTACTGTTAACTTACTATCAGTTGCTGTTAACTTATTATCAGTTCTGTTAACTTATTATCAGTTACTGTTAACTTACTATCAGTTACTGTTAACTTATTATCAGTTCTGTTAACTTACTATCAGTTACTGTTAACTTATTATCAGTTCTGTTAACTTATTATCAGTTACTGTTAACTTACTATCCGTTACTGTTAACTTACTATCAGTTCTGTTATCTTATTATCAGTTGCTGTTAACTTATTATCAGTTCTGTTAACTTACTATCAGTTACTGTTAACTTATCAGTTACTGTTAACTTACTATCAGTTCCTATTAACTTACTATCAGTTCTGTTATCTTATTATCAGTTACTGTTAACTTATTATCAGTTACTGTTAACTTATTATCAGTTACTGTTAACTTACTATCCGTTACTGTTAACTTACTATCAGTTCTGTTAACTTATTATCAGTTACTGTTAACTTATTATCAGTTACTGTTAACTTACTATCAGTTCTGTTAACTTATTATTAGTTACTGTTAACTTACTATCAGTTACTGTTAACTTATTATCAGTTACTGTTAACTTACTATCAGTTACTGTTAACTTATTATCAGTTACTGTTAACTTACTATCAGTTATTGTTAACTTACTAAGTCAAAAGTTGAAGGAAAAGCAGGTTACTTACTTTTTTCAGTTTAGAATGTGATTACCTGAACTGTCTGGTCTCTGACGGAACGTTTGTTCTGAAAATTATAGCAGGAGATAAAAATGCACACAGATGGGATGAAGAGACAAAAGAGACAAAAATGTTGGAATGTTGACTGATGATGTCACACCACATTATGACACCATAAGTGACTGAATTGCTGAAGGTTCTGATGGTCTTCAGTGGGAGGAGCTGTATGAGACTAAGCATGTGCTTTTATATTATTCACCAGTTGAAACTTGTGTAGAGAGAGATGTGTAGTGTAGTGTAGAGTATTGTAGTGCAGTGTAGTGTAGTGTAGTATAAAATACAATACTCTCTCTTCCTGCTTTCTTGCCATTTGGAGACTTCTCTTTAGCTCTTTTAAACTTTTTCTTCTTTTTTTCAGTGTTCTTCTAGTTTTTTGATACTTTTTTAAAAACAGACCAACACACAGGAATCATCAAAGCTCCTGGTGGCTACTAATGAGGAAACTTCTAAAATGCCTCTAGGCATTTCAGACCTTGTGCTGCCAAAATTGTTATAATCTTCTAAAAATGATGACTCTTTTAGAAACGTTGTAGTGTAGTGTAGTTTAGTGGATTACATTGTATTGAATTGTATTGTATTGTATTGTATTGTATTGTATTGTATTGTACTCTATTGTATTGTAGTGTAATGTAGTGTAGTGTACTGTAGTGGATTGAATTGTACTGCATTGTACTGTATTGTATTGTAGTGTAATGTAGTGTAGTGTACTGTAGTGGATTGAATTGTATTGTATTGTATTGTATTGTATTGTAGTGTACTGTATTGTATTGTATTGTAGTGTGCTGTATTGTATTGGATTGTATTGTACTGTAGTGGATTGAATTGTATTGTATTGTACTGAATTGTATTGTATTGTAGTGAATTGTATTGTATTGTAGTGTACTGTATTGTATTGTATTGTATTGTAGTGTACTGTACTGTATTGTATTGTATTGTATTGTATTGTATTGTATTGTATTGCATTGTATTGTATTGTATTGTAGTGTGCTGTATTGTATTGGATTGTCTTGTACTGTATTGTATTGTAGTGTAATGTAGTGTAGTGTACTGTAGTGGATTGAATTGTACTGCATTGTACTGTATTGTATTGTAGTGTAATGTAGTGTAGTGTACTGTAGTGGATTGAATTGTATTGTATTGTATTGTATTGTATCTTCTAAAAATGATGACTCTTTTAGAAACATGTTGTAGTGTAGTGTAGTTTAGTGGATTACATTGTATTGAATTGTATTGTATTGTATTGTATTGTATTGTATTGTATTGTACTGTACTGTATTGTATTGTAGTGTAATGTAGTGTAGTGTACTGTAGTGGATTGAATTGTACTGCATTGTACTGTATTGTATTGTAGTGTAATGTAGTGTAGTGTACTGTAGTGGATTGAATTGTATTGTATTGTATTGTATTGTATTGTAGTGTACTGTATTGTATTGTATTGTAGTGTGCTGTATTGTATTGGATTGTATTGTACTGTAGTGGATTGAATTGTATTGTATTGTACTGAATTGTATTGTATTGTAGTGAATTGTATTGTATTGTAGTGTACTGTATTGTATTGTATTGTATTGTAGTGTACTGTATTGTATTGTATTGTATTGTATTGTATTGCATTGTATTGTATTGTATTGTAGTGTGCTGTATTGTATTGGATTGTATTGTACTGTAGTGGATTGAATTGTATTGTATTGTAGTGAATTGTATTGTATTGTAGTGAATTGTATTGTATTGTAGTGTACTGTATTGTATTGTAGTGTAGTGTAATGTATTTAAGCATATCTGTAAGATCAAAGGTATTTGTATTAAAGTAGAATAAAATTGATATCCATCATGAATTTATAAAATGATCATGAATATAACATCCCAAATGAAGTTATCATGAAAACAATATAAAAAACTAAAATAAAATAATATTTATATGTATATTAATATAAAACTGATACCCAGAATAAACTCATAATGAAATTATTATCTGGAATAAACATTTAACAAAACCGATAATAAAGGTTGTAATGAAGATATAAGAAAATAACATTCATAATAAACTTTTAATGAAATATAATTATAATAAAATTACCCTAAAAGTACATTGCTGTGATATAATATTAATGTCCAGAATAAATAAATTAATTAAATAGCCAGAATAAACCCAGAATATTATCTGGAATACAATTTGTAAATAAAATTCATATTAAAAATAATAAGCATAAGTTTATAATAAATATAATATTCTGAAGAAAAAAAAAGAATAAATTATATCCATTTTTATAGTTTTTATACTAAAACAACATTATTATAAATTATAATAAAAATTACATCTGGAATTAAATGACAATAAAAAGTATATCCAGAATGAAAACAACAAAAAATTATAATTGAGAATGACATTTCCAAATGAAAAGTATAGTAATATTAATATGCAAAATGCAATTATAGGCCTAATAATGCCTCATAGTGCAAATTTTACAGCAGATAACTTCACAGTAATTGACTATAAATAAATAATTATAGTAATCTATCTTCTTGTAGTTTCTGAATAAACAATTTAATCTAAACATATAACAACGTTTGATATGTAGTTTACTGAATCAGAGTCTACAGTGTGTAAGTACTACAGTGTATATGTAAATATTTGACATTTAAGCAGATCTGCATAAATGAAACTCTCGCTCAGAATGTACTGTGACATCTTGTTTTGGTCTGTTGTTTCTATTCTTGTTGTTATGACCTCTTTTTTCTGCCTTTAGTCTACTGAGTTTCAGATGATGTTCTGGTTTGTTTGATGGTTACGACTTTGTGGCCTGTTATCGACTTTGATTCAGCTTTTGTATCAATAAACCTGCACAAGATTCCAACAAGCTGTACCAGAGGTACTTCATACTTCACCTGTACATGGAATCAGCAGGGTTTTAAGAGAGGATGGATGGATTAATCCACCTGATGCAAGAAGTCATGACACCTATTCATGGCACTTCCACCCCCAGAACAACAGGAGCATCTCGCAGCAGCAGCTCTGGCTCCCCAGCTGCAGATCTTCACCCCATTCCAGATACTCCACCTGTTAACGTGGCCCTGCTAGAGAGGTACGACGGATCGCTTGACCCTTCTAAGGCTTTTTTTATGCAGTGTAGTATTTATTTAAGTTACACATCGCCATGGCCCTATGGACACAGGAGAGAGAGGGGCTTCAGTCAAAAACTCATTTTTATTCCCTGTTGAAAGAAGTGTTTGATCATCCTAAAGCTGGACTGGATGTGGGGCAATCAGCTGTGTGAGGGTAGCTGTTCTGTTGCTGAATACACTCCTCATTTTAGAACGTTAGCTGCTGGGAGTGGCTGGAGCGAAGCTGCATTACTAACAGTTTTTCAGAGAGGTCTAAGGTCAGACCTTCAGGCAGAAATGGCTGTTAGGGGAGTCTCCCCTGTCTAGGTGTAAAGGACTGTAGCAGCTTTGTATTATGAATAAATATATATTATCATAAGGTAACTACTCAGAGGAACAGTGGAAGAAAGTGTATTGGGCTTTAAAGTGTATTGGACAAAGACAAACACCAGTACAAACATCAGGAGAGACTGTGATCAAAATATTAAACCAAATCCCACATAACTAGACATACAAATATCTACCTAATCTAGTGACACAAATAGACAAACACAAACACAACTGTACTAACGCAACTCTGTAACTCTACAAACACTTAACAAAAACCCAAATCCCAAAACAAACAGCAGTCCATTCAAGAGTTTATAATACTCACAGAGGCAGCCGAAGTCAAGAGGGCATATACAAAGTAACTAGCAAAAAGTTTAAAATAGCACACAAATCCAACAATCACAATGAGAAACTCTCTCTCTGGATAATTCAGTGCTCCCTCGGCACAGAGGGAGGCTGGGAACTGGAACGGAGTGAAGAAAAACAGAGTGGAGCTGCAGTGAATCTGGACTGGAACTGTAGTGAAAGACACAGTGGACACATACACACACATATAAATATAGGGTGTGTCTCAAAAACTAGTGAGCTGCCTAATTAGGCACTGAGTATGTATGCATCTGTTTAAGTAGACATCTCTCCTCATAAGACACATTATTGAGATGCTCTAGTTAGACAGCAACTGCATCACGGCTTGTTACCAGTCGGCTACCCAAAACAATAGCCGGAGGCTTAAAAATCCTGCAAAACTGCAAAATGGTGAAAGACTAGTTGCAGATAAACCGCTATTGTGTCTGGTTATGTGACAAGAAACGAATTAAAACACCAGAGAGAACTGGAATAACTTACATTTGAAAATCTCCGCTTTGGTCCACCATGTTGGAAAAAACTTGCCTGCGTTGCATCATAGGATTGTCTTAGTGGCTGAGGAGCTGTTCGAGGCTTCCTTTCAATTTAGCCAAAATAAGGCGCCTCAGTAGACAGTATATTTAAGATATCTAATAACTGGGACAGCCTACATGTTGGGAGTGCATACTATGATGTAAAATACTGCCTATGTAGACACTCACTAGGTTTGGAGACAGACCCTTAGAGACCGGAAAACCCACTGCACATAACAACCAGCAAGATAGGAGTGTCTAATCAAGTGGACAGTGAGTGGACACACTGTTTAATAGCTCCAGCAGCGCTGCTGTGTCTGACCCACTCTACCCAAGAAAGGGCAGCTGATAGCAGTAAATGACTATCAGCCTGTTGAATTGACATCCCACTAATAAAGACACTTGAAAGGCTGATGCTGGCTTGTCTGAGACCTCTGATCAGAACAGCTCCTCTGCAGTTTGCTTATCAGGAAGGCACTGGGATGGACGATGGTGTTATCTACCTGCTGCACAGAACATTCTCACACTTGAAAATATCAGGCAGCACTGTGAGGATCAGGTTCTTCAGTTTGTATATATATAGCCTGTGCTGTTGTGAGAGAAGCTTTGGCTGATACAGGTGGACAAATGTATTATCTCATGAACAACAGACTATCTGACTGGAATCCGGATTATGTGCAACTGCAGGTCTGTGTTTCAGACCAGGCACTGTGTAGTACTGGGAAACCCCAGGGACTCTATTAGTCCCATTCCTGTTCAACCTCAGATTTAAAGTACAACACATCTGTGGAATTGCTCTGATGGCTATTGTAGAGTGTATCAGGAACGGGGAGGAATACAGGAAACTGGTGAAGGACTTGACTGGTGTAAGCATGACCTGCTCTAACTAAACATCAGAGGATGGTGGTGAACTTTAGGAAGTCCAGACCTGCCTTGCGACCAGTTACTAGTGATGGGGCAGATGTGGGGGTGCTAAGGACTAAAAGTACAGGCATTCATCAAGTTTAGCCTCGTCTATTCACTTTTACGTTGTAAGGAGCATTCCAGCCTGGACTGTTATCTGAATTATGACCAATGTACGGTGGTCGAGAAGATCCACAAATGGCGATGCAATGTAAACAGAACCATGCAGAGCCGCGGTAGCGTCTAATGAGAAGTAAGTTTGGCTATGTTTGCTAACTATCCAGACTTACTTCTCATTAGATGCTAGTGATGGTCAGATCAGAGCCAAAGCTTTCCCTCCAGCTGGTTCAAAAACAAGGTTCATTATTCGTAGCTTCATGGGCACACGAACCCCCTGCTGACCAAGACTTTTATTGTTATTTCAAGTATTTGCGATGGCCAACGTTGTCAGCATGGGAACAAGTACATACATAAAACACCCTAATTTCATTTTCTGTGGTTAATTCATTTGTTCATCTAATCTGTGTTTGTCTGGGTAATAGAGGTCTGTTAATAAAAAAAATGCCAGTGTGATTTCAGTCAGTAAATAAATCCAGTAGGACCTGAGATATTGATGTTCAAAGTGTTGCAGTGGGTTTGTGGGGTGATGATGACTTTAATTTTTATTAAGAAAACAATAAATCATGCCAATACTCAAACCACGTTCTGAACCAGCGAGGCTTCAGACTTCATCAGTGATTTATCGACACAAGCTCCAAAGCATGGGTATCATTTACCCATCAATATTAAACGGTACTGTGGCTACGAGTGGTTCTATTTGCATATGTGCTCCCACGTCCTTTAAGTGTGCTCCGGAAACACTTATGTTATGGGCGGTTTTGCAGTGCGTTTGTGAAATGTAGTGTCCATGTTGGCGTTTGATGAAAGTGTTTTCTGTTTGCAGCGCGTTTGTGAATTTGCAGTGCGTTGAGTCTTCTCGGCCACGGTACCAATCAGATCATCTGAGTGGTGCGGAATGGGGGTGGAGCAATGTGATTTTACTCAAAGCGTCAGTGTTCAGAGTGTCAGTGTTCTCTCTCACTTCATCCTGCAGCCCAGACAGGCCTCTTTCTCCACCCTGACTACCTCTGGGTAACATGAGTGATTTAGCAGCAACTGCTACAGCTTCATACACAGCGGCAGCACTGTGGAGCTGTTCAGCAGACCCACCTACTGAAACGCCTTACTGATCACAGCAAACTGTCAAGGCATCTCACAGAGTCAGCCTCGTGTTGTCCTTAAAGCACACGAGTTTGTCCACCCTCTGTTGTTTTCTAGCTTGGGATTAGGCCATTACTTTAAGCCTGTACCTTCTTAATAAAGCCCACAAGGCACAAGATTTTTAACTAATTTCTTGTTTTATAATGCTCATAAATTATATAATTAATAAAATCGCCAATTTCCTTATAAGTAATTAAAGTGTGTGTCATGTTCTTACATTCAAGATAAATAGAAGAAATAATTATACGGAGCAGACAAGTTTCTCTGACGTGTGAACAAGAAGCAAAAAAAAAAGAAGACATGGAGAGGAGCTGCAGTGAAATGGAACAATTTGAGCAGGGAGCAGAAATATCTGGGAACCAATACAGGGCAGCCAATCAGAAAAGAGCTCAAAATGAATTACTGACATCATAGGTGGACTAAAATAAACATATTTAATAAGACATTGATTGTCAATTAAATGTTATAGAAAATAATGCAATTACAGCACATGACAGGATGTTTATGATGTGCAGGATGAAATGACAACCTTTCTTAGTTTAAATTAAATAAATACATTAAATAAACAAAAGTATTCAACGAAAAAGTATTAACAATAATTAGAAATAAATCAAATTACACAAATAACCTCCATTTTATCAGCTCCACTTACCATATAGGAGCTACACTCACAGACTGTAGTCCATCTGTCTCTCTCTATACTTTGTTACCCGGTTCTTCAATAGTCAGGGTCCCCACAGGACCACCACAGAGCAGGTATTATGTGGGTGGTGGATCATTCTCTGTCACACTGCTGTGACACTGACGTGGTGGTGGAGTGTTGGTGTGTGATTCACTGGTAGGGGTGGATCAGACACAGCAGGGCTGCTGGACCTATCAAATACTCTCTCTCACTGTCCTATCATTGGTGCTTTCCTGTCCCCTTCAGGACTCTTCAAGAATCAAAGAACGAGAAGGGAAAATCATCACAGGTTCCTCGCACCCTGGACACAGGCTTTTTCAACACTTCCCCTCAGGCAGGTTCTATAGAATCCTGAGACCACCAGACACAGGAGCAGTGGCTTTCCTCATGCTGAAAGGCTGTTCAGTAAGATCATCTGCTGGACCATGGCTACTCCTGTTTTATAGTATTTCACCCCTCTTTACTCATATACCATATTATCCACCACAGTGCATGTTTACCATACTGCTTCACAGCTTTTTGCACTACCACACACACACACACACACACACACACACACACACACACACACACACACACACACACACACACACACACACACTGATGTCTGTTGCTTATATAGTGTATATGGTGTATAAGTAATGTGTACACTGGCTGTATATTACTTGTCTGTATATTGTTTGTATACTCTGTACACTGTGTATTGTATATTGTCTGTGTATATGTACTGTGTATGTGTACTGTGTATATGTACTGTGTATGTGTACTGTGTATATGTACTGTGTATGTGTACTGTGGATGTTGTGGACAGTCAGTAAATTATGTGTACATTGTTTATATACTGGCTATAATACTAGAGATACAAACAGCCAAAATCAAAAAAGTTTCTTGGCCAGTAAATCTGATTAGACACTGCTACCTCATTGGTCCACCTTGTAGATGTAATCTTTTATCAGTGGCCATCAGATGCTCTTGGCTGGATATTTCTGGTTCATGGACTATTTTCAGTCCAGCAGTGACACTGAGGTGTTAAAAACTCCAGCAGCACTGCTGTGTCTAATCTGCTCACACCAGCACAACACATACTAACACATCATCACATGTCACTGCAGTGCTCTTCAGTTTTCGGTTCCATCAGGGAGGTCTATAAAGTCCTATATATTACATAGTCGCTTTAACCATGTGTATCTTATTTGATTAAAAAATTCTGAGACTATCTGATAGAAATGAGTCCACAAATAAATTGATGTGTTTAAATATTTAATTTAATATAATGTGGATGGAAGCCTAGCGTCAAGCCTGTGGTTCTATGCATTGGCACGGCCTCTGCAGTCCTGAATCTGTGAGCCCAGTCAGCTTCCCCTTCATCCCCCTCGCAGACCACGGGTCAACAGGAGGTAAGCTCCAAAGCTCCTTCTTGCACCTCCTCTGTCTGTGTTTCATCCATGCGGGATTGTGTGTATCTTTGCTGGACAGAGCCATTTCTTCTCTCTTCTTCTTTCCTACCAGTTTCTTGGTGCATTTCACCAAAACAGAAAGACTTCTCTGTGCTGTCTCGCCTCGTAACACGCCTTTGAACTCAAAATATGTCTTTTGGTTTTCTCCATTGTTTCTGTTTCGTGAGTTTAAATGGACATCACCATGGCGGCGTCCCACTTAGGATTTAAATTCAGGGTTGACCATCCGCCGTGTGCGGCAGCGAGGTATCAGCGGCCAGCAAGACAGGGAGAGCCAATAACCATGAAATAAGACACTCTGCAACCGTCTGACCCCAATTTCAGCAATAAAAAGACCAAATTACGGCAGTGGAGATTCAGGCCACTCTAACTGTTCTGTTATGAAAGCAGAGCAATAGTGGGAGATAATAAACAGAGCTGGCTGCACTTTTCCGTTCTTTTCTAAATGGAGACAAATGAGATATTGGCTTATTACTTAGTTAACTGGGAAGCTGTCAAAGCTAGAGTGCATGCATTCGATTATTATTGGCCAGATTATCTCTGACATATGTGGAGATTTGTAGCATATACGAAATTCATGGTTGAATGGATTAATATGCAACCAAGCATGTGTGCGCGGAAAAGAAAAGATAAGAAATGTTATGTTTATTGTATTTATCTGTAAAAATGTATTGATTTTGAGGTTGTCGGGCAGATGTTTTGTGATGGAGGCAAAAAACCTTTATTTACACAATTTCCACTCACTGCAGATGCAGCCAAGCATTCAAGACAAGCTTGGTGCCCAAACATTGCTTCATTAGTGTAAATCTGGAGCCTAATGTTTCTAACACACATGACAGCATTCAATAGTAACCCAAAGCCTCAAAGCTTCACCCAATCTATTCCAAGAATCACGAGCACAGTACTGATTTTGGCTCTTTTGTTCCCTGCATACAGAGATTTTTCCAGATTTTCCAAATGTTTATTGATATTATTTAGTATAGATGGTGAAATACTCAAGGTCTTTAGTGTTTTAAATTGGGAAACGTTAGTGGTGAACCCCTCCCCATCTTTACGATTGACATACTCTGCCCCTCTGGGATGTTCTTCTTTTACATAATCATGTTACTGACCATATTAACTCTGGCACATGTGGAGATTTGTAGCATATGAGATTTTCATGATTGAATGGATTAATATGCAACCAAGCATGTGTGCACAGAAAAGAAAAGATAAGAAATGTTTATTGTATTTATCTATAAAAATGTGTTGATTATAAGTTTGTGGGGCAGATGTTTCATAACACACACAACAGAAGTCAATAGTCACCCAAATCTTTTCTGTAAAAACAGCTTCAATGCTTTACCCAATCCACTCCAAGAATCACGACCACCTGGTACTTATTTTGGTTCTTTTGATGCTTGCGTACAAAGATTTTTCCAGATTTATTCAAGTATTTTATATTGAGTAACATTAGTGGTGAACCCCTCCCCATCTTTAGGTCTGCAAGACTTTCTGGAATGCTTTTGTTATACCTAATCATGTTACTGACATGCTACCAATTACCCTAATTAGTTGTGAGATGTTCCACTAGGTGTTCTATTAGAATTAGGACTTTACTAGTCTTTTGTCGCTTCTGTCCCAACTTCTTTGAAACATGTTGTTGGCGTCAAACTTATATTTTGAATTTCTCAGTTTTAATATTTGATATGTTGCCTTTGCACTAAATATAGGGTTCAAGTGATTTTGCACAGCATCCCAACTTCTACGAAAACCTGTTTGCCAATTAGATATTGTGCAGAATCACTGCTTTAACAAGCAAAATGGTTCTTATCTCTGGAAATATAACACTAGGTTATGATTTGTAACCATATCATGACTTACTGCACATCTCAGAATAACTAGACTGTCTAAGATGTTAAAGTAGTCCAGCTAAAGTCTTAGTCAATTCAAGCTTGTGTCGTGGTCATGAAGGGGGCTGTCATTGAGGTATAGTGAGACCAGGCAGCCATGAATGTAATGACAGCAATAAATGGACGAAACTTTTATACAGCTCTTTTAAAAGTCTTCATTCTGTCCAGACTAAGAGCTTATTCAGGCTATTGTGTGTGCATGTAAATGCAGTAATAGAATAACTCTTTCGATTCCCTTTAAAAAAAGTTTTTTTTATAAATGAAAACCCTTTGAATGTTATACATAATGCTTTCCAAAATCAGTTTGAGCGAATGGCTATTCAGACTGACCACAGAATCAGTGACCCAACACCATACACACAAACCTAGAGTTGAAACCAAGACTCTGCATGTCCATGGATCTCCACAGACCTCGACAAGCATCTTCAGCCTGCCTCTAGCCTTGAAAATCCCCCCAGGTGACCCTCACACACGCCTGCCTGTTTGGTCCCAGGGTAGCGGAGGCATGCGCTTCTAAATGAGCTGTCCAAGCAGGTTTACAGTGACTGCAAATGCCACTGCAAAATGGAAAAGACAGAGTCTGCGTCCTGCTTCGGGGCTTAAGCTGTGGCTTACAAATGAGAGCGACTGTTTGCTGATTCATGGACGTGCACTATTTTCTTTAGATCCAGCCAAGAAACCATGATGCATTGCCTGTTTCTTTTCTGGAAAGCAGGGGCTTCATTTCGCATTCTGTGGTGAAACCCCATTTTCCTGAAAGAGAGAGTTATCGTCTTCGGGGAACATTCATTCCTCGGCATGAACGACGCGTTATATATCTAGTGACCTTTGTTTCCTCGCCCTGCTGTTGTTTCCTTGGATGAAAACATCAAACTTATAAAAAGTGATGGACAACTGTTTGCAGAGCAGTACAGTTGTTTTCCTTCACATTGTTCTGAGGTCTCACTGTATCGCTCTACTAAGATTAGAACCTTCCTTAAAGTCAGTAACTGAAGTAATATGCACTTTCCAAGACTTGTCTGTTGTCTGTTGGTGTTTGGAATAGCTTCATAGCTACACTATATTGCCAAAAGTATTCTCTCATCTGCCTTCACATGCATATGAACTTGAGAGACATCCCATTCTTAATCCATAGGGTTTAATATGATGCCAGCCCACCCGTTGCAGCTATAACAGCTTCAACTGTTCTGGAAAGGCTTTCCACACAGTTTAGGAGTGTGTTTATGGGAATTCTTGACTGTTCATCCAGGTGTTCTATCGCGTTGAAGTTAAGACACGGGTTAAGGTGCAGGCCAGTCCAGTTCTTCCACATCAAACTCGCTCATCCATGTCTTTATGAAGCTACTTTGTGCACTGGTGTGAAGTTATGTTGGAACAGGAAATTGGCTGTCCCCAAACTGTTCCCACGAAGTTAGGAGCATGAAATTGTCCAAAATCTCTTGGTCTGCTGAAGCATTAAGAGTTCCTTTCACTCGAACTAAGGGGCCGAGCCCAATTCCTGAAAAACAACCCCATACCATAATCCCCCCTCCACCAAACTTTTCACTTGGCACATGAAACAATGTTTAAACAAACCCAGACCAGCCCAGTCCATCGGATTGCCAGACAGAGAAGCGTGATTGGGCACTCCAGGGAACACATCTCCACTGCCAGTGCCAGTGGCGAGGTGCTTTGGTGATGCACTTGGTGATGTAAGGCTTGAAAACAGCTCAGCTATGAAAACCCATTCCATGAAGCTCTCTAGGCACTGAGCTAATCTGAAGGCCACATGAAGGCTGGAGGTCTGTATTGATTGACTGACCACGCTCTGTCATTTTACATGGCTACTAGTTCTTTGCTGTCGTTCCCAATCACCTCCACTTTGTTATAATACCACTGACAGTCGACTGTGGAATATTTAGTAAACTTCACGACTGGACTTGTTCCACAGGTGGCATCCTATCACAGTACCATGCGAGAGTTCACTGAGCTCCTTATAGCGACCCATTCTTTCACTAATGTGTGTAGAAGCAGTCTGCATGCCTAGGTGTTTGGTTTTATACATAGCTCATGACCTTAATCAACGCAATAGAACCTGTTTAAATTAACTGCGGGGTTTCATTTCTCCAGTATGCTTCACTGCAGTGGCAAAATATACCAGTCCAGTTTAATCTGTCCACCCAACATGGTCCAGACTTATTCAATGTGTGAAACCGACACCCCAAAGCATATACTAGGTCTCTGTTAATAAGTTAGATGAATATCCTCATAACACTAAAAGCCTAATAAAGGACTTTTGTAAAAGATCCTGTTTCGTTGTTCTGCACTAGTACCTCCTCAAGTGTCCAAAAGTGCTGTTGCACAAATTAGCAGAGATGGTCTATTTAGTGGGGTGAGTTCAGTCAGTGAGTTAATGGGCCTGCTTGTAATATCATACATAACATCCGTCCTGGCTTTTAACTGGAAGTGACCAGTCACAAAGGCTGTCTGCTAAAAATTAGCCTTACGCCTTCTTGTAGAGAGTTGGCAAGTAAATGCACGGCTGCAGTGGGTTAGATCAAGATACTGTGATTCTCTGCAACTAAATAGTAACCTAACACAGTAGGTTTCCTGTATTGGGTATTACTAATCTGTAAAACATACTGGGTAGTTTCCATAATACAGATAACTGTATATCAAATAAAAGGCTTGGTTAATAGATTTCCAATTGTGGTCTCAGTTCTTACGTTTCAGTTAATTGACATTAGGAAAAATATGGTTATAGTTAACTATATATTTCCTTGACCCATATTCATTTCCTATGTTATAGTATGTATTGCACATAAGGGTTATTAAAAAAAGTTTTTATTACAATACATAATAAAATAAAACTGAAATCAGGATTTGTGATGATTAAAAACAAATACACTGAAACTAGAATATATGCACATTAACTATATGTATACAGGGGTTGGACAATGAAACTGAAACACCTGTCATTTTAGTGTGGGAGGTTTCATAGCTAAATTGGACCAGTCTGGTGGCCAATTTTCATTAATTGCACACTGCACCAGTAAGAGCAGAGTGTGACGGTTCAGTTAGCAGGTAAGAGCACAGTTTTGCTCAAAATATTGTAATGCATACAACGTTATGGGTGACATACCAGAGGACAAATTGTTGGTGCACGTCTTGCTGGCATATCTGTGACCAAGACAGCAAGTCTTTGTGATGTATCAAGAGCCACGGTATCCAGGGTAATGTCAGCATACCACCAAGAAGGACGAACCACATCCAACAGGATTAACTGTGGACGCAAGAGGAAACTGTCTGAAAGGGATGTTGGGGTGCTAACCCGGATTGTATCCAAAAAACATAAAACCACGGCTGCCCAAATCACGGCAGAATTAAATGTGCACCTCAGCTCTCCTGTTTCCACCAGAACTGTCCGTCAGGAGCTCCACAGGGTCAATATACACGGCCAGGCTGCTATAGCCAAACCTTTGGTCACTCGTGCCAATGCCAAATGTCGGTTTCAATGGTGCCATATCATGGCATTCCCTTGGCCCAATACTTGGGCTAGATGGGCACATCACTGCTAAGGACTACCGAACCATTCTGGAGGAGCATGTGCATCCAATGGTTCAAACATTGAAACATCCTGAAGGTGGTGCCATGAATTAGGATGACAATGTACCAATACACACAGCAAGACTGGTGAAAGATTGGTTTGATGAACATGAAAGTGAAGTTGAACATCTCCCATGGCCTGCAAAGTCACCAGATCTAAATATTATTGAGCCACTTTGGGGTGTTTTGGAGGAGCGAGTCAGGAAACGTTTTCCTCCACCAGCATCATGTAGTGACCTGGCCACTATCCTGCTAGAAGAATGGCTTAAAATCCCTCTGACCACTGTGCAGGACTTGTATATGTTATTCCCAAGACCAACTGACGCTGTATTGGCTGCAAAAGAAGGCCCTACACCATACTAATAAATGTGGTCTAAAACCAGGTGTTTCAGTTTCATTGTCCAACCCCTGTATGTATATATATATATATATATATATATATATATATATATATATATATATATATATATATATATATATATATATATATATATATATATATATATATATATATGCTCAGAAACAAACAGCTCTGACCAGAAACCAGCTTGTGACTAGCAGAAGCAGCATTCTGTTTTGGATGCTGGCATACCAATCAGCAACCAAATCCCCAGTTCAATGATGCAATTCACAATTCACTTGATATTGAGGTGTGTCTAAGCCTGGTTTCCTGAAACTTGTGCACTAATATAAAAGGTATTTGCTTTTTTATTCAGCATGAAATGCATAGAAATAAGAATGATCTGGTTATTGAAGGCTGCATGTTCTCTACTATGGGAAGCTATTGTGAGGGAAGAAAATAAATGGGAATAGCTCGATAGGAAATTCACTCCAATTCATTACATAAAGAAGCTCTCTACAAGCAATGCGTGATCATTTTGAATGTCGTGAGCAAGAGGTTAGCGGTTAACTCTTGGAGCCAGGGCAGGAAGCTGTATTGAAGTGTTTGATGTTAACTTCCCGTGGAAAGAGAGAACGAGAGAGCTGTAGAAGAAGAAAAAAAACCCACAAGTGCTCAGAGTAAAAGAGCACAAGCTCATCAAAGTGTGGCCCCAATCCTTAACGACATCAATGGAGCACAAAAGTCCAAACAGCAAGTGCCTCCGCCGTCCACGGGCCCACAGTTACAGCAGAAGAAGCCTTTCATTCCGATTGATTTCCCCTTTTCTTCACGTTTAATGAAATCAGATGCGAGTCTTGGAGCTTCCCCGTCTCTGACTCTTGCTCTCCGCGGCTTTGAAGTGTAAATCAGATCTCAGTGATGTATGAAAAGAGAATTTCTCTCAGATCATGCACCGGAGACCTTTGAAAGCACAAAGGCCACTCACGAGGTTGGAGACGTCAAGTCATGCTGCATATTTAACCACGTACGTTGGACAGAGGCCATGGCGACTAATCAGAAAGTGAGAGTAATGCATTCCTCATTCTGCATGATAAACACGTGAGCCTCATATCTGGAATTTGATTATCTTTGATATGTCTGCCCAAATCAGGAAGAAACTTTCTTGTAGTTTAAAATATGGATTGGCTGATTTTTTGATAAAAGAAAGAGATTTTTCTGCTCAATTCAATTCAATTCAATTCAATTCAATTCAATTCAATTCAATTCAAGTTTATTTGTATAGGACTTTTTACAACAATGCTGTCACAAAGCAGCTTTACAGAGGTTTAAAAACATACAGTTACAACATGTACCTCCCAGTGAATAAACCAGAGGCAATGGTGGCAGGAAAAACTCTCTTAAGACTGAAGGAAGGAACGTTGAGAGGAACAAAGACTCACAAGGGGAGAGCCGTCCTCCTCTGGTCTAACAGTATTTACAGCTTATTAAGCCAAATTCAGAATAAAAGCTAAGAGAATCTCTGTTTGAAGTCTGGATGGCGAAAGCTTTAGAAACTGCACAGGTAGAGGCAGTCTCTGAGTGAGGCAGTCTGACTGAATTGTTTTGAAATGTGGGAGTGAACTGAAACAGCCCCATCACATCTCAGTGCTGGTACATCTGGACGGCACAGTAATGACGTAATAACCGGGCCCCAGCACGGAACGAGCAAACCAGCCTAGTGTGAGTCACTCTTCATGGTCACAAGATCCAACAGCTAGATGCTATAATATAAGCTACTGGAAATTAACTTCATCAATAATGCAAAGTATGCAGCAGATTCACTGTGGTCACCAACCTTCATGCTGGAAATCTACTGTCCTATAACTTCCTGCAAACTGTGCACCTGCACAGTCTTCCCATTATCCACCACAGGTGTCAGGAAGTGTTATGACTGGCCAGTTTATATACTGCCGACACATGACCACCATTGAACAAAACAGGTAACCAGAATCACTGTGAACCTCACACAAAACCAAACTTAAAGATCATCCTTTGTTATTGCTTTTTTATTGTTTAGTTGAAAAGACAACTCCACATACTCTGCCATCACAAGCTTCAGGGTGATCATGGCCCTGCAAGACCCCTGGGCAAAAGTATTTTGCTCTATGAGCTCTGACCATTGCAATAAATACATTAATATCCTGAAAGTGCAAACAAACAACAGTTTAGCAGTGCCAATGTTTTAAGCACAAACAAAATTAGCCTCATTAATATTAAATATTCTGTCCACATTGTAACAGTTTATGCAGCAACCAAACCAAACTAAAGTAATTCTGCTCAGGAGTATGACTGTAGAAACTATGAAAAGTTTCAGAGTATGGCTGGTGACTCGAGCAGATCTAACTATAACAGCATAAACTAAAAAGAGAGAACCAGAAGTTAACATAGATATACACTGAAACACTGGCATCCCCCCACACCATCAACAAACCTGTGTGATCGTGTGAAGTGATGGGTCAATAGCACCAACATCTCGTTTTACCATAAACCTCTATGTCCATAAATCCCTTTATCTTAATTTATCTAAAGGGCAAGGTTCATTACCAAAAGATAAACTAAACAGGTATGTTTTCAGTCTAGACTGAAAGATTGAGACTATACAGAGATGTTTATTCAGAGTGCAGTACTACAATAAGCCAGTAAAAGTCTGATTGTAATGATTAGGAATAGAGGAGGGAATTAATTCTGGAGGAGGACTATAATAAGCGAATCAGTCATCTTGTCTGTCTCTTGTTCAGAGGAGGATGCTGTGAGAACACGGTGGTATTTGTATTATCTAATGAGCTGTGACTTCAGCTCAGATGGTACATGGAGACGGTCTTCACCACACAGTGAAGGCTTCACTAGAACGCGCTGATTATTCAGTGATGCTTTATGTGCTGCTTTATTTGTTAGCGATGAGGTTCCGGAACACTGAGTAGTGGTGAATCTGACAGATGAGGAGGTCAAGGTGCTCAAAAAGTGGATAGCTGTGCCTCTGAAATCAAATGTGGCCACTTTCAATGTCGTTGTACAATATCCGCACATCCATCTTGTCTAAATGACATGGACTTAGCTATTGACAATGCAAACAGTGCAGGTGGCTTATCCTGTCTATGTGTGAGAGATATATTCTTCTATGCCACAATGATGTGGCATTAGTAAAGATTACATTATCAGTCAACACTTCTAACATAAGAGATTATATATATCAAGATAATGGATAACAGGCTTACCTGGAAGATATCCAACTCACAGCCGCACCTGGCCTATAATTCAGGCTGTGTATTAGCCTATGCGTATTGGTTATGGTGAGGTTTGCACCAGAATCTTCTCTGCAGTTCAAACCAAGATACCAAAATAAAGGATGGAAGAATTGGCAGTGGTGAGGAGTACAAGGATAACTGTGTCTTGCCTACAGTGGTGGTAACATCATGGTCTGGGGCTGCAAGAGTGCTGTCGGCACTGGGGAGCTGCGGTTCATTGAGGGAAACATGAATTCCAACATGTACTGTGACATTCTGAAGCAGAGTATGATCCCCTCCCTTCAGAAACTGGGCTGCATGGCAGTTTTCCAACATGATAATGACCCCAAACACACCTCCAAGATGACAACTGCCTTGCTGAGGAAGCTGATGGACTGGACAAGTATATCTCCAGACCAAAACCCAATTTAGCACCTGTGAGGTTGCACAAGTAGAAGAGTGTGGGTCACTGTGTTTGGGGACCTGCCCTGAGTGAGTACATGCAGTTTGGTGGCAGTAGGTTTAACGAAGCCATAATGTTTGGGTGTCAACACTGAAGTTGTGGTCTGGCCTGAGTCAGTGTATGTGAAAAGGTGTTTATCAGCCGAGCAGAAGTTCAGTAGATTGGCGTGCACTATTCTATATTATTCATTTTCTATGGGGAAAAAAATCTGGAAATATCTGTTGTTTTCAGGAATCCATGCAGCCGATCAAAAAGCTGTATATAAGCCCCAATCACACAATCAAAGTAGGTAATCTGGAGTTAGAATTGAGTTGATACTTTGAAAAGAAGATCTGACAGAAAGCAAAAACGAATATAGTTGTGCATTACTTTGCAATAATTAACCTACAAGTGACTCTAGTAGAGCCCTGTTGAAAAACTCTACAAACACCTCAGATGATATCTTTTTATTATAAACTACTTTTGCAGGTGAATCAAAAGAACAGTTTTCATGTATTCATGGTCACAAGATCCAACAGCTAGATGCTATAATATAAACTACTGGAAATTAACTTCATCAATAATGCAAAGTATGCAGCAGGTTCACCTACCTTCATTCTGCAAATCTACTGTCCTGTAACTTCCTGCAAACTGTGCACCTGCACAGTCTTCCCACTATCCACCACAGGTGTCAGAAAGTATTATGACTGGCCAGTTTATGTACAGCCAAACTTAAAGATCATCCTTGTTATTGCTCAAAAGACAACTCCACATACTCCGCCATTACAAGCTTCAGGGTGATCATGGCCCTGCAAGACCCCTGGGCAAAAGTATCTTTGGAGGCCCACGAGCTCTGACCATTACAATAAATAAATAAATAAATAAATATCCTAAATATCTTAAATAAGTGCAAACAACAACAGTTCAGCAATGCCAATGTGTTAAAACACAAACAAAATTAATATTTAATATTCTGTCTACATTGTAACAAAAAACTCCCTCTCATATTTGACTAACAGCAACAAAATCAATGATCATATAAATGTCTGAACACTGATCACATTTCTTGTTTCTGAACATATTTAATACATTATCAGCTCTGAAGTGCCCCAAGTATTTAAGCCCCCTCTGGCCATGTGGTCTGAGGTTACCCAAGGCCCCTGGTAGTCAGAGACCCCTGAGGACTGGCCCAAGTGACCTGGTCACTAAGCTATTTCTAGGTTCTGATAGTTCTGGTTTGTAAGCTGAGTGGAAAAATGCCTAAAGTACATTTAAAGTGGGCGACAGGTCTCACTGATTGACTGACAGCGAAAGGCAAAAGGTTGTCTGTGCACTAGACCGAACCTCTCCAACATCGAGCAGCAGTTCTACTGTTACAGCTGCTTTTACAAGCCGGGCAACTTGACGCCACCTTTAACTGACTGCTTCATTCAGTAGTGCCTTCCTGTAAGCGGAGGTGGACGCCTGTTCGCCAGCGTTTGACACCACGTGCTTTATTGGACGGGGCGGCAGAGTCTCGAATATTGAAATAATACCTGGCAGGGGCTGGCTGTGTTGGGCCTCTGTCCACTCTGTGCTTTTTTTTGATACGTGACCCCATCCTTGCCACGCGATGTCTTCATTAGAGCCCCGCTCCCTCTCTCCCAGAAGGGCAGTGACTTTTACTTTGTGCTGAGCTGTATTGTTTGGTGACCTCAATTTGCACAGCTACTGCAAGAGCCCCCCCATCTTTCTCTCTGCACCTGAGGGACTTTGAACCTGCACGTCTAAATAGGTTTGACATTTGGAGGAAATGTTGTGTTCGCCTGCGCAAATTGGTGGTGGTGGTGGGGGGGGGGGGGTCTTTCTTTAACAGGACATGCAGATAAAGCTCCAGTGATTAAGATGTAATACGAAGAATGTTAACTTATTAAAATAGAGGCTCATCATTTAGGCATGAATCTTAACGGAGCTGTTAGATGGAAAAACCTGAATTTCTTTGTTTTATACTAAATAAAATATGGTGTACAATGCAATGACACTCACTCCACGGTCCATATACATGGGTCCATAAATATTTGGACAAGTATCATTATTTTTTTAGTTGTCCAGCACGGTATATTGGAGTTGAAATTAAATAAAGTGCAAATGTTCAGCTTTAATTTGGGGGTATTAACATTGAAATTGGTTCCATGGTGTAGAATTAATACTACTTTTGCCTCCTCAGTTTTATTCATACATAAGTAAACTAACATAGCCACCAATTAAAAAGTATTATTTCATTCTCTTGCCCATCTTTTGCAGTTAATGATTGCCTGAGGTTTGAAACCCATAGATGTAACAAGACACAACTTTTCATCCCTGGTGATGTTCTGTCAGACCTTTACTGTCTTCAGTTCCTGCTTGTTCTTGGACCTATTTTTCATTTAGTTGTGCCTCCAGTAAGTCAAATGCACGGCCCTCGAAAATCTCCCCAGCCAGCAGCGTCCTGTGGGCAGTATCCGGTCACCACGAATGAAGAACTAGATGATGACCAACACAAACTATGCAGCAACAGTTGAGCTATTGTCTCTGATATCTACAAGGTGAGCCATCTAGGTAGAAGTGGACATTGTCAGTGTTACTACCACCATGTCAGTGAAACTGCTGCCATCAGATGCCGTCTTTTTCAAGAAAGATCTTGCTTTTTTCAGCGAAACCACATTCTGGACATATTACAACAGCATGACTCTCCCTGCCGCTCAGACTGGTGACCTACTCAAAACATTTAATACAGTATAATATGAAAAGTAAAGAATCTGAAATCCTACAACCCTAATGAATACAGTGGTAAACATGAACCTGTCCCAGCTTTTTTGAATGTATTGCTGTCCTCAAATTCAAAATGGGCATATATATATTTTTTAAAAATTTTACAATTTCTGAGGTTGATATAATGTCTTTATAGCATTTTAATTTAATGCAGAGTTTCTGTTCTTATTTACATTTTGCACAACATCCCAGCTTTGGAAACAGAGTCAAACAGTTCTGAATGATTTGCATTAATTACCGCAGTTTATAAATGATAGTTTTGCAAACTTTATTTCAAACAATAACTCCACTACATGGAACATACTGTGACTTCTGGCAGACTGATACACTAATTAAGTAGGAAAAGTAATTAAACAGTGTGATGACATAAATTTTCTCCCATATAAGGCTGTAAACTGAGTAAGTCAGGATGGACAGGCACTTATGGTTAATCATTCAGAGTCTCCAACTGCACTGAATGGCAGGCCTGAATTATTAAACCAATGAGAGTCAGGAGGCTGGAGCCTGCCTGGCATCGATTTTGTTCTCTTTTACACTAAAGCTATTCTAAGGATGGTGTTACAGCCTAGACTTGATTGGGTTATCTGAGACCATCATCGTCTTGTGTTTCACTCAGTGAATTAAGCTATGAAAAGGCAATTATGTCACGATTCGATAGCCTTTACGCTTTATTTGATCTTCTTTCAGCCTACTAAGGGAGGGATCCGTCTTAATTCTTTTGTTTTGTTTTGTTTTTAAAGGAGGGATTCGCAATACATGCAAAGTGGTTGGCCTGCAAGGTGAGGCAGATCAGTTATAGCTTCAGCTTTACTCAGAAATGTAGGCTCAAGTTCAGAGTCCTTAGCAAGTCAAGGCCAATGAGGTACCCTTATTGACACGTGCTCCCTTGATGAATGGCTCGGATGCCACTGCAATGAGTGTCAGCGGTGTAACCAAGTTCCAGAGGTCACCGGTGCTGGGCATAAGCTTCGGACGACAGACAGAGGGATCATGACCCCCATCTTCAATATCCACTCTGGGCTGTTTACGGCCGGCTCTTCGACTGTCACAGCAAATCCATGATTCACTGCGTACCAGCCCGCATGGAGGCCATTCGTTCAAAGTGAATTATCTGGAATGTGCAGCACATTAATGCCATCCTCTGTAGCACTTGTGCTGAAGAGAAGTTACCTTAGTCGAAGAGGAACAGCGCGTGCCCGTGAGCCAAGTAGAATCTGCTGAACTGTAACTTATTTCCATCTATTCGTATCACAATCAAAAGAAACGGGAATATCCCTGAGACATGCAAAACAGTGTTTCACAAAAGACGAAGTGCGGGTTTTAATGTCATCGCCATAGAAGTTGGGAACAGAGTTGTGAACAAAGCTGGCTGAGAAAAACAAACACTTTTAAAAATATTTGTAAAGAACATTCAAAAGCTACTTCATGTTTCGCCTTAAACAGCCTTACATCTTATATGACATTACTTGGATTACATCACTAATGAGCCTCATCAAAACAAAACAGAATAGCTTTGGACAACATAAGCCCCCTACACTGAATGGCAGCTATTATACTGTTATTATATTTTATTATGTGTGTCTGCTGGACGGAGCGGAGAGGAAATTATTCAGTCCACGCGTGCATTATAATATGAAGTGCATCATTAAAAATGTACGAAAGCATTGTTGGAAAAAGTCCAAGGATGGATGGTAGACTGCTCAGGATACAGAGTCTGGTACTTGAAAGGCTGACTGAATACTGTGCATCAGTGAGAGGGGGCAGATGGGTCAAGTTATATTATATTAAAGTTATTAAAGTAATTGGTTTGGAGAAGATAGATGAGGTTGGATAAACTAGCAAAACTTGTTTAGCTTGTGAGGTATGAACTGGTTAGAACCCAGAACCAAACCGTTTTGCTCTGATTTGATTAAACTGCACTCCTAAAAAGGTTCCTATGTGGTTCTTGACTTGGACTACAAAAAAGCTGAAATATGTTCACAGATTTTTTTTTAGATATGTAAACAAAGTCATTCATAGCAGTCAGTTCAAATATAAGATGTCATAGAAAATAGCTTTCTCTAGAATGGTGGTGATAGGAACCAATTAGAATTCTAATTCTAATTCTAATTCTAATTCAATGGTCACTATACTCGCTATAATATAATTCATGAAATATAATACATGTTCAAAAAGTGCTATTTTTTAATGTTTGTTTAATATGTTGGTTTGTTTGTGCCCCCCTCAATTATTTTTGCACCAGCCGCCACTGATATCATTTGAATGCAGCAGTTGTTGTTTACATTGTCTAAGAATTTCATTATGAATGGACCAATAGAAATATAACCAAAATAACTTTTAAATATTTCTGGCTCCAAAGACTTACACAAAAGGTAAAGACAGTTTTTGGCCCCTCCTGTAAAGTTGCCATTTTGAATATGCTTGTTTTCATTGGACAGCGACAATATATATATATATATATATATTATAAATGTCTCAGGCATCAGGAATTTTTTTTGTGATATAGCTTTTAGAGGCATTCAAAACTTAACACCTACGCCACTGAAAACAGCTAAATAAATGATAAATTTCTCTAGAATTAAATATTTCACATCTCCAAATGTGGTAGTTTCACCACTCCAAATGACTTAGTTTACATCTCACTGACTATGGCATGTACTGAAGTGTTAGAATTGATCTGATTTAACTAATTTGCAAATCTCAATTTCAAAACAACTGGGATAGTATGTTAATGCTAATATAAACAGAAAGCAGCAATCAGTAAATTGGTAAATTAAATTGAAAACAGTACAAAAGCAGAATTTGTATAATTATATTTTTCCTTATGCACCTTATTAATTATTGTAAATACACACTAATTCCTCCTCAATTTAATATTTTATCACAAGCATTTAATAATCATCTGAGAACTAAAGACTCAAACTAATCCAGTTTTTTGTTGTTGTTAAATGAGACTCTGAGCTGCACAATTGTATTCCAATGTCTATATACATTTTATCATTAATAATGTCCTTAACAGATGTGCAAGTTATCCATGCCATGTGCACTAAAACAGCCTCATATGACTCATATGGCATTTGAACTTTATACTGGTAGCAATCTGCATAGGTTGACTTGTCATACCAGATTATATGTTTCCACAGTGCTTCAGTTCATTTCAGATAAATCCAAGTTTCTGAATGTTGTTGACACATGACTTCCACTCCATTGTGCACAGTACAGTCTTTATAGATGCAGCAATGCCAACTGACAATGGTTTGTCAAAACCCATGTGGTGTAATCCATCATAGAAGCATGTGCAGTGTCTCCTGACAGATCAAAGGTAATGGACCATTAGTGATGTTTAGTAAAGTACCTCAAATTCTTGGAATTTTTGTTGAAGAATATTGTACTGTTGCATTATTTGCTGAAGTATTCTTTGGCGAGCCTCAGACCATCCAGGATGAGACAAGACATTAAATACCCAGCCTTTAAGTTAAAGTACATTCGATTTCGCATACTGTCCCAAAGTAAGTAGAAGTCTTATCATCTATCTTTGCTGTCCAAAGATAAACATGTATCTACATTTTTGCCAAATTTGGAGATTATTATTTTCTAAAAATGTCTTGATAAATTTATGTAAGTTTATGAAAATGTCTTGATAAACTGACCAATGAAAATACTCCAAAACAGCTTGGATGAAATTCTGGTTGTTTCTCTCTGATGTAAATTTGCCATTTTGGAGATACTTGTTTTCCTTTGGACAATGACATTATTGATATTCTTTAACATTTATAAAGATTCTTGTCATTTATACATCTAATTAATAAAAATGGTCTTTCAAGCACCATCCAATGAAATGTTTTTTGAGAACTAAAGATGTGTCCTTTATGGCATCACTCCAACAAGCTCATTTTGCACTAAAACACTGTCTCGATTCTACACCATGCATGCTCAAACATGTTTTCCTGTTGACAGCACCAGCTGTACTTCTTGCACTAGTGAATGCTTCTAGTCGGGCGCGTGTACAGTCTTGCACCAAAAATGAGGAAGAACCGAGCAGCAACCATAGCTTTCCTGACACTCACTGTGGAAGCATATGTTGGATAGGAATTCCAAAAGCAACAACAGCAATCAGACCAGGTTCTTCTCACAGTCAGTTCTCTTCCATCACTTCAACAGCCCCCTATAGGAGGCACGTATTTGGCTTCCAGCTCAGTCTGTGGCAGAATAAACAAATTATCTCAAACGGTTCCTCTCGTCGGTGTTATCCTTATTTGACTTTGGAGTTTACTAAGAGCCCAAATCCCGCGCTAGACAAGCACACCGCATCTGGTTAATCTGATTTCTCCAATCCCCTGTGACATCACAAATAATTTGCCTCGAATACTCATCTCAATAAATGAAAACCTAGAAATCGTATTATCTCCATCGTAATTCGGTTTAAAGATTTGAGATTACCTTTTTTTCTGCATGATGGCTCATGGGAAGATTAAAGTAGAGCTCGTAGCTCAATGTCTTCGAACTGATCAACAGTACCAGACTCTCTCCAGCAGCAGGGGACCTGCCGAGTGTCTAAACCGTGACGACTAGTTTGTGCTCCATGACAATCTTCATGAAACATGGTCTTTCCCCCGTTTTGATTCCCCACAGTGCTCTGGGTGCAGTATTCATTAGTTATTAACCTGAAGCTACATGATGTTCATCATTTACAGTGGTTGCTTCTGAATGATAGCGTTTGACAAATATATTATTTTTGCATTGCCAATAATAAAATGTCCTAAAACATGTCTATATGGTATTAGAGAGAAAATTAGTGATTATGTATGAGGCTTTTTTTTCTGAACACCCTTGGTCCCGACAATATCCAAGCACTAAATGCTGGATTTGCAGGTCTGGCATGAGGGGAGGACAAAGGCTGAAGACACTATAGCAAAATTAAGCTAAATCAAGATTGCTGCTGAAGGAACTGAATACATTCATACAACGTCTGGGGCGTCCAGGAGAAATCTGGAACTACACTTTGTTCTTCAAACTGGAGCTCAAGATACTATCTACTTCTTTCACAATAGACTTTTGCACTATATATATAGCATATTTCCAAAAGTATTCACTCAGCCATCCAATAGATGAGTCTGGGTTGGGCGGTTGCCAAGAGAATGGTATTTGTCTCACTGTGTTTGGTGGAGGGGGGATTATGGTGTGGGGTTGTTTTTCAGGAGTTGGGCTCAGCCCCTTAGTTCCAGTGAAAGGAACTCTTAATTTTAGACAATTTTAGAAGATTTTAGACAATTTCATGCTCCCAACTTTGGGGGAACAGTATGAAACCCTATGGAAAAATGGGATGTCACTCAAGTTCATATACGTGTTTACATGATCTCAAAAAGGGGCTAAACTCACACCGTGTATTCCTGGCAGGAGTTTAAAGTGATTGTTGCATGCAAATTAAATTAAACAATATATATACTACATTCAGATACAACGACTTGATTTACTCATCAGAAGTTTTTCCTTTGTTATGAATCATTTTGTATATTTTTTCATTCTAAAAGCCTGGCCCAAACTTTTGGACCACACCGTATGCATTACGATGGCATGAGGCAATATTCTCTCCACTGATTGACGTAATGTCCATGGATCATTTCAAAGTCAAAGTGGCTTGGGGGTCACATGATGATTCATCAGTTTCTATCTTTGCGTCCCCCACATTCCCATCACGAAGGTCTATAAAGCAGCTAAGCTATTAGATCTCCTCCCCCTTTCCCCCAGTGGATCTCTTTAAAGGTGTTAAGAAGGATATTAAATAAATAACTAATGTCTGCCTAATGCTCGCGCTGTAATCCCACATCACACAGAGAGACAGCAGCCACAGCATCTGCCTCATCCTGTTCAGCGTCTCCAGACAGTCATCAGCCATGCAGTCATTAAGATGAAGCGTTTGCCATGAGGGTGCCTGAAAGAGATCTTTTTGTCTGATCCAAATGACCGCCCATGACCCACACGGACAGACGCCCTCGCAGTGCAAGATGCTGCAGCGTAGAATGTTCACTGCCTGTCCCCAAGAAGTCACTGTTTGGGATTAAATAAGCTAATACTTATAATTACAGCAGTGATTTATATGTTTCTGCTGGCTATAATTCTTTTAACTCTTCATTTCTTTTAGCTTCCCATTTCTTTAACAACCGCGTGGGAAGATGTGTCCCGTGGTCATAAAAAAGATGTTATTGGGTGATTCTTCAATTGAAGGCTCTTTTGCCATCTTAACGTTTATAATTTTTAGTTTTATAAACGAATGCATTTCACTTGAATTTCATTATAAAATCACACTGTTAGGCTTAATTATATTGAATTTCGGCATAATTTAAAGAATACTGATGGTGAAATTGAAAATCTTTCATTACCCTCAACAAATGTCATTACCATCTCAACAGGTTATGTATTGGTAATGACTTGTTGCGGTGATGACCATTTTACTTTTTCAAGAAAAAAGCCAGCTAGGCCTAGGCCATGGATTTGTTAAACTAGTTAAAAGCTAGTACAAGATGCTCTTTAAATACACATAAATAAATAAATAATGTGTAAATGTAATGTTTTGTTGTAAAGTACTGCCGTACTGATGTAAACGGTATGTAAACGGTGACTCCGAATAAATGTACTCTATGTTCAGGAAGAGTACACAATTACTCCCATTTTCAGACATTAACATGTCACTCCTCACTTATGGCTGACATGTGCTCCTTTGTGAGTCTTTGTTTCCATGGTTACAACATAAACAAGTGCTACCTCCAAATAGTTCCCTGCAGAAGTCATACACTGTTGCGGTAATGACGATAATGTTGGGGACGATAATATATTGCTCAAAATATGCATAGGTTGTACAAATATGAAACTAAACAGTGCATTTTGTTACTTTTTAAGTTTTTATGAAACTCATATTTTGATCTTTTTCATAAATGTATCACATTTTAACATTTTATTGGGGCACAGAAGTTTTAAAGTCTGGGTTTGGGACAAGGCCAAAGTAGCAAAATATGGATGTTTAAATCATTATAAAAAGGGAAATCATAATTATTTTGGTGTGTCATTTTTTAGTGATGCAATGATTGATCGTTTTAATAGCTAAAATGTTTGATTTTTAATAAAGTAATTTTAACACAAATTTATAACCTAGGGACGTAAAACTTCCCCTAATTGAGGAATCACCCTACTGTGTTTTACAAAGTGTCGATTTATTGGACCACATCAAGCAAAGAAACCTTTCAACTTTGCGGTGAGAAAACTTCTTAAATGACTGAAGATCATTCATTAGACAGTCAGGATCAGTGCTCACTTTCAATAAATAATTAAAAATGTGTCTTTTTAATGTGTTATTTAATTAAAACATTGTAGTACCTTAAACCCTTTCATGCATAGTGTCCACGCTTGTGGACAGTTAATAATAGTTGAATTTAAAGCATATGAAATGCATTTCAACCTCTAAATAATTAGATGGCAGAATCATAAGTCTCACTGCTCCAGTATGGCTCAGAAACCAACTGTCCACATATGTGGACATCATGCAACAAAAGCTTTAAAAATAAAAATTGCACCATTTCTATGTTATAAAAGTAAAACGTTTATATACATTTATAGTTGTGTGACATCTGTGTCCATTATCAAGTTTCCCTCTGTCCAGACTGTTTTGAGTGATTTCACAGCATGAAATAAGAGTGCTGTAACAAACATGTCTTGCTACATTCATTAAAGTTTCTATTAATTGTGCTTTCAGCCTGCTTTCAACAGAACTAAAATTGTGTTTGTATAAAATGTTAGTTTTATAATATAATATATTTAAAAGTTATAAGCATTCTTGGAAACACTTTTGATGTTTTTAAAACAGTTCTTCAATTTTTCACTAATGCATGATGTCCACATATGTTGACAGTTCAATAACTTTTTAATAAAACTGATTTTCATGTTAAATGAAATTCCATGTTATTTTTTATGCAGATCTGAGCAAGAAAAAGCATTTTTTTTAAATCTGAGTACAATTCTTTATAATTTATATATGAAAGGGTTAAAATGTAACTTTAGCTTCGGTTAAGTAAGTTTATGTTATTACTGATGAAAACTGTCTGTAAAGCACTTTAAGGCTGCAACTAATATGAAAGGTTTATTATTATTATTATCACTTGAACGCTTGGTGAACCCGAATCATAGAATTTGACAGTGTATGTTGGTTTAGAGCTCTGTTGAATGGTGACAAGAACTCAGAGGATTGGAACTAAACAGCTGGGTGGAGAGAAAACCACTTGTTAACTAGGCTAATGGAAAAAAAATCAATTTGCTGGGGAGCATAAAGGTTGGAATCTGGAGTGACGAAAAAGGTTATGCGGTCTGATGAGTCAGGATTGACCCTGTTCCAGAGTGATGGGCGCATCAGTGTAAGGAGGAAAGCACATGAACCGATGCACCCATCATGCATAGCATCCAATGTACAAGCCTCTGTAGGCAATGTTATGATCTGGAGGTGCTTCAGTTGGTCAGGTTGAAGCTCAGTAATGATATGTGGCAGTAAAATGAAGTCGACTGACCTCCTGAATGATTTCTTTCAAAATCAATTGATTTCCACTCTAAACACTGGCTGACAAATCAGGGCTCAGCAAATGGAACTAGGCATGTGCACTCAATGACTCAAAGCTATGCTGAAACTTTGTTTGGAGTTTGGAGTAGGAAGTGAAATTTTACCCTTTACCTAAACCAAAGGCACAAGAGAAGAAATATAGGATGTGAATTAGACATTAGCTATTTTGCTGGAACTATTGGCTTTACTGCCCATACAATTTCCAGTGCTGCTCCGTTCCATTTGTATCCATGAGCTTTCAGAGAATGTGTACAAACATGGAGAAAATGAACCACGGACACAAAGCTCTGTCCGTGTTCGTAACTGTATTTAACATTAATCATAAATGACCCTTAAGAGTGTTACAGTGTTACAGTTATGCTCACTGTTATTAACAAATAAGTGTTACAGCATTAGTGTTATGTTCTTTGTTACTGACGAATAAGTGTTACAGTGTTACTGTTATGGTCACTGTTACTAATGAATAAGTGTTACAGTGTTACTGTTACGTTCACTGTTACTAATGAATAAGTGTTACAGTGTTACTGTTATGTTCACTGTTACTAATGAATACGTGTTACAGTGTTACTGTTATGTTCACTGTTACTAATGAATAAGTGTTACAATGTTACTGTTATGTTCTTTGTTACTGATGAATAAGTGTTACAATGTTACTGTTATGTTCTTTGTTACTGACCAATAAGTGTTAAAGTGTTACTGTTATGTTCACTGTTACTAATGAATAAGTGTTACAGCATTACTGTTATGTTCACAGTTATGGATAAATAAGTGTTACAGTGTTACTGTTATGTTCACTGTTACTAATGAATAAGTGTTACAGTGTTACTGTTATGTTCACTGTTATGGATGAATAAGTGTTACAGTGTTACTGTTATGTTCACTGTTACTGATGAATAAGTGTTACAACATCACTGTTATGGTCACTGTTATGGATAAATAAGTGTTACAGCGATACTGTTATGTTCACTGTCATGGATAAATAAGTGTTACAGTGTTACTGTTATGTTCACTGTTACTAATGAATAAGTGCTACAGTGTTACTGTTATGTTCACTGTTATGGATGAATAAGTGTTACAGTGTTACTGTTATGTTCACTGTTACTAATGAATAAGTGCTACAGTGTTACTGTTATGTTCACTGTTATGGATGAATAAGTGTTACAGTGTTACTGTTATGTTCACAGTTACTGATGAATAAGTGTTACAGTGTTACTGTTATGTTCACTGTTATGGATGAATAAGTGTTACAGTGTTACTGTTATGTTCACTGTTACTGATGAATAAGTGTTACAGTGTTACTGTTATGTTCACTGTTATGGATAAATAAGTGTTACAGCGTTACTGTTATGTTCACTGTTACTGATGAATAAGTGTTACAGTGTTACTGTTATGTTCACTGTTATGGATGAATAAGTGTTACAGTGTTACTGTTATGTTCACTGTTACTAATGAATAAGTGTTACAGTGTTACTGTTATGTTCACTGTTATGGATAAATAAGTGTTACAGCGTTACTGTTATGTTCACTGTTATGGATGAATAAGTGTTACAGTGTTACTGTTATGTTCACTGTTATGGATGAATAAGTGTTACAGTGTTACTGTTATGTTCACTGTTACTGATGAATAAGTGTTACAGTTATGTTCACTGTTACTGATGAATAAGTGTTCCAGTGTTACTGTTATGTTCACTGTTACTGATGAATAAGTGCTACAGCATTACTGTTATGTTCACTGTTACTGATGAATAAGTGTTACAACATCACTGTTATGGTCACTGTTATGGATAAATAAGTGTTACAGCGTTACTGTCATGTTCACTGTTATGGATAAATAAGTGTTACAGCATTACTGTTATGTTTACTGACACTGAAGAATAAGTGTTACAACATCACTGTTATGGATAAGTGTCACAGCATCACTGTTGTGTTAACTGTTACTGAGTGTTACACTAAGTATTATTATTATTATTATTATTATTATTATTATTATTATTATTATAAGCTGAGTTCAGTCTGGTTTCGTGTTGTAAATGCGTAATTCTCCCTGTCTCTCTCCCTCTTACTCTCCTTCTCTCTTGTTCTCTCTCTCTCTCTCTCTCTCTCTCCCTTTCTCTTTAGTTCTCTTTTTTCTAACTCTAATTCTCTCTCATTTTTTCCCTCTCTTCTTCTTCTCTCTCTCTCTCTCTCTCTCCCTCTCCCTTCTCTATTTTTCAGGTCGCAGTGCATTCCCAAGTGGCAGACCATCACAGTCGACGAGTGGAATAGGAGACAAGCAGTTTCATGTAATACACCAATATTTGTTGTAAGGCCCAACCCAGCACATCCATTTTAGTGACGGGTCATCAAAGAACTTGGAGCACAAGCTGATGCCACTGAGTGAATAATTAAAAAAAAAAAAATAGAAAACGAAAAAAAGGAATTTCCTGCACTCTCAGTGAAAAGCTAGACAGTGACCAATTTAAGATTCAATTTGCATGTATTCGCATAAGGCAGAAGAGCCGGGCCAGGCATGAATATTGGATGATGTTTATCCGCTCATGAATTCACAAATATGACCCTATTTTCATGGCCCCCTCAGTGAATCATACTTCATTTGTGTTTTGACAAATAAATACAAGTCTTCTACCAGTGGCACGCAGCAGCGCCGTTTGAGTGAAGCAGGGACGCTTAAAGGGCCTCAAGCCTACCTGCCGCCCACCAGAACATTACTTTACGCATTACAGCACATCTGCAGTCTGCACTGTTCTCTGGTCACATGCACCTTAAACACAGGGGGGCTTGAGCCAAAAGGAGGAGCGGAGAGTCACTTTATTACCCCTAATCCAACAGTTACACTCTATCCCACATTTAGGCTTATCCCAACACACTAAGCCTATAATAGTAGGGATCTTGGTCCAAGCTTGCATTCCTCACAATTCTACGTTAACAACAGTGAACTAAGGCCAGCTTGCATTGTTCTTCCTGTAATTACTGAGAAATAAGCCTTAGTAGGTAATAAAGCTGGGAAGTTTAGGGGTTAATCCAGAGTTTAAAGTTCATTACATGAATCAGGGCACAGATATGCATCTGTAACTCCAAAAACGAGAAGCTAGATTAAAAAAGAAACATCATGGACTAAAACACAGCATGAATATTTCATGTAATTAAACAGGTTCAAGTAGAATGTACTTTTGGTCATCATCACATATCCCCATGGCAACATCATCTGTGAATTATTTACAGCTATATTTATGACGGATATTTTTGGACATTCACCCCGAAGACTGATTCGGTACCGCAAAAATGTTACAGATGTCACACCTACAGAAACATTCCTTCCAAGATTAATGTGTGATTTTTCAATTTCGTACTATATTCATGCATCGTGCAAAAGTCTGGGCACCCCAGGAGATTTGAGCTGTCAGATAACTTTTGTTCACGAAAGCCAGAAACAATGCTGCAGTGAAAGCTAGCTCTATTGTGGCTGAAGAAATCGCCCGTGCTTCAAAGTGTTTTTCAGAAGGAGTGTTTTTAAAGCAGTGCATGCTAAAGGTCTGTGAGCAGGTGTGTCCCGACCAGATTCAGACTTTTAACAATGTCAGTTTGTCAAGAAACACCATCGCTGACCGAGTTAAGGAAATAGCTGGCCGAGGAATCACGCAGCTACTCAGCTTTTTCATTAGTTGTTGATGAAAGCACAGATATGTGTAGTTGCTGTTGCAATGTATTTTGTGTTTGCAGGTTTATGTGTTTATGCAGTCATGTGTTTATTGTAATCAAAGCATCTCATTAGTTTGATGCAAGGCTGTTTTTTTATCTGTCACACATGTTCTTAGCAGCCTTTAAGCTTCATTTCAGTATGTCAAACTTTTTGATTAAAGTTAATATTATAACTTGTGTTTGATGTTATTTTTTATTCACTTGAATAGTTTGATCCTTGATTGATGGAGTTTGTGGATTTCAAAACATGACAAATTAACAGGATTTATGTTATAACAGAGCAACAAGCAAACATATTTTTCCATGCAACTGTAATGTTTTAATTGAATAAGTAATATATTCAGAGTTATTTAACATTAAGGAGTAGTTACATTCATTTTATATTACATTTGGATACATTTTGTTACATTTATAAGTTACATCTGGCCCTTTGAGGACAGCCATTATGCCGATGTGGCCCTCTGTGAAAATGAGTTTGACACCCCTGCTGTAAAAGATGGAAACCAAAAAAAAGGATGATGCATAAAGTCATGCTTCACATAGATGAGTCTGTCTGAGTCTCAGACTGGACAGTTGACAGCTGTAAGCTTCCATCTCTCCAGTGCAAAACTAAAGCAGCAAGCCGTGACATTTCCACTTTATATTACGAGGATTTGCGATGCTCGAACGCGGCCGGTGCTCTGTTTTGTGTATAGGTGATGCTGTTGTCTTCTTTATGAGAGATGTAATTGTCACAGGAAGCCTTTGCCAGCACGGCCATAACTTACGCCTGCAGAGCAGCTGAGGCACAGACTGTAACTGGCACTGTCGTATATCCGTCATAATTGCCACTTAGTGTCCCCAAGCCAGCCAATAAGAATAACTTATGGGCGCACCAAAGACATTTCAATGGCACTGCGCATTCCTCACTCAACGTGAGGACACAGGAGCTGTTGTGCATTCTGAGGCGATGAGAGGAGACATAAGAAGCCTCCCAATTAAGCCAAGAAAGCTAGTACAGCATGTAGCATTTGTCTCTGTCCTCTCTAATGACAGGATGTTCTCTGAGCTCACAGCGTCTGCCTGAGAGCGCTGGATGTGTCCGTAAGGCATCAGCGCCTAAAAACCATCTGGCTCAGCAGAGTGTGGAGTAGAGGAAAGACTTAGATATTGGGATCAATTTTTAATCATCAAGGGGCACCGCAGGGGGCTGCACTTTTGGTGTTTGACTCTCATATTTGCTTTTACTGTGAGAATCGTCCTCTGGTAGTCTTACAGATAAACCACTGCAGCCAATACGCTTACTGAAGCAAGCTTGTCCTACTCACACTTCAATTAGGTTTGGTCACTATGGCAAACATGTATTACTGCACATTTCGCACAAGTTAAAAAACATAGATGACCAACAGAACAAGTCTTGACCTGGATGTACCGTTTACTGGTATTAAAACACTAGTCCGGCAAAAATTTAAATTTTTACTTATTTAGTTTAAAACTAGAGCTGCTAGGCTAATGTTGCCAACAAACACTGGAAGTCAATAGTCACCCAAACCTTTACAACAAACACATGCCAAATTATTCTAAATAGAAAGTGCTCAAACAGTTCTGTATGGCGCAGAAATGTGATGTTGTGTAAGAGATTCATTGGAAAATAAATAAATACCATTTCTTAGTTAGTAGGTTTTGGGGAAATCAGAGCCTGTCAGTGTTTTATTTGATTTAAGTTCATTTTTATGATTTTGATATGGTTTAATTGTCTTTTTCTTCTTCTTCTTCTTCTACTTCTTCTTCTTCTTCTTCTTCTTCTTCTTATTATTATTATTATTTCTTTACTATTTTGAGTTATTCCCTCCTGTATTTACTGCTGCTTGTCTTATGATTTTATGTTCCACTCTTATTTATTTATCTATGATTGTAGTTCTTATCAGATTTTTATTTTTATTTTAACTTCTCTTTTGATGTATCATCACTATCCAATAAAATACAAGTATCTTCAAAATGTTGTGTTCGACAATGCAGCACAAAAAAAATTGACAAAAATTTAGATATGTGTCACGCCCTGTCATGTGTGTCTTTGTTTACGTGCTGTCAGTCCCGTGTGCTAATGTTTTTGTCACGTGCTCCTTGTCTCTACCCTAGCCGTGCCTGTCTCACCTGTACCTCGTTAGTCTCTAGTCTTGTCAGCTGTTTTCCCCTCGTTAACCTGTGTATTTACATTTACATTTACATTTACGGCATTTAGCAGACGCTCTTATCCAGAGCGACTTACAAAAGTGCTTAGTGTTCAGTTAGAGTATGAATCTCTATCTAGTACAACAGGATTAAGTCCAAACTACTCTTATACTCAAACACTGCCATAAACACAGGGCCAGTGCTGATACCTAGAAAAAAGAAAATGCAATACCTAGCAGGACTGGAACACCTACAGAGAAGAGAATAAATACAAGACTACATACAGTACAAGTGCAGTACTTAGCCAGTGCTCCTAGAAGATAAAGTGCAATTACAGTTTCTACTAGTACTTTAGTGTATTAGTGTTTATAAGTGCTTTACAAAGAGATAGGTCTTCAGTCTGCGTTTGAAGACCGCGAGAGAGTTCGCTGTTCGGACAGCCAGTGGAAGTTCGTTCCACCATCTGGGTGCCAGTACAGAGAAGCGTTTTGTTGCATGTCTTCCATGAATCTTGAGTGATGGCGGGTCAAGCCGAGCCGTACTTGAAGCGCGAAGGGCTCGAGGTGCGGTTTGACTTTTGACCATTGCCATAAGGTAAGGAGGAGCTGGTCCATTCTTGGCTTTGTAGGCAAGCATCAGAACTTTAAACTGAATGCGAGCAGCTACAGGAAGCCAGTGAAGGGAGCGCAGCAGTGGTATTTATTCCTCTAGTGTTGGTAGTTTATTTTCTGATCCTGGTCTGTCCCACTGTCTGTATTTCTCCGTATCAGCCTATTTTGTATTCCGTTGTTTCTTTTGTCTTCATTTCTCTGTAATATGGCTTTCCCTTGTCTCGTCTTCTTGTGTTACAGCATGTTTTTCTTTGGACAGCGACATTATATTCTATTGATTTATTCTTTATTTTTGTCTTATACTTGGTCTCTTATTAAAATTTTATTTGTTTTCTTTTACGATTTATCTTACTTCTTTCTAATGGGAGAACATTCTGGAATGATGAGAATGGCAGAGAAATATCAAACCCTAGAAGAGTGTGGAACAGGCTGAACATTCTAGAACTGTATAAATGGGGGAACCTTCTGGAATGGTGAGAATGGCAGAGAAAAGTAGAAACCAGGACACGGCCTGCCAGTGTTTTATTAGATTTTAGTTAGTTTTTATGATTTTGATATTCTATAAGGCAGCATAGTGGTGTAGTGATTAACACTGTCGCCTCACACCAAGACACTCCGGGTATGAATCCGTTTGGTGTGGAGTTTGCATGTTCTCCCCTTGAGTGGGTTTCTTCCGGATACTCTGGTTTCCTGGGATTGGCTCCTGCCCCCTGTGACCCCGACTAGCGGGATTAAGTGTCAGATAATAGATGGATGGATATTCTTTAATTGTCTTTTTATTTTGATTATTCTTTAACAATTTATCTCACTTAATTCCATTGTCACTTTGTTTACATTGTTTCTTTTACATTTATAAGATTCCATATTACCATTATCCATTATCTGCCGCTTATTCCCGCTAATCGGGGTCACGGGGGGGCTGGAGCCAATCCCAGCGTCATCGGGCGAAGGCAGGGTACACCATGGACAGTCCGCCAGTCCATCGCATGGCCAACATTCAGTCACTCACACCTACAGCTAATTTAGAGTTAGCGATCAATTTGACTGCATGTGTTTGGATATGTGGGAGGAAACCGGAGAACCCGGGGGAAACCTGGGGGAAACACACTGTTCTAGGGTTTGGATATTTCTCTACCATTCTCACCATTCCAGAAGGTTCCCCCATTCATACAGTTCTAGAATGTTCTGCCTGATCCACACTGTTGTAGGGTTTGGATATTTCTCTACCACTCTCACCATTCCAGAAGGTTCCCCCATTTATACAGTTCTAGAATGTTCTGCCTGATCCACACTGTTCTAGGGTTTGGAATTTTTTCCTGACATTCTCATCATTCCAGGGTACACCATGGACAGTTCGCCAGTCCATCGCATGGCCAACATTCAGTCACTCACACCTACAGCTAATTTAGAGTTAGCGATCAATTTGACTGCATGTGTTTGGATATGTGGGAGGAAACCGGAGAACCCGGGGGAAACCCACTCCAGCATGGGGAGAACACACTCCACACAGAACAGCTCGGTTCGGTAATCAAACCCGGATTGTTTTGCTGTCAGGCGACAGCGCTAACCACTACACCACAATGCCGCCCATCCCATATTACAATAGTTTTAATTCCTTTTCAATCCTTTTTGTTGTGAAATTGTAAATGCTCAGCTACTTCTGTGTACTTCGAAGTGAAAATGAAGTTTGATTGATTGATTGATAGAAACATATAGTTGTTCTGTGTTTTTCAGCACTGATTATACCCATGACATCCTCAGGGAAGCTTATCTTGATGTAATTTATCAGAAAATATTATACCATATTGTCCACACCCCAGCTTGAATGCACATCGTCCTGTAACATATGATATAGTACAATAACCTGATGTTCTGTAATGGTGTTTAGCAGCTCTTTATCCGACTCTAAGTACTGACGACTGAAGCCTGAAGTTTTGGTAAGACAAGGCGACATAATGTGGCAGTTTAGATTTTAATTCTAGACAATCAAATCCACACAAGCACACTTGAAATAAAAGCTGATTATTTTCAAATCAATCTCACAGAACATGATAGCCTCCTGTGATTGTGTGCAATCTCTCTACACTGATTGAACTCAATGGCAACAGACATCCCCCCATGGAAATGTAATCCATTCAATCAGCGATACCGAATACTTAGGTGATATGAACACCCCTTCAAGACGCAATCAACTGGCTGATCTATGCTTCTTACAGGGAAGCGCATCTCTCGCTCACGCAGAACATCCAGCTTTTAAATATATATCAAATTCTTTTGCTCGGAACGTGTAATGTGTGGGACTGCGGCTTATTTCCATTTTTATATTTCATTTTCCGAAAGGCAGCTGCGTAGTTCTTCTGACCCTGCCCCCACAGCGTAAATCAGATGTCTTGTGCAGCGGCCTTTCACTGGGAGAGAGTCTGCATTGATCATGAGAAGCTGAGTCATTCTCCCACACGCCACTCACACAAGGAGGAGGATGGATGCACCGATACGGTCCATGGACATCACTCCCCCCAGAAAGAGGAGCCTGTGGAAAGAGCATGCCAGGAGAGCAGCGATCCCTTCTTCTAGTTTATCAACTAAGATCATCCCGGGCAAAGTCAAGTTATTCATTTTTCGGAGATTTGATGTCAAATAATCCACTCACACAAAAAAAAAGAAGCGTTCCTGGTTTCAGGCTGATTCCTCAGTTTAAAAGAACTACATAATTTATAGATTCGTTTCACAGACGTTACTGAATATTTAATCCTGATGACTGAATAGCTGAATAATAAACCTGCAGTTTGGAGGTCAAAGCACACCAACATTCTCCAGCAAAAACCACAAGTTTGGACAGGCCTAGAATGTTCTGCCTGATCCACACTGTTGTAGGGTTTGGATTGTTCTCTGCCATTCTCACCATTCCAAAATATCCCCCCAGTTCTAGAATGTTCTGCCTGATCCACACTGTTGTAGGGTTTGGATTGTTCTCTGCCATTCTCACCATTCCAGAAGGTTCCCCCATTTATACAGATCTAGAATGTTCTGCCTGATTCACACTGTTCTAGGGTTTGGATATTTCTCTACCATTCTCACCATTCCAGAAGGTTCCCCCATTTATACAGTTCTAGAATGCTCTGCCTGATTCACACTGTTATAGGGTTTGGACTATTCTCTGCCATTCTCACCATTCTAGAAGGTTCCCCCATTCATACAGTTCTAGAATGTTCTGCCTGATCCACACTGTTGTAGGGTTTGGATATTTCTCTACCATTCTCACCATTCCAGAAGGTTCCCCCATTTATACAGTTCTAGAATGCTCTGCCTGATTCACACTGTTATAGGGTTTGGACTATTCTCTGCCATTCTCACCATTCCAGAAGGTTCCCCCATTCATACAGTTCTAGAATGTTCTGCCTGATCCACACTGTTCTAGGGTTTGGAATTTTTTCCTGACATTCTCATCATTCCAGAAGATTCCCCCATATATACAGTTCTAGAATTTTCAGCCTGATCCACACTGTTCTAGGGTTTGGACTGTTCTCTACTATTCTCACCATTCCAAAATATCCGCCCAGTTCTAGAATGTTCTGCCTGATCCACATTGTTCTATGGTTTGGACTGTTCTCTGCCATTCTCACCATTCCAGAATGTTCCCACATTTATACAGTTCTAAAATGTTCTGCCTGATCCACACTGTTCTAGGGTTTGGAATATTCTCTGCCATTCTCACCATTCCAGAAGGTTTCCCCATTCATACAGTTCTAGAATGTTCTGCCTGATCCACACTGTTCTAGGGTTTGGAATTTTTCCCTGACATTCTCATCATTCCAGAAGGTTCCCCCATATATACAGTTCTAGAATTTTCATCTTGATCCACACTGTTCTGTGGTTTGGACTGTTCTCTCCTATTCTCACCATTCCAGAAGGTTCCCCCATTCATACAATGCTAAATGTTCTGCCTGATCCACACTGTGTTAGGGTTTGGATATTTATCTGCCATTCTCATCATTCCAGAATGTTCTCCTATTTATACAGTTCTAGAATGTTCTGCCTGATGCACACTCTTCTAGGGTTTGGGCAGTTTTTTCCTATTCTCACCATTCCAGAACATAGCCCCTTTCATACCGTTCTCGAATGTTCTGCCTGATTTACACTGCTCTAGTCTAATTTAAATATTCTCGCCACTCTTTTAGGTTGTCCCCTCCATCTAGAGTGGTCTCCTACTTTCACACTCTTCTAGAGTGTTCTCCCCCATTTACTCTGCTTTCTGATGTTCTGGATGTTCTCCCCAGTCGTTTAGGTTATTTGCACTCTCCTAAGATGGTTTCCCACATTCACATTATTCTAGAACGTTCTCCCCTAGTCACACTGTTCAAGAATGTTATGTCCTTTAACAGGATTTAGAATGTTCTCCCCTTTACCTTTTTCTAGACTGTCCTCCTTCATACTGTTCAAGGATGTTCTCCCCCATTTACATTATTGCAGAATGCCCTTGTTATTCTAGGATGTTCCCGCCATACACGCTGTTCTAGGATGTTTGTATTAATGTATAAATGTTCTAGAATGACTAATTTTACTTATTCTGGAACAGTGACTGTCAACATTGAAACCTTAGAGAATGTATGCCATGGCTTAAGGGGGCGTCTTAATTAAAACAGGTTTTATTTGCTTTTGCTCGTTAAAGAATAAATGATCATTAATGCTATTTATACACATTTGTTTTGATTGCATGCTGTAGAAGTGTGAATGTCTATACGTTCCTTCTACTCCACTCTACTCACTGAGCTTGCCTTGCTTGCTTGTTGCTATAGCTGGAACAAGACTCTTGGAAAAATTGTTTAATTTGTTGCTGCTGGTGTGCTGGAAGATTGCCACCAGCCCCCTGTAGGCCACCCCCCCAAGTAGATAGATGGGACAAAAGGCCAGCCACTCAGTCCCTACTGTGCCATAAATACTTATGGTCATTATTCCCAGGAACAGAGCTGTATTTCTTTGATCCGTACATTTGTCATAATTATCCACCTTTAATTCTGTCCAGAGAACAGATACAGCCTACTGAGGCTAGCTCTCTATATTTCTGCCATCCTTCTCTCCAACTGTGTTCTTGTGCTTTACCGTGGCGTTCATCATCTCTCCGGCCCCACAGCTGCTACCTTTTTGTGCGAGCTTTATGATGGAGAAGGCTCTGAGGGACAATAAAGCTCCCGGCTTCTTTCAAACCAGATTAGACGGCCGGGGCCCGTGGACGACACCGCGGCCAGCGTATTGGATGTGGCTTCCAATTTCTCCCCTTCCAGGGGAATCTAACGGCGAGAAGCCGTGGCTCGACAGACAAAGCCATATTACCCCCGGTACACAATTAAACACAGGAAACGTGTGATATTACAGGAAAGGTGTGAAAGCTTCCCTCCAAATAGAGCGTGGGCGTCCATTGTTCCATAGAAACAATGTCAGCACGAACCTGAGCTTGTTGAGCAGAATGGTTTCCGAGCAGACCAGCGCCCTGCTTAAAAGCATAAGTGAAAAAGAATCGGTGTGGCCTGCTGTTTTGAACAGTGTCTAAGTCGGAGACCCCCCGCTATTCCAAAGTCAAATGGGGTATGACTATTTGCCGCAGCCTTTAATGGAATCTGTTCCTCTGTTGCACTCAATTTCCTGCGTCATAAATGGGAAAAAAAAACAGAGAGAAGACACGAAGACAGCGGCGCAGTCAGACTGATTACATGATTGAACGAGAAAACCAAATCTTCTCATGTTATAAAACCTCGGCCCGTGTCCGGTGAACCGCGTAATCACATATGCATTCTGCACATTCGCCCCACTATTAGAGAACCTCTGCATCCTCCCCGCCGAGCCTCGCAGACATCGGTAGCCTCGCAGGCCTGCGGTGTCTGCGTCATTAAAATGCAATGAGAACTGTTTTTTTTCTTTTTCTGAAGATAATGAATAATACAAGGCGTACCCGAAGGCACAAACAAGGAGCCGGTGATGTCACAATTTGGGTTTAATGTGACAGCCGAAGACGCTGTCATTATGTCTCGTCGGGGATGAGTGCATGAGAGCCCCGTTGTGGGTTCGTATTTATTGACGTTATGAATGCAACTGTTTTGACAGAGCTTGGGAGAATGCCTGATGAGTTATTGCTGTTATTCGCAAAGCTGACTGACTGGAGAACACAGCCTACAGGCACAGGCGTGCACAGGTTTGTTTTTATATAATCTCAGCATGTGGGGTCGTACGTATGTATTATGTATGACCTGCTCTGATGAATTAGTTCAAATTGTGCACCCACACTAAAAAAATATAATAATAATAATAATAAAACAATCAAGCGTTCAGAGAGTTGGTATTTACATGGATTATGATCTATCCATCCATCACCTTCTGCTTTATCCCTCTAGTTGGAGTAATGGGTGAAGGCGGGGTACACCATGCACAGGTCGCCAGTTAGTTGCATGGCCAACACACACTCATGCACATCTACGGGCAATTTAGAGTGTGGGAGGAAGCCGGAGTACCTGGAGAAAACCCACTCAACACCCGGATCGTCTTGCTGTGAGGCGACAGTGCTAAGCACTACACCACCATGCTGCCTGGATTATGATCTGAATTCATTAACTGAGAGGACCAAGGACATTTTCACACCTGTAGTTCCTTTCACTGGTCCGGATCAGTTAATGAGTTTGTACACTTGGAGCTTTTCTTCCTCAGTTAAGTTTGTTTTTACACAGGCAAAAATCGAAATGCACCAAAATGCCCCCCTACAAACCTCGTGAGCATGTTGTCTCCTCTGAACTACAGTACACCTGCAGAACGCCCAGTTCACTTCAAATATCAAGTAGGCAACGCACCTCGTTGCTAGTCCAAGAGAGACCTTGCTTCATTGTCCTCGCCCTGTCAGCTGCTACAGTTCTCCAGTTCTTTGTTTACACGATCTGCCGCATCCCATAATGCAAAGCACACCTGGCTGCAGGAGACGTTTAGATCAAACTTGTGAAGTACACCTAATACTTGGGTCGGATCAAGGTCGGATCATGTTCTCCCCACAAATGAACTGCTCCGGAGTTTGTTTGTTTTGGTCTGCACCCGAGTGCGATTACTGTTTTCACACCTGCCAAAACGAACCGCACCAAGGGTGCAAACGAACCAGAGTCCGTTTTAACCGAACCAACTAATGCTGGTGTGAAAACGCCCTCAGATAAGTGGCAGTCCTGCACTGTAGTCCCTAATTCCATAGGCGGGGTCTCAATTAGCTCCAACACTGCATTTTAAAGCAAAGAAGTGAGCGAAAATGGCCATTAAGTATTGAGGTTTTTTTTATTCTGAGGGGATAAATGAATGAGTTCAAGCAAAGATACAAAGAAAAACGAGACACCTAACAACCCAGTAGACCTGTCATCATCAGATAAACAGCACTTAAAGCTTTCAGCTCAGAGAGAGAGGAGAATCAGTCTGAAAACATCCACAGGTTCATTTTCTAACCATCCCTACACTGTGAGAACTCAACTCAACACTTCAGGTCTGAAAGCATGTGTACCTGTCAAGAAACCCTTGCTGAGAGAAGGAAATAAACAAAGAGAAAATCAAAATCAAAGAAGCTGCTGGATTTCTCAGAGCATTGAACTGTCCTCCCCAGAGTCTAGACCTCAACATCATTGAATGTGTTTGGGATATTTTTGTACTAGACTGGAAATTAAATGCAAGAGGGATGGCCTCTGACTTTTGCACAGCACTGTATATGCAACAATAATAATAAGTAGCATGTCACATCACTGTTGCAACAAATCCTTATGTCTTAAGATGTTTTATCTGAGAATGGTGTGTGAATTGTGAATTCAGAAAGTAGATTAAACTGAAAATGATTCAATATTTGACAATATTTGATGATTTACATTCTCAGTGCCATTGTTTTTTGTACATATGTTATGAAATTGATTCCTACAGCACACTCCAAAACAGTAGGGACAGGAGCATGTTTACCACTGAGCTCTATCAGCTTTCCTTTAAGCAGCACTTCATAAACGTGCTGAGGTCAGTTTAAAAGCGGATTTCATGCTATTTGTCTGCTAAAAACGAGTCTCCAACTGTGCGACTGTGCAGGAATTTGTTATTGCATTCTGAGCTTAATAAGACGTTTTCAGTGGGAGACAGATCTGGACTGCAGGCAGGTCAGTCTAGCACCTACATTCTCTGATTACGAAGCTGCTGTAGCACCTGCAGAGTATTTTGTTGAAATAAGCATGGGTGCTCCTGAAAGAGGTGGCATCTAAAATGCAGCATAGATTGCTTCAAAATGCGTTTAGCTTTAGCAGTGCTTTCACAGATGTGCTGGTTATACTCCTCTGTCCCATACCTGGCTCTGGAACTTTCCACTGGTCACAGTCTGGATGATCTGTTTCTTTTTTTGGCCCAGAGAATATGATGTCCGTTACCTTCGTAAACAATCTGAAAGGCTGACTCATCAGACCGCAGGACATGTTTACCTTTTAGATTAGCTAAAGAGTCCAGAGAAGTCAGTAGCGTTTTTGGGCTCATAAATAACCCACATTTGTGGATGCAGTGACAGTGTTTTATGACAACAGTTTTTTAAACTACTGCCGAGCCCATGTGGTGAAATGCATCATAGAAGCTGAGCTGTCTGAGGGGTTGAGAGTCACCGGTATTCATTTGTAGGCTTTGGTCTTTCCTTCAGACACACAATTTTTCTGGATTCCCTGAATCTTTTGATGATTTTAAGCAATGTAGAGGCTGTAATACCTGAAAACCCTTCAATCCCTGACTTAGGAATATTATTTTTGAATGGTTTGACTCTTTACTGATGGATTTTTATCATTATCATATTTATTTATTTTATTTTATTTTTTTCTTTGGACAGTGGCAATGTATCTACAGAATAGCAACTTTGTACTTTATAGTAGAGGACAAAAATAGTCTTTACTTTCAATGAAAGTCAGTGGAACCAGAATTCTATTGGTTCATTGATCATGAAACCTTTACACAACGACAACTGCTGTGTTCAAATTATAAAAAAACTAAAATCAACAAAAGTGGAGATAATTGTTTTTCTTTGGACAGCGATGTATGCATGACATATACAACAGTATTTGTTAAAATAGATTTAAAAATCACTCCTCTCTGGTTTTACTAGCATTTTATCTACAATGCAGCTGTTCATTATTCATGATCATCGTTTTAACACAATATAAATGGTGTTTTTCAAATATGCCAGAATCTTTAACTACTTAACCTTAACCTCGGAAGCTATATGACAGGATATGTTTTGCTTTCTTTTTAAAGCTTTTGTCAAAACAAATGTTGTTATGTACTGACATCGTAGGTTACTTCTTATTCTCTATCATACACACACATATATATGCACACAAAAGAGCACAGCTGTTCTGTTTTGCAAAACACACTGGAGGACGCAAAAAGGGAGCATAAATGAAGAATTGGAGTGGCACAGCTCTTGTGTATTCCCAACCTCCTTTATGGCTTATTACCCCAGCGCTTACGTGTGAGTGTGCTTCTGGAGCACTCGACACAATTACTGGCATCAATCTTTCATGCCGCCCCGCTATAAGGCTGTGAAAAGATGCGGCGCTTATTCCCCCGGTGTGGGGAAGGAGAAAAAAATCTCTCAGACGCATTCATGTCACCGCGGAGCGCCACACATCGGCGCCAACACAAAGAGGGCTGGGATCAATGCCACTCTGAATGAGCCCGCAGCTTCACTTTACTGCTGCGTCAGAGCAGAACAGCTAGCTTCGTCACTCCTCCTCACCCACGCTCTATCAGTTGACCTGTCCATGCTCTGCCTTGCAAACTGTTGTGAGTTTGAACAAGCTTTCTGGGATGTTGGTAAAAAAAAATCCAGTTTAAGCTAACGGGTGAGATTTTGTACTTGAAACTGTGCTCCCAGGTGGGACTGTGTTGTGGTCTATGTTCCCAGGTGGGACTGTGTTGTGGTCTATGTTCCCAGGTGGGACTGTGTTGTGGTCTATGTTCCCAGGCGGGACTGTGTTGTGGGCTGTGCTCCCAGGCGGGACTGTGTTGTGGACTGTGCTCCCAGGTGGGACGGTGCTGTGGGCTGTGCTCCTAGGCGGCACTGTGTTCTGCTGCCAGGTGGGACTGTGTTGTGTGCTGTGCTCCCAGGCAGGACTGTGTTGTGGGCTGTGCTCCCAGGTGGGACGTTGTTGTGGGCTGTGCTCCCAGGCGGGACTGTGTTGTGGGCTGTGCTCCCAGGCGGGACTGTGTTGTGCTGCCAGGTGGGACTGTGTTGTGGGCTGTGTTCCCAGGCGGAGCTGTGTTGTGGGCTGTGCTCCCAGGCGGGACTGTGTTGTAGGCTGTGTTCCCAGGCGGGACTGTGTTGTGGGCTGTGCTCCCAGGTGGGACTGTGTTGTGGGCTATGCTTCCAGGCGGGACTGCTCTTTGAGATGTGCTCCCAGGCGGAACTGTGTTGTGGGCTGTGCTCCCAGGCAGGACTGTGTTGTGGGCTATGCTCCCAGGTGGGACTGTGTTGTGGGCTGTGCTTCCAGGTGGGACTGTGTTGTAGGCTGTGCTCCCAGGCGGGACTATGTTGTGGTAGCTAACTGAAGCCTGGCAGCAGGGATGGATTACTGACTGGGCCAATGGGACCAGTGCCCAGGGACTTCTGACTGCTTGATCTGAGGTCCCTCAAGCCATATATTAGTATCTGAATTTCATGCTGCTATTTAAATGGGATATTTTACACGGTGTATGACGGCGATGTCAGCGGTTAACTCTTAATGCATATCAATCTATTTTTGTTTTTATATTAAAATACAATAAATAGAAAGCAAGCAATGATTCTAGAAAAGCAACAACATATTATACAGATGTGGCAAGTAATAAAGTATACGTTGTTATTGTATTTAAGTAGTTTTTTTTAGATACTTAAGTATACAGTTTTAACTATGAATTTATTTATTTATTTTAATCTCTCTATTTATTTACATATTTTTAATCTGGCATTTCTATTCAGGCACCTAATAATGCACAAATCGTGCTGGGTGGGAAAGGGGGTAGGGGTATGGGGTAAACCTGTAAACTTTGACACTTACATGCCCCCATGTTGCTGGTTGCAGCATTTGTTGTGTGGTCAACCAGCACCAACCAGCATAAACCAGTAAGAATTCCATGCTGGTCTAATCTAATCATGCTCTGCCTTAGCAACTGTTGTGAGGTTGGACAAGCTTTCTAGAACATTAGTAAAAAAAATCCAGTTTAAACTAAATTGTGTTGCTGTCATTCAAATAGTATATTTTAGACAGTGTGCAACAGCATATTAGAGATTATATTTTGATGCATTTAAATGTACTTTTGTTTTTATATTACGACTCAGTCTAGAAAGCAAAGAATGATTCTAGAAACAAACAAACTGTTATACAGATATGGCAAGTAATGAATTACAAGTACTTTTTATTGTAAGTAGTTGTGTCACCAAATACTGTTACTTTAGTTTTTACTATGTATGTATGTATGTATGTATGTATGTATTTATTTATTTATTTTAATCTAAAACCTAAATCCTAAACACCTTTATTTCATTTACAGTACAGATTACAGTGACATGAGGAAAGTTTATTTCACCTGTAAGCTAATGAAGAATGAGAAACTAAATAAATAGTATAATAAATGTTGGATGTGGTCTTGGTCCTCTTCTAAAGAAGCAAAAGTTGGCAGATTCTTAATCATCTTTCAGGTCCACCTTAAGAGATGCAGCAATTACCTTGATAGTGTACCAGCGCCAGACTGTAACTGCAGGGCCATAGTCGCCTACAACATGTTGAAGTGAGTTGAAAAGTCAATTAGTTTGGACTCAACTCAGCATCACTACCTTACTTAAAGTATTATTTGATCTGGTAGGTCCAACAAACACATCCTAGAAAATTACAGTTTTTAATAAATATACATTTATTGTGGACATATTGCTGCTGAACTGCCAAAGTAAAAATGACCATATTCTTTCTCAGAAGAGATTTAAAAATGTAAAAATGTACATTTTATCATACATATAAAGATGTTTGGTCCATTAGATGTGGATTTTTGTGGATGATGTATACAGTTCTTGTATAAACCATTATGTATGCTCAGTTTCATGTCTGCACCTAGTGCTTAATTTGAAAAAAAAACAAAACTATTTTATAAATTAAATTAGAACTGATTAATAAAATTTAATAAAATACTTTTTTACTCTAGCCACATTTATGCTTGAATATGTTTTGACTAAAGTTCTAGTATATTTACCTAAATAAGGAAAATTTCCAAAATTAACTAAAATTCTAAACAAAATGTGAAGAAAAAACAGTTTTGGCGTCTATACATCGTGTTGCAGTTATCATGCTAACCAGCCTGTCTCATAATACCACTTTATACCTCCAGGGGTGACAGTGAGTCACTATAGCATTGAGTCGAATCAGTCCACAGTAAATATATACCAACTTATAAATCTATGAACTTTTCATAGTATTCCTTATTAATATATACCAGTTCGCTTAATTTATTACTAAAGAGCAATTCATAAAACCAACAGATTAGTTTTAATTTACTTAATTCATTATTAGAGCCAACCAATGTTATAATGATAAGATAATAAAATAGTGTACCACTGGTGTGCTTTAGTAACTACTATTTCATTATTATTGTTGAAATGTTCTTTCTAATTTTTTTCTTTGAAAATTATGATCATGAAAAGAAATTCTTCTGTCTCTATCTTGTGGTTTAGAAAAGTATTACAAGTAATCTCTGTTGTATCCGGGGAAATGCAGAATTTGTAATTTGGTTAAACAAACTCACTCTCCAATGTAAGCGTGTGTATTTTACAAATACGGCAGCTTTAAGAAATACCTCAGGCCCTCTTATTCATAAAGTGATGCAGTTTAGGGGGTGAATTATGTCCTATATTTGCTGACCGAAATTAGCTGATTAAGCATTTGTTAGATATATTACTGTTAAATCATCACCTCCTGAAAATGAGGCATCATTACTGGTATGTAGGAGCAGTTCAACCTTAATGAAAATAAAGATCACGAATATTGCAAATCGTAATGGAGCAATTTGTAAGATGACACAACCTGTCAAATTCACACTACAAACAATGGGGGGCGACATATCACCAGAAAATTCACAGTCCCACCTCCTTCTCCTTAGGTATAGAACAGTCTAGAAGAAATGTTGCGATTTCAGCATCAAACTTCATTTACTTTCACCAACTGCACCTCCAGTGGTGGGAACAGAAACAATGTTAACTTCGCTTTACTTCTATTTATATCACTTTTTCTGTTTGCTGCCGAACATGGATTCTTGCCGAACAGGCACTAACGGTTTAGCCAAGAACTTTAGTCTTCATTAAGTTTTACTGTTGCTTTCATTGGCTACCTGTCCTCAAAGCCGGAGTGGGTAATTGGGAGAGTCAGGAGAATTCCCGCTTTTCGGACACAGCCCACGTCAGCCTCGAGCGTGTGGTTTTCGATCTTGACCAAAATAAATGTATAAACCGGCTTCAACTTTCTGCATATTTGGTACATACTGTGCTAATTTACTACAAAGGCTGACATGGACTTTGTGAAAATGCTAAAACAAATGGCCGCCGTTGCATGTCATTTCAGTAAGTGCATGGACTATAAACATATGTTTCATGCAGGTGGGCTGGGCGGGGTGGGGGGCAATATAGATTATTGTAACAGTTGTGTTGTTTTTTCTTGTTTTTGTACATGTTAGCTTAGCTTTGTCTTCTATTCTGGGCAAAAGTTTTGAGTAGACACATGATTGTTGATGGTGTTTACATGAATCCAGCTTTCTGGTTGGTAGCTATAGTTTTGTGTTATTGTGGAGGTGGCAGAATATATGAGACGATGACTGCCCTGCTGTTAGAAATAGGCTATAGTTTGTGGAGTAAATTGCACATTACAGATCATTGGACTGATTTGACTTAATGCTATAGTGACTCACTATCGCCTGTTGAGGCACAAAGTGGTATTACTAGGTATTACAGTGGTATTTCAGAACAGACTAGCGTTCTAATTTCAATAGATATCTCTTCGAAGTGATACTTTTTTTTTGACATTCTATTAAATTTTTTTTTTTCTCAAATTCTTTTAAAATTGTTTTAAATAAAAAAATACATAATTCTACTTTAAAAGATGGTGGACATAAACCCACAGGACTAAGACAGGCCAGTACAGGTCTCTTTCCACAAACTAAATTACGATAAATTACTAAAAACGATAAATTACAGCGTTAGTGAAAGCCTGTGTCCCTCGCTTTTCTGACCACTTGACAAAGAATGTGTTAAACTCAGAATCACCAGATGAACAATTCTAAAACCGTAACCTGCCTTTGAAGACCTGCTATTGTTTCTGTGGGCTTCTGAGCATTGGCTCCTTTAGCAGTTATACCAGCTATCAAGTGTCAAGGCCATAAACTGAATGTTACTTGAACCAGGGGGAAAAAAATCTCCCCACTAACTTAATCAGCTTACTCGAGAGGAAGAACATAACACAGTAAGAGTACAGCCGTATTTGTGAAGGAAACAATGCAGCCATTGCTGTTTGGAAACTGAGTTTTTTTTAGGGATTACGGTGAGACACGCCCTCTTTCTCACCGTCCTGGGCTCCCTGTCCAATCGCAGGATCGCAGCTCGCTTATTAACCCACGCCCCGCCCACAGACCCCTCCCCTTTGCTATAACACGTTGCTGAGGAGTGCTGGCGATGGAAGGCGCGAGGAGGTCGGGAGGCGTTGGGGACAGTAACGGTCATCTTATTTCACCAAACATCATTTAAACATCTCTGCGCGCCAAACAGAGAGCTGGGCTGGGACTGGGACGCGCTGTAGGAACTGAAGTAGGTTAAGGAGATAGACTCGTCGAGTGAGGCGAAGCTAACTGTCATTTTTTGGGGGAAAGAAAAAAAATTCTCCGCGGAAAAAAAGTGTGAGGCGGGAACTCGTGGAGAGGTCGCGCGCCGCGCTCGCGGAATGGAATGCGCTGTTTGACGGTTGGACGGATTTATCTAGGTCGTACGGAGAGCTGACGGCAGCCGAGTGAGGAGGCGACTTCAGCTGCGAGGCAGCCGCACTTGTTCCGCTGAGCACCGGCTGTCTGGTGGAGGGGCGCCGCGGGCAGGCATGTCGGCATGGCTTGTACCAGGAGAACCAAAACTTTGGTGTCGACTTGTGTCATCCTGAGCGGTATGACCAACATCGTGTGCCTGCTGTACGTCGGTTGGGTCACCAATTACATCGCCAGCGTCTACATCAAAGTTCCGGTGCCTGTCCCGGCCAAAAAGTTGGAAGGCGACAAAAAGGGAGAAACTCTGCGGATTATAGAGCGACTCGACCGGCTGGAGAATGTCGTCAATCAACACATTCAAGGTAACGTTTACGGTACTTATTGGAAAACTGACTGGGATCTCGCGGAGATCGGACCGCCAGGATTAGCCTGCGTTTTATTAGCAAACATTTCTTTAGCACGGTTTTGACCAGCAGCTGGTTTTTCTAACTCACTTTCTGACGCGAATATGTCGTCCGTCATACTCAAAACATGACCATATGTTACTAAGAAGTGTTGAATGCCGAAGAAGCTTCACCTCCTGAACTAATAACGTGTATATTTTGTTCAGGAGTCTAATGTAGGCTGTTAGTCTATTCTCGTCCCACTGACCGACTACCAGCTGTGTGAATTCATGCTGAGGTTCTGTAGTGTTACATTTATTTTCACTTGTGCTCTAAAAAGCTTTCAGAAGACTGAAATATTAGTAACCCAGCGTTCAGGTGAAGCACCTATTTACGAGTAGACTGAGTATTTACTTGTATAGTCATAACTTCCTGTAGCTTTTTCATGGAAACCAAAATGTCAGTTAGATATTAGCTTTGTAAGGAGTTATTTTGGGTTCACTTTACTCCTGAGGATCAAGTTATTTAGATTCTATATTAATGTAGATGATCAGAAATAATGTAGATAATGTAGATCATGCTTGTGGTTATGAGCAGAATGATTACTTAGTATGAAGAAATAGTATTTGTTTATTTATTTTATTTCTTTCCTGTAGTTTTCTCATGAAAACCAAAATCTTAACTAAATAGTTTTGGCAGAAGTTATTTTGCGTTTGGTTTTTTCCTGAGGATCAAGTGGACAATGTAACTGGCATCACGTCACATATCACAGTGTAACACAAACAGAATCCAGCAGTTTCCCCAGATTCACTCTAGCAGATTAAAGGCTTAATTATGGTAAGTGTTATCATTCTAAGTGATAATTAACACTGAAGGTTTCAGTTATTGCACCCATAGCCAGAGGACAACAGAGTTCTTCTTTCAAAACCAAATGTTTTTTTAATGTGTGTGTAATTCTTTGCTCCAGAACTTGACGAACAAGTTAGTTAAATTCTATAATAATGTTAATGCCATCTAAAATATTTGGGGGTGATTGTAGATATGCACAATCCTATCACGTCACACATATCACAGCTTAACATACACAGAATCGAGTTCCCCCAGATTCACTGTATAGCAGATTAAAGGCTTAATTATAGTGAGATATTGAAACAAGTTACAAGAGGTCATATCTCAGTTTACTGATATAATGAATCAGCAGATATTCTGTGCCAATTTGGTAAAGACTTAATTAGCCATGATCTAGATGAGATATCGTGCTTGTGGTTGAGAGCAGAATGATTTTTGATGCTACTTAGTCAGAAGACATAGTATTTATTATGTTAAGATATTTAAGGACTTATTATGATAATATCTGGGCATATGGGCAATATGACAGTCATTACCATGATAAATTGAGTGCAATACTTGGACAGTACAGACCAACAAGTTTTGTGCTTATACAGGGAGCAAAATTAATCCAGTTTAACTGTATTAAGTGCGACACAGTGTGCTGAATATTGAATAAAAACATAGTATTTACAGTTTTTGATATGATTTTGACATGATTTTTATCGCTGAACTATCACATATTTTTGCCATATCAGCCACCTCTAGTATTTATTTATTTTTCTTACTGAAGGCTGGTCAACTCTGACATGCTTTGGAAAAAAATGTCCAAATGTTATCATTTTAAGTGATAATTAATAATGAAGTCTTCAGCTGTTGCACCCGTAGCCAGAGGATTGCAGAGGTTCTGAATCTCAGTGCAGTTCTACTTTCAAAACCAAATGTTTTTAATGTGTGTGTCTCATTCGTTGCTCCAAAAACAACTGGACTTACAGAGACTTAACATAAAGCAACCTGATTTTCATAACCTGAGTTTATGTTAAAGTAGGGCAGATGCACTTTGCGCTTACTGGGGAATGGTAGTTTGGACTCCTTTGTCTACACAATGTACTTTCCATTTGTATACACCGTTTCTAACTCAGTAAAGGAAACATAAAGTGAAGTCTGCTTTAAATTTGCATCCTTCCCCAGTGATCTTCAAATACTAGACCTTTCAGATTATTGCGAAATCAGTGTTTCCACTTGAGGTTAGAGAAAGCCAGAGCTTGAATCTTTTCCTTGCAAATCCAGGAAGATTCTTTGGCATAACTTATTAGCTATGGGTGTAGGCCAGCAAAGTTTAAAAAGTTACCAGCACTTTCAGATGAGCTGTGAAGTTCTGTAACTCACTGTTAGCATAACCCTCTTATTAAAAAATGATTGAAAGACCAGGAAAGACGCATTATTGGTGACTGTTTCAATAATGTGTCAGTAACTGCTTTTGGGTTTTAATGTCTGTTTTTCTATTTGGCAAATGATCACTGTTGTAGACAGTGTTTTAACAATTCAGGTTTTTGGCACTGTAGATTAAGTACACAATCAAATTAAAACAAGTCTTCTCATACATTGTAAACCTTTATGTAAGTGACCCATGGTTCTATTCAGAACTCTGTCTGTGAATTTAAGGAGGCAATGCCCCATGTCTCCTTCTTCCCTGATTTGGGAAAAAGGTTCCTGGGGCTCCTACGTGTTTTCAGAAATCCCAGATGTTGACTTTAAAACCTTGAAGAAAAACCTCCATATCCACCAAATTAGCAGTTGCCACAATATCTGGTCTTGAGTCTGGCCCCCTCTTCTAATGATCCATACATAGGGTGGACTTGAGAGGAATATAAACACCCAACCCTATGTAAAATCTCAGCATGTGAACTCATTCTAGCTATAAAAATGTGCCAGCCGCTACGTAGTTTTTCCACATGATTTGCGGATTTGTAGTCCAGACTCATGTTTAAAACGTCGATGAATGTGTTGTGGCTGTAAGCTTTCCGACAGACAGGGTGGCACCCAGTGCCGAATCCCAGGAACAAATGGACCCCACTGAGCCGAGAGGCAGTTATGCTCGGCTGATTACTTAAGCAAACATTCCCTCACTGCAGTCACAGACACATTTTACTGTTTGGCACATGCAGGCGGTTGCTGGAAGGCTTTCAGGCAAACTGAGTGCATTAGGGACAGATTTCTCTAGTCTCAACACTTCAGGGAAGATGCTTACAGCTCAATGAAGGCTTTTGGACGTCGTCCCGAGCACACCTTTGCTCTTTCTGATTGCATCTTTTTTTAATCTTTTGGCAAAGATTTACAGTAACACTTGTGATTGTCTGACCCATAACTTTTACTTTACTCTAAATCTAGAACTCAGTCTAACCCTTATCTTAATCTCATCCAAACACCCAAAACTAGTCTTAACCATAACCCTATCCATAATCGACAGTTTCACCAAAAGGTTTCTTAAGAATTTAAGCATTTATGGATGAGCTGCAAGGGACTAGTAAAATAATGTGCACCAGAGTTTACATCCATTACATCTTTCTTTGAGCCCCCTCCACACCTAAAGGCATAAGTGTGCTGGTTAATTCAAGGACTTGCCTTCAAGTCCTGCCATCAGGTGACAGCTGATTAATCTTAAGCTATAATCCAGCATCCTGTATTAGCACCTTGTGCAGCATCTCTCTCTACAGCGCCTACAAGCCCTTGCTGGAATGAGTGATTTACATGGTTCACGTGGAGGTACATGCCAGATGTGCCTTTACCAGCTGGCTCCAACAGCTGGGAGGACGATCTGTCTGGTCTGTTTGTCGTGGTGAAAAAAGCAAGGTGCTTTTTCTACTGCAAAGCACTTCCCTTCAAAACTCAGAGATGACACCACGGAACACCTCTGACACTGTCCTTTCCGGTTGAATAGTTGTATCAGGCACATGACAGGTTAACGTAAACTGCTAAAGTGCAATTTAAAGACCCGTCCTGGTTGATTCTTAACCTCATGTGTTTTTTTTAAAGTAGCAGGACAAATATATAAAAATATCAGCATTTTTGTTTAACAGCTTTCATCATATTTTAGTGTATGATGTACATTTTGTGGACGTAGTCGTGCGCTGAAAAGGCTGAAAATAGAGCTCTGCTTGCTTGAGAATGTCCTATTAGGTTACAGCTCTTTGTGTGGGTTTCCTCCCCATCAAAATACAGTGTACACCTTTAAAGCTCAGGAAGTTTCCAGTCTCATGCTGCAGACCTTCAGCATGGTGTCTGGAGAGGGCTTCTCTGTGTAAGGGGCTGATTAGATCATTTGCATCCAGTTGTTATTAAAATAAATGAACTTGGCAACATACAACAGCACTTAATTGCACAAATGGCTGATGAATCTTTTTTCTTACTCTTTGCATTACAGGAGTACGCAGTGACTGTTATTTTATTACTAATTCCTTTTGACATAGTGTTTTATGGTGATTATGATATTAGTCTGTCACTTTTTTTTTTGTTTTTTTTTTTAAGCTGGCTGGTAGTCCTTTAGTACTTGTGCACACTGAAAATACTTGTATGAGAGTTTAAGTTTCATTGGCACTTTTATATTATAGGACTTGGGCACAGAATCAAAAATAGTGTATATTTATATTTAAAGATGCAGTATATGATTCTGGATATCGACTGTTGATATTTGAACTCAGCAGCAAAACATATATACCCCTTCCTTCAGTTCTCCCCAAAATTCACTGCCCAGGTGAATGAGATGGACTAACCTGTATGGACAAATACCACAATATAATGTTAGGGCGAACAACAACAACATAGCAAATAATTTAACTAATGTTGGCCGGATTGTGAGTTAGCAAAGAGTCGCTACATTTGCTGCTGTGACACAAACAAAGCAAAACAAATTTGTCCTAATGGTTCAGCTAAAATAAAGCCAAGCTAAAAGGAACAACCTTTTAATGTGTTGTTTCATGAAAAATTTAAATACACCTGTCTCATTTCCATTTCAGCAGGTGATGATATTGAAAACACAATGTTGGCTTGCTTATGTAGTTCCAATGTAGTGATTTAAAATAGTTCTAAAACTGTCCGTATTCATGTTTGTCTTCTTTATTCAATGCATGAGAATGCATAGTTGTCTATGTGTTTACCTCACAGGAACTGTGGTTGGATAAATGGGGTAAGAGATCCATTGTGTAAAACAGAATAAATGGCTTTCAATGAGTGAGAGAAGATGATGTTAATTTGTTGGTCAGTCGATGTCGAATTACGCCATTAAACAAGCTAGAAAGCCCTCAGTGCATTGATTTCTAATGAGAATGCAAAGAGGCAGAAGCAAATAAAGTGGTATTTGCAAACCATGCTAACCATTGTATTGCCTAGGTTTAATATGGCTTCCATTTTTTCATAATAAGCTTACAAATTGATGGTAGTTTGTTAAAGTCTTGGTAGCTAGCTAGCTAAAGTTATGCGGTTCCTGCTGATTTGTGCTTAACAATGCTGCATCTTTACATATTTTCATGTTGCACACCCCCACCCCACTTTAAAGACCCAACTTTAACAAAACTTTAAAATTTAACAACTTTAGACTAGGGTCCATTCCACCATGAATGGAACTGCAGTTACATTCTGGTGGGTGCCTCAAGGCCAGAATGTAACCGGTACACCATTTAAGGTGAAATGGGAAAATTTAATTGCTGAACTTTACAGCTCCTCTGATATCACTGCAGATTGGCAGTAGCCTGCCAAGCACTGCTAGTAGCCTGGTAACTAAGGAAGCAGTGTTCATCTTAGGTTCTTGAAGGGTTGTCATATTTAATAGGGGACTACCTACCCCTTAACTCTTTTCTAAGGGGCAAGGTGACAAGAGTGGTAAAAATAAGAAATCGGATTGGGCATTGATTAACCTAATTCACAAGTAATCTGCGGTGGTTTTTAAGAGTAACTTAGTGTTATTGTAACAACTGGTATAATTAGTGAAGATCGGCTATGTATTGGTATCGGGCGATTTTTAAGCACAATATGCGATCGGAGATCGGCTGATACTTTTCCAATTTAGCCGATCCCGAGAGCCGATCAATGGCGTTAAACAAATTAGCTTAATTTCTGTATTTCCAGCTAGCGTTTCGTTGAAACCCACTCTGGCCAGGTCCTTGCAATTCTAGGTGGAAACACATACCCTTTAATTTTCAACAGACTGACTAAAGCGACGCGCCTTGCGAGAACAGTTTGCGCTTACGGCATGTGCTGAAAGAAAACATGTCGCCTGTCTGGCAGTTTGTTACTGTATGTGACGCAGACTCATCCAGGGCGTTTTGTAAAATTATTATAATCAGCGTGTCTCGTTGGGGAAACAAGACACTACTAATCTGATACAGCATTGAAGAGTACCCCAGCGGCTGAAAACAGTGAGTATCAGCAAACAGCAGAGCTAGCACACGCAGCTAGCACAAAACAAATAACCCGGAAAACCATGCAGACCAGATCTGACCGGTACGAACAATACAGCAGCAGCAATTCAAGATCTACATTTAATTCTTGCAGTTTTTTGTTTAAAATAAGCTGTGTTTAATAAATGCAGTTTTGACTGCATTTATTTAATTAGCTTTTTTCATTTTAAATTAAGGGTCTAAATTTAATAATTGCAGTATTGGCTTTATTTGTTTGATTTACTTTGTTTATATACTGCTAATTTTGTTAAATATTATGCTGTTTCACATGAGTTCGTAAAAAATGGTAATTAACTAGTTTAGACCATGTTTCATGACTTGCTTACTCTAATAACTACATGTAGCCCTGCCACGGCATATAGCTTTGCCCTTGATCGGTATCGGGTGTCGGCTGATCGCGCTGAAAGGTGATCGGCGATCGGAATCGGCCTCAAAAACGCTGATCAGTCCATCTCTAATATAATAAGTCATTAGAGGGATTTGTAGCCTGTAACAGTAGTGTACATAACGCAACTGTGGTTTCATTTTTACATGTAAGACATCAGATTTAGGCTTGTTTGCCTAAGTACGTCACATTTTACTTTAGATGCTGAAGCCCATTAACTTTAAAGACACTGCCGTAAACTCACTTAGATTTTAGTGGGATTTTTAAAACTTTTTTAGTCTGTCATTTCCACCTTTTAATACTTTTTCTACCAGTTTGTCTCTGTTGCAACACATGGCATTTTCAACTGTGGTATTTGCATGTTTGCTAGGAGCCGCTTGTGAAGACAATGTACTAATTATTATGTGTGGTGACAGCGTTAACTTAGGAGTGTGGCCCAGTCTCCTGCAAGCTTAACAGTAGGGGGAAAAAGCTGTGATTCCTGATTTCCGTCTCATCCTCCACTCCCTATAGCTTCTTCCTAATAAGCAGCAGGACAAGGTTAATTACCTCTGCAGTCAAGAATGACGAGGAAAGTTGAAAGCAGTTTTCGTCTTGGAAAAGTAAAAGCAGAGTTGTTGTGTTTTACGTCTGCTGGAAGACTCTCCTAAACTTTCTAATCAGGTCCTAACTGAAGAGTGTCTTACAAATAACCATGCCAATCATGTGTCTGGTTTGGCTTCAGTGCGGATTCTTTTTACAGCCTGATTTATGACTGTGGCGTGCAGGTTATCTCGGGATAATCTCAATGAGCTCTGTTAGCCTAAGACATTGCAAAGTCCCCCAGCCAGAGAGACAGGGGCTATTAATCAGGGAAGCTCACACACCACTACAAAGAGACATATTTTTAGAGCTTGGCCTTTATTGCACAATGCATGTTAACTGTGTTTGGCTTGAAAATAGGCTCACTTAACCAGCGTGAGCAACTACCTAGGACTTGATTGATTGTGATGTAATACTGGATTTGCTCTCAGGGAATTCCGTTGCAGTTTAATTGAATATGACATGGGATGGACGTTATAACAACTGGATCACTAAAACTCCCACACATTTATTAGAGAAAAATAACATCTGCATGAATTACTAAGCTTTTGTACGTCTACATTTATGCAAATAGAGAAAAAATCACATCTGTGGAGTACTCCCTCGCTGAAGCAAAGGCACAGAGTGGGTGTGTTAGAGTAAGACTCAGGCATGTTGATTTTTGTCTCAGTGAAATGGAATGAGCATTTAATTACTGTAAATGGAGCACAGGAGAACTGATAATGAAAACAATTAATTATTTTGAGGCTAGAGGGCAACAGGAACAAATGTAAAATTATAAATTTTAACATAACTGTGTATTATGTTGTGTTACTGGACTGAACTGGGTGCACTATACTTTGCATAGTACCATATGTGGTTTTCTCCAATCAGCTCATCAGATTTGCTGTAATGTCTTACCCATAACACTGCATTAGATATATGGGCGATCTTGCTTTGTGCTATATGATTAGAGGATGTGAACAGTCTGTGAAGGTTATACTTAACATTGTTGCTGAGAGCGAGATTATGCTATTGGGGATGATGGTGGTAGATGCACATCAGTAACTTCAGTTTAAAAAAACAATGAATCTTTTTTTAGAGCGTTTTGCCTATAACTGACAGTACAAAATGCCAGATGTTCAGAAGACAAGACTAAGACAGGGCTTAAGGCAGAGCATGTGAGGGTTTATTAACAGGTAGAGAGAAGTCCCTCTTGAGATTTAGATCAATAGGCTCAATCAGTGCGCTCTTAGAAAAAAACAGTATAGAGTCCAGTATTGTGCTTTTTTAGAAGTACATCACTGAGGCAGTACAATCTGTGATGCAACTGATCTACTCATTAGTATGAATACCTGGCCATTTTCAGTGAAAAGCAAAAATGCTCATTAGTACCCTGGAGTGAGCCTTTCAGCACATTATTGAGCCATACGTCATGTACTGCAAAGCACAGAGAAAGAATTATCGGTCAACTTCATGTGTTTAAATGGATGTGTATAAAGAGCTTGATGAATCAAGGTCTTTTTATTGACCATTCACAGATGAGGAGCATGTTGAGAGGGCAGCTTTCTCCTGCAGTTTTGACGCTTGCCTTTAATAAGACAGGAGAAGTCATATTTACAAATGTAAATAAAAGCAAAATGTGTTCATTTTCAAATCTAATCGACCCATATTTTGAAAATGATGAAAAATACATTATGAATAACTAATTCATAACTTGATGGCAGCAATACATCAGGGGCAACAAAAGGCTGGAAAAGAGCTGGAGGAGTCTGCTAAAAACCTGTGTCTAATAGTTGTGGATCAATGTCAGAAAAATATACCTTAACGTAAAACTTCTGACTGTCACACCACCTACAGTACATAATATCAAGAAAAGATTCAGAGAATCTGGAGAAATCCCTATGCGCAAGGCACAAGGCCGACGGTCAGTGTTGGATGCTTACGGACTTTGGGCCCTCAGGCAGCACTGTATTATAAGTCAAGTCAAGTCAAGTTTATTTGTATAGCGCTTTTTACAACAATGTTGTCACAAAGCAGCTTTACAGGAATTTTTAAGCATGAAAAGCATGAAATCACACACTTTATCCCTTGTGAGCAAGCCAGAGGCAACAGTGGCAAGGAAAAACTCCCTTAACTGGAGGAAGAAACCTTGGGAGGAACCAGACTCACAAGGGGAGACCCATCCTCCTCTGGTCGAACAGTACTTAAAGTTTATAAACTAAAGCTGAGTCTGAAGGTAAAAGCTTTAGAAGCTGTACATGTGCTACATCAGGTGGGTGATACTGTGATGCAGTCAAGGTGGAGCAAATGGCACAAGTAGGAGCCAGGTGACGGGGGGGGGCCTATAAACAGGTATGATTCTGTACTGGAAATCACAGCATGGGCTCAGGAACATTTCCAGATGTCATTGTCTGTGAACATGCTTTGCCGTGCAGTCCACAAAAGTTAAAGCTGCATCATGCAAAACATGAGCGAAAGAAGAGTCCAGGTGCTGAACTGGCCTGCCAGTTTGATGGCATTTGATGCGTCATGAAACAAAAAATCTGGCAAAAAGGATCCAGGACTGTTAATCAACTAGATCAGCTTTTTGTTCCAAAAACTCAGCAATGGGTTTCTTCACTCCACAGACTATTACTGACTGCTGTTAAACAAAGAGAGCATGATATGCAATGGTAGACATGCCTCAGCTTTTTTGAGATGTGTTGCTGCCGTCAAGTTCTAAATGAGTTAATCATTTTTGTAAAATGGTAAAATGTCTCACTGTCAAAATCAGATATGTTCTATGAGTTATTGTGACTAAAAAATGGATGTATGAGATTTGCAAATCGTTGCTTTCTGCTTTTATTTACATGTATTTATATTTTACACAACATCCTGTTGTTTTACACAACATAACTGTTTTGGAATTGGGGTTGTATATATAAAACTAGAGATGGAGGGATCGATATGCCGTGGCATATAGCTCTACACTCCATCGTATCGGCTATTAGCCGATCGCGTTGAAAGGTGATCAACGCAATCGGAATCGACCTCACAAACGCTGATCGCTCCATCTCTATATAGAAACTTAAGCTTTTCCCTATTGTCTTAACTGTGCACCGGCATACTGCAGAACTGATGGCCTCAGTAAAAGCAGAGATATAAGCCAATATTGTGTCTCTGTTTGCCAGGTCTCCTGATAGGTATGTCTCTACATGCTAACTTCTTTTAGGGCAATTTGTTGCAGTCACTTATATTTGCTTTATCTATTTGCTGAGTGCACGTTTGGGCACAGGAAGAGGTTACTCTATCTAGCAAGCACTTTAGAGGCCGAGGATCTGAATAGGCTCCAATTACGAACTGAAGTGCCTGTTTTTCTGCCAAGCTAGCAGTGCAGATGTTGCAGAGACAAACTCGCTCTGGTACCATCCTGGTTTATTTAGTTATGAGTAATTCAGGAGAGTTATGAATGAGCTTAAATGACTCTGCTTAAATGACACAAAACAGCTTTATTAGAGTTATTCTCAGCTTACTAGTGCTGATTCACTGCAAAGTATTTTTTCCACACAGCTGTTAAACTAAACTTGCTCTGCTGGTGCAGTGTCTTTATTGTGCAGTGTCTGCTGTATTCTTTGCACAGACACTAACCTGCTGATCTCAGGCAGAGGTGCACTGAGAAATGCGCACACATAATTTTTTCTTATTTAGGAATTCATATTCAAACTCCCTGAGGAACAGGAGGAGGAACAGTTGGCACGCTGGTGCAAATCGAGGTCATGCTACAGTAGAGCACATAGTGCAGTGCTTGATGTATAAAAGTCTTTTGCTTGTGGTCGTATTTGATTGAAAGTTTTTTTTTTCGTCTGTCTTTCATCTACAGTTGATCTTTATCAAAGCCACATTTCTATATTGTTTAACCGATAAACGTGACATATTGGGAATGATAAACTATGATTATCTCAGGTGGAGGGAGAGATCAAAGACTTCAAGGTCTAGGGTAACAGGCACATCTAGAATCTTTGCTATCTGATGAAGCATTGCAAGCCTTGGATTTATCTTTAATTAAGATGCCCAGTTTATTCACATTTCTCGTCTTCTTTCACTGCCTTCCTTCCAAGTGTTCCCATAAATTATTAAACCACTAATTGTCACACTTTACATCACTTTGGCGGACCCATTCTACCTCATTATGGAAGAGCAAAATAGCAGATTAGCCACAATAATTTGAAAGGATAAGAAATCAATAGACTCCACTCCAGTAAGAAAAGGAAAAGATAAACATCAGACTGTCTTAAGCAGTAAGGTTATCATAAGTAAGATACCTTTACTGCAGCTAGTGAGAAAATATTGCTACCTCTGTACTGTTTTCTTGTTATTACTGCCATGCTTGGATTTGGGATTTCAATTAGAAACAACAGTAAGTAATTACTTGTAAATGAAGACCCGAGCCATGCACCACTAAAGGTAGTGCAGCCAAAGAGAGTCGCTAGTTCCCAGAACATAAGAGTGTACACTAAAAATTAAAACACCGTCCCAGACAAGAGACCACTACATACCATTGCTGTCTGCCGTATGGCTAGAGGAGAATTAAGTCCTGTGACATAATTAACACCTTATCTCTTCATATTACATCTATCCAGGGATTTAATTACCAGCAGCTCTCTGTTTTGCTGCTACTCGCATGTGAACTTACTCACAAGTGTTTGCGGACCATAGACTCTCCATAGCAACCAGAGACGATGCCCTCGTCTACAGGGCAGTGTCATCGTCTTGTCATTCGCAATCGCTGTCAAAAACTGTTGTGGTGTGTTATTACATCTCTACCCCCTAAGGCATATCACTTTCTGGCTGTTTTGCTGCTTATCCCATTAAATGAAGTGTACGGCCATCTCATTATCCAGTCCAGGGGATTCATATCAGACCTTTTGTACAAGCCGTAAATGCCCATGATGGCTGCTTATAAAGACTTATACTGTTATGTGACAAGAGGTTCTGGTTGTGTTTGGATAAGGACTTTATATATAGTGCAAAATGGCACACACTCTAGCAGCGTGTAGATGAGCTGTTAATTTCTGTGCGTGGCATTTTAATGAGGCTAATGCACTCAGTGCTCTTATTGCTCTGAGAAATGTTGTGAAGATTACAATGTGTTGCAAAATACAGGAGAAGCTTAACTCATAATGAAGACCAGTGGGCCGTATTGACAGATGTCTTCTAGTGGTGTGACAGCACATAGTAAAATCGAGATATCTCAATGCAGCACTGTGACATTGTGAAACATGAAAGTTCAATTAATTATACCATCTAATACAGCTGTTCTGGTTATCCACCAATATTTGTAAAAAATCTGCAACAATCAATACCTTGCTCCAGCAGTCCTTCTGCCTCCCAGCTCTAGGGTAATTAGAGCTGTGCAACAATATGATTATAGATATAATATTCTAAAAATGAACTGAATAGTGTCCCCAGAATTGTGAATCAAATGGAATTATGAATGTATGGTTACACCTCTAATTATTTTTTCTTAAAATTTCTTGCTGAGAAAGGTCCTAAGAAAAAGTCTTGGTCACATTTGTACACACTTAAACACACTTAAACCAAAGATTTGTTTGCACCTGTGTGCTTCTGAGTGTACACAGATTCTGTTCTTATCTAAGAACAAATTCCAAGTAAAAAAACATTGGTAAATATTAAGTGGGTATATAAGAACAAATGAGCTTTCTAACTGTTCAGGCATGCCAGGTCAGGAAAGGTCCTATTTTAGAAACTTGCTGTTAATATATATAGTGTAAAACAACAACAAGAAAAAGAAGAGGCAGCAATAAGTAAACGGAAGAGAGAAAAGATAGTGAAACATGGGCTTTTGTTGTTTGTTGTTTTTGAATATTAATAAAACATTTTGCATCTTTAATCATTTGAAATTGATTTAAGCTTATTCATTTTGGGAAAAATAAAATGGACAAACACATCGCATAGACCAATCAGAATAGAAGAATAAGTAGAAATGAAGTGCAATTTGTCTAAAAGCTGTGAAGTACAAATTATGCCCTGGTTGTGTCTGAAGAGCTTTTTGAGGGAGTACTGAATTTTAGCAAGTTGGGGCACAAAATGTTGTTAGAGAGGTGACAAGGGTTGTGTTATTGCTAAATAAAGCCTGAAGGTGATCATCCATTTCAAATGTCAGAAACAAGTGCAGTGTCTGAATGTTATTCCCAGAGGTTTTTTCTCTTCCAGTCCTATACATTTGGTTTAACAGATTGCCTTTGAATACCAATTGTTCTACATTGACAGTGATTATAAGTGTCGCCGCAGAAGAATCAGGGCTGATAAAGGAAAGTGGAGGTAATTGTGTCGCTGTATCTCAACATCACATCACATAGAGAGGATCTGCAAAAATAATGCTTTGTCCATCGATTGGCACATAGACAGAAAAAAGCTGTTTTAGATAGGGATGTTCACTCAGAACAGAGAAAACAACCTAATCACTCAAGATGTCTTATCCAGTCTTGCACAGGGTGTGTTCTTTAAGCATGATGATAAGAAGTGCTCTGAGCTGCAAGTTTGGGAATTGAGAGGGCTGGCTCATTTCAACATTTCCCAACCTCATTACAGCTGTTTGTGATTAGATCTATAGGAAGTTAACATTCAAATAGAGGTCAAGCAACAAAGAGATTTTGCTTATTTTGACCAAAATTTAAAATTGGTCTCTCAAAAAAGAGTAATGTCTTACATATTACTAATTACTTATCCCACAATGTAATGGGATTACTTTACTAGTTGTTTTTTAAAAAAAATCATTGAAAATAAAATAAAATAAAATAAATGTACTTCTGTGCTACTCTGTAAAAGCCTGTAGCAACTGGGAAGGACAAACTCAAGTGTCTGTTACCTTATTTACAAAGTAACAGCCAATAACATTATTATTATTAATGTACTCTTAATAAGACACAACTGCCTGCTCATTTTTGTTCTTAACAAGGACACATGGCATCACCAATGTAAAGTAGCGCACTCATGAAGTGCCAAAAGCTGTTTGACTGCTAACGACACTCTTTGTGGAAAACTTGTAGCCTGTGAGTGAGTTTTTTGAGCTGAACAGTTTTTTCAGTTCTTTCTGTCCATGAACAAAAATGTACATTTTTATTTTCACTACAGGCCTGCAGAAAAATTTTATATATATATATATATTGTGTGTATATGTACAGTCTATGCAATTTCCTCACAACGCTGAGACTGAATAGTCAAGTTTTAAGCATGGATGGGTAGTCAAGTGATTTTTAGCTGACTCAAGTGGTTAAGTAAACCCATCTCTGTGCTGGAGAACACAGTTCAAGACAAGTTATATTTTTGAGGAATGGCTGTTGCTGTTGGAAAACCTGAAAACTGCCATGGTCCCAATATGTAGCTTCTTTCTAAATAAAATGAGTCTTGCAGTGATGTGAATGAAAATTGCATTTGACCTGTTCAAGTGAGGTTGGGACTCAGTCAGGGATCTTTATCTATCAATTTCATATTGTCAAGATGCCTCAACAGATTGTTTGCTGAGTTTCCAGCACTGCATATATTGACTATTAATGGTACATTGTCAGCTTTCACAGGTATCGGATGTGCACTCAAATTACAGTAATTACAGTAAGGACAGGCGTGCATTATCTGTATAGATTTTAAACATATAGATCTGTATTTTATTTCAAAAATTTTTATTTAAAAAAAAATGAATGCATTGAGCAGGTTTAACATTGCTCTGATAGTGAAATATGAGTAACAATAGGAACAACAGTCAGTAACTGTGTGATTGCAACAATTGAAATGTTACTGCGGTATGAATGAGCCATGCAGTCTTTGCTTGACCTCTGCAGAGCTGAATTTCTAGTATGACACTGATATTTCTGGGAAAAAAAGCAACACGGGTCTTTAGGCGGGGTGCTGCTGCGCTTCTGGTATTAGCATTTCGCCCCCTAGGAGCATTGAGACCACCGGTGTCTGCGACAAATGCTTTATATTTATGACTGCACACGCTGGCTTTGTCACAATGGGAAGGCTGCACAAAAAGTAAAAGAAGAAAACACTGTTATGAAACAGATGTGCAATTATTCAATAGCTTCTTATGAGGTAACGCATACAGTAAAGGTACTTGTAAATGCTTCTTTGAAGTTCAGGGGTTTCGCTTGAATTGCATCAGAGGCACTTGTGTTGCATGCTCGTTTATATGATCTAATTTGCTAGAAGGAAATTTGCCTGAAATATTGCATGGGTATTACTCTGTCACAGAGAGAGAGAAAGCTCTTCTGTTTGCTGAGTGCAGCTAATCGTCTTGCTTGCTTTACAAACCTTTTTTCGTACTGTGATTTATGATGAATTTAATTTGTTGCCGATAATTATGTTGAACTTCTTATGTTTGTATGTCATGTAATATAGCTGTCATGTGTACTGTAGTATGTGTACTGGAGGCAAGCTGTTTTTTTCTGTGGATTTGCATCAGAAGTGGACCATCTGTCCACAAGAGTGAGTTCTCTCCTACACTTCAATGCTGAAGTGAGGATTTTCAGCCTATCATAGCTACAGGCTGCACCCGAGGGGCCATCCCAGAGTTGCAACTACTTTGGCTGTGAAAATAATGTTATCTTCTAGGACAGATGCCCATGTGACCTACCCATTTCCGTTAGACTTGCTGACAGGCACAGGTCATAGGTATATGCTCACTGGGGTTGTCAGCAATAGCTTTTTTCTGTGTCTACAATGGGGGAGTTGGGGACGAAGATCTGCAGTTTTTGATGGGAAAGGTATTATTTTTTCATACAGCAGTAGGGGTGTGCAATATATATAGTCTACGATAATGTCTAAATTGCCATGTTAATGATGCATGAGCTGACATTATCGAGTTCACTAGTGACTGGGGGGAAAAACAACAATCAAAACGCCTAAACTCTATGTGCTCACTACTTCATGTTTTAGTGTGCATTAAGAGTGTCCATACTGTGTGCTAGCATAGGCTAAAGCTAGCATAGCAACCTAAACAACACACCTAAAGCTGAAAAGGAGTGAACACACTGCGCCAGAGGAAGAAACTCAGACACCGCCAGCCTCACAGAGTACCGCCTTAAATTTAACTCCTAGGCAAGTATCATCTTTGCTCGCTGACGTTGCTCAAAAGACAGCAGTTTGCTGACTTTGTAAGAAAGCAGCTGTTAAATATAGCTCGACAACTAACCTGTTCCATCATCTCCCAACAAATCACCGCACAGAGTATGAGGAGTATTAAGAGCTTCGGTAGTCTGCTGTCCAATACAAACCTAAATCAGCTAAGGTGTCCAGCAAAACACACACTCAAAGCAAACTTCAGCAGAGTCATTCGCTAAAACAAGTGCCTTCGTCCGATGACGCTGGGATTGCCTCCATGCCTCAATATCGCACAGCCCTAGTACAGCAGTTCATGCCTGTTTTGTACTGGAAACAGAAATAAATGTCTTTTAAGGGTGCCCAAAAGATCTTCTAACCTGAAACAGCAAAGAAAAGAAATTCAAGCAACAAAGAATTTGTGAAATTTCCCTTTCTATTCCGCCTCTCTTCTTTTGCCTTTGTCTTGGTCACACATGTTGTGTTTTGCCAGTGACCCCTTAAAACCAAACTTGATTCTTGGACCCACTTAAGCTGCTGCCAGGTTTATTGATTGCAGAGTGCGTTTGTTCTCCATCAGGGAGGAAGACTTTGAGAGATCCGGCCCACTCCAGTCAAAGCTTACAGTGTTTGACTGTGGGTACTTGTGAAGTGTATGCTTTCAGCGATCTGCCCACACGCACCTCTCTTTCTGCCTTTTTCCCAAACAAGTACAGGGCACCAGATATGCATTGCACCCTTCGAAATGCTAATCCAATGTGCAAAAATAGACTCTGTTTTATGTTGGTGATACTGAGAGTTACGGTATAAGATCATAAAGCGTTCACCCAAAAGATTCTTAAGTGCTGTTGGTATTAGCATCAGAGCATCTCTGCTGGTTTTTGTAGAACTCATGGTTTAGATACTCATATCAGGATACCTTTGGTACGTTTATGTGTTTGTATTTATTCAGAAAGGATCCTCTAAGAGGAGACAATTTTGGGGCCTTTTTGCACACATTTGTTTAAACTTGATAAGTCCCTGTGCCATCCAGCCAAAGCCCACATTTTTCCCAAGACAAAATCCTTTGTGCCATAAAGTGGGCCTGGGCCATAAGGCGATGTCAAAGGATATTGGCGATGTGACACGATGCCAATATCTGACACGCAGTAATCGCACGCGCTGTGTGGGGCAAAGAACTTTATAAAATAACTTTTTAAATGTTATAAAATGCCCTGAAATCAAAAGGACAGCTACAGTAAGCGGAGACATGATAACCCCTTCTATGGTGGCCAGCCAGTTGTGTCACATCACAACAACATTTACAAACATGCAATTCTTTTCAGAAACACTGTAGTCCAGTTGTAGGAGGCACGCGCTTCTAGACGCACACACACATATCTCCACAGGAGAGACGAGGTTTTCCGGTGTGAGAGACCTTCAAATGTAGCCTTTCTTAAAAGTATGTCTTCCTTAATGCAGCGTTTTTAAATGGCTTTTGCTTAACAGCTCTCTATTCTGACTAAATGCCAGGTGCATTGTGACCATCGTGAGTCACTCTGTTTGTATGTTTAAAGCTGAACTTATTGAAGGTGGGCTCACGCTCTGTCCACGTTAACGTGACTGCAGATCTGGCACGAAGAGTGACAGATACTTTAGGATGATGCATTTGGAGATGCGGGCAGAGATTCAATGTCTGGGATTCTGGGGCTACAGATTGCTACAGCTGGTTCTCCGGTTCTTCTCTCTCGTTTAAACATTTAAAGATGGAGCCACTTATGTCTGTTTTGTCTCCTTATTGCGTTAAACATTAATTAGTATTATTTAAATGTGTTGTGGGTAAATTAAGATCAGATAAATGAGAAAAATGGATGGATAAATATAAAAGGAGTAACACTGAATGAGTGAAATTTATACGTAAGTTCAAATGAAGTGCTCAAATGTCCCCTCAAAAAAGGGGGAGGGACCGTATGACAGATTTTCCTGTTTTTTTCATGGTTAGGGAACTTCCTGATATTAAATATCTCCCATGCCTACCAAAGTGTCCCCTCTGCTTTGTGCTTTTAAAGTTAGAATGCTTGCATGATTTTCTCCGGGGTGTCTATAGGTACCTGTAAGTACTGCATTTTGAACTTTCACAATATGAAAATGTGTCAGATGTCATATCTGTGCCACCTCCTATCTTCTCCACTAGGTATACACAAAAGAACAAAAGGCCCAGCTGTGAGCAGACTGTTGAAAGCATTTTACAGAGCCTTGGTGGACTGAAAAGCTCAAAGACGCACTGTACTTTTTCTTTAGAAAGTGCTAAATGGCTGGTTTCTGAGACCATGGAGACAATCTTTCATGGAGACAATGTATGATATTTGGGAAACAGGCCGATAAGAACGCAAAGAGCTGTGACAATGTAGCCAGCAGGCAAAGGCTTTTGTCACTCTAGCATATATAACAGCAGTAGCAGGAATCCTGTCCCATCCCAAACCCCCCCTCCCTCCCACAAAAAAAAAAAAAGGCCAGAGCCATTGGTGAATAGGGGCTTCTCTCATGTACACTCATGTTGAATCTGCAAGGTGGTGATAAGGCCCCCAAACCCCCATACATCAGTTTCAGCATGGCAGTCAATTAACCTTAGGCAGTTAATATTATAAATTAAACTCTCAAGTTGTTTGATTGAAGTGGTATGTGCTGGGGCATGACTGGTGTGGTGGTAAGTGATGCATGGTGCATGCCATGTATTATGGCTATTAAGGCAGTGTTGAAACTCTGTTGTTCGAGCCGTTTTTTCCTTCAGCTCTTAAGCCGTCCAGCTGTATCACTGTCCTAAATTGTTGCCACATACTGTTTCGAGCCCATTTGTAATTGCTTGCCCGCAAGCTCACGATTGAAACTTTGCCTGCTGATCCTCTGCGGCTTCTGTTCAGTCAGTCCATTTTGCACTTAATTTGTGTCTCATGGATTTGTTCTTTTTCTAAATCTAGTGCTACTTCTTTAAATGTTAACTGCAAAGAGTGATTCCTCAATCGCTGTGCTAAGACCCTGTTTTTCTTTTCAGAGACACAGGGGCAATTTTGCATAAACACGAAGTCTTTGTTCTCCTATAATAATCCTGTTTATGAGACACCTCCACACCCAAGCTAGCGCAGCCTCTTTCATGTGTGCTAATAGGCGGCCAATCTGTTGTGCCATCAGCAGAGGCAGCCTTTGTGATGTGCCGAAATGAAACATGCGCAGGTGCCGCTGAAACTGTCACAGGGCTGCCGGAGGAACTTTTTCTGCACGAAAGGAGAAAAAAAATTAAATAAAAAAAAAAGCTCTTGCCAAAATGATGGGAGGCCTATTTATCATAAGCTCACAAGCTTTTATCCTGTCATAAATATTTTAGAAGTGAAATCACTGTGGAGGGAAGAGCATTTGTATGAACAATCTGTACGGACTGAATGCGACTTGCACCTAAAGCAGTCGCAAGCTGCAGTAAGACCCCGCTGCTTCTGTTTGTTAACGGAGTGTGATGCTGGCTGTTTGTTGTTCGGGCGGACATGGTTAAGTGCCTTGTCTCTGTTGAGGGGGATTCTAAAGAGCCCAATTTCTAAAGAGGCCTCTGCCACTCTAGGTCCTACAAAAAACTTCAGCCTCTCCTATCTGTATCCACTCATCTGTCCAACCCACTGTCACATCTGATTACAGAGCTAATAGTCTCCCTAAGTGGAGATCCAGGACTCATTCGTGAAGGCGGGAGGTTTCATCTGGGAAAATGGAAGCTCTGCTGGGTCTCATCACAAGCATTTCCAAAGCCACCAGGGCGTTTCTTTCAAGCCCCATGTGCAATTGGGATAGAGGTGGAAGGCTCATTTAAATGACTGCAATTTCCTGCGCTTTTCAAGATCTGTTTGATAGACTTAGATACCCTGTTTGGGGTAACTGCTATTCCTTATGAAGGTGAGCCTGGAAGCGTGAAACCTACTAGCATGCTTATTTAAGTAATGGTGGAAAATTATAGAAGATTGCAAAAGGTCTAGGTTAGTCAGCTATATTTTTATCTGCCAACAGGAGTAAATCGAGAGCTACGTATAAGAAAACGTATTACTTTATGGAACCACGCATATGCACTGGACTGACTGCAGCGCACTCCACATCAACTTTATTTAAAGTGACTTACTGCCAAGAGCCCAGCACTCAGTGAGAAACTTTCTTCATAGATATGATGATGCCTCGATCTAAGAGCTGTGAGTGACCTGCACCAGATTTCCACCATCCCTCTCTGCTAGAGGGAGAAATGGTCTCTGGTCTTGCATTATTTATGAACGGCAGTGGCGGTTGAAATAACTGTGCTGTGATGAGAGGCCCCATTCTTGGCCCTGCAGTTCACATTCATTTGGAAGTTATGACATGAGCCCCTGAAAGCAAGATGCTGGCAGAAGTTTGAATAATCAGGATCTGCTCAGAATTAGTTTTTTAAGTTCTGTGCTTTTGTCATGCAACTTCAGACCTAAGATCCAAAATAAGCTTGCTGGATTCCTTTTTATTGTCTCAGACTTCTTTTCCACATTACAAGAACCTCTCGTTTTCACAAATAGACTTTGTCTGTTATTATTGATTGTGTAGACACCCCATTACTAAATGCTAGTATGCTGAAAGCGATATTGCCTGCAGCAAGAGTATTCACTCTACATTCTTCTGTTTAACTAATGATTTAGCAAATTGACATTCAGGGCTATAGTATGTTTTTCTCCGATAGTTATTAAATCTAATCATCCATGTCATCAGTTATATAGTTTTTCCTAAGGCGATATATGAACCATGTTTTAAATAAAATGTTATTAACATTTTGCTCTTGTCGTATATAGATCCATTCAGTGTTACTGCTTACTAATGTTGGCTAGTCTGTGTACAAACGCGCAGCATGTTTTATGTATTAATACAGTTTTAATAAATTTGATTGATTAAGGAAGATGTAAAAAGGTGATTTTAGAGTGGAAAAGGAACATGGAATCAAAACTACAGGCATTAGTTAAATACTACTAATTTGTTGCAAGACTCTGTGATGGGCTGCATGGCGTTAAGCTCTAAAAATGAACTACACGGAGTGCCCTCCTCTATTCCTGTTCTTCTGTGTTCATATTATCCCTGGTGCTATAATGACACAAGATAATGCGATTATTATCCACCCTACAAAGGCTGCAGTGAATTTTCATGTTCAGCTGTAATGGCACAAGCCCAAATCTAATCTTTTTAAGGGTGTTTATTTCTGTAATGGTCGAGTTTTAAAATCTTGCTGCTTTTATTTTTTTAATCTAATTGTTAGGTGATGGGTCATTACTTTAATTAAGGAATAAAGGATGATCTTGGCCCTCTGTATTTTGTATCTTGCTCATTACAGTTTTTACAACTGCTAACATCCTTTTATCCAATCTGTAGTCGCATTTTCAAAATTCTAAACACAGTTCACGCAACATCAGTCTTTTGAGGGCAATACCATTAATACAATTCATGTTGTTTTTGCATAAAATGCAGTCATTTAACATGTTTCTAAAGTGCTTACATTTTCTGTACAAACAAGAAAGATCCAGAATTTTGTTACTGGGTAACGTTGTCTTATTTACAAATGCTTGCACACAGCATGTCAAAAATAAAAACCTAATGTTCAAAACCTTAAAATGCATAGTTCTGCTAAAAAGCAGGTGAAAACTATTGCTGTAATACACATACAAAAGGGTCTTGTTTAGACTGAGTTTGGTCAATATGGGCACAGGAGCAGAGAGAGGAAAGAAAAATCATGTCTGGACAAGGAAGAGGAATAGTTGGGCCAGGGAGAAGGAAAGGAGTAAGAATGCGTGATGGTGTTCAATGAAGGGTAATTAGAGCCACCTCCATAGACCATGTGATAAACCATGGTCTATCACTGAGAGAGGCTGGTGCAAGAGGGCAGCCGAAACTCAGACGGTCACCTGTGGCTTTAAAACAAACTAAAAGGTAAACAATACATTTTCCTGCTCATGCTATATCTAATAGTAACTGCAGGCCACCAATTCCACCACTAATACATAAGATGCATTTTTGTTCCTTTACTCTCTTATGGCCATTGCTGACAATAGAATAGAAATGTTAACAAAAATATTAAAAATAAAAAAAAGGTGGACAAGGCATGCCATGCATTTCTATCTTAGGTGCACGGCAGGAGAAAATATTAGATGTGATGTTGATGAAAACGTAGGTCCAAATGCTAAAGACCGTTCAGATGGACAAGACTGTTCCGTTTTGTATTTAGTTTTTTCCCTCTTATGTGGCTGTTTTTGTATATGTGTATTTTTACACATATGGGACCAAAGCTAATTATAGTATGTTTATAATTACGGTAATTATTTTCTGAGTTAAGCTACAGTGTCATGTAAAAAAATACCATTATTGCAACTATCTACTTAAAAAAAAAATAATGTAGTGGACTACAGTAAAAATGAGCTGACAATCTGTTGTTTGCTGAGCTCCATCCCATCCCATGCCATAAGCTTTACGAAAATGTGCAATTTATGTACTAAATAAACACAGAATGCGGAGAGAAGGCTCCGTGCATATCCGTATTTAATGTAAAGCACAAATGAGCCTTTAACATGTTTATTTTAGTAGTAGTTACTTGACTACGCATTGCTAACCGTTTCTTAATCATCCTGTGTAGATGCCTAAGATACACCGTGGGAGCTTTAAAACACAGGTAGCTGGTCCTCAAATGGCTCTCTGATAAAATATATAGTCCATATTAGATGTATTGCTGCATTTAGAGTTTTGAAAAAATATCTTAAGTACTGGTAAATGCTTTTTAGCTAACGTGTTGACTGAACTTGAAATCTAAAGTGAACAGAAACAGGTGATTGTTAACTTGTTTTCACTTATTATAAACTTACTATCAGTTCTGTGAAGTCAAAAGTTGAAGAAAAAGCAGGTTACTTACTTTTTTCCAGGTTAGAACATGATTGATGGAACTCTGATGGAACATGTTTCTCCTGGCCGAGAAGTTCAGAAGAATGCAGATGGCACCTGAAAATTATAGCAGGAGATAAAAATGCACACAGATGGGATGAAGAGAGATGCCTGTCTGGTAGAACGTTGGGAGACAAAAATGTTGGAATGTTGACTAATGATGTCACACTACATTATGACATCATAAGTGACTGACTTGCTGAAGGTTCTGATAGTCTTTAGTGGGAAACTATTATATTATTCACCAGTTGAATCTTGTGTAGATTTTATTGTAGTGTAGCGGACTGTAGTGTATTGGTTTGTATTGTAGTGGATTGTAGTGTTGTGTATGGTAGTGTAGTGTGTATTGTATTTTAGCATATCTGTAAGATCAAACAGCTGGCACTATAGTTTTTTTAGGTATCCATAATGAAGTTATAGTAAAATAATATTGAGAATGAAATGATCACAAATACAAAATCTGTAATATAATTTTAAAAGCAGGGAAATTACAGTAGGGTTTTATGAGCTGGACCATCATTCTTGCACAAATATACAGTGCAGAATATCTTTTCTTCGGGCTACGCTTATACTTTTATGTACTTTTATGTACTTTATTGTCAAATATTTTTGTCTGGTTGGCTTTAGATCGCATGGACACATTGTTACCTAGCTAAGCAGTGTCTCATTCTGAAGGACTCTGAGAGATGGCTTTTTTTAGCAAATAAGATGAATGTCTTTCACATTCATCTTATTGAATCTTGTTGAATCGTATCATCTTATCAAAGTAATCAAGGCTTTAATCAGTCCTCTGTAGGCAAGCCTTCAACTGAAAGGGAGTTTAGTTTTAACGATCTTGGCTTGGTATTTTTTCAGTTCATTGAACTAAATGTGTTCTGTCCACTGCAGGTTGACAGGCTCCCTGCCATTTGTTGATGCATAGCGGGTCAGTTTTGCTGGCCTCTGCGCACATTAAACATGATGGATGAACAGAGGCCTTGGGGACATGATAAATTGAACATCAAGGCACTAATCAGAACAGATTCATCCAGTCACGATCATTGGCTAAAACATTGTAGTGACAGTATGTCTCATTTTATACACTAAAGATTTAGAGAGTCTGCAGCATGGTTTGGAAAGCAGGATCTTTAGAATATCAACACATTTCTTAACTTCTATTATGTATAACACCCTGTGAGAAATGGAGCTAGGCAACATTTAGTATTTTCACTTTGTCATCTTCTGACATGCAGTGAGTGCATTGTGCGGGCTACCTCTATGCAGGGCTTGGCTAAAATGTTTTGATTTGTTTCTTACAGTCGGTTCTTCCCTGCACACAAAGGCCACATCAACTAGCCCATTTCCACAGAACATGAAAAATTCCTGCAGGAGAAATCATATTCAAAGCGTAGGAAACTAAAGAATAGCATCCTGAAAATCTTTAGGGAAGGGCGGTGCCTTTATAAACTGTGAGCCGTTTAGCCCAAGGCATTTAAATGCAGCTCTCTGAAACACAGTTGTCAATGAAGAGAAAAACAACAACACAGTGGTAAAAACAGAGCTGATTCAAGGAGATGAATTGCCAGTGCATTGTGAGGGAAGAATTTGGCCCAGCACCAACCTGTTTTGACCGGTGTGTGAAAACATAATCAACCTACTGTTATGGTCCAGCATTTTTCAGTTGACTTATTTTATTATTTTTTTCAGGATGGGTGAGGTTGAAACACATTTCCTACTTGATCTCAATCTTCTTGATTTTATTATGATTTTATTGTACTGATAAGGTGTAACTGGTCCTGTGTACTACACATTTCCCCCCTCAGGAACCAACTCACACACACAGTAGGACGTTCGACACAGAGCCGCCCAGAGAGCCCTTTTCCCACCCCGTGTCCCAGACATGTGCTTATGGAGAACAATGTCAGGAAGATGTGTAAGCCACTGATGTGCTCTAATGAGAGAATGCCTGCCTTAAAGACTGGCCTACTAGCCTCTCCCCAGCTTGGTCTGCTATGAGAGAATGCGGTCCTCTCCAGCCCCTGAACAGGCTAATTGGCCGTTAACTGCCACGCAGTGTGTGCTGTCATGCATACGTGTGTCGGCACACCGCAGAGCTCATTCGCAGCAGCAAATGAATTGATATGTAGCAATGCAGAGTGGAGCCTCTCGCATTTGTCTACAGAACCATTATCGGGTATTAGAGGACTTGAAATGCATTGACTGTATGCTATCTGGAAAATACAAAAAAGAGGGTCGTATTGTCACAGACACAAGTATTCACTAGCCTTTTTTTGAGCAACTACAAACCAAACATAGACTTTCAAAGACTCTAAAATATTTGCCGCATGCAGATTAGAAATATTCTAAAAAGGTTCTCTGTCAAGTGATGATGGAACAAGTTAGTTGTCCAGGGATCTTTAATGGCGACCGTTTTCTTATGAAGTCTGCAAACTGCCGTCTTTTGAGCAACATCAATCTTTTTAAATACAAACCAGCTCCACGCGAGTGAAGATGATTCTCGCTCAAGAGTTAAATCTAAGGCGTAGACTGTGAGGCTGAATTTCTTTCCCTGATGCAGTGTGTTCACTTATTTTCAGCTTTAGGTATGGGTTTAGGTAGCTTTGCTAGTCTTAGCCTATGCTAGCACACAGTATGGACACTCGCAATGCACATGTGCAGCAGCCTTCACTAAAACCTAAAGTAGAGAACACATGGACTCGAAGCATTTTGATTGTTCTTTGTTTTCTAGTCAGTAGCTACTTGATAATGTTAGCTTGTGCATCATGACAATTAAGATATTATCGTAAACTATATATACATACATATCGCACACTACTGGCAGGCTTTACTCTAGCGCTGCATTCATATGTTGGTGGCAAGCGTTTGATGGAAAACCAGATATTCAATTTTTTAAAGGAGCCACAGTATAGAATACTGGCCAGTGGCCACTACAAAATGGAGTGGAATGTTCCATCAGAAGACAAGTTTTTCCATGGGAGACAACTGTCTCATGGTTAAATTTCAGATGAATTAAGTATTATACAACAATTTTTTTTCATCTTAAATAAATAATATACACTGCCAAAAGCCTCCCCTGATAATCATCCCTTTTCACTGGCAACGTTTGCATGGCTTTGTGCTGCCATTGGCATGTGTGTGTTTGTGTTTTTATTCCCCCCCAAAGCAAACGTGTGAAGCATTACAGTATGAAGGATCATTAAAATGATTTCAATCAAATAAATCAAGAAAGTAATTATCAGTCAAACATTTTTTTGCAACTGAGATTTTTAAAGAGACAACACATGTAGCCTTGATGTGCTGCTTTCCTGTAGTGCTGACTGTGCTGATAATGAAACTCTTATGCAGTATAAGCAGGGTGAATTCAGCTGGGAGGGTCAGCATTGTTACTGTTTTTTTGACCCAAGCCAGTAAGTGACAGTTAATCAAAAGACACACAGTTCAGAGATTAGTCTTCTTGAAGATACAAGGAAAAGAGGGTGAAGCAGGAAATAATGTTAGTAAAAAAAAAAGAAAAGTAACATTCCTCTCACAACTTTCTATTAAAGGATATGATTAGTTGTCAACACACTTTGAAAAACGCCAGTACCCTTGTCGTGCCTTGTGCTGAACAGCAGAAAAAGGAAGGGTTACTGTGCTCAGGCTATTAATGTGATTATGTAGGAGGTGGTTTAGCACCACACAGGGCTATTTTGATCATTCTTGGCCACTTGCAGCCAACAGCATGTTCCTGCCATGCTCGCAGCCAGGCTGGCTGGTGGTGTTGAACGGAGCAGCTGCCGAGTCCACCAAGCTAGTGTTTGTTCAGCATGCCCACCCAGCCTGCACCTACCTGAAACACCACAACCTCCACCATGACAAAACTACTCGTCTGGAGCTGCCTGCAAGGGCACTCTGGATAAATACCAGACCAGTGTCGATAGTAAGACAGCACCATTCGCACACATTTGCAATGCTTTGAATTTTCTCAGCTTGTCTGCAGGCGCCTCTGCGGATTACTGAGGAGATGAACTACATATTGAGCAATTTAAGGTTGCAGCCCTGAGAAAGTGGAGTGAAAGGAAGAAAACATTAAATAGACAGTTGCACCATTGTGCACACAGGAGATATTTCAAAAGACAAAAATGACACTGATTGTTTACGCGGAAGGACTAATTCTGCATCAGGGACCATTTCATAATACAAAGCACAGTACATGGCTGTTTTTTACCATTAGCTTTTATTTAACTTTCAGTCAAAGTATGTCTTTGTTAATGCAGCTTAATGATCAGCTGCAGTCCATGCTGCACACCTGTGTTTGCTGGAGCGACTTGCTGTGAGTGAGTTGGGGGTAGATGTTGAGCTGTAATTACCTGGTAGAAGAAGAGACATTCATCAGATAAGGGAGCAGAGTAGGCAGGCTGATGGAAGGGCTGTGAGAAATGACCTGCTCTTAATATTAATGGGTGTAATGTGATCTTGTGCCCTTTAGAGATTGCACCAATCTTCTAGCCAGTATTGGTATCGGGCTCTTGCAGGAAATTTTTGCTGATGAGATCTCAAAATTGATGAATTCAATCTGATATTGTGACAAATAAAGCCTAAAATTGCAACATGAAGCAAAGGTGGTGATGTCATAACTAAGAGCGCGTAACTGGAATTAGACAAAATTGAAATGAGTAGATGTTAGTTTGGCAGTTGGATTTATAAATTAGATAATTTTAGCTAATTAGGGGCTGTCGTGGGGGTGAGGTTAGGGAACCAGCCTTGCTATCAGAAGGTGGCTGGTTTGATCCCATGACCCAACAGGACACGACTGAAGTGCCCTTGAGCAAGGCACCTAACCCCCTACTGCTCCCCTGGCGTTGTGGATAGGGCTGCCCACCGCTCCAGCAAGTGTGCTCACAAATGTCAGTATTTACTGTGTAATCAGCTCTTTTGTCTGCTTGCATAATGTTAATTTCTTTTAGTTTAAGTTTAGTAACGTTAATATAGTTAATCTAAAGCTTCGAAGATGTACATGAAACATACTCTTCACTTCATATGTTGCAGATTTGCACTGAATCTCAATACAAGTGGAGGAACCTGTTAGCTCAATAGCGGTCTTCTGAGCTTGTAATCAATCAATCAATCAGTTCATTAATGTATGCTGGGTTTTTCTATAATATCCATCTTGTTTTTTTCTACACCATTTGAACACAGTAGCAGTGCTCCAAAATGATTTGTAATGAAATTGTTTTACATTAACTTCCATTAAAATGAAGATGTTTTTGTGCCTTCTTGTGTAAAGTTACCTTTTTAAAGACACTTGTTTTTATTTTGGTTGGCTTTGTCAAAAAGCTGATCCCTACGGGGTTATTTTCAAAAATCTATAAGAAGCGTGTTAGTACAGCATCTGTCTATAAAGATATGTAATTCTCTAAATGCTTTTTATCATATATGTATACACGTATACATGTCCGTCATAAATGTTAATCTTGGGTGAAAAGTAAATCAGTATTGTACAAAAATAGTAATCTAATAAAAAAGAGATAATTGAATATGTCTGCAATGGAATCAGAATTACCCACAATGCTTGAATTACAGTTTTTCTGTTTTCAAATAGTCTCATTTTTTTGTGACTAAATAAAAAAGCTTTTTTTTGGGGTTTTTTTGGATAGTGGGAAAATGTTTGTTTAATCTGCAATTTAAAGCAAAGTGCTTGAATAGAACATAGCTTAATAGTTTTTATAGAAAGAAAAACTAAAACGTTGGCCATGCAACATCAGCCAGTCCACAAGGTTTCAATACTGTTATCGTAAAAGAAAACATGATATATTGCCTTTTCTTGCCTCTGCTGTGACAGCTTTCAGCCTTTGGACCATTTCTATTCAGTATTGCCTCCGAACAAAGTGAGTGTGTGCGTTTGTGTGTGTAAATCTGCAAATGTATAAAAATCTACGACAGTCTAGAGAGAACTTTCCCCTTTCTTTCTTTGCAGTATGTGCTGCTATGAGTTTTGGTGAAGTAGTACAGACTTGTGTCTGACTCTCCAAAACTGTCTGAAGCTGTTTTGTTCAAACCCAGTGCAGTTGCAAAGCTGACCTCCTATTACTGCACTAACACTTTGCCCATTCTCACAGGCTAGTTTTATGTTGTCATGGAAACATGTTTGTTGCAAGTTGCGATACATTTTTTTCTTTGTCTCGTGGGATTGTGGGCCAGCAGATTGCTGATCTTGCTGTAAACAGGGTCTATGACTGTGCAGCGCACAGGATATCCTCACATACAGTCATTTTTAATGACTTGAAACGATGAAAATCAGTAAAACATCCTCCACAGACGGAACACTTCTAAATACTTTCATGCACAATCAATGTTTGTGTTTTGCTCAGTTTATCAACAGCTACTGGGATGTCACTTTAGTTTTACCTGAAACTGACCCATGTAGTCCACACATGCACTGCTAGACAGTCCTCTTACAAATATCAGTGCATTTCACAATGGTTTCATGTGCCTCTTTCAGAGTTCCTAATACTTCACAATCTGATTGCATGTCTCTTTTGTGCTGCTGAATGGGTGTAAGAGTTGGCCTACATGCCCGTGGAAGCATGGAATTCCTTTACCAACAAAGAACCTCTGAGACAACGTGTTGGCATGCTGCCTATGTTACAGAGTCTACAAAAGCAACTCCTGACTGAAACAGTGGAGTCTCCTCTTCCTCCTGAGGAAGCAGTCTCTGTAGACCTAATTAATCACCATTCCAACCAGTCATACGAATAAGCCTTCAGGCAGAGATTTCAAAACTTTTAGACTTAAATATCTGTCATAATTAACGTGTTCCCGCTGAAGATCGGTGACTTCCTTTCTTCTCTCCAGCCCAAGACTTCTTCCCCAGTGCTGAAAAGTACCTCTGCTGTAATGCTCAACTTAAACTTAAATATCATGCTCTGCATTGACTGTCATGACTTAATATGTTCTTAAGTTCTTACATGATTTTGCAGTGTAATTACTTGATACAGCGTTTAGGAAATTATTGTTTCCTTTCAGATTGCTTTGATCAGCATATATATATATATATATATATATATATATATATATATATATATATATATATATATATATATATATATATATATATATATATATATATATATATATATATATATATATATATATATATATATATAGTATGAAATATAACCTGCCTGGCTGCAGGTAGAGTAAAGTAGGCCTTTAAGACTCATGGAGGTCATTTGAGTCTATAGATTTGTCCTTGTCATGCTATATCACCTTTAACATCTAATATATATGACACTATAGCTTGGTTAATGAATCTGCTCTATAAGACGTAGAGAGGCACGGTTAAAAAAAAGTACTGTGCTCCTTCTCTACTCTTTCTTCATTTCATTTTCAATCAAAATGGCCATATAAGTTATTCATTTTCAGGAGAGTATAAGTTTTTCATTTTCAGGAGATATTAAGAAGATTGGATATAAAATAATAATTCACTTGCCTGTGTAAGAAGAAAGTGGAGTAAGTGGAAAAAAACAGGAGTTTTCAAAACTTGAGTGCAATAACATATTAAATGATGTAGAGAAAATGCAAGTCATTTTTGAGAAATAGGAGAAAATCAAGCTCTACTTTTGCTTTGGAAATATTGTGTCTGTCTGACTTATCTTGGACTGGTGAATTTGCTATATGGATTATTCGGATCATAAGAAGCACAACATAATATATTATAATAATACCAAAACCTTTATATAATATAACCCTTTATAATACCTTATATTACCTTATAATTTATAATACATTTTAAACAGTTAAAAACAACATATGTTTTTTCTGTTTTTCTTCTGACATCAACACACACAGATGTACAAGAGTACATGATTGGGACTACCACCATGTTCAACCTGACCTTTAGGGTTGAACTCTTGCTCAGTCTGACACAGCAGAACCAGACCATTGTTAGATTAGCCATAGCAATGTGGGGCCAAACCTGTAGTTGGTTGGCTGGCAGTTCACTAATCCGAACAGGGACCAATCAGATTAAATTGAGCTCAGCAGGGGGTGGGGCTTAAAGACACAGGAACTCCAACTTAGACAAAGGAGGAAAACAGATACACATTAGCAAAAAAAATGGACAAAATACATACGTTTTCCCAAAAATGTACGTATTTTGTAAATTTTTTTGATAATGTGTATCTGTAAATCTGTTCAAGTAGAGCCCAAAAATAAAACGATAAACACTGAAAATAAGCATAATAGGTGCCCTTTAAAAAAATTTTAAGTAAAAAAATAAATTCTTCAGATGTCTTTGAAAATGTAAAAGAAAGACTCCTGAAAAGTGAATGGTAAATATACTATTATATTTGTACTGAGGCTTCTGTGTAATTTTCTGCCTAATATATGTTCCCTACTATTTTCTGATGACAGTGGCTGTTTTCAGTGGGAATTAAATAAATAAAAGGCTGGGTTCTGTCTTTTGCACAGTACTGTATTTAGGTTAAATCAAGAATAGAATGTTTACTTATAGTTCTTTCATATTAATGTAGACAAAATCTGTTGTTTCCATGCAATAAGTATGGTAAACAACTTAGGAGCAAATCATTTTAAAGAGCTTTTTTCTGTTTAGAGACAGAAAAGGAAGGTTTAACTCAACGATGAGAGGACGTGTGTGAATGCATCTCAAAACCTACGACTCTCCTTCAGCGCCGACTGAGCTCTGTTTACGAAGGTTACTATAAAAACTGTGTTTAACAGAAGCAATTTGTCAGATGAACGTCAGTTTTGTCCTCTCAGCCGGCATGTTTTGTTCTTTGCCTGTCAGAGGCCAAATGTGTAAATAGCTGTATGAGCACAGATTTGCTGAGAACCACTTCTTAACATTTACATGTTTAATTACTCAACTGCATTACTTTTCGCTCTGGCTACTGCAGTTTTTTTTTCCAGGGCGAAACAAATTAGCTTCACAACAGCCCTACACAGCGCAATGGTGACACTGATTTAATTGCAGAATGTTTGTAAATGATTAAGGGCACACATTTTTCTTTCCTGCAGATATTTCTGAACATCATATTGCATGCTGTTGGTGTTGCTTGTCGACGGTCAGGTTTGCGGCGGTATTACTGCTTAGAAAGCGCTACCCAGCTACCCTTATACTAGAGGGAGTAGAATGAGAAGTAATGAAATCACACACATACACACACACACACAACTTCACGCATGAGGGAGAATTATTTTTGCGCTGGTTAGAGGGCACATAACCCTCTACATACTGAAATTACATTTTATCCAGTCTGTGTAGCAGGACACAAGGGCATGGAGCTTGATGGAGCCCATTTCTGCTGTATAAATCCAAAGCTGTGTTGGGAGGAACAATGTTTATCCAGAGCCGCTGCGAGGAGTGCACAAACATCCAGCATCCTGGACCCAACAGAGCCGTCTTTCATTCAGTTTGTGCTCCGTGGCTGACCCGCGCGATCTCACTTTCCCCACTACTAACTCCTTGGCCGCGCTTGCTCACTGGCCGTCCACAATGCCACTTCCTCATGTTGCCTATTTGCCCTTCATCAACTTCTTCAGCCTCGCATTGTGCAGGGTATCAAGTGCTCGGCTCGAATAAACACTAGCCTTTAAGAATGCTCTTCTGTGTGACAGCCTTGTGAGATGTGCACCTGCATTGTAATAAGAAGCCTCGGCAGCTCTTGCGATACAGGCGATAGTGAATATAGCCATTTTGGGCATGCCAGCTTCTCCTTTGTCTGCTACCTGAAGTATGCAGGTACATTACCTCAGATGTGTTAGATATTCAAGTTTCAGGCCTCTTGGGTCCAGAAGAATGTGATATATATATATATATATATATATATATATATATATATATATATATATATATATATATATATATATATATATATATATATATATATATATATATTTTTTTTTTTTTTTTTTTTTTTTTTTTTTTTTTGTTTTAAGTTGAGCGCCTTCTGATAAATGGTTGAGGACATGCTATTGTATCCACATCTTCCAAAACCGACTATCCCATCTGAACTATCTGAACAGCAAAGGTCACAGCAGACATTCAAACAGAAAGGTCAAAGAAAATGAAATATTGTCAGTGCAAACAGGCAACAAGAGATTGTATTCACTGTAATAGACATAATAGTACCATCATAGCTTCTAACAGCTCAAGGATTTTGTTTTTCTTTTATTTGTCAAACAGAGATTGTATTTAAAGTAATACTCCAGCATTTTTCTTTTTTTCCATTTAAATGTTTATTGGAAAGGACATGTACCTATTATCATGAACATCATCTGCAGAAATGAAAGTGTCTTTTGGTACATTTGGGTCTTTAGAAATGGTGGTGAAAGTTTACCAAAAGTCAGCATCACCATGTTTTCGTTCTTACAATTATCGAAGTGAAAGACACATAGAAAGCAGGGCCTTATCCTTTTTCCTGAATGTAGAACAGTGTTCGAGGGAGATGTTGGCAGCTATAAACATGCATTCATCTACATGCATAAATAGACATAAAACATCAACTGTGAAGTCAAGAGGGATTTCTAAAATCATTAATTCATTGTGCATATCTTGTTGGTATTTTTCAATAGGGCATAAGCCTAAGCTGTGCATGTATGTCATTGCACAACATGATGCATTTACACACCAAAATAGCACAGCATCACTCTTACACATACAGCATCATTAGTAAATTTTAATATCTGCGTATTGTAGCCAAATAAACATGACTCTTTCGTGCAGCTTAAAACCTGAAAACTTAGGTGAGAAAATGTGAGAAAACAGCATGCAGAGCTTGCTTAGTTTGTCACATTTATTCCTTTATTTATTTTTCCATTTTTGGAATAATGCTTTTAGGCTGCATTAAGGATGTGAATGCTCTGCAACTAATAATATTATAAGCACAAAGTAATGGACTGAAAACTTAATAAACCTGTGTTTATCGTAAATGACAAAATATAAATAATAATGAACAATAATGTTCAGATAAGCAATAAATAGTTCATTAAGTATTTCATTAAACATTGTTTTCACTTTTTGTTTTGTGTAGGGTTTGCATTCCTTTTTAACCCCCTGGGGTCGACTGACGCAGGGGCGCGTTTCTATTAATATTTTTGCGTTAACGCGGCGCAGAAATACAGTTTAAACATTTCCTGAATTAACAGCGTCCGTCCTTGCATTACACCCAATCCTGAGTCTGCACCTCACTCACGTCCGAAGTTATGAGCCTATAAATAAAAAGCAACCCAGTCAGCCTCTCTTGTCTGACTGGTGGATGCTGTGTTTCATGTAAAGCTGACCAATGGGCTTTCATAAAATCACTAATGACCCGCCCACACATCAAATCTATCAATATTCATCAGAGAGAGACGTACCGGCGAGCTAACAGTTCACAGCTGCTGAAGCTGCAGCTAAAGGGTGTTCCTGTATGTGAGGAATTTATTTGTGAGCGCCATCTAGCTAGGTAGCTAGTTAGGTTACAACAGTCATGACCTAATTGATTCGTGTCCCATAGTAAATGCTAACTTTGCTATTTGAAAGTTCATTTTCTGCACATTAGTAAATGTTTACTGTATAAATGTAATTTCCTTTATTAAAGCTTCACTTACAAATAGCAATACAGTTTATGACCACTGATGGATACAGTAAACATTTACTAATGTATTTCTTCATGTTTGTTGCCTGTTGTATCAAGTAAAGTGGCAACACTCTACTCAATAAACGTTTTTACAGAATTTATTTCACATTTGTACACTATTTATTCATACATTCAACTATTGATGTGAAGCTAAGGCTCTGGTAAATCCTTTTCAAGCACCAAAACAGTATGTCCACACAAGTAAAACACATTTTTTACACACAAGATATTTGAAGAATTTTAAAATTGGACTTCAAGTTTTTCATGTTTAGGACCAGATAATCTCCTCATACTTCCTCTAGGTCTCTTATTTCCTCATTATTGAGACAGCAGAGACTGTTCTGAATATTTTGATATAAAATATGTGGGTATTATGTTACATGCAAGTGTCTTTGAAGTATATATTCAAAAATCAAGATAATGCCCTTAGACCCCAAAGGGTTAATGTTCATGCTATAAACTTCAAATTTACAGGAAAATAATATCAGCCCATATGAATCAGTTGTAAATGCATTTCAGATTTGTGCAGAACATTATTTTGTGTTGTGTGGCTTATCCCTTAATTACTTTATCTTATAAAATCAGATGACTAAAGATTTACTTTGACTTCTATGCAATCATGACATAACTTTATAAAATGTGTTGACATTGACTGTTCCAGAAATGCCAATTTTAGCTCATTTTTAACTTAAAAATGCTGACCAGGACCATGACTAGCAGACTCGATTTTGGATGCACATATAGTCGTAGTATTTTTCATTAAAACAATATTAAATGTTTGCTTTTTTGCAAAATAATAAGCAGTTCCTTAGATTACACACTCATTTTCGGACTTGCCAGACTTCAAAACTGTGTCTTCTAATTACTCACCATGTGGCTATGACGGACAAGGGTGCAATTTCAGTTCCGGGGTGAAAATGCTATGATGTGGCTATAAGCCCATGGACAAAAACTTTCTGTGTTTTAATGTTGACTTAAAAACATGGGCACAGTTTTTAAATGTTCTTTTATTTCAAAATTAAACTCATGAAGTCGAAATCTTTTCGAAAAGATTTTTTTAAAACAACATTGAAAAGAACCCACAAAAAACTTGAAAGATGTATTTGAGGTTGAAAGATGAAATCGATTGATTAGAATTTCAGCTCAAATTGTGTTAAACAACTTGGGTGGGTTCACACAAGTTCTATATTTATGAGCAGAAATACTGGAATGTGGGTTTGGAAGATGTATATTGTTGCCCAGGTATGCTGTGGTGATGTCAGGGCCCAGGACACATCACCAGACATCCAAAACCCCTTAGCTACAGATAATACAGACATTAGAAAGACAATGTACGCAGTACTTACCTGTTTCCGGTGAAATAAAATGCTGCATGTGAGCCATACAGACACCTAAGGTCTAAGTGAAACCAAGGGTTGTTGTGGGACAACGTGTAAGGCGGCAGGTAAGCGTAGTATAGAGAACACACTGGTAGAGTCTGTGCATGAGAGCTTTATGACAGAATTTGTACTGAACGTTTACCTGGGATAGTAGTAGGTGGTATCAGATAGTCCACCAAAGCTCATCTCCCACCAGTGTAAAAGTGTACATAGCTGTATATTCTGTATATATCACTTTGTTTCCGTTTTGTATCAGTCTTTCGTTTGTGTTTTGGTGTGTTTAATGTCAGTGCCATGAAAATAAACACATTGGTAAAGGGAAACTTACCTGCCTTTTAAATCTTGACACTTCATTGCTACCTCTCTCAGGTAATCTCCTGACCACTCACCCCCACATTGTCACATATGCCCTGCTAGATTGTTAGTTTAAACAATTAACAGCTGTAAATGTCTATTATTGCTAAGCTCTGGGTTGAGCCAGTGAAGATTTAATTTGTTATTAAAAATGATAAACCAACGTGAAGACCAGAGAGCTGTCTGTGGGAAAAGAGCAAGCCATTTAAGATTCAGAAAATAGGGAAAACCAATACAAACTATTGCACAAGCGTTGTCCATAGCCATTACACAAGACAGGTCAGCCAAGGAAACCAACAGCAGTTGATGACAAAAACTTGTGACATCACCAACCTCCACAGGGCTGAAGTGAAGGTATCAAAATCTGTTTGAAGAAGAACTAGAGAGCAGAAATAAAGAGACCATGCCACAAGATGCAAACCACTTGTCAGCAGGAAGAATCAGAAGGCCAGAGATTAACCCCAAATGTTGAGAAAGAAAAGAAAGAATGAATCTTTTTGTGATTCATGTAATGTCATGTCTTGGGCTTGCTTGGGCTAATTTTTATTGATGATTATACTAATGATGGCAGCAGCAGAATTAATTTAGAAGTCTTTAGAAACATTTTAATCCAAACAACTGCATCATGCAGTAAGACAATGACCTGAAACAACCTTGTAACATAACAAAGTACTTGTGGAAGTGGTTTTAGGCAGGCCAAGTCAGTCACCAGACCTTAACACAATAGGGCTTGCATTTCACCTCCTAAAGAATAGACTGATGGGTGAAACCCCTACAAACACAACAACTAAAAGCATCACAAAAGAAATGCCCTTTTTTAACATATCTAGTTGTGAATATAAGGTAATCAAAGCTGCAGTTTTGTAATATCATATTTCTCTTAAACCCAAATGCGTTCTCCATGGCACAAACAAAAGGAATGTTATTGCCATTCCAATACTTGTGAACGAGACTGTAGATGTATGCTATAGCTTATACAAGAGAACTTACGCGACCAAGTGCATGGAATATAAGCCTGCCCACTATAATCATTCCACTTGCAGCGTTGTTTAATATCGCAGTATACTGTGGAGTTTGACTGCTCCCATTACATAATAGCCTCGAGATGTAATGTGTACCTATGGGAGTTATAGTGGAAGGCTTTATTTGGGCCATAAAGTGGAGTCTGTTTAAATCCAATCTCTTAAGAGGTAAACAATCTCCTGGAGAATGCGCTGGCATTTTGGCAACTCAAATGTTGTTTTCTTGCTCCTTATCACATTCGCTAGAGCCTTTAAGTTCCCTTCGCATTGTGTAAGGTTTGTCGTAACTATAAATCTCTTTCTGTCTAAAGGAGAATTGCAGGCAAGATTTTTTTCATCAGTGTATCATATTGAAACTGATGATACTTTTTTCATTGAGACTGGTCTGTTATTCTAGTTTGTACACTATGAGTTGATGGCCATGAAACTTTAGGTTGAACTTTTTATGTGACTGTAGGAACATGCACCTGAAGTGACTCACTCTTGCTTATTGATCACTTTTACAGATTGCTTTTACCTTGTCATTCCACTTCTCTCATTCTGTCCCAGTCAGGAAGATGATGCTTGTGCAGGCAGTCTTTTATACAGCCATGTGTATCAATAAGCATCTCCTTTTCTTTTCTTCTGGCCCTTACAGAGACCCCACTAAAAGGAGATGACAATCAAGCAGACAGATCTTTTGCTGACTCTTCCCTGTTCAGCCACTGGGGTCAAGAGCTGAGTCCCGAAAGCCGAAGAGTGGCCCTCAAGATGTTCCAGTACTACGGCTACAACGGCTACCTCAGCGACCGGCTGTCCATGGACAGATCCATCCCAGATTATAGACCTGAAGGGTAAGATAGCTGTTTGGTTTGAGATGTTGTTAGCACTGTTATATAGTTTACTGCTTAAATCTCCACTAGAATTAGACTTGTAGTGCTTTTGAACTAATTGACCTCTTGTTACATTTTGATTCCAGCATTTACTTTACCAAGAAAAAGATTGTTGTTAATTATTATTGCAGTATCAGTTTTCTTAATGCTGGGATTATAGAAGTCTAATTTGCAGTGTGCCACATTTTCATAATTATTACATAAATGCCGAATCAATGTTTATGTTGCAGCAAACAGAATGTGAATTGTTTGCATTGTTTGTCTGCTTGGTTTAGGCAAATATATATATATATATATATATATATATATATATATATATATATATATATATATATATATATATATATATATATATATATATATATATGAAAGAAAGAAGTAAACACATGTTTTAATTCTTGGCAAATTCTTACTAAAATAGCTGAAGGTCTAAATTCTAGTACTTACTTGAAATAAATATATTTTATCTACTGTGCTTTCTTTAAAATCATTCATGTGACATACTGATAGAGAAGCAGCCCTAAATTGGAGTTGTTGGTAAGCTAGCCTCACTCTGAGCAGGTCTCACAGAAGAAGACTGAAGTCTTGTGGCATTTCGAACTTTGGAATTATGCAGTTATCTAGGCAGATTTACTTTACCTGTACAGCAGACAGTAATTTTATTTGCAAGGCAGGAACCTCATGCACAGCTTGATGACATCCACTAGCTTATAGAGCGGCAAACCCTATCTTGTCTTAGAGCAGCACACAAACCACTGATCTTTCAGTCTTATATCTTTTGTTGCAAGTGCTTCATTTGTTCATTTATTGGTTTAATATTTATTTGTTATATTTAAATAGAAATATAGTCGCCCATCCTGATGAAGACAAAAATGTATCATTTTAAAGAAGAGGCAATTAATTTATTTAAAATTGAAATTTTATCTGAAACTAATTTCATTTATTCATTTCGAGTTTTTATGTTTAAAGAAAGAGAATGAAGTACTTTGGTCTTGTGTCAGTTTTTTATGAAGGGCAATGGCATTAATTTATTGTAAACTGCTTCATTTGCTTCAGTTACATGTCAGATTTTATTGTTCAAAGTGACATAAAAAAGAAAATAGGTTGTTAGAGCTTATTTTAAACAGAACCATGTGTTCTGCCTGTCTCATTATTTTACAAGCACATATGATAGCCCCATATCCTAAGTCAATTATTCAAATAGGGTGCAGTTTGAATCTTTCATCATATGCTTTTCTTGATTTTTTTAGTGATTCAAAATATGTTCCCATGTCTCTGTTGCTTTTGAGTATGTTAACATGTTTGAAATTATCATTGAAACTCCTGCCAATCGAGTTTCTAATTGAAATATAATATGAAACAAGGAACAAATTGTCTAATTTTCATACTGAACACCCGAATCCAATTTGACTGACAAAAGTCTGAGTTGAATATAGCCTTTATTATATTACAGTTTTAGTTCAACTTTGCATTGTAACTGAATGAGGTTGATGGGGTTCTTCTCTGTCTCCTCTTCTCTAAAACATATTCAGCACCTAAAAACATTCATCTATTTTTGTCATTAAATTATAACAATCCACTGTGCCTAGTTAATACATCATGGAAAGTATCAATTAGATTTTCAACTGGCAGTGAACAGCCAGTTGACAAAATACAGGGAAACAGTTTTCATAAATAAATGAATCAGTGCTTAGCAAGGCACCACAAACCACCATTTCTTTTATGTTGTGATTATTGTTTTTATTATTATTAGCATAATTATTATTATATTTATAATACTGTGGTATAAATATATAGCGCATGTAGTAAACATTTTTGTGCTCACTTAAAGTAAACATTGAATTGTAGAATTGCTTGGGACCCTGATTAACACAAGTGAAGTTTTTGCAAGTAAAGTGCTGGGAATGGAAAGCTGTTAGTTCTGCATTCTCAGTGGATTTGTTGGATAACTCTGTTCATTTCTCTGTTCATTTCTTAGTTCTTACAAGCTGTATTATGAATCAGGACAGAGACTCCTGATGTGGAGAAAGAACTGTTATATTCTGTCTGAAGATTTAGTCGATATTCAGTAATGATAGAAAAGGGGTTTCTTACTACCTTACTTCCCTCGGCCTGTCTCAAAAAGCGCTTCCAAGTTCACCTGATACCAAGGTGTACCTTTACGCAAACGTTCTTTAGATGTGATTTGACTAAATCAAGCCATTCACCTAAACCAAAGTTGTATATAACTTTGGTCTAAATGATCCAGATGTTTAACAACATCAAAAGCCTCACCAGTGTTATAATATGGTATTTAGTGCTTATTGTACAGTACTACCTGGAAGGCTATTCTCTAAATGTGGTAAGATGTGAATGGCTGCTGTTGTTAGATGACACACTAAGCAAAAAAGTCAAATGCTTCGTTTAAATTTTTTATTTCTTGTTTGCACTGTAGAGTACACAGTTCTGTGCCTTACCCAGACCAACACTGTTTTGACAGGCGTTGAAAGTGGAGTGTTCATTTTGAAAAGAAAAGCACTATTCTCTGACCTGTAATTACAGAATGTGTCTTCCAGAGAGGCTTGGTTGTGTTTGTTTTTTTTTCTTCTTCTTCTTCTTCTACTTCTGAATGGAGTAAAATTCCGGCGAATGTCACAGCCGGTCTGTTCACGGATCTCACAGGCGCTTTGAAGAACCCCCACATCGATCTAGTTTTCAGCAGCTTATTATACACTCAAGTCTGTAACCCTGTCAGGAACATCAGAACGTTTGACTCAACCAACACTAGTCTGCGTGCCTGTCAGAGACTTCAAAATGTTGACTGAAATAACACTGGGAGAAAAAAACATTTAACTTGGTGTGCAGACGTTTGAGAAAATGCTTCTGACTACTGGTTCTTCAATACTTCTTGTTTTTGTTCTCTTCCTCTCTTACCTCCCACTCTTTTTGCAGGTGTAAGAACATCTCCTACCCATCCAACCTCCCCCAGGTCAGCATTGTGTTCATCTTTGTGAACGAGGCACTGTCTGTCATCCTACGCTCCATCCACTCTGCCATGCAAAGAACTCCAAGACACCTCCTGAAGGAGATTATATTGGTAGATGACAACAGCAACAGTGGTGAGTCTACAGCCTGTACTCAAAGAAAACTTTTTAGTGCTTGTCTTTGGTCTCAGTCCTGGTCATTGAGGTCTACCCTCTTAGCCAGTTTCAGCTCCAACACGGATCTAGCACACCTAATTTAGGCACTGAAGGCTTTACTGGCTTCTGAAGCTTAGAAGCGGGTTCTTTAGGGTGGTAGGCCAAGATTTGGCACCTCAGGTGTAGAATGGTACATTGTGTGGGCAATATTACAAAATATATTGTTATAAAAGATGTCAAAGTAAAATACAATATACTTCTTGGAACAGATATGAACTAGAGTTAGTGCAGCACAGTTTTCCAGATATTGAATTTTTTTTTTTTTTTCTTCTTCAGCACTACTGGCTATTTCTTCAGTTCCAACTGATCAACAATCTGATCTGAAAAACAAATGGTGACGTATCGTGAAATATCGAGTATCTTTCAACTTCACTAAAAGGTTCTTCACACTCACATCTCATTTTTAAAAGTAGTTATTTGAAGAATCATCCATAGAAGGGTCCTTTTGTGCAGTTGTTTTCAAACAAGTCTTCAGTGCCAAACCCAACTCCAAACACATATAGCCAGACCAGCTGGAGGGGGGCTCCCCTGAATCAACAGCGCACAACTAAACTGCCCTTGAGGAAGGCACCTAACCGCGTGCAGATAGGGCTGCCCACTGCTCAGGGCAAGTACGCTCACTGTCCCCTAGTGTGTCTGTTTACTGGTGTGTGTATATGTGGGTGTTTCACTGCACGGATGGGTTAAATGCAAAGGTTAAATAAGTAGCAAATAGTTCTAAATTCAGTTCTATCTCCCCACTTTTTTACATGCCATGCTTACAGCCTTAATAAAATAACCCCCTGTATGGCTTATCGACTTTCTTTCCTTAATCTAACTCTTTAATGTGCTTCATAAAAGGCTTTGCACATTGGAATAAAAGCGATAGGTGTACCAAAGCTAATTAGCAGCAGAAGTGGAAGCATTTGCCAAGAGAAGATTATGCCTGAGAGAGGTGCTGCCGAGCTTTGAGATTGCTGTGACAGCGTTTGCCTAATACCCCCACTTTATTGCACCGGACTTTGCATCTACCTGCAGGCTGTGTTAATAGACAGAGAACCATTCAGTCTCTTCATACACCGTAACCAAATGATGGCTTTTGCAAGTGGGTCAGCCAGAACATATGGTGCTCCCACTGAGAGGAGGTAGTGAGAGAGAACCGCCGCCACACACGGCGGCCGTTGGACTCATCTCACACGTTGGACCCTTCCTGCCGTGCCTCATCTCCAGAGTGTACTGCTAATCCCTGCGCCAGGACCCTTCATTATAACCTCACGGAGGATGGGGACATGACCTCGACCGGGACTTTTTTATTAATTTTCTTCAAGTAGAGAAAAGCTCCACAGGTACAGCATTCTGTTGACTCCACTGTGGATTACAGCGCATCTGAGCAGCTGAGGTTTTTTGTTGAATCTTTTAGTTTTGCCCTTCTTCCGAAAGCCAGGTCACTGACAAGCGCTGACATTTCGCTAATGGCATTCCAGAGTGTGTGCCAGAGCATTGTGTCAGACGGTGCCGCTGATAGATTTACCTTTATCATCACAGTTATGATTGCTAATCTTATCTCTGCTAACTGTTGTCACCTGGGCATCTCAGTGGAGCCACCCGGGACCTTTCAGGGAGCGGCACGATCCGCCTGCCGTCAGGACTGCGTAATGGGCTGAGTTCATTGTGCGCTTCATTAGCATGCAGCCGACAGCATGACCACTGTGGGAGGAAGGGCAAGCCGACCTGGCTGAGTCCTCGCTAATTGGACAATTTTGTGGACCTGCGGGCTGTTCGGAGGGCACAAAGGATCACTGTGTGTCTCCAGACTCTGACAGCACCGTCTCTTCATACACACAGTCGAACAGGACGGCATGAAGTGTCCACTCGACCACAAGTCAACAATGGGACCGTAACCACACGACCTGTCTCTGTCAGGTTTCACTTAGGCACAGAGATGCGGAAAATGAACTAAGCGTGGGAAAAGCAGTGGCGGTAACAGTAATCCCCTGCCTCCTTTGAAAACATGAAAACAGGCTGGCTCTTTTTTTCTCTCTCTCTCTCTGTCAGAAAATATCTGCAGGACATGAAGTGGGATTTGGTATCTTAATCCACTCCCTTAGCCTCCTGTCCTTCTCTTCTTCTTCTTAAGGCACACATGCTGTTTTCTCTTGTCGCAGAGAGACTGCACAGAGTGGCTATGAGACTTCGCCCCTCGTCGTTTCGGTGAATCCGACTCTGTTCAGATGCATCAGCAGGTCACGCTGACAATAAGGCTGACTCTGGCTGGCCTCAGCTTGGTATCTAGAGTGAGTCAGGGTTGATGTACAATGGATTGTGAACTGGGCTGATTGAGTTTGTGCTCAAGGGCCATTGGCAACACTAGAATCTTACAGGCCCTTTTACTAAATAAATGAAGGCCCAGTCATCCTTTAGATCTTCAGAAAAAGTTGCTGGTGTTCTCAGAACATGAACTCACCACCTCTGATTTCAAACCTCAGCATTGTTGAATGTGTTTGGGATTATTTGGCTTGTGAGAAGCAGAAAATGCATTCAACTTCTGAGACTAAACTAAGACGGGAGGTGTTAAAAAAACATCCCTGCAAGTGTTCTGAAAAGAATGGAAGCTGAGTGAACACAATAAATACTGAAACTAATTAGAAGAGGTTGATGAAGCTTCTCTGTAACTCTGCTTTTATCATAATACTGAAAATTAAATAACTTCTATGTAATAGCTGTTTAGAAATGAGAAAAGAATAAGACAGAATAAGAAAATAAACTATTAGTGTTCGCTATGGCCCTTGTGCGGTACTATTATTGTACAGTTGTCTTAGTATCCAGGTTCCCGCAATATAAAACTGATATTTTCTAATATGTTCTGTAAAGATTTCAGCGCCAGCGCATTTGCTCTTGCCTGCACAGCTAGTGTTTATGAGCCTTGAAGCAGTTATGAGCCATTTGTAGCAGTGGTGTTACTGGACCAAGCAACACTTACATATGTTAAAGGCGTAGAACACTGGATTCTGTGGCATGTTTATCCTCAGCGGCTAATCTGTGTTTTGTTATGTATAATACTCTCTTAACTGGCAGGGTTTCTCACCTCCTCACTAGAAAGTGATGGACATTCTCTTCTTCACTGACAGACGGCACCTAGGGGCATGTAAAAACACCACAGAAAGAACTCTAAATGTCAGAGTTAGACATTGAATGAATTTTCAAAAGTTTTAGTATTATGTATTGCTATGTGCTGTGTACTGTGTCAATCATGTTCTCGGGTGAACAGATAACTGGACATACTTCAGAAAAGTGAGAGACCACCATTTCCACTCCTGCATAATAAGTGCACTTGAGGTTAATGTTTTATGAAAGATTGATATTGTGGGTCATGGCACGAGCAGCCTGGAGATAATGGACCTGTTATGCTCTGTGCTTTATTGTGATTCATGCTGAACCATTACTGGTCATTATTCTTCATTCGTATCAATTCTCTTTCATTTGCATTTGTTAATTATTAATCCAGAGGGAGGAAAATACGATAAAAGTGATGCTCTAAAGGAAAATCTTTCCTTTCCACACGAATCTGCAAACACTGAGGAAGACTCTGCTGTATGTGTATATATGTGTGTATATATATATATATATATATATATATATATATATATATATATATATATATATATATATATATGTATGTATATGTGTATGTATGTATGTATGTATTAGAGTGGAATTCATTCATGTCCTGAAAGCTAAGTTACAAGTAGAGGAAAGCATTAACACAATTTGAGGAGCAGCCAAGAAACATGTATCAAACTTCATAAAAGCAAAAAAAATATCACCCAGCAATTCTCTTCACATTCCCCCGTGCAATTCCACCTTCTCAATGATCGATGAGGGCCGCAGTTTGCTCAAGGATAAACCATATAGGAGTGTGCTTGGCTGAACTGAACAGTCTGCTCAAGGGAAGTTGAATTGTTTTGAGGTGGAGACGCGGAGGGTTTCAGAGTAAGTTTTACCTGAACACGCAAGGTTCAGCGTTGTCATTGTCAAGAATAACTGTTTGCTTTTTCAGTCTTTGTCCATTGACATGTCAGTAGCTCAAGGATTTATTTATTTCTGTAGTCCACAATCTAGATCTGTTAGTGGTGTTATGGAGATATAACAGGCTGGCATGTGCCAACTTGCCCCTCTGTTTTCTCATTCTATGACTCCATTGACTAAGAATCCTTTCATTAGCTGGTGCAAATATTCGATGACACTGGGCAGTGAAGCTGTAGAGAACCAGACAAGAGAGTGCACAGGCCGGACAACCTCATTTTCTCTATACACAGCAGGAAGAGCCTTTTCCACATATTATTCCGTTCATGTCTTTCTGTTGCCTTTGGTGCTTGGAATCCATTGTGAGCCACTGTGTCACATCCCATGGTACCGTGTTCACAAAGCCTTTGATCATGTATTTGTTTTAGCAGCAACATAGGCATAATTGTGCTGGTAGGATTGGGTTACTATGTGCCCGTTGGCCATACCATCTGCTTGTTATCATAAACTAAATGTTTGTCATGCAAAGATATTGGAAGTGGGGGCGACATTGGTTGCACAGTGTGTAGCGCTCTTGCCTCACACCGAGAAGGCTCTGCGTTTGATTCCTGTGTGGGGTTTTCATGTTATCCCAGTATCTGTGTGGGTTTCCTCCGGACGCTCCGGCTTCCTCATGCAATCCAATAACATTCAATCACGCATATTGAAGATGCTGAATTGCTGCCTAGGTGTGAATGTGTGTGACTGATGGCCTGTCCAGGGTGTTTCCTGCCTTCCATCCAAACCCAGGCCCGTCTCGTTGTTTTCTGCCTTCCACACAGTGAGTGCTGGGATAGGCTTCAGCAACCCGCCGTGACCCAGAAAGATAAGTGGTTTAAAAGATGAATAAGCAAGCGAGAGATATTGGAAGTGATCTATGCGCACACACACACTTTCAAAACTCCTCAATTTGAAAAGTGTATCAAAGCTTGTCATTTTTCCTGATTTTAACGGAATTTGAAACCACATCGTTTTGCCAGCATTCAGCCTGTAAACATTACACTGCGTAAATACAGTGTGATGAAATTTGCTTAGTAACTTGTCACCACTAAAATGTTACTGGCAGGTGTAGATTGGCTGCTTATTTCAGAATAATAAACAAAATCATTTTACTGTCTATGCAAAGTATTTACAACTAACAAGCATATTCCAGCACTAACTTAACACCAGCCACATTATGCTTGTTGATATAAGTCCCACACAAAAAGCAGCTACCCAGAAAATTATTTGAATTGATCCTTTTTTATCACAATATATTTAGCGAATATATTTTCGCTCCCACTAACCCACCTTCATGTTCTCATTAAACAGTCAGCCCAGCAGGTTTGCTATTGTGATTGCTAAAGATCATTGGGGTGCAACAGCACTTAGGTTGAAAGCTGTGGCTGTGCTTTTTAATGTGAGTTTTGACTTTTTATTGTAAGCACTGCCAATGGCAATTAATCTATACTGAACCCAGCAATTGTGTGATGCTACAAAGAAATGCTTGCTGTTCTAGAAAGTGTCACGGGCGGTAGGAGAGTAAACATTACATTACAGTTAATGCATTTAAATATCTAATATGCCACGATTCCATGTGACCAAACAAGTTCTAAATTTCATAAACGACTATCTGGTGGTTTGTTAAGAGGACAAAGGATAAAGTCTCTAGTGCACGTGGCCACTTTGCATTTGATCGGCCAGATTGCCCAGGTTGCTGGGTTGAAGTGAATAGCTGATAGGTATTGGGGTGGAGTGCAGATTTATATAAAAACTGAATGCTGTAGGAGGCTCTGGTATGGTGCACAGTTGGGGCTTATGCTAACAGTAATTTAATTTGTATTTTTCTTCTTGGTTCTTCCGGGAAACCACTAAAGATTAGTTTTTCTATTACTCATATATGAAGAAAAAAGGAAAGTGAAATTAATGAGGAAACAGAAATAGACAGGAGTGCTAATAAGACTTATTAATCAGCACATTCATGTGATACATGTAACATATTCTTGCAGAACAGCTATTAGCAGGGCCTTGGTTTGACAGCTATGCTGCCAACTACACAGAATAACTTCTCCGGTGTTAAATTAATTCCAGTAGGGACAAAAGAACTCCTGCAGAGTTCACTTTCAGGGTCTCCACAGAATATGCAGAATGACCTCTGCAGAAGTTCTTCTTAGACTGCCATTTTGGCTGTGCATCAAAAATAAGTGATAAACCTTTAGGTATGGGTGAATATAGCAGTAGTACATATGTCATTCCATAATATGCAGTATGTATTCTGTTTAGTATTTCAGTTTGGCTGGGGGCTGAAATGAACGTTGTGAAGGTTCTCAGGGTGGGAGTCTTGTTGATCAACAGAAAGTGAGCACTAAGACTGCACCATAAGGACAAATGTCCATATTACGGTGTTTTGACTACATACTGCAATTACAGTGATTGCTTTACAACATATTAAAAATGCATTTGTGACTCTTTAATATTTTGGTTAAGGAGATGGACCAATCAGCGTTTTTTGAGGCCGATTTCGATCGCGATCACCTTTCAACGCAATCGGCCGATAGCCGATACCGATAGAGGGCGGGGCTATATGCCACGGCAGGGCTACACGTAGTTATTAGTGCAAGCAAGTCATGAAACAGTCTAAACTGGTTTATTACTATTTTTAACGAGCTCATTTGGAACAGCATAATATTTGTAACAAAATTATCAGTAAATAAACAAAGTAAATCAAACACACATCACCAATACTGCAGTCATTAAATTTAGACCCTTAATTTAAAACGAAAAAAGCGAATTAAATAAATGCAGTAAAAACTGCAGTCATTAAATGCAGACTCTGTGTTATTTTAAACGACAATCTGTAATCATTAAATGTAGATCTTGAATTGTTTCTGCTGTTCTGTTCGTACCGGTCAGATCTGGTCTGCACGGTGTTCTGGGTTGCGGTTCTCTAGCTGTGAGTGCTAGCTCTGCTGTTTGCTGATACTCACTGTATTCAGCTGCGTGCAGTGTCGTATCAGATTAGTAGTGTTAAATATCTTTGTCTTGGTTCCTCAACGAGACACGCTGATTTTACACATTTTAAAACACTGCCAGACGGACATGCTTACTTTCAGCGCATTTATTTTCTGCGACGTCGCTGCTCTGTTGAAAATGAAAGGGTATGTATTTCCCTTATTTTCCCTGTATTAATGAAACACTAGCTGGAAATACAGAAATTAGGCAAGACACCTAACCCCCAACTGCTCCACACACAAAATAAAATAATAAACACTTTTTATGCAGCCTGAATGATAATCACTACAAGTTGTGTCACTTTCGAGTATGTTTTTTCTTGTATGTGTAAATTAATTTTAGCTTTTTAAGCTGATATTTTGGTCTGAATGCAAATATAGCCCAGGATTTTCTGTCTAAATTCAACCAGATTACTTTGTCCTTTGAATGAGAGAATTTGTCCAAATTCAATTCTAAACCCAGTCCAACTTCAAACAAGTGTTGAACAAAACCAAATTGTACTGCGCCAGTTAAAATTTAGCACTTAGCAGCGATAACAGGCACCATAAGAGAATGAAAAAGTGACAAAAAGTAATGGTTTAATAATATAAACATCCTTCTTAACTTAAGCTAACATTTCTCTTTCATTAATTATTAATATTACTCCAGCAATATACAAATCCACATGTCTTACCTCTAGTGGACTAGCCTAGATTTGAAGCTGTAATATCACACAATGCATAGTTTTTTAAATATTACACTCCAAAGCATCATACAAGTTGTTTAATCAATGACTAATCAGGTTTGATGCTGTAATTGATGCATTTGTACTGTTTGCTCAGTGTCCAGTTTCAGTAGACTTCAGGTTTTTAAGTGGAGACAGTGGAGACAGCGGCAGATCTTAAGAGGAGCCTTAACTCAATCAGGGACCACCACATCCTCATCGTTTAACCAGAGGATAATGAGGACAGAGCTCCGGACCTGATGTAATTTTCTCTCTCTCTTTCTCTCTCTCTTTCTCTCTCTCTTTCTCTCTCTCTTTCTCTCTCTCTTTCTCTCTCTATCTCTAGAGGAGTTGAAGGAGAAACTGCAGGACTTTGTAGAGGAGACAAATGCTAAGCATCCAGACTTCATCAAAGTGGTGCGACACAATAAACAGGAAGGCCTGATTCGCTCTCGTGTGAGCGGCTGGAGAGCTGCCACCGCCCCCGTGGTGGCCCTGTTTGATGCCCATGTGGAGTTCAACACTGGCTGGTAGGTGACATTACACTTTGACATGTCATTTGTACTTGAGAAAGCACAGGGGACAAATATTAAATTAATACTGAATGAACATCCTTCAAAATGTGCAGCGATGTTGATATTCATTGTTAGATTGCACTTGTGTTACGTTGAGTGAGATGAAACCTGAAGAGATGAAACATCTGAGCTGACACTTACAATCAAAGCACTCCCTCTGATCCAAGGAGCACATCTAGGTGTTCTCTTTGAAGACAAAGCATAATTTGTCCTCCCCCCCTCAGTCTTCCATGTCATTAAAGACTACCGGAATCACATACCGCAATCCATAGTTCACATGGGCCACCATAGTAACTCTCCTAAGAACCTGACCCAGATATGTCAATGCAATTTGAACAACATCTAGAATCCTCCTGACTGTAATCGGCTTTTATGTAAATCTCAACTCCGACACTACAACTGAAGTCCACATGCTTCCTAAAGCCTAAAATTTGAAGATTAGGACCAAGTTGTCACCAGTTTGTGAGCCTATTCAGACATTTATCTGACACGTAATGTACACGTCTTATATTTAATAAGCATGCGTTGATTGCGTTTTGCCTTTGCTTCAGGGCCGAGCCCATTCTCCAAAGAATCAAGGAGGATAGAACCCGGATCATATCACCGTCGTTCGATAACATTAAATATGATACATTTGAGGTGGAGGAGTACCCGCTCTCTGCTCAGGGCTTCGACTGGGAGCTGTGGTGTCGATACCTGAACCCACCCAAGTCTTGGTGGAATCTGAACAACAACACCGCTCCGATCAGGTACGTTGTACTGCATTCATATTTAAAATAAGTTCTAGTAACCTTTTTAAATTTACTGTTCTGCTGACAGTAGTGCAAATTGGTATCTCAAACAAAAAACCTTAATATTTCAGGATAAATACTTTAAATACATTTAAGAATAGTATTGGTATCTTATTATACATTAATATATTATGTTATCTCATAAAAAAACTAATTACTTACTTTTTTTGATAGCAGGAATGTCTAAATAAATTCCTATTTTCTCTAAATTTTGACTTACAAATAATTATATCAATTTCTTAAAACTGAATGTAAACTGCTACTAGAAACAGAGAAGGAGAACAGAAACAGGTGATTTGTTTGCTTCTGTGTAATAGTAGAAGTGGGTACATGTGTTAATGTTATTTTGTGAAAAGTTACTATTGTGCGTACAGGTGAAAATCCTTTACCTGTTTGCCATATATTTGTTGTTTCTTTCTGGGACATTTAATAAGTTATGTACATTTTCTGTCCTCACGTTGTTGCAGTGACTAAAACTTGTATAAACCAAAAATGCAAAAACTGACAAGATGATTGCTTTTTGTCAGATGTTCTGTAAAGGAATAGGCCATTAATTAGGTTCTCAGGTTTTTTTTCTTCTTCTTAAAAACACTTTGGAAAATTATAAATCCTAAAAAAAACTGTGTCCTCAAATTTGAACTTTATCTAAATAAAAATGCCATTAGTAACACATTTAAGTCATCATTCACAAAAATTTATCAAAAACATGTAATTATACATGCATTTTACAAATAGGTAGTGTTTTACAACTGTCTCCATGTTTTATCCTGTCCTGTCTCATTAGCATGAAGCACCTAACAGTGTGCAGTTTGCATTTAAATTTGTATTTGCTCAAGGTAAGATTGATTGGTTATCTTATTTAACTGTATGATGTTTTTATGAGGTCGAGATAATGCTGTAGGTCCTGTCAAGCTAAAATATCCCACTCAGTCCTAATGCTGGCATGTTTAACAGGCTAAACAATAGTAGTTAAGATGGGCGTAAGGCCCTGCCACCTCAGACCCGACAATCTTCTGACAGCGCTACAAATGAAGGGACATTGCTCCTTTTTATCACCTCTATTGCATATGGCGTGTATTTAATGCCCAGTGTAGTAAAAAAATTAAAACTTAAGACACAGGATGTGAATATGCTCCTTCTTTTATGTGAATATTTTACACTCACACCTAGGGGCAATTTAGGGTCTGCAACTTACCGAAGGACACCTATTTGGGGAGAACATGCAAACCCTGGTCACCCAGGCTGTTCTTGTTTTGAGGCGACAGGGCTACCCACTGTGCCTTATATGTAGATATACATGGTATACGTGTGTATAAGTTATGGGACAGTAGGACATGGGACATACCAAGACATAGAACTAGTATCATGTAGGACCTCTAGCAGCCAGTTCAGCAACTCGATGTGGCATCAATTCCATAAGTGGACAGAAGACCTCTATAGTGATGTTGTGCAATGGCGTCTGCATAGCCATTCACAGCCCCATGGTACTTATAGGTGCAGGATCGTGGGTGCGAATGGACTTCTCCACCACATCCCAGGCCACAGCATTTGTCAGAACTCTTCAGAATGCTTGTTGAACCAATTTGGATAAATCGGGCCCAATGACAGTGTCCTGCTGGACTACCCCATCGTTGTGGTAGAATTAAGTCAATGAAGGGCTGCAAATGGTCACCAAGCAGTTATGACTTGTTTAGGTGAATCGGTAGACCCAACCCGTGCCATGAGAACACACCCTACACCAGTATGGAACCACCACCAGCCTGCACAGTGCCTTGTTAAGAACTGGGGTCCGTGGCTTTAAGGGGTCTGTGCCACACACAAACCCTACCATCATCCCACAACAATCTGTACAGTGACTCATCTGAACATGCCGGGTGTTGCCAGTCGTCTAGGGTCAGTTAGCAACCTCACAAGCTCAGAGGCACTTTGGTGGGTCTTCTTGTCCTGTATCACATGGAAGCTAAAGGACGCTGCACTGACTTGCAGGATATGTGTGCGTGGGACCTCCTGCATTACGTGTGGACGTGATTACTGCTCAAATTGCTCGTCTGTTTGCACAGACAGTTCTATCTGGACGCTGCCAGCCACAATCATTAAGCACCTTTGATCAGCCACTGTACTGTCCAGTGCCTCCTGATACATGGTCTTGGTACACACGTGACACTGTGGATTGAAGAATGTTACATGCTGACACAACTTGGGAAATGGAATGTCCCATCAATCTGACACCCTTATAATGCCTCGCTTTAATTCTCCTCGCTTTGCTGTGATGCTGGCCAGTGTTTACCCTCACTTTACAAGTGTGAGCGTTTGTAAGTCGTCCCCTGAAATAACGGCACTTCATAATCCATTTGCTGTCCTGTGACTTTTGGCACGTTGATTTGTATATAGATATATACGTATAGATATAGTGGTAATGATGTAATAATACATTTAAATGAACTGTTTAATTAAATAGTAAATGTTTTATACATATTTAATTCATACTAAATGTACATTTTTTATATTAAAAAGATATTTGGACTATATCAGTTGTCAGTCATATTCTAAAAATTCTCTTTATTATATATCCTTGGCTAAACATTACCATATTAGTGTAATGCTACATTAAAATCATGAAATGAATTGAAATTAAAAAGCACAAAACATACCTCAACAAACTCCAGGTCACACCTGTCACTACACCATCAGTCCTGTCACACAGGACATTATGATATAAAAATATTTGACTATTTGAAAAAAAAAAAAGGTATAAATTAATCTCTTTAACTGTGTGGATAAAGGTGAGGGTTTATATCCACCATGTTTGTAAAATCTCCTATTTAAGGGAGGTTTTAACATTAGGTCGGACCTGACATTTCAGGAATGAACTGCATTATTTAAGCTTTAATAGATGCTAATAGATTTTTCCACATAAGATATTTGAAATGAAAATTTTTGGTAGAATGTCCTTTCTAAAAAAAAAAACTCATCCACAGATTTAAACCTGTAGATGCAGAGCGTAATTTGAATGTTAATATATACATTGCATAACTTACTACACAATGAAAAATGTAATTACAAAACTACTACAAAAGCAATTACTCTCCTCTCTCAAGGGTTAAAGAAGCATTAAGCAATTACAGCCTGCTAAATCAAATTGATTTTGTTTGAGCAGCCTCATGTAACACAGAGCAAAATAGGTCATAACACCTATTTCTGTTGCACAGGGAAAGGCAAATTAGTCACGTTTCTGGCTCTGGTGCTGTGTTTGTTTTTACAGGAGTCCTGCTCTGATTGGCTGCTTCGTGGTGGACAGGCAGTACTTTGCGGAGATCGGGCTGCTTGACGAAGGCATGGAGATCTATGGCGGGGAGAATGTGGAGCTGGGCGTCAGGGTGAGTGATGAGCATGCTCTCCACAGGCCACTGCTAATGAAGATAATGGCCTCCCTTCTGAAGGATTAACAATAATAATAACTTCCCCTGCTTTTGGCAGGACCCATAGAAACTGTATTCATAAAGCCACTGATCAAAGTGGTTTCTTTTTTGTGCTTGGCTTGGATTGGCATGTCTAAGCAAGGTGAGCCTGCATCAGATTGCATACGTACACTGAAAAAGGATTTTTAAGATAAGTAAGTAATCATGCTGCCTTAAAATTTTGAGATAAACAAACATTGCATAGAAGTTCAAAATAACATCAGTTTATATGTTTAAAGTAACATCAGAATTGTACAAATAGCCCATTTACTAACTTTTATGTTAAAAAAAAACTTTTTTAAATGTTGGTAGAAATAAATATATTCATTGTCTCCTGAAAGAGAGGGGATGGCTGTTTCAAGTGGTCCTTTTGCACTTGTGTGGGAGTATGTGAGGATGCACAGGTGGCTAAATATGTGGAGATTTGTTTATCTTTACTTGTACCATGTTTTTTTGTGACAAGAGTGCTTTAAAAGTCACCCAGAAGTGAAACTGGTTTAATAATAAATATCAGATTGACTCTCTAAACAAAAAGATAGAATTCTAATTTCCCTCAGTCCAGTTTTTAATATATTGTCTTTACCTATTTCAGTGTATTATGTTCTGTATACAACTGTGTATGTTCACAGGTTTACAGTACTGAAACCAATATTCATACCAATTCAGTTTTTTTTGTATTATATAAACAAACATATATAATATGTTTACGTGTTTTGTAAGACAGATTACACACAGTGTTATAAGATGGCCCTTCAGTTTCTTAATTTCCAGTCAAAGCAGTTATTAATTAATGAAAGATTAATTTTTCAGGAGATATTTCTGAGGAGATTAGATATGAGATAATGCACTTTTCATGAGGAAGAGGAAAGTCAAACAAAAGTTCAGAAATTATTAAAAAACTATATAAGACTCTAACAACGCTGCAAGACCTGGTAGACCGTCAGACCTGTAACCATCAGATGAACAGTACTTGAAGCTTTCATCATTGAGAGAGAGACAAAATCCACAGATGTTTCCATACGTCCTTCCACTATGAGATATGCGGATGTGTATAGGTACTCGTGTGCTTGGTTAACCATTCAGAGGTGCCAGTGTTTTAGTACTGAAATCACTATTCAGCGCTTTTTGTAGACGAAAGATCAACTAATCTGACCTATCAATTTATGTTCAGCTGGTTGTTGTCCTGGGGTTATCTCTTCATTTATTCTTTAACTGTTATGGATACTTGAATATCAAAATTAGTGTGCAGTAACATTATGAGCCTTCAATGATGTATAGCTATAGCTATCCAGAAGCCATTACAGTGGATACAGACAAAAAGAAAAACTGTAAATCAAACAAAGGGTCTAGAACTAAAAATTACTGAATGTGTTTGGGATTACGTGGACTGTGAGAAGCAGAAAGTGAAATCAGCTGAACCTACAAGGTGTGAAAAATATACCTGCAGATTTCTTTGAAAAACTGAAAGCAAGACTGAAAAACTACAATTAAGACCGAAGTAAGAAAATGTTGTTATTATATGTTTATTTACATCTTGTTGAGGCTTCTGTGTAATTTGCTGTTAAATATATGTGTTCTGCTTTTTTCCTGATGCTAAAAAATGAATAACTTAATGGCCCATCTGGCTGGATTGCATAATGAATAGTGGCCTTTCGCACAGTACCGTGGGTATCGAAATTTAGTGTTGAATGCATGAATTGTTTGACACCCAGTGGTATTGAAGTAATAGGCATTCATTGTGATATCAAGTCGTGGTTTCATATTCTATGGACCGTAATGTATTCATCTTGCGGTACTTTAGCTGCAGTGCATCTTGGAAGTCTGAGTATGTATCATTATCAGATGGTCCAGAGGAGGTGTTAGGGTCCCTCAGGGAAGCTAATAATAGAGAGCCAACAAGCAGAGCATGCATTAAGGGCAGGAGCGCTACAAACACAGCATTCAGATCTAAAAAAAAAAAAAAAAAAGTTTGTCCTCTGCTGATCTTGGCACAGTCATGGAGTGACCAAAATCTCACTGTTGAACATCCAGAACCATTTTCAGCGCGTGCAGTGGCATAATCATCAATCACTAATCACTCTAAAAGGACCAGGGTGACCTGAAGAGGGATATTGCCCTCCTTTTAAAGCTTTTTATTCCTGATAATGAGCTCCTGATTGCTTTTCTGTGGGAACAAGAAAGTTTTCTTTCAGAAAGTCTCCCCCCCAACATCCTTGGCCATCTAGTATGTCTGAGAAATGTGAATCATCCAGATTGCATTAGCAGTCACAAAGGAGCGCCCGTGTGGTAAATTTTTACACAGACTTTTTGCTTCTCCCAGGTTAAAAGCTGCGGTTGGTACTGGCTTCTCTGTAGGAGGTGCCCTTGGTCCTGTGGGTTAATTGCGTCCCTTTGTGATGACCTGCTGGGACAGAGCAGAAGGTGCGGGGGCGGGGGGCGGGGAGAGAGGAGCTGCAGGACCAGAGCCACAGAGATCCTGGCATTGACCCTAGAGCAGGAGCTCCACTTCAGCCCCAGCAGAGCTCAGCTGCAGTCAACATATTGAGACTGGCTGGTGACCACCTGCTCTATCACTTCCTGCCGTGGATGCTATTTTGCAGGAGAGAGGAACCAGGGCTTTAATCAGGCCTGGAATTGTTAGTCCGAATGTGAATTAGGCTGCTGTACGGCTGTTGATAGGAATTAGAACCTTAATCAGGCCTGAAATTATTGGTTGGAATCTCAACAGTGAGCTGCTATTTTAACTGCTGTTGTGCATGAGACAGGATATCGAGTTTTAATTGGCCTAAAAATGTTTGTTCCGAAGGTGAATTTCGCTGTTTAAATGTGGCTGCTATTTTGGTTGCAGTTTTGCAAGAGATAGGAACTAGAGCTTTAATCAGGTCTTCAAACAGCATCCCAGCAATATTTATTTCCAAAAAAAAACTTCTCATGCTGGCCTCATCGACTTAGGTCAACCTTGCTGTCAGCAAGGTCTGAAAGTATGGAGGAAGAACTGAGTAGGGAGAAACTAAAATAAATACAGTGCAGAATCTTTCAAATTTGGGAAATAAGCTAGAAACCCAAACCCAACCTTAGTCCAATAAATGTGTCAGAATTGACACCTAAACCTTATCAAACTTAACATAAACAGAACAGCAAGATTTAGTAGTACTGACCTCCACTGGTGAAAGCAAACTGCTTTTGTTTTGTGTTTAAAATTCCTTCACATGACCACAAGAACCTTCAACACACCCCGCAGAGCCTTAAACTAGTATCTCTGTTAAGGCCAATAGAGCAGTCTATGTAATGCCTAGTTTCCCAGTCCCTATAGAGGCAGAAGCATTACGTGTCCTTCGTTTGAACATTTTCCAAAGAAAATCATATATCCGCATTCTGGTAGTAAGTCTGTGGTGATGAATCACATGTGGGACAGGCTCTGACTGCCAAGCCTGCTGAGGTGAAAAATATAGCGCCAAATATACAGTGGTGAAGCTTATAAAACATTTATGCAAATACTTGAAACTGCAATACATAAAAAATGTTCAAGCACAGGATGTATGAAAGGCAAAAATGTACCCTGGATGAATCATGAATGTCTCATGATTAAGTGTAACAGTTAGACTTGGGAAAGCCACACAGGGGAAGCATGGCAACAGTTCCTCTTCCAGTGGTGACTGAGATGTCAGAGTTTTTACTGAGCTCCTTGTTAGCCTCTAGTTGCTTCAAATAACAATCTGTGTTTTTCTGCATGTAACAAGATTTACTTGTGAGTAAACCATGAACTCTCATGAGATTTTGCAGTAACTTTTAGCATCAGGCACCATTGATTGCTCTATAGCATTAGTGAAAAGTTGCAAGGCTTGTTTAGCTGGCCAGTGTCTGACTCCTTCTTGGACAGGATAAAAAGAATAAAGGGTAACATGTATTTTTGTATCAGGGTCAAGGTCTGAAGGACGACAAGCAGCTCTATGAGAGGCCATCTCCTCCCACACTCATTCTTATTTTACTTTTGTCTCTCACCACACTCTCCTTACCGTTCTTTCTTACAAAAGATAACTACTCACATTTATACATTTGAATGTATATAAGTAAAGTTGTGCTGCTCTCTGAGTATATTTGAATGGTAATGCCTTTATTTATTGACACTGTTGCAACACTGCCTTTGAGATCTTATATATATTTCAAATGATATTTTAAATAATATTAAAATACAATTTGCACTTTTAAATTTTCTGATGACTGGACCAGTAGAAATGGTCCAAAATAACTTGTAATAAAATATCTTTACTTTATCTTATATTTAGAGTTCTCCTTTAAAGATTCTGTTTTGGAGGTACATGGTTTTTGTTGGTCATACTATATTACTGAAGAAAGTACTCTTCAGTTTCATCCTGTTCATGCCTTTTACATTAAGTTCCCCATTCCTTTTTTATGGTTTAGTTTCATTCTGTTTTACTGGTGTAGCAGCTAGACTGCCTTACTGTTTATTAGCTTTAGTATTAAGTTTTAGACCCAAAAAAACCAGCACTTAACAAATTTCAGCGTTAATGCTGATCAGTGCTGAATGTAAAAAGTTTCTTAAGAAAATGTGGGCTTCTTTGACTTCATACTGTTGTACTTTAGGTTGATTTATGCAGAGCTACTGTAACTTCTCATTGAGAAACTATTTGTTCTATTGTAACAATACCCTTTCTTGCGAATAAGTTTAGGCCCAAGGTGGGAGTCACTGAAGTTGCAAGAACAAGAATGTCAAGTCAAGATAGTCAAGTCTTCATTAAAGTGTCAGAACAGGTTCCTGCAGATGTTAGTATGTGTTTTTGCAGCAAAGGCAATCACAATTGATAAATGTTAATATTAATGCCAGAATTATGGTAACAGTAATTGTAATGACAGCATGTTAGCAGTGTATGGTTCTACATTGTTTATATGGTACATGGCCATGATGTTGTACACAAAGAGTAGTGCATCTACACATAAAAATATTTAAGTTCTATTGGATACTGAGCAAGGGGTTATTGATGCTTTGCTTGTTTTTTGCTTATGGAGGCAAACTTGAATTTTCATGCTTCATTTATTTCCCAAGTAAAATAAGCCAAGCATATGTATAGTAACACATGAAGATGTTGCTGTAAACCAGATTTACATATGATGCAGTTCTGGCGTACAAATGTCAGGAAACTAATCCGTTCACATAAAAAAGTCTGCAGCCAGATCTCTCCTCGCTTTATCTACTTTAGGTCTCCAGTCTTTATGAGTCGTAAGGCTCAGCCAAAGTCAAAGTCTGAGCCAGTGGGGTTCAAGTTAAAGTTAAGTCACAAGTCTTATTTGATTATTCCTTATTGGAATAATCAAATAAGAGTCAAATCTCAAGTCATTCGTGTCTCAGAGCATATGACTTCAGTCCATTGTTCTGTTTTAGGCTACACCAGCCAGCTCTGCTTTCCTTTTATTTCCTTCTATTAATTTGTCCTACTATCTGTCTTTCTCTTTTGTTCTTACCACATCCTCTGCCTCTCTGAGGGGGGACAGGATTGCTGATTGCTGATGAAGCAGCGCTGTGTGGTAGAGGATGGTGGGAGGTTGATGGGAATGACTTAGAGCTTCTCTCCAATCAGGGACAGATGGGGCTGCTCTCGCCACTTCCCCCTGCGGCCTAGGCCACCAGGGCAATATTGACTAACGAGGCTTCTCCTACATTGCCGTTCCGCCCTTGGTTTGCTCTGCAGTCTGGGGAGAAAAAGGTAAAAGTTTTAGATGCGGAGTGTTGACAAAGCTGCAGAGACGTGATCTGAGAGCAAAGCTGCAGATGTTTGGAACAGTAGAGATGTGATTTGGAAGGCATTTACAGAGATACTATCCTCAGAAGGCCACAAACGCCAGCCATTTATAAAGCATCACAGATATAATACATTCATACACTCTTCCACAAAAAATACATGTTTAATTTTTAAAATAGCAGATCCATCTCTCTGGTTGCTGTTGTAGTAAAACCTTTTATCTTTGAATTTATTTATAGAGAAAGTAACAACAAAGTACGTTAACCTAACATGCTTTTATTCCAGATCATTTTGGACCTTCTTGGTGTCCCAGTTCATTGTGAAATGTCTCAGGACAGACTTTAGTAAAGGGCAGCTGATGATATCAAGCAGTGTAAACAGCTGAGCCTACTGTGCCTGGCCAGTGACACGCAGCACAATGAATGACAGGATGATGATGATGGGCCTGAATGGCTGAGAACACTGATAAATGATCATCGACTCAGCGTAAGGATGAGTGAACAGGGAACATTTTCTTATTTTCCATGCTGTGATTATTCCCAGTACAATAGTAGAGCACTGACAGGACAGAGAGTCCTGATGAACTTGCAGGAAAACTTCCTTAAAAAATAAAGAAAATATAATATTGTTATGTATTTATGTGATGTTTTCATACTAGAGTGGTGACAGGAATGTATTTAAATACAGAACCGGTTGTTACCCATTTGCACACTAATACACCCCATACCATGACAGACCATGACTTGAACATTATGTTGGTAGCAGTCTGGATGGTTTACTGTTTTCTGTTTGGCCCAGAGAACACAGCTTCAGTCATTTCCTTAAACCTGTCACAACATAACACACATTTCTACTGTACATCGGTCCATTTCTGATGAGCTTAGGCACAGAGAAGTCGATAGCGTTTCTGGATGTTGTTGACATATGGCTTCTGCTGTGTGATGTGCATTTATGGATGCTGCAAACGGTTTGTCAAAGTATTCCTGAGCACATGTGGCACTAATCCATCACAGAAGCATGCCGTTTTTCAATACCGTGCCGTCTAAGAGATTGAAGGTCAAAGACATTCAGTTGTGGTTTTTGGCCCTTTACATACAGACATTCAGATATTTATTCCCTTAATATTTTTTAATGATACTGAAGAGCCAGGCAGTATATCGACAGGGCCTGTCTCAAAACCGAGTGAGTGTCTAAGTAGGCATTGTTTAGGTGGGCAGCTGTTTAAGTAGCAGCGTTCTGTCTGACATCTCTCCTAATAAAACAGATTACTGAGACGATCTAGTTAAAGAGTGACTGCGTCACGCAACCTGTGGTTTAGCTGGTTGCTAAGCTACCGGTCAGCATTCAAAACAATATCCTAAGGCTTAAAAACCTGCTAGCATAAATGCTAATGGCTCCAGGATAAAACTGCAAAATGGTTAACGACTCGTTGTAAATAAAATACTGATTTTGTGTGATTATATGACAAGAAACACATTAAAACACCAGAGAATCAAAATAACTTACATTTTAAAACGACTTCACTGCTCGTGGATTTGGCTGCGTTGCATTATGGGATTGCCTCAGCGGCTGAGGAAGCGTTCAATGGTCAGGTTTAAATAAGGTTCCCTAGTAGACAGCATGTTTAAGGTATGTAAGAATTGGGACAGCCTACATGTCGGGAGCACATACTATGAAGTAAAAATGCTATCTATGCAGGCAGCTCACTAGGTTTTAAGACACACTCACAGTGTCTGTATGTCTTCAAACAAGATGTAAGATGAGACAATATGGTTTATATTCAGATAGTTAGGAAAACAAAACTAATTGATCAAGGTTGAGAAAGAGTTGTTATGTCTTTAAAGAAGCAACCAGATGGAGCAAGAAGGCTTTAAAAAGCTGCTGAAAACCATCGACCCAAGATACTAGTTGCCCAGTTATTATGCATTTGTTTATTAACAAGATTACTCTTATTCTTTTGAGGTTTTTTTGTATTTTCTGGTGAAGTGGTGAGCCTGGGCACCTTCTTGCTCATAAATAAATAAGACTAGGTCTTTCCTAAATCATCTCACAATGTTTATATTCTTAAATAGCTCCTTTCACAACTTTGTTTGGAATGTGCTGCAGGCACCAATTTCAGAATGAGCATGTACTTACGAAAACAATGATCTTGATGAAGCGAAACATTTTTGTATCGTTTTGCACAATTGCAAGCCAGACTGGATCTTTAGGTTTTCATTTGAATTTAACAAACTCTGACTTTTACACACAACTTTATGAGTTACATGTGTTTATGACCCCATGTCTTATGTTGCATAAAAACAAGCATGTACGTGTGTGTGTGTGTGTGTTTGTTTGTTTGTATGCATACGTCTGTGTGTCAGTATGTGTACATGTCTGTGTGTGTGTGTGTCTGTCTGTCTGTGTGCCTGTCTGTGTATGTGTGTGTGTGTTTATGTATGTGTACATATGTGGGTGTGTGTCTATGTGTGTGTCTGTCTGTATGTGTGTGCGTGTATGTCTGTGTGTATATCTGTGTGTGCGTGTGTGTGTGTTTGTCTATGTGTGTGCGTGTGTGTGTGTATGTCTGTGTGTGCGTCTGTATGTGTATGTGTATGTGTGTGTGTGCGTGCACGCGTTCACACACGCATGTCCTTCTCTGTCGGGCAGCCAGGCTCCGTCAGTCTGATCTTGCTGCCAGATCTCTGAGCTCTTTGTGACTGGCTTTCTCTGCTTTGGACAGACAGATTAGAGGGAGTTGGGGCACTTGGCAAGCCTGTGTGTTCTGCACACACTAGCCCAGACATCTCCCTGCGCTGAGGAATGAATGGAACCCTTTTGTGCTGGAGTGGCTGGAGTGGAGCTTTCTTGAACAAATGTTTGCTGAAATGTATGAATGATAGGTCACTTCATGTGAACCAGTGTTCTTTGGAATCGGTATTAGCATGGTGGAATAAACTCATGTACAGGTGTTGGGGGAGTCTGTGTTGTGCACATCTCGGCACATTTAGGCAAACGGTGGAGCAGCGGTCTCTTTATACAGAGCAAGCCTGGCCAGCAGCCGGCTACTGGCGGGAGGAGCCGGGAGATAAAAGCAGGCAGCCACACACACAGTAGAACATGCAGGCATAAGTTTGGGCGCCCCTAGTCAATATTCTACAAAGAACACATTTTATGCACAATTAATGTTTTTTTGCTCAATTTATGATCATAATCATGTACAAAAATTGCAGAAAGAAGTGCATTCATGAAACTGCATAAAAGTTTTATATCACCATTGAAGAGACTAATTGTCGCTGTTATCTGGTGTCTGTAAGGTACCATGAAGGTTTAAACCTGACAGCATTTGAATGATTATTTTTAATATTAATTCAATACAGATGGAGCTAATAAAGGTTATCGAGAAGGCTTACCTATTACTTTAAGGACAGTCGGACTATCAACTATCCTGCTTGTAGTGTTAATATAAGGTTGAAGTCGACCAATCTAGGTCCTATTCTTTAGCTTCCTGTTTGAGTTTTCCTGTTCCACCTTAACTGGGGCAGCTTCTGCACTATGGCACCTTAGGCTTTAACTGCTGCACCGTTTAAGGTGGAACAAGAAACTGGCGAATAGGAAGCTATTTTTTTGAGTTTTTGTATTGAGCTGCAAATAAAAATATGCTATGGTAGAAACTTTCAGATCAGAACATCAGAACTAGTTGAGTGGCGGTCATGAAGATGAATCATATGATCTGAAGTGTTGCCCCTTTCAGAGCGATGTTCTTTCTGCATGCTGTGCAGACAGAGTGGCCCCTATTTTAACCCTCCTAGTGTGTTATGGGTCAGTTTGACCTGTTTCCACTTTGAGTTGTCTAAAATACTGGTTACTCTCTCTGAAGAAAATGTTCATTAAATAGTTGTTAAAGTGGTCTAGACGCACCATATGGATGCTGTCCAAAGAAAAACAAGTATCTCCAAATAGGCAGCTTTACAGGAGAAGCCAAAAACTGTCCTTGCTGTCAATGTCTCAAGTCTATGGAACCAGAATTCAAAGCTATTTTGGAGAATTTCTATTGGCCCATTCATTGTGCCCTTTTTTACACAATATAATAGGCAGCCATAAATAAAATGCACAAAAAAATACATAAAAACTATATAATAGAAATAAAAATGAACAAAAATGGAGTTTTTCGAAAATGGAGTTGTTTTGACTTAAACATTTGCTTGTTTTTGAGTGTATTTAAACTGTGCTGGTCAATTTGACATGTAACACTATATATGTAATAATTTGTTAACACAGTAGAAGGGTTAAACAAGTTTCCTTCTGCTCTTGTATATATAAAAACCAAACATGGGCACAGTTCAGTCCATAGCTGAAAGAAAATCTCTGGGGCGCCATTGCTGGCTTCCAGTAACTGTTTTATCACTACTGTGCAGATTCTTCCCTGTGTGAGGATGTGTTTACTTATTTTCACTCAGAAAATCAACATGGAATATGACTAGAGGTGTTTGAACATTTGCGTATGGCTGTACATAGAAGCACAAACTGTTGAATATGTGCTTTTTAAGCGTACAGATTGCTGCAGTGACAAAAGAGGCTGACATTTGGTCTGGTGAAGTGCGTGAGGCCAAGTAAATGTGATGTTTGTTAGTCTCATGATGTCAGTGGAAGGCAAGAAGCAGGTGCCTTGAGAGTCTTGAGAGCCCTGCAGGGCTGAGAAGCAAAAAGTTAAAGCCTCTATTTGCGATTCGTTCTGCAACTTTCCACAGTTTGTCAGCCTTGCGTACCTCGCACTGTTGGACATTTAGGCTATAGGGGCACTTAGGTATTCGTGAAGCTCAGCGGCTTTACACAAGGGTACAATGACGGTGGTAGTCATATAGGATGTTGACCTTCTTCATGCCTGAACCTAGCTTGTGTCTTCAGTGGTATTATAGTTTCAGTAAATCGTGCTTAGTTTTATCTCTGCTGTTATTTAAATTCTTAACTCACAACTATCTTAAGACTTATTATCTAGTAACATCTCTAGGGGCGCATGATTTGAACAAAATGCCATATTGTAATTATTTTGTGATTATTTTTATACTGTGGCTTTGATACACCTTAAATAAACACACTTCAACAGTTAATGGCAAGATTGGTCCACAATATTTTATCTGAAATTGTTTTGTTTTATATCTAGAATAAAGTTATTGTTATAACAAATCATTCTTTAAGGATGGAGCAAAAATGTGTGTTCTTTATTAAAAACACAGTGTCTCAGTATGTATGTTGCATATATTTGATATGTAAAAGAAACTGATTTAATGCTGCCACACCAATTCATTCATTCTTTATTTAATTTGTCTTACTCTAGACATTTTTAACAAGTACTGTGCAAAAGAGACCACCTAGACATAACGGGCATTAGGTATTAACTGTACTCACACTTTGCCCTTATTACAACAGGAAAAAATAAATCACAGCTCCAAAGTTTAGTAGACGTTGGCTACAATTGTGTTGGTTACAATTGTGTTGGTTTCAATTGCGGCCTCTTACTATCCAAGTAATCCCAAACACAGTGATACTGGGATATGAGAACACCAGCAGCTTCTTTGTTTGAGTTGCACATTTTCAACCTTTTTCTTTTTTCTTTTCTCACGATCAGCTTCTTGACAGCTACACATTGAGTTTTCTCAACTATTGTCTTCCATACAGTACTGTATATAATTCACACATCAGTCAGAAAGATTCATGCATCATTTATATGCTGATAGAAAACTCCATAAGCTCTGATTCCTTGTACTGCTGTAGTCACTACTTTGGAAGTACTGTCTGATCTTGCTGCCGAAAGATATATAAAAAATTATATATATATATATATATATATATATATATATATATATATATATATATATATATATATATATATATATATATATATATATATATATACTGTATAGGGAGACATTGAAGAGCCATGTTACTTTGTTTAAGGAGTTAATTCTGTAAAACAATATGACTGTATCCCACTGTATTCATGTAATGCTGTTGTGTGAAAATGGACCGTGTTCTGCCGCCTCTGCTCTGAGGTGTTCAGTAGCTTGATGGAAGGAAAAGTGCATTAGCTAGTCCTTTAAAGCTTCTTTGGTACAGAAGCAATGGCTGTTTGATTACTGCTTTCCATCTGACAATGACTTTATGGTGGAGCAGAGACTGTAGCAACAGCTTTGCTAGAACTCTCCTACTCAGCCACTTTGAGGCTGTGAATATGAGCAGTGTATGACTCAGAACAGTGGCCCTGCGAATCCGGCAGCTCTGTCACACATAACCTCATACATACTCTGCATCTCTGCCATCAAGTCAAGTCCCAGCCTATTGTAGCTGAACCAGCAGCTCCACATTATGAAACAGTAAGGCTAAAGATTAAGAGCATTCTACAGAACACCCTTGTGGAATTCAGCCTTTGTGTATAGGATGCTGTTAATGCAATGTATGAGGACTTCTCATTAAGAGCATTTGCTATGTTATAAATAACTTACAAAGTTAACTTTCAAAATCTATGTCAGGTTTTTATCATTGTGTTACCGAGGACAGTGCATTGGATTAAAGGAGCACCATAAAGGCAGTATAGCTCTTGGTGTATATTCCCCTAGAGACCAGATTATCTCTGTCTGAGAATCCATCACCTACGCTCTAAAAGTTAACTCGGAAAACCCACATTTGTTCCTTTACTTTTATGAAAGTCGTATATAGTACTATGCAAAAGTCAGAGATCGTTCTTTGTTTAATTTTCAGCTAGGATGGCTGTTAGTACAAGAGGTCAGTATACTATATAGGAGGAATGGGACTCCCAACATCCGTGGTATACCTAGTAGCCCACCAAAAGAGCAGTTCTTAAAGCTTTCATCTGTCTGTAAGAGAGGAGAATATCAAACGTGCTGTTTATTTTGATCAGAAACAAAATAAAGAGAAAAGAAGGTATTGTCTGTAAGAAGACAACTTATGCCTATGGGTCTGAAAAAACAGCAATTATGTAAGGAAAATAGACTGCTGGTGGTCTCAGAACAATAGACTGACCACCCCAGCCCACCAGTCCTCAATATTGGTGAATAAACAATAAAATGCTGTATCCATTGTTTTTCTTTCACCCCTAATAGTTTTGTTATATTTAGCTGTGTGTGTGTATGTGTATGTATGTACGTATATATATATATATATAGCTTAAACATATATTTTCTGAACCTAAAATGTGGATAATTTAACTCAATGGCCAGTTTGACTGGATATTTTATGAATGAAATATGGTCTTTGACTTGAAAATGTCTGCATATCTGCATTTATATTTATGTTCATGCAGGTGTGGCAGTGTGGTGGCAGCGTGGAGGTGTTGCCTTGTGCCCGAATCGCACATATTGAGCGTGCTCATAAGCCCTACACAGAGGACTTGACTGCACATGTACGCCGAAATGCCCTCAGAATGGCCGAGGTGTGGATGGACGAGTTCAAGAGTCATGTCTACATGGCCTGGAATGTTCCACAGGAGGTGAGAGCTAGAATACGTGTTTATTTCCAGGTTGCAGCTGCAGAGGGGACTAATTTATTGTTAAATGGAGAGAGGTTTGTTAAGAAGCAGGCTGTTAAGTCTCTCTGCTACCGAAGGGCTACACATGCAATCTTATGTAAAACAGTGTAAGTTTAGCTTCACTGAATGAAATAAAAAATAAATGCTGTTGTGCTTTGATACTTCAGCTTGTTTCACTGCTACTGACTGCAAGTAAAGGAGCTAAAGTGACCATCTAAGACCATCTATGCTACCTCTAACCTGTAAGAAAACTTCTTCTGGTTCTCGTCTATGTCGTGCAACATGCTGGGCCAGATGCTCGCATAAAAAACTAAGTTAGAGACTTTAAAGAAAAAGGAAAACCCCAAAACAGTGACAAGATACAGTCCAGGATTAAGAGCAGTAAACAGACCAAAAAAATAGGCATGAGGTCAAGACAGGCTCGGTGTGCAGCAGAAAACTGTAACAGTATTTAAAGAAGTAGAACAGAAAACAAGCAGCTTAAATGGGGCCATGAACAGGTGATAGGAATCAGTAATCAGGAGAGCTTGAACGGAGAGGTGGTCTGTGATTTGGTTGCTGATGCGGAAGACTCAGAGTCACATGATCCCCAAAGGGATCTTGGGTTGCAGGCTATAGGACCAAAGAACAGTTTCACAGTCTAGAGTGGGAGTTCTCAAAAAATATGTATTGACTAATATGTGCATATAATGTTTTTATATGGTGTATGGTGAATATGGTGTATGATGTATGTTAAGTATGTAAGTATGATGACCTTTACCCATTCAAAGAGCTAGGGATTTGGTCTTGTATGGCTGAAACTGCCCAGCAGCAAAGAGAGCTGTTGAGTGAACAGACTTTTGCATTACTGTAGTTTGAACATTCACAGTGAACCAGGGCTGTGTATTGGCAAAAACCTGGCGATCATGTATGATGATATGTACCATAATGCAGAGGTTATGATTTGATATATTGTAATACTTTCAGCAAGACGATATATCACTATATGCACCCCAGAGCACTGCTTTCTAGCAGCCTGGGGGGTTTAATCGTAACACAGAACTATGAACTACGGTCTGCCACAAGTCTCTCAATACTGTGTTTTAAAGACTAGTTATAGTATCACAAAACAAAATATCACATAATTTGATATGGTTGTATACCCCTACAGTGAACCATGCCTCTGTTTAATTTGTACTGTTATTATTTATGTATGTATTCGAGTATGTGTATATATAAAGCTGCATCAGGCTTTCAGACAACAGTGTGATGCAAATTGTATTTATAGTGAATTTACAGTTGATTAGATCTGTAATCGGTTCGAAGCAGATGCATGTTTGTGCTGCGCTGTAACATGTAGAATTCTGTGCTGTCTTATCCATCCCCAAACCCTTTGTGCACTGCAGGCACAGATCTGATTAGAAAAGTGCGTGGATAAACAATTAGGCTGCATGGAGCAATACACATGTTGTTATTGTCTGCTAAGCAGCCATTACCTCGTTTCTAGTTCCCCAGCCCTTCTCACGTCCTCAAGCTACTCATCCTGCATTCAGGAGCTTCGGCCTGGATCACGCGTTTATCATCCAGACAGCAATTAAGATAATTTGGGGCGGAACTGAAGGCGCAGTCAGATCGCTGCGAATTGCCTGGCCGGAGCTTTGACTGGGAGAGGAGCAGAAAGGATATGGCAGGGGACGCAGGGGCCAGGCAGCTCGGCAGCTATCTGTGCTTTGAATTACATGAGCTGAGACGAGGCCTCGTATTTCAGCTCCAGCAACGTGAAGGTCATTGTTCTCTGCTGAAACAGGCCACAGCACTGAGAGCTGGCATAAGGAGGTTCATGAGTTCAGCCACGCCAGCGTAGATTACGAAAATTGATTGGCGGAGATTAAAAGGATGAATTGTGCTCCTATGCATGGCCACTGTTATGTTGCCTGGAATGCTTGTAGAAGGCATGGGCAGAAGGTCAGTCTGCTTGGCCAGCTGGTCATATGGACATCACAACAGGTGGGTTAACAGATTCTCAGTGATTTAGACAGGACCAAATGAAAAAGAGAAGCTCCAAATCCAACGATACGGATATGGGGGGATTGGACTCGATCCTGACTGGTGTAGGCTGATTTCCGTTTTCCTTCGTTAGGAACTCTTTTGCATGTCTTTTTCTGGAGTGCCAGGCTGCTATTTGCTTTCATTTAGATTCCACTCTTCTCCCATTAGAAAGCTACAGTTAATGGACTTGCATTAAAAGTGACTTACCACTGTCTCTCTTTACCTTTGTGTCTGTGTGGGTGTGTGTGGGCAGGATTCAGGCATAGACATTGGGGACATATCGGAAAGGAAAGCGCTGAGGAAAAGACTACAGTGTAAAACGTTCCGGTGGTATCTGGTGAACATCTACCCTGAGATGCGAATGTATACAGACACCATCGCCTACGGATTGGTGAGCATTCACATATTTCATTCACTAAGATGACCAAACAAAGCTGGGCTGGACAATGGGGTGGTGTAATCGCATATCTATGATGACTGACTGACTCGATTCTGATAGTTGACAGGTAATAGTCCTGTTTTTGGGAATGGGAATTAATAGACAACATATTTTTTTAACAGCTTCCCAGTTAATGTTGAAGTAATATTTACATGTTATGTTCTTAATTCTATTGTACTGTTATTGATCGAGGATTGGTAAAACAGTGGATTGTTACAGTCCATTAATAATCCATTACAACCCGTAGAGCAAATTTCCTATTGTCTCTACTTTGACTTCGCTTGACTGCGACATGCTGTCTGAATGAAAATCCAATATTTCATGGTTCCCCACAGCCTTATTAAGGCTGAATGATTAAGGGGGGATTATTGAATTGTAACCAGTTTTGTGACTGTAATTTAAATTGAAATCATTTCGCAAAGAAGGCCTGAATATTCACTTTATTTGGCTTTTGGCTCAAACACTGGACATTTTGTGCCAGACTACTGCCAGTTATTTATTGTTGTGTAATCATGTACAGAACACATGAGAATTTAAATACATAAAATAACCAGTTTTAAAACGAAGTAACATTTTTAGTGTTGCATCGATATCAGTACTGAATCGGTATATGCGCCGATACTGGCACCTAAATGCAGTAATCAGCATGACACATGCATATATGTGTCATAAGACAGAACTTAGCGACACATCAGCGTTGGGTGATGACAAGCAGCATCAATGTGCTCGTGGAAAAATCTGTAACGGCAGTATTTAATGGGACAAACATACTAAGCTCCTTACCTGAATGGCTGAGTCAGGCTTCCTTCAGTAATCACTCATCAGACCCCATGTAGTCACAGAATCTTACAGAGTTAATGTTAGTACAGATTGTTATTCAGGGGGCGGAAGAACCCGCCAGGCTCTTAGTATAATGATAGTCTTTGGCTTGCTTTTCTTTAGCATAGCAGCCCACTAGCTGAGCTGGCGTGTCCACTAGCATTGCCGACAGTTGGCCTCCGTTGGTCAATTGTATCACTTACCCGCGAGGGCTCATGACCCTATGCTTCAACCAAGCCTAAAATAGGCAAAGAAGGCTCAGACGCTTTGCTTTTACTGTGTTTACTGGCACTTACTCGACTGTCTCGGTAATGCTAAGCAATGGCGCATGCACAGTGAAGAAAAAAACATGAATTGCAGTCTGGCTGTTCTCATTAGGGTTGCTGGGTCATAAATCAGATGCATATTTGATCTAGGACCACATATGAAAGTTGCCCAGATCTCATATCCACACAACTCTAAAAACATCAGGTCTATGTCAAATTCTAGCAAAGAACTGGAACCCTGCCTGGTAATGTGGTCATAGTCTTAGTTCATTTTGAGAATGCATACAGGCTAAATATAGTCTAGGCTGCAGCAGTCAGCGAAGGCTCACATGATTGCCAGTGGAATCGGTAATCCTAGTATTATGAAAATAACAGGAAAATATAACGATTATTACATTTCAATATCGTCTACGCTTTAAAGCATATTCACCCGTATAAAAAAGAGAACCCTTGCTCATTCCTGCACCTCGCCTGTCCCAGCAGATTTGTGCGTGAGACTAGCATTTGTGTGCGGGTGTGATACGTTAAAACCTCGGAGACAAAAGCAAATCCAGTTCGGAGCGGTGGCAGTGACGGACAGCGCTGAAACGCGTGTCGCTCGCTGCCGCTAAAGCTGCTCCTCTGTCTGCTGAATAAGCTGCAACTCGGGCTCTTTGTGTATGCACAGCGTCGTCCTCTGAGGTGGAATTCGGGAGCTGTGCTTGCCACGTGTGACATCCACTCCCTGTTCTATCTGAGGCGACTGAATGGGATTTCCTGAATTGCTTGACAAAACGCTGTCTGCATTTTCAGCGCAAGGCCACCGAAGCATACCTTCGCTAGTTCCGATTTGCCATTCATGTCAAATCCCTACAAATCGTCTTCTGTATTTTGTCCTCTCCACAAACACAAACACTCCACTTCATTTCGGGAAGGTGAGCTGTTCATTTTCTGCTTGATTTCATCTTATGTGTTTTTCTAGGAGAAATGAAAAGGTGGAGACAGTGTGGAAAATAGGTCAGCCTTATTAAAATTAATTCTAGGAGTAAAGGGTTCAAAAATAACTCTCGCCCTCATTACTCTACGGCCTGTCACTCAAACTGGGGTCTGGAAGCTGAACACAGAGGACTAAAATGCAAAGTCATAATCCACAGAATTCTCTTTGAAAAGAGGAATGTGCACTACCAGTCTATATTCCCAACAGAGCTGCACACTTCCAATATTGCAACATGGTCCCTGACCTATCAAAGACATTTTTACTGTGTACTATCACCGTCTTGACCAATAACAGCTCCTGTGCAGTAATTATGTGGGCCTTGAATCAATGTGTTAATGTAAAGCAACAAAATAGAAATGTTTTTAGTCCAAAGTAGTAATTATTTATCACCAGTATTGCAAGACATCATTTTTAATGAGTTTGTACTGTTGGTTCCTTGTTATAGATTAAGCACTATGCAGATTCAGCTTGCAACAAACAACAACCTCTTCAGCAAACTGCAGAAACAAACAAATATTTTTTTGCAATATATATTTACTTTATGTTTGATTAACTTATAAAATAGTTCATACTTAGGAACACTGCCCATTGGCAGATGTCACATCTTGCAAAAGCTTTATTTGCCAGCTAGGAGTTAGTTTTTTTTTTCTTATTTTAGCAATCTTTACCTGCTGTTCCTTACAGAACGCTTCTAGTTCTGTGATATTCTTACTGCCCATTTGGCAGATGTCACATCTTGCATAAGCTTTTATTAGCCAGATATGAGTTCTGTAATATTCTTCCTGCATACACAGCATGTTTAATATCCAGCCACAGATTTTCAGGGATGTTCAATATTTAGGGCCACTCCAAAAGTTGGCCTTCTGAAAGCAGTTTATGGTGGTTTTTAGGGTAGGAATTTTAAGAAACATTGTCAAAGCCAACTTTTTTTCTAGCTTTAGTTTCTTGACTTGATTAGAAAACAGTGGAATCTGTTTTAACATCTACCTGTGGAATGTTTGTCAGACAAGCCTAAAGCCTGGTAGAGCCACCCTCATTTTAAACAGTTGGCAAGGTCTTCTTTATCAAAGACTGCTTTTTCTCCAAACATACCTTTGGTAAGTGTGAGGAGTTCTGTTTCTACCTGATCAGTCCACAGCACAGGTTTCCAACATGCCTCTGGCTTTCTTAATGACATTGCAAGTTGGAAGCTCTTTGATATCTTATTATATATTTTCCCTGTATTTTAGTCATCAGTTAGCTGCCAGATATGCTCTGAAATTACAGCTTCAGTTCCTAATCATACAGTGTTTTTTGACCTGCCTGACCAGTCCTAGCATAATAATGAAGTTCTGTGTCTTTATACATGGAAGGGTGTCCAAACTTGTGCACATGCCCCAATAACTTTTTTAGTTTTTAGTGTCTTACTGAAGTTTTATTTACTTACATTCACGTCAGAAATCTTTGCATGAAGCTGTAGGTTGTGCACAACATAGGTACTTGAAAAACTCTAGAAATCATGTAAGCAAACCACATATACTATAAAGAAGGCATTAGTTTTATTAAAGGAACTATATGGAAGTTTTACTTTCTTCAGATGTCTTTGGGGACATGAGGTCGATGTTGTAGTGTAGAGGAAACACTGTTGTGCAGCCTCAGGCAAAATAGCATATGATCCTGGCTGCTTGAGGGACAACAATGACACAATGGTGGCTTACAAAGAAACAGCCTTGAGCTCTAAATTCATCCTCTGCATGCTTTTACAGAAAAATGTATAAAAGAATAGACAATAAATCTAAAGAAATCTATACTGGTATTCATTTGAAAGGGCCTGGATTCTCTAACCGTGTCTGTGTTTTGTTTTCTCTTGTCCACAGCTGAAGAACTCTCTGAAGAGCGAGCTGTGTTTGGATCAGGGCCCAGACACGGACAACGTTCCAATCCTGTACCTCTGCCATGGGATGACCCCTCAGGTGGGCAGCCCTGCTAACCTCTCCTTCTCTATTTCTCTACTCCAATGACCCTAAACATTTTTCTCTGTTCGTCTAGCACATGGACCAGCCTGTTTCTTTAATCCTACCCTGAATGCCTGCGTGTGGTCCTGCTGGCCCTGCAGGAGTTTGTGATCTGGACTCTGTTCCTTCAAATGAGACCATTTAGCTACTTGCCAAGTCACATTTTAGAGCTGTAATAATGCAGAATTTAAAAAAGGAAATGTACATTTTTTCTTATTTAATGCTGCAAAAGCCCATTTGCTGTATATACCTTAAAACACCATGTATTTGTTGAGTATTTCCTACTCCTAGCACATTAAAATAAGCAAGGAAAGAGTATAAATTGAAAATTGATACATGAGGGAATGAGGGGTTGTTTTATCATGAATTCAAGAATATTTAAGAAAAACAGGACTGGGCAATAGTGTGATGTAGTCAAATATCACTTATGATTAACACATAACATGATGCGGATGCTTCAAAAGTGTTTAATATGTCGAGAAACATTTTTATAGGGAACCCGAGAGGACTATAAAAACTATATATTTTAAAAAGCTTGCCACAGAATGGAAAACTGTATTAACATCATTGTTCTTCAACGATAAGATTGTAATGCATAGAACTGACATACCGTAAGCCTCAAACACTGCTGGTCCCCCTTTAAACACAAACCCTGTGTTTCCAGAATCCAAGATCATTACACTACAGTCCTGACTCCACCCAAAATTATGCACCAGCTCAAGTTCCAGCCCAGCAAAAGTAATCCAAAGCGAATCTTCCGTTCCAGCTCAAATGGTGCAGCTCTAACAAGTGCCTGCACGCTGTGCGGAAATTTGCTTTGCGAAGAGGATTCTGACACTTTTCATGACCTTTAAACAAGGCTGAATTTGGGCTTCATGTTCACCAGCTTCTTCATCAATTGTTCCACTCAGCTTGCACAGGTCCCAGAACGTAGCACTATTTAAGGTGGAGTGAAAAATTTGCAATACAAGTTGTAGAACACAAAGCCTACTTCAGGGCCGACATCTTTAGGATGATCTTGGGAAACTTTAATTACAAGATTTGCTCTGCACATTTCACTGCTTCTCAAACTGGGGACAATATTGAGGCTTCACACAGTGCAGAGAAGGGCAGAGATCTGCAATCCCATGTTAAGTTGTGGCACAACCCCAGCAACAACCTGCACGTTTCAGTCCATTTGAGTTTCCTCTCTGTGTCTGATGCGGTATGTTGCTATTAAACCAGCCAATCTAAGCAGAGCTCATCACAATATTCATGAGCACACCATAAAAGACAAAACAGCTCGTTTCATTCTAGGGCCACATTAGAGAGATGTAAATGGGAGTGTAAAAGCACATCTGGTCATTTTTCTCTCTGACCAAAGTCCCATACCTTCTATGTAGCTATTAGGAAACAACTTGAAATGCTCAAAAAGCATTCTCTGGCATTGTGCATACATACATCTACTGTTTTATATATTTTTACTGATAAAACATTGGGTTATTATGGGTCATTATTAAGCCATTTAACAGAACTGATTCTCCACTGTCTATAGCTTGTATGACTCATGATTTTACAGAGATTTCTCCATAATGGAGAGCTACTAGCACACAACTCAGTTTTGTGTGCCTCATTTAAAGAAGAGAAACAGTTGGGAACTCCAACAAGAGCTCAAAAATGCACAGTTGCAGTTAAATCCTCTTTCAAAACAAATAGGTAAAAGAGATTAATGGAAGTGTTAAGTTACTATGCAAACCATGCAAGTTATTATGCAAACTAAAGGTATAGAAAGTAGATTTTAGCTGAAATGCAACACATGTATGTGTTAGTGGGGATATTGCTCAGGCCTAATAAAACTGTTAGTGTTTGATGCACAGTAATAAATTAATTGAATGAAAATATGTTTACTATATTTCTGTTATCTATTTATGTTTATAGTTGAAACAAATTGAAAAGGTTAAGGTACCGTTGTGCAGGCACATTCTTGTGGATACAGAATTTATATAAATATGTAATTTAAGACTACAGAAAATGATCTTTACTATCAATAATGTCAATAAAAAAAATCATTGTCATCAAATCATGTTATCGATCAGTTATCATGATGACAACTACTGATTGTACTCCTTATTTACATCACGTAATCACAAGAGTGAAAACAAGCACCAGTACAGAGTTATGCAATACTCATCCAAGAAGAAACAAAATGACAAAAGCTCAGCAGGCTGATAACTAGGCTGCTTGAATCAGGACTGATTACATGACATCACCAACCACCCAAAGTAATTAGTGTATCTGTAGTACTCTGACCTTGCAAGATTGTTTATGTTTGTTGAAAGAAACATTGTTTATGTCCTGAAGTGTTTAGTTATTGACAGACTACTGGTGCATTTTTTTTCTAATTAATTGATTAATTGGAACTATAATTAATTGATTAATTGATTATCAGAATTTAAGATTAGGGCATAACGCGCATCGATGCGTCTCAAAGATGGCTGAAAAGCAGGAATCTATTTGGAGCGCAAGTCGCAGCTACAAACAATCGCTCGTGTGCATCCAAAATTGGGAATATTTCACACAGAAACGCAATAGTGTAGCTCTACATAGTGTAGATGGCTGATCACAACAGTACAACTGCTTTACACGAGCACTTGAAGCGCAAACGTCCCATAGTGCTTTGTCAACACAGCAGCAAGACAGCACCTGTTTACTTGTTTTTCATATTTTAGCTGATTATTTTTAGATTATTAACACATGCAACATGTTTCTTTCAGGAGCGTCACTTGAAAAGTCGCATTGCTAACCGTTTCTTAATCGTCCAGTGTAGAACCTAAGACTGTTCTCGATACCGCGGGAGCTTTAAAACACACGTAGCTGCTTCTCAAACGACTCTCTGCCAAAATATATAGCCCACAAACTGTCCAGTTTCTTGTCTGTGAGGTGTGTAGGTTACGTGTTGTTTATGCCTCTAAAAATCCAGTCAGAGTGTAGACTTTTTATATTTATAGATCACATGCGTTTAAGGTACCCTTTCATACGTTAAGCCCCCCTGTCAAATATATATAGTGATCCATTGGTTATAAATCCACAACAAAATAATACAATTTTTAATTCCTAACACACTCACTATAGAGTAATGTAAACATTAGTCGTTAGATTATCATTAGATTAATCAATTAAGAAATTAATCATTAGCTGCAACCCTACTTAAGATGTATGTTCTCAGTGATGCAGAAAATAATGCAGTTAGATGCATTTTTTATAAAGATCTTAAAAATTACATTTTTTAAGATCTTTTTTGCCTTTTTTGTTTCACTTTTTTTTGTCTTTTTTGTTTTACATTTAGTCCATATCAGTCCATTTTTTTTTTTTAGATTTAACAGGCAAGACATACAACCTAAAATGTTTTAAATCCATCTCAGAGCCTATCCAGCCATTTCCACATGTTAATGGCATGTCTTAAACTTCTGCACCGGTGTCTGCGGAGTGAACAGAATCTTTCCCTTTGTTTTGTGTGTGCTCAACATAAACACCATGACTCACAGTATAATGTCACGGAGTGTGTGCGGCGAGTCCTCATCGAGCTGCCGGAGTTATTAAAAAGGTGGAGAGCTGCCAGCTGAGGAGCTGAACTGTCTCCCTCGCCTCTCATCTCTCTCACAAAGGACACTCATTTATATTTGAGTAGTTTTTTTTAGAACCCACTTCAGCGTCGACTCCACTGGCTGCAAAACATCCACTGGCCTATCCAGAGGTCACGGGTAAAAAAGGAGAGGTGAGAAGCCCAGCAAAAATACCACATTTCTCAAAACACCAAAATGCAGGAATCTATTCACTCAAACAGCAGGGAGGAGGAAAAGCACCACAAACCAGTATCTAGAAAAATGTGCACGTTTTTGCTTAGCTGGTCTCCAGCAGCACCCTGGAACACACCGAGAGCATTGAATATACACAGACGGCAACGTTCCCAAGGAGATTAACTGCTGTCTCTCGCCCTTTCCCTTTTTCTCTCTCTCTCTCTGCACTTGCCATTTGTTGTGTGGAGGAGGAACGATAGCTGAAACTGTTCAGAGCTGATATGTTTTAGCCGTCTCTGGGCAGACGGTAGCTGATATCTATTTCTGCTGGAGGGCACTTCTCAACACTGCTTCAGCCTGGGTCACACTGATGCACAGATTCACGCCTGCCTTAGAAGAACTGCTGTGCTGGCTCCAATCAGTGGGGTCTGTGGGAGAGTAGAGGAAATAAGACTGTTGTTGCGGTGCATAGTGATATAACACATTAAGAACTTTTGGTTCAAAGTAACTTTTGGTTCAGTGTAGGGCAGGGCTATTTAATTAGTTCAGTAAAATCCAGTTAGAGGAAATTTCCTCAGGCCATGGTTTGGACCGTTCTAATTTTTAACTTGTGTTATGATTCAGTACAACATCCTGTAAAGTGAAGTAGCCTAGTATCGGTACCGTTCAGTATATTTCAGTATATTTATTGTTTTAAATGCTGAACTGAATGAATGATTATTTATAAAACTTCAAAAAAATGTATATTTATTAAATATAATAAATATACGGTATAGTAAATATAATATAATATAAAAGTATAATATAGTAATAATAATAATGATAATGATGATGATAAATATGATAATGGTAAATATACTGTAAAGACCAGAAAATTCCACCATTTAAAATAAACACTGTTAACATTAAATCGTTCTCAGTAGTTGAACGGTTTGGGTCTGCATTGGACAACCACTGGGTTCGGACCCGGACCGCGGTCCACCTATTAGTGTCCTCTGGTGTAGCTTCTCATGAAAGGAGCCTACTGTTGATGGTTACTGCGATGCCAAGTAATCAGTGATCTACTGTTATACTTCCACTTAAAAGTTCTAGAAGCACTTTTCTGTTTAAGTGTTTTAATCCAAAATAACAGGGTCTCTGTGTTTTCGTAGCTCAAAAACAGGTGTTCTTTTTTTTTCTTTTTTCCTTTTAAAGACTTTAAAGCGATCAAGTGCTCTGATCTTGTTCCTTTCGGCTTTAACTCTGCCATAGAATTATGGATTGCATATTATCTAGACACCAGTTTGGAAGGGATGTGTACTGCTCTCCATCCAAATAATCATCAAAAGATGTTTTGCATGCATAGCAGCCTTTTGATGATAGCTCAAATCTCAAAAATCAAAGCCTGTCAAAGAAGTCTGGGGCGAACCTTAAACATGTTAGAAATTTAGGCATGTTCAGTTCACTCACTTCCCCCAGCGCCCTTCACCAAGCCAACACTGGGAGGGTAAAGATGAGCACATGCTTATCTTGTTATGAACTACTGCTAACGCAATCTCATTGGACAGCTGAGTGTGCTCGGAGGCTTGCTTGCTAGTTTTGTGGGGAGAGAGGATCCCCAGATCCAGAGGGAGCGAGGCTAATTATGCGTTTCTGGACTTCTGGCCACAAATTTGATCGACCTCATTTTGTCATTGCTCAGATTAAACACTATAAACTAAAAACAATAAAAGAAAAAAAAAAACAGCACAGTCCAACATAGTCACAACCACCTGATGCCGGGGTGACCACATGCACCCCAATGTATTGTTTTTGCATTGTGCATTGTCTGTGCATTTTCAGAGACTGACCGTACCTGAGAAACAAATATGAAGTGATATAAAAACTATTAACATTAATTGAGCTCTGTATTATGTACAGCTGAACAGATGTACAGCTTTATATCGTTGCTGTCCAAAGAAAAACATGTCCATTTTTGTTGATTTTCATTTTTCCGTGTCATATGACCGCAGCAGTTGCCGTTTATACTAATTTATTATTAAATAGAGCCAATCAAAAAGCTCCAAAACAAAATCTGGTTCCATTAAAAGTCAAGTCATTTTTGTCCTCTCCGGTAAAGTAATTTTGGAGTTACTTGTTTTCATTGGACAGCGATGACATATCTATATATATATATATATATTAAAAAAAATAAGGCTTTATCTTTTCCATCAAGAAAGAATTTAATAAAACAAACGACAAATGGATATAATTGTCATTACCTATAAAAATTAAACAAATGTTAATGCTTTATGGTAAACTGTATCTAAATAAACAATTTTTACAGAGAACATATCAGCAAAAGTTCTGATTAATATTGATGCATCCAGTAAAGAAAGTGTCTTGTGCATCTTGTATGTAGTTCTAGAAAACATGGTAGCGTAGAGAAGGCTTTGATTCTACACATTAATACACTGTAAGGACAGGTAGACATGCAGGCGCGGCAGTTCCAGAAGGTGTTCGGTTTGAGAGGGTTAATGTTAAGCTATTAATAGATAAACCTAGAGCCGAAGTTGCAAGTGGGCTTGTGACTTCAGCAGTTACTTGCCTCAGGCACAGAGTGAAAAACATGCCTGCCAGATGTTACTCAGCTTCTGGGTTGTGCCCCCTTATGCTCATCCCTTCTTGACATGTACACATACACATAAACACTCACTGCATCTCAGGTTCAGTTCACTGCATCTCAGACTCCAGTGCCATCTGCAGTGAACGTCTGTGTTCAGCCTGCTTTAAACAGACGCCGCTGGTGTTCCCAGCGCACCTTTTTCACTCCCAATTGAAATGCAGGAATCGCAGGAAATAACATCAAGAACACAGTTTCCTGCTGGACACGTGACTCATTCCTCTGCTTCCATTACACACATGTCATATCCTGTTATGTCTAATCCTGCTAAGGAGACATTCAGAGCACCAATAAAACATCTACCTTTCTTTTCCGCTGGAGTATTTTTAGCATGCATTTAGAAAACAATTCTGCTTCTTTTCTTTCGGTGCACGCCACAGCCCCAGCACTGATACGGCTTGTATTTGTGAACGTGTCATCTGTGAATGTTTGTTCTTTCTGATGGATGTTGTCATGGTTACAGATTTAAGAAGCGATCTGCTCCACTTTTTGGGTGCTGTATTTTGGGCAGCAGTGACGCGGTTTCTTCAATTAACCTGCGTGAGAGTCTGTGCACATCTCTGTTTAAAAGGCACTTTGGAAATGTCAGATTTTTGAAGCTGAATTGTAGATAAATTGTGCCGTTTGTATTGACGCAGTACGTTATCAGAACAGACCGCCAGTCTCTCCTCAATGTTAGCATTAACAGCTGTTTACCTGCCAATCTAAAAGAAATCTTGCAAGTTCAGAGTTAAACTGTTTCCATTTACCTGTACAAAGCGTTCCGGTGTCTGTTTCACTGACACAGAATGCCTGCTGATATTTTTAGTTAATTTTGGAATGTTTTAACCTACATATCGTACATATTGCTCTTTTAAACTGTAATGGGATACCAGGAAAAAGTAACCTTGTTAACTTGTTATCTCTACATTGCCCTCTAAACCTATTCAGATCTCTATAAACTATACAAGGCAAACCCCAGTAGTCGTTAATAGTATTTAATTTAGAAAGAAATGACCAGTAAATATGATCAAATATGATTCAAAGACCTGTCACTGTCTTTACCTTTGAACATGATGTGGCTGGATGTGCTTGATTAAAATGATCAGGGACTAATTCTGTCTGTAAACCGAGAAATTAGCCACTGGACATGTTCCATAAACAGCTGCCTCAGAATCTAATCTTTATAAATAAAAGGCTTTTGGAGCTGTTCCTGAATAAAAAAATCAGGTGTGGTCTGTTGAGGCTCTCACTTCTTGGGCAGATGTTTAGCCATCATTTTCATGTTAGTACGATTAAATGCTTTGGCAGGTTGCTCACAGGGCTTGTTGTGCTTCTGCACAATCACGTTTATAATTATATCACAAAAATAACACACTTTTTGTGAAAATGTGTTTATTCATGACTGTATTTGTACAGTATTTTTACATATTTCAGATCTCCCTCACTGTTTTGTTTTCCTCTATTATATCAGGTTTCAATATAATGGCAGTTTTTTTTACCCATTACCCTTCAGGGACAAGATGAAAAACAAAGATAACTGTTAACTGTTACCTCTTTTTTTTACCTGGTTCATGAAGGCTAAAGAGAAAACAATCAGCTGACCTTGCTGTTGTGGGTTTTTATATTCAGTCATTCGTTCAATTTTCATAATTGAGGTTTTCAATGGCTGAAATTGTACAAGTAAAATCTTTGGACTCAGGAATGCACTTTTAAAAACCCTTCAGGGCTTCTATAATAATATAAATTTAAATATATATATATATATATATGTATGTATGTATGTATGTATGTATATATATATATATATATATATATATATATATATATATATATATATATATATACATACACTACCAGCCAAACGTTTTAGATCACTACCAGCCAAACGTTTTAGATCACTACCAGCCAAACGTTTTAGTACACTACCAGCCAAACGTTTTAGATCACTACCAGCCAAACGTTTTAGTACACTACCAGCCAAACGTTTTAGATCACTACCAGTCAAACGTTTTAGTACACTACCAGCCAAACGTTTTAGATTACTACCAGTCAAACGTTTTAGATCACTACCAGCCAAACGTTTTAGATCACTACCAGCCAAACGTTTTAGATCACTACCAGCCAAACGTTTTAGTACACTACCAGCCAAACGTTTTAGATCACTACCAGTCAAACGTTTTAGTACACTACCAGCCAAACGTTTTAGATCACTACCAGCCAAACGTTTTAGATCACTACCAGTCAAACGTTTTAGATACACTACCAGCCAAACGTTTTAGTACACTATCAGTCAAACGTTTTAGATCACTACAAGCCAAACGTTTTAGTACACTACCAGTCAAACGTTTTAGTACACTACCAGTCAAACGTTTTAGAACACTACCAGTCAAACGTTTTAGTACACTACAAGCCAAACGTTTTAGTACAATACCAGTCAAACGTTTTAGATACACTACCAGCCAAACGTTTTAGTACACTTCCAGTCAAACGTTTTAATACACTACCAGCCAAACGTTTTAGATACACTACCAGTCAAACGTTTTACAACACTACAAGCCAAACGTTTTAGTACACTACCAGTCAAACGTTTTAGATACACTACCAGTCAAACGTTTTAGAACACTACCAGTCAAACGTTTTAGAACACTACCAGCCAAACGCTTTAGAACACTACCAGCCAAACGCTTTAGAACACTACCAGCCAAACGTTTTAGAACACTACCAGCCAAACGCTTTAGAACACTACCAGCCAAACGCTTTAGAACACTACCAGCCAAACGCTTTAGAACACTACCAGCCAAACGCTTTAGAACACTACCAGTCAAACGTTTTAGAACACTACCAGTCAAACGCTTTAGAACACTACCAGCCAAACGCTTTAGAACACTACCAGTCAAACGTTTTAGAACACTACCAGTCAAACGTTTTAGAACACTACCAGCCAAACGCTTTAGAACACTACCAGTCAAACGTTTTAGAACACTACCAGTCAAACGCTTTAGAACACTACCAGCCAAACGTTTTAGTACACTACCAGCCAAACGTTTTAGATCACTACCAGTCAAACGTTTTAGTACACTACCAGCCAAACGTTTTAGATCACTACCAGTCAAACGTTTTAGATCACTACCAGTCAAACGTTTTAGTACACTACCAGCCAAACGTTTTAGATCACTACCAGCCAAACGTTTTAGATCACTACCAGTCAAACGTTTTAGATACACTACCAGCCAAACGTTTTAGTACACTACCAGCCAAACGTTTTAGATCACTACCAGTCAAACGTTTTAGATACACTATCAGTCAAACGTTTTAGATCACTACAAGCCAAACGTTTTAGTACACTACCAGCCAAACGTTTTAGTACACTACCAGTCAAACGTTTTAGTACACTACCAGTCAAACGTTTTAGTACACTACCAGTCAAACGTTTTAGTACACTATCAGTCAAACGTTTTAGTACACTATCAGTCAAACGTTTTAGATCACTACAAGCCAAACGTTTTAGTACACTACCAGTCAAACGTTTTAGTACACTACCAGTCAAACGTTTTAGAACACTACCAGTCAAACGTTTTAGTACACTACAAGCCAAACGTTTTAGTACACTACCAGTCAAACGTTTTAGATACACTACCAGCCAAACGTTTTAGTACACTTCCAGTCAAACGTTTTAATACACTACCAGTCAAACGTTTTAGATACACTACCAGTCAAACGTTTTAGAACACTACCAGTCAAACGTTTTAGAACACTACCAGTCAAACGTTTTAGAACACTACCAGTCAAACGTTTTAGAACACTACCAGCCAAACGCTTTAGAACACTACCAGTCAAACGTTTTAGAACACTACCAGCCAAACGCTTTAGAACACTACCAGCCAAACGCTTTAGAACACTACCAGTCAAACGCTTTAGAACACTACCAGTCAAACGTTTTAGAACACTACCAGCCAAACGTTTTTTTTTTTAATGTTTGTCTGGTAGTGTACTAAAATGTTTTGCTGGTAGTGTTCAAAAACTTTTGGCCGGCTGTGTATATGAATTTAATATAAAATTCATTTTAATATTTGGACATCCACATAGCAAAAAAAACTGTGCTACTTACAAAAAATTTGGCTACTCTCCGTGGGGCTTCTCTTGGGAGTGCTGTTTTCTTGAGGTTCTTTTTTCTTTTCTTACTTTCTTTCTCTCCTCATTCGCCATCTCTCACAACTATCCACCGATGCTGCTTTAACATGCTCAATCAGCCACAGAGGCGCTGCTGATAAGGACCGACTTCAGCCAGTGGTGCTGTAAACTCCACACTGACTTGTGATTAGAAGTGTTATGCATTAGACTGTTCATTAAAGGATAAAGTAACATTAATATTACATTGTACCACATTACTGCTCCTGATTTCACTCCACATGAGTGCTCTGTGACAGCACGCTCATTAATGGTGGTCTGCCATTGTCGAGTCTTTTTGTTCGTGTTGGAATTTTATTCTTAGCATTCGAAGCAAGAGAAAGCTCTATGTAATCACTTAAAGTTTCCAGTGTTTTCTTTCTGTTTACATGGCTCACCAGTTTGCTGCTACACCACTTTCTTGAGCAGCTTGACATCTCATACAATGGATGTATTTACTTGGTTACTTGCTGGAGCAGGAAGTATAAAAGTGACTAATTGCTTCTCTCTGCTGTTGTAATTTGCCCCACTTCAAATCCAATCTTCTCCAAAATACAGTCTCCTTTCACCCACGGGGTAGAGAGCCTAACAGGCAGTAAGCTTTATATGAATCCTTTTTTATGAAACTCCCGACAATTGCTTGGTTTCTAAACTCTCTGTCGACCGTTTGTGTTTTCAGAACGTGTACTACACCAGCACCCAGCAGCTCTACGTGGGCATTCTCAGCCCCACCATCGACGACGATGACAACAAGTGCCTGGTGGACGTAAACAGCCGGCCGAAGCTAATTGAGTGCAGCTATGCTGCAGCAAAGCGCATGAAGCTCCACTGGCTTTTTACTCAGGTTAGCAACCCTCATAAGACAGCCCCACAGAACAAGACACAGTACCAGTAAAAAAAAAATGTAGGGATAAGGAAAAACACATAAGCTGCAAATGAGCAGAGAGGAGCTACGTGTGAGGTAGAAGGCTTAGCAGTCGTAGAGCCACTGGGTGGGGTTTTGTTGCATGTGCTAATCCAGACCTCTCATTAGGGCGCACGGAGGGCTGCAGTATACAGAAGAGCTCTCCACTTCACACACACGGTCGCACAAAGACGTACACATTCCTCATCTTCATTCACTTGTGAACTGTAAATGCATCATAATGAATGTGCCTGTCCCTATTATTTTCCTGGGCCCCTGAACATTGAAACATAATGAAGACCACATCAAACGAGTTTGGTTGAAGAAGGGTGGCGACCGTAGATGCAATTAAAGCTGTTTTGTAAAACAATGAGCTTTTCAACATGCAGTGTTTTGTGACTTCTTGGCTATGAAGCAGAAAGAAAGAGGAAGAAAAGGGATTCTGTAAATAATACTGAAAGAAGATAATTTAACACCATTAAAAAAAAGTCTGGCGTAAGCTAGACAAGGGATACGATGCATGTTGGTTAAGGTTGTGTTTTTTCGAAGAAAGGATAATGGTGGCACCTTTGGGGTTTCATTTTGCCCCACTAAACGCTTTATATTATATTATGATGATTTATTTCAGTGAAATTATGGTCTCGTTTAATCATTTTTAATTAAAGGCAGTGTTGTACCAGTGCCGCATGCACACTCTTGCCTTTTTGCTTCCGCACACATACACATCTATATATCAGTGGAATGAATCAATGCCGTGATAGAGTACTCTCAGGTTAGTTCACCCCTTAACCCCGAAGCTGAACCTAGAGCAATTATCATAACAGCCACCCGGCCGATTCTTTATAGCAAATCAATGTGTTGGTCTGGCACTCTCCCACACATTCTCAGCTGGCTGAAAGGAGCCGGGTGTTTAGCCAACTTAAGGTCCGTCTTAGGTAGCACACCAGCAGTGAGCACTGCTTGAATTATTTACTTTCCACAAAGAGCAGAAAAATACATGTCCCCAAACTTATTATTTGGAATCTGGAAAACATTTTTTTTCTCTGACATAAACAGAGAACATCTACTTTAAGTAATTACAGTGTAAGGAATGCAGTATAGCCCACAAACTTCACTTACATGCTATAGTCTCAGGTATTAAGAGCTGTATTAAATTCAGTTCAGGAGTTCAATTCAATGTATTATAAATAATAAGCGTAGTTCATTTACAGTAGAAAATAGAAATTAAACAACACAGTACAGCCTACACACACACAACCCATGAAGCATGAATATTCTAATAGCTGATGACAGTGGAGTGGACAGTAATAATCCAAAAGGATAGCTCGAGCTTTAAGCATAACTTGTCTGTCGCTAAGTTCAAACAAGCTCTTCTGCTTTACTCCTGTTATCTTACTAGTTTGATCAGTGTGAATCCTGGTGCTGATCTGAGAACCGATGGAGGAGAGTGAGGCAGTGTATTGTGGGTCTGAGTGATGTTGATAGTGATTTTTGGTAGTAGTAATGTTCTGTAGTGCTTAACCTGTTAGAGTTATGAAAAAGTGCATCTGTAGGCAGAGCATGGAAAGGTCAGTTGATACGCAACAAGCTCTTTGTAGGTTCTTCATAGATGGGTTCTGCATAGTCTCGACTAGGATAAACTGCAGTTAGTGCAACACACCCAAATGTTCACTGCATGTACAGGTGGAACCGTTTTGCCTAAAGTTATTTTGCCTGCTGTATAATGTAAAACATTTCATGCAGCATCGCAAATTGGAGTGAAATTAGGTTGAAGGAGTATTTCTAGTAAATGTGCTTGTGAGTGTCTGCAGTGAGCAAAGAATATTTTTGACACCACTTTGAGCAAAATAAGATGATCGTAGAGCGCAAAACACTGTATCTCGGTTTTGTTGCTCTTTGTTTTATTGCATTAATCTACACACATCCTTAACAGGAGGCGAGCTCAAGAGTCTTTTCTAGAAAAAGAAACAGACTTTTATATATGACCTCCAGAAACATTGCCTCAGGAAGCATTTTCTTTGTTTTGTTCGTATCTCTTTTTTCATCAGTCTTGTGTTTGTCAAAATGGCTTTGTGCAATTATTGATATTTTCTTTTTTTTTCTTTTACTCCCACTCAAATAAATACATTGCATTCAAACTCTATCCCAATATCTCAAATGAATGACTCTTTCATTTTGTTTCTCAGAGTGATTCATCTTGCTGCTTGTAGAAGTACACAGTGTCGGCGATTAGAAACAGATTACAAATAGCTTTATCTTACTACTATTGTATATAATGCATTGAAGCAGACAATGTTTTTGTGCAGTAGCCCAAAGGAAAGCTAAAAGAAAAAAAACTAAATAAAATACATATTAACACTAAACCTGTACAGCAGCTATGTTTGTGCCGCACACCAAGAAGCTTCGGACCTCTCCTCTTTGGCAGAAACGTAATTAATTACCCTTGCAGTGAACTTGGGCAGCTACACTATAAAACTAGTTCTGCAATTTAGAACAGTCATTAATGATGAGCTAAACATAACTACCCCCTGTGTGTTTCTGTAATGTAATGTTGCATTCATTATTGTCTTTTGAAGGCATTATGTACAGAAAACTGAGGCTTGAAATAAAACTAGTTGGCTCAGCTCAATGCAAAACCCCTTCAGCTCTTAGGCCAGACATACACTGTGTGATTTTAGCCCCTTTTAAGCCCAATTTGGATGCAGCTGGCTGAATTTGCTGATTGGGCTGAATTTCAGCTTCATCGGCTGTAGTGTGAGAGGACAAGCAATTTCCGATTAACTGCCCAAACGACCCCTGATTAAGCAGTGGGCCAATCAGGTGAATGTTTCTAATGCCAGAAACATTGTTACTTGTCTCAGTGTTTGAGTAGACTCACCCAAAACCTCACACACAGCCACAACCACTGGCTCCTACACACACCAGCACGCATCTTAATATTATTAGGAAAATTTAAAATCTTTAAAAATTAAAATATAGTAATTTTTAAAAATAATCTTTGTTAAAATGTCTGTTGTTTGCCTGTTTTTTTTCCCAAGTCCCAAAAAGTTACTTATTAGACACATGGTGCATATATATGGTTTCTAAGTTATTTAAGATTCGGTCTGTTTTTGCTTGGGATGCATAGCTTGTTGTTTTGAACACACATGTTGTTTTGACACAGCTGTGTTGAATGTAGTTTGTAGACAGTCCGACTGTCAGTAGGAGCTGCGTTTCACCTTCAGTGTGAGCGCTCATGTCTTGTCATGTCAGTTGGATTGAACTTAGTCGTAAAGTGTGAACATATAAATGGCAGGGATTGTTTGTGCACAGTGGACGATTCAAATATACAGTGTGAGTTGTCAGCAAAGAACAAGGTTTCTGTAATCTCACGGTGTATGCCTGGTTTTAAAGTACTAGTTCTGTGAAAAATCAAATGTGACTAATTCTCCTTAAGTCTGAAGGTTGCTGTTTTAGTTTTGTGCTGCAGCTGTTAGTGTTTGATGTAATGAACAAGCACTGAAAGCATGAATGGCATCAGTTAGCAGTGTGCAAATGGTCTTACACATAATTTGATTGACTTCTGAGGCTTATGTTTACTGACACTGTCTGACACATTGCTATCTGTAAAAATGGCAATGCATAACTAAATGAAAAAATAGTAACAGAAACTACAGCTTTCTGCATTGCTGTTACTTTGTTTATTTTCTGGTTTTTGATTTATCAATAGTGTTCCTGCAAGCAGTGTGTAGTCCGCTAAAGGTGTCCTCCAGCAATAACCTCAGAGATATTACTGATATTGTTGGCATTAATGCTGTTTTACATGTAAATCTTTGGACTTTGGACTCATGAATACATGCAAAGGTGCTTTCAGCTAATGCCATGCTGTGGATTTGTTTATGAAGAGAGCCATCAATGGAATGATTGCCAATTAAAATTGTATTTCAATGAAAGAGCTCCAAATTCAGATTCTATCATAGCATAATACAGTCCACAAGCTGCTAGGATTCAGGCTGGAACTACTGATTGCTTGAAAGGTCGAACTAGGCAAATGCATTAACATTATAGAAAAATATTTAACCACCAATTGTTTTCCAACATGCCCAGTAAAAACACCCAGTAACAGTAAAAACTTGTTTACTGTTACTAAAAAAACACTTAAATATTTATTGTTTTTGTGCAAATTGTAGTGCCTGTACTGCTGCAGGTAAACATAACTGAAACATACCTGAATAAAGGGGCTCCTTATTCACTTGTTTACTACATCAGTCTTATTGTTTCAGTGCAAATATGAAGAAGCAAACTTCACCAAACATATCTTGGCTGATTGTTTTTACCTTGAAGGGGAAAACAGTATAAATCTGATCTATCGCTATGAAGAATTCCAACTGGCCACCAGCAAACACATTCATAGTGTTTGATTTCTACCTGTCATGAGCTCTGGTGTTACCACTGTAGGCCTCTTCTACTGCAAAGCCTGACCTGAGAACCGGCAGTAAGGAGAGTCAGAGAGAGCCTTGTGATTGTGTAATCTCTTCTCCACAGGCCTGAAGTCAGCTCTGTCCGTGCCTCAGGCTCCTAACCTTCGCTTTCATGTCTTCAAACCGCTGCTGTCCCTCTTTCCCCTCATTTGGAGAAAACTGCCAGGATCTGCCCCAAGGAAATCAGGCGAAACATGAAGGGAAATGAAGATGAATTTGATTTGTTAGACATGCCACCTGCCTTGAAAGTTTTGTCTGGAAGTCTGTTGGCACAATATTTTACCCCCCAGATTTTCCATTCTTTTCACCAGTATTGTTTTCGGATCGCTGCCTGTGTCAGACGCTTGCCTGTAGCACTGCACTGTGAAGGATATCTGTTAGCCTGTAGCTTGTGTGCATCCTGTAGCTGTAAAGTGAATATGAGCACAAGAGGGTCAAACTGCTTGAATCAGCGCTATAGGAAATAATGCACCCGAGCAAAACGTGCCTGTATTCAATCTGTCCTTTCTTTTTCCTTCCAGGGAGGCTCCATACAGAATAGAAAGTCAAAGCGATGCCTTGAGCTCGTGGAGAGCAACGACAATGAGTTTGGATATCAGCTGGCTCTCCAAAAATGCACTGGACAGAAATGGACTATCACCAATATACTGCCTGGTAGCACCTTGTAATGGAATGTTCGGAGCAACGAAGAGCCAAAGCTACAGTACACTGGATGTCACCAAGAAGCTTGGCTGACGAGGAGACCACAATGCACCTGGGATGTCTGTATTTGAACTTGACATCATATGATAAATGTTACACATTTTTTCCTCTAGCTACTGTACATGTGCATATGCATCGGCCACGTTTGGCAGATACTGCATTGTGCATCGACGAAGTTCCACACTGTTCTATTTTGTGCAAGGTATTCTTGGATTCGTGTCGACTTGAAGGTTTTATTGGGCCCAAGGCAACGATTTTTATGTATTTGGCCCTTATTTTTGCTACTGTGTAGCAAGCTTTGGCAACGTTTCTTGCTGTATTCCTTTCCTTCTAGTGTCTCAGGTTTGTAGTTCGAGATTATTTTGAAATCAAGCTGTACATTTTGGGGACATGCCAATACGTTGGAATATATCTAGATACAATCAACTATTTTATATCTCCATGTAAATATCCTCAGTATTTATAATATATGGCATTAAAGGAACAGGTGGTGAGAAAAAACAGGCCATGTTTGTTTATTTCGTGGAGAACGTAACCTTAAGCCAAAACACTCGTCACGGTAGTTGGCAGCTGACGGGTGAGTACATTGTTTGCAGTACTTCACCTCCATCAGTTCTCGCGCTCTCCCTTGTGTGTCTCAAGACGTAGTTGGAGAAATGCCGTGCGATGTATCACAATGTGCCATCCTCCTAAAAAGTCAAGTTCTGTGGGCAATTATCACAGTGGTGTTAGCATGTGTACTGCCTGGAAAGGTTCAGCTCTATCTCGGAATGCGTGCATGATGCAAGCCGTATGTATCGGTGGTGTAGTCGCTACACCGCCTCTCATGTTCTCCAACATTTTTATTTTCATGTATTTTTTAAACGTTTCAGGCTTTTGTCTCAGATAACACATTCACACTTTCACATGGCAGAAGTGCCGTGCTCAGATTTAGCTCCTTGTTTCTCTCAAACCTTGCTCTTGCTCGCTTTCTCTCTCTCTCTATCTCTCTCCTCTCTCTCTCCCTTGTGTGTGTATCGAGGGAGGAGACAAGTGGCACTTTCAGTTTTCGACTTGCCAGTCCTCATTACCATCTACACTCCTGCTGGGCCGGTGGGACTTTTACCATTAAATATACATGCACATTCGTTTCCACCAGCCTTACATCGCCAGAACAGTCAGGGAGCTTCACGCATCCGCAACTATTTCATGTAGCTTTTTAAGCTAGGGACGGACTTTCAAAGTTTTTGCAACTGCGTCTGCGGCTTGGCTAATGATATTTTCAGGAAACAGCATAACCATGCATGACAAACATGCTTCATTTATTTTTCAGCTCACCCCTTCACCAAATCACATATGCCTTTTGATGCGTAATTAGCTTGTGTCCCCTTTGTGGCCTTGAAAGTGTTTCGTTTAAAGACAAGAATGTTGATGGGGAGACAAAAAAAATGGAATTTTTCATGATCTTGCTCTGAAGATGAAAGGGCTTGCAGAAGCTTCACTTTTTCCTGCCACAACCCAGGGCGGCAGAACAGCGTCAGCAGTCATCTATGAACTATTTGTTTTAAAGGAGACTTGCGGAATCAATATTTCATCCAGCCATTCATCTTGCAGTGCCCTTGTGGAAAAAAGATGAGGCTGTAATCTGGAGTGTCCTCCTCCACTACGCAAGCTCTGTAGTGCAGATTTGCTTATTGGACTAGAAGCTATCCTGATGTGCCTGCCTCAGAGTTAAGGCAGCAGGATGTGCGCAAAAATACTACTAGTGCAGTTAAACTGCTACATATTGCGAATGCTTGCAGTGTATTAAAATGTGTTGCTGAATCTATGACGTGATATAGTTAAAGATTGTTTTGCACTTTTTGATTTGCAAAACATGCAGAAATTCTTCTTTGATCAAGATATTCAGGGCGCCTGAGAAAAAAATGTGATTAGTTACGGGGCTTGTATACTGGTGCCTATTACGTAAGTTCTTCACTGTCTATTTGCAATAAAAAACAATATATGTGATATGGGGTACTATTGTAAAGATAACACAAACACCTGAATAGTTCTTTAAGACTTTGTTTTAATACAGGCAATAATTTTATTATTATATATATAATTTTATAGATATATATATATAATAAAATATTATATATATTTGATCTTAATCTGCCAACGAAAAAAAGTTTACTTAATAAACTCAGCTAAAAATGCTTCAGTAGTTAAAGCAGTCGCAGACAGTGATGAAGTTCCTTAATTAAAGTAAAAGTCAAGTAAAAGTATAAACAATGTGCTGTAAAATGTCCTTAAAGTAAAAAATAATTTATTGAAAATTTGTTTCTATATATTTTTTTTTAAACAGAATATCTTTTTATGGGGGGTTAGAGGTACATACGTAAGGGTTTATACTAGAACTACATGCATTACATCCCCAAAATTCCACTCTTCTAGAGCACCAAACACCTTCCCATGTTTAACTGAATAACTTTTTTATTTTAGCAGTCAGTACTAAAGAATTTCCCTTCCCAAAATAAAATCATTTCTAAAAACTAAATTTCCCCATTTAGTTGTTTTGTTGGCCCTACCAGATCAAACCATTCCTTTACGTAAGGTAGTGATGAGGAGTCGAGTCCAAAAGAATCGATTCTTCAACTCCAACAACTAGTGCGACTCTTAGACGTGATTTATAGCCGTAATTTTTAGAAAGTCGAGTGTAAATCAGGGAAGATTCTGACAATCTCTGCTCACAGAAACATTTTTTATAGTTCCTGCACAGCATCTCTATTTTCTTCATGGTTTGGGTCACAATACACAGTTTTAAGGAGCTAAACTAGAACATTAAAACCAAAGAACTACCGCTATAAAAAACTATTAATCTGATATTTTCTCCCTAACGAGGTAACCAGAGCTAGCTGCAGGCTATGAGAGCTCCTCGCTCCAGAATCCCTCTGAACCACTTTATATTTAGGCTTAATTTCAGCATTGTACTAACAAGCAAGCATGATTAAAAACTGATTATAAAACACTGTTAAATATGGCACATCTTCACATACCCAAACATTCTTCATACATTTTCTCAGTAAATGCATTCTATACATTTGTTCTCAAACACTTGAACTGCATGCTAAAACTTTATCTAAAACTAACTTGTGCTTCTAGTTCCTCATTGTGTCTAACTATCCATGTCCTTGTTCTTAGCCTTCCCTTCAAACCTACACACTGACCTACCACAAGTTTATGCTGATGATTAGCATCACTCAGATTATCATATGGGCTTAACTTCTCATTCAATTTATTTAATTTAACATAACTTCTTATTCATATTATGCGTTCCATTTCTTTAAATGGTGCTGCAGCTACAGTCTGGCACCGGCTTGGCTTTAAAGTAACTGCTGCATCACTTCAGGTGAACCTGACATGTCGAATAAGAAGCTGCGAATATGAGGCCAATTTATGGCCATTAATAAGAGGAACAAGATAACATCTAACTACATCTAACTAGTCCTGACCGTTAACCTCAACCCCATTCTTCAAAGAACTCTGACAGCAGTGATGCTTTTCTCAGTACATCACTCTTAAGTTTCCCTTGATCGGCCCTCATTAGCCTACAGGTGAAATGAAGTGAACTTTCCTCGTATCACTGTAATCTGTAGCTGCTCAAAATTAGGATGGTTTAATCTCCGCTGTGTCCTTTTATCTCCAGTTCTGAGAGCTGCACACATAATACAAGAAGTTGAGTTGAGGAAAACTCAGAGTCATGTATCACTAAATTAAGGCCAGTTTTTTTTTTTTGCCATAACCGTTGTTACACTGTTGCTGTTCATTTTTCTTCATTTTCCCACGTGTTTACTGCAAAGCCTGCAAGCCTGAAAGCAGCCAATCACAGGTTTACACCCCACCCCCTCCCCGCTTTTCACATCCAGTAGAATCCTGTTTGGTACCTGAATAGAATTTCCTGATTAAATATACATAAAAAGAGATACAAATAGCTAAACAGCTCTATAACTAAAGTAACAGGCCTGTTTTTAAAAGCATGGGGAGTAAATAACACAGATTCATCCTTTATTTTCCGCTTCATCCTGCTAGTCAGGGTCACTTGAGCCAATCCCAGCATCATCGGGTGAAGGCAGGGTACACCATGGACAGATTGCCAATCCTTCGCATGGCCAACACACTCGCAGGCAATACAGAGTGAGCGATCAACCTAACATGCATGTGTTTGGAGTGTGGGAGGAAACCCATGCAAGCACGGCGAGTACATGCAACTCCAAACAGAGCGGTCCGGACCGGGAATCCAACCCAGATCGTCTTGCTGTGGGGTGACAGTGCTATCCACTACACCACCATGCCACTGATAGAGTCAGAAATACTCAAGTAAAGTACTCCTACGTAAAGAATGACTTAAATACTGTTTAATACTTGCCACCTCATGTTGCAGAACACTGTTAATTGTCACTGTTTTTTGCTGGTGTTGCTAGCGGTTTGCTATTCTATCCCAGGTGGTTGCTAAACTTGATTATTGGTTACAGTTATTTTTGATCCACCTGCTGGTCCACAGTGATATAATCAGAAAACATTGTAGAGACAAGCAAAAGTCTCTGCACTGATCAAAATCTCTTATTATTAACATTTCATGATTATATAACCAGAAGTATGTGGATTAAAAAGGCCAAAGGGGTTAATATTCATTTAGTTGACTTAAAATTGTTTTTTGTAATATAAAAAATATTTCTTTTTGTGTTCCATTGCAATTATGTTGCCTACACAAGATCATTATTAGTTGTGGTAGTAGTAATATTACTGTTTGGCCCATTATATTTATTTATATGTATCTCAATTAGTTAAGCGCTCAAGGCCCCGTGATACAGTATTGCCACGATACTTAAATCACAATATAATATGTTTGAGATTTTAAACATGCTGCAATTACTGTAATGTATTTTGGAGACAGTGTGAGAGCAGTGGTCAGTCCTCTGTGAGATAAGGCACTGTTATAGTTACATAGCAATCTACTGGCCTTTACATCCCCGCATCACAAGGTAACAATCATTTCTGCTGTACTCAGAGATTCTTCAACTTCAAGCTTTACTTCTCTGTGGAGTCCAGGTAGAGTCCAGGTGCTGCTGTGTGGCCTTCCAGTTTTTCGAGCATGTAAGAACAGCCGTAGTTTGCAATAGCGTTACACTGACGCAGGTCTTCGCACCTGGAGTAGGTGATGGATTGTGTTATTTTCTTTGCTGGCTCAGAAGAGGAAAGTAGTTTGTCAGCCTCTGTGTGTCCAGTGTTTGGTTTTCAGTGGAGCAAATCTTTGGCTTTGGCATCAATATAAGCATAAGTCAGCATCTTGTTAAAATTTTAAATGGTGCAGCAGTTGCATGTTGGCATCTCAAGAGACATGCCCAGTTTTTGTTTGAACTGTGTACCCTAAGTGGTATAGCAGTTATTTTTCGGCACCTGCCCCATTTAAGGTGGAGCAGGAAAACAGGAAATAGAAGGTGACGAATAGGAAGCCAACTTCAACATTGTTTGCAGATTAATTTTCCTCTCAGATTCACGTTCTGAAGTCATGGTTGCAAGCACGCGCAATCACGCGCAATCACGCAGCACTGAAACAACAAAATACTAAAAAGGTCAGCAGGTCTTATACCTCAAATAAAGGATACAATCAGCGTGGATCGAATGGTCATCACTGTCTGGATGATGCCGTGTGAGGTAAGCCCCTGTGGCTGTGGTATTCCCAAAGTAGTTTATTTTCAAATGAAAACGCGAGGCGATTCCGAATGCTATCTCCGATGCCTCCATCTTTGTTTTGAGTGACTTCATATGCTGACTATCACCTCTGCTGACCTTACAAAGAAAACTATCTGAGACAATTGATTCTGGTATTGTAGTAAAAAAAGGTTTACTTGTATTTGCCATTTCTATAATAAAATATATAATAAATAAAGATCCTGTATATTAACCATATTTCGGCACACCCGCATTTAAGCATGTGTTTCTTCCACCTTTGTGTTAGAACTTCCGGTCAACTAACCAAAGTGAATACAGTTACATGGGGGAGACCAAAGAGGCAATAAGAAGTTTGAATGGGACAACACTGTCTCATCCGAGGTAAATAACACTGTGGGTGGATGATATGAGAAGGTGGTCTGAGGTTTCTTATAGCGACGTTTTTAATTATTTTGTACTCTCGGAAGGTTTAGACGGTTCGATAATGAAAAATTGAAGTAGTGAAGCGTATCAGTACCTGCATAGTGGGAAGGTCAGTCGTGTACTCCTACATAAAGACAGTGAGTTTGTATTCCTGAAAGCCGGTTAAACCCAAGTCAAGCCAGCTGGCTGAGCCTCTCTGCGTGGGTGTTAGCTACAGCCCAAATAGCCTAGCGCGGTGGACACTGATCATAAAATAGATACTTACTGAACTTACTTAAATTTAACGCCTTTGGCCATAGACGCAGGTGGTTTTCTTCGGAAAGCAGCTTTACAACACTCTAATCTTTATGTGCTGTGTTCGTAACACTGTTGTTCAAGTCAAGTTTTCCTCTTTTTCCAATTACTGTGACACCCTCTAACTCAGGGGTCACTAATAGGCATACTGCGGTCAGAAGTTGTCCAATGCGGACCCAAAGTGATAAACTATTGAGAATGATTAAATTTTTACTGTGTTTATTTTAAGCGGCGGAGCTTTTCTTGTCTTTGCGGTATATGGGCTTTGCATTACAGTTAACTCACAGACCAATCGCGTGCGCTGTAAGATCACCAAAGGCACTTCTCGGCCAATCAGATCTGAGCAAATTCAGGAGTGCGGCTATACAAAGCGAGAATCCACACTCATGCAATCACACCTACGGGCAGTTTTACTGATCAACCTAACATGCACGTGTTTGGACGTGTGAGAGGAAACCTGAGTGCCCAGAGGAAACCCAAGCATGAGGAGAACGTTCACACAGAATGTTCCAGATATCTCATATGAGTAAGAATGTGAGAAATTTCAGCCCAGATTTTAAGTCCTGGCCGAACAACAAAAAGCTCACTTCTCTCACTAAGCTATCATCTCTGACTTTACATCTGCAAGGTAGATAACAAGGTAGGCACAACTCACACCAGCACAACATCAGTGTCACTGCAGTGCTGGAAATGATCCACCTACTTAATAATATCTGTTCTGTGGAGTCCCTGACTATTAAAAAACAGGGTAAAAGGAGGCAAAAAAGTATACAGAGAAACAGATGGACTACAGTCTGTAATTGTAGAACCACAGAGAGTAGAAACAAGGTGGTGGCTGTAATGTTCTGGCTTATCGGTCTACATATATATATATATATATATATATATATATATATATATATATATATATATATATATATATATATATATATATAATAGAGATGGAAGGATGGATCTGCTATGTACTGGTATGGGCCAATTTTTAATCAAAATATGTCATCGGTGCTCGGTCGATATGTCTCCAGTTTAGCCGATCGATAGCTTTTAACAAATGAACCTAGTTTCTGTATTTCCAGCTAGCGTTTCATCCAGGAAGAGCCATCTGTGAAACTCCCTCCGGACAGAACCCTTATAATTCCTATCTGAACCGCTAGGTGGAAACACATACCCTTTAATTTTTGACAGACTGACTAAAGCAGCGGCTTCGCAAGAGGTTACGGCATTTACTGCATGTCCATCTGGCAGTTTGTTACTGTATGTGACGCAAACTCATTCAGGGCGTTCTGTAACATCTGTAAAATCTACGTGTCTCGCTGGGGAACCAAGACAAACACATTTAACACTACTAATCTGATACAGCACTTCAGAGTACACCACACAGCTGAATACAGTGAGTATCAGCAAACAGCAGAGCTAGCACGCACAGCTAGCACAAATCAAATAACCCAGAAACCGTGCAGACCAGATCTGACCGGTACGAACAGTACAGCAGCAGCAACAGCCAGAGAGTTTAAGGAATAACAGCCAGAGTGATTAAATTTAAAGGGCTAGATAAGCACGTATCAAACATGTTTCAACCATGTTTCATGAATTGCTTGTGCTAATAACTACATGTAACCCTGCTGCGTATAGCCCCGCCCTCAATCTGTCTCGCTAACGGTCGATCGTGCTTAGAGTGGGAATCGGCCTCAAAAACGCTGAACGGTCCATCTCTTATACATAGGTTATTATATTCTGTAGAGCTTTATAAAAACATACAACTCTAGATATTTAAACCATCTTGGTTTGAAAGGGGTTTTGCTGCCGTTACACGTTTTTTGGAACAATCCAGTTTCTGAACGTATGGGAGTTTATTCTACTTGTGATGATAAAGAATAAAATCAGCTCGGAAAGAGAGAAAACAGAAGCTTGAGCATCTAAATTGCCAGAAGTGGCGACCGTCGTGTGCCGGTTTATTGTCTGAAATACTTTCATTTCCTCGGTGTGAGGGCACTTAGCTTTCATGATTCGTGCTTGCGGGGCTTTTTTTCTCCTCTGGAAATCAGTGTGAGGGGAAAAAGGAACACAGGCAATAAGCTTTCTAAAGCACCACTGTCCCTCCTCTGTCTCTGCCCCCGACCGTATCTATTATTCAGGTGTCCCTCTCTGGGGAGAATGGCGATGAAAGAATGGAACACACACACACACACATGTAGGCACACAGACAGCACTGCCCCTGACACAGCAATATAACAGCTAAAAAAAAAATCGCACAATAACAGACGAGAGATTTTTTCTGGCACAACCAAGTTCAATATGAGCTTGGGAATAGATGGGGCTGCTCTGGCATATGGAGAGAGCCAGCAGCTAAGCTGAATTGAGAATGAGTGCGCCTCCCACTAGACTCTCCAGCTCCACCAGAGCAGAAGAGAACTCCTCTTTGTTTTGCATGCTGCAGATATGCCACAGGTGCAACAGTCGGCCACAGAGGGAGCGGACACCGCACAGGAGATGCAGGTGCGCCGGGGACTGTGCAGTGTCGAGCCGGTAGCGATCTGCCGAGGAGCAAACATCTACAACCGTCACAGAAGAGCCGACGGCTTTGTGGTGTTATTCTTTAATCTATTATTTAATTTCCTTTGCAGGACCCAAACCTCCCGCCGCCCTCGCCTCCCTCCAGTCCTCGTGGCGGGTTTCCGCGGCCAGATTTTTGGAGATAAATCCCGACTGTGGAGTAGTTAAACATCACTGTCAGCCGGTATTAATCTCCAGATTACCTTCACCCTGTCCCCGCAGAGCCCAGAGGGCTTTTCTTCATGTTCCCATGGTTACTAGGCTTGAGTCAGAGATTTTTTTATACACCCCAAGGCAGGGTATCATGTGACAGCATTCCAACAAGACGGCAGAAACCGCGCTCCTCCTCATGCAGCATTGAGTTCTGACCTGTTAGCTTCACACTCGTGTACTTTGCGACTTCACTGAGGGACTTAATGCTAACAGTCTCCTGATCTCGCTCGTTTGATGTTTCCCACTAGAACTTCTAAACATATTAACATTGGTTTAATTCGGGGGTCTTTGAAGTAAAAACAACTTCTTTTCACATGGACCCCGCCCTTTATTTACAATTAACATTTCAGACATACACAGGTAGGTGAAGGTAGTGTTATAGTCTATTTGTACACAGGTAGGTGAAGGTAGTGTTATAGTCTACTTGTACACAGGTAGGTGAAGGTAGTGTTATAGTCTACCTGTACACAGGTAGGTGAAGGTAGTGTTATAGTCTACCTGTACACAGGTAGGTGAAGGTAGTGTTATAGTCCACCTGTACACAGGTAGGTGAAGGTAGTGTTATAGTCCACCTGTACACAGGTAGGTGAAGGTATTGTTATAATTCACCTGTACACAGGTAGGTGAAGGTATTGTTATAATTCACCTGTACACAGGTAGGTGAAGGTAGTGTTATAATTCACCTGTACACAGGTAGGTGAAGGTAGTGTTATAGTCTACTTGTACACAGGTAGGTGAAGGTAGTGTTATAGTCTACCTGTACACAGGTAGGTGAAGGTAGTGTTATAGTCTACTTGTACACATGTAGGTAAAGGTAGTGTTATAGTCTACTTGTACACAGGTAGGTGAAGGTAGTGTTATAGTCCACCTGTACACAGGTAGGTGAAGGTAGTGTTATAGTCCACCTGTACACAGGTAGGTGAAGGTAGTGTTATAGTCTACTTGTACACAGGTAGGTGAAGGTAGTGTTATAGTCCACCTGTACATAGGTAGGTGAAGGTAGTGTTATAGTCCACCTGTACATAGGTAGGTGAAGGTATTGTTATAATTCACCTGTACACAGGTAGGTGAAGGTATTGTTATAATTCACCTGTACACAGGTAGGTGAAGGTATTGTTATAATTCACCTGTACACAGGTAGGTGAAGGTATTATTATAATTCACCTGTACACAGGTAGGTGAAGGTAGTGTTATAGTCCACCTGTACACAGGTAGGTGAAGGTAGTGTTATAGTCCACCTGTACACAGGTAGGTGAAGGTATTATTATAATTCACCTGTACACAGGTAGGTGAAGGTAGTGTTATAGTCCACCTGTACACAGGTAGGTGAAGGTATTTTTATAATTCACCTGTACACAGGTAGGTGAAGGTATTGTTATAATTCACCTGTACACAGGTAGGTGAAGGTATTGTTATAATTCATCTGTACACAGGTAGGTGAAGGTATTGTTATAATTCATCTGTACACAGGTAGGTGAAGGTAGTGTTACAGTTTGTGTGTTAGGAGTCTTCAGCAAGTCTACGAACCCCAGTCTACGGATGGACGTGAGCGTAACCCACTACACACTGGTTGGCTACACCTGCTAGAAAAGAAAACAGCCTAAATTTGTTTTGTTTTTTTTGTGAGGTCATGAAAAAAATGTTGTTTACAAATATCTGCCTATCCTACATCAGTGTAGCCACACCCATTCACACTGAAGTTACTGGAGTGTTTCAGCCTGGACTGTTTTCGGAATAAGGCGCAGTACAGGGCAGTCAGAACAAAGTTCATTTACATATTTGAGTCTTAAAGGCGGAAAGGTTAATTTGGACTGTGCAGCATCGACTGAGTAGAATGTCTTATTAAACTTTAGATGGAATACTTCTTTAAACGCCCACAAGGTACTGAGACGTTTAGTTACTTGTAATTTCCCAACGCCGTTAATACGCATCAGTGCCATTCAGGATGATTGCCTTGTGGCAGCAGGGACATCCCGCCACGTCCTAGTAATTCTTATGATCCTCCACGGGAAGAGATGCACCCATGGGTCGCTGCTGGTCGAGCACGCGCACTTCATTAAAAAGGGACGACGGAGTAGACAGGTGAGTGGATATTGGCCCAGTTTAATGTTCCTAATCTTGCCCACACTCAGACATGAAGGCCCCTGTATAAAAAAAACTTAATGAAATAAGCTTTCCTGCTGAGCCGGGCTCTAATCAGTAAAATGGGTCAAAATGACATTTTTTTTCTCTCTTTTCTCCTCAGATGCATTAATGGCACGGCTAATTTACTGCAGGCTTCCTTCGGCAGAAAACGGCACATTGGGTCTCCAAGAAACCTTAAGTTCTTCGCTTTTTGCTTAATGGAGATAAGGGAGCTTGCAGGCGGTGCCATTGTATTTTTATTTATTCTTTTTTTTCTGCCGGCCGAGACCCGACGGATACGCTAGCTATCCAGTAATTCAGCCAGACGTTGAGGTCCAGTGGATTAACCGGTGTGGTCGGAAATCCCTCTAACAAAGTACTTACGTTTAGCAGCTTATAGGGCAACACAGGGTATATTTTACACTCAATGGCAAAAAGTATGTGGACACATAACCAGCAAATCTATATGAGATTGTTGTGCTAGTGTGTAATGTTCTGGTATGAGTGGATCAGACGCAGGAGTGCTGCTATTGAGGGCAATATTGAGGTCCTGTGGCTTAATGTGCATCAGCCAAACTATGATATGTAGTGGCTTAAGAATTCTAAAGACTTCTGATGGAAGGAAATAATTTCATAGTGTCATGCTGCCAGTCACTATAAAGACTGCTAAGCTGACAGTTACCACCTGCTCACTTCTGTTACAACAATGCAGGCTGAACTTGAACACAATACAAGCTAATTAGAAGAAAATAAGAATGCTGGGAAACCCCACCCTGGTACTATAATAGTTATATTTTGTGAGACATTAATCATTTCTGAGGTTTATTTAAGTATAATCTCTTCCCGCAGCCCCGCTAGAGACCACTTGGATATTTTTAATTAATATCGTCACATTTTAATATATGGGGGAGAGAACTGCTTTGCCAACAATTTACATGTTTCCACACATAAAAGTACATATTCCCCAAAAAACAGCATTTAAGTCCAATCAGAACACTTCTAGAAACATTGACTAATACATTTCCAGCAATATATATTTCAAGCAGTTATTGAAGGACAAAAATCACAGTTTATCTGAAGGACATTCAAATACATATCAGATACATATCAGTCAGTAAATTACTGTTGCACTACAGCTACTGTTGTCTGTTTTAAATCATATAAATGGATCTAAATGAATAAAAAAGAATTAGAAACATGAAAAGTACACAAACGTACACTATATTGCAATGTATCCACTCACCCGTCCAAATCAGTGAATTTAGATGTTCCAATCACTTCCATAGCCACAAGTGTATAAAACCAAGTACCTAGGCATGCAGAGTGCTTCTAAATACATTAGTGAAAGACTGGGTCGCTCTCAGGAGCTCAGTGAATTCCAACGTGATATCGAGAAATAATTCCACCTGTACAACAAGTCCAGCCGTGAAATTTCCTCACTCAACTCCCAATGGTGTTATAATGAAGTGAAATAATTGGGAACAACAGCAACTCAGCCTCAAAGTAGAGTCAATCGCTACAGACCTTCAAACTATAAGAAGGCCTTCATATCAGCTCAAGAACAGTTCGTCAGGTGCTTAATTTGATGGGTTTTCATCAAGCGCAATGCAAAGCGCCGAATGCAGTGATGTAAAGCACGCCACCACTGGACTCTAGAGCAGTGGAGACGCATTCTCTGGAGTGACGAATCACGCTTCTCCATCTGCCAATCAGATGGAGGAGTCAGGGGAATGGTACTTGTCTGACTGCATTGTGCTGAGTGTAAAGTTTGGTGGAGGGGGGATTATGGTGTGGGGTTGTTTTTCAGTTGGGCTCGGCCCCTTAGTTCCAGTGAAAGGAACTCTTAATGCTTCAGCAGACCAAAAGACTGTGACTGGCCTGTCCTGTCCTGACAGCAATTCAATAGAACACCTTTGGGATGAATTAGAGCGGAGACTGTGAGCCAGACCTTCTCGCCCAACATCAGTGTCTGACCTCATAAATGTGTTTCTGGAAGAATGTTCAAAAATTCCCATAAACACACTCCTAAACCGTGTGGAAAGCCTTCCCAGAGGAGCTAAAGCTGTTATAGCTGCATAGGGTGGACCGACATCATAATAAACCCTATGGATTAAGAATGGATTGTCGAGTTCATATGCGTGTGGAGGCAGACGAGCGAATACTTTTGGCAATATAGTGTACTCTCTTGACTTAAAACTTAAAACTTGTCCACATGTGAAAGGCAGTGATGTTATCCACTACAGCACACCACCCAGCACTACTCTCCTGCCCTACTCTACACTATTCACCCTTTAGCAGTAGATCTTTTTCAGGTTGTACTATTGAACAGAGCAATCACGAGTTTTCAGCGTCCCTCAAAAGTCTTCTTTGGGAGGCAGCGTAAACAATAGGAGAGCAGGTGTTGTGTGTGGTAATTCCCTTCAACATGAAGGGACAGGCTAGTTTGACTCATCGTGCAAAAGTTGAAAGCATTTGAAGGTCTGTATGAGCCTGCACGTCTGTCGCAGCGTACTCATGTTTACTGCTGCGAGGAGCTTAGCGGCGAGCTCAGTAAACCGAGCATGCTGTGGTGGACATCTGTGCCTCACAGCCCGTTGAAAATAATGCGTTTGAAAGTGCATCTGTGACTGTGTTCAGTGTGGAAGCAGCGGCGTTCAGACTGGGGAGTGTCTTCTGAAAGTCTGAACTGCGAGGAATCCGCCTGTGATGTGTTTCACAGAGCAGAGCGGATCTTTATATTCAACACCATGTAACACTTCCCCGAATGGACAGACTGAAGAAACCGGCACTTCTAGCGCTTCATTTTGAGGAAAAAAAAATCCACCAGGTTTAATTCCTTACATTCAGCCCATGTAAACATTAGCAACAGGTGCAAGTGCTGTGAACACCACACCTAGTAACACAGCATCGTATTTCTACGTTCCAGTGAATGACCCACCAAACCAGGGGTGTCTTTCTCAAGGTATTTAAGCAAAACTTATTGATAACAATGTCCAAAATTGGACATCCAACAGTAAACAAACATTTAGTTTTGAGCATATTGAATCATAGATATCATAGTGCAAGTTCTCCCCGTGCTTGAGTGGGTTTCCTTCAGGTACTCCATATTCCTTACACAGTTCAAAGGCATGCATGTTAGGTGTGTGTGTGAGTGTGTGTTGGCCATGTGATGATTCAAGAGGATTCAATTCAAGAGTTTTGTTGTCATATGTACAGCAGAACAGACAGTTACATTGTACAAAGAAATTCTTACTTTGCTGTTTCTCAATTCACCAATAGATAAAGATGACAAAAAAAGAAATAAATAAATATATATATATATATATATATATATATATATATATATATATATATATATATATATATATATATATATACATACAAAATATACAAAGTATAATAATAGAAGTTAAAGTAAATAAAAGTATTTTTATAGTTAAAGAATAAAGAATAAAAAAAATCAAAGTTGTGTGCTTCTATGTGCAAGTATGAAGAGCAGCAGCCAGTGCAAGTTGCAAGTAATAAATGTAAACAATGCGAGTAGTGAATGTAAACAGTATTGTATGTAAACAGCAGTACAGTGAGTGTAAGGTGCAGTTAAAATCAGACCAGTTAAAACCAGTTCAGATAGGAGAAAGACTGGACTGGAGATTGCCCATGGTGTACCCGCCTTCGGTCGATGAGGCTGGGATTGAAGATAATGGATGGATGGATGGATAAGCATATCTGTCTTACAGTTTAGCTTAGCATTTGCTCCCCGGTTCAGTTTTATTTTTTAATCAGTAACTTTGGTAAGTGACAAGCAGAGCCTCTCTCTTGTTGACTGTTTGGTTAAATTTTTTTTGGCAGTCGCCTCAATCATTATTTACAACATCACCAAAAGCTGTTTAATGCTAATATTAATGCTCCTGCTTTAACAAATGTAGAAGTGTAACAATGCTCTATTGTTACTGTTAGACTGTTTTATGTTTTATATAGAATATGAAATGAGTAGTAAATAGAAAATTTTACCTATTTATTTTCTGGTTAATTTTAAATTTCACTACACAGCTTTTCACAATCCATTGTTTTTGGTCATGTGATTTTACACGGCCATCATACTGGCTGCAGGTCACCCTCATTCACCTATCCCAGTGCTGGTTGGGCAGGAAACACCCTGGACCGGCTGTCTGTGCATCAAACAAACAAAACAAAACTTCTCATTAAATAAAGAAGTAATTAAGTACTGTTGGATATTTTATCAACTTATTAAAGTTGAGCAAGACTTAAACAATTTGTAACTTGTGAGTCCCTCACATCTGCTAGGTGGAGTTAATAACCAGGCTTAGTGTTAATAGATGCCGTCAAATTATTTTGCTTTTAGAAATGAAACCCTTCGTATATGTCAGGCCCTACTTAGCATATCTGACACGCAAAAGCAGAGCGGTGGGTTATACAGAGACCTAAAGGAATAGCAGACCATGTGATCAAGTCCAGATTCATACAAAGTGTAATTGAATCTGTCAGTTTTCCCAGCACAGACAAAGCAATGATCCTGAATATTACTGCTGTCAGCATTTGTCACTGGGAGGGAGTACAGACTGCGATCCATCAGCACTTTCATTTCTGTTCCTGTTTTTTTCCTCTTTAGCCTGCGCGCTGTTACTGCAGAATGAATGTTTGAGAGACGCTCATCGTAAACATGACATTACACACCCGGTCATGCCGTTACCGAATTATGAAAATTCACTAGGGCGGATTTGGGCCCAACTCCACCGTCCTGATTGCTTCTCTGTGTAAGAGACTTCATGCCATCAGCGTCAGGAGAATTAATGAATGTTCTGTAGTTGAGATGGACTCAAATATTAATCATCCTCTGTGTAACGCAGCCATCATTGATTTCTCCCGTAAGGCTGTTTGTTTTCATTAGACTGTGGCGTGTGTGGAGGAGGCTGCCTCCAAATGCATTGTAGAGGGTTAACATGGAACTGTGAGATGCAGAGGTGCCACATAAATCTCACTTACCTTAAATCAGCAAATCCATTCACTTCATCCAAAGTCTGAAACTTCCAGTTTTCCAGAGGTCAGCGTTTCTTCAATCAGCTGGAGTTTATCTCTTGCAGAGAGTACGGCACATCCTGTCTGGCTGTGGGAAAGATTTTGTATTAAGTGAGCAGCTTTTTTGAATAAACTGGCAGAAGTGGAAAAAATCCAAGTCTTCAACAAAATCAACATAAAACTAGGAAAGTGCAATTCCTGGAGGAGCTGTTGTGCAGCTTAAGCAGTGCGAGGAACGGGGGATGAATAAATGACAAGTAGAGGAGCGCGGGTCAGTGTGTTTGGGAATCTGCCCTGAGGGAGTACAGACTATAGAGGCTGTAGGTTAAACCAAACCATGACGTTTGGGTTCGGCCGAAAATTAATGGGACCCTATGGGGGAGAAAAGATGAATGAAACAGCGACAAATAGAGGAGTGTGGGTCAGTATGTCTGTGGATTAATGCTGGGTTGGAGTGCCCTGCAATGAGTGAGTACATGCAGTTTGGTGGCTGTACGTTGAACGAAACCGTTATGTTTGGCTGCGCTCAAAAATGAATGGGACTCTAAGGGGGAGAAAAGAGGGAAGAATAATTCAACAAAGAGAAGAGTGGTGGTCAAACCAACCGTGCAGTCATGGTCGAGGGTCAGCCCTGTGTCAGTGTATGTGAAACGGTGTGTGTCAGTCGAGCAGAAGTACCTTAAAGCAGCGTGTAAATTTCCATCCCATTCATTCTCTATGGGAAAAAAAATCTGGAAAATCTGTAGTTTTCCAGAATCCATGCATACAATTAAAAAGCCTGAATCACACAATCATACCGAACAATTTGGAGTTGGATATCTTGAAAACTGGGACAATTTTCGTAACAAAGATCAGGAAAATAATATTAATAATAATAACAATGAAGATAATAATAATAATATACTGTGGAATAACAACACAGCTTTTGCAATACGCAACCATAATAACTGTCTTTCTTTGAACCACATGCAGAGTAATTAACTTTTTTTCCGCTCATCAGAGCTGTTTAATACATGTGAAGGATTAGTCATAGATTACCTACAAAGCAAACAACACATTTTCTTATATGCTAATCAGCCAGTGTTGGTTAATCTCTGAGTTGTTTTGTTTTTTAAATACGTTCAGCTTCTTTAAGATTACCCAACCCTGGTACCTGTCACACCTGGCATATTTATATAACAGCAACACATTCTGCTGAAGGATACATCCTTGTTTTTGCTATGTATCCATCTCTTTTTGCTGTTCCCAGCTCTCCTTTGTGCCAAAACTGCACCCAGATTTTAGATCTCAGGGTGAGAGTCTAATTTGATGTTTGTTTGCTGTTTGTTTCATTACAGTTGCACAAACACGGCCATCATTCTGGCTGAGGTTCACCCTCATTTGTGCATGTCAACCAAATGAAAGTTAATTTTGTTTAGCTTTGTTCTCTCCCAGTTACTAAACTATGTGAGGACCAGAAGTTTCATATTTGAATAACCGAAGTTCTTTCATAAGCTCATGTTGTTGTTTATCTTCTCTCACACCACTTTCCTTCCATCACACCACTGATGCAGACAAGGGAATGCAAGTGAAATGGAATGTGGTCATGTTTGTCCATTAGCTTCATTAAATGTTTGGGTGTGCTGTTTCAGTCACTGTGCCCTGTTGGGGAAGGACGCAGTAGGTTTTCTGAGTCATGATTGTCAGATTGTGCCCAGAGCCCTTGGGCATAATTACAAAGTCAGACTTTTACTGATGTAAACAAACAGCAAGTTCAGAAACCACTGTAAGACAACTGCTCTTCAGCCAAGCCTATCATTGGTTTATTAAATGTTACACCCATGACCACAACTAATGGACCCTTCCACAGTTCCATATTCATTGGAAGTCATCACTGGGAAAATGCTGGAGCTTTCTGAACCCTTTTCTGAATGAGAACAGAAAGGACTACAATACTAACCAATGCTGGAGGAGGTTATCAGGAGAACTCCCGGTGGGCTGCTAAAATATTGGGCCTGTTCCTGTGAACTAACATATCATTACTGTCCAAGAAAAAAAACATGTCTCCATTTTGGTTGATTTAAACATGGCAGATGTTGTCACACCTTGCTTGCAGGTGAGGGTAGATATGCTCTGGGAAGATGTGAGTTCAAATAAAAACGATGGCATAACCACAATAGCACATTCAGTGCAAGGGTGCTTATGTTGCGAAGGTAAGGAAAAAGTCCAAAAAATTAGAAAGAAAGAAACAAACAAACAAAAATCTATTTACAAAGTAAGTTTGCAACTTCTAGAAAACAACAATTTTCCCCATCAGTGCACATTGGCTCAACTACCAACCAGTCTTCTCCTTTAACTGGAATGAGCCGTTAATTACCCTCCATAGGTCTACTTAAACCAGCACATACCACTCATTCTCCTCTGAAAATTACTGATTCATTAAAACACAGATTCCAGGAACTACTGGTTTTAAATGGACAGTCTAATCACAAGTTCCAAAGTTGCAGAAAGAAAAACAAACAATTTATATAACAACAAAACATTTCAGACTGCACAAACCCCATGAACCCCCACTCTAACAGGGTCCTACTGGGCAAGTCTGAGTTTGCCCAGGCATTATTTAAGGACAGCTCAAATATGGCCTGGGCCTTTTCCCAGACCATGTAAGTATGAAAATTCTACCTGCTACTACTTTAAAGATGTAAGGTTCATGTTTTAACTGTAAAAGGTGAGATTATTTACTGAGCTAGCAAATGTTTATATTGCAATATGAGGAGTAAAACAGCTGCAATAGCTGCTAAAATGGTGAGGAAGAGGGCACGAACCACTGTAAACTAGAGCAGGGACAGAACAGGACTGAGTAAAGAGAGAATATGGAAAGTCATGGACTTAACTAGTTTGTTCGTTCTGTCACAGAGGCCAATAGAAATGCTCCAAAATGTTGGACATGATTGTTTTTTTATTTGAACAGTGATGTTATATAAATACACACACTGATAAACTATGCTTGTCTTAATTTAGGGTTTAAAACCAGACCCTTCTTTTATTGGTACAGCCCTAATTAGCTGCTTGGTCAGCTAACACGTCTGGTGGAGTCCGTTGAGATTAATAAAGCACTTTAATTCCAGATGTTTTGGAATTGACAGGAATCGAGTAGTTTTTATACTACAATAATCTAGATTTCAAAACCAAGCCAACTGCCAAGAATAAGAGTGCATGTATGAATCATAGCAAGAACATTTAAATCAACTTAGTTGACTGGCTTAGGTGTACCTGATTCTCCATTGTCTATTTTTCAGGCGGGCAAATTTAAGCATCACTGGGTGGATTTGAGTCCAACACGTCAACTCTCAATTCCCAAATGCCTGGAATCAACAGTGAATTCTTTTGGGATCGGCTCCAAACCCTAGAGATTAGACTGTTCAGATTCCTAGCAGCAGTATGAATCTGGTGCTGCTTGACAACAGAGTACTGCAGAGTTAACCATTACAGCAGTGCTCATACACTATATTGCCAAAAGTATTCACTTACCCATCCAAATCATTGAATTCAGATGTTCCAATCACTTTCCTGGCCACAGGTGTATAAAACCAAGTACCTAGTCATGCAGACTGCTTCTAGACACATTAGTGAAAGACTGGGTTGCTCTCAGGAGCTCAGTGAATTCCAGCATGGTACCCTGATAGGATGCCACCTGTGTAACAAGTCCAGTCATGAAATTTCCTCAATACTAAATATTCCACAGTCAACAGTCAATGTAATTATAACAAAGTGGAAGCAAATGGGAACGACAGCAACTCACAGTCACAAAGTTGTAGCCATGTGAAATGACAGAGCGGGGTCAGCGGATGCTGAGGCCCAGAGTATTCAGAAGTCGCCAACTTTCCACAGAGTCAATCACTACAGACTTCATGTGGCCTTCAGATTAGCTCAAAAACAGAGCATAGAGAGTTCCATGGAGTGGGTTTCCATGGCTGAGCAGCTGCATCCAAGCCTTACATCACCAAGTGCAATGTAAATCGTCGAGCTGCTAAAAGAGGGTCTACTTCTGCCGCATGGATATGGTTTGGGCATGAAAAGTCTGTCACAGACCAGAAAACCCAATTTGGCAAAACACCACTAAGCTCTTTTATCATTTATGCAAGAATAACGGCCAGTAGTACAGACAGTCTACGCACAAGAGCCACGAAAAGAACGAACTCCAGACTCAGATATTATACAAAGCTTTTGCCCATGGCGCACCATATGGCAAAGAATCTCGAGGATGGAAGGGAATAACAGCTGTCGTTGCAACTTGCATCTGCAGAGACACGGCCCCAGTTAACACGCCCAGTAAACAGGAGCTTTGTGAATTGGCGCTTACACATGACCCGGGGCACACGATGCCAAGCCGAAAACACTTCAGTCGCTTTAAGCGTTTTTTCTACCTGGTCATTTCTTATAAACTGTTTGTTCTTTCAGTTTACAGAAAATGTGCCATAGCGTCATATGTATCGTTATCTGGACATGAAATGACTAGGATATAAGACTTTGGTCATATTGCATACCAGCCGTACAGATATTTCAGCAGAGAAAATGTGGTTTTGATGTTAGTTAGTTTGTACCATTTAACTACTGACCTGTGAATGTCAGTCAGGAGTTTGACTAGGCCATCCCAAAACCTTAATTTATTTTTTTTTCCCAGCCATTCAGAAGTGGACTTGTTGGTGTGCTTTGGATTATTGTCTTGCTGCAGAACTCAAGTGCGCTTAATCTTAATGTTTATGGGTCAATTACAGCAAGTTGTCCAGGTCCTGAAGCAGTAATGCAGCCCAGACCATTACATTACCACCACCATGTTTGACTGTTGGTATGATGTTCTTTTTCTGAAATGCTGTTAGTTTTCCGCCAGATGTAACGTGATGCACACCATCCAAAAAGCTCCACTTTTGTCTCGTCAGTCCACAGATATTTTCCCAAAGTCTCTGAGATTATCAAGATGTTTTTGGCAAATGTGAGATGGCCTTTGAGTTGTTTATGGTCAGCAGTGGTTTTTACCCTGGAACTCTCCCATGAATACCATATTTGCCCAGTCTTTCTTTTATTGTTGAATAATTAACACTGAGTGAGATGTTGTTTTGGGTTCTTTAGTGACCACCTTGATAAGTCCTCGATGCGCTCTTGGAGTAATTTTGGCCACTCCTGGGAAGGTTCACCACTGTTCCATGTTTCTCAGTTTGTGGGTAAAAGCTCCCAAAACCTTAGAAATGGCTTTGTACACTGTTAGATATCAATGACTTATTTTCATCTGTTCTTGGATTTCTTCAGATCAGGACATATCTGTCTTTTAGTCTACTTCGTGTCAGACAGGTTCTATTTAAGTGTTTTTTTGAGTCTACAAGTCTGGCAGTAATCAGGCCTAGATGTGAAATAAAACCCAGTTTGGGTTAGTCACTGTTAATTCATAGGGAGGGAAGGCAATTACTTTTTCACGCAAGGCCAGGTTGGTTAGGATAGCTTTTTTTACTTTAATAAATGAAATCATCACTAAAAACTGCATTTTGTATTCACTCGGGTTCCCTTTGTCTGATAAAAAATGGAAACATGAATGATGGTTCCAGTACTGTGTATTCTCTTTGAAACGATCTCTGGAATCTTTTAACAATCTAGAACCCTGTATTTTATTTTAGTAACAAACTCACTATTTCACTTGAAGAGGACAGTTATGCCTAAATGAACCCTGTAATTTGACTCTTCAACATATATACGTATATTAATAAATAATATAATATAATTATTTAGTTTCTCAAAAGTAACTTGATTGAGGCATAATTGGGGACTATAATATGCAAAACTCTCACCACTACTACTACTACCACCCACTGTCGCCGCCACCACCACCACTACTACTACTACCACCCGTACCACCACCACCACTACTACTACTACCACCCGTACCACTACTACCACCCACTGCCACCACTACTACTACCACCCGTACCACCACCACTACTACTACTACCACCCGTACCACTACTACTACCACCTGTACCACTACTACTACCACCCGTACCACTACTACCACCCACTGCCACCACCACCACTACTACTACCACCCGTACCATTACTACCACCCACTGCCACCACTACTACTACCACCCGTACCACCACCACTACTACTACTACCACCCGTACCACTACTACTACCACCCACTGCCGCCACCACCACTACTACTACCACCCGTACCACCACTACTACTACTACCACCCGTACCACTACTACTACCACCCGTACCACTACTACTACCACCCACTGCCGCCACCACCACTACTACTACCACCCGTACCACCACTACTACTACTACCACCCGTACCACTACTACTACCACCCGTACCACTACTACTACCACCCACTGCCGCCACCACCACTACTACTACCACCCGTACCACTACTACCACCCGTACCACTACTACCACCCACTGCCACCACTACTACTACCACCCGTACCACCACCACTACTACTACCACCCGTACCACTACTACTACTTCCCGTACCACCACCACTACTACTACCACCCGTACCACTACTACTACTACCACCCACTGCCGCCACCACCACTACTACTACCACCCGTACCACCACTACTACTACCACTCGTACCACTACTACCACCCACTGCCACTACTACTACTACCACCTGTACCACCACTACTACTACCACCCGTACCACTACTACTACCACCCGTACCACTACTACTACCACTTACTGCCGCCACCACCACTACTACTACCACCCGTACCACTACTACTACCACCCGTACCACTACTACCACCCACTGCCACCACTACTACTACCACCCATACCACCACTACTACTACCACCGTACCACCACTACTACTACCACCCGTACCACTACTACTACCACCCACTGCCGCCACCACCACTACTACTACCACCCGTACCACTACTACTACCACCCGTACCACCACTACTACTACCACCACCTCTACCATCACTACTACTACTACTACTACCACCCCTACCACTACTACTACTACCCACTGCAACCACCGCTACTACTACCATCACCACCCCTACCACCACTACTACTACTACCATCACCACCCCTACCACCCCTATTACTACTACCACCCACTGCCACCACCCCTACTACTACTACCACCCACTGCCACCACCACCACTACTACTACCACCCCTACCACTACTACTACTACCACCACCCACTGCAACCACCGCTACTACTACTACCACCCCTACCACTACTACCTCCCTTACCACTGCCACTACTACTACTGCCACCCCTACTACTACTACCACCCCTACTACTACTACCACCACCCCACCCCTACTACTACTACTACCACTCCTACCACTGCCGCTACTACTACTACTACCACCACCCCTACCACTTCTACTTCTACTACCACCCCTAACATTACTACTACTACCACCCCTACCACTGCCACGACTACATTTACTATTACCCCTACCTTAACTATGCTATGTACATATTTAATCAGTTTCAAATTACAAGGACTGTTATATTTTTTGTTTAATGTTGTTCCTGTGTATTATGGCCATTTTCTTTATAACAAGCATAGAAATCAAACAATTAGCCAGAAAATTCTAATTCTTTGAAAATGGAGTGTATATTAGACCTTCAATAAATTATAATAATAATAATAAAATATTAAATACCACTTTGCATATGAGTGTTGCTAACAGATAAAAGCATTCAGAACACAATGTTGTAACCCTTTATATCCTGAGATTATTTTAAATGTTTCATTTAAAAGTAATTTCTAACTATTTCCATCTTGTACAACAATGTTTTATACATTCTGTATCTACTACAATCTTCGCCGCTAAAATTTAGAACAAAGTGTGGGTTTAAGCATAGTTCAGGTTCACAACAGGTTTTTGGAAATGAATGAAAATGAATGATAACAGTGATCATTTACAGGTCCCAAAAAATTTATATTATTCAGTTGGGATTAAAGGGATACATCTGCACAGTTATTGCTGATGTAAAAAACCTGCATTTTTACATATTCTCAAGTTTAGTTTAGATGAATGTAAATGCTGCACAGTGTAACAGGAAAATTTGCTTGCTGAACTGTATTGATATCAGCTCCTCTGATATCACTGCAGACTATATATATATATTGTGGAGGATTTCAACCATTGCAAGGAGCTAGGTGACACTCAGAAACAAGGGATAGGGGTAAAAATAAAAATGGGACTGGGCCTAAGACAAGGGAGGCTGTCTATTAATTAAAACACCAGCAGGAAGGTGCAACAGAGCACCAGAATCATGAGGAAGATCACCACTAGCCATAGGCTTGACCCTGATGATGACCCACACACATGAGCACATGAGCTTCTAGAGGCCAGCACCATCCAATAGTGGGTCACTATAATAATAAAAAAATCAGCAGCCACAGTTAGTAATGAGCAGAACTTCAATGAACAATGTTTGCATATTATGATCTTCTAACTTAGAACGCTGAGCTTCCACTTCAGTCTTTAGCCTGTAGTTGTGGCTAAAGCATTAGCAGATAACATTAGCTGATCTTGTTGGCCAACTTGTCAACTTTTTTGGCTGACCATACTTCTCTTTTTCTGGGACATGTACCGTTTCTTCTTTCTGAATTGCCTTAAATTCCTAGGGTTTGGCTTTGCTTTCATGTTGAAATTTGCCTTCTGTAATTCCCCCACCCCCCCTACCCCTGCCTCCAGTGTCCTCTTCATTTGGAAAACCAAATTATGTTATGTACTTTATTGAGCCGGCAAGGGAAATTTGTCATTTAGCTGCCTAGAGCTCAATCAGGGAGCAGCACAGGGGCAATGTTTCCTTGGCCAACCAGGAAGCCCCAGCCATTCAGGGGATTTCAGCGCACAACCTTCCAGCTACTCTAGGCTTCTGGCCACCTCCCTATGATCCCCAAAGTTTTATCTTAGCAGTTGGGCAGATTATCCTCAAAGAAAAGCGTGCAGGCCCTGCCAGTCTTGCTGCACTCTGAAAGTAAAAACTGCCCCAGCAAATGAAATTGTAGCTTTATTCATTTAATGTGGGTCAGTTAATCCTTGTAATACTACCTTCAACACCACCACCACCACTACTACCACCACCACTCCTACTACCACTACCAGCACCACAACAACAAGTACTACTACTATTACTACTACTACTACCACCACCGCTACTACCAGTACTACTACTAAGAAAAGCGCAAAGGCCCTCCGAACCTGCACCGCTCTGAAAGCAAAAACTGCTCTAGCAAATAAAATGTTACTTTTATCATGTCAGTCAGCTAATTCTCCTCTCCATCTTTATGTAAAAAAATAGAACAAAATAGCAAAGAAAAGCTTTTTTTCTGAGGTTTGATGGCAGCGATGATACGGCATATGTACTGAGAGGAAAGGACAGATTGTATAGCTGGTTCAAGAGCCAATATTTCCTACAATTCATAATACTCCCTAGAGCGTGGCATACAGCTGTAAAATTGATCCTTGTGTTCCACCACAGAGACACATAATTCTGAGATAAAACTGCTCTGTCATTGTAGAGGAACCAGCGATGGTTTCTAGGAAGGAGCTGCAGTCATTTCCTTTGCCTCCCGACAGATCCTCAAACAGCTGATCAGAGGTCTGGGGCTAATTGGAGAGTGAAATGGACAATGTGTCAGGAATTCATTTGTCAGCACATCCCTTGCTCTTGTCAAAGGCGATAGCGTAGCCATGCTAATAGGTGAATGGAGAAAGACAGAGTGCAGAGCCGAATTAGCCTCTGAGGCGACGTCTCCCAGATGAGTCTGGGCCTTCAACTGCTCAGACGCTGGCCCTCAGGTCCGCACTCATTTGCGGCGCTGCAAAAATGACTGATAGCGATGTGCCTGAATGAATCTTAATTCTGGTTTAATTCTGGCTAGTTTAAGTATAATAGTAGTGACTAGAGAAGCTCAGCAATGACAGTAATCGTAAATTAAATCAGGGCCTTTTGTATCAACTTTGTAGTTTGACTTAGTAAGTGATTTCTCTAAAATGCTAATGCAGCCATTTCTTACTGGCTATATTAATTTAAGGTGAAAAGAAGAGCTGTTTCCCCATCATCCCCATCCAGTCATATTATTTCGCATGTAAATATGATGCATAATTAATAATTAATTAAATGCTAATGGACAATATTCAATTTAATTCAATATATAGAATTACTAAGAATAATATAGAATATAGAAGTATATATATATATATAATTGACCATTCTGCCGCATTGAGTAGTTGTGGTTGTTACTAGCAGTTCAAAACAAATCATATTGGATTCTTCTGATGTCCATTCGAGCGATACTGACACTGAATAAAAACCTGTGCTAACCGGAAAATACACTGAACAATATGGGATAGTCATTTCAGTAAATTACTTGAAGACATAGCTAAATACACTATTAGTGTGATAACTGTCACTGTACCTGCTTTTACTCTGAACACAGTTATGCTGATTAGAATTATGATTGTCTCTAAAACCCAAAATCTAACCAGTATAATCCATTTATCCATCCTTCCATTATCTTCCACTTTATCCCGCAAGACGCCAATTCCAGCTTCATCGGGTGAATGCGGGGTACACCATGGACAGGTCGCCAGTTCATAAATAATAATTTATCAGTATGTCAAAGACATCTCCGTATCATGTTACAGAGATAGCTATTGAAGTTAATGAGCTGACAAGCTAGGCACAGCTTGTCCTGTCTCGTAAATACCACTTTGCACCTCAAGAGGCGATAGTGAGTCTCTGTGTTGTCAGTCGATAAATAAGTTGCACTGACCCCAACAGGGTAGTCTAATCTCCTGTACGTCATGGTGATACTGCTCCCAGTTAAATCAAATACATGTAGGCAGAGCGAGGAGGAGTATATACAACAATGGCTGAAACTCCTGACAAGTGAAACCAGATTCTGAAGTAAACAAAAGTAGTGATATAAATAAAAGCAAAGCAAAAATGAACATGGTCACTGTTTTCACCACTGGAGCTGCTCTTGCTAAGCACAGAGAAAAAGTTTGATACTAAATTCTCAACATTTCTTAAAGGTTATTGCTAATATTGAGGAGGACACACTGTCCATTTCTTACATCCAAGGTGGACACCACAACCTTCTGGTGATTTGTTACCCACTATTGTTTGAAATATGAATTCAACAGGTTGCGTCATCTTAAATTGCTGCCTTAAATGAGGGGTCTCATATTAGGTCAAGGGCCACATTACACTCCAGTTTAATATCAAGTAGTGCATTTCCCAGTCACAAGTTCTTAACATCTCTTAGCCTAATAATTGTGATTAATTTACCAGCTGCACAGTTTACACCCCAGTTTTGTTTTGGATTGTTTGCCAGAGCTGTTAATTCACTTGTCGGAATTAGCCGTGTTTAGAGATGGTTCCTAAGCAGTGACTGGTTGAGTGTAGCATCAATCAACTCTCTGCCAACAGTCAATTACAGTTCACAAGAGGAATTTAATTTAGAATGTGGATACTAAATTCATCTGGCAGGCTGGAGGAGAAGCACAAGCCCTGTCCCAGCCCCTGGGCCATATGTGTGATACCCAATCAGTACAGACAAATAGCATTCATTTTTGTTTTGCTGTGTGTTGAGCCTTTCCCCCTTTTTCTTTTTTCCTCTCCTGAAAGATATGTGCACTTCATCTTTCCATAAAGGGCCCATGTCATGGAGACCCATATTTACCTCCTATTTTTTCAAATAAGAGTTTGAGTCTATTATTTGAGCCTGTTAACGATACAATACTTCAAATTAGTATTTGGAAGTATCGCCAAAAGTGCTACACTTACAGTAGAAAGAAAAAAACATGCTTTACTTGTAATGAATGTCAATGTAACCAGACTTTCTTCATCCTTCAACTCACTTTGGGCCACTCCTTCTAAACTTTACCCACAACAGGCACTTTCAAATGATGGCAAACCTTGACAAACGACAAAAATGGAGATACTTTTGTTCCTACAGCAGCGGAAAAGCTGCAAAAACAGTTCTGTGATGTCACAAGAACCACGTTAACTAATTTATGTAATTTATCTGCATTTACACCATACAGCAGTTTAGCTCCTCCCATTTGCACTGAAGTTATAAGGAGTGTTTCAGTCTTAATGGTTTTTTGAACAAAGCCCAATTTAGAACAAGAATTAGCCACTTGTGTTTGCACACAATGGAATTTGACCTCCACATTTAACCCATCGTGCAGTGAAACACACACACACACCCACACACACACACACACACACACACTAGTGAACTTACACACTAGGGGGCAGTGAGCACATGTGCTAGGAGCGGTGGGCAGCCCTATCCATGGCACCCTTGGAGCAATTGGGGTTAGGTGCCTTGCTCAAGAGAACAAGACTGGATCCCTAACCTTCAGGCCACGACTGCCCAATTTGGGGCAGCAAATCAGAGAAGTGTATTTACTTGTAGTTTTTGCAACATCTTGACTGAAGTGCCTGAATGAACCCACATTTAGTTTTAATTCTGGCTCATACACAGGTAAACACAGGCTCAGCAAAGAATGTAATCATAAATAAAATCTTGGCCTTAGTGTCTTGTGTCAAACCTCTTTGGCAATGTGACCTCACACTGAGTGCAACGAGGGCAGACTTTTCCCCAGGCGTTAACGTATACCAGTAGAGCTGTGCGAGTATATTGGTTCCCTGATGTTATTGGCCTCTGCATTGCAGTCGGTGTGTGCTACCTTATCACCCTGTTTTTATCGTCCTGCGATGCCACCGGACTGCAGGACTGGTTGGAACACATCCAGACCAGAACGAGTTTAGGAGCCTCAGATCACTTTTATTTGTCGGCCAGGAAGGGAGGCACAAAGACCCTTACGCATGTGCTCGTCGGCATTCCAGAAAGCAACCAGACGTGCCATTATCTCTTTGCTTTTACTACAGCCTCTGGGTTTCAATGAGACAAGGGATGGAGGGTGTTTGCTTTCACCTAGTTGTTTAGCAGTTTATCTTTAGAGCCTTGTCACCTTGTTCATTGCAGCTTCTGGAAGAAGGCTGGACTGTGGATTAAAATACTGAGCTGGGAAGATTAAAGCTAAAGGAGGAAGAGCTATTAAAATATTATAGCTTTTTGTGTCGTAGCATAAAGAAATAAGCCTGAAAAAGCATAACTTCTCATTGTCACAGCCCACCATGATTGCCAAAAGAAGTCCCATGCAGGTACCCAGTCGGTGCAACCATCTAAGTGCTGCCCCTGTCATCAGAAGATCAAGTAGTAAGGCCACAGCCATCTGTAGCCAAGAGAGAGTATAACCAGACCCATATTTTTGTACATGCCCCCATCACTAGTGTCTGTTAGACGACAGAATTGGTTAGTGTTCCAGACTGGGGTTAAATCCCAGAGCCACACCATGCTACTTCAATAAGAGTCCTTGTGCAGGATTCCTAACTCTTCTCATCTGTAACATGATTCGCAAGTCAGTTAGAAGAGGGTCAGCTAAATTCCATAAATGTGAGAGCATTCTGTTCCGAGTGTGTTCAACTGACAGCTGCTGGCTCAGTAATGACAGTTCAATAACAGTTCAGTCCTGTAGACTTAAAAACAGTTTGAAAGGATGCAGCAGTGCTACTTGTGACTCAGAGATCAGACTGGCAGGTGAAATTGGGGGAGAAAATTGGGTAAAAATCCAAAAAAGAATAGGCCTAAAAAATGTACCATTCTTAGCTATTGGCGTGACAGTTAGCGTGTGGGCAGCATCCTGAGACCACTGATGAAGGACATGAGGATGACGGACACAAACTGTGCAGCTACAGATGAGCTATTGACAAGGTGGACCAACAAGGTCGAGGTGTCTAATAGAGTGGACAGTGAGTGAAAAAAAAACAGCGGCACTCAGAATGACCCACCGCCCAAGTAATCAACCGGCTCTGTGGTGGTCCTGACTATTGAAGAACAGTAAAATGGGTGCAAGTATACAGAGAAAAAGATTCACTACATTCTGTAATAGTAGTACATCTCTCTCTTGCTCTCTCTCTCTCTCTCTCTCTCTCTCTCTCTCTCTCTATATATATATATATATATATATATATATATATATATATATATATATATATATATATATATATATATATATATATATATATAGTAATTGACAGAAGTCTTGTGGCATAAGGATATAGAAACTTAAATGGTATAGAACTTTATTTCAGCTTATGTTTTTGCAAGGACAAAAGTCTTGTCATGTCTTGACAAAGATTCAACCACAAACCAAAGTGCTCATCCTCAAGACCTTGAAGACCAAGTCTTTAATGTATCCAAATGTCAAGTGGAGAGGATAACAAAAAGATTTCAAGAAACTGGTGATGTTCATGACAAGCCCAGGTCAGGCAGACCCCTTAAGACAACGGTTTGTGAAAAACATTTGTTGCTTCGACAGTCCAGGGCCAGCCTTTTTTCAACTGCAGCAGAGATACATGAGAACTGGTCACCAGAAAACGCTGTAGTGGTCTTCATGGCTGAATTATTGCTCAGAAACCAGCATTAAACAGAAGACAAATCTGACATTTGTCCTAATTAAATAATAATTTAATTTAAGCTTTCATTTAAGCCATTTCTTGATCAACTACAATTCAAGTTATTATTTGTTGTTCCTATAACTTGATTAAGCGACAAGAGTTTTTGACAGGGAGTGTGTGTGTGTGTGTGTGTGTGTGTATATATATATATATATATATATGTATATATATATATATATATATATATTTATATATATATATATATATATATATATATATATATATATATATATATATATATATATATATATATATAATTAATTAATTAAGTCTAAGGACACAAATTGGAAAATTACATATCTGAATACCCCAGCAAGTAATGGGTCTATTGTTTAGGCTATGTCCCAAACAAGACCACCATCTTGAAAGTAGCCATATTAGATCAAGGACAGGTTTTTTCAGTGTGAAGGTGTTCATGTAGCAGATCAAAGAAGAGCAGAATTGATGTTCAGTGTACTGTCCCTGGTGCTGAACTCCTCCTTCAGATCTGTGTTCAGCCGCAGCACAATGAACATGTTTAATGTGGTTGCTGTTGCAACTTTGTGTTGATAATGTTTCAACCACAAGAGATATTGCAAATCTGATTGCATTAATAGATTTCTCGTCTTCTATGATATGCTACATGACCACATTCCCATTGGAATAACTTGCCCTTGATTCAATATGGTGGCTTTCAAGGTGGTGGCCATGTTCAGGACATAGGCTAAAAGATAGGTCCGCTCACCCATTACTTGCTGGCGTACTCAGATATGTAATTTTCCAATTTGTTTCTGAAATAAAAGGGTGTCCTGAGACTTTTATATATATATATATTTCCTACTTTGTATTATATTTATTTTTGTTTTATATTATATTTATTAATATTATATTTATATAATAATATTATATTCTGTCTTGTATTATATTAATGTAAATGTACATAATATTTGCTGGTAATTGCTGGTATGCTGAGCTAAGAACTCCTTGTTTTGAGATCGTAGGGAGAAGCTATTCTATTTTCTGTTTGAGGTTTAGGTGCTTAAGTGTAAAGCCTGTTTCTCACACATACTGCTTCCTCATAGTGTGAGCAATGCAGTGTCCTGCTTTTCATTTCGGCGCCTGTGTTAACGTGTTAGAGCCTCCACACAGTGCAACAGTGTGTTCCAGAAGCGTTGCTCCATCTAGAGAAAATGTAAGAAGCTTATTTTTGCCTTGTGCCAAATAACATAACATGTGTAACATAGTAAAATAGTTACGAAACATATAAATGCAGGTTTAAGAATTCATGTCAATCATCAAATAACATACTAGTTAAACTCTTTATGCTACATACACACTTTTCAGTAGATCTACCAGATTAAAACCATGGCAAGTCATGAAGGTGCCTTTTGTACTGTATCATGCTCTTTTCCGAGCTACCGTTTAATTCAGCCAAGCAGCCGATATGACTGTTATGTAAAAAATTGCTTGCTGTGCACCTCTGCCGTGCTAACACTGTACAGATGTACGTTTGGCCATTCTTTTGACATTTGATATTTAGTTGCCGTCTAGAGTGAATAACCCTAAACAAAACCAATATGTTCAATATCTACAGATTCTTGCTGCTCCTCCAAAAGGTGATTGTCAGGGCCATTAGAAAAGCTTCAGTCTCTTAAAGTACGAGGTACTTTGTCCTGTTGTGGAGCCTCTTTTCAGTTTCAGATTGACTGACTGTGTCAAGTCAAACTTGTTGCTGTATTTTCAGCGCAGCCGGTTGCAACACAAGCCCAAAGCATCATGGATCTGTCTAGTCATGAGCATTCAAGCGGTTATATTTGAAAGTTCTCTTGCCGTGACTTACACAATTAAGGAGCAATTTGTAAAATGGCGCGACCCATCCAATTCATATTTTAAATAAATAGGGGCAACATATGTACAGAAATTTCGCTGTCCATCCACAACATTAACAGCGGTTTACTTACCAGCCTAGAGGAAATGCTGCAAGTTCAGCATCAAACCTCATGCTTTTTCTCAACCAAGGCATCTCCAGTGGTGTAAAACCACCTCAATGTTTCGGCTTTTTTCGTTTTGGTGAATTTACTGATTCTTTCATTTGCAACCTGTCCCTAAATGATCTAACTGGAAGCAGAACCTTTAACTTGATTGACATGACTGATACCAGACTTGACGCTACAGGTACATGGATGACTGTAACGTACCATCTACATTTAACATTTAATTTGTAATGTTTTACATACTGCACCTTTAACCTTTTTCATTTCTTCATGATGTAGTGGAAATTTCAGGCTGGAAGCACTCTGATGTCTTCTCACAGCCTTTCACTGCTTTATAGGAACCAGTGAATTTATTATCCAGTGAATTTGTCATCAGCTGATGATGCGTAAAAACAATTCTTGACCTGCCTAACCAGTCCTAATGAGTCCATTAAGACATAATGAGTTAATTAATATCTGCGATGTTACAACAGCAAGGGTGTCCAGACTTTCATGCAGTACTATTGTTTTTTTTTTTTTTTAAGGTAATGAAACATAACTATGCAATGGAGAGGTTCCCAAACCTTTGCATATAACTGTATTTGTAAACGGACATGGAAGCAGTAGTGGTTGTGATACCTTGTTGCTCAAGTCATGTAGACGTTGCATGTGTGAAACAGTGAAACCTTGCATTCAGTTTGGAAGCCGGGAGTTTTTTTCAGCAGCACAATCAACACAGAAAAAAGGGATATGATAGGTTACAGGCAATCTGGAGCTCCAGGTTTACACGCTGCAACCCAACTTGACCTTACCAGTAACAGCGCTGTAGATACAGTGTGAGTTTTTTTTTTATGTGGTCTCAGATGTGATGCTAAATCTTTAATCCAGACCAAGAATCTTTAATTCCAGAATTTGCTGATATTTAGTGGTGGTCCATGTGCCTGTGCTGTATTTCCTGTGCAACGGGTTTCAACATAAGCCCAAGTCATCATGATTCTGTATGGTCAGCACATGAGCGGCTATACTTCAAGGTTTTCTTGCCATGACTTACACAGTTACCTTTAAAGGAGCCATTTGTAAGATGATGCAACCTTCATACAAGCGTTCAGCCTTGCAAAGGTTGTACATGTGAAACAGTGAAACCTTGCATTTAGTTTTTCTAAGCAGCCCAATCAACACAGAAAAAAGGGTTAGGAAAGGTCACAGGTAATCTGGACCTCCAGGTTTACACGCAGCAGCCCAACTTGACCATACCAGTAAGTGTGGCCTCAGATGTGATGCTAAATCTTTAATCCAGACCAAGAATCTTTAATATCTACCAACAGATTTTTACTGCTGTTCCAGTAAGGCGATTGTGAGGGCCATTCCAAAAGCTTCAGTCTCTTAAACTAGTTGTGCCTGTGCTGTATTTCCTGTGCAACGGGTTGCAACACAAGCCCAAGTCATCATGGATCTGTCTGGTCAGCATACGACAGTGGGAAACCGTCATGAACCGTCATGGCCCTCTACGCCCTCGTAGAGGGCCTAAAATAACACACACACACACACTCACACACACATTATATATATATATATATATATATATATATATATATATATATATATATATATATATATATATATATATATTTTTTTTTTTTTTTTTATCTACTTAGTTCGACAATCAACATCTAAACATTTAAAAAAATAGAGGCAAATTAATTATTCAAACGTGTCTATTCAATCTGTGTTGGAGTGTGAGGGGTTAAGTGGAAGCCTGTGAGCCTGTGTCTCCCCCTATAAGGACTGTGATGCCTCCGCAGAATGTTGGTGATTGGTGGTCCTGCTGTTCATGTACAGAGGGGGCCAGGCAGTTATAATTCAGCTCTTTACCAATTTCAAATGACAGTAAAACTGACCAATCATATCTTCCCTCTAAGTGGGCGGGCTTAACTGTATGATATTTTCTGTTCGCTGTGGCTACGGTAGCTGGAGAACAGTTGGCTAGCGCTAGGCTACCACCGCTAGCTAGTTTGCTGAGTCACGATGGAGGCCCATGTCCCACCCCCCAAACTATCAAAACCACCCCCTCTTAAAACTCGAGCGCTAATATTTCTCTCGCGCGCAGAGAGCAGTCGTGTATATGAAAATTGTGCGTGCGGTGCAGACGGTGGTCGGGGGAAAGGGCCGAGGCTTAAGGGTCACGGTTTGCTACTGGCATACGAGCGGCTATACTTAAATATTTTCTTGCCATGACGTACACAGTTGCCTTTAAAGAAGCCATTTGTAAAATGACGCAACCTTCATACAAGCGTTCAACCTTGCAGCCCAGTCAACACAGAAAAAAGGATTATGATGGGTCACAGACAATCTGGACCTCCAGGTTTATATGCTGGAGTCCAACTTGACCTTATCAGTGTTAGCGCAGTTAGATACAGGGTGACTTTTTAAATGTGGCCTCAGATGTGATGCTAAATCTTTAATCCAGCCCAAGAATCTTTCATTTGGTTAGAGAACGCAGCTGACCAAAATAGCATGGAGCACAGGGCCATTAAGGGTTAGGGATGTTCACATGGTGTGTCTGGCTCTTAAGGGGAGCCGTGACACGGGCTGTTTTGAAACTGTTTGAAGTGCTAATGAAGTCAGGCAGAGGAGCAGACGGTGGAAGAGCAGGAGCTAGTGTGGGGCTACCTTTAGCTCCTAATGCTAACGGCAGCGTTGGCTGAAAGTCCAAGTGGATTTCAGAGTCTGTCATTAGCGCTTAAGCACATATAATTGTTCTCTTTATTTTCTTTGTAGTTATGTCCCGGGCTCCCCCATGAATCGAAAGCTCGGGCTGCCTACAATAGAGTTGCTATGTTATTTAGGGATTTGATTGGCGTAGTCGGCCCAGCGAGGCTGCGCCTCCTGCATTGTGCTGGTGAGCGGTGGGAGACAGGCTCATGCTCCCAGAGGAGGTCCCAAACCTCCCACACTGTCTGTCTGTCTGTCTGTGGGAGGGTTCAAAGCACATAGGAAAAGAGCAACAGCCAGAGAATTAGGCTAGACTTGACATGTGACAACCCGATGACGTGCCATTTCAACAGAATGTCGAACAGCGTGAAACTGAATAATATGAAGTATTTTGAGCACCGATGAAAATTCATAAGTGGCAAAATGGTTTGGACAATGCAAAGGACAATCTAACCAAAAATGCGAATACACACTATATTGCTAAGAGTATTCGCTCCTTTGCCGTCACACGCGTATGAACTTAAGTGACATTCTATTCTTAATCTGTAGGGTTTAATATGATGTCGGCCCACCCTTTGCAGCTATAAGAGCTTCAACTCTTCTGGGAATGCTTTCCACACGATTTAGGAGTGTGTTTAGGGGAATGTTTGACCGTTCTTCCAGAAACACATTTGTGCAGTCAGATACTGTTGTTGAAGGAGAAGGCCTGGCCCACAGTCTCAGCTCTAATTCATCCCAAAGGTGTTCTATCTGGGTTAGGTTAGGACTGTTCACACCAAACTCGCTCATACATGTCTTTATGGACCGCTCACTGTCATGTTGGAACAGGAAGGGGCCGTCCCCAAACTGTTCCCACAATGTTGGGAGCATGAAATTGTTCGAAATCTCTTGGTCTGCAGAAGCATTAAGAGTTCCTTTAAACTGAGGGGCTGAGCCCAACTCCTGTAAAACAACCCCACACCGTAATCCCCCCTCCACCAAACTTTACACTCAGCATAATGCGGTCAAGTACCGTTCTCCTGGCAACCGTCAAACCCAGACTCGTCCATCAGATTGACAGATGGAGAAGCGTGATTGGTCACAGGAGAACATGTCTCCACTGCTCTGCCTTTACACCAATGCATCCTACGTTTTGCATTGTAAGGTTTGGATGCAACTGCTCGGCCATGGAAACCCATCCCATAAAGCTCTCTACACTCTGTTCTTGAGCTGATCTGAAGCATCATGAAGTTTGGAGGTCTGTAGCGACTGACTTTGCAGAAAGTTGCCAACCTCTGCGCACTATGCTCCTCAGCATCTGCCGACACTGCTCTATCGTTTTATGTGGCTACCACTTTGTGGCTGAGTTGCTGTTGTTTCCAATCAATTCCACTTTGTTATAATACCACTGACAGTATGTTGTGGAATATTTAGTAGTTAGGAAATTTCACTGGACTTAATACACAGGTGGCCTCCTATCGTGTATAGAAGCTCTAGCTTTGGCAATAAAGTGTAGCTAGCAACATATGAAGGGTAATGGATTGAACAATGGCGACCCAGGCGGATAAACTGACCCCTACAAGCATGAAATAATTATATTTCATAATAACAATAATAATAAATTATTATTATTATTATTATTATTATTATTATTATTATTATTATTATTATTATTATTATTGTTATTATTATTAAGAAAAAAAGATGAGCTGAGCTTCGAAGACAGAAGCTCAAGAAAACAATGAATAGAAGAAGGTAAGAAGTTCCAGTGAGTGGGGGCAGCAACACTAAGGGACCTGCCACCCACAGAGGAAAGCTTAATCCTACAACCAACCAGACGACCAGAATCAGAGGACCTTAGCTCAAGAATGTAAAAAAACTGACAGATAAGTAGGTGCCTGGCCAGGCAAGACTGGAAAGGTCAACAGCAGGTTCTTATGATAGGATGATACTTACAATGATATTTAATCGTTACTGTGATAAATTCCCAAAGAGCAAACGTACATTTCTCCTGATTATGGCCAAACGTAGCACTGCATCCTGTCTGAATCAGCAAAGCAGAACTGGCACAATGTCTTTTTTGTGCAGCTTACTAAAAATCAGCCCTGACGAGCAAAAATCTGCATCCGGCTCAGTCTAAATATCTTGATATCTCAAAATCTGGCATGTATCCGATTTAAGCTCAGTTCAATATCCCTTACTTTTTCCCTTAGTACTTTTGAATATTGTGGATATTGTCAGCTATAAATCACTGACCAACTGCTGTTTCATTACAAAGACAGCATAATCAGCTTGAGTGCAGCGCAGTGTGTCACACACTGCACAAAAATCATTGTATTCATAATTTATCAAACCTCATAAATCAAAAACTAGATATGATAATATGGAATGAAAATGATGAAGGTGTCTTTATGTATTGTGTTTTTATATTGGGTTTTAATATTTTTGCCATATCTCTCATCCCTATTAAGATCTTTTAGAGTGTAACAAACTTCTGCATAATTTAGAGGTTATTAAAATCAATATATACCCAATTATAACCTGGGCGAACGTTAGGAACCACTTCTTATTTATTTAATTAATTCTCAGTAAAATTTAAAGGAAAATACAAAGGTTTTCAAAACTAGAGTTTAAAAAGTTGTCAATGAAAATGAGACTCCAAACAAAACTGCCAAGACCTAATAGCCCACCAAACCTGATAAACAGTAAACCCTCATATTGGCAGAGAGGAGAAAATCAAGCTGTACTCGTACTTTTTTTTGTTTTAAGTCCACATGTGTTTCTGTTCATCCTTCCACTGTCAGACACCTCCCTGTCAAGAAGACGTGACTGACGAAAGAAAAACGCAACTCGAACAGAGAAGCTGCTGACGTTCCCTTGAACAATAGGCTGACCACTCCAGAGTCCAGACCTCAACACCTCTGTATGTGTTTGGGATTGAATGGAGACAAGCAGGAGGAGTGGAGGAAAAATATGTGTTCTCTGAACAACTTAGAGATTGGAAGCTGTAACAGAAGCAAAAAGTGGATTCACTAACAATGATATTCAGTTGTTGGGGTTTCTGTGTTACTGTGTTTACACAGTAAGAGTGTCCAGTTTACAGCAGGAAATGCTAGGCTAACATTGACAACAGATGCTGGAGTTGTAAATACATGCATATATAATTTAAATACATCATGTGCTTCACACAGCCGTCTCAAATTAAACCCAAAGGTTTTGTAAGTTCAGCACAACATGTGGTATCACTCCATGCGAGACAATGTCTGATTACGATTGTGATAACCACATGTTCAGCCACATTTATACAAACATGATTATGGACACGAAGAAGCGCTGGACCAGCTGCATGCTGGACCCACCAGTGACTCCTTATATAACAGAAATTGGGTTAACTTGTGGAAAAAACTGGGTGAAGCCAACAGATTGTATCTATCCGTTATTGATGCCAGCCATGAACAAATGAATGAAATGTGAAGTGGAGCTAGATTCTTATTTGTGCACTAAATCTCCTGTTAAATGGTTTAACAACCCAGCACCTGTACATGCCCCCCTCTATTTAATGTGGAAGCTGGCAAAGAACACACTAACTTGTCATACTGAACTGCCCTCTTATTAGGTCATTGCCAAAAGCTAGTTAGTGGATTGTTAGTAACATCCAGGTCTAAACCTCAATTTCTTTGTTCTGTTTACTGTAGACTGTTAGTTGTATTAGAGGTGCAGCTTCAAACTAACTGCCTTACAGTTATAAAACTTTTATGTACACTTCACTAAAAGCTTTAGTACACTACCAGTCGAACGTTTTAGTACACTACCAGCCAAACGTTTTAGATCACTACCAGTCGAACGTTTTAGATCACTACCAGTCAAACGTTTTAGATCACTACCAGTCGAACGTTTTAGATCACTACCAGTCAAACGTTTTAGATCACTACCAGTCGAATGTTTTAGATCACTACCAGTCGAATGTTTTAGATCACTACCAGTCAAACGTTTTAGTACACTACCAGTCAAACGTTTTAGTACACTACCAGTCGAACGTTTTAGTACACTACCAGTCGAAGGTTTTAGTACACTACCAGCCAAACGTTTTAGAACACTACCAGTCGAAGGTTTTAGATCACTACCAGTCGAAGGTTTTAGATCACTACCAGTCGAAGGTTTTGGATACTCTACCAGCTGAAGGTTTTGGATACTCTACCAGTCGAAGGTTTTAGATACACTACCAGCCGAAGGTTTTAGTACACTACCAGTCGAAGGTTTTAGATCACTACCAGTCGAAGGTTTTAGATCACTACCAGTCGAAGGTTTTAGATACACTACCAGTCGAAGGTTTTGGATACTCTACCAGCTGAAGGTTTTGGATACTCTACCAGCCGAAGGTTTTAGATACACTACCAGCCGAAGGTTTTAGATACACTACCAGCCGAAGGTTTTAGATACACTACCAGCCGAAGGTTTTAGATACACTACCAGCCGAAGATTTTAGAACTGTTTTAAAACTTTGGACCAATAGTGCATAATTAAAAAGCAAATATGACATCTGCGTGGGAGCTGAGTAGTACTACAAAGCAGGTTGCTATGCGGATGATAATGTAGTTCTAATTCAAACTGAAATATTGAAAAAACGTCTATATCATTTATTTACATGGGTTTTCGACAGACATTCGAAGCACATAATTTAAGAACATGGATATAAGTTTGGCTTCTCTCGCTGTGGAAGTAGACATCAAGATATCAGACATGTCTTGGCTGATCGACTCCATCAGGTGTGAATGATGAGTCATTTGAATCGGATTTTTTTTTCACCAAACTATTCCTTTAATAAGTTTTCTGCTCCCCCCATGATGCTGAGAAGTTATTAACTGAGGACCAGTTTTGATTGTTTGTCAGTTTTGCTCAAGGTCTATATCTTCAGAGACCCTCATTGATCTGGAAAGTTGTTTTAATGCTGTCGCAGATATTGGATATTGGAGTTTTTCTAACCTTCGCGCATAATTGCATCCTAGAGGACACATTTTGCTCTCAGCTGGGGACATTTTACTCATTAGACTTGACCTCTTGGAGCTGTTGGTGTGGCGGGCAATTTGTCATGCATCAAAACTCCAACGTCAGATCTTGGTTGGCTATTTTGTGAAAAGGGGGGTGTTTTGCTTGTTATTTTGTGGGTGACTGTCTCCCGGGGGCCACGCTGCCTCTGTGCTGATGGATTTAATGACGTGGGAGAAGTTACACTGTTTAAGAGAAAGGCTCTAATCCGCAGTAAATTGTTTCTTGAGGCAAGGACACCGAACCCAAAATTAATTATACACTGAGTGAGCAGAGGCCGGCGGAATGGGCAAGATGTGCCCCGCTGGAGTCCCAAACCTTCCGTACTTTCCTCATGGACTTCCATTTCAATGTAACCACAATGTCTGTCGTTCTTAATCACTCTGAAAGAAAATCAATAGACGATGTGCCGAGCTAAGCGTCTCGGAGGGGAACTGGACTGTCTCGCGGCTTTGTTTCCGTTTGTTACGCGTGCTGCGAGGAACTTGCCCGAAGTGTTTAAGTGAGGCAGTCTTGACTGCGAATAGAACAATGCACGAGGCCACATGATTAATTAACCCGCCGCGGCTGGGCTGGGACTACGGCCAGAGCCCAGGCCTCGGAGGATCGGCTTTCTGCTGTGCTCATCTGCCTGGAGAGGAGATCCAGGTGACCTCCCCTGCCCCTCACGCGCAGCTGCTCTCTGCCTGAATGAGCTATCCCTTTCCTCATTCCTGCTCTTAATTGTTTCTCCGACTGCTGCCAGTAAAGCGCTGGCCAGTTGTTGTTTTTTCACACCGCCTTCTTTGGCGGCCATGTTAAAAGAATACTCCAGCACTTTTCAATCTAATCTCTACCCGCCGCATGTTTAGCGTACGCTTGATTACCGTGGACGTTATTGTTGACGCACTACCCTGTGGTTTGAAAAGAAGAAACAACTCATACTTATAATAGAAGCCAGCGGGAAGCTGCTTTAGCACCTGCCCATTCACTGCTGTTGTAAATGTGTTTCAGCACAATGAGCTTTCCTTTTTTACTAAGGACAGGAAAGCACACCCAGAGTACTGTCTGTGCTAATCAGCCGTATGTTTCGGATGATTCTGATTAGATTGAAAGGCGGTGGAGTATTTCTTTAATTCCGCTCACAGGAGAAACACAGAGACTCGGCAGCCTGGCTTTTGTTAGGCTTCCCATTTGCACTCATGCTCTAGCGAATGCTTATGTGCTTCTAATAAATCACTGCGTGTTATTAGAGTAGCAGACCCTGGTAATAACTTAGAAATTGTATTGGTAAAACAGACTAATGTGTAAATAGCGCTGTGCTGTGGAAATTAGATTTAGGGCAAAATGGTGGGAAAGCGCCCCCTTAAGAACAATGTCTGTTTAGCATGTACAGGATGATGATGCATATATCTACACACAGTTTGGGGTAATAAACTGAAACAGGTCTGCTGTTGTAGCACTAAAAAGAATAGGGTGGAAAGAGATTTCTTGGCTCACTATCATGGCAAGAAGCCCCCCTACCTGGGGGAAGAAGTTCTCCAGGTGAATCTTACATCAATGCACAGAGTTTCACAGAATGTTACATTTATATGCAAGGTCTTTGTTATAGATGTGCAGAATTATATGCATTTTAATATGAAATTGATTTTCAGTGCCAGTCGTCTCATGTCTAGGGGAGCCCGAAAGGTCATTGGTCAATGATTCTACTGAGCACGCTCAAAGTCAGAGTTCAAAACCCAATTTGGACTTTTAAATAAGAGGCTTTTATTGTCATTCCATCTACATAGAATACAAAGTGCAAACGTACAGACATAAGTGTGCAACACAAATGAAACTAGAAACAATAAATACGATAAATTAAACAGACATTAGACACAGCAGTGCTTAATTTGTGCCGGATCTTGCCGGAACAGGATCCGGCACCTCTCATATTTCGAGCACCTGTGTTCCGGAGCTTATTTATGTAGATTTATTAATAAAATACATTCAAATAAAATTAGGAATGTTAGTTGTTTTTGTGTAATATCGTTTTCAAAAAAACACCAGCTCATTTTGTAGGTGTGTGTAGATGGTAATTGCAGTTCTGGCGTATTAAAGTTATGGTCATGTTAGGGCTGGGCGATATGGAAAAATCTTATCACTAATTTTTTTCATATCAGTCAATATCGATATATATATCACGATATAAATCAAATCACTCTAATCACTTTACTTTAAGTGAGAAGTGAAGATATCAAAATGTAGAGAACATTACACAACTGTTTCAAATAAATTAAAAACACACACACACACACACACACACACACACACACACACACACACATACATATACATACATACATACATACATATATATATATATATATATATATATATATATATATATATATATATATATATATATATATATATATATATATATATATATATATATATATATCAGGGCAGTATTAGTATGAACAGAATTAACACACAGACACTGTGTTAAGCAGGCTATTCTGATGTCCCTTTAAGCTCAGGTTGAAGAAAGGACTCTGTTTATGTTCACTCATAGCGGTGAGTTGACTGTCTGTTGGCTCTAATGGGGAATTGGTCCAGCGATTCTGTTTTCGGTAGAAAATAAAGTTTCCCTTCTCAGGATTTTTGGTTATAAGGTTAACTTTGCCTCAGTGTTCTCATTCGAACTCCTACAGTATACATATTTATCTTTAAATATAATAATAATAACAATATGCATCGGTGCGTCGCTAAGGTGGCTGCGCCCACTGAAAGAGTGGATTTATCTGGAGCGCTAGCTGCAGCTACAAACAATCACTCGTGTGCAAGTTGTGGGAGTGTTTCACACAGAAATACTCTGTCAGCTGCACAGTGGAGATGATCACAACAGTAGAACTGACCCGAGCTCTTGAAGCTCATACATCCCGTAGCACTTTGTCAACACAGCAGCGAGACAGCAAACCTGAAATTCGTGAAATTCCCATTGGCTATTCGTGTTGTCTCTCAAAACATGGACGGAACTTAATTCTATCGACTTTTTATGGACTACGTCTTATAGTTCTATCGAGGAAACGTTATTTGCGATAATTATCGTAGACTGTAGATGCAATGGCACCATTGTGGAGTAATTTGAATAATTAGAAAGGTGAGGCGGTGTTTCTTCGTATATGTATTGTTGTTTTCATGCAACGTGAAAGGTTTTATTTATTTGGATTATTTGTAGGACACCATGTTCTAGGAAAAACTGTTCCTCCGGTGGCAGCTTTACACTGCAGTCATTAGAGCTAGGTCTATCTTATTGCATAGAATGCATTTCAGGACCCTTTCCATCACTGTCCACTTGCTGGATCACCCCACCTTTAGTGTTGCATTACCTGATGTTTTACAAATTAAGCACTGCGACACAGCTCTCATTACTGAGCATGAGGTCATGTTGTAAAGTGATATTTAGCATACTGTGATCTGTGAGTTTACGTTGTCAGATAACATACATACATACACACAGCAGTTATTGAGGTAATAGTTTGTAGAAGTAAACAGACTAAACACAGTATCAGCAGCAATGTTCCACATAGAGCATCAAAGTTGAGCCTCAAAAGAGGTGTGTATGTCAGGGTGTATTCAAATCAGTTTTAAAATCTGATCACTTGAGGAACTAACTTGACCTTAAACAAACATTCCATTTTGTCACCCAACAACAATCTTAACACCACTGAAAAACCAAATGTTTTGGTGGTGACTGTTTTGGTAGAATGTTTTTTGGTGGAGACCCTTCTTAAGGTCGCTGATTTTGGCTTTGACTGCATCCATAAACGTTTGCTGCTGTTCCTGACCTCCTCCTCAATTTCCACAGCTTCTTTCCTACACTGAGAAAAAGTGAAGGCATCAAGGAGAGGAAAAAAAAGAAAAAACTGGGGGACAGCTGATTTCTATCAAGGTCAGTTATTGATGAACTCAGCCTATCACAACGTTTGCTTGAAAGCAAGCCCTGAGCTGCTACACAGATCCTGTCTGTTTAAGTTTATCTGGTTTTCTGCTCCGTGTTTATTTTACATTTTACAAAATACACAGTTAATTATTTTAAACCCAAATAAAACACAGGATTTGGCTGGACTGCTTTGTGAGCGAGTCCGCAGTGATATCACTGGGTAACATATTCTCATGCGTCCTCTCTGTGTATGATGACATTGAGTTTAAATAGATCCTAACATAATCATTGTGTATGTCTGAATACTTCATTACTTTAAGCTATTCAATAAGCCCATATGTCCTCTCAACAGTGTCTGTGTGTTTTCCAGTGTTCAATAAAATAGCTTTGCTGACTCCAAAACAGAAATGATCTATCATTTAAATTTGATCTGCAGTTGTAATTCATACATCCAGCCATCCGGGGTGGCAATACAAAGCGGCCATGTTGAAAGCCCGTCAGCACCACCAGCCTCGCAGTAAGAGACTTTAACCATTCAATTCAAGTTTATTTGTATAGCTCGTTTTACAAGAATGTTGTCACAAAGCAGCTTCACAGAAGTTTCAAAATAGACGGTTACAGCATATATAGATATATATATATATATCCCAGTGAGCAACCCAGAGGCAACAGTGACAAGTAAAAACTCCCTCTGCCTGGTGGAAGAAACCTTGGAAGGAACCAATACTTTCAAGGGTAGAACTGTCCTCCTCTGGTCTAACAGTGTTTACAATTGAATAAGCTAAATACCAAAGAAAAGCTGAGAGAATCTCTGTTTGAATGAAATGGCAAAGCTTTAGAAACTGCACAGGTAGAGGCAGTCTCTGAGTGAGTCTTTCAGAAAAGTGGGAGAGAATTGAAACTGTTTCAATGCTGGTAAAGCTGGATGGCACAGTGATGCAATTGAGTGTTGCAATTGGCATGCGAATGAATTGTTCATCATTTAAAAAGGTAAATGTGGTGTTTGCAGTGCAGTGTTTGTACCTACTGTCAAGTTATGGTTGGATGTGCTATCCTTGCTGTTTCAGGAGCGCTGGGTGGCTGTTCTCTCCTGGTGCCATGTTTAATAAAAGAGCATTCTTTGCTGTGTTTTCTGCATCATCTTCTTTGCCAACACCAAAATATAAAATCTAGAAGCTGTGGTAGTCATTGTTATTAGTTAGCCTCTAGTTGTCCAACTGTCATTGTTGTCCTATGTCTAGATTAATATGTTTAGTAATGCCAGATGTGAGCAGGGACTAAGGGACTGGAGCTCATGACACCTCCACTTTGGTAAATGTACTGGTAGGTGGCCATCCTTTAAATAGGAGTATGCAAAAGTTTGAATATATCAAGTCAAGTCAAGCTTTATTTATAAGCGCCTTTAAAAAAAAGCTTTACAGAAAATCTGGGTCCAAGCCCCCCAATGAGCAAGCCATTCTTCTCCAAACCCGAATAGCAAAACAAGTACGACAGCAACACAAAGACTTAAGATTACCAACTATATGCAAAAGTAAATGTAGAGTATGTACATGTATATGTCCCATCAGAGCGCTCAGGAGAAGAAATATCTCTGGTTAAATGACGTGTTAAGCTGATTTCCTAGGTGTGAAAATGTAAACACATACAGAGAACACTTAAATGTGGCCTTTCTCTGCAAATTTTAGGGCACAATATCTATTTACTGAAAAAATAAATAAACAAGAAAATAGAAAATGTTCCATAACTTTTTCACAGGCCACAATTTCTGTTTCCCATCCAAATATACTTAATTCAGCAAATAAACGACATACATAAAATTAAAAACACCTCCTTATATCTGGAGTTTATCAGCTCCACTGACCATATAGGAGCACTTTGTAGTTCTACACTTACAGGCTGTAATTCGTCTGACTTAATTTACTTCTTTAATGGTCAGGACCCCCACAGGCCCACCACACTACAGTCTGTAAGTGTAGAACTACGAAGTGCTCCGATATTGTAAATAGAGCTGATAAAATAGACAATGTGTGTAGATACAAGAAGGTGGTTCTAATTCTAATGGCTGTTATGGCTGATCAGTGTTTATGTATGTATACAGTGTATTAAACACTTTGTCTGATTGACTGGCTACATGAAATGCAGCCCCAACAGACAACTCTGTCTATAGACAACCATTAATAACAACAATAGCAAACATGCTGTGATTTTGAGCTACAGCAGCTTTGCTAACGTGTACCACACTGCACTGTGCACTGGGTTCATGTAAATGCAAGAATGATATGGTCTCTGTTTCTAAAGACACAGGCTAGCAAATGTCAATGTATATGGTGTTAGCCTCTGTGTGTCCACTCATATTGGAGAAGAGGTCACCAGGAACTTGCCAAGGTGGAATGTTTTAAGTGATCAACAACTTAGAGTCCATGGTTCAGCGTTCACTGTGTGAGCAGATTCTCATTGACTACCACTATAGGTGGTTCGTTCGTTAGCACAGTAGTGTATGCTAGGCTTTTATGTCTCATGTCAGGTATCAGTGATTGTAGGTACAGGGGAGCTAATCAAATAGCAACAAAGCATTCATTACTTTATGACTCTGATCACAGTTTAATATGTATTTTGTTCATTTTGTCATTGTACAATTCATTGTTCCCTTTTGTGTACAGCAGATGCGTGGTGCTGCTATATGCCTCTGTAAGGCTCCGAGAAGTTGGATCCAGTTCTCTACACTGCTCTGCAGCATCTCAGCTTGTTTTTCCTGCTTCCGCGTGGAATAGCACATATAATGAGCTTTCTCAGCCATGTGAAAGCTCTAATTTTGTCGTGGTCTCTCCCACCGAGCCTCTATTTTCACACAAACTCGTATATGCGCTCGCCATAGCTGGAAGAAAGCAGGCGAATCAGACGCGGTCAGAGCATGAGAATAGTGGACAGCTAGTAATTTCCTATGCTGTGCCACAGCGTTCTGGCTAGTTTACCGCCGGACACCGCGCTAATAGATCTCATTTGTTGTGCGTCATTTCATAGCCGGCCTTGTGTCCAAATGACCACCAAACGGGATACAACAATGTTTCAGCCCCAATACATTTTCTCTTATGTACGTTTTATCCTACATGGTGCAGCAGACATGGGAGGGAGGCGAGGGACACAAGTCTCTCACAGACGAGCGAGCCTGTCCCCCCACTTTTTCACACATTGTGCATGCTCTGAAATGACTGGCAACCACAAATCTCAGACAAAAACACACAATTGGTGCATGCATGCCTGCACAAGCTCTCTCACCTAAACAGCCCAGGCTGGAGTTTGCTTTAGGAACAGCTCTTTAAGCTTTACATTTCATAGAGAAAGAGTTTATTTTTAATGGAGCTGTTATTATTAATTTTTGGTCAGACAGCACGAGTCATTCATAATGTTCATCAAGTGTAACTGGCTGTACGGACAGCGCTGCTGATGGTTTTTACTGTGATGTGCGTTTTTTTTTTAGCACTGAAAGTATAAGGGCTTCACCTGGTGTACTGATTAAAATGGAATGGAATGGTCACTAGGAGGCCTGCAGAAATAGGCCATCACGCAGAGCGCTCTGGTATTACGCAGAGGTGGCAAAAGTCATTTACTTAACTAAATTTATACTCAGAACAAGAGCACAACATATCTCCGGAAAGTTGTGGTGTCCTCCCCTATGTTAAGAAACACACAGTCCCTCCTCCTCAATGTTAGCATTAACAGCTACTTACTAGAAGTGACATTGTAGGTTCAGCATCAAAATGTATCACTTTACTCGCCAAGAGGATCTCCAGTGGTGGAAAGCAGCACCAAAGTTATCTCTCGTTTTGCCTCTATTTACATTGCTTCTTTTATTAGTTGTTGAACATGGTTTCTTGACAGGATCAGGTGGCAGCAGTCTTTATAATGAGCACTTGCCAAGAGCTTTGACCCTTGTTACGGTTACTCTTCCTTCCATTGGCCGCCTGTTATTAAATTGACTATCAACATGATAAACATAAGGTTAGAATATGCCATCGGAGCAGCACTACTTCTATCACGTTGAACTGATTTGACTCCCTATTTCCTCTTTAGGTACAAAATAGTACTACGAGACAGGACAGGCTAGAGTTAGCTAGCAAGCAACTTTGTAGATATCTCTGACACGTGGTACATGAAACTCTTTGATGTAGTGAGTAAAGGTACGTGGTATTGCCAGAAATACTCAAGTAAGGTACAGTTACCTAAATACATTAGTTAAGTATGGTACTGAAGTACTTGTTACTTACCACCTCTAGTATTATGTGATATTACACTATGTTGAAAATAAAATCAAAGCAGTTTCGCCACCTCCAGTGGACAGTTGCTTTTAGGAAAGATTAATTGAAATAAACATTACTTTAACTATCTTGACCATAGGATGACCATTCATTGGTGCTGGGACGTGATAATGTGCAGTAGAAATAATGCTGCATGATGGAACAGGAGTAGTGAGCAGTAGAAGAAGGCTTCATGCATCACATCAGGGGTGGCCAGTTCTAACCCTGGATAGTTATAGCATTGCAGAGAGCGCTTGCTGCTCTAAGACACCTGGTTCTACTTCACAGCTAATTAACAAACCCTTGATGACTTGAATCGAGTTCACAAGACGTGCTGGGCTGCATAATGTCAGGACTGGAATCACCCACTGCTGTTCCACTTCAAGCAGCAGCAGAGTCCTGAGCCAGTCCTACAGTTTACTGGATAATGTGTATTTACTGGTAATTGGTAGTGATTTATCCTCTTTTTCACTCTTAAACTGACGTTTTATTTTATTATGTTCTCTTCAGAAAAAAATTTTTCTCTTTATTTTGTGTTTTTTATGATTTGATCATTACCGTACAAAGAACAGGTCATTTTCTAGGTGTTTATATGCTAGTGATCAGTGCTCTCATTGGCTGAGGGAGCAGAGTAGAGACTGTGGCTGTTGTGAAATGTTGGAGAGCTGAATAGTTGCTGCAGGAGAGCAAGATAACGAGATGTTACTGAGACTGTTTATGCTTGTTTACTCAGAGAGTTCAAAACAGTCACTAAGCCATGAGCATGTGCCAGCAAAGCATATCAAGTTAAGTTTATTTGTATAGCGCTTTTGAAGACATGAAAACATGAAGTCACAGCATGTATCTCCCAGTGAGCAAGCCATAGGCAACGGTGGCAAGAAAAACTCCCTCAAGACTGAAGGAAGAAACCTTGGAACGAACTAGGACTCACAAGCGAAGACCCGTCCTCTTTTGGTCAAACAGTAGTTACAGAATCTCTGTTTGAAGTCTGGACTGTAAAAGCTTTAGAAACTGCACAGGTAGATGCAGTCTCTGACTAAAGTAGTCTCGGTTTGAGGCAGTCTTTGTGGAAGGTGGGAGTGAGGTTAAAACAGTCCCATCATATCTTAATGCTGTTATAACTGGCTGTCATTCTACACCAGTGTTTAAATGTAAGACCAAGTTGTTTTTACTTGTTGGCAACAGTTAACACTCCACACTCCACACTCCATACGTTCCATTAGCATCCTAATGGGAATTTCAGGATCATATTAAGGCTATGCCAATGTGGTGCATACACCCCGCTGTGCTGGATTTGCAGGTGAACAGCATTCAATGGAATAGTACTCCAGCTCGATTTCCAGCAAAAAAGAAAGTAAGTTACTAACTAGGAAGTTAAAACTGAGAAGTTAGAATAAAATGATTATGCATGTGCTGCTTGATGCCGAAGATGTTGTTTTATGCTCATTTTGAGATAAGATTTTTTGCAAAATAGTCATCATTGAAAATGTGCTAATTTCAGTTATACCCCTATATTACCATCATCAGCATTACATATCAAAACTCAGAAGACTCGAGTTGATACACTGGCCATTGTATGGCGTCACAATAGTGTCAAAACTCGAGCGTGTAAAAGCGTTTTTATATTTCTTGCATGGAAAGTTTCCACTCGTGAGAGCAAATGGGAAACTCACGAGCACAGAAAGAAGAACTGCACACAAACTTTTTCCCATCCTTTAATTAGTTTTTCTCTCGCGATTTGATATTTTTCCTAAAAAAAAGTAGTAGTTTTTTGTGTTTTAGTATGTTTCAAGTATTTAAAAATTACTACTTACAAATTCCGCTTCTCTCTGCATATTTTACGATATTGAACAGTACCCCTTACTGTGTTTGCCGCTGTGGCGAATCAAGCTATTTTGATAGAAGCTACTGGGAGAAATGGAAAAATCAGGAACTATGAGGAAATGTAGTGATTGTACTTTGTTCTCTGGTTCACTAGCACTTACAAAATGTCATTTCAGGAGGCTGTTTGTTTGTGATAAGAAGTGTTAAGACTATTAAATCATTATTATAAGTGATATAAACCAAAGGTTTATTCTAACTCACCTGTCGGCTCCTCTTCGTCCACCATGTTTGTTGCAATTTGAGAGGCTGTTGGTTCTGAGTGGTCAGTCACGAAACCAGGTGCCATCAGCCAATGGCATTCGGCCCATGTCTCACCCCCAAACTGTTAAAACCGTCCCCTCTAAAAACTCTGAAAGTGGTGGATTTCCCCTAACTGATCTATTGCAAAGGTTTGAAATGCTCAGTTGTCATTGGACATTAGGTTCATCCCTCTACTTAATTTAATTTTATGGCCAAAACCAAAAAGATTTTTTAAGCTGTTTAAATAAATGATACAGTGAAGTGTTCAATATGATCAATATCACAATACTGTCATCATGGACAGTCACATACATAGATTATAAAACATAAACCAATTTCCTCAACAAGATTAAGAAGCCCACCTTTCAGATTTCGGTCATTTTAAAAGTGCCTGACTCACTGAAATCCTTTCCGAGCCCAGCTCGCTTTGAGTGGTCTTCAGGCTAAAGTGCTAAAGTGCTGTCTTTGCTGCAGTTCTTTATTATTGCTTCTGAACAGGCAGCATATTTTCATCACAGAATGTGCCAATGCGTCCAGCCAGGCACTGGCTCTGATCACAGCGGGGGGCCCAACAGAAACGAGGGACGCTGGCGGAGGCTGAACTTCATTACTAATCCACCTGAGACGGCCACCCGTAGAGTGACATTTATAAAAAAAATAAAAAAAAAAATAACAAAGACGACGTCTTGGATGTCAGCTATTTACTTTGCACCCTGATTTATTAAGTGCAGGGACCAGAACGTGTCTCCGGTGACATGCGTGTTTCACCGGAAGCTGTTGACTTCAGCACTCTGGACTGTTTGGGCGCAACCACAATCTAAAGGTAAAAAAAAAAAAAAAGAAGAGAGAGAGACAAAACGAGCTGAAAGAAGTCTCTCACCTCTCCGTCATGCCTATCGACTTGTTCCAAGCCCCCCACAGGACACATCAAAAAAAGAATGCTTGCTTAGAATGGCGAAGAATGGAAACCTGAGGATTTGAATGCAGGAACACACAGCTTGATTGCCAGAACAACTCTGGCTATTTGATGAAACATCACGCTAGATCGATGCCTCGCCTATTCACATCCACCAACTGAATGACAGCCTAGTGCTTCTTGACTTACCGTTGTAGGAACACATCTGTTAAAGTAATAACATTAATTAATGCATCATTAAAAGCTGTCATCAGCAGAAATGGATTGGAACTTAACGCACATCCTCTGAGGCCTCCGTTTCTAAAACTTCTCTACAACTGCCTTTGATTTCCACCAAAGAGCTCAGTCAAAACTTTACATGCTTTGATGTTTCCTGATGCATGTGAACCAAAGCTGTGACTTTATACATGAAACGCAAAGCTGTCGTGTTCAGATCCTCTCTGTGTTCTTGACCGCGGCAGAGAGAAAGTAGTAGACTTGATCTGACGTATCTGTGGCTGAGGTTGGGACAGTTACCAGTTTTAACCCTTTGATGCACAATCTGGGTTTTATTTTCTATATCTTCGCATTAAATACATATTAATTTCATCATTCAAGCTTCCATGAATTCCTCAATTTCAATCATCACACATTTTTGTGTCACTGCCCTTCTAACGCACAACATGGGTCAAAATTGACCCTTACATTCACTAAGGAGTTTGATAGGAACTATTGACATTTGTAAACATTTGCAGTCAGAAACATTTACAAACACCATTTTTGTTCATTGTTCAAGTAAATAAATAAGAATTAAAGTAGTGATTTAGAGTCAAATACCAGATTTTTAATGAACACATGAAACATTAAATAATGAAATAAACTTGATTTCAATAGAGATACTGATACAAAGAGATACTCCGGAAATGAATACAACAATATGGCATAAACAAGTGGCTAACCATGATCAGTCCCTCAATTTGGACCATGAATGTCAAAAGATGATCTTCAATAATACTAATGTCTGCTAGCATCAATGTTTGAGTAGTTTGTTAGCGCTAAGCTAATGGCTAGTCACATTTTAATTTTTTTAACCACCTCCGGACGACCTGCCAATGTTTTATTTCATTTTAGTTAACGGTTTTATGATTTTGATATTCAGTCGTTTATTTATTTATTTATTTTTATTTAATTTTATTTAATTTTATTATTACTTTTATTATTTTTTCTTTCACTATTTTATGTTTTACTACTATATTTATTTCTATTTTTTTTTTTTTTTACTTTTGTCTTATTTCTGAGTCTTATTCAGATTTTATTTGGTTTTTTATATTACTTAATATTGTCTCTGTTCTTATTGGGGTTTTTTTACCTGTTAAGTATTTATTAAATTTTTTTTTTCAACCGCTTTTGTTTAATAATTGTAATGCTCTGCGACATTGTCAATGACGGTCTTCCTCAGTCTACTCCCGAGTGAAAATAAATGTTGATTGATATTTGGGGGGTTCTAGATTAAACACAGACATATCTGCTTAAAGACATTTCATGTGTAACTTGAATCTTGGGAACAGTCATAGCATCATATGACTTACATAGTGACCCGTTCAGAAGTACAGAGCTGCTGTTTTCTGTTTTCTAACAACACACTGATTAAGCTGCCGCTAGCAATGCTGGAGGCGGTAATTAAGGAAGTTGTGAGAATTCCCAGTGGGCCGGCAGCATGTGGTGGTCACTTGTGGTGAGCTACTGAATAAACTCACACAAAAAATGACACAACAACACACAAACTATACAACTGTAAATTTTCTATCCATGTAGTGATTTTAGGGTTAGTCGAGTAATCAGATCTTTTTTTTTTTGCTTTATTAAGGAGCGATAGTAAATATATGACATGTCTCTTAACATTTTTACTGTTTAAACTGCATATAGTAAGGCTTAAAAACATCTTATTAATTATTATTATTGGAATGTATTACTAGACCTATATATCATACTCTAAGTTCACAAGACAATGTACGTTCAGTTACTATACTAAGGCTTGTTCTATACTTGCTGATCTGACTTACTGCAATCAAATCAAACTGAATATACCTGCTGTATTTGGTGCATTTTAACATTTTAGCCTGAAGCTCAGGGTTTTATTTTCTGTGGTTACGTTCTTGAGCAAAGCTTAGTTAATTTACTGACATAATAACTCACCATCACACTAATTTACTTCTTAGTCACTACATATAACCATAACTAACATACATGCTTTACTAGCCTTTATCTCAACTCACCATCACACTGACTTACTTTCTTAATTAGTCACTACATATAACCATAACTAACGTAAAGGCTTTACTAGCCTTTATCTCAACTCACCATCACACTGACTTACTTTCTTAATTAGTCACTACATTTAACCATAACTAACGTAAAGGCTTTACTAGCCTTTATCTCAACTTACTATCACACTGACTTACTTTCTTAATTAGTCACTACATATAACTATAACTAACATAAAGGCTTTACTAGCCTTTATCTCCACTCATCACACTGACTTACTTTCTTAATTAGTCATTACATTTAACCATAACTAGCATACATGCTTTACTAGCCTTTATCTCAACTCATCACACTGACTTACTTTCTTAATTAGTCACTACATGAAACCATAGCTAACATACACGCTTTACTAGCCTTTATCTCAACTCACTATCACACTGACTTACTTTCTTAATTAGTCACTACATATAACTATAACTAACATAAAGGCTTTACTAGCCTTTATCTCAACTCACCATCACACTGACTTACTTTCTTAACTAGTCATTACACATAACCATAACTAACGTAAAGGCTTTACTAGCCTTCATCTCCACTCTCCATCACACTTACTTACTTTCTTAATTAGTCACTACATATAACCATAACTAACGTAAAGGCTTTACTAGCCTTTATCTCCACTCACTATCACACTGACTTACTTTCTTAATTAGTCATTACATATAACCATAACTAACGTAAAGGCTTTACTAGTCTTTATCTCAACTCACTATCACACTGACTTACTTTCTTAACTAGTCATTACACATAACCATAACTAACGTAAAGGCTTTACTAGCCTTCATCTCCACTCTCCATCACACTTACTTACTTTCTTAATTAGTCACTACATATAACCATAACTAACGTAAAGGCTTTACTAGCCTTTATCTCCACTCACTATCACACTGACTTACTTTCTTAATTAGTCATTACATATAACCATAACTAACGTAAAGGCTTTACTAGTCTTTATCTCAACTCACTATCACACTGACTTACTTAATTAGTCACTACATATAACCATAACTAACGTAAAGGCTTTACTAGCCTTTATCTCAACTCACTATCACACTGACTTACTTTCTTAATTAGTCATTACATATAACCATAACTAACGTAAAGGCTTTACTAGCCTTTATCTCAACTCACCATCACACTGACTTACTTTATTAATTAGTCACTACATATAACCATAACTAACGTAAAGGCTTTACTAGCCTTTATCTCAACTCACCATCACACTGACTTACTTTCTTAATTAGTCACTACATATAACTATAACTAACGTAAAGACTTTACTAGCCTTTATCTCAACTTACTATCACACTGACTTACTTTCTTAATTAGTCACTACATATAACCATAACTAACGTAAAGACTTTACTAGCCTTTATCTCAACTTACTATCACACTGACTTACTTTCTTAATTAGTCACTACATGAAACCATAGCTAACATACATGCTTTACTAGACTTCATCTTGACTAGTAATCACACTTATTTACTTTCTTAACTAGTCATTACATAAAACCATAACTAACATACACGCTTTACTAGACTTCATCTTAACTAGTAATCACACTGACTTACTTTATTAACTAGTCATTAAATATAACCACAACTAACATACACGCTTTATCAGCCTTTATCTCAACTCATCATCACACTGACTTACTTTCTTAATTAGTCACTACATGAAACCATAGCTAACCTACATGCTTTACTAGACTTCATCTTAACTAGTAATCACACTAATTTACTTTCTTAATTAGTCACTACATTTAACCATAACTAACATACACGCTTTACTAGCCTTCATCTCAACTCACCATCACACTGACTTACTTTCTTAACTAGTCATTACATATAACCATAACTAGCATAAACGCTTTACTAGCCTTCATCTCAACTCACCATCACACTGACTTACTTTCTTAATTAGTCATTACATATAACCATAACTAACACACGCTTTACTAGCCTTCATCTCCACTCTCCATCACACTGACTTACTTTCTTAACTAGTCATTACATATAACCATAACTAGCATACACGCTTTACTAGCCTTCATCTCAACTCACCATCACACTGATTTACTTTCTCAGCAGGGGGTTCACATTCCTACACCCTTCTTGCGCCTTGTTGCTCGCAAGCAGCTCAACACAGACTCAGAATAACAGGGAAAATATTTGACTGGATGTGTACTATGATGATACATGGCTCTGTTTGGCCGCTAACAGGACGATAGAAAACGTTCAGGCTGTCCCGTCCCTCTTGCTGCGGCAGCTGTGGCAGCTGGAGCCTGCAGGGCTGCAGACGGCTGTGTGATTGAGTGAGCCTCTGGCGTCAACCCCGTGAGCCTGATCTCTCTCGACAGATTACAGGAATGGGCCCTGCTTCTGCGGCAGGCGGCTACGGAAAGACGGGCCGAGCCCGTCTCCTTCCATGCTGTGTGGACTCTGGGGAATGCTGGCGCATTACTCGAGCTCGGCTGGAGCCTCTCTCCCCCAAGTCGCGGCACAATTCTCGCCCAGTCGCTTCTCACTACAGGGATCGGCCTGCGTCCGCGGTTATGCTCGGTGACATCTGTCATCATGCGTAGCAGACTCCAGGAGAAAACCTCGGCGCTGTGCCATGTGGGCCCCAACTATCAGTGTCAATGTGCCTCAAACAGACGCAGGCCTGTCAGCAGAAGGCAAGGAGGAGAGGAAGACGCAACCACGACCACACACAAACACACGTACGCCGTGGTACAGCATGATGATACGCTCCGATAAACAACCCTTCTTGGCGGTTTGAGTCACATGTTGTGACCGTGAAGAGAAAGAGAGAGATAGGGAGCATAGAGCATTATTAATGAGGCAGGCCTGGGATGATTAATAGCACATGGTGTGTTACATCAGATTGCTCATTCCAGTAGGAGAGCATTAGTGCTGACAGCAGAAAATATGCATACAGTATATATACTGCAATGTTTGTATAAGATTCAGTCCAGACCAGCCTCCTTTGGCCATTTACCCAATTAAATATGACCTGCTTTTTGTGAATATATTCTAGGCGTACACTTGAAAGCCAGATCCAGATTCTTCACATATGACCCAGACGTATTATCTGCGTGGCATTATGAACAAAAACTATGCATGCAGTATATAAACAGCGAATTGTGTGTAGACATTAGCCCAGATCTGGCATCTTTTGCCATTTACTCAATTAAATAATATATTCATTTTTGTGAATATATCCTAAAGCCAGCCTCACATATAAGCTGCTTGCATATAAGGAGCTTTCCGTAATATATTGAACTGCCGATGAGGGAATTGAAAGGCGCTGTTTGGCAGAGAACTATCACATCTAAACTCGCATCCCAGGTGGGAAACTTCTGAACAATCATGGTAAGGCCCAAATCTATATATATATATATAATATATATATATATATATATATATATATATATATATACATATATTTGTGTATAATCATACCTGGCCATTTACCCAATTAAATATGACCAGCTTTTTGTAAATATATTCTAGGCATGCGCTTGAAAGCCATATCCAAAACCATGGTAAGGTCCAAATCCATTTTTTTCTTAACATTTAACCCAGACATATTATCTGTGTGCCTGTATGAACAAAAAATATGCATACAGTATATATACAGCGAATTGTGTATAGAAATTAGCCCAGATCTGGCCATTTACTCAATTAAATAAGACCTCCTTTTTGTGAATATATCCTAAAGAACTATCACATCTGAACTCACATCCCAGGTGGGAAACTTCTGAACAATCATGGTAAGACCCAAATATATATATATATATATATATATATATATATATATATATATATATATATATATATATATATATATATATATATACTGCAATTTGTGTATAAAATTCAGCTCATACCTGCATTTAGCCATTTACCCAATTAAATAAGATGTCCTTTTTGGGAATATATTCCAAGATTTTTAAAAGAACTTACTAATGATTTAAATTCTTTTATGTAAAAAAAAAAAAAAAAAAAAAAATATATATATATATATATATATATATATATATATATATATATATATATATATATATATATATATATACTGCAATTTGTGTATAAAATTCAGCTCATACCTGGCTTTTGCCATTTACCCAATTAAATGTCTTGCAATTTGTGTATACTCAATTAAATAAGACCTCCACTTGCGAATAAATCCTAGACATACACTTGAAAGCCAGCCAGTGTTTTCAGATTTCTGATCTTGAAAAAACTCCATGATGTTTTTAATTCACAAATATTATAAAATCACGGTAAGGTCATCATGGTCAAGATGATGTTTCTTGCTTTCTCTCCTGAACTAAACTAAAGTTACTGACTAAGCTTCTCTGAGATCATCACAAAAGATCATTTTTAAATGGCTGCATGGCTGTAGACATGAAAAACACACTTTTTATAGTGCATAGAATTAGCCTGCTTTACTGTTTTTTTCTTCTTGGTGAGAAATTTGCTGAGGTTCCTATACACCACTTACCTGGTTAGCAGCAGCAGGACTTCTCTATGGAAAAGTAAAATAAGGCTTCACTCACACGGCTGGTAAAAGTGGCCCAAATCCATTTTTTTCTTTACATATGACACACGTATGACATCTGAGTCATATGAAATCTCAAACATTTGGAGTTTTTCGTACTCATTGCAACCACTCTAGAAATGCCAGAATGAAAGCACAGGAGGAAGAGACTGCAGTGTCAAAGAGAAGTGATATGTCTGAAAGCAAATTTTAAAGAAACCAAGGACCAAACCAAATAAGTGACTGTGGCTCAATAACATACCCTTTTAGCAGCGAGCTCAAACCCATTCCCAGTCAGCCACTGGAACTTCGTGATGGCTTCTGTTATGCAGGCGAAGGTGGAGATGAAACCTCCAGGAGTGGAGCTGCATCCGTTGCTAGTAACGCTTGTTTAGCTCTGAGTGAGCGTGCCGTGTGAGGTCAGGTAAGAAGCGTGATCTGTTTAGAATAGCAAAAAAAAAAAGATTGAGAAAATCTAATTTGGGCCACTTTTACCTGCTGTGTGAAGTGACTGTGAATCAATAGATTATTGATTAGCTCTCTGCTCTAATTCATAGTCAGTCATGTATCTATGCCTTTAGGAAGGCCTTTAGTGTCCTTTACCTCACAGAAGTGGTCCCACCAATGGAAATCATAATTAAGCTGGTAGTTGACCTAACGTTTGGGCTTCTCCTTAGCTCTTAAAGGCTAAGCACCAGCTATTATAAAAAATTCAGACACATTAATATAAGGGGAATATGAGTTCCTAACCTGTGATTATTAATAGTCAGAAAACATTTTTTTTTACAAAATCAAGAAATACGGCTTAAAAGGACTTTTTAGCTCCGCCTGCTGTTCGGAAACTGCTGTAGACGCTATGCTTGTGGTGTAGGTGGTGGACAACAACAGTAGAAGATGCATCTACGGTAATGCAAAGTAATAGAAAGGTGTTGTTTTTGGCTGCAGTAATTGGATGTACAGTGAAACCCCCGTGCACAAACAACCTAAAGACCCCCAAATATCCAGAAAGTGGACTAAATCTGTCAACTTTAAATAGGCACATTGGAAAGGGCTGTCCTCTCACTCCGTCATCTGTAGCGATCATTTCACGCCTAAGGATTATCACAACTATGGGATGTAGGCTTACACAAAGACTGGATCTTAAGACTGACACTGTTCCAACAATATGGGGGTGTAAAGCTTGGTTCACACTACATGACTTTTTGAGTCGGCAGGTCTTTGTGCCGTTCACACTACGACTGATCTGCGACACGCGGTCACAAATTACATGATTTTCATCCTGGGAAATCACTGACTCACCTGGCTGCTGTCCAAAAACACGTTTTTGTTATGAGAAAACACACGAAAACTAAACTCTCGTTACAACTAAAAGTTTGGTAGCATGGCCCACGCTCAGATGTGAGCTGGAAAAGGAGGGGGCGGGGGTGGAACTCAGAGGGCTTGGGCTAAAGTTTCCCGTGGCTTGGGAATGAAGCGAGAATGGGGTTGTATATATAGTAGGTAGAGGTAATTAGGGCGTGGTCCAGCTCCCAAAACTTAGTCACGTGGTAACTCCACTATGTGAGAACTAGCAATAACACGTAGACCATACGTTATTACGTTAAACGGACGTCAACAAACAAGCAATAGAAGTTGTTACTGCGTTGATTTGCAGTGACATAAGAAAGAAGCAAAAGGAACGAATATGGATGAGAAGATGGATAAAGGTGCGGGGCCAGCAGGGACTGTCTGTTCTGCAGAGAGAGTTTGAGGTAAATATTTTATCAATGAAAACGAGAGCATGCAGCCGCAGAAAGATTGAGTAAACGGTGACGCGGTTCTCTCTCTGCGCCATCCCATTGGCTGTAGCTAGACGCTGCTGTTAACTCTGTTGGCCTGAATATTAAACATGCTAGATATTTGCTGAGCGTCTGCGATTATTCGGCGTACACTTTTAGCAGTTCACACTCTATGACTGAGCGAGCGCCGAGTGATCGCCGATTCGTCTCGGAGCAGCAGTTTTTGTCAGCGATCTACAAAAACCAGTCGGTGACTAAAAACCAGGCTAAAATCGTGTAGTGTGAACCAGACATAAGAAAACCAGCGAGAGGTGCTCAAGAGCCCCCGTGTACATGGAGGTAAACCAGGTAAAGCAGTTAATTCACCTGTTTTAGCTGATGCTAGCTAACATTAGCTTCACTTGCTAAGTTCGGTGGCTCAAGTTAAATTAAGCTAAAGTTGAATTAGGAAGATTTATAGTGTTGTATGAGTGCAAGTTCAACTTTGATCATATTTACTACAATAACTGTACCTCTATATCTAAGTTTACCTGGTTGCTAGGCTGTTGTCATTAATACGGTTTGTTATTTAGCTAGGTACTGTTTAAAGCTGCTTTTGTGGGTGTGGTTTGACTAAAAGTTTTAGGACTAAGTTATATGGTGGTCTATTGTGCTAGATTACAGCTCTTTCAAATTCAAATTCAGAAATATCATCAGAATAAAAAAAAAACAGCACTGGACAATTCACAGTCCCAGTCAGTCATAATGCTGCTTTATCGTGCCGTTGCTTACTGTTGACTGTTGACGTCTCAAGGTAGCGTTCAGGAATTTCATTTACAACTCAGGTTTTTCCGTCAATTTAATTAAAATTGTCTATTTTAAAATTTCATTTTAAGTCATGTTTATGTTTTATGCTAAAGACACCACAGAAATAATCATTTTCTAACCATTTAGTGTCTATCCATAACACAGCAATGAAACGACAGTATTCTCTATTGAATAAATATGAACTAAACTTTGTAACCCAGAGAGTAACCCAGAGATCATCTCAGGAGGCTTAGAACTGTTCTGAGGTTTCCCCTCTGACACAGTGTTTTTAGCTGTAGTAAAGTTGGTTAGCTGGTCATCATCCTCACTTCACTGATGTCTCTGTGCTTTAATGTTTGCTAGCTGGCCCCCCCAAACCCCCACCATAAAAATTCTGGTTATAACACTATATATGCCCTGAAATCTCATCTTAGACAAAAAAACAAACATGCATTCAATCAAAGCATAAACATGTATGAGTGCCTTTTTTAAACAGGGAATTATTGCATCTCTATATATGTAGACTCATTCCGCATTGTACAGTCTCCATTATTAATCTTCAGTAGGTACTGTGCCACGGTGTTATGAGAGGACTACAGTTTAATCCATTCAAGGCCTTGTATTCACAATAAACATTTCAGCTCTAATCCTGTATGAGCATTAGGCTGGAAGGCAGTATCAGCACTCACATATAAGCTGCTTGCATATGAGGAGCTTACCGTAATATATTGAACTGCCGATGAAGGAATTGAAAGGCGCTGTCTGGCGGAGAACTATCACATCTGAAATCCCATCTCAGGTGGGAAACTTCTGAACAATCTGGATTAGTTCAGCATGAGTTGGCCGCAAACCACAGTAGAAATATAATCGGCAGGAAACAGGGCACGTCACGCTCTCCTCTGGAGGAGCAGGCGAGATTGAGAATCAGTGAAGTGGCGATCGATGCGCTTCTGAGGACACCGCTGTTGTTCACTCTGTGAGATCCATCTTTCCACCATCCCAGCTACAGACGATAAAGCAAAGGGAAAGTGTGAAGTCTTGGGTTTTTTCATTTCCACAACCTGGGTTGTAGGGTAGTAAAGATTTGTAGTATAATTATGTAACCGATTAATCGACTGATGTAATTACACCATGCCATCACTGGGCTGGGGAATCTGAAGAGACAGAAATGCAGACTGATCAAGTACTTACCAGACAGAGATTAAGAAATGACAGTCCTTCTCATTATAGCCTTTAGGCATACTAGCAACAATAATTAATCAACTGAATAATTGACTAATCTGTTATGCCAACATATATTTTGTACATTTGAGAAGAAAATGTGAAACGGTGAAATAGCTCACAGTCACACAATCATAAACAAACCATTATGACTGCATTCAGCAATTTTCTATGTAATACTTTATGGTCATTATTCGTTTACTATTCTTTAGTTGCTGTTTTTTTCTGCTGCTATTATTCTGAGTACTTCATGTGTACACTTTTACAAAAATTACAAACATTTTACAAAAAAGTGCAGTCAGCCACTGCTCATTAATTAACAGTAGAAGTTGATTTTTCTTAATTACAGTAAAGATCTGTTAAATTACAGGAGTATTTTAAGAAATACTGCCTTTTACTATAATTGAGCTGTATTACTAATTCAAATTATTATGCAATGCCACTATAATAATGCAAAATGCAATGCAAATAAATGCATGTCTGACAAATAACTGATTATTGGTTTTTGTGATTATATACTCTTTTTCTGTAAAAGTACTACAATGGAATGGAGATTCATAAAACTTTGTGGTAGCAGCGAAACAAATTGAACTTTTAATTGTATGAATTATGTTCATACTAGTGCGAGATTTTCTGAAACATTTCTAAATATCTTGTAGTTCCCAGCTGGACACAGAAAGCCAGACCCTCCAGCAGTTAGTGTCTAGCTCAAGGGAACTGTAAGAAGGGTTAAGTATCCGGGTCTAGGGGACACGGTGCCTTTGTACCTGGCTCCAACGTACAAAATTTTAGTGCAGATCCTCACCCTTGACCTCAAGGGGTTATCTGGATGCCCAGTGCACCAATTATCACAGCAAACCGCTGCCAATATAGCAACATAGTGGAAAATTAAGGAAGGATGCCTTCCTTACGTGTTCTAAAAAAAAATGTATTCTTCTCACAGGCAGCACCAAACCAACAGGCCCAGATTTCAAAAGCTTTTGTTTTTTAATGAAGTGAGTAAAAAACATTTATTTGAAGTTTTATAAATAATCCATTTCTTTTAGCTTTTAAACAGTAAATATAGCTGAAATATACTGAACGGTATGTGTAATGCATTTTACTTTTAGTTGCTGATGCTGATCTTAGGCTAATTCAGTATACAGGATATGGCACTGAATCATAACACAAGTTAGAAATTATGACAGTCTGGACTTTGGCCTGAGGAAATTTCCTCTAACTGGACCTTACTGAACTTTAATTAAATACCCCTGGTCTACCGGTTTAGCTAACTATTATTGCTATAGGTTGCATATCGTCACTGTCCAGTGAAAAACAAGCATCTCCAAAATGGCAACTTTACAAGAGTGAACAAAAACTGTCGTTACTTTTAATATAAGTCAATGGAACCAGATTTTTCTCCAAGTTATTTTGGAGCGTTTCTATTGGTCCTTTCATCATAAAATTCTCACACAATGCAAACGGCAGCCGTCATGTTCAAATAGCTTAAAAAAATAAAAAACTCACAAAAATTGAGATACATGTATGTCTTTGGACAGCGACGATATACAAATTCGTCAGGAGGAAAGTTGGTACGGTGTGTGACATGCTAATAAAAACTGGAAGCAGTGTTGGTTTTTGACCTGTATTAAACTAAAAATGCTAGATAATGTTTTATTTAATAACTGTAATTGTTATTTCTACATATACGCTTATACATTTAATGCCTGCAACACTTCCCGAACACATGTTCACTCACAGACTGTGACTTTTCAACTTTACGCTGGTAACAATCTGGATGGCTGTTTTCTTTATTGGCCTGGGGAACAGAGCGTCTGTTGTTTTCATAATTAGTTATGCGCACAGTACACGTTTCCACTGAGTATCAGTTCATTTTAGATGAGCTTGAGTTCAGAGAGTTTGGCAGCTTTTCTGGATGTTGCTGAGATACAGCTTCTGCTGCGCACAGCACAGTCTCAACTTGCATTTGTGGATGCAGAGACAGACAGTGTTTATTAGCATTGTTGATGAGACCATTGCAGTAATTACAACTCGCTTCTTAAAACGATTTTATATAAAAAAGCATCCGTGGTCTAAACCTCGCTGGTGCTCCTACAGCACTGTTAGCGTGGGCTCGGATGTGAAGATGCATCATGGGATTTGAGAAACACTATGAAGGTGCTGTGCCGAACAGTGATGTTGCACCTCATGAAGGTCAGTAGCGTTACCAGACTGTCAGCCATAAATCCCTTCAGGATCGCTCCTAGCGAGGAGTAAAGTACGGAGCAGCCAAGAGACGTTTTTGAGCTACAAGGCGTTAAGAACTGGGGGATGTGTTAAGTGTTCTGGCCTGTGCATCTCCCATATGAGCAAAACAAGAAATGTTGGCGGCAGAACCGAGCTGTAGTGGGATTTCAGTGCAATTCACACTAAGCTGATATCTGAGCCGATCTCTCTGTGTGGCAGTATTAGTGCTGCTGAGCAAGGCTTGATGCTATTTGTGGACTTAAGTAACATATATCTGTAAGGATCATATTATAGTATGACTTTAACAGTAAATCGCAACTAAATAACTACCAGTAATGCACCGTGCTGTCAAGCCAAGAACATCAAGCAATATTGAACAATTCCATGCACAGCAGCAAAAGTCTTTACCTGAGCCCTTGTGTGTGGAATTTTTGGAAACAATTTTAATTTCTTGCAGCTTCCTGCTGGGCACAGAAGACCAGACCCTCCAGTAGTTAGTGTCTAGCTCAAGGGAACTGTAAGCAGGGCTATAAGTGTCTGGGTCAGAGCACAATGCTCACAGCGCCTTTGTACCTGCCTCTGATGTACAGAATTTTAGTGCAGATCCACAGCCTTGACCTTTCAAGGGGTTATCTGGATGCCTGGTGCACCAATTATCACAGCAAACCGCTGCCAATATAGCAACATAGTGGAAAATTAAGAGTGGATGTCTTCCTTAAGATTCATTTGCTGTGAAGTTGAAGCATTTATCTGCATGAAATTAGCCTATATGATATTGTAAAGCCTTGGTGAAGAAGAACCAGAGGGAACCATTGAGCATTTGGGTAGATGCTCTTTTGTGGAACAGGCAGCAAGCAAGCCCAGTGCTGCTCAAGGCAGGTCACCTACAGCCATACATCCCCACTGTGAGGCAGATACCAACCATCACTCCAACCATTACACAGCCCAGCGTTTCATCAGCTCAGCTTACCATGTAGAAGCATTTTGTACTTCTGCAATTAAAGACTGTTTCTGTGTATACATTGTTTCCCCTTTCTTCAGTGGTCAGGACCCCCACAGAGCAGGTGTTTATTGGTTGGTGAATCATTTTAAGCACTACAGCGACACTGACGTGGTGGTGGTGTGTTTGTGTGTGTTGTGCTGGTGTGAGTAGATCAGACACAGCAGTGCTGCTGGAGTGTTTAACCACCTCAGTGTCAGTGCTGGACTGAGTCCCCCAAACAAAATGTGTCCTGAGGACACTGATGAAGGACTAAATGATGAGTGACACTGTGCAGCTACATCTACAAGAGGGTGGGGGTGACAAGGTAGAAATGTCTTTAGAGTGGACATTGATTGGACACCAGCAGCACTGCTGTGTCTGATTCACGCATACCAGCACAGCATACACTTAGGCTATGAGAGTAGCAGCACAACACGACAATGAGAGTAGATACAAATGTAGGAATACTAAACAGTGAATGTGTATTGACTACTGGTTTAGCTGCCAGTGGTGTAGTGGTTAGCACTGGTGTGTCACAGCAAGACGATCCGGGTTGGATTCCCGGTCCGGGTCGTTCTGTGGTATGTTCTCCTCGTGCTTGAGTGGGTTTCCTCCAGAAACTCCAGTTTTCTCCCACAGTTCAAAGACATGCATGTTAGGTTGATTGGTCACTAAATTGCCTGTAGGTGTGTGTGAGTGTGTTGGCCATGCGATGTCCATGGTGTACCCCGCCTTTGCCTGATGATGCTGGGATTGGTTCTGGAAGAGCAGTGTTTCTGTTTGACCTGTATTAAATTGAAGATGATACATAATGTTTTATCCACTGAATGCCATTGTTATTTATACATATATGCTTATATGTTTGATGCCTGCAACTCTTCCCTAAAAGCATGTTCACTTCCAGACTTTTAAACTTCACGCTCGTAACAATCTGGATGGCTGTTTTCTTTATAGGCCTGGAGAACAGAACGTCTGTTTCATAATTAGTTATGCAAACAGTACACGTTTCCACTGAGTATCAGTCCATTTTAGATGAGCTTGAGTTCAGAGAGTTTGGCAGTTTTTCTGAATGTTGTTGAGATATGGCTTCTGCTGCGCGCAGCACAGTCTCAACTTGTATTTGTGGATGCAGCGAAAGTCTGTTTATTGGTCACGTATTCCTAAATCCATGGGGTAATATCATTCACAGAAGCATGCCGGCTTTCTCTGGATTCCCTGGATCTTCTGATGATATGAGAGGGTGACAAACCTAAAATCCTTGCGATTCCTCAATAAAAGGTGTTATTTTTAATGTCTTTAATCTCAACCTGTCCTAGTTCATAGAGGACTAGACCCTTTTAGATGCTCTTTTATATCCAAACATGATTAAACCTCTGTTTTAACAGCATGCCAAACACTTCCTGTTAAAGGGATGCTTCATGGAGAACTGCTTAAGAATTTGTCCATGTTTGACGTGAAGGACCACAAAAGCACCAGCTGGCACCCAATGCGCTCACAGATTGTATAATCGCCATAGAATAGCATTGCCAATACAATGGAGTGCTCAGCAGCCACACAGGACCCTAAGGTCAGCATCCTCAATGCCAAGCTCTGGGTAGAGGAGTATAAAGCCCCCAAGCACTGCGCTGTGGAGCAGAGTTCTCTGGAGTGCTGCAGCTGAGTTGAAGTGGCATTTGTGGTCCAGAACTAATCATCCAACATCACTCGCTGACCTTGCTAATACTCTTGTGGCTGAATGCTATCAAATACTCATAGTAATGTTCCAGTCTTCTAGGAAAATAAACAGCACTGACAGCCTTATACTTAGAAAGTGAGAAGAAAATCAAGTTGCAGTCTTGCTGCACGTGGTGTTTCTGTTCATTCCTCAAGTGTGAGAGGACTCAGATCTGAAAGGACATTGTTAAAGCCATTTTTGTGTCTGTTGTTTGTGTGGTTTCTTTGACATTGTGTGCAGGTCCACAACTCACAACCAACAACTTTGCCTGTCCCCGAAGCCAGTGTCCTGTCTGTTACTCATTTGTTGGAAATAAACTTGCAGTTTTCTGGCTTTTTTGAATGGTGTCCTGTGTTTAATCTGGCAGAGGTCAGAGGAGAGAACTCCTCTGACCTCCCTAGACCAGGTCGTAACAATTGGGGGCTTGTTGATTGCCCTCCCTTTGTTAGAATATTGTTTGTTACAGTTACTACTCCTGAGCTCTGGGAGTTTGTGTTACTTGTATTGGTGGAGGAAACCAAGCCATGTGTGTGGGCTGGAGACTGAGGAGTCTGGTGTTGTCTGGGGTGGGTCTGCTCTTCTTCCTTGGGTGGAGGCCAGAGGCAGTGGAGCTATGACTGCCTGCAGTACATAGATCCTACTCCTTCAGTATACAGGATATGCTGTGCATGTACAGGTGCATGTTTTTTAGTTGTCTCTGCAGTTCAGCTCTGGAATTGGAGCTCTGAGACACTTATAGACTGTTTGTGAACATGCATGCTACCTTGCCTGAATTACTTGTGGTTAATTTACTTCTTGGCCTGACCCTAGACCAGGTTGTAACAATGTGTAGATATTAAGCAGACATTACAGAGAAAGCAGGTGAGAAAATATTGAACAATTTTCAAGAGTTTAAACAGAAAATATTTTTTCATTTAATTATCAAACAGAGAATGTTCTGGTGTTCTCAGAAAGTCTCCTAAATAAGAACAGAAGCTGTGATGAAGGGAAATAGCGGACACTCCAAATATAAAAAAAAATAATAATAATATCACGCACTCCATGACATAAAACAATTTTTCTATAATAGCAACAGTCCACTTTCTTATAGACAGCTAGCACTCACTGCGCTCTTTACGCATCCACTATATACAGAACTGTGCAGAATCAGAGACCACCTTTCATGTATTTAATTTCCAGTGAAAACAGCCATTAAGGACAAATATAATATAAACATAATATAAGACATAGATAAAATTGCCAGAAACCACCACTCAGCACTACTGAACAGCCAGGATAGCAGGTGGGTCATCAACAGCCATAGACCTCTCCCTGAGCGTAGGCACCAACACTGCACTACTACCCCACAGGCAGCACAGAATGACACAAGCAACACCTGTAAACATCTCTAAGCTATCAGCCTGAACATGGAGCATGTTTCAGAAGGACCTTAGGGGCCTTCTATGCAAAGTGACAACCCCCCTATTTTGTTCCAGTTTGCTGTTGTTGAAGTTTGTGTATGTGTTGATTGTGGGGGGGGTGTAGTTAACGTGGTTTATGTGGCTACCATACAGTGAATGATGGCTGTTGTTGACAGTGTGATGAGGGTTGGTGGCGTGGCCCAGCTGGAGGAAGAACCAGTGCGCATCCGCCTGCCAGGCTGCTGTGGTGGGAGTGCCTGGGGGCCACGCTTCACGCAGCTGGGGTGTGATCCACTTGTGTAACGGCTGAATGGCAGCCTTTACCGTGATACAGCTTTGTTTGGCCCTGGAGGGAGAAGCACTGCAGGTGCTTCTGGACCTGCCAACAGAACAACACGATGACCTAGTGGCATTGAATGTGGCCCTGCAGCGACACTTCAGGCAAGCACTGGCAGTGGTGTCAGTCAGAAAGGCACTCTTAGACAGACAGAAGCTGAAGAGAGAGTGGCTAAGCGTTCTGGTAGTGTAGCTGAGCACAATGGTTCAACAGGTATTCCCAGCGTTTTTGAGGGCTGGGCAGGAGTAGCTGATGCTGGAGCACTCCCTGAGCGTTCTGCTGGAGGAACGGAGGCAGCACATGCAGCTTGCCACACCAGCCAGCCTTTAGCTTACCAGCTTATCTAGTCCGACTCCATTGCTCTGGGGAAAAGTGTCCTGGCTCACAGCCTAGTCAAAGTTCACTACTGTAATGAAAAGTGTCCCAGCTCATGGCCTAGCCAAACTCCACAACACTGTAGTGTTGTGCGTGAGTGAGTGTTGGCCATGCGATGGACTGGCGACCTGTCTATGGTATACCCTAAGTTCGCTTGATGATGCTGGGATTGGCTCCAGCCCCCGTGACCCCAACTAGTGGGAAAAAGAGGAAGATGATGGATGGATGTTTCTTCCCATACATGATATCTGGGCCCTGTGTGTCAGAAACTGACCAGCCTTCAAGCAGCCTTCGCTGAGGGATTGAGGACAGAACTCTGTGATGGTGGGCAACATATCTCAGAGGAGTTTGAGAAGGAAATGGCATGCCGTTTAGACCCTAAGCGGGTTGGCTGGGCGTGCCCTGTGGAACTTGTGCTGACCAGGACAGTAGATATTCTGAATCCTCAACATGCCCCTAGGACTATTACAGACTTGTGGGCTCTATTGATTGTAAAACATGATAAAAACATGACAGTTTGTTCTTTGGTAAGGCTTTTTGTCTGCTTGCATGTAACTGAATAAAATATTCAGTGTATTACCATATAGTCATTCATATTAATCCTTTATACTGAGCAGCAGCCTCAGAATGAAGCTGTTCATTGTTCTGTTACAGAAGTGATTCTGATTATTAGGCAAAGCTGGAAACCACAGCTGCGTTTTTGCATCGCAGTTCTTTCAGGAAGAATAGCTTTGTTCTAGCTGTTCACACAGCCCCCCTTGATAACAGAGCCAAGGGAGTAATCAGGAAAGGCCATAATAATCCACTTCATAACATTCAGTTGGGCACTTCTGTTTCCTGCCTGCCTTTGTACTTGTTAAAAGTGCTTGATTTTGTGTGCGTGTATGTATGTGTGTGTGCTCTTTTGCTGCTGTTCCCATGGAGTGGTTTTGACAAATGACTTCATTACATCTCCTGCTGTTTTGGAATGGTGGGATGCAGTACAAATCAGCTTGTTTGTGCTTTTATAAACCCAAAAAAACAGGGAATCACAAGTTTTGTGAAGGGGGCTGCAGTGGTACGAACAAATACCATATCACTTACCGACATCAAACCTTTTTACAAGAATGCATTTATACCAAACATAGCCACCAATTAGTGCCCTTGTGAAACAGGTCTTACTGAAATAATCTTTTTTGGGGGTGTTGTATTCATAGTAATAGTATGTTATGTTTTATTCATAGTAATAGCAGTACAGAATATGTCCAAAAGTATCCATACCGCCTTTCCCGTTAGTAAATTCACATTTTAAGTTATACCCATTGCGTACACAGTTGATTAATAGCTTGTATAATCTCCACAGAACAGCACTGACCAACACTGAGCTGTGGAGCAGTATAACTGGGTTATTGGGAGTGGTGAAACTCCATTACCCCCAATATAAAAAATGTCCCAGCTTCTGGCATAGTCAAACCGCGCAACAGTGATGAAAATTTACCAGCTTACGATCTAGTCCAACTCCACTGTGTCCTGGCTCATGGCTTAGTCTTACTCCATTACTTTGGTAAAAAGCATTCTGGCTTATAGCCTAGTCAAACTCCACTAATGTGCTAGACTCCACAACAGTGGTGAAGTTTACCAGCTAATGGTCTTGACAACCTCCACAACAATGGTGAAAATTTACCAGCTTACGATCTAGTCTGACTCCACTGTGTCCTGGCTCATGGCTTAGTCTTACTCCATTACTATGGTAAAAAGCGTTCTGGCTTACAGCCTAGTCAAACTCCACTAATATGCTAAAAAGAGGCCCAGCTAATGGCCTAGACTCCACAACAGTGGTAAAGTTTACCAGCTAATGGTCTTGACAACCTCCACAACAATGGTGAAAATTTACCATCTTACAATCTAGTCCGACTCCATTGCTATGAGGAAAAGTGTCCTGGCTAGCAGCCTAGTCAAACTTCACTTCTGTGATGAAAAGTGTCCCAGCTCATGGCCTAGCCAAACTCCACAACAATAGTGAAAAATGACCAACTCCCTGTCTAATAAACTTCACTACTGTGATGAAAAGAGGTCTGGCTCATGGCTTAGTCAAACTGCATTACCATGTTAAAGAGTGTCCTGGCTTACGGCCTAGTCAAACTCTAGAAGGGCGCTGAAAAATGACTCAGCTAATGGCCTAGACTCTACAACAGTGGTGAAGTTTACCAGCTCATGGTCGACGTCTATGCCATGATGAAAATTGTCCCAGATTTGTGGCCAGTCAAATTCCAATGCAGTTGTGAGATGTTTCTCAACTTATGGCCTAGTCCAGCTTTACAACCTCGGTGAAAAGTGTCCCAGCCTGCGGCCTAGTCAGACTTGCCCACCATGATGAAATGTGTCTCAACACATGTCCGAGTATAAATAAAAAATAAATAAATCAATCAATTTCTGTGTCACCAGTGTGCCTGATATATTCCATACATTGCTATACATCCCAGGTGGCGCGGTGGTGCAGTGGTTAGCATTGTAGCCTCACAGCAAGACAATCTGGGTCTAATTCATGGTCTGGGCTGTTCTGTATGCTTGAGTGGGGAGAACATCCTCCCACAGTCCAAAGACATGCATGTTAGGTTGATTAGTCACTCTAAATTGCCTGTAGGTGTGAGGGTGTGCTGGCCATGTGATGGACTGGCCACCTGTCCATAGTGTACCCAGCCTTTGCCCAATGTTGCTGGGATTGGCTCCAGCCCCCTGTGACCCCAACTAGTGGGATAAAGCGGGAGATAATGGATAGATAGATAGATGTTCATGGTATCTGGGCCCTGTGTGTCAGAAACTGACCAAGGGGTCTGATTAGCTTTGCATGACTACAGCTGGGCAACAACAATAGTAATAGGAGTTTAAAAGTAATAGTAATCTTATATGGTAGGTGGAGCTCATAATTGGTCAGTGATTAAAAGTGCAATTAGGTGTACATGTATATTCTAATGGTGTTTGTTCTAGCGCCACAGCTGACTGAAGTAGTTCCTCCAGCGCTAGTCCCCAAAAAGGCCTGCTGCGATGATATGTTACTCTCCACAGTTCGGCTAAGTGTTCGGGTAAATGCTCCATGCTTCAGTGCATATCAGTTTAATATTCTTAATAGAATTAATCAGGCATTTCGCAGGCCAGCACGCAAAACCAACAAATCCTGCAGCTCAGTGTTAGCAAATCAGCGCTGATGAATAAAGATGAGGGGAGCCGGGTGGCACATGCAGATATCCACTCCCGTGTGGTTTGTGCATTCAGATGGCCAGTTAAGAGAAGGCACTCTGCACAGGCAGTATCGATCATATGCCATTTGACAGCGTGATCCAAGATTTGATGAGTAGTGTGGTTTATTTACTCTGTCTTTCAATCACTCTCTGCATCAAGGACAGTCCCTGCAGCAGCGCTGAATAAGCAGCATCGTTTTACCCCACACTGGCCACAATACGTTGCTCATCAGCCTTAAACCTGTGCATCTCTCCACTGAATATTGATCGGTGAGTTTGGCCAGATTGCAGTCAGTCTGGTGATTTGATTGATTAGGCTAGTGTAAGTATATTTCCATAGTGTTGCTGATGAAGTGGTATATGTAGGTTCAAACAGGATACGTTTCCATTCTACTGTCCAATTTATGAGGTCACTTATCATTTAGCTCCATTATCAGTATTTGCTATTTGCAGAATTCTGGAACAGTGTTACTGTTTCTACATCTATCAAACCTTTAGCTCAGGCTACCTGCGCACCCACTTGACTAGAAGACTTCAAAGGTCAGTAGTGCAAAGGAAATTTTAGTCAGTGGTATTGCATACGACTGTTGCCCACTGTGAAAATATGAATGTTAGCCATATTAAAGTGAAGAAAACTGAAAACCACATTTGCATTAATAATCAAACTAGTTTAACTTTAACAACCCTTTCATATAAGCTAATGCTAAAGCTAACACTGGAGCTAGGACAAAGAATAGCATATGAGTACACTCATTTATCAAGCTAAATGTCAGCAGCTAAGCGAAGAAAAGCTAAGTGATCTTAACATTTTCTGTAATGATATTTAGCTTATAGAGGTGGTGTGGAGTTTCAGCAGAGTGACAGTCCTGTTCAAGCGGTTGGAAGTTATATAGTCATGGTCGAGATTAGTACTAGCCTGCACTAAACTTTCTGACTGTTTGTCCAAATGGGTGCTCAGGATAACTCCAGTTAGGTTAGGGCAGGGGGTGGACACAGCAGAGCTGGAAGATGGTGTGTCTGGATTTTGTTGAGTGGAAAATTTGCTGTTCCCAACACAGAGGAAGTGATGTTTTGCCAGTTGAGTTCACGCTGGGGGATTTACCTAGATAGCTATATAAAACCAGTCGTGTTATACACACCCAACCAACAAGCCAACTCCAATGACTAACAACAAGTCACTCCTAGCCTGAAGCTGGTTAATCACTTAACCTGTGGACACAAAGTGAGCTGGTAACTTATAAGTAAACACAGCTTGCAAAATGTGTGAAACTCCACTGTGAAACTATCGAGACTAATAATATAAATGATAAGAACTAGAGAAAAACATTCAAAAGTATGAACAGTTAAACTTGGACTGCTAGGAGCAGCTACAAACAGGTATGTCAAACTAGGTCCAAGAGCATTGATTTGGCCTGAACATTGGTCTGGACATTCCCCCCCACCCTATTAACAATATAAGGATGGATAAGATTACTATTAACACTAGTTAACATGGTTTACTAACAACAGTTGACCTGATTTTGCACAGTGGAAAATTGTATCTTAGCAGGTTATTTTTTTTCTTTCACTGACTACTGGACAAGACTTCTCATGTAATTATTTTTGCTTCACCTTTAAACATTACAACAGCAACATTTTGCCGATCGGAAGTCAGGAGGTATGTGATGAGTGATGAGTGATGAGAATGATAAGATATCCAGATATCACCAAGTTATAATGCTCAAAACAATAGTCGATTAAAAGTGAGTTTTAAGAAAAATGAATCGTTATCTACTAGCTAGTTAGTTTACTACCTATGACTTTAAACATTATTAGTTCACATTATTTAGAAATATAAAATAAATCTCAGGAATCTCAGGATTGGTAGTTAAGGTTACATAAGTTTTTACACACTTTGGTGAGGAGGGTTCTTCATCTGACCTCCCATCTGACCTCCCAATTTTTTTTTCTCCTCCCATCAGAACCCATTATTTCTGAATGAATTTGTAATTTGATTGGGAAAATATTTGAACCACCTACTATAAGATCATTCCCGTTTATTGGGGTTTCTAGTATTGTCATCCACATCTCCCAAAAAAACTAACTTATTATCCCACTGATAAAACATTCAACTATTATATGGCTTTATGTGCGAAGGATGTGCTATTTAATTAAAAACAGCCATATCAGCCACAGTTCTGGGCGTAAAGCCAGAGCCATATTTAACTTTACGTTCTTTCTGCAACAAGTCGTCTGTTTATTATCAAACACCTGGTGTTGCGCACTTCTACAGAACATAATGCTTATTATTGACTTTCACTGCAGCTGCTCAGATAACAAACAGTGGCAGTTACAACTCTCAGTACTGTTCGGTTCTAATAATACTGATATTTAGACCTAATCATACAGGTCATTATTTTAATTAAACAAAACGCCTTATTTATGATGATAACTGGGTCTCTTTTGGGCACATAGCTACAACCTCTCCAGATCTGTGTGGAACACATTACTTTAACTGAAACTTTGATCCATGCTTTCAATACATCCAAAATTGTCGACTGCAATAACATTCTCTAACATCTAACAAAATCCTAAATAAACCTCAGTATAGTCAGAACTCTGCACATCTCCTCACTCGCTCATGCGATCATATTACACCTGTTCTTTAAAAACTTTGGCTTCCTGTTGCCCAAAGTATTCGGTTCAAAATTATTCTATTTACTCACACAGCGCTCAATAATCAGGCCCCATCCTACCTCACTGACCTGCTCCATCATACTCCTTCTCGTAGCCTTCACTCTTCTAATGCTAATCTATTATCCATTCCCATTTGGACTAAGCACCAGACCTGGGGTGATAGAGCCTTCTACATAGCTACGCCCTCCCTATGGAACTCTCTTCCTAAACATATACGAGACACTTGAATGGCACATCTCAAAACCCACCTTTTCAGATCTGCTTTTAATTTGTAAAGTTATAATTTATTAATATTTATACTTTCTTATTCTTCTTCACATGTTCAGTGTACGTCTTGCTGCTGTTTGTTTCCCACTCTCCCCCGCCTTTTCTATACCCTTTATATTCTTACCTTATGTTTTAATGAAGCGATTGATTCTTGCATTACGCTTTTTATGGGTCTTGCATTTTTTTTACTTTGTGCTTGTTTGCTGTTTGTGAAATGTCTTTGAGTATCTTGAAAAGCTCTATATAAATAAAATGTATTATTACTGTGTGTGGAATGAGCACCTGGAACAAAGCCAAGCCGATAACACCAGACTAAAGCCTTCCTCCCCAGACAGAGGGTCATGTGATGATGTCTCCAGCACACTCACAATGACCCTATAGCATGACATGGTTAACACATATGTATTAAGTTATCTATTGTTTTAGTAATTCTAAAAACTTTTACATACTTTAAAAAAGTCTTCCACTAGACTAGTTTTTGGTGGCCTGATATCTACAAACAATTAAACGTGTTGTAATGACATAAAAAGAGAGTAAGTCATCTGAAAGAGTACAGTTTGGCCCATGCTTGAGGTTTGTGGACAGAGAGCCCTGATAACGTACTGCTAGCACCCTGATCAGCTCTCGGTTCTCCGGTTCTGGCACGAAGAACATTTGCACGTTGTGACGTCAGCCTTCAGAGAGCACCTTCCCTTTCAGCCAATCAAATGTGAGCATGATTAAATGGTGTCTAGAACACAAAGTGTTCAGACGAAAGGCACAATCAGAGTTATTGGTAGGGACATGTCCCTGTCATCCATATACAAACCTAAACCCTTGTCTGTACCATGCGTGTGAGGATGTGTTGTGGTTTGCAGAGGAGCACTATGCACACCTATATCTTCAAAATGGCCAATAGGAAAGCTGTATTTTTGAATGACAGAAAACTGTGACCGCTGTGTTGAGTGTTTTAAGTGTCACAGTATTGTATGAACACACTGTGAGTTTGTGTAGGAGGGCTTTGTATTTGCATTGTGTTTGCAGATGCGTTGAGTATGTTTCTGGTCTAGGTCTCAGTGTTAAGGGTTTTGACTCTGGGCTGAGTGAGGTGTTCCACACAGTTATCAGCCTCTGGAATGAAAGAAATAAAAGCTCCAGCCTTTAGGTGCCCAGGATAGCATCCAGTTGGCATTATGAATTCCTCCATTGCACGTTTTGACATTTTTACGCTCAATAATTTGGACTAATGTATAGTCAGGGCAGTTCCTGCTGTTTGTTCTGAGGAGTTTTTCTTTTGCTTGACAGAAGAAGGAATGCTTATAGACGACTGAATGGCTGAGAGGCACATCCAATCATGCAGTAGACTCATAGCCCACTGGTCATATTATCAGTGTGTTTATTTAACCCTTCCAAGCTTCTCCTTGTGGAAACAACCCAGTATTATTTACAGTTCTCATCTAATACCTGCTTTGACTGCTCAGTACTTCATTAAGCTAAATCAAGATGAAGGAACTGAATACATTTCTACAATGTCTGGGGCATCCAGGAGAAATCTGGAACCACACTTTGTTCTTCGAACTGGAGCTCAAGATACTATCTACTTCTTTCACAATAAGATGCTTATTTCCATCTGTTCTATTAATATCTGGTGTTCTAATTTGCGAAAATACACAAAAGCTTTAAACCAATAAGCTTAAGACTTTTACACAGTAGTGTATATATATGTGGACTTGTGTTGCTGCTCTAAGAGAACCAAATAGTAAGAAATGATGCGTATCAGAACTCAACCCAAATAATTTAGTGTATACACCAGTCACAGGCCTGTTTTGATGTTTGTGAGCGACATGGCTGACCCAGCAAACACACAACATTGTAAAAATGTTGTCTACTTTCTTACATCGCTTCTACAATGTTGTTTTTTCATTGTCTAAACAAGGTTGCCCCAACGTCACTACTCAACAATGTTGTCTGCGTTATTAATTAACTTAGTAAAATTCCACGGAGTTTCATGCAGATATAATAGAACGTATGAAGGACTCTAGGAGGTTGTGACAATGTTGTGGGCGCTAAAATAATAAGTTGTCATAATATTTTCACAACGTAACTGTGTTTGCAGGGATTAAACGACAAAAAGGCCACTCACTTCACTCCAAGTGGAGGTAATTTAAAAGGAGAAAGAAAGAAAGGAACGCTACCAGTACCTTTAGTTACATGTAGTGTCTTACCTCTCTCTCTCTCTTTCTCTCTCTCTCTCTCTCTCTCTCTTTGAGAGTGTTAAAATAACTCTAAAAAGGTTGGATGTGACACGGTCTCAGGTAACATATGGTCCCACTTGCTACAGTGTGAAGTTAACAGTGTCAGAGTAACAGTGTCAGAAGTTAACAGTGTCAGAGTAAATTAATCAAAACCACAGGACCACTGATGTTCTTCGGGTGGTGGACTATTGTCACTTCTGGTATGAGTGCATCAGGCACAGCAGTGTTGCCAAGTTTTTTCACACATGACTGTCGCTGCCAGGTTGGAAATGGTTCACCAGCCAAAAATATCTAGCCAGAAGCAGCTCTGTGGTCAGAAACTGAAAACTGATGAATAGCTAGAGGATGGCTAACAGACAGGCTGCGGTCTGTGTGCACCAGCAAGGTAGAGGTTTCTAATAAATTGGCATTCCACATTTCTTTATGAATTTCTACATGATTCAGTCATTGGGATGTAAATAAAATCATTGAGTTTATTTTGATGTGAAGTGGTTCATTGTAGAGAAACAGCGGGCAACATATTTGTAACCGTTTCTTGTAGCAACGTTCTGTAAGGTAGCTTTTACAGGCATTCAGAACGCTTCTGTCACCACCACCATCAACAGCTCTGACTGGTTTTTCTACAGCAACACATTTTACTGCTCTGAATGGTCTTATTCTCATTTTAACAGTTGATTTGTTTACAAAAAAAAACAACTCTCTTAACAGTGAATGCTATTCTGTAAAGGTCGTACATCCTTAAAACTGCAACTTGTAAGATAATACAACCTGTCACATTCACTCTCCGAACAACTGGGGGCAATTTATCACCATTAGCAGAAGTTGTAATTCAGAGTTCTGCTTCAAACTTCATGTCTTTTCTCACCAAAAGCGTCTCCAGTGGTGGAAAACAGTGCCAGTGTTAACTCAAGCTCAAGGCCAGTATTTAATGCTTGAATGCAACAGTGGTCATAATGATTGCTTGTCATAAGCTTTGGCCATTGTTTACTGGTCCTTTCATAGGCTACTTGTGTTTAAAAAATCTAACCGTGGGCAGGAGTTTCAGTGTGAGTGGTAAGTGGTTTGAATGCACCATCAGGCCAGTGCTACTTCTTCATTCTCTTATGTTGGACTGATGGCAGACTGGATGCTACAACAGTTTACTATCACCTCTTGAGGTATAAAGTGGTACTACAAAACACAATGGTTTGGCACTAGTTGGTAAGCATGGTAACTTCAGTAGACATCTCTGCAACATGATACATAGATGTCTATCATATATAAATGTACCTTCAAAAATGTTTAATCATTCATTATCTTCTGCTTTATCACACTAGTCGGGGTCACTGGAGCCAATCCTAACCTCATCAGGCAAAGGTAGGGTACACCATTGACAGGTCACCAGTCCACCAGTTGGCATGGCCAACACACACTCACACCTACAGACATTTTAGAATGACTGATCTATCTAACATGTCTTTGGAGTGTGGGAGAAAACCCACTCAAGCACACGGAGATCATGCCAACTCCACACAGACCCAGACTGGAAATTAAACCTGGATCATCTTGCTGTAAGGTGACCACTACACCATCATGCCACCTCATTAAAACTGTTATTTTTTCCAAAATTCTTATTTATTTATTCATGTTTACAAGTTTGAAACTACAAACAATTTACAAATTTACAAACAATTTACAAAGAATAATTTACAAAGCCGGATTGCCTCAAGGTTGGACCGACCTGCAGATCTAACCTTGGAGTCATGCCAATGCACACCCCTTCAGCTGAATGTTAAGCAAATGCATGTCATGACAGGGATCAGAGTCTCTCACAGTATCTATGAGAAGTCCCGTTCATTGTCTGTCATATTCACCCGATCCACCCTTTATACTTTCACACTCTCGGAGCCACACAGCCTGCTTTCACCTGCTTATATAAGCAAGTTTTTTTTGTTTACAACAAATCTTCTTTCTGTGAAAACACCTCGACTTTCTCTTCTTGGAGAACCTGTTGGCCACACGGGATATAACTGTGATTCTGTACCAAAATTGCATTTGTTTAGTGCTCTGGGAAAGTTGCTGTCTGCTGTTGTTTATATGCATGTAATAAAATAGTAAAATGAAAATACAGGGAGAGATTCTGTCGGAGCAGGTAGGGAGCGTGCTTCTGGGATTAAGGACGTGGGGGCTTATTTGCAGCTAAAAGTCAGCTAAAAAACAACAGCTCTGTTATTCGTGATGTGGACTCTGGGCTAACTCTAGTCCCGACCACAACCCATTAATGCACTACAACACATTCATCATGATAGAGAAATGCGGATTTCCTGAAGGCTCCAGTTGGACCGGTTACCACTGATTACAGTAGTTTTTCAAAAACCCAGAGACCCACCTTTTCATTTACTTACATTCCAGTTAAAACCACAGCGTAAAAAAATGTATTTCCCAGACATCTACACAGATAACCACTATGTATGTTGTCAATATATGATATAAACAAATATTACAGCTTTCATTCTTTTCAGGAGAATGGTTTTCAGTGTTTCACAATGGCTCATAATATTTCAAATAAAAATGACATGAATTGCGATGTTCATTTATTAACTATTAGAAAAAAGTTGGAACTGGTAAAATAGAACCTGTAGTGCACAAATAATAAAAATCTAATATTAATAACAGTAAACCCAAAATATGTGAAATATGTAGTCAGCGTTTATGATTTTTGTACTGAAGAAATACACATTGTGAAATTATTTATCATGATAACAATCCTATATTGTTATATTGTGCACTCCTAGTGGTCAAACTGTTGTTTGCGAATTTTTCTCTTTTTTTTTTATTTTTATCTATTTCCTTTTCTTACTTCCTGAGAGCAATACATCCTTTCAGGCCCATATTGTTCATTTTTCTATATATAGTCTTGCAAAAAAGACAGCTCTGAATGCTATTGTTCTTGAAAACTAAATAAAAAAACAAACAAAAAAAAAAAAATCACACACACACACGCACACACACACACAAAAGGGTGGTTACTGACTTTTGCACAGCATCATACATCAGCCAACCCAACCGACCTAAATCAGTAGTCACATTAGCACAACCGCCATAGTCAGTAAAGTCACTACAATTAAGTCAGATGAATGGCCTCAAACCATTCCCAGTCATCTTTGCGGAGCCCCCTGGTGGTCAGGCTGAAATGCCTAAAGCCCATTGGCATGATCGGACAATCAGTTAAAACTGGGGGCCCACCAATACAATACTTCCTGTTCCATCTATACTATATGATACAATACCATTAAACTTCACTTTGTTTTTTTTCACTATTCATTACATTCAACACAGGATGTGGCTTGTGTGTTAGCTTCTCGCTAGTTTTAACTTTGTAAACTAGCTAGTGGCGTGCACTTGTGGCTAGTAGATAAGCTTAGGGCTAGGATTTCAGTTAGCAAGCACATATCAGTCCGCTGAATTCACAATGTTGGCCACTGCTACTCCACCCTCAGACCCTTGTAGGTTTTAAACTCCTCTGACAGATTTTAAAAGCACTGAATCTTTTATTTTGAAATTAAGCTATTTCAGACTATTACACCAGAACACAATGATATGGTAAGGAGACAGTTCCACAACTCAGGGAAGGTGTGAAAATAATACAATGAGACAGAAATGTGATGGTAATAAACAGATAGGGATGTTTAGAAGGGCTGAGGTTCTCTGAATAAATGTGTTTAATCACCCCAAATCAGGGGCCGACTCATTTTGGTTCAAAAAGCTAATAGGAATGAATAATTTAACACAGTTAGCCTTTGCTCTGACTTTTAATTTAGGAATTTCTGTAATGCAGGCTGAAGGGTCTCTCTTTTGTATTTGCATTTTGAATACTTTTTCTTGCATGAGTTTGCTCTTTTCTTTTACTTTGTTGTTTTTTGCTCATGTCTGGATGTTATGTGTGTGTGTGTGTGTGTGTGTGGGGGGGGGGGTATGTGTGTGTGTGTGACCCTGCGTATAAACATTCATAGCATCCACTTAAGCGTCCCTTGGTCATATTAAGTGACTTGGATGCTCTTTCTTCACGGCAGTCCTTCGTTTACGGCAGGCTTTGTGAATTTCAGGGTGGGTCACTTTGTCAGGTGGATGACAGGTCATTACTGTCGAGGTGGAAGCTCCAGCTTGCTGAGTGCAGGCTGTCAGGACGGCTGTCCATCACTCATGCGCTCTACTCCTTTGCTGCTGTTCCATGCTGCCGAGCTCGGGCTCCCTCTCCCTCTGTTCTCCGGCCCCAGCACGGCTCAGTGCACAGAAACATCCTGCAGGTGAACGAGCTCACAGGAAATCTGTGTATTCTTACGGTTACTTGTCTTAGTTCTGGAGCGCCCATGCCCTGCATATTATCTGTAATGATTCATCACTGTGAAATAGATTTGCTGTTTTAGGTTAAAAAGGTAAGTAACTGTCTTAACATTTGCTGTAAATTAGCTTTAAATGGATGTTAATTAATGTTCTAAGAAAATTACAGTAAAGATCTGTATAATGTTCTGTCAGGATCAGCGCTCACTTTTAAGAAACTATTAATAACGTCTCTCTTTAACTCGCTACGTAACATCGTAGTACCTGTAAAACTTTGTCTTTGGTTAATAAGTTTATGTTATTACTGATGGAAACTGTCTGTAAAGCACCATTGCCACTGGTATTATTATTATTATTATTATTATTATTATTATTATTATTATTATTATTATTATTATTATACTGTCCTTTAATTTATAATACTTGTGTAGGACTGTCACACGCCCTGTTTCTTCAGTCTTTGTCCTCAAGTTTACATTTCCCCTGTCCTAGTCACATGGTTCTGTTTGTTTTGTCATGTGCTCCTCCGTGTCTCCGCCCCTCACCTGTTCCTAGTCTGCGTCTTCTCCCATCGTTACCAGGTGTTTCGTATTCCCTGTGTTATTTATATCCTCTGTTTGTTACCTGTTTTGTCAGCCATTGTCTGGATGTATGCTTGTCTGTATTTCTGTGACTCTGGGTGTGGCTTAAAACCTAGTGAGTGTAGTGAGTAGGCTGTCCATGTAGGCAGCTGTTTAAGTGGCAGTGTTCTCTCCTCATCTCTCCTCATAAAACAGATTACTGAGACGCTCTAGTTAAAAAAAGACTGCATGACGGCTTGTTCCCGCCCACTGCAGCACGCGACCAGTGGTTTAGCTGGTTGCTAAGTTACCAGCCGGCATCTAAAACAATAGCCCAAGGCTTAAAAATCCGCTAGCATAAATGCTGATGGCTCGAGTATAAAACTGCAGTATGGTGAACGACTCGTTACAGAGTTATAAATAAAATACTGATTGGTGTGATTATATGACAAGAAACACGTTAAAACACCAGAGAATCAAAACTTACATTTTAAAACCACTTCACTGCTAAAAGATTTGCCTGCGTTGCATCATGGGATTGTCTTAGCTGCTGAGAAAGCGTCCGATGCTTCCTTAAAATCAGGTGAAAATTAGGTGCCTCAGTAGACAGCGTGTTTCAGGTATGTAAGAATTGGGACAGCTTACATGTCGGGAGTGCACATACTATGGCGTAAAATGCTGCCTATGTAGGCAGCTCGCTAGGTTTTGAGACATACCCTCTGTATCTTGCCTGCTCATCGTTTGTTAGTCTGCTGGTTTTTCTCTTGTTTTGTTTGCAGTTTTTGTGCTTAGTGTTTTGTTTTTGTTCATTATTAAAGTATGTTTTGTGTAAGTTTGCGTGTGTGTCCGCCCTCGTCCGTTCCTAGGTCTCACCTGCTAAAGCCAGACAAGTACTCTATAGTAATCTAGACAATCAATTAAAATAGTTTAAAAAAATTGTTGCTGTCCAAAAAAAGTTTTTTATATTTCTACATAATTTAAATACGTCAGCTGCCCTTTATATTGTGTTGGATGATGAATGGATCAGTAGAAATGCTCTTGGATTTTATTTCTGGCTCCAGTGACCTACAATTAAAAGTGAAGAAGGTTTTTGACCTCTACTGTAAAGTTACTGTAAAGTTGTAAATACTGTTAGTTAATTTGCCAAAACATGCCGACAACTATGGATGACGCTTACTCACTGGCTCAAGCTACCAGAATAAAACTGCTATTTAGGCTATCAGGGCCGATACCCAGAGATCCTGAGCGAACCCAATGCAAAGTGGCTACGTTCTACAGATTATTAGCACTAGTTATATGTTAAGGGGTGTCTACTTTTGCATATCTTCATACTTGTCATCAGGGTATATCACATATGGCATACGTTTAAAAAGACTGAGCTGCTGGAGATTGAAGTAAATTATGACACTTTTTGGTGCGTCCTTTAACGTATTTCAAAAAGCAGTTCACTGTATGTGGTCTCTAAATCGCTGAACACAACACAGTTTTCAAGACATCATTCAGTAAATGTCAAACCATCTATAAAACCATCTATAGAAGACCTGCCAAATGTTAAACCGCACTACCAGCTAAGAGAGAGGAGCTGGTTAGCGTGGGTGTATACATAAAAAAAAATAAAAACAAAATAAACCAAACTAGACTAAATATCATCTCTGTCCAAAGATGTATCTCCAAAATGGCAGCTTTACAGGAGGGGCCAAAAACATCCTGTACTTTTAATGTAAGGCCATGGAACCAGATTTTTTCCAAGCTTTTTTGGAGCATTTCTATTGGTCCATTCCTTGTGAAACTTTCACAAGACTTGTCGTGTTTAAATAATACAGAAAAGTAAAACTAGAAAAAAATTGAGATTCATATTTTTCTTTGGACAGCGGGGATAAAATGATAATGTGGCTAAATGCAAAATATGTAAAGCAGTATTTGTGTGTAAAGATGATTACAGCCGATTTCGCCAGCATCCTTATCAACCTTATGTTTGCTTTAGCAAAGTGGCAGCTTTATGACTGTGTAGCCTCCTGGCTTGAACTGTGCTGTCAAAGTCGTAGTGTTTATTTTAGATACATTTTAGATTTTAGATAACTGTAGGTAGGATATTTGAATAGCTTAAATCACCCTAATCAATAATGCTACCAGCATGACAACCGTAAAAAGTCGGCTACTTATTTGCTGGAGCCAATCCCAGCATCTTCAGGACTCCACACAGAACGTCCCGGGCTGGGAATCAGTGACAGTATCAACCACTACACCACCATGCCACCTGAATTTAACATATTTTTAAAAATTATTACAATAACAAAAATAAATAAATAAATAAATAACTATACATGCACACACTGTGTGCACAATTATAAGGCAAGTCTTATTTTTGAGGGTTATTTGATTATTTGTATTAATTCCCAACTACAGTGCTCTCGAAAGGTTAATAAACCTCAATCATGAATGTTTAAGAAAGTAAAAGTGAGGGTTTCTTAGAAGAATATCTATATGTGCACAATTGATGGGTAACTATTATACTGCAGAATTATTATACAGCTAAATGAAGAACACACATTTTCCCATCTCACTTTCTTTTTTTCATCTGTTTAAGTGAGAATTATAAACAAACAACTCAAAACTTTCCAATAAACATTTCTGACATAAAACAAACAGTGACCAATATAGCCTCCCTTCTATTCAATAACCGTGATAAGCCTTCCATTCATAAAGTCTGTCTGTTTCTTGATCTGCTGACGATCAACTTTTCGTGCAGGAGCAACTACAGCCTCCCAGACACTGTCCAGAGAGGTATACTGTTTTCCTTCACTGTAAATGTCCCGTTTAAGAATTGCCCACAAGTTCTCAATTGGGTTCAGGTCAGGTGAGGAAGGGGGCCATGTCATCAATTTTTCATCTTTAACGCCTTTACTGGCTAGCCATGCAGAAGAGTACCAGGATGCATGTGATGGAGCATTGTCCTGCATAAACATCGTCTTTTTTTAAAGATGCAGACTTCTTCCTGTGCCACTGTTTAAAGGAAATGTCTTATACCCAAAAAGGTCCAACCAGCTCATCTTTAATAATACCAGCCCATATCAGTACCCCACCTCCACCTTGCTGGCGTCTGACTCGAAGTGGACCTCTGTGCCCGTTACTGATCCAGCCACAGGCCTATCCATCTGGTCCGTCTAGAATCACTCTCATTTTATCAGTCCATGAAACCTTTAAAAAATCTTTCTTCAGATATTTCTTGGACCAGTCTAGATGCTTCAGCTTATGTGTCTTGTTCAGTGGTGGGCAGGTTTCAGTCTTCCTTACTTTGGCCATGTCTCTGAGCACTGAACATCTTGTACTTATTGGTGCTCCAGGTAGGTTGCAGTTCTGGAATATGACAGAGCTGGAAGATAATGGGTTCCTGGTAGCTTCACTCTTGATTCTTCTCAAATCCTTGGCAGTTCATTTGAGTATATTTTCTAAACACGTTTCTTTCGACTCTCTTGACTGTTTGCAACAAAACTTTTGCTGGTTCTGTGATCACACCCCCAATATCTTAGCCATTTCAAGAGTGATACATCCTTCTAAAAGACTTTTGGTCATTTTTGACTTTTCAGAGTCAGTTAAATCTCTTTTTGGCCCATTTTGCTTCAAGAAAAAAGCTGCCTAATAATTTAACACACCTTGATATAGGGTGTTGAGGCCACACCCTCCCTCATTACACAGATATACATCACCTGCTATGCTTAAATCCATTAAGCATTCAAGTTTACCCAGCTTGGAGTTAGAAAATATGCCTAAAAATGATTTGTTAACAACAAAATACTCACTTCCATAGTAATTGTGCATATATATATATATCTCAGCCTTTGCACAAGTCACATTTCACATTATTTTTTTGGGCCAATATGTTCAATTGAGCGAATAAACCAGTGGTGCTCAAACCATGCAACTGTTGTGTGTATATATATATATATATATATATATATATATATATATATATATATATATATATATATATATATTATAAATTATAAATATTCTACGTAATTACATTTCAGATTGCGGCAGCTGTTTACAATGTGCATGCCGCTCCTTCACTGCTCCATTTCTCTCGCCTGGTTGCTGCACACTCATCCGGCTCTGCCTGTCTTGGATGGTTTGTTCAGACTGACAGATTTCTGCAAATTGTTGCACATATTAAAAAAAGACAAAAAAAACAAACAAAATCGACACAGCAAAGCGCACAGAAGCTTTTCAGTCTGCTTCGTGTGGATCTCATCCAACTGTGTTCCTCTTAAACCTCAGTCGGCGAGTGATTAAGGAGAAGATGGACAAAATGTGCCGCATGAGCCGCTTTTAATTAAGTGCCTGCTGTAGTTGGAGTGGAGAGATTGCCTCTGTTTGCACAAAATGCAACACAGCAGATGTCAGTACTTACATTTGTCTGGCCACCAGCCTGTCAGTTAGTGTTCTCGTAATGCCAGGCAGGTTGCTTGTTACGTTACAACTCGATAAATCTTGATAGGAGACTCTTATAAATAAAGGCTTCTAAATGGTTTCTGGCTTCATCGTACGGTTCTAAGAAAAACTTTCATTCGGTGCCTTTTGAATGTCTTATACTTTAAAACGATTCCCCGCAATCTCATTCACAATCTTTCCTTTTTTTTCAGAAGAGTTCGCTAAGAGGTCCCTAGAGGGTAAAAACTGGTTCCATAGAATTGTTTTGGTACATCTTAATGCAATATCCTCTCATTTTTGAAGTCAAACATTGTAAAATGATTTGTAATTCCTGCAATATGATTATTAAGAATAATGCAGCGATTAGCCTGATAACGCATTCATCTGATCGCACTCACAAAAAATGCACAAATATCAACATCCAGTAACACCTGATACTGATATGTAACATACACTACATTGCCAAAAGTATTCGCTCGTCTCTCTTCAGACACATATAAACTTGAGTGACATGCCATTGTTAATCTATAGGGTTTAATATGATTTCAAACCACCCTTTGCAGCTATAACAGCTTCAACTCTTCTGGGAAAGGCTTTCCACACGGTTTAGGAGTGTTCATGGGAATGTTTGACCGTTCTTCCAGAGGCGCATTTGTGAGGTCAGACACTGATGTTGGAAAAGAAGGCCTGGTTCGCAGTCTCCGCTCTAATTCATCCCAAAGGTGTTTTATCTGGGATGTGGTCAGGACTCTGGGCAGGCCAGTCAGGTTCTTCCACACCAAACTCACTCATCCATGTCTTTATGGAGCTTGTGTTGTGGACTGGTGTGCGAACAGAACTGGGTCGTCCCCAAACTGTTCCTACAAACCTGGGAGCATGAAATTATCCAAAATCTCTTGGTCTGTTGAAGCATTAAGAGTTCTCCTAAAAAAACAACCCCACACCATAATCCCCCCGCCAGCAAACTTTACACTCGGCACAATGCAGTCAGACAAGTACCATTCACCTGGCAACCGCCAAACCCACACTCGTCCATTGGATTGCCAGACGGAGAAGCGTGATTAGTCACTCCAGAGAACATTTCTCCAGTGGTGACGTGCTTGACTGAAACACCTGAATTAAATGATTTCGATGGGTTGTAGTGTTATTGTCGCACCAATGAACCAACAACTTAAGCGGGCAGTATCTGCTTGCACATAGATATGTTGTTGATGTCCATAGCTGTCAGATAGAAAGTTGTTGGTCACTTTATCATATTCCCACCAGGTCTATTTTTTTCATCCTATTTTTAAGCGCTAATGTTACGTGCAGGTCTGCCAGGTTAGCGTGCTAGGTGTGCTCTTGTTGAATGTTTCTGCAGGTTGATAGTGCATGTGATCTTCGGGGGAGGAGCCATGGCCTATATCCCTGGCTCCCCTTCTGCGGCATGTGTTCCTTTGTCTGTGCATTGTTTAAAACAGTTTGTGTTTGTCATCCCTGTTCTATATACCTAAACCATTGTGTATAGACATCCCACCCTATCCCAACCAGAGGAGTCCAACAGGTAAGACTGAGGCGCCTTATACATTCCATCACGTAGTAATCATTGTATAGATACACTAGGTAAGAAGGTGGGTGTCCATTGTGTATTTATGTTTGTTAGTGTTCGTAGGTTTTGTTTTCTTTTTCTTCTTTGTACATAGTAACAATAGGTTAGGTTAATGTTTTGTTTTGTTCTGTTTCTTTTCTTTGGCACTGTCTCCATTCAATAGGGATCTAGGCCTGTATGTTTGGGTGGGTGTTTTTTTCTGCTGTAGTTTACAAAACTTTAATTCTGGCCTGGCCCCATTTACTTCTTATGTTCTGTTATGTGTCAACCTACTTTTTAAACAAGCTATTTTAGGTTGTAACAGCTAACAAACCAGAATGGACACATTTACTCTAGCCCAATGGAAGCAAAAACTCAACCTTTGCTATCAAAATCTGTATGTTCCAGCTTTATGAACCTTGTATAGAGACCGTCCTATCCTACTGTGTACATCACCGCCTGCTTAGTTCCAGTACACAGACTGTAGCACTGCCGTGGCTCACAAAGCTGCTGAAGCTCAGGGTCTCAGCCTTTTTGCTCAGTACTCAGTGCGCAGCACGGTTTTATTGATGGTGATCTATAGACAGAGCTGCCAGTAGGACCTGTGTATCATGTAGCATGTCCGTACAAGATGGTCTATTCAAACACACAGTGTGCGTCTTGCTTTAAGGGACATTCAACTGCAGTTCAGCCAGCTAACAAGACTCCAACAACACAAATAGGGAGCTCCTCGGTAGTGAGCTCCTGCTGTCATTGCTGAAAGACATTGAAGAAGAGCGGGGATCTAAAATATGAACTGCTTTTTACTTACGGCAGAACAGAAGTGCCTTTCTGATGTGGAGCATAAACTGCTCCTCTCCACTGCAGTTGATCCACAGTAACTAATGAAGCATAGTTAACTAAGGCATTTCATTCAAAGTCAACAATATTTAAAGTCAGAGCCCATCAATCATTTGTTTGATTTGTCTTTTGTTTCATTCAGTTGTCCATCTTTGCCTTTCATTCTGTTTCAGACCTACTAGGTGTAACAATCCAACACTCTCAGGCAGATTAATCAGATCCATGCGCAAGCTTTTATTGACAGAAAAAAATAAGGAAAACAGTCCAAGGAGATGGTTGTAGAACCCTGGGTGCTGCCGGTGTCATATCTCCATCTGGACAATGAAAAACAAAGGTCTCCTCATGCCACTTGAATCACCAGGATAGAGATCCCGTACTAACACTCATCACAAGGGTCAGTCCTCTGCATGGCCCCGTAGAAAGACAGCAGAGGGTCCCTGTGGGGGTAAATAAAAACACTCCCAATAAAGAGAATGTTGGAGCAGTGAAGAGTCACTCGAGAGGCATGCAGTGATGGGAACGCCGCTGCTTCCACTCGAATGCCGCCTGAAAGCCGCCACCAACCTCTCTCGCTGAGCACCGTGGGGTTAGTCCCCAGGGTGTATTTACATGGAGGGAGCAGCTCCTTCAGTTGGATTTTGGAGGCCAGGAACATCCAGAAGTGTAAGAGAAGACTCGCTGGTGGAACAAGGTAGGGAGCTGAGTTGGGAAGAGAGACCCGGCAGGAAGCTGACCAGCAACTAAAGGATGACAATCGGTAAGAAGATGGCTAAACACAGGGTTAGTTGCAGTGCGAGGAGCGTGTAAGAAGGCAGTGCTAATGAGCTACTGCTGTATGATGTAACGGGCAACAGATGTGTGTAATCAAGGTGCGTGCATGTGTGTGTGAGGTCACTCGCTGCAAACTTCATGTGGCCTTAAGATTAGCTCAAGAGCAGTGCATAGAGAGCTTCATGGAATGGGTTTCCATGGCCGAGCATTTTCATTCAAGCCTTACATCACCAAGCGAAATGCAAAGCGTTGGATGCAGTGGCGTAAAGCATGCCGCCACTGAACTCTAGAGCAGTGAAGACGGTTGCCAGGAAAACGGTACTTGTCTGACCGCATTGTGCCAAGTGTAAAGTTTGGTGGAGGGGGGGATTATGGTGTGGGGTTGTTTTTAAGGAGTTGGGCTCGGCCTCTTAGTTCCAGCGAAACATGACTGAAGGCAAGGTCCATAAAGACATGGGTGACCGCGTTTGGTGTGGAGGAACGTGTCTGACCTCAACCGGATAGAACACCTTTGGGATGAATTAGAGCAGAGACTGTGAGCCAGGCCTTCTCATCCAACATCAGTGTCTGACCTCATGATTGCGCTTCTGGAAGAACAGTCAAAAACCCCCATAAACACACACCTAAACCGTGTGAAAAGCCTTTCCCAGAAGAGTGGAAGCTGTCTGCAAAGGGTGGGCCGACATCATATTAAACCATGTGGATTAAGAATGGCATGTCATTCAAATTCATATGCGTGTGAAGGCAGACGAGCAAAGTTTTGGCAACACAATGTAGCATTTTTTGGTAACCCAACCTCTGGTAAGTAAAAACATGTTCAGTGATGTTGAGGTCTGAACTAAGGACTAAGTCTTTTGTACTGAAAACACCAGCAGCTTCTTTGTTTGATTTTCATATTTCTTCTTATTTTCCAGAAGAGTTTTTCTCAGAAACAACTTATTGAACACCTGCAAATCCTTTTCAGGCCCTTAGCTTTGAGGGTCTTCTCACAGTGGAAGAATGGACAGAATCACTTGTGGACATTTTCTGATCTGAAGTCATTTTCTCTTTCTCGAAGATGAAGTCTTTAAATAATGTTTAACTGATGGTTTCAGGTTTAAAGAACATCTGCTGTAAAAGGAATAACTTGTACTTAATGCTTGTTTTGAATGGAGAGATGAAGAGAAGAACACCATTAAAGGTTCACCACAAGATGCAAACGGCTGGTAAGCTTCAAGGCTAGTCTGATGAAATGTACATTACAAAGCCAGTACGACTCTGAAAGGGTGGTCAGTCCATCATTCTGAGAACAGAATTTGTTCTTTATCTATTTCCTTTTTTCAGTAGTGGCTTCTTGACGGCTACGCATCCTTTGAGATGCTTAAGTGTTGAGTTGTCTTCTCACAGTGGAAGGATGGAAAGTAACACCTGTGGAATTTTTCTGCTTGATGTCTTCCTCTCTCTCACAGACGACAGCTTTAAGTGCTGTTTATCTTGCAGTGACAGTTGATGGTGTAGCAGGTCTTGCAGGTGGTTGTCAAATTTTCTCACTTTCAATGACTTTTCATCAGCTTTTTACTTTTCTTTGGCTTCGCCCTTCTTTATGCCACTGGGTCTTATGTCTAATCTTCTAATTTAATTGTTAATTAATTAGAATTGGAATGCCATATGCATTTGCACTGTTGAATGTTTCTGCCTTTGTTATTTTGCCTATTGTGTTAGTCACGTTTGCATTTTGCATGTCTCTCTTGGTATATTGTTATATACAGACCTCCAATGGGTAGCATATAGAATCTGTTCCCAGACGGCAATCTGTGGTGGATAGCGCTGTCGCCTCACTGTAAGACGGTCCCAGTTTGATTCCTGGTCCAGGCTGTTCCATGTGGAGTTTGCATGTACTCTTATGCCTCTAGATACTGCGGTTTCCTCCCACAGTCCAAACACAAGCATGTTAGGTTGATCGGTCACTCTAAATTGCCTGTAGGTGTGAGTGTGTCCAAGTTGTACCCCGGCTTTGCTTGATGATGCTGGGATTGGCTCCATCATGGCTCCATATATATATATATATATATTAGTCGCTGTCCAATGAAAAACAAGTATCTTCAAAATTGCAACTTTAAAATTTGTCTCATATCTCATATCACCACCACCATCAAATACACTCACACAAACAGGCAATTTAGAGTGACCGATCAGTCTAACATGCATGTGTTTGGACTGTGGGAGGAAAGTGTTTTATTTATATTTTTATATATATATATATGGACAATAATGAGTAAATAAAAATATTGGGGATGCTTGTTAGACTTGTATTGGTTGGCTTTACTCTGGAATGAGGAAGAGGAGTGATCTATTCGTAATCATTATTAAACATGAGGGCCTATATGCAAAAGATTTCAGCACAGCCACATTATACACTAAGCATCCAACACCACTACAGTACGCATTAGCTCAACAAACACATAAAATGCTAATTACAGCCAGTTACAAACTAATACCTCACCACAACTGCAAATGAAAGCATGTATGTGACAGTGAAACTGACTGCCATAACAAGAACACATGCCCTCCTAACAACGGCCAGTGAAAGATCCCCTCTTCATTCCCACACACAGCAGCATGAGACAGCATCATAGAGCTTCGAGGAAGATGTTTCTAATAAACTGGTCAGTGAATGTGAATACATTTCTCGGTAAAGCTGTTTTAAAATGATTTCGCTGAGGAGCTCAGAAAAATATTCCAGTTCCTTCATGAGCCAGTATATGAATCTGCATCGATTGTGGAAACAAAACTATTAGTGCCTCAACTGGAGTTAATTAGTGATGTGGTGAAAAAGCCTCATTCTGCATTACTGTAATAACTGAATTTGTGTATTCATTACTGCTTATTTGTTTATCTTTAGGTTTGGACCCACATATCAAGTGGGGAATCTTCTGCACTAAACATGTGTACACATGAGTAGAGGGTGTACACATCAGCCCAAAAGCCACGGGCTAAAAGTGATCGTGCCACAATTGGCCATTGCATTGAAAAATGAAGGGCCTATAAGTTTCTTTCCTTTCCTGAAGCTTTATATTCAGCGAAGTGGCAAAATTAAAGCTTCAAGGAGTCAAAACAATCTCTGCACAGTTTGTGTTCTCTTGTCCAGGACACAGCCCACAGGACACTGTTGGCTGGATGTTGCTGGTTGGTGGACTATTCTCAGTCCAGCAGTGACACTGAGGTGTTTAAACACTCCAGCAGCACTGCTGTGTCTGATCTACTCACACCAGCACAACACACACTAACACACCACCTACTATCATGTCAGTGTCACTGCAGTGCTGAGAAAAATCCACCTCCCTAATAGTCCTGTGGGGGTCCTGACCATTGAAGAACAGGGTGAAAGGGGATAAACAATGTATGCAGGGAATCAGATGGACTACAGTCTGTAAACAGTCTGTGGGAGCACTACAAAGGGCTCCTGTGTGGTAAGTGGAGCTGATAACATGGACAGTGTGTGTAGAAATGAGGAGGTGGGTTTAATGTTATGCTAGGTCAGTGTATATACACTAATTCTAGATGAAAGTTTCAAAAGACTGCTTTCTCACTATCACATACCTGACAGTGGTTTGGTCTACTGCCTATCACCACTGAACCCTAGGTATACACACAGGGATGTTGTGGTGGGTTCACCAACAATGCCATCAATTTGGGTGTGTCTGTGCTGGACTGCATTCAGTGCCATTACAGAGCATCAGTCCGAAATGATACTTCTCAACAATGCTGCACTCTGGAAGTGGAATGGGATTATATAACAGAGAATAATCTATAAGTGGAGACTTAACTTAGTATTAAGTAGTTATACATATATTTATATAGAATATGTATGCATTTACATAATATAATATAATATAATATAATATAATATAATATAATATAATATAATATAATATAATATAATATGTTCTGTGTGGAGTGTACATGTTCTCCCCATGCTTGAGTGGGTTTCCTTCAGGTTCTCCAGTTTCCTCCCACAGAACAAAGACATGCATGTTAGGCTGATTGGTCACTCTAAATTGCCTGTAGGTGTGAGTGTGTGTGTAAGAGTGTGTTGGCGATGCAATTGACTGCCGATGGGATAAAGCATAAGATAATGGATGGATAAAATACTAATACACAGTCTTTGATGAGGTGACAATTTGAATGATAACAACTGTTAGGAAATAATAAGTTCATCCTATATCCAGATCTTCAGATCATTATAGATCCTCCTGGATATGGACGGCAGGGGTGGAGCCTCCTCCCTGGACAGTAGGACTTATATAACCAAGAGAATGCAACGATTAACATCCATGCTTGTGCAGTGTTTATGTGCTATGTGGTTAATAAAGCTCAGAGAACTTGTTGGTTTGTGATGATTTATCTTGTGGGTTTATATTAAGCTTGTTTCTTTTAATAATCTATACGGGGGATCTTGGCATTAAGTAGTTATATCTATTCATTTGCTGCAAGTGTTCAATAAGCATTTTAGATACTGCGTAACTCATGAGATTAGTACCTTCTTACTGCGTTTTGGGGGGTTTACTGCATGGAGATGGTGGTGGTAGGAGAGGGAGGGAGGAGAACATTGGAATGTCACCTCAAAGCTGCAGAGCAGCAACGTAAGTTGAATCCTTTTAAATACAGGTGGCTGGAGTGACTCTGCATTGAAGTCAGCACTTAAAGTTTTCACTTCTACATACCATGGGTGTATCTGAAATTGCCTCCTAATTCAGTAGATACTAGATTGTACCAGTTTGTACTGCTCGAGTGATAGAATAGTCGGTTGTTTTAGTATGTGGGTGTTTAGTAACCACATCCTGTGATACAAGACATCAGATCACCACTGTAAACGTTCTACTGTTTATTAAAAGCCCCATTTACTGACATCATTTTAGCTACTTTTTGTGACACTTATGTCTAGTTCATACTACACGAGTTTATCCTGGTTTTTGCAGTTCGCCGACAAAACCCTTTGCTTGGAGGCAAATCGCCGACAATTTGACGCTTGCCGACTAATCGCAAACGCCCGACAAATATCTAGCATGTTTAATATCTAGGCCAGTCAGAGACTGAGTCAACAGCAGCGTCTTGCTATAGCCAATGGGATCAATTAGAGAGAAAACCGTGCACCGTTCACCTCCACGGCTGCGGGCGTCACGTACGTTTTCATTTATGAAATATTTACCTCCAGCTCTCTCTGCAGAACAGACAGTCCCTGCTGGCCCCGCACCTTTATCCATCTTTATACATTTTTCTTCTTTCTTGCAGATCAGCGCAGTAACAACTCGTACCGCTGGTTTGTTGATGTCCGTTTTGGAAATAGAGTATGTTCTACTTGGTATCGCTAGCTCTCACATGCGTTTAGTTTTCGTGTGTTCTCTTGATAAAAACGTGTTTTTGGACCGAAGCCAGATGAGTCGGCGATTCTCCAGAGTGAAAAGCGTGTAATTCGTGACCCCGTGTTGCCGGTGTTCTGTTGATTTGTCCTACCTTGTCGAAATGTCCTACCACGGCGCAGATGTGTCGATCTGTGCTACCTTGGTGGAAAATAATACTGCAGGTGGATTAAAACCACAGGTAGAATTATTTGATAGTGTAAATATGGTCATAAACCAGTACCCCCTGCTATTTTGTGAACGATTATAAGCGCCACAAACACGTTTGGAACACTCAAGCAGACAGTAACATTAAGCTAAATTTAGATAACAAGCTTAAAGAAAACAAATAACATTAAAAGATGTTAAAACATTACAAACAACAAGGATAAAATTATGCATGTGCGTGCCAACCATCAAAATCTTGATGTAATCAACAACTGAAAGACTCCAGATTACAGCTCATGTAGTGTGAACAACACAAAAACCTGATGAGTCAAACAGTTGTGTAGTGTGAACCAGGCATAACCTGTGTTTGTGTCTGAATCAGAACTCAGACGGTGTCGAGCTGTAACTCTGAGAAGATGAATCAGGAGTAACTTGATAATGTTTTATCTCAGAAGAAACATAAATATCTCTAACTTCTGTAGCAGCAGTTCACTAGCAGTAGCTACATACACACAGCTGATGTACTGCTTTCTGCAATTTTTTCTTTTGTTTTGAGGGAATAAAGAGAAATTCGCAGCTCCAGTTGAATTATGGGATAGTAAAGTGTTCTGCGGTTGCATACTTTAAAAATGGCTCCCAATGCAGGAGGTCATCTGGGTAATGTTCACGTACTACTTGATGAATTCGGAGTATTCATACTAGCCTCACTTGCCTCCTGAAATATATTTATATTACATACATTAGCGACTGTCATAATTGAAATACCACCTTCTTTTTTAGGGAACTGTTAACTATATTTAAAACATATATTTGAAAGTTTTGGGTCATCTCATTGCCTAATACTTTTTGCTACAGTCCATATATTGATAATAAGCCACCCAGGAGTCTATATATTGATAATAAGCCAGCCAAGAGTAATCATTTAAAAACCATGTTGCTGAGCGCAGGGGGGCGTTTACCATGAATTTCTAAAAGAAAGCTTCCGCACGGTAATAAATCAAACTACTTTGTAGCGCCAGCCCAGCGCAGAAGCCATTCCATCCGGTCTGTCCGGGAGTGAACTCCAGCTGCGAAAACCAATTACCTGAACCCTATTGATCACCAGGACATCCCTATTACACCGAGATTAGATACCAAATTTATGTTCTGAGTACAGCCAGTAGTATTAAGGTAGGCTCTGAAATATTGATCAGATTTCCAAGGAGAAAAATTATGGAGGAAGTAGATTATGCCCAAAGGACATGTGCAAAACTGACACGCAGTGCAGCCGGACTCAGCTCTGTATACAGTGCACTCTAAAATTAATTGAACAGCGGGAAAGTTGTAGTTGTTTTGAATGGACATGGATATCAGTGAAAATTGTTTTCAAAAATCATTAAGACTTTTTATATGTAGCACCTTATTTGCTTCACTGTCTTGACATTTTTGAGACTTTTTGGTTGGATCCAGGCAGTTAAGATGCTTCTACGCCCATCAGAATGAATCCAGCTGCTACTGACAGTCACTTCATCAATAAAGACAGTTTCTCTCGTCTCTCTGCTTCAGACTTTTCTCATTCCTTGACTCTGGTACAGGTTCATCTTCTTTTCATCTGTTCAAAAGACTTTGTTGCAGAACTCTACAGGCTTTGTAATGTATGCTTCATCTGCCTGGCCTTGAGACTTGGGCCTGCATCTTGTGAAATCTTCTGACTTCCATGGTATTCTTCTCTTCATGCTAGCCTTAATATACAGTTACTGGCCTCTTTATTAGATACACCTGTTTAACTGTTTAATATTTCATCAGCCAATCACAAGGCAACAACTTAGCACACTTGGGCATATAGACATGGTCAAGACGACCTGCTGTAGTTTAAACAGAGCAGCAAAATAAGGAGGAAAGGTGAATTAAGTGATTTTGAACATGGCCTGTGTTGTCTTCTTACTCTCACACAAACAAACGTTAACCGGAGTCAGGTTTACGAACTTTTACTGGCTGTTTCTTCTTTCGTATATCTAGCTTGCTAACTTTTACAGCATGCACTCCAAACAATATCAATGCGCAGCGTCACAGGTAACACATAGTGCCGCATTACTACACAAGAAGTAGTTCCTTTGAACATAACAGCCTGATAGTTGGCAGGACTGGCTGTATTTCTGAAACTGCTGATTTCCTGGGACTTTCATGCAAAACCATCTCTAAAGTTTACAGAGAACATTCCATAAAAGAGAAGATATCCAGTCTTGGATGTATGTTCTTTGGGCAAAAATGCTTTGTTGATTTGTTTGTAGAGGTCAGAGGAGAATGGCTAGACTTATTTGAGCTGATAAAAAGGCATAAATAACCATTACTACCACTTACTACAGCCAAATTCTGCAAAACAGCATCTCTTACCGTACAACACATAAAACCTTGAAGCAGATGTGCAACAGAAGACCACACCAGCTGCCATTCCTATCAGGTAAAAGCAGGTAACTGACGATACAGTTCATTCAGGCTCACCACAATTGATCAATAGAAGCTTGAAAACACATTGCCAGGTGTGACAAATGTGATGTGGTTGGTAGGGTCAGAATTTGCCATAAGCAACATAAAAGCATGGATTCATCCTGTCTTGCATCAGCTGTACAGTCTGCTGCTGGTGGTGTAAAGATGTGTGGAAATTTTTCTTGGCACAATTTTATCACCTTTATATCAACTGAGCATCACTACAGCACAGTCTATATCAAACAGCACAGTCTCCCTCAGTACAGTACAGTAGCTGACCATGTACAGCCTCATGATCCTGATCTGCTTAGATTTTCTTAATTATTTGGCCTTTGTGGTGGAGATAAAAGACTTGAGATGATAATGTCTTGTCTACAATCTACTCTAAGCCATTGCATTGCCTTTTATCTGTAAGAATGTGAGCAGCAGCTTTTTTTTTTGCTTTCAATAAAAGCATAGACTGTGTATAAACGGTGCTGATTCGGTCATGGTTCACTCAAGGTGGATGACCACACTCTTGAATTAGAGCTGACAGGCAGCACTTCAGATCTATATCTATCCATCCATTATCTTAGGCTTTATCCCACTAGTTGGGGGCATGGGGTGTGGGGGCTGGAGCCAATTCCATCAGGCAAAGGTGTACACCATGAAGAGGTAGCCAGTCTATCACATGGCCAACACACTCTCACACCTACTGACAATTTAGGGTGACCAATCAGCCTAACATGCATGTCTTTGGACTGTGGGAGGAAAACGGAGTACCCAGAGTAAACCCACTCAAGCACGGGGAGAACATACACACTCCACACAGAACAGCCCAGACCGGGAATCCAACGCGAATCGTCTTGCTGTGAGGCGACAGTGCTAACCGCTACACCTCGATGCTGCCTCAGCTCCATATCCATTGTTTCAACCCTCATTGTTTCAGTGTGCTGAGGTATAGCGTGGTAAACATCTGTTGTTGTCCAGGTACTTTTAAACTGCACTGTACATGTGACATTGTAGGCCAGTCTAATAAATTGTGGCTCCACACTAACTGTGACGTTAAGTGCAAATAGCTTGGTGGCAATTTGTAAAAAAGTATTACCAACAAGATTCCTAACACGACACACTCCCACTAAAAGTCAAGTCTGAACCAGTCTGGCAATAATTTCCCAGTTTCCAAACATGTTTGCCTCCACATACAGCAAATAACACCTACACACAGTAAACATCACTCACACTCTAATTAACAGATATACTGAAATGACATGTTTTGATCTGTGGGTACTGGGCAGCATGTGAAACCTGCTGCCCAAAAGTGCTGCTGTTGTGAACAGAACAGAGAAAAAGACTTCAAACAGATTACAGATTTATTAGAGATGTATCTTTTCTTCCTGCATCAAATTCCATGTTTGGGTATTTCCCCTCGTATGGGTGAAAAGCTGGTTTAGGTCAGATTTCAAAGAAGCAAAGAGTTAGTTGATATGTGGAGATTCCAGTCATTCTAATAATTTGATTTTATTGCCAGTAGTTTTAGCTTTTTATCCTATTTTTCAGTTGACAGTGGATTTTACAAGGAATTAGTTCTACACATGAAACATGTAATTTACTATTTAATATCAAATTTTAACATAAAAATTTAAATATTAAATTTCTGATATTAGGAATGGAATATGTAAAATTTAGTTTTCTGATGTGTAAATTGAATACCTGAGATGAATAAAGAAGGAAATTAAAGCTAAATCAGCTGTAATAGTAATTTGAATATATGAATTGTAAAACAAATATACCCAATTTTAGAGTGTAATTTATGTAAGCAAAAAAATATTACTGTAATTGTAATTATATATAATAAAATGAGAAAATCAGAATTCAATTGTTTGTGAACACATTTGTTGGATACATTAGTGGGGAAATTAAATCATGTGTACTCAAATATTGTTCCCAAAATTAAAACTTATATTTATGGTGTTATAATTATTCCTAAACGTCATTTTCTAACAGGATAAATATTTTGTTTTTTTATTAGAAGTTAAAAACAGCTGTTATTGTTAGTATTTGTCCCTTAAAATTCATTGTTATATTTTAGTGTTGTTTTTGTTTTGTGTTTTTTTTCACCTGGGATGCACCTTTAATATGTATGATCTCATTTACATGTAAATTGTAATTGGCTCATGCCTCAAACACCGGCAAAAATACCGCCATGTTATAAGACACTGGTGTGTTAATCAACGGTACAGCAACATTATGAATTGGACTCATTTCTTATGCCACACATTTGTGTTGTGCTGTTATCGCCAACTTTTATAAATCCAGCCCAGTGTATTTAAAAGTATCCAAAGACTCCCTTAAATAAATAAATTTATACTATCCCCTTAAATTTCACCCACTTTAACTATTGCTATGCAGGTACCAACAGAATAGGACGATCTGAAACAGCTGCTTAGCAGCCTAAGCTCACCATGTACAGTAACAACAGTTGGCTGGAGCACGGTGGAGTGATGGAGCTCCATCCAATACCTTTGGGGTGAGGTAGAGTGTTTTCTGTGATCCAAAACTAACCACTGAACATCAGCCTTGCTTGTATAATTGAATGCAAACAAAGTCCAGTAGTGTAAAGCATTTGTTTGGAGGAGTAGAGACGGTTATGCAGCAAAAGAGGAACAAACTCCCAATCAGTACTGTTGATTTTATAAGAGATAGTGGATGAGCAGGTGTCCACAAACTTTTGGACATATAATGCATGTGTATGGAGCTAAAGTGACCTCTTTTGGATTTAAATTAGAATTGCATCTGAAAGTGGGTGAAATCACTCATTTAAGGGGGTCTTTTAAGGGGGTCTTTTAAATGCACTGGGCTGGGTTTATAAAACTTGGTGATATCAGCACAACACAAAATGTGTGGCATGAGAAATAAGTGCAATGTTGTCTTTTACAGCTTAACTAGTTCTGAACAAATCTCAAAAACACAACTTAACCAGGTTTGTGGAGTCTTAGCCAACTCTCCTGCCGTTAAGGTGATACCAATCCCCCCCCCCCCATTTACTCTTTAACTCTTTATCACCAGCTGTTTTCATTTTCATCCCCCTTACCCCCTCCCTAACCTCCTCTTCCTCCACATTCACCTCCTTCCCTTCTGACCCTCAGGACCCCTACTCAAACAATGTCAGACTAGACTAGACTGGATTAGAGTCTGGACTTGATGGCACTGGACTGGCAACACACCAATGACCTAAGCTGTGCCCGTGTATGATTCTGCATGCACGCGAATAAGACTGCTAACTGTCTGTTTATTGGCCGAGCTGTACACAAACATCTCTGTATGTGTGAATAAACTCTAAGTCAACACTGAAGTCTCCAGTCTCCTGAATAATCCTGAATGCTGAATTTCTAACAAATCACAGTTCTACAGTCATATTTACAAGTATCACAAACAATACAAACAACATCACCACAGATTACGCTTAATGACAGTGAAAGTGTGGCTGCATGTCAAGAAATTAGAAAATGTATTAAGGTGGCAAATCACATTGAACCCTTCTTATTATGTTATTACCATCAAGAGTGTTTATTTGTAATTTCTATGAGACTAATATTTAAGATTTGAGATTATGAATGTGAGGAGCTGTGTAAGCCTACATACAGGTCTTATGAATGATAGGGGTTAAAAAAATTCTACTTTTACACTTTTACATAAGTTACATCAGTTAGAATTTTAAGTTACAACAACCAACCAAATGCAAATAATATCACTTTTTGGTTTCTGTGCAAGCATATTCCTAAATCTGCTTGAGTAAATATTAGAATAAAGACCTGCTTTAGATAAAGCCGCTGCCTGGAATGCAAATTTTGGCAAATTGACCAATAACCATCATACATTGGGTAAGAATTTATTAACAGATCAAAACATTATTAGACAGAAACTTCCAATGTAGAATATTTCAGGGATAAGAACACTTATGAATGTAATGATGGGGCTGTAAAAGTTGCAAGTACATTTTTTATTGCAAATGTAATCTTTCATGCATTTGTAATTAATTTTGTATCAAAATATTGTACAGCACTGCTTATGAGGGAACTGAACTGAACTGTATTAATGCACAGAAATATGAAAGAGCGTTTGTAGCGCTGGCTGAGACCAGGCATGTATAACATGGATATTGTCGCTGTCCAATGAAAAACATCTCCATTTTTGTTGATTTTGAGTCTTCTACATTTAAACATGCCAATCATTGTTAACATTGTCTGAAAATATCATATATCACCAATGGAAGTGCTCCAAAAAAGCTTGGAAATTATTCTGGTTCCATTGACTTACATTGAAAGTAAAGTATGTTTTTGTTCTCTCCTGTAAAGTTGCAATTTTGAAGATACTTTTTTTTCATTAGACAGCGACGATATGATGTCGTGTTTCTGCTGGGAACGTTTCTTTGTGGTGGCCATGCCAAAATCAGTCCAACCAATCCATCACCTATCCCAAAGCCTTGGTAATTACCTGAATACCTGAAGTATTGAATTCGTTTGCTAATGAAAATATTGCTTTGAGCTCCTATGAAGCTCTGATAAAATCAGCATTACGTTTGCGAGGGAAAGAAAAACAGATGAGATCGGAACACAGAGCAAGCAATTACTTAAGTGGGGGCGACAGTACGCGCTGAGTTACTTTCAGTAACTGCTCTACTGCAACCTGATCTTTTCTGCGCACTTTATGGCTGTAATATGATTAACACTAATGGCACCTGCTGGTACTTGTTTCACACACAGGAAGAGACTCATTTCCCACAATAAACCTGCTAAGTTGCGCAGGTTGTCTTCTTTTAGCAACGGTCAAAAACACATTGTTATACTCATCACTGTAAAATAACTAGGCTATATTAATACATAAAATGATTAAATGTGTGTTTACCTCAACAGACATTGGTTAGGGAAGAAAAATGGTCAGAATTTTTTTCAATAGTACCCAAAACTCTTCACAGTACAACCTAAACCCCACCCAAAACTCCTTACAGTATAACCTAAACCCCACCCAAAACTTCTCACAGTACAACCTAAACCCCACCCAAATCTCCTCACAGTACAACCTAAACCCCACCCAAAACTCTTCACAGTGCAACCTAAACCCCACCCAAAACTCCTTACAGTATAACCTAAACCCCACCCAAAACTTCTCACAGTACAACCTAAACCCCACCCAAATCTCCTCACAGTACAACCTAAACCCCACCCAAAACTCTTCACAGTGCAACCTAAACCCCACCCAAAACTCCTTACAGTATAACCTAAACCCCACCCAAAACTTCTCACAGTACAACCTAAACCCCACCCGAAACTACTCACAGTACAACCTAAACCCCGCCTAAAACTCCTCACAGTACAACCTAAACCCCAACCAAAACCCTTCCCAGTTTAACCAAAAACCCACCCAATACCCTTCCCAGTACAGCTTAAACCACAACCTAAACCCAACTTGCTCAACCAAACCCCACCCAAAACCCCTCCCAGTACAACCTACACCCCACCCAAAACTCCTTACAGTACAACCTAAACCCCACCCAAAACTCCTCACTGTATAACCGAAACCCCAACCAAAACCCTTTCCAGTAACACTACTGTGACACTACTGTGATAAACAAACTATAGATGATAGAGGCTGAACAGAGTTGATAATTGGTGGCTGTGTAATGAATGGATTAGCACATTCTGTCCTACACAGCAATCAGATTTCAGTCGAACTAACAGGAGATGCATTTGACCACCAAGTGTACATGCATGTGGCTAAAATGTTATCAGAGTGCAATCCAGACACTGGTCCAATACGGGTCTCTGAAAGGCTTTGTTTACATCGTAACCACTGGATTATGCTGAAAATGTAAAGATAATCACCTTTAAGACTTACTGTTTAGTATCTTCTACAAAACTAATATGTAAATGAGTTGAAGTAAGAGAGCAGGTGCAGTGAGAACAGGTGTCAAGGTCTATGGAAGACGGAGGTATTTGTGGACTTGATGATGCAGCCATGTGAAAGACGCTGGTTTGTATGAACGCAGTGTGTAGTAAGTGGAGGGGTGGGGAAGCACCACCTCTTGTGTGAGCGCGCTAATCTCACCAAGCTGTCGTACAGTTGTGGGGTTCTCATTAGCACCCACTCAGTGCCGTCAGGGCTGCTTGAGTAGGTGGTGCTCCAGCTGCACAATGAATAATATTCGCAAGTTCTTCACCCAGGATAATGTAATAGGTGTGAAAAACAGATTTAGAAAGCTTGACAATCTCCTCGTAAAATATGCACAAACACTCTCTCTGAATCTAAAGAATGTTATTCCTTGTTTTCCTGAGAAATCGCTTTGCATCTGGCTACAAGAACAGCAGCAAACGCTACTTGTTACTGCAAAATATCATCGCTGCTGAATTCAGGGCTTATTGCATCACAAATGCTCGCAGAAGCACAAAGTGCCGGTGCTGCGGCCTCCGGAGGGAAAATGAAGGGTTATGTGGCGTGCAGATCTCAGTTGTTTTTCCAGCAGCACAGGCAGATCCTGCCTTATTTGTATTTACAACAGCAGGAGGGCGGAGAGGGACTCATTAGGTTGAAGAGCAAGGCGCTGCTTCTCAGTCTCCAGGTGGCAGATTGCTGCCATCAACATGTCTGCTGAGGCAAAAGAAGCCTGGGCTCTGTGGAGAGGCCCTTTAAACTGCAGCGAGAGCTGATCTCTGATGCATGCGCTCACATGGAATATGTGTTCATGTTCTGAAAAAAAGTCCATCCTCTCATTATTTAATCATCTTGTTTCTTGTATTTAGAGCCTCTAGTAATACAAGTAGTTTGAAAATAAAAAAAAATAAAATCTTGATACAGAAAATGGTATCAAGGTCGGAGCAGCCAAGCATGTTCTCAGGAGCTGCACTGGAGGCCTAATGTGATTCTAATCCACCGTCTTGAATGCTGGGTCGGCCATTCAGACAGAGTTATAGATGGTTTAAGTCATATTTAACAGATAGACATCATCAAGCAAATGTAATGATCAAGAAAAAGTAATATTTCCTGTGGGGTACCGCAAGGGTCAGTTCTAGGGTTTTTCTCATTGTACATGTACATGTTACTATGATGTTATTAGGAAGCATGATGTAAACTTTCATAGTTCTGCTGATGATACGCACTTACACATTTCCATTCCTTCTGATAGTAACAAGTTAACGGGTCCTTTACAGCAAACACACATAAATATACAAATTTTAATATTCACACCCATGTCTATTTATTTGCTGAATGTAAAATAAAACAAAGGCTACAACTTTTGCAACATATTCATTTCAGCAAATAAACAGTAAATCATGCATAAAATTTTACAGAAGTTTGTTTTTTGTAGAGGATCAAAGACGAAACATAGCACGTAACCAGGGGCGCTCAAACTTTTGCATACATATATGTCACTGTCAGCAGCTACACTAACATACTCAGTAACTGACAACACTGTAACAACATCATATTTTCAAAAGTTCAACTTGCTTTAGAGCCAACAGAGTTCTGTTTGAATAGCTTATTAGTTTTAATATTATAATGTGTGACTTGGTAACTATTATTATTAACTATTAATATAATGTTAATAGTGTTATAGTTCTTTTTGCAGTACTGTAGATTGTCTATTGTAGAGTTTAAAGATATGTCTCAATCATTTTGTGTAACATATACAGTCATATGCAAAACTTTGGGCACAACAAGTCAAATTACATTGTGTTGATTTTAGAAATTAAACTTTAAAGTGAGACGTTAACACATCCTTTACAGGAAACACACATAAATATACATTAGGTTACAACACTGACAACACTGTAACAACATCATATTTAAATGTGCATTAGTAAATCCAGTAACTGAGTTAAAGTTCAACTTATTTTTGAGCCAGCAGAATTCTGTTTGAATAGCTTATTAGTTTTAATATTAAAATTTATCAATTGGTAACTGTTATTATCAACAATTGATATAATGTTAATAGTTTTTATAATTATTTTTTCCAGTACTGTAAATTGTTTGTTGTAGAGTTTAAAGACATTTGCAAAGACTTTTTGTAATATATACAGTCATATGCAAACCTTTGGACACCCCGAGTCAAATTACATTATGTTGATTTTAGAAATCAAATTTCAAAGTTAACATGTCCTTTACAGGGAACACACATAAATATACAACTTTTAAATGTTGGCACTCAAGTTCTGTTTATTTTTCCAGTACTGTAAATTGTTTGTTGTAGAGTTTAAAGACATTTGCAAAGACTTTTTGTAATATATACAGTCATATGTAAACCTTTGGACACCCCGAGTCAAATTACATTATGTTGATTTTAGAAATCAAATTTCAAAGTTAACATGTCCTTTATAGGGAACACACATAAATATACAACTTTTAAATGTTGGCACTCAAGTTCTGTTTATTTGCTGAATTTTAAATAAAACTCAAGACTGAAATTGTGCCACAACGTTTTGCACAATCCACATTTCCTAATATATTCAATTCAGCAAATAAACAGAAATTGTGCATGACATTATGAATATTAATATTTTCTGTAGAGGATCAACAAAACATAGCATGTAACCAGAGGAGCTTAAACTTTTGCGTACAACTGTATGTAAGAAGTTAAATGTTGCTGTACATTTACACCTGATTCAAGCCTGATCTTAACTCAGACTCCAAAACCAAAGCCAAGGTATCAAAATCTAAAACAGCCTTATGTCTCTACAAAGTCTCACGTTGTCCTAGTCTATTTTTTCTGTCCCCACAAGTGACTAAAGAAATGCATGCCATACACACACATACAGACCCGATGAAGCCCATGTAGGTGCATTAGTAATGAAGTGCTTCCTTTTCCCCAACATGTTATTTTATATTTCATGAAGGACCTCACAACATCATCACGGCCGTGATCCATTTAATGTCTCCTGACAGCACTCAGACGTCAGCACTCTCGAAGATGTTGCAATAGCTGGTGGCAGGTGACACGGCGCTCATCTCTCCTCACCTTTCATCTTATAGCAGCTCTGATGAGCCTGAGCAGGAACAAGCAAGAGGAATTTTGTTCTTTAAAAAGCTGCCCCAGGCTACTGTCTCCTGCTCTAACACATCTTTATGAAGCGCAGCTCATCCGTCTGAGAAATTACCGTCCAGGACACTTCAGCGCAGCCGTGTGCTTTCAGAAGGGAACTCCAGTCGTTTGTCTAAAATGAGAATAAAGTTTTACACGCCTATAATTTCTACAGACGTTTTTAAGAGAAGGGAACAGTGTGATCATGTAATCAAAGAGGAACACAAACATGGTGGTAAAGAGCCCTGATGCCTCTCGATTCCTGTCTTCCATGCAGCCTGGAGGATGGTAGGTTAAACAGAGTCATGCCTGGAGTTTGAGGTAAGAGGGTTGACCCTTGCCATTAACAAGGGAGAGGTCCAGTATTTCCTTTATAGGCAAGCATCAGCAAAACAGATGTAGACAAAGGCCTGAGAGGACATTACATAACCGAGACAGCAAGCGTAACGCTGAAAGATTAGATGACCCAGCACGGAGCCCTGCAGGACCCCAGTAGAGTGTAAGGAGTGGATTTAATAGTGCATTAGTCACTTTATTTATTTTGTTACTGCTACAAAAACCTTGAAATTAAGATGAATGTGATAAAAAAATCAGTGTCTTGGTAACTGCATCAGCACAAGCGTGTTATATGCCTGAGAAACCTTGTTTGGGAAACGGACTGATGGAATTGTCTGTGTTTATTCTGGCCTCCAGTCAGTCATTTTATGAGACTCTCCTATTTATTTCACCCCAATTTCCATCTCTTTGGACAACATGGTGGAATCTGGTTGAACTGTGCTGATTGTAGTGCAGTCGAAGAAAACATGCTGTACTGCCAACAAATGTAAGAAGAAGTACAATTAAATGAAAGTCAGCACTTAAACATACACCGATCAGCCATAACATTAAAACCACCCCCTCGTATCTACACTCTTCACTTACAGTACAGGTGCAGTTTGTAGTTCTAAACCTACAGACTGTAGAGCTGTTCTTAAACATGCCTACTTTGCGGGACCACCGGGTGGATGTAAAGTCAGAGATGACAGCTTATCAACTGCTGCATAGTTTGTTCCTCTAGTCCTTCATCAGTGGTTTCAGGTTGCTGCCTACTGGACGCTGTTGGCTGGATGTTGCTGGACTAATCTCAGTCCATCAACGCCAATAAGGTGTTCAAAGAACATCCCTAATAATACCTACTCTGTGGTGGTCCTGTGGGGGTCCTGGCCATTAAAGAACACGATGAGTAATTGAGAATTTCTTTTGCCTTATATTTATTTCATTTATTTTGTCCTTTTATTATCTCATTTGTCTGTTTTACCTTCAACCATTTTATGTATTTTTTTATTTATCATTTCAGTTTTTTATTTTAAAAAACTTGTTTTTTTCCTTTTTATTTTATTTATACTTTTTTTTCTTTTTTTATCCTTTTATCTATCCAATCTCGATTTTATGTTTTATTTTTTTTATCATTTACTTCCTTCATAATCTTAGTGTATTTTATTTACTTTTTATTTTTTAATCTTCTATTACTTAAATGTGTTCATATTTTTGGTCTAATTATTATCTCTTTATTTCATTGTTTTATATTTGTAGCTTGTCCACTTTTGTTTTGAATGATTTATTTCTTCTTAATTAACTCTTATATTGTTTGTCTGTTTTTCTAATATTTTTATCATTTCCTTCTTATTGTTTGAAGTTTCTTTTTTAAAGTGTAAATGCTCGGTTGCATTGAAAATGAGGGTTACCCTCAATGTGTTACCGACTGAAAATAAAGGTTGATTGATTGAAAGGGCATAAGCAATGTATGCAGAGAATCAGATGGACTGCAGGTTGTAAGTGTAGAACTACAAAGTTATGGTCAGTGCAGCTGATAAAATGGACAATGTGTGGAGATATAAGGAGGTGGTTTTAATGTTATCTGTGTATATATATTTAATGCAGCAATTTGCATTAGACAGAGCGTAACACCATGTGGGTGGTGTGGCATGACAAGCAGCAGTAAAAAATGCTCACGTACTGTATATAATACTGTAACAGAAGTTATTTAGGGTGAAAAACATGTTTACAGTAGCCTTTTAAATGAATAGCTGAGCCAGGCTTCTTTCAGTAATGACTCATCTGACCCTTTTGGCTTGAAACAGCCTTTGGCTAGCATAAAGTCAGCTGCATCACTTATAGGCTGGGTCTTGCGGCACTGTGCTTCAGTCAAGTCGGGAAAATAGTTGGTGATACTGACTCTGTGAAAGCCTTATATTTACAAAACTCCGGCAGAGCCTGATGCTCAGAGACGTAGTGCAAGTGAACAAGATCCATGTTTAAGACAAATGCCTCAAGACATTTGGATGAGAGATAATATTCAGCAGGCGACACGGTGGTGTAGTGGTCAGCACTGTGGCCTCACAGCAAGACGATCCAGGTTTGATCCCAGATCTGGGATGTTCTGTTTGGAGTTTGCATGTTCTTCCCATGCTTGAGTGGGTTTTCTCCCACATGTCTAAAGACATGCAGTGAGGTTGATCGCTCACTCTAAATTGCCCATAGGTGTGAGTGTTGGCCATGCAATGGAGTGGCGAACTGTCCATGGTGTATCCCGCCTTTGCCCGATGATGCTGTGATGCTGATGAAGCTTTCCGAAAGTCTTTCTGGAATTTAGGAGATGTTAACACTCTATTTGTAAGGCTTTATGACAGGTTTGGTTCTTTACCTACTAATATCAAATCTGAAGTACGTAACCTGGGTGTGATCTTAGACTCTGAGCTCAATTTTATTCTGCATGTAAACTCAGTCACTAAAGTAGCTTTTTATCATCTGAGAAATATTCGCCAAAGTTCAGCCTTTTCTATCCCAGACTGATGCAGAGAAACTCCTTCATGTTTTTAATACAAGCAGAGCTGATCACTGGAATGGTCTCTTACTGGAGTTCCTAAGAAAACAATCCAACTTGTACAGAACACAACAGCTCAGATCCTAACAACAACTAAACCCAGCTCATATCAGTCCTGTTTTAGAACACCTGTACCTGTACATGTACCTGTACCAATACCCGTACCTGTACCTGTATCTTTTAGAGTAGACTTTAAAGTTCTGTACTTCTCTATCAAACCCTAAATAATCTAGAACCTGCTACCTCACAGAACGTCTCTCTGTTTATGTTCCAGCTAGAGATCTTAGAGCTGCAGACACTGACCTTCTGCACACCTTCAGTAAAATACAGAAAACCTGGAGAGACTCCTTCAGTTCTTCTGCTTCTAAACTGCAGAGCTCAATTCATCTTCATTCAGAGAGACAGATCGAGTGATGTTTCACAGAATTGTCTGGAATACATACTCATGTGAGACTGTAGTGAAACCTACTAACTAGATAAGGCTGAAGTTGGCTTCTTAGTCAAACTTTCTGCACCACCCTGAAGGCTGCTGTAGAGGCAATATCTGCTTCATTATAGCTCACTTCAAAGAAAAGCAGGACACTAGAGCAGTAAATCAATATGAACTGGAAGCCTAATGTGTTTACAGGGCGGTACTGTCGCAATTCCTGATGGTATTGTATGTAAAGAAGTATTTGGAGTGTACCTGGATAGCTTAAATAAGTGAACCATAAGGTTATGCAGGACAAATCGATACTGTAGCTATAAAACGTGTTTGCAGTTGTGACATCAAGTCTATCAAGACTTTAAAACAGCCTGTTTGTGGCTGAGCTTTGCTACAGGTCATACATACTGAGGAGGTGACCACTCATATTTAAGAATATCTTCAAGATGTGAACATTGCCATTCAGAGTGGTTTGCAAAGGTGTCAAAAGTACTCATTTCTCAGATAGAAGTATAGATACTAGGGTTTAAAAACATTGTAGAAGTTGAAGTATCAGCTCAAAATTTTTACTCTAGTAAAAGTGTAAAATTACGGCTTTCAAAACTACTTAAAGTAGAAAAGTAAAAGTAATGTAAGGGAAAAAATGCCCTTAAGGACAAAAGCTTAGGCTGCACCACAGTCTATAGGGTCAATAGTGCACTAGCCCACCTGCCCAAAAACCCCATTCTTCTAAAAGCCATAATGATTGTAATGTTATATTAAAATGTTAATTTTGATAAATTTGGGATGCGGTAGACTTGTTTCAACCACATATGCCAATTGAAAATGAATGTATGTTAGTGTGTTTGTTAGTGATGACTATTTGGCTATCCTCGTGAGACCTGGTAATTTATTTTTGAGTCTCCAAAAGATATTTCAAAAACTAAACCTGTTGTGCTATGTAGAAGACACCCTGGCCTTTCCAGTGATGTATCATGTGTTGGGGTGTGTCATTCACAGCAGAAGTTCTGCCTTTTTAAAAATGTCTGTCTCTCAGTAACCACATTTTATGGGAGCAAGAGAGATAAGCTATCAAATAATATGTATTTGTTTTGTTTCTAAAGCCTATCATTGATATGGTTTAGGTATAAAACTGTTGTAGCTAGTTCTCAAAGCAATTTATATTGATATGCACAAATGTTTAACTACCTAACAGCATACTTTTTTTGATGTGCTTTGTAGTGGACATAGGGACTAAATCTGGTTTTATATGAAATAAATGGTGACAGGAATTTGACTGAGGCAGAGAAAATGTTTCAACATGTAAGCTCTGTAAACATGTAAACAGTACATTCATTACTAATTTATTTATAATTGATTACTAATTTAATTTATTCACAATTTATTAGAAAATGTTACATACTTGTACATTTAAAAAATAAAACATTAAAATGAAAAGGACCATAAGAGAAGTTGGGTACCACCTGTAGAAATTGTGAAACATTGGCTCAAGGTTTGGAGTGATTAACACAGGTTTAGCTAGTTTGCCTAAAAACTGTTTAAACCTGGATTTTTTTATTTTAAACAAAGTAGCGTTAACCTTTGGAATGGGTTATTATTTGTTCTTGTTTATGTTAATATACATTGCATTTGAAATATTTCTTATACTGTTAAAAGTAGAAATGGTATTAAAAAAGGTAAACAGTGTTTGTTTACTCAATTTTCATTTACATTATTTTCTATAATTGAGTTGGTGCTGATGTTGTAGAAGGGTTTTTGGACTGATGCAGAACAGTAAACAAGAAATATGTCATCAACAACGTCCACTATAAAGGACATTCCACAAAAATAATTGAAAATGTTTTTGAAAAAAAAAAAGTGAAATTTTTTTTTCATCTAGTAGACTTATTTTATGTTGAAATTGCTGGAAATCTCAAACTTAATTTTTTCATAAGTACTTCATAGGCATGTTATCAATAATCTTTATTGGAATGTAAATGTACATGAATGAAAACAAGCCAAAAATGAAACAGGAGTAACAAAGCTATTTTTAAAATGTAAGGAGTAGAAAATACAGATAATGGCGTGGAAATGTAAAAAGTAGAAGTAAAAAGTCAGATAAAAAATAATTACTCCAGTAAAGTATAAATAACTAAAATCTCCACTTAAGTAAGGTATTTGTAATTCGTTACTTGACACCTCTGGTGGGTTGATGTGAAGTGGCTCATCATAAAGAAGCTCACAGACTGGGATGTCTTTCCAATGGTGGTCAGAGGTCACCAGGTCTACAATGTACATGATGTGCTTGACAATGTATAGGACCCTATGGGGGGAAAAAGAGGGATGAATAAAATGACAAACAAGACAAGTGCAGGTTAAACCAATACTACTATCGTGGTCGGGGGCCTGCCCAGAGTCAGATTATGTAAAACAGCGTCTGTCAGTCGAGCGGAAGTACCTCAAATCGGCACGTAAATTTCCATTCCATTCATTCTCAATGGAAAAAAATTCACAGAAAATTTCCAGAATCCATTCATTGTATAAAAGCTGTATACAAGCCTGAATCACACAATCATACCATACAATCTGTTGAAATGAAGTTAAAAACTGCTGTGTGGCAAAGATCTGGCAGAAAATAATTAATAATAAAAAGAAAAATATGAGAATACTATCCATGAATATACAATATGGTTAATAATAATAATAATAATAATAATAATAATAATAATAATAATAATAATAATAATAATAAATCTTTAATTTAGTGAAGATAAGAGTAACTGTACATGATAGACAGAATAGGGAAAGTCAAATCAGTTGAAAATACAACAATCATGCAATCAGACTTGCTCAAATGTAATATATCATGTAGTCCCATATAGACATACGGTAACTATTACTTCTGTAATAAAAAAAATAAATAAATAAAATACCCTGAAGGTCAGTCGTGAGTTCCCTTAGAGCTTAAGTCAGCTAAAATTGGCCTTTCAGCAGATCCTCTTCTGCCCAGTGCATCGCAGATAATTACGAATTCCCACAAGAATCACGGCTGAGTTATTTTGCACTGATGAAGGTTAACAAATAAATGTGATATATGTACATTTAGAGTTTGCCCAAGCTGAATTTTTTTGCCTCTTGCCACTTACTCTGAAAGTTTAAGCTAATTATCATTGCTAACGGGCTTGCTTTAATTATTTGAAAGTTAATGGATTTTAAATTGCCCCTATCTGTTGAATTTTTAATTTGGAGCTGGAATTTCTATTAGCTTAAGAGGAGAAAAAATAGATGTTTAAGAAAGACTTCCATGCTGTTTCCGGCCCACATGATGGGGTATACATCAGAATTCAGCCTGTATACTGAGGAGATTGTGCTTGCTGTGTATTAAACCTCCTAATCAGGGCCTACAGAAAGCTTAATACCTATTTATCATTCAGATTCAGAGGATGACATATTTTCAAAGGGAGTAAACCACTCAAATACAGTTCTGTGCAAAAGCGAACATTATTTTAAAAAAAGCTGTTTTCTCCAGATAATAAGCTTTTATGTGCTCAGTAAAACACTCTTTTTATTAAATATTTAAATAATATTAATACATAGTGGTTTAACATACACCATATATAACTTCTACACAGTGGACCAACAAGGTAGGTGTGTCTATTAAGAGTGTACAGTGAGTGGGCACAGTGTTCAAACACTCCAAAAGCACTGCTATATCTGATCCACTCGTCCCAGCGCAACACTCTCTAACACACAGTGTCACTGTCAAAGCAGTGAAGAGACTGACCCACCATCCAAATAATGTCTGCTCTGTAGTGGTCCTTTGGGGGTCCTAACCACTGAAAAGCAGGATAACCACGTATACAGAGAAACAAATGGACTACAGTCTGTAAGTGTAGAACTACAGAGCGCACCTGGAGCTGGTAAAATGGACCCATGTGTGTATATACAAGCAGATGGTTTTAATGTTATGACTGATCTGTGTATGTCAGTGTTTATTTAACCCTTTCCAGGCCTTTCCTTGTGGCAACCCAGTATCATCAAATACCTGCTTTGACTATACTCAGTACTTCATTAAGTTAAATCAAGATCGCTGGTGAAGGAATTGAATAAACTCATGCAACATTTGGAGCATCCAGGAGAAATCTGGAACTTAACATACCACTTTATGTTGTATGTATGCTTATTTACATCTGCTCTAATGATATCTGATGTTCTTACAGGTGAAAACACACTTATTGCTAAGATAAACAATAAGCTTAGGTGCGTAAGGCTTTTTGCACAGTGTAGTATAAGGGTTCATTTACCCAGACTATCCATGCACCTGTGTTACATTTGACTTGGCATAAAGGGTCGTTCTGTCATATAACTAGCATTCAATATGTTATTTGTCATGGTATTAATTATTATAGGACTCCAGAAATCAGAAAATTCTACCCTGCTAGATCTGTCCCAGTTCCACACCACCTCTGGAAGTAACATCTATACAAGAACACTTTAATGGGAGCAGCTGCCCTCAAGCCTAAGATCACTATGTGCAATGCCAAGCATCATCTGGAGTAGTAGAATACACACCAGTACTGGGTTCTGAAGAAGTGGAAATGAGTTCTTTGGAGTAAGAACAGCTACCAGATAACATAGAGTCAAGAGTAAAGTTTAGCGGAGGACTGGGACTTTCAGGCTACTTAAGTGTTTTTTTCTTGACTTAAAAACGCTTACTCAGCAAATTTAGGCATGTGTAAAGGCTGTTTTCGAGCCTGGTAGCGATCCATAGAGGTCTCAGGAACGATCGGTCCTCCTGAGATCAGAGGTCTGGTGTTCCCTGAGAACACATCTCTTGTGCTAGTCTGCATAGTTAAAAAAAAACCTTCTGATACAAGACCGGCTCCTTTTTTGTAGGTGCGCCAGCATGATAAAATGCCAAAAAGTGTTGTTCTTCAAGTGTTTGCATCCAAAAAAATAACAAAAAGGAGCAAATAAATGAATTTAATGCCTTTTGTTTCAAAAACCTGCTCCCAGAAATATAATGTATGGTATTGTGCAATCGATCCACGGTTGAGATGGAATTCTGACATTGGTAGGGACCTATGAATACATGGAGCACTGCATAACCTGGTGCTGTTGTCCACAAAACCAAAGTAACAATCCCAGAAAAAAAAATCTTTCTTAATGTCTCATACTACATAGTCTTGAATCAGACAGTTTCAAAGTGAATCTACATCTAAAGACTTATCAACATTACTTCAGCCATAGTGCAACTGACATCTCTAATACATCAGCATTAATAAAAGTAGAGAACACTGCATGTTATTCATATCTACAGACGATGTTAGCCTGCTGTATGCTGTGCGCCAAAGCCTAGCACTGCCATTAACGTTACTATGATGGACTGATTTCATTAGTGAACTAGAATTTAAGTGATTTACACGTTTCTTTGAGAAAGAGCTTCTTGCTGCCATCGTCACTCGCTTTTCACACCCATGTCTTTCCCACGTTGCACCTGAGTCTTGCACAGTAAGTCTCGCATATGACTGGAAAACTTTCCTTCCAATTTTGGCGCTGCTGACAACGAACGTAGCTACAGAGTCTCAGGAGACAGCAGGGGAAGGCACAGCCAATCACACCAGCCATATGACTCCAGTAGAGAACTTCATTTAACCCTTTCTGCACCTCTAGGTTAGGTGAGACATTGACAGATCAGGTTTTTGGTGGGGACAATTCAATAATCGCTGGATATTGGTGGGGACACATCACTTCCTTCTATGCTAATTCTACGCCCTTGGTGAAATCAAACCAGTGAAAATGGGACCCTTCCCCCAAATGAGCCCGTAATCAGTACATGTAGGCGAATATAGTATTACAAGTTTTGCCCTTAGGACTCTTAATAGGGTGGTTACCCAGGTGCGGAATTGAACCCCAGGCTTAGCAGCGGTGTAACCCACTACACTCTACTAATGCATGGTTTTGAAACAGGATGTCCAACAAGCTTGAGTGTGAGATTGGCCATATAGTGCATTTAGAGAGTCAGTTACTCATTAAGCTTTTAGGTGATTGTCTTGATCGGTCTTCCTCCATTGCGTTGATGAGGATGCTGTGGCTAGACTGCGTACTAGGATGCGAGCGGGCATGTTTATAACAGATGTAGGCTTGGTTACATCTTTCATTTGGGCCAGATTGTCCCTTTAAGTAATACCGAGCAGAAAGCTATGCTATTGTTTGTCATGCGGCTTTATTATTTTCGTCTGATAATTAAACAGGAAGATCACGACAAATCTGAAAGGATTTACACACAGGATGTAATTAACGACGAGAGATAATAAGCCAGCTTTCTGACAGCAGGGTACACACACACACTCTCTCTCTCTCTCTCTCACTCACACACACACATGTAAAAGCGCACCTCTTTAGATCCAATTAAACAAGCTTTTCCTGCCTTCAGCTAGAAGTGTAAAACTACATTAAATGTAGGACTCAGGGGATTTGAGGCTTAGACCTACAGAACATAAATCAACCCAACGCATGGCAGTTGTATTCCTTTTGCATTGTCATTACAGCTCTGAGTGTTGCTTCAGTGGCTTCCGTTGTGTATAATTTAATTACGGTGCTTGGAATGCAGATTTTCTCCGGAAGAGCGCAGCAGCGGGGCTCTGTGTGCGGAGAATGGAGAGCAGAGCATTATGATGGAGCGCTGCAGTCTCTGAGGAACAGTGTGTGTTGTGGAGGAGAGGAGGAGGAGGAGATGTTTTGCTTTCTGTGGAGGAGTGGACGGGGCGTCACAGCCTTGTTCCACTGCCCTGGGCATGTTTGATACCCCGCGCATGGATGGAGTCCAACGGTGTGGAGCAGAACAGGTCAGCCTAAGCATCCAGAGGGATGAAAGAAAAACTTTTCTGATTTACAATCTGACAAGCTCCAGCTTTTGGGTCAATGTTTGACTTTTTTTGACTCCTATTCCATTTTTTTTTGTTGAACACAAACATCCACAAATACAAGCTCACCCACAAGTTTGAGTTTCAGTGCTTCGTGTTCTGCTACCCAGGGTTTCTGAGATCTGATGTTCCTATGTTCAGCTCTTTGCATGACGCCTTATTCATCAATATGATACAGTACTAAAACCTATGAAAGGGTTTCTGAGGTCAAAACATCACAAAAGGTGATACAGGGAATAAGGAGCTGGGAATGTGTTTTGTCTTAGTGGATAAGTAAAAATATATAGACATTTTGGTAACACTTCTTATGAATCTTGTATTCATAATTATTATATGGCAGTTTATGGTGTACATAACTAGAAAAGTGCAGAAAATGCAGAATGGTTGTGCATAAATGACAAAATGAGGAGTGTGGGTTAGTATGTCTGTGGATTAGTGTTTGGGGATCTGTCCTGAGTGACTACAGGCAGTTTGGTGGCCGTAGGTTACACAAAACTGAAATGTTTGGGTTCAACCCTAAAATGAATGGGATTCTATGGGAGGAACTAGGGATCAATAAACAACAAATAGACAAGAATGCATCAGTGTGTCTGTGGATTAGAGGTTGGGGATCTGCCCTGAGTGAGTACATGCAGTTTGGTTGCTGAACGAAACAATGAGGTTGACCGAAAATGAATAGGACTCTATGGGGAAAAAGAGGGATGGAAAAAAAACAACAAACTGAGGTAATGAGTGTCCTCCTGTCTGTTGAACGCTGTTGAAGGACTGACCATCAGGGCCTCCTCCCCACCCATCACCAGCCAGCTCACCTGGCCATTTGTGTCAACTGCTCCACCCTCAATTACATCACTGTGCCATCTAGATGTACCAGCATTGAGATAGGATGGGACTGTTTCAGCTCACGCCCACTTTACATAAAGCCTCAGTCAGAGACTGCCTCAGTCAGAGACTGCCTCAGTCAGAGACTGCCTCTACCTGTGCAGCTTCTAAAGCTTTGCTATCCAGATTTCAAACAGAGACTCTTTTCTTTGGTATTTAGTTTATTAAACTGTAAATACTGTTTGACCAGAGGAGGATGGGTCTCCCCTTGTGAGTCTGGTTCCTCCCAAGGTTTCTTTCTCCAGTTGAGGGAGTTTTTTCTTGCCACTATAGCCTCTGGCTTGCTCACTGGGGGATATATGCTATAACTGTCTGTTGTCAAAACTCTGTAAATAGTAGTAGACTGACAGACCCCCCAACACAACACACAAACCTCACATAAATAAAGCCCAAACACAGTATTCACAAGATTAACGTTTCTCCTCACGCAGTCATGGTGTCTCCCGTGCACCTCCACATGTCCATGGCCACACAAGCCTGCAGGGGGCGGTGCTATACTGACACATGACTCCAATGATTTGGTCTTCTGATGGCTTTATCTTGTTTCAGTGGACAGGAAATATGAAAGTTATTCAATCCATTTCACAAGTTTACATTCAAGCATACATATCTGGTCAGATATCTGCATTCTCCTACGATACTGAAACAGCACATTAGCCCCTCAGAGCTGGGGAATGAGGCCTGGGATTTCAATAAATAATTAAGTAAACAAGTAATTCTAGAGACACTTAGAGAGCTAATGAAAAAGGAGAGCTAGGGAAATAAAGCTATTAGCAAAAAAAGAGCTAAACACACACATACACATACACAATCCATTGTTTTCCGATATTTCATGTAAATTGTTGTTTTCTGCACTTAAATACCAAAGGACTTTGATCCAATCTGCTGCAAAGGGTTTTTCACAGAAGAGCATTCTGGACTAAATCCCTGACTAAATGTATCGCTCTGCTGCCCCCTTGTGGATGCAATGCCATAAACAAGTGTTCTGTTTTGTAATGTTAGCTGAAGTGGACTGTAAATAAGAGAGTGTGGTGATTCATTAAGACTGTCTCTGTGAGTGAAATGAAACAGCTAACGGCTATAAAGAAATGAGAAATGGATTCTCTAACTTCATAGAAAGGAAGATGGGCAGATATAAAGCACCTGCAAGCTGTCTGACCATTTGAAGTGTCAAGGCTTTACTGTATTGTACAGTAAAGGCTGCAATATGGCGGACATTCTTAAGATATGCTGATAAGATATGTTGATACTGTAGTGCAGTGCATTGTAGGCTGTATACTGTAGTATAGTGCACTGTAGGCTGTATACTGTAGTATATTGCATTGTAGGCTGTATACTGTTGTACAGTGTATTGTAGACTGTATACTGTAGTACAGTGCATTGTAGGCTGTATACTGTAGTACAGTGTATTGTAGGCTGTATACAGTAGTAGATTGCATTGTAGGCTGTATAATGTAGTAGATTGCATTGTAGGCTGTATACTGTAGTATATTGCATTGTAGGCTGTATAATGTAGTATATTGCATTGTAGCCTGTATACTGTTGTACAGTGTATTGTAGACTGTATACTGTAGTACAGTGCATTGTAGGCTGTATACTGTAGTATATTGCATTGTAGGCTGTATAATGTAGTATATTGCATTGTAGGCTGTATACTGTTGTACAGTGTATTGTAGACTGTATACTGCAGTACAGTGCATTGTAGGCTGTATACTGTTGTACAGTGTATTGTAGGCTGTATACAGTAGTAGATTGCATTGTAGGCTGTATAATGTAGTATATTGCATTGTAGGCTGTATACTGTAGTACAGTGTATTGTAGGCTGTATACTGTAGTATATTGCATTGTAGGCTGTATACTGTTGTACAGTGTATTGTAGGCTGTATACAGTAGTAGATTGCATTGTAGGCTGTATAATGTAGTATATTGCATTGTAGGCTGTATACTGTAGTATATTGCATTGTAGGCTGTATACTGTAGTACAGTGTATTGTAGGCTGTATATTGTCGTACAGTGTACTGTAGGCTGTATACTGTATGCTCAATAGGTTTTGACTGGTTGCAGGTTTACTAACAAAGAACAGGAATTGGAGTTGGCAATGATGGAAAAATATGAAATTTGTTTAAAGATTAAAAATGAGAACTCTTTGTTTTGAACAGTGTGTTTACTCTTTTTTGGTGTATTGTTTACTGACAGCTTGATAGTGTATATAAGTGTGATGGTTTGTTTATGATTTGAGAGCAGCGTTTGGTTTCGAGCACAGGTAAATCTGTTTTGAGGCGAGTTTGATTTTGCATGAGGAGTCAGAGCTTTTGTAAATGTTTTTTGTAAGTTTTGTGTTTAGTGTTTTATGAAAATGGAGTGAGCTTTTGTGTTTTAGTTACTGAGAAAAACTGTAGTATGTGTGCTGAAAACTGCTTGAATCCAAGGAACTTTAAGATGCTATCTGGCACAAATTGCACAGCTGGCTGTCGTTGTGACTGGACAAGTACATATAGGTTTTATTCTTGTATATTATTTTGTAGTACTGAGTTCTATTTTCTGTACCAAAACCACCGTTACCCAAAAAAAAAAGTTTGTAAACTTCAAGGTGGCTCAATAAAGTTATTTGTTTCCTCTGCTCATCTTTCCGGGACATATTTTCACATTGTTCTACAGTTGTGTAATCATATGTTATACTTGAATTATCCCACATTGATAATTTGTCATATTGCCGGCTAGCTATGCCCAGTCTTGAAGCAGCCCAGCATTGTGAGCAAAGCAGCACTGCCTGGAGCGGTGAGGGGTTAAATACCCTACAGCAAAACTAGGAATACACTGCCAGCCCTGGGATTTGAACTTACTGTGTAATTGCTGGTCAACAAATAGTCGGCAGTGATTCCAAACTTTTGAAGTGTAATTAAAATGTTTTCATTGCATGTGAATGTGGTGGTTTTTGTAAAATCACAGAAATTGGATGGTATGATGAATAGTATATTTTACAACTTTCATGATGTTGACATATTATATCAAAGTCTTTTATTTCTAAAAGTGAGATAAAGTTGTTTTTTTAGGACGTGAACCTTTTAAAGGACTGATATAGTTCATTGAGTCTCAATCCTGGTTCCCGAGTCACACTGGCTTTCGCATTTTATTATGAGCTGATAGGTTGGATCAGGTGTGTTGCTATATTTTAATATACTAATAGTCTATGTATTAATTTTCTATGTAATTTAATATGCAAAAACTGTATTTTGTACAATATTTTTAATTTTGTGAAAAAGTGTTTTAACAGCTAAAGCATGCAATACGATATAATGTTCTTGTTGTATCAGTTTATGTTCACTTATTACCGCCATAACGTTACAGTCCTGTTTAGTTCAGAAACATCCACTGACTTAATCCAAACCCTCATCTTTATTCATTTACAAATTATCTACTTTAGATATTATCAGCTGATAAATCTCCCTCAAACCTGCTGAGATCAGCCTTCACCCTGAGGAAGCTGCTGTTAACTCTCTCTCTCTCTCTCTCTCTCTCTCTCTCTCTTGCACTCACTTTTTCTTTCTCTTTCTTCCTCTCTCAGTCTCTTTCTCTCCCTCTCTCTTTCTTTCTTGCACTTTCTCTCTCTCTCCCTCTCTCTTCCTCTCTCCCCCTCTTTTTCTCTCTTTTTCTCTCTTTCTCTCTCTCTGTCTCTCTCATTCTCTCCCTTTCTCTGCCTCTCTCTCTTTCTCCCTCTTTCTCTGTCTCTCTTTCTCTGTCTTTCTCTCTGCCTCTCTCTTGTTCTCTCCCTTTCTCTGCCTCTCTCTCTTTCTCTCTGTCTCTCTCTTGTTCTCTCCCTTTCTCTGCCTCTCTCTCTTTCTCTCTCTTTCTCTGTGTCCCTCTCTCTTTCTCACTCGCACACAATCTCTTTTTTCCTCTTTTTCCCCTTTCTCTCCCCCTCTCTCTCTGTCTCACTCTCCCACACTCCCCTATTTCTCTCTCTCTCTCTCTAGAAATCTTTTTGTTTATTAACTGTGTGAGAGCCTGTCCAGCAGTTCAGTCGTCAAATACAGTAAAAATAGTTTAGATTCGATTTAGAGTACTGTAGATTAAATCTGAGTATCAGTGGAACACATCCCAGTAAAGACACTAACAGCTGGATGAACTGCTGCTGCTGTTGATTCTGATTGGAATTGTAGAAATGTACTAAACAGGTATCAGTTAACTGATTCAGTATAAGAGCTGTGAATGTTTACTGTCTGTACAGGTTCAGACATATTCAGGGAAGGAGCTGATTAGCAATGGCACTAAAAAGTACACGATTAATCTACCTGTTATTTTGACTCTTAATCAGGTCATCGTTTTTTAGGCCAGACTAAAAAAACAGACTTGATTAAAAAGTAATAAGCCCTGCAGAGAATTTCAGACATTATAAATGACCTATCTGGAAACAGATGAACTAGATGGCCTCATATAATCATTTCTAACAATAAAATACATGTAGTTTAATGTACACCTCCTTTCATTACACAGATGAATAACATTCTCTAGAAAATCATACTTTGATCAGTCCCAGCACTCAAAACATATTGTTCTCATATTCTCATACTGTAATATCATGCTTTGCTTGAGTTTTGTCCGTACAGATTATTTACAGTGATGTTGCCGAGTCAAGACAGAAATATTCAATATATGTCTTCAATGACACATATGCAGGTCACTCATGCTGTGGCCCTCCATATCATGGAGAAAGTGTAGTACGTAAGCAGGTAGTAACGTTAAAATAACACAGGGACTTTCAGGTGATGGAGGTAACGTTAGCTCTATTACATGAGAATGATGAGGAACGGCGATTGATTACTATCAGTATTTATTGGTATTTGCATACTTCCCTAATTCTATCAGCCACGACACCTTCTTCTGATAAAATAGTAAACAGTCAAGGCTGAGAAGTGTTGGATGAGCAAGTGTTCATTTTACATTATAGTGTTTTAGATATTTAGGCTAAAAGTGTGTTAAAAGGCTGCATAGTAGTTTTAATTTGTAGCCTCTCAAACAAGTGAAATAACAGATCTGAAAACTGCTAAATGAAGTAAAATCTTTGTAATTTAAGCTTTAATAAAGTAAGTGTGTAAAAGTATTATTAGTAAAAGATATGCTCACAGTAAGACCGTGTCAAATGCTGATGTGTTGCATGAGTTCACAAAGCAGCCCTGTCTGTTTTTAGCCTGATCCAAATGCAGGTTATAGCTTTTTAAAGGAGGGAGCACCTTTTAACCTGAAGAATTAGAATTGAGCTGCAATATCAGGGAAATTCAGAAAATACATAGACTAAAGTGCTAGAACTACAGTGTGTGTAAATTTACTTATTGTACTTATTTGCTTTCCACAATAATTATTTATAGGCTTCTAAAGTAATGATTCACTGTAAATTTCTTATAAGGCAAAAAGTTGTTTATTTTATTATGATGCTGTTATTATTTGATAATTATTATATGATAATAGTAAACAATACATTCCTTCGCGGCTGGCGGCTGGTCTAAGCCAAAAATGCCAGGGCTGTTTTTTTGTCCCGGTCCAGTCCTGATGACATATATGGGTTTTTGCACCTTCTGTTGATAAACGTCTGGATCATCCCTTTCTTTCGTCTTTGGCACAGATAACTCAACATCTGTTTTTTCTCAAACACATGGACTCATCTGGCCAGCCCACACATTTCCATTGTTCTTCAGACCCTCTGAGACGAGCTAGCGCCCAGAGAACTTTCTGATGTATGGTGTAAGATGTACTGATGTATGGCCTTCTTCCTGCGGCGCACTGTGTTAAGTGGCAATGGTTTTTTAAAGTACCTAGAAGCCCTGAGGCTATTTTGAACACAGTAGCATAACGGTTTCTCATGCAGAGCCATCTGAGAGCTCAAAGGTCACATACATTTAACAGTGGTTTATGGCCTTCAGCTACACGGCCTGAAATTTCTCAGAATTCCCGGAATGCTTTCCCAGTATCTTGTGCGGTGGATGAGAAAGACCTAACTTATTTGCAGTCTTTTGTTAAGAAATGTTCTGTTTAAACTGTTTCTCAGTCCTCTGCCATGATGCTCAAAGATGTCAAAAGTATTCACATTCATTACTCAGGTAGAAGTTTAGATACTAGGGTTTAAAAATTCTTCTGTAGAAGTTGAAGTATCAGCTCAAGCTTTTTACTCCAGTAAAAGTGTAAAAGTACTGCTTTTAAAACTACTTAAAGTATAAAAGTAAACGTAATGTAAAAGAAAAATGCCATTAAGAAAAAAAGCTTTGTCTGCACCACAGGGGTCTATAGTGCACTAGCCCACCTTCCCCTAAAAAGATCATTCTTCTAAAAGCCATATTGACTATAATGTTATATTAAAATGTTAATGTTGATAAATTTGGGATGCGCTAGGCTTCCTGTTTCAGCCGCACATACGACCATAGAAAATGAATGTATTTTAGTACAATGTAAATATATTAAAGAAGCATATCTGTGTACTACTGAACATTAACCTGTGTTTCATGGAGCAGCAGATTTGATGACTAGTTATCTATAAATATTTTAATGGTGCAAAAAGTCAAACTTCAAAGGCATGTTATCAATAATCTTTACTGTAATGTAAATGTACATGAATGAAAACAAGCTGAAAATGAAATAGGAGTAACGAGACTATGTTTAAAATGTAAGGAGTAGAAAGTACTGATAATGGAATGTAAATGTAAGGAGTAGAAAGTACTGATAATGGAGTGTAAATGTAAGGAGTAGAAAGTACAGATAATGGAGTGTAAATGTAAGGAGTAGAAATTACAGATAATGGAGTGTAAATGTAAGTAGTAGAAAGTACAGATAATGGAGTGTAAATGTAAGGAGTAGAAAATACAGATAATGGAGTGTAAATGTAAGGAGTAGAAATTACAGATAATGGAGTGTAAATGTAAGGAGTAGAAAGTACTGATAATGGAGTGTAAATGTAAGGAGTAGAAAGTACTGATAATGGAGTGTAAATGTAAGGAGTAGAAAGTACTGATAATGGAGTGTAAATGTAAGGAGTAGAAAATACAGATAATGGAGTGTAAATGTAAGGAGTAGAAAGTTCTGATAATGGAGTGTAAATGTAAGGAGTAGAAAGTACTGATAATGGAGTGTAAATGTAAGGAGTAGAAAATACAGATAATGGAGTGTAAATGTAAGGAGTAGAAAATACAGATAATGGAGTGTAAATGTAAGTAAATGTATAAATAACCAAAACTTCTTTGCTTGTAAAGACTGTGGCTTGCAGTGGGGCTGATGCCCTCAGCTGTTACCAGTTCACCTGCATATTGTAGAATATTTCTAGATGGTGTAACTTGAACACTTTATGAAAATGTTTTACTCTGTGCCAACTTTTTTCAGTTTATTTCACTTCACAAAATGTCCCACCTTCTGCGGGAAACTTTTCCAGGGATCGTATGACTGAATGCTGTAGAGATCATAAACAGATCATAATCCAATAATAATCAACATATTGTTACTGTCCGATGGAAAACATCTCCATTTTTTTTATTTTAAGTTTTCTACATCACTTGAAAATGCCAATGGTCGTTTACATACTGTGCCAGTTTCATGATGAATGGACCAATAGAAGCTCCAAAACAGCTTGGAAAAAATTCTGGTTCCACTGACTTACATTGAAATAAAGTACGTTTTTGGGCTCTCCTGTAAAGCTGCAATTTTGGAGACACTTGTTTTTCATTGGACAATGATGATATATTTCTATAGAAATGTATAAGAATCTTGTAAGTAGTTCAATAAAGGCTGGGTTAGGCTTAGGGATACATTGTTGTACAAAGTCTTGGTGTTGTGGTGGACAGACATGATCTTGTAACAAGAGCAACAGTGGAGCAGCGTGAGAAATTTGAGGCTAAATTTGGTAGGAATGTAGATGAGAATGGGAACAAGCTTGTGGGAATCCAATGCTTTGTGAAGGCAGAGCTGAAATTAGAGGGCAGTGGTGCAATCTTGTCCAATAGCTGGCTAGCTAGCTTGTTTGGGTATTAGAAGAGTGTGAAATATAGAAATTTTGGGGTGGGTCTTAGAGGGGCGTTAACAATGGAGTCTGTCACAGCAAATGTGTAACAGGTTGTTCCCAGACATGTATTCTTGTTACGGGATCACGTCTAAACCCACAAGACTAACTATAGCTAGATACAAGAAGATTACAGTTTTCCCCTACTGCTCACACACAAAAATGAAACTATGCACTCAATCCAGAAAACTTGAAGCTCATGTATCAACAACATGAAACTAACCTCTTGTTCTCACACAAATATAATTTTAAATCACAGTTCAGCAAAACTCTACACATAAGTTGCATCATTTAGTCCAACTTGGTCACCTAGAAACACTGGCCTTCAAACATTAACACACTGATTACCAAGAAGTCTCACTCATGTTGGATGAACACTTCGGAGGCCTCAAGTGATGTATACATTTATTTAGTTAACTTTTTTTATCTGTACATTTTTTCTTGTAGTGTTTCTCATTGGGGTCAAGGGTCACATTTGTGTTACAGATCAATATAGTGTTGTAAATGCTGTTTTGGGACAAAGAACCCTCTACTAATATATAAATAATACTAATATATAAATAATACTAAGATATAAATAAATGGAATTTAGAAAGTCCTAGATTCATATGCATTTGAATACGTAACATGGCCTCGTTAAGCAAAAGCATGAGTATACACGTTTGATGGTAATGTTTTGAATTTGTCATATCAGTGTATATGTGCTCTGGAAGAGAGAAGCGGATAATAGCTGTGTACTGTTTTAGTGAAAGCAATCAGTGTTAAGGAGAGAGAACATTAAGTGCTGTGTTTTATTTTGCCAGAGATTTGTGGCTTTTTGAAAGTAATACACTCTCGTAAGTTTGTGTTTAGAGTTTTTAAAACTTGAGCCGAGTTTCTGGAAATGGGTTTAGACTATGGGAAAAACTGTAAGAGTCTTTCATACACTGTAATTGGGGCCTGCTTTAAGTGGTGTCTCCTTTGTCTTTTGCTTTGTAATGCTGGTCAGGTCACAGGGGTGGGGGCTGGAGCCAATCCTGGCGTCATTGGGTGAGGACGGGGTACACTATGGACAGGTCGCCAGTCCACTGTATGGCCAACACACACTCACACACACACACACTACGGGCAATTTAGAGTGATCAAACAACCTAAGATGCATGTCAAGGCGACAGTGCTAACCAATACACCACGGTGCCACCTTATACTTTAAACCATCCAACCGTTATCTTCCGCTTTATCCCGGGGTCACGGGGGGCTGGAGCCAATTCCAGCATCATTGGGCGAAGGCGGGGTACACCATGGACAGGTCGCCAGTCCATTGTATGGCCAACACACCCTTACTCACACCTACAGGCAATTTAGAGTGAGCAATCAACCTAACATGCATGTCTTTGGATGTGTGGGAGGAAAATGGAGTACCAAGAAGAAACTCACTCAGGCACAGGGAGAGCATGCACACTCCACACAGAATGGCCCAGACCGAGAATCCAACCCGGATCTAACCGCAACACCACCGTGCCGCCTAAAGCTATAAACTATTAAACATAAATAACTTTTACTGTATTAGTTTCCCCTTTTTACTCTATTGGGTTCATGGTTTCAAACACGCTCAGAATCAGAATGTGTATTTTCTGAAATAGCTGTGTTTTTTTTGTGTACCTAATGCAAATATATAAATGTGGTTCGTATGAAAATGGAAAAATCTGTTATTTAGATTAGTAAGAAAATACAACATGCATGCTTTATAGACTTAACTACACGTTTCCAGATTTAGCTGGAGGTTCATATGCAGCATGAGCTTATAATATCACTTTCAGGCCTTGGTGGGATCCAGTGCAATCTGTTTTTATCTCCGCTCATGCATTATTAATGTCTTGCAAAGAATCGCTAAAGTGTGTGGGTGGCTGCGTCTCACATTAGCCTTTTCCAATTCCCACAGATACAAACAGTGCATTTGTAATGATATTAAAAGAGCGTACCAAGTGCAAGCTCACCTAAAACAGTTATATATAGACTTATTTTCTATACGTCTTTCTCATCGTTCCAAATTTAGAGGGAAGCCTGCATGATTTTCACATGGAGTGGCTGGCATAGCAGAATGGGGGTGACCCCCAGTTAATGGTTTGTAAGCAATTCTTCACCTTAATCCCTGCCAAGTTCCTTTGCACACTGCTGCGGCGACATGCCATTAGTGGGATGACTAGCATTGTACCCGCATGAGGTAATGAGAACAGTTTGGTCGGGTTGACGCCACGTGTGCTGCAGGCCGCGATGCAGAATGAATTTCGTCAGTGCAAGGACAACTTTGGGCACCAGGACAGAGCTGTTTACATGTGAAATTGGATTTCCATGCTAAAGCTGTCGTGGTCAGTGCGTGGGTGCTGTTTTGCCTTCGTTGTCACAGCAAAGACCTTGAGGATAAATGCATTACTCTCATAATAATGGCTTCGGAACACAGTCTTATTACATCTAAAGGCTTATTATTCAGTAACTGCAGGGTAATCAATGCAAACTAGCTGATGAGTCACCTATGAAAGTGTGTAATAAAGGTACGGGCTAGCTGGCTGGATGTGGCCACTTAAGGGCTTTTAGCAAAGTTGAAGATTTATTGCAATTCTATTGCCACTGCACTAAAAACTGCTTTGCTCTTGTGTTCAGTTCAAAACGGCCATTAAGTACAAGTTTTTATTTTCAACTAAATACAATATTGCAGAGTTCAACTCAGGGGAGGCCACAGTTCTGTTGCGAGAGAGTTCTTTTATTGAAAAGCACATGCAAAACCACAGGCTGTTTCTCTCCACTCAAGTAAGCCTAAACACGTTCAGTGATGTTGAGGTCTGCATATTTGTATACAAATTGATGTATATTTGTACATTTTTTGTCTCTTACAGCTACTGTATGTGTATGTGACACTCGCGGTGCTCTACCAGGTCTTTCATGGTTGTGGGACTTCAAATATCCAAGCTCCTGAAAAATGAAAAAAAAAAAAATGGACTTATTAACCAATAAAATCAATTGGGTGGTCTCTGTCTTTTGCACAGTTCCATACTGGGCTTGCCATTCAGGTCTATGGCTAACAATCACTACTGTGCAAATGTCTTAAGTACCTAAGCTCATTATTTAAAACTCTTAGCAATGAGTGTATATTTTACTATATATCAATATAACTGATGTAAATAAGCATAAATACAGTACAAAGTTTAGCTCCAGATTTCTCCTGGAAGCCCCAGAATGAATGTATTCAGTTCCTTCAGCAGCAATCTTAATTTATCTTAATGAAGTACTGAGCAGTCAAAGCAGGTATTTGATGAGAACTGTAAATAATACTGGGTTGTTTGCACAAGGAAAAGCTTGGAAAGGGTTAAATAAACACACTAACATATGTAAAAGCACAAATTACTGTCCTATTACTAATTGAATATTTAAATAATTAAGTGTTTAAGTGATAAAATAAAAAAAAAAAATAAAATAAAATAGCTTTTTAAATATGAATAATGTCCCCAAGTGTCCAAAAAAGCTTTGCACAGTTATTTGCAAAGCAAGGAAGTTAAATGAGAAAGACCACCATAACGTCATGCTGACCACACATGATATAAGCTGCTATTATTACTGGACTCAAGGCATCCAGTGACACCATAATGACCTACCACAATGCTTCTACATGACACGCATCACACAAATCAACCTTTGCCCTTTGAAAGAGATCCTGAGCATTGTCCGAACAATTCCAGCCTACACGCTATGCCATGTCGTCTCACCTCAATATTTAAGCTCTCCCCCTCTGATTTAAGAGATACCTGACCAAAGTTAATGGATAGAAAGGGAATATGCACTATTGTGAAACTAGAGAATCACACCAGGGCCTCTCCACCCAAGATAGAAGACTTTCATTACTACAGGAGAGATTTGTTGCTCTACACATCGTTTTGGATTCTTTCTAGGACTTACTACTTGTGTCATGACATAGCCATTCCTCTGCCACATTTAGAAAACTTCTCTCATGGTTACCCAATGTGTCCCATGAGAGTATGACAAGGTTGTCCACTTCTCATAGATCATTGTAGAGCATGTAAGCATCAGTTAGGCCTTGTTTTGCACTGTGGTGTTGAGCAAAGAGTTGAGATGGAATATCACATATCAAGTATGGGAACAGTATTAAACCGATGATAGTAAATCTTCAACTTGTGCTTCTCAGTGTTCGGGATAACACTAACAAATCCGGAGCGATGAGGCTTTCCTTAGTGAATCTTCTTCCAAAGGCCAGTTTTGATGGCTGCTGGATTTTAAGAGGCTGCTGTTTAGGAAAAAAAATAAGATGGACACATATGGTTGGGCATCCACAGTCCTTACCACAAGATGCTGGTGAACACAGTTGTTTGCAGCTTTGGTTTGTTGTTTGCTTCTTATTAGCCAAGCTTCTCCTGTCTTCTTCTGTCTTATGTGTCCGCTGGTTTAATAATTCGGAATATTTAAAAAATGTGAGCATAGAGTTCCAGCGCATGCAAAGTTGTTTGCATTTACTTTCTGACGAGCATCACAGCCGTCCATACATGACATGAGTTCACCAGGGGTTTGATCACCGTAGATCTTGGCGGAGGTGTTGAAAACAGAAGTGGTGGGGTGGGAGGTCTGTAGAGGTGTCGTCATATACATGCCTGTCCCCATCAAAGCGCGGGGTGACATCACCATCAATAATCGGGATTGCTCATCAATGACCAAGGGGAGGGCACTTGAGCATAAAAGGAGAGCGACAGCAGCGGCCAACACGAAAACGAACGCTGACCAACACATGGATCGTAAACTGCGGCTACAGACCAGCCATAACTTTGTAAGCTGAATTTTGATCAATTTTAATACGTGTTCTTCATTGTTTGTGCTTCTGACCAATATACTATTATTTGTTGCAGCAAACACAATGTCATCAGTGCTTGCCATGGACAAAACCATTTTAGTGATTTTGCTGTGGAGCCTGTGTAGTCTGCTACATTTGGAGGGATTACCTGTCAGGTAGGGTATAAATTCAATGCCCTATTAGTGAGCTTGTTAAAAAAACTACTTGCTTTGTTACTGACTGCTGTGAGACCACTGACCATTACTGATCCTCCCATAGCAAGAGGTCCATCAGTGAGGTCCAGCTCATGCACAATGTCGGAGAACGCAAGCAAGTGCTAGAAAGACAGGACTGGCTGCAGGTGAAGCTGAAGTCTATCCTGATCCCCTCCGTGAATGACTCACAAAAAGGACAAAAAGGGAAAACCAGGACTTTTTTTCCAGACGTTTCAATGGCAGGGAAAATCCAGGCGGGATCTTGAGCCAACGCTGGACGTCTTCATGTTTGGTCTTATATATATGAGAAAAGTGAACTTTTAAAAAAAGTGTTTTCACTCTAAATGTTTAATGTCATCACAGAGAAGCGCCCCTGTCTCTGTGCAGGCATTAAACTCTAAGCCTCTTGTTGATAAACTGCACTGATTTGCAAATGTTGTATTTATTTTCATGTGTTTTTTTTAATTTTGCCATTGTTTGGTATAAATGATTATCTGTAGACTTATTTGTTAAAGGACTAAGGCTGCACAAATGAGTTCCAGCCAACTAGGACAAGTGAAGGACACTTAGCTCGTCACTGTCCTAAGAAAAACACGCACCTTTATTTTCGATGATTTTTCTTTTTCAACATCGTTTGTTCACGGCAGTTGACTTTTACAATTTCTTAAAATGTCATAATGAATGGACCAATAGAAATGCTCCGCAACTACCTGAGAAAATTTCTGGTTCCATTGACGTGCATTGAAACTTAAGAAAGATTTTAGCTTCTCCTGTAAAGTTGCGATGTTGGAGATACTTTTCTTTGGACAGTTACGACATGTGAGCCTAGTTAATAAGTGCTTTCATTCTCCATTTTGTTATGAATCATTGTTGGGGGAAAAATGGGGAAAAAAGTTTGTTAAAATGTTTATTTATTTATTTATTTATTTTTACATTTAACAATTCAAAAAAAAAGACTGAACCAACCCAAAATGTTCTGGTTATTTATATGGGACATTATACAAGTGACGCCTATAAAACGACTTTTTTCATAACAGCGTCAACAACAGGAAGGTATTTCACAAAGCTGAATTTCTCAAAGACCCGTCAAAGCAGAAAATGTCAAGCCTGTCCAGTAGGAGGAGCAGCAGCAGCAGCGTTCTGGGCTGGTTCTCCTGCTTTACTGAGAAATCCAGCACCCTGAACACACAAACACAGCCGTTTAACATGAGAATAAAATAAACCATCACAACCTCACAAAGTCAGAAGCATCAGAAGCGGACTTGTGTGGTCTATTCTCGCGAGATCGAGTCTACTCTGCTTGTTTGTGTTACGCTGCCGTCTGTTCTCGCGAGACTTCGCTCTGTTATTCTCTGCCGAGTTGTGTCAGCGCAGAAGCGAGTTCGCTTTTTCGGAAAATGCGGAGACGTCTCTGGAATTTCGCCTAATTTTCTGTCTCTCAGTGGTCTTGACTCCTTCCGAACAAACCTCTTACCGACACCGGTGCTTATGACGGCGTAGAGGTAAGAAATCACGCAAACAGCCGTTGTTTTGTTTTGCGCTCAGCTGCTTCTTTTCTGTTTCCTTTTACTCGAATTCCTTTCAAATCTGTGCTAGCGGTGTTAGCTAACAGGCTACACCAGCAACGGAAACGCTGCTAACGACAGCTGGGGCTAAACACAGTCGCTAACCCTCAGGAGCCTCGGGAAGCGTTTTGGACGGTGTTGTTGGCTTTATTTCTTTGGTGGGCTCTAACTTTCTGTTAGAGTCCGGGGAATATTGCAGCGAGCTAGGGGTCGGTAGCTAACTGGGAAATGTAACGTTAGCTAAACTAGCTTGGGTGCTTTCTGTCTGAGGACGTTTCTCTTAGCAGGCACTGTAAGTTTTTGCGTAGTAAGTGGTGATAACTTTTAAATTCCCCATTAAACTGTATACTTTTTGTTTTGTTTCAGTTTAGTGGGCTTTATTTGGGACATTTGGATTAGGTCAAATCAAAAAACACCTAGCTAGCGTTATAGCAGCTGTCTGTCTTGGCAGTAACACTACTAAAACATCTGGCAAGCTATCAAGCCTCTCTGACGTTTTAGACTTTGTGAGGATTTTATGTCATAACCTTAAGCTCTAGCTCGCTGGGTAAATAAACCGTCTTGTAGTGGATTGATCTCCTTGACTTTACGTGTTTGACGTCTGGTTTTTCTCAGTTTATACAGCTAGTTGGTGCTAATATGTGTGTAAGGATTGTATGATTCTCATGCGTCTATAGTTTTGGATCCGCGTTCAGTAAGTGGTCCACAGTGAGCGATCGTGCTGTAAATTTTAACTTGTGACACCTGACAGACTGACTGAGTACAGAAGAATCTCGACGGGTGTGTTTTGGAGTTCGTGTAATGACAGCACGTTCACGGTCATATGATCTACGAGAGCCAGCAATACGAGTGACTATGGGAATTGGGCACTACGGGAAGTGACAGTGCTTATTTTGATGTCAAGCGGCTCTTTTACGCTCTAAAGTATCAACAAGATCATAAGTCATAAACCAGTCAGTTAGCTTCTTCCCTGTTCTCTGCTGAATGATTAACTAGTCACGCGTTGCCTCCTTTTTAATTACCCAACATCCTGGATTCAAAGGTTACTTTAACTGATTGTATTTTCAAAACAGCATCCTCTCGAACGTGCAGTGCTGTTAGTTTTTGCTATGATGGCTCTGCTTCCTGCTGACCATAACATAGAAATCACTAGCTTCAGTAATGAGTATGCTTTACTAACCAGTGTCTGCATCATTACAGGTCCTGTCAAAGGACCAACCATATTCTTCAGAACCAGTAATAACCTTTTGACTGTGAGAAATGCACAGTGTTGTCAAAAAATGGTCTGATCTCTGGTGCAAAGTCAGTGGTTCCTTCCCTGGTCATCATTATTCACTGCTTTGCTGCTGGGCTGCCAAACTTTGACCAAAGGGGGTGGGATTTTCTCTTCATTTTTGTCTATTTTTTGCAGGGTGGTCTAGAGGGAAAACTATCTGTGGAATTTCCTGGTTTTCAGTGGCCAAACTAGGCCTGTTTTCACTGTTTCAGGAAATTGAAGGGGCTGTGGCTTTGCTGAAATATTTAACATGGAGGCAGAAAGTGGTTTTGTTTTCAGCTTTTTGTTCACAGCAGGGTGGTTTTGTGGCTTATCTCTACCTGTGTTGACTCATAGTGTAGCAAGTCCAGTTAAACCAAAGGATGAAAGATTGTTTTATATTGAAAACACAAGTAAGATAAAAAAACACACAAAATTCTTTATTATCCTCCTGGGTTACGAGTGGGTGCTGGAGCTGTTTGCAGCACTAACTGGGCAGAAGGCAGGAACCCACCTAGACAGGTTGCCAGTCTATCACAAGGCAGACACATATACACATTCTCTCTTTCTCACATACACACACACACACACTCTCACTCACTCTGTCTCTTTCTCTCTCTCTCTCTCTCTCACACACACTCTCACACACACTCTCTCTCACACACACACACTCTCACTCACTCTGTCTCTTTCTCTCTCTCTCTCTCTCACTCTCACTCTCTCTTACACACACTCTCTCTTACACACACTCACACACACTCTCTCACACACACTCTCTCACACACACACACACACTCTCTCTCACACACACACACACACACACACTCTCTCTCCCACACACACACTCTCTCTCACACACACACTCTCTCTCTCCCACACACTCACTCTCTCTCACACACACACTCACTCTCTCTCTCACACACACACTTACTCTCTCTCTCTCTTTCACACACACACACACACACACACACACACACACACACACACACACACACGCACGCACACACACAAACCCTGAGGGACAATTCAGTATCTTCAACTCGCCTGACTGCATATCTTTGTGCTGTGGAAAGGAAAACAGGGCACCCAGAGGAAACTCACACAAACGAGTGACCATGCAAACTCCACACAGAATGGAACCTGGTCGTCCAGCCAGAGAATTAAATATAGTACAGGCCCTTTTTGCTGTGAAGTGACGGTGCTACCCACTGTGTCGTCTTTTCTTATGTTTTAAGTAGGGAAATACAACCAAATAATGCAGTGCTTGGCACCCAAACCTCCATATGTTATGACATCACAACCACAACTTACTAGCAGTCTGGCCCACTACATTATGCGGTCAAGCCTCAAGCCAGAAAAAGTTGCTTTCCAGGTTTTCTTGCTCAAAAAAGTAGCACAGTACCTTCATTTGGGAACCTATCTATCTTAAATTGCAGTCACAATAATCAGAAGATTATTAATCAGAAGAAACACAAATAAAATTTCCCACAAATTTGTGAGCCCTAGATAAAATGATTGTTTCATTGTGTGAAGTTCAGGTGTACAATAAAACACGGTGCTCCCATGTAAGAACATAACATTGCTTAGGGTGTTTTATGTTCCTGGAAACAGGCTGATTCAGTAAAACACATCAGTAGTAGCAGTATCTTCTTTGCTTTGACCTGCCTGGTCAGTGCTTAATAAAATTAATGTTGATGGTTATGATGGAAGGGCTTCATATCCCATTTACATGAAAAAAATCCATTTAAGACAAAAGAAAAGCCTGTTTTTTGGGTGAGGGTGATTTTCTTTATATCTCAACCATTTTTGCCAGTTGAAGTTCTTTCACAGGCCGTTGTTTCAGCTATATATTCACAGAATGGTCTGTTACTGTTTACCTGTATGTCCTTATAGGCTAACTAAAATACATTATAAGTAGCTAAGGACATTTCCTGTCATGTTGCAATGTCATCTTATCAGGTGTCGAAAACCAAACTGCAGACTGTTATTGTGTGACCATGCTGCCCACAATAACTTACCTGTTTTATCTGTAATCTCTCTCCTCTCAAAGGCCAAACCTGCTAGTCTACGCTTGAGGCTCCTCGGGTAAGGATGAGCCTGCATGGTGCCAGTGGAGGCTGTGACCGCTCGCGAGATCGTCGGCGGTCGAGTGACCGTTCACGAGACTCCTCTCATGAGCGGGGGGAAGGCCAGCTAACACCTTGTATCCGCAACGTCACCTCACCCACACGCCAGCACACTAGTGGTAAGAGCCTTTTCGCTTTGAGCAAAGAAAGAGCTTACAGCTTTGTTGTTATGTCAAACTTGATTGTTTGGAAAATGACCAGCTGTGATAGAATGCTGAGTCATTCAAGGAACTGGATATGCATTGCAATTTCCTGTATTCTCTGTTGTGCTTAATGTCATTTAATTTATTTGTGTAATCTGACTATAAATGACTGCTGTATTTAATGTATCAATCGTGCTGTTTGCACAGAACGAGAGGGCGGCTCATCACGGCCCAGCAGCCCCAGGCCTCAGAGAGTCTCTCCAAGTGGCTCCAGCAGCAGCAGCAGTGGGGTGGTCAGCAGTCGCAACAGCAGCCTGTCCAGCTCTGAGGGCACCTTCAAGAGCACAGGCGTGGGCGAGATGGTCTTCGTCTATGAAAACGTTAAGGAGGGAGCTCGCAGCATCCGGACCTCAGAGAGGGTCACACTCATCGTGGACAACACGCGATTTGTAGTGGACCCCTCCATTTTTACCGCACAGCCCAACACAATGCTGGGAAGGTCAGGGCAAAATAGTTGCATTACAATAATGTTATATATAATATTATTAGATTTATTGTCGCTCTGATAAATGAGCTGAGTGGACTTGTTAGTGAAATGTTAGTTAATGTACACAAAGATTTCATAGTATTTTTAAATATTCCGCTGCAGGCTTTTTGTCTGTATTAGCTTATTGGGCATTAGGAAAAGACAAAGATAGAATGTGATTATAGATAGATAAAGTGTGTTGTGCAAATAGTTTAGCCATATCACTCCAGCCTACTGCTACGTGTTTTACTTATTATTTGTCTCTTGTCTTCTAGAATGTTTGGTTCAGGAAGAGAACACAATTTCACACGCCCTAATGAGAAGGGGGAGTATGAGGTGGCAGAGGGCATCAGTTCCACTGTGTTTAGGGCCATTCTGGTAAGTCTGCTGAGTCATTCAACAGTTTCCAGACGTTTGTTGCCTAATAAAGCTGTTTTCTTTTGAGTTAATGGAATGTGAGCGTTCATGTTTGTATTCAAAAGTTTGAACATCCCACTTAAGTGCAATGGAGCTTTGTTTATTTTCTAAATAAAAATAAGTTAACACATCCCCTGTGGAGAGGATAGGGCAAGTTTTGATTTGTTTTGCCATGTTTAATGTATTGGAAATATGGATACTGGACATACATCATAATATAACTTCTGATATGTTGTGTTGTAACCTTTACACAGACCACATTTTATGCTTTTTCCCCAAAATACGTTAAATTCAGCAAATAAGCACTAATTGTGCATTGATGTATGCATAATCTTGAAGATGTGTACATAGATAGATAAAGGCATCCAGTAGCTATATAAAATAAATATAAATATAAAATATATCGAATAAATAGAATATACCAAAAAAATTAGAAAAAGTCTCACAATGTGTATGAGTGCTGATAGTAGTGCAGTTAATCAATATAAACAGTGTAGACCACTTCATAGTGCAAATATGCAGTTATGCAGACAGCAGTGCAAATAAGCAATGTACACATGATGTATAATATAATACACATAATATAATAACAGCATAGTCGTTGTATACTGTTATAGTGTGTATATATATATATATATATATATATATAGACTGGTAGCTGATACAGAGGTCTGGGGTATAACAGTGTCTCACTCTCACTTTTTAAACAAAAAAGTATAATAAGTATAAAACAAAATATGTTTACTTAAAAAAGAAGTGCAACACAGATTTTGCATGCAGTTTAATTTAAAATATGCAGGATATTTTCTCTAGAACTGTGAGCTATTACTGTTGAATGGTGGTCACACCAGACACTGATGCTGGAATTCTGTTTCAGTCGAATCTTTTCAGTAAAGAGGTTTGCTTTCTGTATTTGTTTAGTATAATTCAGCCAATGGATTTGATGCAGTCATGACAGTTCTCTCTAAGCCTGTAGCAGAATGTAGATTATAATAGCACACAGTCTTAATTAAGAATTACACCTTCAAAATAATTTGTAGGATTATATAAAATAAAATTGAATCTTGATGCATGAGTGGATGGTCGAAGCAGTTGCTGCATGTTTTATTTAATCTGGAAAGCAGTAAGTTCAGCCTGTGAATTGCATTTTTGGGTAACATTGCATAATACTTGACAGCATCTGCTTTTTAATGACGGAACTAAAACCCTTACATCAGCCTCGTCTCAATATTCTCCAGCCGTGTATCATGGCCCTTGGAGGCCTAGAGCTGCCACCCAACGTAGTGCCGTAATCGTGTCCTGGTGTCTGTTACATACAGTTATGTAAAGGGGTTGATTTCAGGACACTGTAGAATGCCTCTGCGGCACAGGGCTGTGCTAGAGTGAGTGAAAGTGTGAGAGGGAATTGGCAGTGAGACCGCTGCGTATCAGGTAAAATACCTTTGCAGTTGACCTGCGTAAATCATTCCTTTTCCTGGCTTGCAGGCAGTGAAGGAGTACATAATATGTACAAAAGTAATATGTGCATGAGTGGGAGGTTTAACTGCATCCCTGTATGGTCACAAAAAGCTCTGTGTACTTTTATCTACAGCCAAGTAATCTCTACCTCCTCAAGTCCACTGGCTCAAAACCAGTGTCAGCACTTTGACTTGGCAGCTGTGGCATTTTGCTTTTAAGAACTGGTGTCTTTGAAAGGTGCCGCCTCTGTAATGGCTGCCTTTGTGTCGTCTGCTCTTTCCCTAACTGGTAGGATTACTATAAATCTGGGATAATCCGCTGCCCTGATGGAATCTCCATTCCTGAGCTGAGAGAAGCATGTGACTATCTGTGCATCTCCTTCGACTACAGCACGATCAAGTGCAGGGACCTGAGTAAGTATATTTTCTGTGTTATACTTTAACTTCACTGATAGGCTTAGTATTTAGTGGGATCCACTCTTATAATCCATCACAGATATAAAGAGCTGTAGGATCTTGCTGTACTGGTCCAGTAACTGTCTGTAGGATAAAGCAACGTTTAGTAGTGGTCCGCGAGGAGAGGCACACGGAGCCTGTCCGTTTGTGTGTTAACTGTGTCGTTCTTCGTAGGCGCCCTGATGCATGAGCTGTCGAATGACGGCGCACGACGGCAGTTCGAGTTCTACCTGGAGGAGATGGTGTTGCCGCTGATGGTGGCCAGTGCTCAGAGTGGAGAGAGGGAGTGCCATATTGTTGTTCTCACTGATGACGACGTAGTGGACTGGGACGAAGAGTACCCGCCCCAGATGGGAGAGGAGTATTCACAAAGTAAGTGCACCTACACACACATATATTCTATTTCTAGTTGTTTAAAGTTGACATTAAGATATGTTAATTGCCTGCAGGAAACCTAAAGGTTCATTTGAATTGTTTAGGCAGGGCGAATCATTTGGCAAAGGTGTTTTTCGCTCAGCGTTTTACTATTTTTATGATGATTATTTTATGATCTGACTTATGTTAGTGTATCAAACAGCGTATAAAGCTGTTGCCACACGCAATCATACAAATAGTAGCTTAGATATGGCCTCTTGTGCATTGTAAACAAACCACTTGGTTTTAATGACATATATATATATATATATATATATATATATATATATATATATATATATATATATATATATATATATATATATATATATATATTCTTCTAAAGGCTGTTTCCAGTTGTTGTATTTTTGTTCTCTTGGTTGTAATGTCGGCTAATTACATTTTGCTCAATCTTATTTTACAGTAATATACAGTACAAAACTCTACCGGTTCTTCAAGTACATTGAAAACCGAGATGTTGCCAAATCAGTTTTAAAAGAAAGAGGACTTAAGAAGATCAGACTAGGCATTGAAGGTAAGTTTCTGTTTTATCTGTCTTATAATTTCTACATTTTCCACATGTTATTAAAAAATGTGTTCCTTAATGCCTGAAAATAATTTTTCATGGGCGTATTTGGTGGCTTTTTGGGCCAAATTGGTGATGGATTTTTATTAGCCTTTGATATGGGCTAACACATGAAACAACCAGATTTCACCTACTTACCAGTTCAAACACAGATACTACATTTATTAACAATTGCCTTATCACAGTTATGTGAGATGATCAGTGTTATTTAAACTGACTGTAGTCATTTTCCTTAGTCGTTAGATTTCACATTAACATTGTGACAAACAAAATGTGAAGTGAGTTAAGTGTAAATGCATACACTGAAACATCATGTGCTTAAAACTTGGATTGCTCATATTTACAGTCTTATAGAGAACTTTGGTCCTTATTTACCAACCAAAGCCCCCTAGGTAAACAGGCCAAGTTTTTGGAGTATATTTAAGAAAAGGTCAGTCCCTGAACATGAGAGCAGTAAACTTTGTGGGGGAGAGTGATTTTTTTTGTCTATGATAATAAGTAGAGATGGAAGGATTGATCGACCATGTATAAGTATCGGCTGATTTTTAATCAAAATATGTGATCGGTGATCAGACGATATTTCTCTAATTTAGTCAATCCCGAGAGCCAATTGATAGCGTTCAACAAATTAGCCTAATTTCTGTATTTCCAGCTAGCGTTTTATCCAGGAAGAGAAGCCATCCGTGAAACTTCCTCCAGCCAGCTCGCTGCAATTCCTATCTAAACCGCTAGGTGGAGATACATACCGTTTAATTTTCCACAGACTAACTAAAGCGGCGGCCTCACAAGAACAGTTTACGGTGTTTAAAGCATGCGCTGATAGAAAACATTAGACGTGTTCGGCTTCACGCGGCGCCGCGCTGCCTGATCGCCGCCTAGCTCGGTGTGGTGCATGCTGGTTAGTTTTTTTTGGCCGACGATGGCATACTACGTTAACATCTCGCGAGTGTGAGGCGGCTACAGGCTTCACACACAGCCGTTGCAGTTGCTCTCCACGAGCCGAGAAACTGCTTGATGAAGACAGAGCTTAATCCTTATTGGTTAGAAGCTCTGTGGACACCTCTGACGTTTAACTCTTTTTACTGTAAAATATATATCTCCTCAAAAATCTTTAAAGACCTCATATTTACACTAATACTATCATGTCTAGTAGCATGACAGTTCATTTTCATGCAGTATTCAACATATTTCTTTTTTCATAAATTAGTATTTCAGATCATGAAGAGGCTGAAGTGCTGTAGATTTTTACTCTTATGACTTGAGTGTCTTTAAAAGCACTACATTACTATTGCATATTATCTATTTTTTTATTTAACTTTTTTTTTTCTTTTTACTGTTTTTCTATTGCGTCTACTTCATCAGCTGTAAAAGAGAGCAAACAGTAGGCTGCAGGTGGCGACCGTCCGAGTTGAGGCTCTTTTCTAATCTCCTCCACCAACTGCCTCTGGCTGCTCTCGCTGACCACCAAGGCCAGGCGCAGCCACATCTTGAACATGCCTATTGTCCGTCTGGCAGCTTGTTACTGTATGGGACACGGACTCATCCAGGGCAGTTTGTAACATCTGTAAAATTAGTCAAATCTGCGTGTCTCATTGGGAAACCAAGACAAACACATTTAACACTACCAATCTGATATGGCACTAGGAAACTACACGGCTGAATAGACTGAGTATCAGCAAACCGCAGAGTTAGCACGCGCAGCTAGCACAAAACAAACAACCCAGAACACTGTGCAGACCAGATCTGACCGGTATGAACAGTACAGCAGCAGCAACAGCCAGAGAGCTAAAGGAACCACAGCCAGAGTGATTGAGTTTAACACGCTTGATTCTGCGGCTTAATATTCCACCTGGATCCACGCTCTGCCGTTCCTAGTAGGAAATACTTTTCAGATGTCGGTTTACGTCCACATAGACCAACTTCTAATTTAGTTAAAAATATTATGCTGTTTCGTATGAGCTCGTTAAAAATGATAATAAACCAGTTTCCACCATGTGTCATGACTCGCTTGCGCTAATAAAATATAGCCCTGCCGTGGCATATAAGCCCCGCCCTCGATCGGTATCAGCTATCGGCCGATCAAGCTGAAGGGTGATTGGCGATCGGAATCGGCCTCAAAAACGCTAATCGGTACATCTCTAATAATAAAGTGGTCGATGATATCAGAGCCAGAAATCTGTGGCCAGACATTTAGGAGCTTTTGTAGAGAAAAAAGCATAAAAATAGCCTGATTACAGTAAACTCTGTAAACGTTGGTCCCTGTAACTAAAAACATAATGAAAGCCGCACTCTTGGGGACTGATCCTGTTCTCGTTGAAGTAGCTGCATCTGATTATATGTATGAGTTCTCTGTGTACGTTTCCTTTAGAAGCTTCCAGTGACGCCTTTGTGTACATGTTAAAATATCAGAAAAAAACAGATGAGCTTGCATCACTTTAACCATTACAGCTTTAAATACAACGGCTATCTGCTTTTGTAGGTTACCCCACATACAAAGAGAAAGTGAAGAAACGTCCAGGCGGGAGGCCGGAGGTCATCTACAACTACGTCCAGAGACCCTTCATCCGCATGTCCTGGGAGAAGGAAGAAGGCAAGAGCCGGCATGTGGACTTCCAGTGCGTCAAGAGCAAGTCCATCACCAACCTCGCGGCAGCAGCGGCGGACATTCCGCAGGACCAGCTGGTGGTCATGCATCCTGGCCCCCAGGTGGACGAACTGGACATTCTACCCAACCACCCTCCTCCAGGCCACCACTACAGCAACAACTACAACAACGAGCCTGACCCTGATGCTGCCTCGCCTGCACTCTGAAAGCAGACTCTTCCCTGACTCCTCTTCCACCCAGCCCTCCTTCCAACCCGCTCCCCCTCCACAGCATGCTGCAGCATGGAGCGAGAGTGACACCATAACCGGATTGCCTTCTGCACCTCCTTCGCAGCCTTAGAGCCTCAACTATCTAGTCTACTGTACGACGAAAATAAAGGAAAAATTAAAAAGAAATGGGGAAAATACTGGCATGGGCAGTGCTCTCCTGTTATTCAGTTTTTTTTACTTGACCAAAGGAAATTTATTTTTTTGTTAGCTGTTTGAAATGAAGTTAGCAACCTCACTTATTTTGTAATTGGCCCGGTTGTTGTTATTGTTGTTGCTGTTGTTGTTATTATTATTATTATTATTATTGTTCATTTTTCCATTTCCATTATATTATTACTATGATTTATTATTATTAGATTTTATCTTGCTAGGTTTGGGATGTATCCTGGGTGGTGCCACTGTGTTATTCGAATTATTTTTATTTGTATTTTGTTTTTTTTGTAATTTCGGAAAGCTCTCCCACAATCCCCGGTTTCAGAATTCCCCTCAACGCTCCTTTTTCAGCACACACAGCCAAAGGAGTTTTTTTTTTTTTTTTTTTTTTTTGCCTGGTGAATGAATGCAGTGTTACTTTCTGTTTTCTCCATGGCAGAACATACACCTACGTGGTCAGGATCCGTCTGTTCAGAGCTTGAGAATCATTGTATAAATAAAGTTGTAAAACACAGATTTGTGTGTTTTTCAGGCTTTCACGGTTATGTGGTATCACACATACGGAGAATCTAATGCGGTGCATCTTTTTCTCAAAGCTAGTATAGTATAGTATTAAATGATGAATTCAGTTTCAGTTTGCTTCAGCAGTCACGACAGGATTATGTACTGGTTAAAATATGATTGAGTTGTGCGAAATATATATATATATATATATATATATATATATATATATATAATATCAAATGTTTGTAATATATTACAAACCTTTAGCGTCTCACTTAGGTTACATTCTGTGTTTCCTTGGGTTCTTCATGTTTCAGACTTCTCATCATTAATACAGTTATAAAGCTGCAGGTCACAGTAATTAAGCCCAGCCGGTAAAGCATTTGTAAAAAACAAATAACAGTATCTTTATATGTGGTGAATTTTTTTTAGGACCAATAGAAATCCTCCAAACTTGCTTTGAACAAAATCTCCTAATATGAATTTACAATGGAAGTACTGAAAAATATTTAATGGATTTGGATTTGTTTTTGCTTTGGACAGTGATAGAAATCTTTACTGTGTTACTGGATTTACCGCAGACTGTTCCATAACAGGAACAATATGTTAATGTTAAAAGGGTTAATAACCCCATTACAGATGCAAATCAGATGATATCGGAGTTATTCAAAGTGGAAACGTTCTGTTCTAGTGAAACGTACACACTCAGAGTTGTTCAGTGGTGGTGTAGAAACCCTGCGTCCAATTCTAAGAAGCGGTTATCACATGTGATGTTATCGGCGTGCTGCCTGAAACATAAAACATAGTTATGCTTCATGATTTGGGTCTATTACACATTTTCGAACATATCTTCATGATGCAGCAGTACATGCAAAACGTTAGAAAACAAAATGGTTCTTAACAGAACTTGTTTTTCTCAGGTTCTCCAGCAACATCATGTAGACAGACTACACTTGTAGGTTCATTTCTGGTTTTGGATGGTAATAACCCAGCAGACACAGTTATGTTGTGATAACGTTGTGATAACATTGTTTTAGTGCCCCCAATGCTGAAAAGTATTTCCTCAGAAAGTCAGGTCAATATTATCATTATGGAATTTGGTAAAATGACCAATAATAGTAGTAATAATTCTCAGCTTGCCGATCATGAGTAAGTTATAAACTAGTGATGTAAGAAAATATTGATACACTTGATATCGCAATATTATGTTTTGTGTTACTGTATCAGCCATAAGGCTCCTCCACTGCAGCGTAACCAACAGCTAACATGAACACTAGTATATCTTTGCACATGGCAGTGTGTTTTTTATACTATGACTGTTTCCCTAAAATCACAATATATCACCCTGTTTACACAGTACACAGTAGTCACATTATTATGCATTACTGGAATTACTTAGCATTACTGGAATAGACTCAGTGAGGTCCTGGTAGGTTGTCACAGGAGCCATCTGGAGCCATGCTGACTGCAGTACATCCCACAGCTGCTGGAGGGAGCGTGGAGGAGGATCCATAGAGCCAACTTTAACATCCATTTGGTCCCACAGATGCTCAATTGGGTTCAAGGTCTGGGGAATTAGGGGTCCAGGATAGCACTTGGAAGTCTTGGTTGGCTCTTCCAATCAATCAATCAACATTTATTTGAATAGCGCTTTTTACAATCCAGGTGCAAGCCCCCCTAGAGCAAACCAGTGACGACAGTGGCGAGGAGAGGCGCCCTTGGTAAGAGAAAGAAACCTTGAGAGGAACCCACGCTCCTCTGAACGACCCCAGATAGAAAGCGAACGACAAAGCTGATGAGATTTTATGACAAGATACAACAAGAAGCTTGGCTTGGACATGTTTTATAAATATTCTAGTTCAGGATGTAGTGATGTAGAGTTTAAACGATCTCAGTGGTTCTCTGTCAGAGAGATGGTGCCAGATGTTTGTTGCTCTACTGTAGTAATTCCAGTCATGCAGGTTGACAAGCAGGAGAGCATCAACAGGTCAGACTGGGGATGGAGCTCTGGTGCCTTCTATGTGGACAATGTGGGACATCCATGTAACAGGTAGCATTGTCTTGCTGTAAGATCCCATCCGCCCCAAGGAGGACAATCAGCATGTATGAAATACGTGGTCTGCGAAGATGGATTCAGACCCAAATCGGTTGAGAGTATCTATAGAAAACGTTCCCACCTACGCTGCCACCTACATGATGCAGCCGCCCAAAGTAGGAAGCGTTCACAATACTGTGACATAATAATCTCAACTATTGCAATAACACTGACTCGTAAGCCCAATATGATGCGTATCGAATTACCAGGTTCTTGCTAAAACATAACCCTACTGGGTAAAACCAAGTCTGATTCCACAGCAGTGATGTTACCACCATGAGAAAGCAATACTGCTCCATAAACGATGCCTGGGCCAAAAAATATTAAATCAATATCAAGAGAAAGGAGTACTTTTTATTTAAAAATATGTCACTGCCCATACAATACACTTATAATATCATATACTTTCTGAGAAAAAAAAATGTATACGTTAGAGAACTTTGCTTGTAAGTACACCAAAAATACAGGAAAAGACCAGAAGTGCCACATGAAGAAAAGTGGGATGATTCCAGTGTGATTTACATGAATGTATACATAGAAAACATCTGTAAGACCAAAATGTTTTGTTTGTGTTTTGCTGGACTGTTCAAAGTTCCAAAGAAAGGGAGCGAAGTGCTTCGTGTGGTAGAATGTCCACTGCCAGGCTTGTAGTAGCTCTGCTGTTGGCTGTTGGCATAGCCTGCGTTTCCGGATAAGCTCTGCAGCATAACGATTATTCCTCTATGGTAATAACTCTTGGAGCAGAACAGTTTCTCCATCATCAGGCTGTGATGCTTCTAGAAAACCTGGCCCTGATGATACAGACAACTGGGTGAATCAGGAGCGTCTGGTTTTCCTTCGCCGCAGCCGATGGTCTTGGGCCGGAGGGGAGCGGCAGGCTTCTCTCACAGAGGCCACGGGAGGTCGCTGAAGTCGACGGGCCCACCCAGTCCTGCGTCAGCCTCTAAAAGGCTCATGATAACCGCCATGGCAGCCTCGTCATTGCTGGGACTGCTGGAACCAGGCTCGTCCATGATGTCACCAATGCCGATATGGGAATTATCACCTGCGGAACGACAGAATATGTTTATAATCAAAGTCTCTTTCTTCTGTGCACAATGTTAGAATTAATGTTCCTATCGGAAATATAACGGCCAGTGCTCCATGTTGGCCAGGTCTCACTGATATGAAGTGCGAGGACTTTTATGTTTTGCTTTTTTGAATGTCGTGACGACATCTGGTGTACAAACACTTTATAAACTCTTGGTTTTACCACCACAACACCAAAAATCTGCCAGATCTTATCTTCTGCACTGTTCTACAAAATCAAAATAACTGTCCTGTTTTTTTCCTGTTAGCAGGTCAGTGCTTTTGGGCGTTACTGCCCAGGTCTTTTTGCTTAAGTGACTTCCAGTAAAAATGTTTTGGAATCTTTCAAAGGTTGTGCATGTTTTTTTAAAGTTAATCCAGTTCTGAATTGTTTTTAATTGATTAGGGGATCATAACCTAGTGGAGCATAAAACACAACAGATTATTTAAATGTTTAATGTTTAAACAGGTGAAATACTTTGATGAATCTTTTCCAGAGTGATCAGAAAGTTAGCACAGTCTGGAAAATGCAAATTACAATAACGCAATAACTTCTCCTCTCAAGTCTGTTTTCTGATTACAGAGTATATACGTTATACAGCGAATATTTGGTTTACCCTCTCGGTGGCTGTAACATAGCACCAGTTTTAAAGCATGTCAGAAAAGAGCTAGTCAGATCTAGCTAGGGTAAAGTACAGTCTCCACACAATGGGATTAGTTGTAATGCAGTGTCACCACTAATCCTTCCCAGAAAAAGAGGGAAATACATATCCCTGTATATAAAGCTTTTAGAGTTATTAGCAAAAGTTTCAGCACCTCTGACTTTCTACACAGTACACGCTTCAGCTCATTTCAATGCACAATTACAGCAAAATTTAAATTTGCTACACATTTTCATTTAGAAAATCAACAATGTATTATATATATTATATGTATATATGTATATATACTATATGTATAATGTGACACTGACAGGGTTGTGGTGTGTTAGTGTGTGTTGTGCTGGTGTGAGTGGATCAGACACAGCAGTGCTGCTGACACCTCAGTGTCACTACTGGACTAATAAGCCCACCAACCAGCAGCATCCAGTCAACAGTGTGCTGTGGGCAGCGTCCTGTGACCACTTATGAAGGACTAGAGGAACAGAAACTGTGCAGCAGCAGATGACCTGAACACACAACCTGACCACACAAGTCGTGTAGCGCCAACCAGGCATTACAAAACCAAAAGCCCTGCTTAACGTGAGCCTGACTACAAAAGGCCAGCAACATGGCATCACACTGAATACTGACACAGAACTTATAGTCTTCAATAGTCTTTAAAACTCACTTAAGAGGGAGTTGTTTGAATAAGGGTATCCTATGGAGTCCTGGCTTGACGCCATCCCTGCTGAAGGAATGTCTGGAGTTCCACCATTCTGAATCTGAAACACAGTTTAAAAACAGAACCAATGCAACTCAAACAGCTGCAACATCAAGTAACTGATTTCTGAGAGAGTAGGGTTCGTACCTTTTTGCCCCCGGGAGATGAGGTGTCTGGAGGGGGTGTGCTGTTGGTGATGTTGAGCGGGCTGGAGCCACAGCTGGAGGGCGACGAGCCTCTTATCCTGCCAATCAGGAGGAACAGTCAGCAGTTAATGGTTAAAGAACAAAACCACATTCAACTACCGTGTGCCACACAGTCCCCAGCAGGTACAAGTGGCCCAGATACGATCCAGTAACAGGAAAAACACACCGAATCCGATCTTTTCAATTCCAATTTGGGACACATTCATACATGGTACTGAAATTCTAAGCTTATATCAGAATTCAGAATTCATGCTCTGTTAACCCTTTGATGCACAACCCGGGTCAATAATGAGCTGACTGGGATTTTATCTTCTATATCTTTGCAATAAATTAATTTCATGGTTCAAGCGTCCATGGATATCTCAATTTACTTGTTTCTGATCATCACAAATCCTGATTTCAGTTTTATTATTTTACTTTTTTAATAAAAATAATTTTTGTAACACACATCATGGCTCAGAATTAACCCTTATGTGTTCACTATGGAATCTGATGGAAACTGTTGACATTTGTAAACATTTGCAGTCTGGAACATATTTACAAACACTATTTCTGTTCATAAAGTAAATAAATAAGAATGAAAAGATTTTTTAATAAACATTTGGAACATAAAGTACATACAATAACATGGAAATGAATACGGGTCAAATGTAACCCATGTTGGGCGTTAGAAGGGGTTTGCTTAGCTGGAGCATCACAGGGTTAAAAAAAGGCACTCATGACACTTGCTCCATGCTCAGAGAGATTTTGAGACTGAGGAATCTCGGAATTTTAAGGAAACCAAGAGCAAGGACCAAAGAAGTGCCTGTGGCTGGACACCGTGTCCTTTTTTACATTGAGCTCAAACATGTTTTGGGTCAGTCACTGGTCAGCTGTCAGTCATTGTAGCTTCACCCTCACTCCTCACTGATGTTGGGGAAGCTAAACCGAAACTGAAGACAGCTTACCTCTGGATCTCCATCACTTCTTCTGCAATCATACGCCCTATCTTGCCTGCTCCAGCCCTCGTACCGCCAGGAATGCCTGGAACTGTCTGCAGCGCTCGCTTCCCTGAGCCTGTTAGGTAGTAAGAAGCAAAAGGCATCAAGTACAGCTACTTTTAGAAAGCAAATCTTTTTATCTGCAGATCACTGCTGGCACAACATTATAAAGTACATTAAAAGATGAAAAGGTGTTGCTTCTCTCAAGAAGTTACTACTTGGACATTGGGACATACCAACTAACACTGTATTGGAACATATGTAATAATGCAATACATTCATTTAAATCTTCCTCTCGTCAAATGGAATCATACTCAACTGAACAGTAGTTGTGTGTTAGTGGAGGACCACTACCACTAGTGTTTTTCCAATCAGGCAGAAAGGCAGATTTTTTTTTTTGCATGGACAGAATTTTTCAGAACGGAACATATGCTTACCATCGGTTGTGAGAACACTGTCCATGCTCTGGGGGGAGGCAGAGAGTTGAGGATAGCTGGGGTCCGCTCCATCGAGCGTACTGCCCCTGAAACAGAACATCATCAGAAATGATTAGAAAGCACAGTTATCGTTAGCAATTATAAAATAATAAATTATTAAATTATTATGAATTATTTCTCACTTAATTTTAAGTGAGATTTAAATTTAAATATTTTTTTTTTCTCACTTAAAAAATGTATATCTATATGAGTAATACTGGGTGGGGTAGGGTGTGCCCAGTATAAATATTTTAATGGGATCTAATTTTAATGTGATGTTTTAATAATAAAGTTTTTTAAGTCATTGCTGTATAAAAAAATGAAATGAACTTATGTTTAATTTTGTCCCTGATTATTCTGCATGGCAAATAAAATACAAATAAATAAATAAATAAATAAAGCAACAAACAAAGAAATTCTTAGCATTTGAATTGAATTAAAATACTGAAAAAAACATTCTTCCAGCTTTGACTCTATTTTTCTCCATATTTGGCCTCAAAACAAAAAGAAAAAGCAAATAAATCTAAATAAATGGAAAATAAATCTAAATAAACGATGTAGCTAAAGACAGGTTCTTCGTGGGGTTGTGTACTTACGAGACGACTGTGTTGGTGGAAACGATGTACTCGACCTCTTTGGTCCAGGGGTTCATGAAACTGAACCAGCGACTTCTCAGAGTGATGAAGGAGCCATCTTTGATCTTAAACTTGTAACAGTTAGTATTGATCTTCTCTCGCATCTGCAGCACTTTTAAGAGAATGACAGGAGCCATGTTTAGGAATCTTGCTACTTGTACTGTTACTGTTATGTGGTTTCTCTTATGTATGACAGTCCCATCACAGCGTGTCAATGCAAATCTTTTACAGCTGCTTACTTCTCCCGTACTTACCTTGTCTGTGGCATTCAGCAAGGTGCCCGATGTCGTCCTGGTGGAAATATTCGTAGAAAGACGTCCCCAGTAGCTCCTGGGGTAAATAAGCGAGAATGGCAGTAGCCCTGAAACGAGAAGAGTTTGTGATAATTAATACATAAAAATAGATTGCAAAATAAAAGGTTTATTGAAGTCACATGAACTGCCACTTAGTGTTCTTCATTAAACAGGTTGAATCGGCTTAACTCTCAATGTTTTTACATCAGCTAACAGACGGGTCAGTTCAGACAGGAGATCTGTCCAGATTGATGTGAGATATACACTATATTGCCAGAAATATTCACTCACCCATCCAAATCACTGAATTCAGAGGTTTCAATCACGTCCATGGCCAGGTGTATAAAGTCAAGCACCTTGTGATGCAGACTGCTTCTACACACATCAGTGAAAGAATAGCTCGCTCTCAGGAGCCTGGTACCGTGATAGGAAGTTTCCTCTGTACTAAATATTCCACAGTTGACTGTGGAAGTGACTGGGAACAACATCAACTCAGCCACGAAGATGCTTAGGCACTAAGGTCAGAGACCAACGTTCCACTGAGCCAATTGCTACAGACCACCAAACTTCATGTGGCCTTCAGATTTTTTGTGTGCGTAGAGAGCTTAATGGAATGGGTTTCTATGGCCGAGCAGCTGCATCATAGCCTACATCATATTAAACCCTATGGATTAGGAATGGGACGTCACTCTAGTTCATAGGTGTGTGTGAAGGCAGACAAGAGAATACTTTTGGCAATATAGTGTAGATCATTCTAAAAACATCTACACCAACTAACAACTAAATCAGATTTGGGCAAGTCATTTGGGCCACTTATACTTGAAGTCTGAACACAACCTTCTCAAGCATGAATGTGGATAGTTGATTAATTTTAGTATTGTAGTCAGTATTGTGGTCAGTACATGCACAAGCAAAAAAATAGAGCACTAACATATCGGTTGAAATAATTGCCGATAACTCCAGTTTTGGGCCAAATTCTAAAAATGAAACATTCATATTTATCTGTGAATAACATATAGGACACTGGAACATGCTGCGTCCTTTAAAGCTGCTGCTGTACAAATTGGCCGAGCATCTAAAATGTCCAAACGCTCTACTGACACACAAAATCATTGTGTTATTGTCTGAGAGCGATATAGTGCGGTATTTTTAGGCAAAGTGGCTGCCCTACATTTCAGTGCCTCCTCGGGCCGCCACTTTTACTCCTGCTGGAAAAAAATTGCTGGGGCTAAATTTGGGTATTGACCAGCGCTGTGCTTTAAAACACACACGCCGTCATGCTAAATGCAGCTCTGGTCACAAGAGCAGGCCAGGTTCACCAGTGACCCCACGTCTGCTCTATGGTGTAAAGATCAGCTTGAACAGTGTAAGCTGTGAGCTTAACCCAATGAGCTACAGCATTAGAGTTGCTTCTGAAAAAGACTTTGCCCCAGTAATGAGCATGAAATATTTAGAAAATTGTCTGAGTCTGCATATTAAAACCCACATGAACTGTGCCAGACTGTCGCATGCTCTCATTCTCAGCCATTGTTCATAGATTACAGGTTCCACGAGTTTCTCTAGCAAATCTGCTTTTTAAATGGGATTTTAGTTCATTTCAGGACGTTTAGTTTACTCTTATTTAATGGGGGAAAATGTGGTGGAAGCTGTAAAAAAAATAAATAAATAAATAAATAAAATTTTTATATATATATATATATATATATATATATATATATATATATATATATATATATATATATATATATATATATATATATATATATATTACAGTTGTTTTGTTGTTTAAAAATGATTAATGTGTGTGGTATTATATACATTTTGGGTGTAAAAATATTTTGGAATTTAAATTGTAGGTTTCCCACAACCCCATGCTTTACAGGGGTCATAAGAGCATATGGCATGTATGACCACAAGGGTTTTCCAAGGGTCCTGGAGATCACAAGAGTACCGCATGCTGAGTGCGTGGTCAAAATGTGATTCCGATAAAGCAGGTCACTGACTGCACAGATTGGAGGAAAATCTTATTTACCAAGTTATAAATTACATAAGTAAACATTTTAAATAATCTGAGCGTATAAAGGGTTAAAACACTGTGTCGTGAATGCAAAAATTTCCAGATGTATCAAAGGCAAAAATTTGGTACAAGACAAACATATATATGTATATTGAAGGTCTAAGGTTTCAAAGAATTCAAATATTTGGCCAATTGTTTCATGGTTCAGGCTTCAAAGGGTTAAAAATACTGACATACACTATTTTCTACTTAGCCCACAGTGGTGTCTAAAGTTTGCTTCTTTAGTTATGCTATCCTGACATGAGGCTAATACAGCAACATAAGCTTGGGTTAGAAATGATCTCCTGCCTCAAGTGGAGGAGTTTAAGTATCTCGGGGTCTTGTTCATGAGTGAGGGAAGGATGGAGAGCTGAGCCAAAAGGCAAAGCTCTAGATTTACTGGTCAATCTACGTTCCTACTCTCACCTGTGGTCACGAGCTCTGGTTAGTGAATGAAAGAACGAGATCGCGAATACAAGCCCAAATAAGTTTTCTCCGTGCTGTGTCAGCTCCCACCCTTAGAGATAGAGTAAGGAGCTCGATTATACGGGGGAGGCTCAGAGTCAAGCTGCTACTCCTCCATGTTGAGAAGAACCAGCTGAGGTGGTTCAGGCATCTGTTAAGGATGCTCTCTGGACGCCTCCCTGTGGAGGTGTTCCCGACATGTCCGACCGGGAAGGATTATATCTCTCGGCCGGCTTGGGAACGCCTCGGTATCCCCCCGGAGGAGCTAGAGGAGGTGGCTGGGGAGAGGGAAGACTGGGTTTCTTTGCTTAGACTGCTGCCCCCGCGACGCGGATAGCATTGTGCTAACTGCAAGCTCATTCATTACACATCTGTTTCAAACACACTAAGTTATTAATAAATCTCAAACAGACTTACTCAAGGTGTTCCTGACATATTATCATCTTAATAAATTAAACAAACGGATGGTCAAAATGACTCAATTGTTTTAACTGTGCAATTAGGGCCGGGCTTTATCACAATATATATACCTACTGTGAAAAATTTGGTCATGAGCAAGTAAACCTGTTCAGCCGACTTTAGTGTAAGACATTAAGCCAAAAATCGATAAAACTCATTGTATTTACAGTTTTTTTTACATTTGTAGTTATTTGTTGCTGTATTTGTGGTTATTTGCATCTATTCTCATGATATATTGGGTTTACAAGCAATAACAGCTTAAAACAATGTGCTTAGGTGCCCAGGACTTGGCGCAGTACCATAGATTTGGCGTAAGGGAGAAGTGTGGAAGTCTCATTTGTTTTAAATGTTAAACTGTGGTCAGTGCTGCTCACCTCTGGTCCACAAAGACAAACTTGCCATCGATGGCGTGCCGTGAGACATATTCGGTGGGCTTGACGCGGATGTCCCCGTTCATAGGCTGGGGCACTATATGAGGGTGCAGGCGGCCGATAGCCACCAGGCAGCTGAGGTTGCAGCCTTCGTTATCTGGCTCGCTGTCCTCGTCCAGGCCCATCTTGGTGGGTGGCCAGCTCTTCAGGTAGCCCGTGCTGTGAATGGTGCAGAAACTTTTGCGGTCAGCTGTAAAGGACGAGAGAAACATGGTTTAAGAACATTTATTTTAGACTTCCACTTAAAACTCTCCCAACATCAACTCTATTCCAACTCCTGATTGTGTGATTTGGGCTTAATAACAGCTTTTTGATTGGATGCACAGATTTTTCCAGATTTTTTTCCCATAGAGAACGAATAGGAACTGCTGCTTGACTGAGGGCAGACCTCCGACCACGACTGCAGTGTTGGCACACTCGTCTGTTCGTTGATTTTTTCCCATCCCTCTTTTTCCCTCCATAGAGTCCCATTCATTTTCGAGCGCACCCAAACATTATGGTTTCGATAAACCTACAGCCATCAAACTGCCTGTACTCACTCAGAGCAGATCCTCAAGTGCTAATCCACAGACATACTGACCCACACTTGTCTATTATTTATCCCTCTTTATTAATTTGTCTACTCGTCATTTATTCATCCTTCGTTCCTCCTATAGGGTCCCATTTATTCATACACAAACATCATGGTTTTGTTTAACCTGCAGCCACAAAACTGCATGTACCCGCACTCCTCTACTTGTCATTCATCCATCTATCATTCCTCACACTGCGTAAGCTGTGCAACTTTTCTACTTTTGATTTATGAGATACAGTAGTGTAAAAATATGCTTTTGCCTTTCTTTTTGGAGCAGGTGGAGGGGAAGTCTTTTTCCTCCATCTTGACGAGGGGCCTGTTGCACTTCATTCTGCAGAAGAAGGAGCGTCTGGCCCCTGAGCACAGCCTCGACGGCCCCGGCGTGATGTCGGTCTTCACAGGCAACCCAGCTGAGAAAGCAACCGAATAGACAACCATTCGAAAAACAGACTCAACTTAACCGGCAAACAAAGTACACGATACATGCATACTAGCATGCTACACACTGTCTCTCAACAGTTTGAGGACACCTTGTTTCCTGTGCATGGTCAATTAAAATGCTTATTAAAAGCCCTGAAGTTCATACCAAAGAAGAAACCCCGATGAACAGGATGCCGAAGGCTAGTGAACAGCTAATCTTATGTTAATGAAACTCTAGTACCTTTCACACAGTGCTGTGCAGAAGTCAGAGATTACAAACCCAAAGTTTTGATTACATATAATCTAATAATATACTATCACATTTTTTACACTGTGCATTTTCACAAGACTCAGTTTTCCTCCCATTTAAATCTGCAGACAATTTTTGTCTTTAGTGTCCAAATAATCTAAAACATATTAAACTGATGTTGAGATCTTTGAGGTGGTCAGTCCATTAGCTTCTTTGTTTGCAATTTTCTTTCTTTTTTGTTCATCCTCTCTTCTCAGCGGGGTGCTTCTTATCAACTACACCTCCTTTTAGACCTACAGCATTGTGTTGTCCTCTCACAGTGGAAAGATGGACAGAAACACCTGTGGATATCTTCAGACCTAAAGCAAGAGTAGAGCATGACAATCTGCTCTCTTCTACAGACAGGGGCTATTATTGTTATTATTATTATTATTATTATTATTGTTATTATTATTATTAATAGAGCCCTTTTCATACCAGTGGCAGCTCAAAGTTATCAGAAATAACAAACTTATTAGCAAAGGCAAAGTTTAACTTTATAGGAACGATGTTTAAGTTGAATTAAACTGTGAAGTAAAGAGAGGTGTTATTAATTGTTTATTAAAAGTGAGCTCTGATTCTGACTGTCTAACGAAAATTAAAATTGAGTTTCACAGTTTAGAAGCAGAAGAACTGAAAGAGTCTCTCTAGGTTTTCTGTATTTTACTGAAAGTTTGCAGAATGTCAGTATCTGCAGATCTAAAATCTTGAGTTGGAACACTAACAGAGAGACGTTCTGTGATGTAGGCTCTAGATTATTTAGAGCTTTATAGATGAGTACAGAACTTTTTAGTCTATTCTAAACAGGGAGCCAGGGAGAAATTTAATGAACTACAATAGAACTATAATAACCTGGAACTTAAACAAATGAAGGCTGGTTTGACTTTTGCACAGCACTGTGTTTAACCAAAATAAATGTGAAATGCAAAATTTCAAAAGGCAACAAGGCACCAAAGTCTGATGAGCAGCCTTTCTCAGAATTATTAGGCCTTTCTCAGAATTCCATTTCATTCAGCTGATCTGGGCTTATGACCTTTACACCACACCTAAATGCTTCAACACAGTACATCGCAACCTTAAAACCTACTTCTCCTTGCCCAGTGACCCAAAGGACAGATCAGTAATCAGAGATGCAAGGGGACATACTTTTGGCGTCAATGAGTCGCTCCCTTGGCGCTGTGTCAGAAGAGGACAGCTGCTCTTTGACTTTGGCAATGTCTTTAGGATGCAAGTAATCAAACAAGCTCTGGCCAATCAGGTCGTTCTGCCAAGAGATGTCAGAGGTTACATCAGAGAGTTTACAGGGTGCTGGATTTGTATATTTAACTTTATAATCTTTTTTTTTTTAAAGGCCCTGTTTACACAGTGCATTAAGTCGCACTCTGGGTGATCCAATCAAAAGCGAACAGCACTAGTTACAAGTCTGAGATAAGTCCAATGCATCTCTGCATCTCAGGATTTCCTTGATTATGTAAATCGCAGTGGTTTAGATCACATGGGTTGGGTGATTGCATCACAAGGTGTTTGTGAGCCAATCACCCAACCCATGTGATCTAAACCACTGCGAATTTTGTATAAACACAAACAAGAGACAGACATATTACATGCCAGATATAAAGGGCTTTGCATCTCAAATCCACTTATAACAGATGTTAATACTAAGTTTGAACAGGACCGAAGACAGTAGGACCTACTTGGCTGTAGTTGAGAATTTTGTACACCGACTCTGAAACGAACAGAATCTTTCCCCGATCGCAGCCAACGACAAAAAGAAAGCCATCAGCAGCCTGTGGATCAGTAACAGAATCAAATCAAAAACAATCCAGAACCATAAAAAACAAGTTGAGCCAGCAAATAGCTTTAAATATGTGCTCCTTAATATCACATACCCTCAGTATTAAGTGCTTCAGTTCATCATCTGAGAGAAAGGCTGGTTTGTAGTTGGCTTCAGTATAAGGGTTTGCAGCACCTGACGAGTAGTAGTCAATAATGGATAACAGTATAACATCAGCCTTACTTGGTGAAAACATTCTGTACATTGGACTGACTGCAGGTCAAATAGCAGAGCTGATATATGCAAATTACCCCAGATTTCTTTACTCCAATAACTTTCTAACATTTAATCATGGATAATCATCACAATATCATGTTTTTTAATTCCATATTTCAATGTTTAGAATGACAGAGACATATTCTGCTTGTTTTGGACGCATGTGTGGCCAATGTTGAAAATAATGATTACAAATAACATTTATATAATAACTCATATCATTATATAGAATATAGTGAATATTAGTCGTGTCACCTCTAAGCCCAAAAGCAGCACATAGAGCTAATTAAACAAAACCGGGTTCTTAAATAAGGTTTAATATCTGATATTCTTTCATACCTTTAACTTCATTTACCAACTCACCTACTACATTCTGCATTCAGCAGATTTAGGTTCAGCTTTTTTATTACATATAAAGCTCTGCATAGCCTGGTTCTTCATTATGTGCTTGAGCTTAAACTGGCTCACATGGGTGGTCAATCATTTAGTGTTGTGGCTCCAAAATTATGGGATACTGTCTCTCACACTTCACTATGCTAGCAGTGGTTCACTTGTACTTCAATGTTATATCTGTAACGTGTTTTTGCTACTGAAAGTGCATCTCCACTGGTGTGTGCACATTCTTTGATTCTACAACATAGAACATGTACTAATTAAATAAAACTGATAATTATAATTGTTGACAAGCTTCACTCAAGATGACAGATTCTGATCAGTGCATGGCAGCTAGGGGTGTAAGAAAATATCAAAATATTAAATATGGGGATATTAAGTTTCGTGATACTGTATCGATTCTCAAAAACACAGTATTCCTGGCAGACTGTGAATCATTGTGTGTTGTATTTAAACCTCGGACCACTAGAGGGCAGTGTCGTAATCCCTTTTTTTTTTTAGCTCCACTCCAACATTAACAAGTAGCACAAGGGTGCACTGCTATTATAAGCATTGGCAAACCTGTTCACATAGTGGTGTGTTTTAATAGTAGTATATAAAAAAAATTGCAATATATCACGATATACTGAATCGTGACTGCTGTATCACAATATGTACTGCATTGCCAGGTTCTTGCCAATACACAGCTCTAATGGCAGCACAGTGGTAGTTTGTGAGAGCAGAGCTGTTCTAACGACACAGCCTGCAGTAATGCCATTCCAAAGTGTCTACCATTACACTACAGAGCATGTTCAATATTGCTGCATACTGCATACATTCTGTCTATACTGTGCTGTCATAACAAAGAAGCATCGTCCTCACCTCGTAATGTTTTCATGTGCTGGACAGCCATGCGCAGCACAGTAAGCTTGTCCAGTTTGCGGGACATGGCATTGCAGGTAGGCACTAGAGAGGCCAACTCGTCAATGAAGCTGTTCATTTTGTCTCTGCGTCTCTTCTCAATCTGACTGTGAGCCTCCCTGTGTAGAGCCCAGAGACAAAACTCATAAGAAAAACAGAGCCAAGCTATGAAATCAGGAATCGAATATCACATTTCACACATGATACAGGCTCAAAGATATGCAGGCACCTTACCCCATCTATGAGCTTGTTGGAAATCCACTTTAATATAAATTAATATGACATTTGCAACTATACCAACCTCCATTTTCGGAAAAAAAGCTTTCCACAAGATTGAAAAGAGCAATAAACGTTCTAGTTCATCTGAAAGGTGCCTAGTGGGGTTGAGGTCAGGGCTCTGTGCAGGTCACTGGAGTTTTCCAATATCAAACTCATCTTCATGTCTTTGTTGGTAGGGAGCATACAGCTGTCTAAAATGTCTTTACATGCTGCAGCATCAGCGTCCGTTAGAGCCCAAATCTTGAACAACCAACCCAGACATTATCCCTCCTCCGCCAAACTTTACTGCCATTAAGCATTTTCATAAGACTCGTCAGTATCACTTGAGCCTACAGCTATGTACTTGATTTAATACACCTGTTAGCAGTGGGTAAAACTGAACTCAGGGTGTCCACATACTTTTGGCCAATGCTGTATACTTTGTAATATGTCCAAACAGCCAAGATGCTTGGTAAGATGCATAATACATGCATAATAGGTTGGCATCCTTGAAACACATTACATCACACACAGAATGGTTAAAATAAAAATGCTAATGTCGATCAATTCTGGTACTTGCATTTATGATTGTGCACACTGTGCCATTAAAGTTTAAAGGGATCAGTGAGTTTAAAACCATTTACATCTTACAGGACCCTGCATTGCAATTTCTGTTAAAAGAGTGAAGATAAAAAAAAATAACTGTACCTAGCATACCTAGCATTCTTAATCCGGCCTTGCTGGTCCATGCAATCCCTGCCAGGAGACAAAATTTTTATATTTAGGAACAATCTCCACCACATGTTTACTTATTTATAGTTTAAATTTAAAATGTGATCCAATATGTGCAGGATACATTTCAATAAAACACGCTGGATAAACGGATATAGGCATGTTATACCTACCTTCCAAGCTGTTTGTCCTTGTCTGTGTCCATACTGTCCCTTAAGAAATCAAACAGTAAGGTTAGTCAAGACAATCTATTTTTAAACCTTCAACTTACAAAGTTCACAGGGGACAGAAAATTATTTTAACTATAATAGCAGTTGAAGACGATTCATTTAGAGTTTGACTGGACTTTTTTATTGGACCATTTTCTGTAAAAAAAAATATTCATATTATGCAAAAAAGGATTGTAGGTTTTTGTCTTGGAATAGTGATCTTAATTAAAAATTCTTAAACCTATAATTAAAATATTACTAAATATTTTATACTTTACTGCACAAATACATGAAAATTAATGGAATAAGGAAAGAAATTGTTTTTCTCAGAGTATACTGCAGATCATAGGTATTTGAGTTCAGTAAGTTCAGTAAGGAAGAAATTTCCTTAGACCAAGGTCCGGGCTGTCATAACTTCTAACTTGTGTTATGATTCAGTGCCATGTCCTATAAACTAAAGTAGCCTAGTATCAGCATTTTATACCATCATCAACTGAAAGACAAATTACAAATATTTTTTAAATTTTAGAGCACGCCCTCCGAACTTGCCCTCCAACTTGCTGTATTCTTCGACTGAGGCTTCTCACTGTGTGTGTGACGCACTCTTGAATCTGCACAGATCTGATTAGCGGAGATTCTTAAAATGCACGCAATTGGACTGTGTGAGTTTACTGGGCCGCAAAGCTTATATACCGTAAAGACAAGAAAAGTTCCGCCTATTAGAAACCTGTGGTGCAGATCTTTAAACTTGACTCCTAATCTCTTTCTTTACCAATAATCCAAATAAAAGACCCGGAGCCAAATCTTCATAGCTAATTACTTCACAAATGACCTAATCTTCCTGTGGGATCATGAAAAGGATCCTATAATATTTCAGCTATAACAACAGATTCTATGAGCTGTGATATAATTAGTTTTACACAATAACACGCTATATATATACACGATATGACATAGTAATTAAATTAATGAATTTAATTAATGCAAAAAAGATGGTTCTAGGGTTCTTTGCGTGAAGAAATGGTTCTTTAGAGTGATGGAGAATGTGTTGTATATGGCTGCATTTCATCCTGCAAAGAAGCATTTAAGCATGAAATGTTTATATCGTCACTGTCCAACATGTAACTCCATTTTTCTTGATTTTTATATTCCTACATAATTTGACCAGGACAGCTGCCTTTTACATTGTGTGATTATTTCATGATAAATGGACCAATAGAAACGCTTCAGAATGGGGTCTGAAAATTTTGTCTGGTTCCATTGACTTGCATCAAAAGTTAGGAAAGTTTTAGGACAGTGATGATATATAGAATATGATTCTATATTATTTCACCGCCTCACTGTCCTGTTGATGGAACTGCATGTCAACAACCATACGTCTGTTAATAATCTGTAAAACTGTGGTAGCATATCTCTGGTGAATGATTTACTGTGCCTTCCAGGACAACTTATTAATAGAGGAGTTTACTGAGCTGCAAACATACGCAACTTTATCTCTTTCCCATTAGAGTGTGTTGGTATGACTTACAGCGGAGAACCCTCAGGTATAGCAAGTTCTCTCTAACTCAGCCATGTTTAGAAAATGCATCTCATTGTTTGACTATTTGAATTAGATTGTTTTAATACTTACTCAAATGAAAATCCATCAATTCTGTAAAAGCAAGAACAATGACAAACTTCAGTTCATTTCCAGATTTTGGAACTTTAAACAAAACTACAACTACTCTTAGGTAGGTTGTTGCCTGTTCTCAGATCAAACAAGTGAAATGACTCTCCAGGGAGTCCAGGACATATGAGGAATGGTCTGAATGACAGGTGGAGGCTTGTCCTCCAGGGTTTGGCTTACTGGTAGTCAGTGGAGCTGCCCTTCCTCTTGCGGGTGTAGTCCATCCCGGGCGTGCCGATGGAGCTGCTGATGAGGTCAGTGGAACTGGGTGACATAAACTCGTTCATCGTGGAGGAAATATCCATTCTTTGGTCTGCCATTAGATCATCTGTGGGGCAAAAAAAAAGTCTTTGGAATCACATGCAGTGACCTATAATATAAACAATTTGTGGCATTTTTACAGTAATAATTCTATTATATTTTAATTATGACTGCTACTTTTACAGTGATAGTCATCAAACCTCATCATCACCATCATCATCATCAGCAGCAGCAGCATTTTTAAGGATATATAACTGGATATATATTGTATATATTTTATATATTGTAATTAGGGAACTATTAAGTGTTCCTATGTTGTAAGTCGAGCTAATAAAATGTGTGTAGACATAAGAAGGTGGTTTCAATAACATAACATATACATTGTTTATCTTTATTGGTCAGGACCCCTACAGGACCACCACAGAGCAGGTATTATTAGGAAGTTAGTGTGTTTGTGTGTGTTATGCTGGTATGAGTGGATTAGGCGCAGCACTGCTGGACAGACCATCAACCAACATCCAGCCAACAGTGTCCTGTGGGCAAAAATAATATCTGCTCTGTGGTGGTCCTTCTGGGGTCCTGAGAGATATATATATATATATATCTCATACCGCAATGATGCACCACAAAGGCTCGGTTCAGGAAATGGCTACACTAAAACAGTAAAACAGTTAAAGTGCTCTTTTTTACTATCTTCAGGCATTATAGGAGAAGACACAGAGCTGTGCTCTTTGCAAAGGGATGCTGCACAAAGCATTAAATAAAGGGGTACCAACAACTGAGGCACACAGAAACAAAACACCATGAATTTGCTTTTATGTGCAATCATTGTACTTTCCAAAAATGTTAAAAAGTTTTGTTAATATTTTGAATTAAAAATAAAAAGAGGAGAAATAAAGAATGCTTTTACATTCCATTTTGCTCATGTTCACCAGGGGTGTCAATATTTGTGGAGGGCACTGTACATATTAATTTGTGCCTTTTAATATTTTATTTATATTTAAATAATATAATATTATGTTACAATTACAATATCATTACCACTTTATTTAACTTAGCATATTATTTTTATATTGTGCAGCCCAAACAGCCCTATTAACTAGACACCCAAATGTATTTTATATGCTTTATTTAAAGATTTCTAAATTATTATATACAGTAATTCCATTTTTTTTTTAGCAAGGTAAACTATTAGAACCAATCATTCTGGACACAAATAACATTACCGTTTAAAATGCTTCTAACAAAGTATTTAAAAATTCAAACTGTAAAGCTACACTAATTCAATACTAGACAAACTGGATTTATATTGTTGATTCCAAACTTTTGATCAAAAATGTATATACAGTACTGTGCAAATGGTTTAGGCACTTGGGGACATTACTATATTTAAAAAGCAATTTTCCTCAGACATAAAGCTTTTATTTTCTCAGCAAAACACTTCACTTAATAAATATTCAAACAGTATTACAGTAAGTAGTGCTTTTACATACATCAGTGTGTTTATTTAACCCTTTCCAAGCTTTTATTGTAGAAACAACCCAGTATCACTTACAGTTCTCATCTAATACCTGCTTTGACTACTCAGTACTTCATTAAGCTAAATCAAGATTGCTGCTGAAGGAACTAAATATATTCATACAATGTCTGAGGCGTCCAGGAGAAATCTGGAACTACACTTTGTTCTTCAAACTGGAGCTCAAGATACTATCTACTTTTTCCACAATAAGATTTTGTGTTTTTGTATTTTTATGATTATTCACATCTGTTCTAATGATAGATGATGTTCTCACTGGTGAAAACACACATATAGATCAGATAAAGACTTTTAAACTCTCAGCCTAGGTGCCTCAGATGTCTGCACAATAGTGTATGACTTTGGATTTTAAGTATCAAGTCAAATAATGTTTGTTGAATATTGAAACTGACACATTTCTTGGAAACTAAGAAAAATGTTTCTGTGTTAATGTAATTAATAGGGATGCACCGATATCACTTTTTCACTTACCAATACCGATACCAATACCAGCTTTTCAGGTATCTGCCGATACAGAGTACCGATACCAACTCTGACTTAAATGCTCGATATATGGCTATAAATCCTGATATTTACAGTGTTCCACTTTTTATATGTTTAATTTTTAATGTCTTATCCTGAATAAGATATAGTAACCTTGAAAGAACACCATTAACTGGTTGAGTAACTGCACATTAAAATATTTCAGAGCTATTAAAAAATAAAAATTGCCACAATGCAGAAACACGCGCAGCCATTTAGTCAATAAGCTTCATGGTATCGCCGCTGTCTATTGCCGACACCGATACTGTTTGTAAGTGCCAGTATCGGCGATACTGTATCGGAGCAACACTAGTAATTAACAAACAAGCTTTTAGTTCACACAATATGATATCATTTTTAAGTGGTGTAAAATATTGCTGCTGTCCAAAAACCCACAAATAATATGGTGAATCTAGAGCTTTTCTATCGGTTCATTCATCCTGAAATAAAGGAGTTGTGTTCAAATGATGCAGAAAAATAAAACTTACAGCAATAATATATAAAGCCTGTTTATTATAAGTGATGTAATAACATGTTTATTACATCATTTGATCTTGACCAATAAATGAAGAATGAAATGAAAGAAAAACAGAACTGGGCCATAAAAATGGGAAACAAAACTCACCACAGAGATTCATGAGGAATGATGTTTTCAGACCATCTCACGAAGACTCTTCTCCCACTGTCCGTGGTGTGCAAGGTAAGGAGAGCTGAGTGACACTGTGGGCATGACATGTTAAGACAGGAATTAAGGCATTTCATAATGTGGAGATCCTGGTGATGATACTGATGACGCAGGAAAATGGACGGCCCACGCACGCTCGTGTCACAGTTTTGCTTAAAGATATGAAAGAAACTACGTTTGCTCATTTGCTTCAACAAACAAACTCTACTCGCCAAATGTGCCGTCGCTGGTTCCAGAATGAATGACGCAACCACTCCTGAGGGTCATGCGTGACTCAAATAAATAAATAAATAAACAACTCTATATCACAGCATTAAGCAAAGAGCAGTGTAACATTAGAGACAACATCTGTGCACATTACTAAACTTAATTACACAATCTCTGATCTCACTCACTGTAATGTATCTCATCTCATTAACCTTTCCAAAGTGTTGTATGAGCGTGTGACATTTTTATATATGAGCTGATGCTGTTAAGGATGCACTGTTTTCTATTCAATGATTTGATTCTCACTGTCTGATCTATCAAAGGCCTAATAAAAGGTGTGTGAAAAGCAGAAGATCTCAAGTTACATCCTTCTGTCAGAGTCAGACCAGCGCTAATACTCTCCAGCAGCCGCCAGTCGGCTTGTAATTAGATTCTCTAGTGACCTATTTTTCCCCTTACTACCTCCCTACCTTGCAGCGGATCCAGATGACGCTAGAGTTTCAGGGTGTCAGGGCGCTGAATCAGACACGCCACGTAACACTCGCAGTCCCCTCGTGGTTCACCGCAAGTCTAAAATGAGCATTCAACACTAAAGATAATGATTCTTATCTGTGAATAATTCTCAGACCCCTCACTGTTATGTCTAGTGCACGGCCGATACCCATTACTGACAGTCATATTCGTTTTTTGTTGATGGATACTATTAGTAAACATGCTAAAAAGCAGTTAGTACATGACGCTAGTACATCATGTCATATCATAAACATGTCACAATCTCTCCCATTGGTGGGGCCAACAGATGCTTGCGCCAGACATTCTGATAGAGGGTCAGCGAGTTAAGCGGCTGTGAGCAACATGCATGACCTGCGTGGAGCTCTGCTTAGCTTTATACTTATACTACACACAGAGGAGTAGAAGTGGGCAATCTCCTTATACAGGGAAACATACACAATATTTCAAAATATTTCTTTTTTTCTAGCATCTGATTAGTTTAAAAATACTATCAAACACTATGTCTTCAATATTTCACACACAGAAATATGCACTAAATTCAATTCAACAGTAATTAAGCTCCCTCTGTCGTAAAAACATGTTGTTAATCCAAATGTTTTACGTGCAACATACTCAGAAAAGCACAGCATGTCCTGTTATACTGCCCACCCCTAGGAAGGACTGCAATACTGTGACATGGGGCATTGACTATGATATATATGTGGACCCAACCCATGAGAACACAACTCACACCAGTATGGAAACCACCACCAGCCTGCACAGCACCTTGTTGACAACTAGAAGCTAAAAAAATGCTTGTGGGGTCTCCTGCATTGAATGTGAATGTGATTTCTGCCAGTCACCTGTCTGTTTGCATATATATATATATATATATATATATATATATATATAACAATACACACTGTTATCATACAACAATAAATCCCCTCCTTGTTTCTACAATTTCTGTCAATTTAATAAGCTCCACTTACTATATAGTTCTACAATTACAGACTGCAGCCCGTATGATTCAATGCATACTTTTTTAGCCCTCTTTCACTGTGTTTTTCAGGGTCCCCCACAGGACCACCACAAAGCAAGTATTATTTGGGTGGTGGGTCATTCTCAGCGCTACAGTGACCTTGACACGGTGGTGGTGTGTTAGTGTGTGCTGTGCTGGTATAAGTGGATCAGCGTGAATTTCCAGGCTGGTCCACCATTCAAAAGGTCCTATGCTCACTGGTGAAGGACTAATAGATGACCAACACAAACTGTACAGCAGCAGATGAGCTATCGTCTTTATGACTTTACATCTACAAAATGAAGCAACACAGTAGGAGTGTCTAACAGAGTGGACTTTGAGTGGACACATTGTTAAAAAACTTCAGCAGCACTGCTGTGTCTGATCCACTCATTCCAGCACAACACATACTAAAGCTAACTATCTGCTCTATGGTGGTCCTGTAGATGTTCTCAGCATTAAAGAACAGGGTACAAGGCATGCAGAGAAACAGATGCACTATAGTTTGTAACTGTAGCGCTACAATGAGTCTAAGAACAAGGAGGCGGTGTTAATGTTATGGCTCATAGGTCTATTTTGAATACATATGGTTGCTTTGCTGTTGGGATTTTTTTATTTTAATATTTGCTGATTTTATCAACTACCCTATATATCAGTCATGCCTGAACTAAAACACAATTCTAATGGTTTATCTGCTGGCAAAGCTGATGACTCATGATCTTCCTGTTACCTGGATACGTTCCTGTGCAAATGCTAAACGAGGCTTTGTCCTGTTTTCCCACGCAAACTTCAGAGTGCTCTTATTTCTGTAGTAATTTTAATTGGCTAATTTAATCATTTCAAAGAGCTCAAGTTACTCCTCTAAGTGGACGAAATGGTCTAACCAAGCGGTCCAATGGGTTTTCCTAGACATAGCTGTAATGTTAATATTTGCTTTACACGTTTCCTACACGGTTGGCACACTGCAGTGCAATCACAGGGCTGGATCTGGAAATCGAAGAGTCATTACATCAGCTGAGATGTCTGCACTCCATATGTTCTGAGTCTCTTGCCACATCACAACACGCTCCAGTGGACCATTACGTGACAAAAACAAAAGTGCTCTTGAAAATGTATTTCTAATTCCAAGCCTGCTCTGAAAATGAGCAGATGGAGAATAAAAGGGTGAGGATGGAGAGGATGTGTGGGTCAAATTATCCATCATTACGTCCCCGCTAGCAGATGACATGAAGAAAAAGTAGGCTGGTTACATTAGCAGCACGGAAATAAAAGGCTGGTTGTCAGATGGAGAGAAGGCAAAAAGTAAAGGCTCTGGGGGAAAAAAGAGGGCTGGGTAAATGTAGGTCATCTGGATAAGCCTGTTAACACACAGTGCTTAAATGAGTCAGCAGTGCTTTGACCACCTTCTCTTGCCGTTTCTCGCAGTGGCCTCAAAGAGTTATGGCCTCAACCAGTTAGCTAAGCACTCTAAACTTGCTGAAACTGGTGACTGTTTTCACTGTTGGACCACCATATTTCACACTATTCTTATACATTTATTCATCAATAACCATCTCTGTAACCAGTAAAAATTGCAATAAGCCCATGTGTCAGTTCCCCTGTCTTGAGTTAGGCAATGTCCAGTGATTGAGTGACTTAACAATACATACTATTAGGGCTGGGCGATAAAACGATAATGATAATTATCGCGAACTAACGTTTCCTTGATCGAACTTCTACTACTAAGACGTAGTCGAGAGAATTAAGTTCTGTCCATGTTTTGAGAGACAAAACGAATAGCCAATGAGGATGAGAATAGCGCCACCCCAAACCTATCAAATGGCTGAACTAGAGTTCCTGTGTGTGTGTGTGTGTGTGTGTGTGTGTAGTTGTGTAATGTTGTATAGTACAAGTGTTTGTGTCAATACATCTTCTGATAGAAAATAAATAGAATTGAACAAAATTTTAAAATTTTGATATCTTCACTTCTCACCTAAAGTAAAAAGGCAATAGTGATTTGATTTATATTGTGATATATATATTGATATCGACTGATATGAAAAAAAATATCGTGATAATATTTTTCCCATATCGCCCAGCCCTGTACAAAATGTTAATTTTATAACAGTAACATGGTTTACTATTACGATATTAAACAGCACTACAGATTCTAAGTGGACACCCCTTTTAATCATGAAAATCAAGTGTTTCAGCCACTCCTATTGCTAAGAGGTAGGAGCAACAACAGCTCAGTCACAAAGCAACAGACCACACAAACTGTGAGTGAGGCTCCTGGGAGCCAAATCACATAGCACATAAAAACCACCCAGCTTTTGTTAGATTCCTAACTACAGAGACCCAAGCTGTCTACAAAAACAACATCAGCATAAGAACTGCACGTCAGGAATTCAGGAATTGGGTTTCCGTGCCAGGCACCTGCATACAAGCTTAAGATCACTATACCAAGTCCCGGCTGGAGTGGCATGAAGCGTGTTGCCAGGAGTGATGATAATGGTCTAAGGCTGTTTTCCAGTTTGGGCTAGGCCCATTAGTTTCAGTGAAGATTAGTGTTATTGTTACACAAAGGTATTTTAGACAATTACATGCTTCCAACTTTGTAACAACAGTTTTAGGAAGGCATTTTCTATTCCAGCATGACTGAGACCCTGTGCACACAGTGAGGTCCATAAAGATATGTCTGGTGTGGAGAATTTTAATCGCCTGCAGAGGATCCCTGATTTTACCCCTACTTAACACGTTTTGGATAAGCTGTTACAGCAAAGGGGGCAACTCTATATAAGCGTGAGGGTCACGTGTCCAGATGGTTTTTGCCATACAGTGTAAATCTACATTATGGGCCGGTTCGATAGGCCAAGATTATGTCTGACTCAAGACCTAAACAAATCCAAATCCATGTTTTCCCAATGGAGATTTACCATTGGCACTGCAACTCAGTCTTCAGTCTTCAGCCTAAGACTATGTGATAGTCGAAAACTAGCAGATATAAAAATCTGCAGTGGACAGCCTGGGGTGAGAAGAGAAATCTTTTGTTTGATTTTTTAGTATACAAAAATACCAAAATACTGTTCAGTCAGTTTACGCAAGAGAGATCCAGTTTAAATATTGTGAGAGGCGAGCTTCTGAACTGTGGTGATTTCAGCATACGGTTTAAAACACAGACTGTGTATTTGTAGGGACATTTCTATGTATTTCTATGGACAGTGTGCCAAATGCTGAAAACTACCACAGTGCACATCTTGCACCTTAAACCACAATATCTGCTGCCCCAGCACACATTAGCAAAATACTAACTCATTTTTATGGTATTAGTCAATTATTATTTTTAAACTAGCTAGTCAACTAGTATAAAGTAATAGATGTGAAACACTTATTCTGCATACCATCCTATAAGACTCCTATAAGTTCTAACATTACATGGCAAAAATCGCCAGATTATGTTTCGGGATTTTTCCTAATTTGTCTTTGACAACCTCCAAAGATAAGTGGAAGTGATCACAACACAGCACATGTCCAAAACACAAGACTCCAAGACTCACGCCTGCACCTGGTGCTGTCCATTTGGATCAATCTAAATTCTAGCTAACACCAAGTATACTCAAGCCTGTGTAGCATGTCCTCTTTGAAACAGAACAACTAAACCTGTATAAACTGGTGACAATTTCCTGAATTTTCATGGCATCAATTGGTTTCCACCAAATATGTGTCCCATACTCAATATTTAGAACACTGCTGATGGCTATCGCTGCATAATCTTTCACCAAAGTTTAAACTATGGACTATGCCTTAAAGAACACATACCTTTGAGGGGACCAGTGTCCAGTTCTCAGAGATATTCTCTACCTCCAGACACGTGGGCAGGCACTAAACCTACAGAAAAGACAAACAGGCAACAGGTCAGGGCCACCCATACTTCTTACTGAGGGGTTTTTATTAAGTAAATGTGTAGCAAGCAATTATTTGAATTATTATTTGACTGAACACAATACATTGTTAAGTCCTTTCTCTAATGTAATTAATGTTACAGTTTGCATGTTTAGTCTATTAAAGCATTCAACACACAATACAATTCATTGCAATATGTTGTACTGATACATCCCTATTATTAACACTCATGGTCACTCATACGTGGGCTTCCTACTGATGCAATATGGACCGTCATAGCCTCTATATGTGGACTTCTTGGTGACTGCATTATGAATAGTAATGTCCAGTCACATGTGTGAACGTCTCACTGACTGCACAGTTGGAGTACAGGTTAGCAGCTGTGCTGCAGGGCCACCAATAAGCAAACTTGTTGTGATGAGTAAAGCAGTATGGGTGACAGATGGGTGATTCACAGATGGTGTACTGCAGAGAAGATCGTGGGAGGCCACAGTTACTCAGCCAAAGCTCAGATACTGCCACAGCATGGCAAGCTGTTAAACCATCGTGATACTACAGTATCCGCTTCCCTTCAAATTTCCTCTATAGGGCTGCAAATTGATTGTTAATCTATATCTCTAGGGGTGCACAGGCACGCAATATATCATCAGCTGATATACAGAGAATTTTCTTCAAATAACTCATATAGATTAGATAATATATTGGAAAACATGGCCACCCCAAACAGATTGGAGGTTTGATTCCTTGCACGGTTATAGAGTAAACTTATAAAGTTCTTGGTATAGATGTTTACTCTCATTTACCATTATATCTTACATAATTCTATATAAGTGCTTTTATATAAGTATGATTGTCACTTTTATACTAACAATGCTTACAAAGGTCACAGAGCCTTCTCTTGCAAGGAATCTTAGATGTTCCAGGTTTTTTGTGAGTGTTTTTTTGAATCAAAGCATTCCAGTGATTCAACAAGCATAAATAATTAAGCCTAGTGGTAGGAGAGGTGAAGCAGTAACCCAAGGTTGTGGGTTCAAATTCCAGGACTGACTGGGTATTCCTGGTTGAGCCCTTAGGCAAGGAAATAATGTCACATTCGACATTTCCATGGAAGATATGAGCACAACTTTTTTTATCTACAAAATAGAGGAAAAAATGAGGTACTGTCTGAGCAAGTACTGTCAGCAACAAACTAGTCAACTAACTTTAGTGATATGGGTGATAAATGTGTCTTTGATGATGTAACGACCTTCTCAAAACGGTGAACTTTGTGGACATTTTATCAACTACTGTGTCTGTGGAGAGCGAATCTCATTTAGAAGTACAGAAGTGGTTCTTTATTATGGCTGCGGATGGCGTTTTTTGCTTTCTGACAAATATCAACACCGTTCCAACACCAGATTGTCTGGTCTGACTGTGTAATTCGGGCTTGTATACAGCTTTTTGATCAGATGCACGGATTCTGGAAAAAACAATATATTTTTTCTGGGATATTTTACTATAAAGAACAAATAGGATACAAAAGTTCACACCAGTCTACTGAACTTCTGCTCGACGGACAGATAATGTTTCACTTACACTGACTCATGGCAGACCCCTGACCACGAATATAGTGTCGGTTCAACTCGCACTTGTCTGTTTGTCCTTTTTTTCCATCTTTTTTCGCTATAGAGTCCTATTCATTTTCAGTCACACCCAAACCTCATGGACTTATTTAAACTAAAGCCTTAGAACTGCCTGCACTCACTCAGGGCAGGACCCCCAACACTATTCCACAGAAATACTAACCCGCGTTCCTCTACTTGTCGTTTATGCGCAACCATCCTGTGTTACCTTCAGGAACTGCACTTGTCTGGTTGATACTGACTGCTAGAAGAGATGCTGATTCAATGTCACACTAAGCCCAGAGGTCAGAACACTATACCGACCATCTAAAAAAGGAATTCCCAGCTGAGCAGTCCTTTTCTTTAGTTTTTCCTACAGAAAAATTCCAGTAAGAAACTCCATGTTACACGTTTCAACTGAACGCAGCATTAGCCCCCTCTTCTCTCTTGGCGATGCTGTGTTGCCCCCAGTCTGGGTATAGGTAGCCAGCCTCACTTGCAGGATTACATAGTATAATCTAAAGCTGGCCTAGACGTCAGTCTCTCATTAATGTAATCGCAAACCTCACATAGTAATTCCACAGTAGTTACCAAATAATTAATCAAAGCCACTGAACATGTTCTAAGATTAATCAGTGAATAATAAACCTAGAGCTCAGTGCATAAAGGTACTGCAATACGAAGTACTACAAGTGTACATATTGCGAAACCCCATCCCTCCATCAGCTCAGTCTCAGTTCATCTGTGGAAGCGACCCAAGCCAGGGACGCACCCTGACTCAAACAACCACAAAACAAACTCGGCCATGGCTATTTTTAGGAAGGAAGCCATGACGCTCATAAGGCATTCATTCATACCGCACTCTTCTTTTCTGAATGTCTTCCGGCGAGCTTGGGGTGATAACATAAAATGATCCAATTCAATCAAAAGAATAAGACTGTTTGCTTCTTGATGTTTAAAGGAAACGATAAAAACAAATAAAAACCAACTGAGCACCTTTAACAAGACTGTTTATAATTTATAAGGCATAACGTATAAAAAATTAAAAACTTTATTGTCTTTTATTGTTCTTAATTTTTTGCTTTCTGTCAGATCTTCGCTGCGTAACTCGTCCCACAGTTTTTAAAATATCAACACCGTTCCAACTCCAGGTTGTCTGATCTGATTGTGTGATTCGGGTAGCTTTTTGATCAGATGCACAGATTCTGCAAAACAACAAATTTTTTCTGGATTTTTTTTTCATAGAGAATGAATAGGTTAGAAAAATGCATTCCAATCCACTTAACTTCTGCTCGACCAACAAACACCGTTTGGCATTCAGCTGTAGTGTTGGCTCAACCCACACTCATCTGTTTGTGTTTTTTTCCCCCCATCCCTATATATATATATATATATACACACACACACACACACACACACACATATATATACACTATCGCTCAAAAGTTTGGGATCACAGTGAAATTTATTTCGTTTTTAATGGAGGAGCCTTCTTTTCATAACACAACAATGGACTGACGGGTCACTAAAGAAAGTTATTTCTTTCTGGTCATTTTGAGTCTGTCAGCAAGCCATGAACTGCTGATGCTTCAGATACTAAACTAACCTAAAATGTTGTTCTCCCTTTTATGCTCACTTATTCGTATAATGTTTTTCAGCTGTGCATCACAATTGAGCAAGGGTGTCCTAACAACCAATTAGCCAATTAGGACTGTTGCCTTTTCTACATTAGACATATCAACTTCAGACAATGTTTTTTCTGTCTTTATTGTTAGCAGACAGAAAAAAAGACTTCGATGGTACACAGCTTTGGATAGAACACTTAACAACTACAACATAAAGTAACACAAGTAGTAAAAGACTGATAAAGGCAGAGGAGTTCTACCACTCTGCATTCATACTGGTAAAAATACATAAGTCTGTTTGGCATATAGAAATTTATTGTGTGGGAAACACACAAATCAGACTGGAACGATTGTTCCATTTCACTTCCTTTAAGAATGCACCAATCTGAAGTTTCCTACAGACATGGCTTTATTTCACTCTCTTGGGCAGCTGACTCATGGTAGCTGACCCAAACATGAGCGAGATTTGTTAATTGCTTTCCCATTGAGCTCTCTTTTCCATTTCTCTTCGCCTGTAGCCTGTCCCTATGGATCTATCCCAAAGCAGTTGGTAAACAACTAAGACTTCCTCTCACGTGGACCATAAACACATGCTGAGCCGTCTGTCCTCACTGACACCGTTATTATCCGCTGCGTGAACAAACACTGGGCTTAACACAGCAGAGAGGAAATGAGAAAGAGTTAGATAAGAGTAGATACTGATAAAACGGTGACAAGGAAGAAAATTATCATGTCAACAGAGCTCTTCACACAAAAACAAACTAGAACTCACTATTAGTGTAGGGATACAAGATGATACGGGCATTTAGTTTTGGCCAATTCAAGAGAAGCACGCTTATGTGATGCTGGGCCGCTCTGCTAAAACAGCAAATCTATTTCTCTGAACACAATCCACACGGATCTGATCACGGTTGCATTTAATCCTTTCATTTCACAAATGTGTAGGTATCAGCACTGACATCTCAGGATCTCCCTGCATCACTGGCATTCTGCTTTCATTTCTCACACTCCATCACCACCCCCGCCCACTAAAAATTCCTCATTGCATAATTTGTTTTACATTCCATCCACTGGATCATATTCTGGAACATACGCTGCTTTTCTCACTATCCCACTGAGCCCTGGCTTTCTACATTTCTCCTCACTCAGTGCAGTACCTTCTGCTCCAGCCATCAGGCCCTCTGTTCTTTCTCACTTGAGGAGCAAAAGTGATGTAAGCTTGCTGATGTATGGGAGGGGACACCACAGACGGCTCACACAGACACAGCGAGCCCTAATTCCAGGAAGCAGTGTATTGCATCGCATAACGGTGCATCAGCCTGGGCTGTACGGAGGGGCAGCACGTTGCCCTCCATCAGATCAGGGCTAAAGCTACCAACAACTCGCCTTAGACCACCGAGACTGGTTGGCTGTTTATTAGCCAGCTGCACCAGTACGTGTCGTGCATACATATATATACATACACACACATACAAAGGCCAGGGGAAGCCTACGTAGCTTTTGTCCTGCTTTTCTATCTAATGTAAGCTAGTTTTCTAGCTCAGTGAGACCGACACGTTTTACAACAGACATCGTCTATCAGATCACACATCGCAAAGGGCTTCAGCAATGTGAGCAGCGCAGAGAGGGACGACACACCGTCTGGCATCATTACTATGCTGCCCGCCTGCTTGTCTGCCTGCGCACCACACAGAGAAACGACGGCTGGGGCTCTTTTTACAAGGTTTGACCCACACAGACGTTGAACTAATGAATTACTGACTGTCGTACAGACAGAACAGACCCACTCCAGTTACACGCCACAACCCTACTATATTCAATACACGTCTAAATGAGGTTAAGCCAGCGTCGCCTCTCCAGGGCTTTAAAAGTTATGCAGTGCAAGTCAGGTTGCTAGCCTACTTCCCACCGCTAGCTACGTCCCCAGCTACAACAACACAACAATAGACTAAAACAAGCCTCCACGCACAACCTACAGACACACAGCGGTGAGTGTTTCAAATGTACGAGCTTCTTAAAAAGGTCATACTTACTGGAAGAAGGCAGGAAAGCACATATATTATCACGCTAACATGGACGGCGGAGGACTGTACATATTTACACTGACCTACTTTCCTCCCCGCTGTAATAAGCAGCGCACCACTAACCTACTTATCGGACCAATGGAGTTCGACCTCACGGTCCGCGTCGCCATTGCTGGCCAATCACAGAGGGCTTCATCGGCGAGGCAGCCAATGGCAAAGCGACGCGGATGGGAAACAACCAATGGAATTTCGCCGGGAAAAAAAGATTATTAGTGAATCGTAAACACACACAAAACAGTCAGCCCCCGTTTCTGCTAAGCTAAAGTGAAGTAGTCACTGATAGGAGAGTGAAACCGTAAGCATAAGGTAGTCGAAGGCTCAATCTCAAATGCTTCCCTGTTCACTATATAGTGCACTGCATGAGATATGAGGTCTTGACTGCTACATTAGTGGACTATATATTAAAAGGGGGTGCATACGTGGTTGTATCCCAAATAGTTTCTGGTTAGACATTGTAGTGTTTCTCCGAGTAGGGGGCGTTATTTTAAGACCTATATAGTGCACTACATAGGGCATAGGGGGCCATTTGAGACTCGGCCTTTATAGGCCGCTATAAGAAACTTGGGAAACAGGGGAAATAAATAAATAAGGAAAGAAGGAAAACACATTAGTAGCATTTTTTATATATTATTTTTGCATGTTAATATTTACGTAATATTTGTAGAAACACTGGTCTGGTGCTGGTTTAGCTGGTCACATCAAACATCAAAACTCAACATGCTGTTTTTTCTATTCTGTTTAATTCTAATACACAACGTGCAGCCCCATTAAGCCGGGGAAGCATTTGTTATACATTTCCACAGATATAAAGAAGTAATATTTCATGTTTCCTAAAATAATAATAATAATTATTATTGTTATATTTCAGTTGTCTTCTACAGTGTCACCACTAGAGGGCAACAAAGTAACATGTAAAATATCGCACACGGGCTTTCTGTTAATACTATAGACGAGCAAGTAAATACAAATAAATAATAATAAAAACTCATTAAAAACCTTTATAATTATCATCTTATATTATGAAACGCTGTTATTCTGATTACTGTCGGGTCAGGCACGTCTAACAAGAAGTGTTGTGTAATGTTGTGTAAGGCAGTGGTAGTGATGACGAGATAATCGGCTCCTTGTATAAAACCTTCGGCTACACAGACACAGCCAGCTCTCACTGTAGGTCTTATACAACATCACTCTTTCGCTCAGATCACTCGGTTTGAGCTCATTTCCACGGCGGCCCTGTGGGCTACGGCTCCCACTGCGCCACACACGAGGGATAAGCGTCTGGTCATCCTCTGGCGAGCAGAGCAGCTAAATGAAAGGATTCCGCTCAGACTGGAGAGTAAAGCCGGGATTTTAGCTCATGTCACATTATTACCTTCCGCCTAGTGCAGAAAAAAGACGAGTCTGAGTCATTTTAAGCCTTTTTTCCTAGAAACAACGTACCAAGAAAACGAGGAGCTCTACTCGCTTCGCAGTAATAACACGGAGCGCAGAATATGACGACTGAGAAGGTGGAGAATAGGTGAAAGAGTGGGCCTGTGGTCTTTTACTGCTACAAACTATTTGTCACATGTGATACAGATCCTCAGAAAAAGTGAGCACAAAGAAGTGGAATCACCCTAAAAACAGACTATGAATGTACAAAGATTCCAAATTCAGTATTTGCTATTGGCTACTGTGATGGTGAACACGCAGAGGCTTAGGGGAGGCACTGGACTCACAATAAAAGACACTTTAAATGTAGTAAATAAGTTGCTGTTGTACAGTTGAACATGTGTGTGTACACTATATTGCCAAAAGTATTCGCTCATGTAGGTGTGCCAATCATTCCCATGGCCACAGGTGTATAAAACCAAGCACCTAGTCATGCAGACCACTTCTACACACATTCGTGAAAGAATGGGTCTCTCTCAGTAGCTTCCAGCATGGTACCATGATAGGAGGCCACCTGTGCAACAAGTCCAGTTGTGAAATTTGTAAAGTTTGGTGGAGGGGGGATTATGGTGTGGGGTCATTTTTCAAGAGTTGGGCTCGCCCCTTAGTTCCAGTGAGAGGAGCTTTTAATTTTTCAGCAGACCAAGAGATTTTAGATAATTTTATGCTCCCTATTTTTTTGGGAACAGTTTGGGGATGACCCCTTTCTGTTCCAACATGACTGCACCAGTGCACAAAGCAGCGCCATAAAGACATGGATGAGGGAGTTTGGTGTGGAAGAACTTGACTGGCCTGCACAGAGTCCTGACCTCAACCTGTTAGAACACCTTTGAGATTAATTACTGCGAGCCAGAGCTTCTTGTCCAACATCAGTGTCTGACCTCACAAATGAACTTCTGGAAGAACAGTCAAACATTCCCATAAACACACTCCTAAACCATGTGGAAAGCCTTTCCAGAAGCTGTTATAGCTGCAAAGGGTGGTCCGACATCATATTAAACCCTATGAAGTAAGAATGGGATGTCACTTAGTTTTATTTGTGTCTGAAGGCAGACGAGTAAATACTTTTGGCAATATAGTGTATGTTATTATAGCAGACTGTAGAGATGGTTTAGTTAAGTGTGTGTATGGATAGTATATGACCTGCCTGTTAGATGTGCAAGGGGTTTAGCAAGAGTTTCTCCACTTCTGCTGGTTTAATAAATAAGCATTTAAACAAAGGACATGACCTTACTTACACCTGCTTTTTCATGTTTTTAGTGTGTTCATGATATATTTTAAATGTATTGTATATTCTGGCATGTCCTGCTCAGAAACAGACCTGTATGTGTAAAAGAGCAACACTTCACATAGCACATTCATAAAGAGGAAAATAATCCAGCATCACAGGAGCGATCACCAAGTTCTAATGACTGACATCTGAACTAATCACAGAGAATGTGTTTGAGCTATGAAATTATGACCACTATGGAGTTGGACTGACATAAAAGTGGTTATTAAGTTTTCCAAATTTGCACTGATTCAGATTTAGGGTGTTTTTATCTAAAGAATAAGACCAGATTTCAGTCACTTGTAAACGTAGTCTTCTTGTGTCCTGAGTATCAGGATTGTATCTGAATAAGGCCGTCTTCCGTCTCACGCAGCAATTAGAATTGAGTCTGAGTAACCGGGTATGCATTAGACTACCCATCTGGCTAAAATACTTGCCGGATACAATCCAGATACTAGTCAGGTGTAAACGTAGTCCATGTTTTCAGGGTGTTCTTCTTTTCCATACATTAGAGAATAAACCAACAGAACCATGTTCATGCTGAAGAATCAACCTTTCTGATTTCTTTATGGAAATAATGGAGACCATGTGGTCCAGACCAAAGATGAGAGGGCCCAGTCAGATTCTTACCGGCCTAAAGTTTAAAAGGTTGGATTATTACTCATGGATTAAAGAATTTGCACATATGTGTACCTTGAAAATGTTTTCTTGTCAAGTACGTCCATACATCCATATTGCAGCATGATAACATCAAGTCTGCTTATGTCATGACAGCATGGCTGTGTTATTAAAGAGTGTGTATACTAGACTGGCCTGCCTGCCATACAGAACTGTCTCCCATTGAAACGTGTGGCTTACTGTGAAATGCAAACCACAAGAACAAAGTCTCTGTAAGGTTGGAAGACTGGAAGAATAAAAGAATGGGGAATGAAAACTGTCTTCAGGTTGTTACCTACTTAATGTAACTGCTGCACCATTCAAGGAGGAATAGTAAATGTTGAACTCCATCTTCATAGTTTTGATGCTGGTAGTACCTTTTACATGTCTTCCTGCTGGTGCTATAGCGCCCCCAAATCTAAGCACCCTCTTCAATGCAAAAATGCTGTGAAAGGCACTCTTTACAGCCCATGTGTTTTGTCCTTTCTGGGCTTTCTTTAGCAACGTAGTGTCCCTACATGGCAGACGACCCACTCTATATGAATTTGAGGGTCTCTAAGCCAATGAAAACACTATAACTGAGTTGCATATAAACAAACACATTTCTGCTAACTGATCCCCCTCTAAGTCTTACATACTGCTCCTTTAATACACGTCCAACAGACTCATTACTGCTTTCTGTTTTCATTAGCGTTTCACATACTGCCCTGGCTTTTTAGGACATTTGTATTAATAACAAAAGAATCAAAGAAGTGGTGAAAAGCAAACGAATAAAGTAACATCAGAATAGGCGGACGTGCAATGTGCTGCTCGTTACTTTGCAGTTCATGCATTTACTGTATACTGGTTGCTGTTGTTTACTGGCTTTTTATAGAAACATGCAGTCGTTTAATGTTCTAGAAGTACTGGTGACCACTGTTATATGCTGAACTGTGATAAATCATGTATTTATCATGATATTGATAACATATCACCTAAACCCTTACTGCCTGTTTATGGCTTCTTGGGCCTCTTTACGATTCTATGCTTACATACATGCATGTACATTTGTGGCACATGTATGAACACATCAACACATTGTGGTGAATCATTGAGCTGTTTGACGTGTACAGTCCACATGTCTGCATGGCCTGTGATAAAACAAAGCAGTTTGGTTTCCTTCTGAATTTTGGGGCTTTTTAAGGACACCAGTTTTATAGAGTGAGCATCACACACGTACACACTTGCACACTGGGATGGGCTCTGCAAAGTGCAAGCAGCGTGGGAACCAATCACTCAACCAACTTTCAGGGCCTCTTTAGTTTATAGGGTACACAGTCACATAGAGAGGGCAGTTCTGGAGGCATTAGTGGTCATTGTTAGCTTTTCCTAGAAAGCACTAGAGGGCACTCAGATACCCTTTTGCCTTCCCCTGTCGTGTTTGGAGCTATAGAGTTGTTCCCCAAACAATCATTAAAGAGGAATTTCATTCATTTTTCAAAATGTCTGTATAATCCAATCACAGAGATGTAAAAGAGGTCACTCACAGTGTGAATGGAGATGAAAAAAACCAGGACTCACAAGACCTACAAAGCAAGTACAGCCATTTCCTAAACACAACCACTGATGAATCTACATGTAAATAAATACAGTGATTGCATGTACCTCTCAGCAGCAATGTGGTAGAAATTATATGATTTAAAAACATAAAAAAATAATGTCAAAATAAGGTATGTTACTTAATAATTCAGTTTAAAAATCATCTTAAATCCCTGTTTTATTTTAAGAAACAGTGTTCAATGATGCCTGTCCAAAACCTCATCTAATTCCTTAAACGCCAAGTGAATAATATCTGATTCACAAGTTTTTGAGACTGTTAATCATCACTCAAATTTTTTTTTCTAAAAACCTGATGTAAACCTGAACTTTGCTCAAACCCACACTTGGTGTCTACATGGTTGGTGGAGAAGCAAAGACTGTAGTAGATACAGAATGTGTCTACAACACACTGTTATACAAGGTGAAAAAATGTTCTTTAAAAAAAGGTGTCAGCAAAAACAACTGCAAAAATTCAGATGTGTCTCCAAAATCACAATTTTACAGTAGAGGACAAAAACTTCTTTACTTTTAATGTTTAAAAAACATTTCTAGGAGCATTTCTATTGGTCTGTTCATCATGAATTTTTTACACAATGTTAACGGCAGCTACCATGTTCGAAGACTAAAATTTAAAAATACTTGTTTTTCTTTGGACAGCAACAATATGAAAAGTGTTTTTTAATTTTATTATTATAATTTGTTATTATTATTTATATATGAATAAATCCATTATTATCATTTAGTATTTCATAATATTATTATTATTATTATTATTAATTAAGGTCTAATAAACACTCCATTTTCAAAGAACTAGAATTTTTGGGCAATTGTTTCATGGTTCAGGCTTTAAAGGGTTAAATGATTGTGCTGTAGCTGGTAATTTGAGACCTAAACATCAAGCCAGGCCTTCTGAGGCTCTGTATGTTACGTTGATACAAGAAGACATGTGACATGATCTGAAAACCTCCTGCATTTCAGGCTTCACAGGCAGCACACGGTCACTATACGAAACTTTTTTAATCATAACAAATCAAATCCTGCAGAGTAATAAATAATATCCTGTATAATTCAGTTTTGAAAAGATGCTGGAAATGTTTTCATTCAACCCTTCATTTGTATCTAAAATAGTCAAAATCATAAATCATAAGTAAGTCAAAGCTCTAGAGTCTAAATACATGTTAAAAGCAAACCAGTGTTAAGCCAAAGTTACCTACTGTTTATACATTTTTTAATATCCGTTTATTTATCCTTTTCATTTCTTACCTTTTTTACTTTTTTACCTTTTTTACCTAACTAGATTTTTTATTCCTATATTTTATTTTTTATATGTTCTTATTTTTATAAGTTTTATATCTCATACATTTCGCATTTGTTTATCAATCAGTATTCTATGAACCATCTCGGCTGCATTTTAAATGAGGGTCACCCTCAATGTACTAAATAAAGGTTGATTGGTTGATACTGAACTCCAAACTAAGAACTGAACAGATGCCAAAAAGCACAGCACTTATTGCTGGGTTAAAATCATGTGTTTTCAGTGATCAGATTACATGAAAAAGCCAGATGTAAACACACCCTGGTACGCACTGTGACCGGATTGTGATCTGATTACTCGAATCACAATCAAGATGAATAGAAACGGACTGTGATTTTATATAAACACATACACTTGAGTGAGTCCTCTCACTAGCAGGTGGGAGGATAAACAGGAAAATGTGAGATGGAGGATATGCGAGGCTGGAGTTATGCCTTGTCGCGTTCCCGGCAGATCAAAGCGTCTAAACCAAGCTTGTCAATTCCTATTATAATGGGAAACTCAAGTAAATCTACATGTGCTTTTAACATTGGAAGGCACACTTGGATCTCATCTAATCTCGTTGGGGACATTCTGTACTGAGGAGAGTACACAGAATCCACTCAAAAAAAAAGCTTCTAAAATAAAACATGTGAGCAAATCTTTTAATAAGGTTAAGCCAAAAATAAGGCTATAAGGATTATTTTCTTGAAAGTTGAAAATAGATTTTGGACTTTTAGCTACTTTATCTAAAAACTCTAGCCAGTACCGCACTTGCAAACACACAGCTTTATGTATTATGCACACACACACACACACACATATATATATATATATATATATATATATATATATATATATATATATATATATATATATATATATATATATATATATATATATATATATATATATATATATATATATATACACTACGGCTCAAAAGTTTAGGATCAAACAATATTGTCCATTTCACAAATAATTTAAGTGTATCAGATGATTTTTAAAGAATAAAAATGTTTGTGTTAAAGCCTATTTTTGCATAGAGGCTTATTTTGCATATAGTCCCATTATCAGCAATTCTCAGTCCTCTGTCTCCTGGTACGGCCGCTAATCCAAGTTAAGGATGTAATTGGGCTAATTGGTTGTTAGGACACCCTTACACATATTGTGCATGTTAGTTAGTTAGTTAGTAATTGGCCAGTACTGACCAAACAATGATATATTTCAGTATATATATATATATGATTACATGTATATATATGATTCTGTTCCAGCTGATCAGATTTTGTGTCACTCGCTAGGACTGTGTTTTCTATGTACTGGTGAGGGGCTGTTTGTTTCCTTGTTTTGCTTCACGAGTGACGACCAAGCGACAGCTTCTTTCAGAGTAACCGAATAGAAAACTGATTGGAGCACAAACAGAGGCCTTTTTACACAAACAGAGGCCTGAATAGACCAGAGAAGCTGGGGAGTGACCGTCACACAAACCACAGAGCGCACACACACACACACACACACACACACACACACACACACACACACACACACACACACATGCATACATACAGACTCTGGAATCGTTAAAGCAAAGCAAAGAACAACTATAACTGCAGTTTCTTCAAAAGAAATTTAATCTCTGTACATCTGAGTACGCTGTTGAGACCTGAGAGCAGCCCTAACTCTTCACTCCCTTCCTTTATTATGTATTCCTAACATCTAGATGTGATGGTGGAACATCTCATTCCAAAACCAAGGCCAATAAAATGAGTTGGTCAGCCCTTAACGAGCCATAACGACCTCCACTCTTCTGGGAAGGTTTTCCGCAAGACTTTGGATCAAGGCCGCTGGGCTTTGTTTCCATTTAGCCACAAGGCTGTGAGGTTAAACACTGATGTTGGGCAGTGAGGCCTGGCTTGCAGTCAGTGAATTAATCTGGTAGTTGCTGAATGGGCTTCATTTGGAACGTCCAGTAAGGGATCACAGTGTGCAAATGTATAGTGTATCAGCTGTTGAGCAGGTTTTTTCCCTCCAAATTAAATCTCAGCCCAGAGTCTATAGCTAGGTCACGTGTCCGAATGTTTAGTAAGCTTAGCACACAGGCTGTAATATAACCTTTAATGAAAGTAGCTGGAAGTTATGCTGCAAGGACGCCTGGACAGCGGCTAGATAGCAGCCACCCGGGAACACCTGCTGGCAGAGCAGCATGGAGGCCTGGTAGCCCTGATGCTTTCCTCCAGTGATGTTTTAAGGAAGCGGCAGAGTCAGGACTCCAGCAGCCATGTGCAGCACTCTTGTTATCATATATACTGCGGTGGGTGGCGGTAGGAAGACTTAAATAGTAGACTTAAATAGTCCCCTTTGGATCTTCTGGATGTTTTTCATCTTACATGGATGCTTCATCAAACCTGAAGTTCATAACCTGGGTGTGGTCTTAGTTCTGTGTTTATGACAAGCAGAGTTAATCACTGTAATGGTCTCTTACTGGAGTTCCTAAGAAAACAATCCAACTCGTACAGAACACAGCAGATCCTAACAAACACTAAACAGAGCTCATATCAGTCCGGTTTTAAAAGACCTGCACTAATCCAGAACCTGCTACATCACAGAATGTCTCTATGTTTATGTTCCAACTCAAGATCTTAGATCTACAGATACTGACCTTCTGCACACCTTCAGTAAAATACAGAAAACCTGGAGAGGCGCTTTCAGTTCTTCTGCTTCTAAACTGTGGAACTCAAATCCAGTTTTCATACACAGTCAGGATTAGTGCTCACTTTTAATAAACAATTTAAAACATCTCTCCTTAACTCACAGTTTAATTAAAGAAGTTTCTTACACCTCCAAAACATTAGTTAACATTCGGTGTAAGTTAACTGAACAAAATTAAATTTCCTGTCATTTTTCTATTTCCAGTGAGTTCTCTGCCTAATGAGAATGTGATACAGTGTTAACTATACTTGGCATTTCGAATGATGTAATAACTAAATAAATAAACAAACAACAAAACTGCACTGCGTCATGTTTTGTGCTACAATCAGTGTATATTTCACAAAGCTGATTTGTTCATTCAGTCTACTGATTGAACAACACAAAAGCCTTCTATGTTGAAGTGATGTTGAGTTTCAGGAACCCTCTTTAATCTACCATGCCCTCTAGAGCAGGCCTGCTGGAATCTGAAGGGTCCTCTCCCACAAATTCCTCCCTGGCTGTTCTAATGAGCCCGTCTTCATCTCCGGGCAGTAATAAGAGAAACATATGGATGGCTCATAAGCACGCTGTTCATCACACAACTGGACAGGAACTCTGCATACATAAGCATGCACATAAGGATGATGGTACGAATCTATTTAGTAACTTCTGAGGTAGGGTGATGGGGGTCGGCAGCGATGTTCTGGTAACCAAGTACAACTGTTACAATCTGTGATCCTACGTGAGCATGCCTGTGCTACTGGGAACGTGCTTTTGGTTTGGGTTTATAAAGCAGGTTAAAAGACCCCCTCCAGATAGTTCTCCAGATAGATTGTAAAGCTTGTATCATATATATATATATATATATATATATATATATATATATATATATATATATATATATATATATATATATGATGTCACTGTCCAAAGAAAAAACATGCATCTCCATTTTTGTCAATTTTCATTTTTCTTTATTATTTGAACACGACAGCTGCTGTATACATTAGTGAAAATTTCACGACGAAGGGACCAAAAGAAATCATCCAGAATAACTTGGAAAAAAATTATGGTTCCATTGACTTACATTAAAAGTGAGGAAAGTTTTTGTCCTCCCCTCTAAAGTTGCCAGTTTGGAGATACTTGTTTCTCATTGGACATGAGGCACCTAACCCCAACTGCTCCCCGGGCGCCATGGATAAGGGCTGCCCACCGCTCCGGGCACGTGTGCTCACCGCCCCCTAGTGTGTATGTTCACTAGTGTGTGTATATGTGGGTGTTTCACTGCACGGATGGGTCAAATGCGGAGGTCAAATTCCGCTGTGTGCGAACACATGTGGCTAATCGTAATTCTACGTTCTACGTTCTACGTTCCACAGATAGTGTGGGTGGGACATTATTTTATTCTTCAGGATTCGATTGGATGATAAAAAGCAGGCCTTCTGGTGTGACAGAATCACCCTTATGAAAAAGAAATATATTTAAGAGCACTAAAAGTACATTCAAAATGTAATAATAATAATAATATTAATATACTTTTAGTGCTTTTAAGTAATCCTTTTTTTCCACACGGGTTACCCAGGCAAAAAAGAGTACACAGAAGTATACTTAATCTATACTTTTTGTGCACTTATGATGTACTAACTATGTACTTAGTAAGCTAAATAAATATCATAGTGCTATTAAAAATATACTTAATTAACTAATTTGAGACACTGTTATGACACAACTAAGTATACTTAAGTACATCTATTTCACCTAAAATATTGAATCATTTTTTTTCAATATTATTTGTTTCAACTAAAATATATTTATGCATGTACTTTTTACAAGGTTTTACAAGGTATTGTTTAGGTATTGTTATTGAATTCTAAATATATTTCTTAGATTGTATTAGTATACTAACAGTTATCTTAAAGGTGGATTCAAATATACTCCAAGTTGACAAAACATATATATTTTTTTTCAAACACAGAATTGGTAGTACTTAAAGTTTTACTTAAGATACACTTAAATACACTTAATGGTGTCTCAATAAAACATACATATAGCATACTAAGTACAAAGTTAGTTGACAGAAATAGCACAGTTTTAGTACATTAATCACGTATTGAAGTATACTAAGTGCACTTGAATTAAGTATACTTCAGTGTACTTTTTTTGCCCTGGCAGACTCATAGACTACTAGGATCTGTCTTTTAAAAAATTCTAACTTGAATGAAAAGGTGAAACGCTGGTTATCAGGCTAGCCTGTTAGAATCCATGTTGGATTCATTTTTCTTACACTTTTACAGCAAAAAGCAGAAAAAAAAGTGTATAAGTGTAAAAGATGCCAAAGATGCCAAAGATGCCGGTGCCCAGGTTTCCTGATATTGAAATTGTGAAAGACACCAGCTGTTTAATTGTCATGGGTGAAGAAAGGCTGGAAGGTATGATGTAAAAATGAACACACAGAAATGTAAGCGGAGCCCTTCACAGTGCAGGACCTCTGGACTTCAAAGAATTTCAAATGTTTATCTAAAAGCATTAGACTGACCGGAGCTTTTGGCACCGTTTCAACTTATATTTTCAGTACAACTTTGCTTCCTCTTGCATGTCAAGTAAGATCAATTCTTTCCTGGTAGCGCGACCTTTCACCCTCCCCATATCCCTGGAATGTGTCACTTTGTGTCGCTGTGTGCCGTCGTGCCCCGCTGCTGCTGGCGCGCTAATGAAGGCCGAGCCTAAAGACCTGTTTTTTTATTCAAAACTCGCCAAAGCCACCACAGTCCTGCAGGGTGCCAATCAGCCACGGCAATAGAGGCTGACCCGCTCAAGAGCACTTCACCCAAATCAGACGCTTTAATGGGGGCACAGGGCCTGGGGGACGCATTCCCTGAGCCGAGAGACCGGGGGCTCAGTGGAGTGTCTGCTGGAATTAAGAGGGGCTCGGCCTCATTAGAGCCCCGGCAGTAAAAGCTCTACAGGTGTGGTGAGCAGCGGGGCCCCTGAGTGGACTTTGATCCTGTTCATGGGCAGGGGTGTGTTGCTATGTCCACCACGGGAGACTTCCACCTAGGTTAGGCCCCTCGCTATGAGAAGCATTAACTCGCGAGGAGGGGGAGTTGTGTCATAAAGGCTGTTATTCTGTAATGACGGAGAAAACTGTGAAACGTGAAGATTCATCGTGTTCAGGATTGTCAAGGATTTTAAAGCAGATTATTTGACAACAGTTATTGTGGACAGCAAGGGCATAGATTCGCTCTTGGCATTGGTGGGGACCTATGAATCTACTCCGCCACGTCCCCAGCATTGTCTATGTTTTTTGTTCTTTTATATTTGCTCCATGATAAAACGATAAAGGACTGATATATACTACATACACTATTCTACGTGCTTTTCACCTTCTCAGAATAACAAGATAGAATTTAATTCATGAACTATATAATGATAAATTCATGTTAAACTAAAGACTGACAAAGAAGGAGTTTAGACTTCAGTGCAAATGAAACAGGTCTCATACATCAACAATAATAAAAGTAGATCTCCACAAACCCAACAAACCAACAATCCCAGAACAACAATATCTCTCAATGTGTCAATGAAAGCCCAGCTAACAAAAACAGGTCCTGAGGGTGTCCGTGAAACAGGTCTCATACATCAGGGTTAATACATGGAGCACTGCATAGCCTGGTGCTGTTGTCAACAAAACCAAAACCCAGAAAACAATTCAATCTTTCTTAATGTCTCAATTAAACTACAAAACATAGACTTGTTTCAGCCAGTTTCAAACCAGTAAACAGTAAGTTTACATCTAAAGACTAATCAACAATACTTCAGCCATAGTGCAACTGACGTCTCTAGTACATTAACATTAATTAAAGTAGAGAACACTGCTTGTTGCTCATAGCTACAGACGATGTTAGCCTGCTGTATGCTGTGCACCAAAGCCTAGCACTGCCATTAACGTTATTATGACTCATTTCATTAGTGAACTAGGTGACTTTCTCTAAAAACAGCTTTTTTTGCTGCCATCCTCACTTGCTTTTCACACCCATGTGTCATCCACGTTGAGTCTTGCACAGTGAGTCTCATATATGACTAGAAAGTTCTCCTTCCAGTTTTGGTGCTGCTAACAACCAAATGTAGCTACAGAGTCTCACATCACAGCAGAGAAAGGCCCAGCCAATCACACTGGCCATATGTATTACAGGAGGTAGGACTTTATAACTATAGTGAGATAAATATATACAACCAATATATACGACCTACATGTGTCTTCTGAGTTTGTATAATGTATATGCAGTGCTGATAATGCTAGAATAGTAATAAGTCTTGATCTTTCCCCCATGAATGTATTGTTTTAAATATTTAGCCCAATTGACTGTAACAGAACAGAACAGGGTTTCTTACTACAGTTTGAGGGAGATTTTCTTTGCCACTGTTGCCTCTGGCTTGCTCACTGGAGGAAACATGTTGTGTTTTCATGTTTTCAAACTTCTGTAAAGCTGCTTTGTGACAACGTCATTGCAAAAAGCACTATATAATAAAACTTGACGTGACTAAGTTATGACCATTGACACAACAAGTGTTTCGAAACTTTTGAGCCACAGTGTATATAATAGTTTTGTCCTTATTGAATACCGTAGTTACCATAGTTAACAAATATTAAGCCCATCACACAGAAAAGCATCTATGCACAACACTCAGGGAGTGGTATCGTAAAACACGGTGTAGGTGACAGGGTGGGTACATTGCCAAAGAAGGGATTCCGAATCTTGTAAACAGTCAGGTTCTCTGTATCTGCTGAAGGGCCTAATAGATCATAAAAACCTTCACCAGTTAGAGATCCGAGAAGTCAACAAATCAGACAAACAGTGCCTGCCAAAGATAACCAATAAAAAGCTGGCTCAGTGCCGTGGAGCACATTCGTTCCTAATGTTGGCACCTAATCCTTCAGAACTCAGTAGCAGAAAGAGCAGTTTTAGTTGTACTCCTCTACTCTGATAACGAATAACAGATTCATATGTTCTGAATATTAGAACGTATGTATTGGTTTAGCAGGCTCTTCTACTGGAGGCAACTCACAAAAGCTCACACTTGAAATGCAGCATTGTGCATTAGCATAACCACTAATCAAACTGAATAATTCCAGCAGAGCTCCATGCCCGAAGGGGGTTCTCCCTCAGGATAAGTCAGTGGCCCACTTTAGTTACGTGGAGTAACTTATGCTTAGAGGTTTTCCAGTGGTGTGATCACAAGAGTTTGGGACTCTGACCTCTCTATTAAAAGCAGAATTATGGCCCAGTGGGCCGCAGACGTACTGCAAGGGGGCAGTAGGCCAAAAATCTTTTTTTTTTTTTTTTGCCAAGTATTTTTTCTCTAATAAATAGATAGTTCAGCATATTTAGTTTGTTTATTTGCAAAACAAAACATGTTAAGTTTGAGTTTGTTGATTGGTTTGGCGTAGTACAGTCACATGACATGCAGCGCTAGCTAGTTAGCTACTTCAGTCTAAGTGAAGCTGTTGTCTTGTGTACACATCATGGATAAATGCTTAAAAACAGGGTCTTTGACAATAAAAGACCCTGTAGCTGGACCATCTGCAAAAAAAATCAGCTGCTGTATCTCTTACTGAGAGAAACGAGAAAAGCAAGCATAAATCGAAAAGAAGAAAATACAGCAGCGAGTACCTAGCATTAGGCTTCATGTGCACAGGAACAGAAAACGAGCCGCTACCACAGCCAACCAAGTGATGTCAACATTTGGAGACTAAACATAGCCAGTATGCATCTAAACCTGTGGAATTTTTTGAGAACAAACTTAATGAATACCAAAGCAGGAAAAAGACCCTTGAATTGGCTTGCTCTGGAACCGATAGTGCTAAAGCTGTTGAGGCTTCCTACTGTGTTGCGCAGCTTATAGCAAAGGCTGGACCAAATACAGGAATAGGCTTAATGTTGAGCCAGACCTCCGTTTGCAACTTTCTGCACTTCAACCTGACATCCACCACTTGTTAGCTGGCAAACATCAGCCATCTCATTAGGTGAGTGACAAAAAGTGCTGTAAATGGTTAGTTTCTTTTGTTGTTACAGGTTGTGTGGATGGTTGAACTGTATTTGGTTTTAAACGGCTATAAAAATGTTCTGGGGGGCCGTGGAAAGTTTTGGGGTGGGTTAAGTGGGCCTTGGGTTGCAAAAGGTTGGGAACCCCTGCTATAGATGAATCTCAAGTGTAATCTATAGCATCTGTGCGCCTGTGTGACTCACGAGCACACAAAGGGCAGTGGAGTCGGAAATCAGCACATCACTGGGTACATGTGGCGTGCTGTCTGGAGTCAGCTCAGAAAGCCAGGTCTCAGTAAAGAAGAGGGCAGATGCAGTTCTTCCATTCTGTTGCATCAGAGATTGGAGAGGAATGGAGGAATGAAGACAGTGACAGGTGTACAAAGCACCTTTCCTTTAACTTTAAAAGAAAACAGAAAATCAGAACAGAATAAACCATGTTGATGTACAAGGTAATATTACAGGATTGTATTACAGGACATTACAGACAACATTCATGGCTTCTTTGCTGTGAAACTTTATAGTGTGAGATCAGTTTACCTCTTTGTATGTTAGCCTGAAAAATAACTGAGGTAAGATGAATTTTGGCCTTACTTGAAACAGAGGAGGCTACTGCCTACATCACAATCTTATGTAAATCACATTAGCAGGCACGTGTCATTTTTTGGCACTTTTTTTCTTCCTTGCTTCTTACAAATGTTGCTTTAAGGCTTTAGGACCCCAAAAGGAAGCAAAGATAAAAAAGGTTGTTCCTGGTCACATTAAGCACCATATATCATATGACATCATATCAGCGATTGGGGAAAATTAATATTTACCAATTACATATCAACTTGCATATTAACTGCATATTAAGTACACCTCCTTGTTTCTACAGTACTTGTTCAGTTTATCAGCTCCATTTGTGCACTTTCTAGTTTACAGAGTGCATGCTTTGAAGTCTCCATTATGGTCAGGACCCCCCACAGGACCACCACAGGGCAGGTATTTGGGATCTGGGTTGCGAGAAATGGAAAATGCAGTCAACTTCTAAGACTAAACTTTAGAGGTGTGGAAGAATATCTCTGCAGATTTCTTAGACAGAGTGAAAGCAAGTCTTCCTAAAAGAATAGAAGCTGTGATGAAGGCAGTAAGTTGACACTTTAAATGCTGAAAGACTTGATATCGTATTAAGGTGTTGAGACTTTCTTGTAATTTCATGTTATATATTTGACTTTTGTTCCTTTTGCTGAAAAAAATTGCACCATTTTGACTGGAAATGAAAGAAAAGTCTGTGTCTATCATTCTCTAGTAAAGCTCTAACATATATCAGAATTAATCACACTGAAGCAAAATCCTGTTTAAATACCGCAGGGGAAAAAACTGGATACGGATAAATTGCATTGTATAACTCCAGAACACGATCCAGCCCTTGTTTTGCTGAGGATAAAGAATTAATGCACGAGTCACAACAAGGCCAGACTCAGTCAAAACTAAGAGGACTGCTCAGTTGTCAAGGATGATTCACTTACACGGTGAGCAATGCTTTATTATCAGCACCAGCTAGTCACCCTGAGGCCGCAGTTTTATGGCTGTTTAGAGAGCCTGCCTATTCATTTATCCTCAGATGAGCCCCAGGCAGGCCACCACGGTAGTGGAGCACCTGCAGAGCTGGAGGTCTTCTCCAATAGACCAGATGCTGATGACCACTCTTCGCGCTCCAGGCCAGCAGCCTGACAAAGCATGGGGCAAATGGTGGCCGGGCTGCAAAAAGGTCAGGACACCGCTGGTCAGGTTGAAGTGACAGAGTGGTTTTATGGGACGTCTATTAGCCAGCTGCTGCGCCACTGAACTACCAAATAGCTAGAAATGGACAGAAACACAGTTAGCCAATAAAAGCGCTAATGCTGTGAAATGACATATGGGGTTTTGCATCATGAATCAAATCTTGAAAACATAAAAAATCACCAGTACATTACAAGGAGAGCACAAATCACCTGATTTAACTGCATGTATGCAGCACAGTGCGTTCAATGTTGACAACACTGTATTCATAGTTTTCAGCAGTATTTTTTGAATGTCTTGTCTATTTTAACTTGTTAGATGTCAAGAAAAACTCATAAAGTTTCATTATATTGTGTGTTGTATCTAAAATTCTGGTATATCATATCACATCTTTGCCATATTGCCCCCAACTACCCCACTACAGTTTATCACAATGGTCCCCAATGGACTCTTCTCCATGATATATGAGTGTACTATATATGATATATGAGAGTTTGCAGACAGGTGTAGAAAATTTTTATATACAATAATAACCTGTATTTACTTGATATGAAGGTTATTTGGATGTTTTATTTAATATATTTAAACCCAAAAATGGCCCACATCATGGAAAACCTTGTCTTTAGGTTAAAGGTTTCAAAACATATCAATCTCTTTTCACTCAATACAGTCCATATATGAAAACTATACTGCATTATTAAAGAAGCTGAAAATTGATTGACAAGATTTGTGACATATAGGAGAAGCTCATTAGAATCATTTTATATGTTTCTCTACAGTAGAACTGGTTCCACATTATATAAAAAATAATTCATTCAAGTGATTCTGGATAGTAGTGTAGCTGTTTGCTATGCTAGTTAAATATAGCTTGTTCCTAATTGTTTACTATGTGTTTTAAGTCTCTATCAAGACGTTTGCGTTTATTCCCCTTGGAATCCTACTGCAGTTTGACATTCAGCAAACAAACCCTGCATGTTCTATCACCACGTTTCTCCGCAGTCTCCTTCGATTCAATCAGCGCTGTTTAATCTGCGCCTGGGAGGAAAAGGGCCTCATTAGGCTCCTGCGTGGTCATTACCTTCTGCTGCGGTGAGCACCGACTCAGATCTGTGGCTATATTAGCACTGGGGAAGGTTTCCAATGCTCTGAAAAGCAAACACAGGTCTGAGGCCAGGCGATGAATGAAGGGCTAAAGCCATTGTTGTGCCAAGCGTTTGTTGAATTGGAATAATCCCGTGGGTGACCCCTGGTGACCCGGAGCTCAGCGAGGAAATTTCAGCCACTCGCACACTGACATGGGAACAGGGAGGTATGTCAGGTATGAACAAGTTTCGGAAGCCGCTCTCTCTGGATGTTTTGTCTGTGGTCACAGATGTGTGACCAGAGCAGTTGGGTAGGCAGTGCCAGCAGGAGAGGTACCAGCAGTGCAACATGCCCAAACCTGAAACAGCTTCTCAAACACCACTGACCTCAGTAATCACAGCATTGCTACAGACCATTCAACATGCCCCAATAAAAATACTGGTTATAAAATACATTTGTTGTCTAATTGCCAAGACTATATTCAGTTTTCCAAAAGCACAGAAGGTTCAAAAGTAGTAATATTACTGGTCATTTCAGACTTTTCTACAAATACAGATGGGTGCAAATGTTGTCTTGTTTTGTTAATTTTATGCTTTTCTTGTTGCGGTTCACTTGTCTTGCTGTTATAATGATTATAAGGCTGCAGTGGATAAGATCTGCAGAAAATAAAACACTCAAGAAAGCTTTTACCTTAAAGTCTTGTTTTTTTGGTTTTAGAACCAAATGAAATGTCTTGTTGGAATTCCAGCCCCTTCCTCTGTTACAAGGTGACATCATCTTGTAACACAATCCTTTTTGCCCAATTGGCACACTCTCACACAGAGTAGGCAGGGGTGGAACCAGAACAGAAGAACAGAGTGATCAATGTGACCAGTCAGAGCACACTGGACTCATCTGGAGGCGGGGCTTAAAGGCACAGGAGGTTTAACAGAGCATTTCAGACAGAATGTTGAATACAGAGAAAAATAATTTCAACTTTTGGGAAGATCAGAGCATGTTAATCTATTTTAGTAGACCCTCAAAAGTATAACTATGAACACTGACATAGAGCATAATGGGTCACTTTAAGTAATGTCATGCTCTAGCTAAGGAGGGAAAGACTGAAAGATGCCGCTATTCCACCACATGGACTCGACTCACCAGTCTGTACTCGCTTTTGTTGTTTTTCCATTAGAAAAATCTGTTACCTGGTACAGTTTTTGGTATCACCTTCATCAAGCTTCCAAGCAAGCTGAGCTAAAACCAAAAGGTGATGTGAAAACACTGCAGACCTCTGGTCAGAGAGAATCGCCACTATCACCCTAAACACATATACACTAACACTACCTACCAGGTTAGTATGCCCTCGTGTCCCTTTTTAGCAACCAGAGTCATCTAATGTAGTATTTGCCAAATTCTACATTTCTAACAAGCTTTGTCTTGCTGCCATTAGTCCTTTCTGGAGAAATATGTGCCTACTTCATATCAGAGCAGTTTCATGTGGCATTGCGTGATGACCAGCTACACTGAAGGGGGTATTACTGTATCTGCATTAGAAAATAAAGTAGCAAAAACAGAAGAGTAAAGCAGCAGATTTTGAGTTAAATGAGATGTTTAACTTGCTGATCTTCACTCGGTGAACAAGAGAAAGAGAAAGAGAGTTTTTGCTTGGTTCATGCAATGCAGTTGAATGGTACTGGCTCAGCATATCATATTAGGCCCTTAAAATATGTTTTAAAAAAAGATCTCTTAAAATATGTCCTAAAAATACATTCACATTTCACCATCATCAGCATTACATCACATTCCCCGCATTGACCTGCTGACTGCTCTGGAAAAAATGGCTATATTTGCATTGCAGAGCTGGTGCCCCCCAGTTCCTACCACAACCACTGGGAATACTGCTAAGTATATTATAACAGGCTATTTTACAATCAACTTAATTAATTTTATTGACATCTCAACAGTCGACTCAAGGATTGGTTTTGGGTGGGTGGTATTCCACCTTAAGTCTTAAAGCCCCTCAGAACACAGAGTTAAATATTTAAAATGTTTATGCTATACATTAGTTTTTATTATAAATCCTGCAAAGCTTGATAGAAACATCTAAGATATACATATGATAAAACACATATAAAACAAACTGGATTATACCTGTCTGAGAGGTGTGTGTGGCTAAAAAGCAGCTTGATTGATAGCGCGCTGTCCAGTACGACAAGCCTGCTCTGTCCCTTATGCAGGACTAATATCATTATCCAGCTGTTTTGTAACACTAACTGGATAGAAAAAAAACCAAGAGACAAACCTGTGAACAGAAAGACAGATAGACAAACAGACTTGTAAATGGACGGTGGAACAAACAAAAAGAAGGAAGGACAAAGGACATGTGAGGACGAATAAACAATGTTGAACAGGGACTGGCAGCTACAAAACGGAGGTCTAACTTGCTTGCAAGCTTCTCTAATTCTGAAATGGTTTTGTGTGAGCGGGGCCAGAGATCTCAGTCGTGTGATTGGTTAGGAAATGTGTATGAAAGTATTACCACCCAGTTTACATGGAAAGGAGTGAAATATGGTGGAAACAGCAGATATTTATTATAGACTTTGGGAAGATTTTCATATTGGGGCTCAGAGGAACAAGATCAACTTCATCAAGTTTAGATTTGGGGTTCCTGGGGATTTAGGGGGCCAACATTCTAGTCTCTATCTTGTATATCTACATATGTTCTAGTCATTATTGAGTAATTGATCAAAAGTATTTAATAGTAAGTCCTTATTACACATTTTTATTTAGGAGTGTTTAAACGCTTGCATCATTCCACAACTTGAACAGCGTGTTGGATTTATTTTTAAACCCTTTTTGGTGTCTTTGCTTTTTCACTCATCCTCTCCACAAAGTCACAGCATGTCCTCCTGTGTATAATGAGGGTGTAATTAAGTAACTTAATGAACAACGTATGCAATGAAACGCACGGCTTGCACTTCCAGTCTTTCTAGCTCCCTCCCTCAGAGTAATCGCACTTTCGCACACTAGCATGCTTCCTCCTCCTTTTGTGCTGACCGCCTCTTATAGATTAATGCAGTAATGCTGAAACGGTTGTAAAATAAGATGGAGGAACAGGACACTTAAGCCACTAAACCCAGATTAGAATGGCAGCCACACCCTCTGCAGGAAAAAAGGATGATCTTTTGCAGTGAAGTCTACAGGAAGAGTTAAAGCTGTATGATGCATTAGCTCTTATCATGCACAACGGCAGATCCCATGGATTCACTGGGTGTCAGTTACAGTAACCATGCTGAGGAGGCTACTGGAATAATCTGCAATTTTGTTTAAGTGAATAGATAGGATGGGCCCGGGGCGAAGTCATAATATCGCAGGCCAAAACAATCGCCACCGTCGCAGGGTTTTATCAGTTAATGGGCGGGAAGTTTGTTGTCTGTCACAATAGAGCTGTATTGAATTGCAGCATTTTGTAGGGCAAATTCTTACTATTTACGTGCTACTATTTCTAATGCACCGGCAACGGCGAAACGAGACCCTCTGAATGGAGATCCGATAGCCTGAAATACAAGAAAATGATCAGGCTTCTTAAGAAAGTATTCCTAGATAAGTAACTATGATCATTTGGCTGGTAAAAGGGCTCATATCCAGCATTCTTCTTGTGTAAGTGCCTGCATAAGAGATAAACATTAATGAAAAGACTATGTGATCTGTAAAGTTTATTAAAGTTTTAAAATTCACTTTTACATATATCATCGCTGTCCAATAAAAAACATGTATTTTGAATTTTCTACACCATTTGAACACGTTCATGGTTGTTAACATTGTGTGAAGATTTCATGATGAATGGACCAATAGAAAGGCTCCAAAATGGTTCTGGTTCCATTGATTTACATTGAAAGTAAAATATGTTTTTGGCCTCTCCTGTAAAGTTGCAATTGTTAAGATACTTGTTTTTCATTGGACAGCAATAATATACAAACTAAGCTGCAAAACGAGTCCTTTTCTAATGTGTTGTTTTTATGATGTCACAAGATCAAGAAACTGACATACAGCACAACACCACATCAGTGACCCTGCAGTGCCGAGAATGAGCCACCACCCAAATAATATCTGCTCTGTGGTGGTATTGTGAGGGTCCTAACCATTAAAATACTGGAAGAAAGGGAGCTAACAAAGTATGTATAGAAGCATATGGACTACAGTCTGTAAATGTAGAACTACAAGTGCAGCTATATGATAAGTGAAGCTGATAAAATGGACGAAGGCTGTAGAAGCAAGGAGCTGTTCCAAAAAAGTGCTTGCTGAGCGTATACATACATTTCCTGCTTTTTTTTGTGACTTCACAAAACCACTGATTTTAAAGTTGGCTACAGTTAAATGGTTTGGTTGGAGAAGTAAATGGTTCAGATAATGTTGGTATACAACACTTTAAATTCAATAAATCAAGGAAAATTGGTTCCAGTTTTCTGTAACACATGGGCTCTTTAATACAAGTTGAGTCAGAGCCAGAATACATATATAGCAGCATTAAGTGTGCGTTCTAATCACAGGACACCCGACGGCAAGTTCCCACAGAAGGGGAAGCATTATCTGGTAATAAATTCAGATCTGCACTCAGAGGAAGAGAACAGCACATGAATTATGACGCTAATTAAAAGTGAGCGGCCTAGTTAAATACGTAATTTTCTTCAACTTATTGCGTGTTCGTTCGGCAACACGTTTTCCAAAGTTCACTTTTCATCGTTGTCCTTAGATCCACATGAAACACTGGAGCAACCCCTTAATTATGCAGTGCAGTGAAGTCCAGCATTGGGTTTGGAGATGGAATCTGAAGACTTTGGCTTAGCAAACAACACCAGGTCAGCATGCGCTACAAAGATAACAACTTAATGACAGAGACCAGCTTGTTTATGGTCTTCAGTGATTTCCAGGGCTAATCATATCAGAGGGAGCAGCAGTATTTCTGCCAAAATGTGGTGCATGAGTATAGTTAGCATGTTGGAAGGTCATGAATCCGTTTGGGTGTGTAAGAACTGAGAGAGAGAGATAAATTAGAGATTGTATAGAATCACATCTACACCCTTAATTGGGTAGATAAACTGGTTATGAAGCACCATGGTAATATTTGGAATCCATAATATGGAACCTGAGTGGTGAAAGAGAAATATACAGCGATTATATATTATATAAATTATATATACAATTTTTTTTGCATATTTCTGACTATAGTACGTCTGTATACTTTGTTAGTTCCCTTTTATCCTGTTCTCCAATGGATCATTCTCTAAAATGGATCATTCTCAGCACTGCTGTAACACTGAGGTAGAGGTGGTGTGTTAATGTGCGTTGTGCTGGAATGAGTGGATCAGACACAACAGTGCTGCTAAAGTTTGTAAGCACTCTGTCCACTTACTGTTCACGCTATTAGACACTCCTACCTTGTTGGTTCAGCTTGTAAATGTAAATTCAAAGACACCAGCTCATCTGTTGATGCACAGTTGATGATGGTCATCCACTGGATCTTCATCCATGCTCACAGGATTCTGTCCACAGGACGCTGTTGGCTAGAAGAAGTGGCTAGTTGGTGGACTATTCTCAGTCCAGCAGGGACAATGGGTTGTTTAAAAAACTCTGATGCACTCACACCAGCACAACACACCATCATTAGTCTATGTCACTGTAGGGCTGAGAATGAGTCATCACCCAAAAAAACATCTGCTCATTGGTGATCCTGTGGGGGTCCTGACTATTAGAGAAAAGGTTAAAGGGGGTAACAAAGTATATAGAGAAACAGATAGACTACAGTCTGTAATTGTAGATCTACAAAGTACATCTATATGGCAAGTGGAACTGATAATGGACAATCATGGCTGTCCAAAGAAAGACATGTGTCTCCACCACAGCTGCTCTTTACATTGCGTGAAAATAGATTGAAAAAAAAATCTCCATTGACTTACATTGAAAGTAATAAAGTTTTTGTCCTCTCCTGTAAAGTTTCCGTTGTAGAAATACTTGTTTTTCTTTGGACAGAGACGATATATATATATATATATATATATATATATATATATATATATATATATATATATATATATATATATATATATATATATATATATATATATATTCTGCTTGTGTTATTGTATACATATAACAAAAAATTCCCTATATTCTGGGATAACCATGGTCACAATCTGTCTGCAATCCATTTCCAATTGTTTGGACCACCTCCAAATGTAGTTTGAGTAATCCAATCATAAATCACAATACATCCTGGGGGTGATTACACCTGGCTTTTAATGTGAATGAGTGAAATTCAAAACTGATCTGATCACCAAAAAAACCTGTCATGCAAGCTGTTAACACACTCAACAGAACATGTCCTTTTTCCAGGGGAGCTCAAACTTTTGCTTATGACTTTTGCTTATACCTCATAGCTTTTTAGCTTTTTATCAATTGTGGTCCTGCCGTAGCTGGAAACAAAGTCAGGCAGCAGCTGTTGCCACAACTGTACACTTGAATTGTGCTTGCTTCATTTCTGAGTTACTTTGTATCTGCGTAATGAATAAATCTAAACGCAACACAACACAAAATGTAATGCAGCTATTTGCCTGTTATGTCTATCATTTTCCTCTGGCTTTTGGGAGCTCTCCTGTCCTTTATTTAGATTGGTTCCCACCTCAAAGTTACAACCCATCCCACCCTTTCCATGCTCCCCACCTTCTCTGAGCATGGAGAGCTAAAATGGCCCTGAATAAAATCTCTAGGTTTAGACACGGTGTACGACAACAGAGGATGTTTGTGCGTTAAAAGAAAAGACTAAACAGTTCAAGGCTGACAGAAAAAACACAGTCTGTATGTGTGTGTATGGGTGGGTGCAGGGGGGCATTATCAGTGCTGGAGGAAACTCCGGAGGGGAAGTATACTTGTGTGTGTGTAGCCAAGCGAGCCTCCTCAAACCAAAATACAGATCAATCCCAGGATAACCAAGTACAGAAAGAGGCCTTGTTTAAAAATGATAAAGCATGAACTGATTATATTTATACTGACATTGTTGAATACTGAGAGTTCAGTATATAGAACTGTACATACCATAAACCTCAAACACTGTTGTTCCTCCTTCAACTATAAATCCTGTATGTGCAAAAAAGATGGGCCAATTTTAAAATCACACACTGTAACGTTACTCAGTCATTAATATTTAAGTGCCTAACATTTACATTTACTTACAACAATACAGCAACAGCAACCACAAAAACAATGTTATTAAAACAGGACCTGCAAACCAGCTGGCTGCAAGAGTAACAACTTAAAATGAACTCTATTCTCTATCAAAGTAAGGTTTCTGAAGTTTTGTACATGCCATTACAATTATTATTTTTCAAATAAAAGTTTTTTTTAATTAACACAAATCAACAAAATACTTGAAATTAATTATCCAGCCAAAATGGTTTAAAGTCTGAATTGAAAACACATTTCAGACCTAAAGTTTAGACCAAAATTCTTGACTTTAGTCACCCTTTAACATAATAATTTTTTATACCATAATTATGCTTGAACATTACATTTTTTCAGGATCAAAACAATCATAACACAATAAAAAAACGTTTCATCAGTGCCTGTGTTGGTACCGACAAGTTTAGCTAATTTGAAGTAGAACTCATAAAGGGGGTACTTGACTGTCCAAACACTTTAAACAGTTATAATATTTTTTATTACCCCATTGATGCACAACCTGGGTTAAAAATGACCCGACTAAGATTTTATTTTCTATATCTGTGCAATAAATTAATTTAATCATTTACCTGTATGTTAGTTTTATTTCTTATGTTTTTAAAATAAATACCATTTTTGTATCACTGCCTTCTAACACTCAGAATTAACCCTTATGTGTGATAGGAACTATTGACATTTGTAAACATTCGCAGTCAGGAACATATTTACAAAAACTATGTTTGATTTAAGGTCAAAAACAAGATTTTTAATAATGAACAAAAACAAGATTTTTAATGTGAACATTAAATAATGAAATAAACTGATTTTAATATAATAGACAGCCATTGGGACATATTCACTTTAAAACATTGGGCTCTAACTGCTGACCATGTGGCCATAAGGGATACAGTCTCATTTTACATAATTTAACTTTACTTTATAAAAAAAGAAAAAATATCTTTAAAAAAGAAAAAATAAGCAATATTTAAAAAGTTGAAACTTACTTTTAGGACAGTCACCTCCTAATATAAAGCACATTGATGATGATTCTGTAAATTTCAGCTACTTCTAAACGGTGGAAGTCAGGATCATTGCTCAATTTTAAAAAACAGTTAATACGTATCTCTTTAACTCTGCGTTTAATTAAAACTTTGACATTGAAGTTCTTATAAAATTAAACTTTGTCAGTGCTAATATGTTTATTACAGATGAAAACTGTCAATGATAGCAATGATATCAAGCAATGATACCATAAGTGTTGTATAAATAAAGATTATTATTATTATTATTATTATTATTATTATTATTATTATTATTATATAGCTTATTACTATCTCAATTAACTCCATGGGATTTAAATAGATAGTAATATAATCCTCATAAACATCTAAGAAATGAATTCCTAATTGAGTCATAATAGTTTTTTTGCTGTTGGACGGCAGTTTGCAATAATTTGGTTCAACAGTCCATATATTTTTAAAGACGTGCGTGCCTCAGTTACTCGATTCTACTTCAAACAGCACTACACAAGGGAAGCCCACCACACGGTGTTTTGCTCATGTAGTTACATACCATTTATGATGTCACTTACAAGGCACTACAGGCGAAACAAGAGAAAAGATATTTGAAGTTGGCTGAGATATACGACACTAAGCAGATAATTACTTGTGCAAATGCCTCACATTTTCAGCATGGTTGTAGCATTGTGCTCACAAAACTACACGTCTACACTGAAGAGAGAGTCGAAAGTAAGCGCTTCCTCATGGACTCCATCCAAAGCGGAGGTAAACGAAGAATGCTGTAGTAAATGGGAGGATACAGGACTTTGTTTTCTTTCCCCAGACACATGCTTGACCTCTGAAACCAGCTTTGGCCTTTGACCTTTCCCATTCCACACCCACTAATAATGGACAAATCGGCTGCTAAAAGCTCCGCCCGGTCATTGTAGACTTCATGAAAGACCAGACTACAGTGAGATCCGAAAGTCTTAGAGTACTGTTACAAATGCTAATAATAATATGTTGTTTTTCAATACAATGATATAATTTACATAACAATTTGGGATCAACACAGAATCTTTGAATGTGTGCATGAATTTCAGAATTTCTTAGTATTTGGAATGTCCCAATTTTGCTTTAATGACAGCGTGCAAACCATACTTTCAGGTGAAAGCCTTTAATGAGTAGATCAAATCCACCTGAACGTTGTCTGAACACGCTTCAGTGGAGACAATCAAAGGCCTTTTCACAAATTTGCTTTTATTTGAACAGGAACAGAACAGACTTTGGAAACATTTTTCTTCATTTTAATTGTCATAACTTTTCTTGGGCAAACATTTTTAAAGGTTTTGAAAGTTTAAATAGGAAATGTACCAGTTTTTCAACATGGTTTTAGACTTTTGGGTTCCACTGTACATGCCCACTATTCTCACACTGAGTCATTTGTAGAAACGGCCATCCTAAAATGCTCACAGTGTCCTCTTTTAAAGTGTTGGCTGGCTCGTTTCTTTGTGGGGGTACTGCTCTTTTGATTCACCACAGACCTAAACAAACATTGAGAAAGATTGCTCAGCACACGTCATGGATAAACACGCTGTTTCCTCCTCGACTTAGAGTGACGCATTTGCCTTGTCTAAAGCTATATGTCACAGAGCCTCGAAAACGCCTCCCTTTACACAAAAGGAGTCCAAACGTCAACAGTGCACGGAGACCCGGGGTCAGTTTCTGCTAAACCAATCATTGCAGACCAAGAACTTGTTTCACCCGATATCAGTAATCAATACGATGACTTAAAATAAACAATCACCTTTGGTGTGCATACATGCTTTATATAGAACTTCAAAAACCAGAAGATACAATGACTCGATGTGTGCTGCTAGCTGAATCATCACATGACCCCCACACCAGCTTTAGAGAGTCTCCATTCTATTAAAGCCTCCTTTACGGGCTGTTTGCATTCCTCTGTTGATATAATCAATGAAAGAGCTGGCTATAGTTTCCATATCTGTCCATCCACTACGCATGGGATGCCAGTGAGGGTCTGCCCAGTGAGGGTTCCCACGCTCCACTTCAACCACCTCATCCTAGACTTGCACAGACTAACAAAAGAAGTAAATCAAGGCGCAGAAGGACTCGCTCCTTTGTTGACGGAGGCATGCAAAATAGTATTTACAGACGGCGGATTGGACCGAGGCTCTCCAGCATAAAGGGGTTCCTTTCGAGAGCAGTTTCAGAGTCATGAGAAAGCATCCAGACTTGTCCAGAAAGCATTCCCTCCTTCTCTGACCAAAACTTTGCTATCTGATTTCCCTAATTTCCTTGACTGGATTCACTAAATACATTAGCAAAACTAACTATAGCATATGGATCTACATTGATACTATATCAGGTGGTGATCTCATATTTTCCTAGTAACAGTATCTTTGAATGTTCAAAGAGATTCCACAGGCATTTCTCAAGAACTTCAGGGTTTTGGAACATGAAAGTAATATTTTATATCTTAAAGAAATGTGAAATGGAACTAAATATAATATCAACGTACACAGTATTTACTTTTATACAGCTTTCATTCTTTTGAGGAGATTCTTCAAGGAATATTTTTTCTACACCTCCCAAGTTCAGTCTTAAAGTTGGTTGTAGAGGTCTGCAATCCCACATGGCTCTGCAGGACTCACATGTCTGGCTACAATATGTTGCAATGCGGGACTAAAATTTAATGTCATGCCCAGGGGTGGGTGGTTAACCAGTCCAGTGCATGCGGGAATGGCACAACATATGCAGTCATGGCCAAAAATTTTAAGAATGGCACAAATTTTGGTATTCACAAAGTTTGCTGCCTTAGTTCTTATGGTGGCAATTTGTATGAACTCTAGATTATGATCAGATAAAGTGATCAGATAAATTGTAATTAATTGCAAAGTGATTCCCTGCCATAAACAATGACCTTATCACAAAAAGTACTGCATGACCTGCAAACATCATTTTGGTGATGATCTCGTTAGCTCAGGATGGCTGATATCACTCTGTTGTGCTGATTAGAGCAGACTGGTTGCTTTAAAAGGGTAGTGGGGCTTTAAAGTTTTCTTCTGTTAACCATGGTTACCTCCAAGGAAACACGTGCAGTCATCATTGCATTAAGTCAAAAGGGTTTCACAGGCACCCCAACCAAACAGCAAGAACTTCAAGGAGTGTGGTTCAACTGCAGTGAAGAAGGCTTCAGGGCGCCCAAGAAAGTCAAGCGAGCGTCAGGACCGTCTGCTAAAGAGGATGCAGCTACGAGATCGGGTTACCATCAGTGCAGAGCTTGCTCAGGAATGGCAGAGGGCAGGTGTGAGTGCATTTGAACGCACAGTGAGATGAAGGCTTTTAGAGGACGGCTTGCAGTCAAGAAAGGCAGCAAAGAAGCCACTTCTCTCCAAGAAGAATGTCAAGAACAGACCAACATTCTGCAGGAAGTATAGGGAATGGACTGCAGATGACTGGGGTAAAGTTATTTTCTCAAATGAAGCCCCCCTTCAGAGTGTGTGGGGACATCTGGAAAAATGAGAAGAAAAGGTCCCAGACCTCAATCCCATTGAGAACCCGTGGTCAATTTGGATGACTCACATGACCATATCACCTTTTCCTGTTAAACATGAACTTATCTTTGTAAGAAAAGTTTTACGCTCTACTGTAATGTCTATATCTGTACAGTTACAGATGACTGACACAGTCCTGCACTGACATTCTCATTTTACTGAGGAACAGTTGCTGTTATTTTGAATTACATGTTGCACTAATGCACAAGCGTCTAATCGTTACATGTGTGCTTTAGACCTCCAAGCCTATCATTCATATATATATGTGTGTGTGTGTGTATATAAAGCACTGTGGACTCAATTGGAGCATTGTGCACTTACTCTTAGCTCATTGTACTCTTTTACAGCAACCTGTGAATTTCAGAGTAGTCCCTGCTGTTAGGTCACAGCGAGGATGCGCCCTGATAACCGCTTCAGCTGGGGAACCATAACTGTTCAATAAGTAGGTGTGACATTTCCAGACTTCTTGTGTCCCTGTAGTAAAATGTGTGCCAAAGTAGCGCCCTGCTGAGACTCGGGTCATCTCTAGAGCAGAGAGTCTTTTAGGCTTTGCTTTTGTCCTCATTCTTTCCCCTTCGTGACCTTTCCAATGGTCCCAGAGTACTTGGATGCTTTTGGCACCGCACATAAAGATCTGGCACAGCTCGCTGGCAGAGGTGCAGTGTTCCACACAGTTGCACAATATGGCTTGGATCGGCTTGGAGATTGATGTTGAATTTATTGGGTACTGTCCTCAGGCAAGTCGTTGGGGAACATGAATGGGTGTCAAAAGCAATATTTCACGTATGGATGTAAATCAGTGTCACTAGAGCCAGAACCTGAAATTCATGTTGCTTGGGAAAAAAATGCATGCGTGATTTAACGTTCTTGAAAATGTTTACTGTGAATGCTAGACATTCAAGTATGTTGAATCTGAATGGACTAAACTTTAAAATTCAGGTAAAGACAATCCGGTTAAAAAATACAGCTCATATAAAAGTTCAGGCAGTAAAAGATTTAGGCAGTTAAATTAAGCATGAGAGAAATCAGGGACAACTTAGAAAGAGCAAATGAACCTGGATCTAATCAAACTCAATCACAAGGCAGCGTACAGGTCAGTGGGCTGGGCTAAAGCAGTTGCAACTCATGGCAGAGACACTACACCAACCTAGTAAGTAAATAGTAAGTAAATTGTTTGGAGTCAATGTAACTGTTCAGCCATTAATGATTGAATGTCTTTCTCCTGAAGATGCAAATAAATGTTGTCATACTCTGTTGTCCATAAAAACACCTCCTCGTTTCTGCACTCATTTATCAGCTCCACTCACCATATAGGAGCACTTTGTAGTTCCACAACTACAGACTGTCACCCTGTTCTTCAATGGTCAGGATCCTCATAAGACCACCACAAAGCAGATATAACTTGGGCAGTGGATCATTCCCAAACAAATACCAAAACACATAAAAATGTAGGTGAAAACTTAACCAAATGCATTAATAACAGATACAAACCCGATAACTAAACCACTTCAGAAGCTGGTCTGAGATGAGCCACATGTTGTGGCAGTGAAAAAGTATCTGTCTCTTGCAAGACGCATTTGACATCCAAACCCCCTCACAGTACAACCCAAACTCCCCCCATGCAGTACTGTTAGTTTAGCGTAACATACTACTAGAGTCCCCTAAGGGTGCTAGCAGAAAATGCCTCTATAGTACAGCATTTTGTGTAATTGGTCTGGCATGAAATGAAGGCATAACTTTAATAGTCACGGTTCACCACTGGTCATCATTCAACACCAAGAAATTCATGCAATGGTTGGAGTGCACTAAACAACATCTAACCAACATATGAATAACCTTTTAAAAACAAAAAAGTATTGTTATGTTTTAGTGTAATTATGTTTATTTGTGCTTATTTTGAGTCCTACATAAAAAAAATTTCAGACAATGTGGACAACGACTGCCGTTTTTAAATAATGTATAAAATTGAAAATCAACAAAAATGGAAATACATATTTTTTTTATTGGACAACGATGATATACATGTACATATACTTTTGAGATAAATCATTTAAAAAAATATTCATGGGATTTTATCAGTCCTTTAAGAGCTGGATCACCAACAACCATGAAGTGTGTATGAAGTGTTGGCACAACAATTTAGTTTTAACCATTTAAGGAGATTTAATGCAACATCTTTCACCGGAGCGTATACAGTTTTCTCTAGAGGCTATATGCAGTCTTGTCTTATTTGTCAACCAAAAAACAAAAATGAACCGCAAACTCAGCTTCCATTTTGTTATATTTAGCAAAAGCGATGACACAATTTACAAGCAGAATGATTTGTTGTTTAGTCTTAGTTGCTAATTAGGTTTAACATGCAGTGTTGTGAATGTAAGAGTTGCTCACTGTAGAGAAACTCACTCGACTCTCATTACTTTACTTGCATTATAGACATTTTATTTACTATCCAGTTTTTAGATGTAATGCTGATTATGTAATCATGGTAGTTTTCTGTTTGGTCCTATTTTGCCTGTGTTGTGCGTGTAAGTCTCGGCCATGAATGGGTTTTCAAACATATATCATTACCGTTTAAAGAAATAACAAACATCTTCAAAGCTGCCTTGTTCAAAGAAGAGAAAATACTAGACCAACTGGAGATGCATGTTTAGGCCAAACCCTAATCTTAAAACTCGTAAAACTATCAGATGTCACAGGCATCATGAAGCGTAGTCATAAGAATTTTGTGTAATAAGTCTTTTAGGAACGTAAATGCTTGATTTGTCTGGTTCCTGTCATCCTCTCTGTGAACAATTCAAATTCAGTATGTTAATCTGAAACAAAGCCGTTTACATCAAATCCCTCTGAACGACTTTGTATACAGCCTAACAGTTTAACTATGACGAACTTTTCCTTGGCAGCTTGCATTTCTGGACACTTCCTGAGATCACACCAGGCAGCGGAACATCCCGCTAAGCAATACAGCTTCTGTCTGGCAGGCCTTCATAGAGCACTACGGGCCACCATGGCTACAAGTCGAGAAAAGCCCTGCAGTAGTCTCAGGAACCCGAGGAAGAGAGGAAGAAAGCACAGCTGGTGTGAAAAATGCCCACCACAGTGAATATTAAAACTCTTCAACTAACAGCGACAAGCAGTAAATTAACTTTTGGAATGCTTTGTTTTTGGCAAACAACTGCAGTCAGACTGCATGATGTACAGAAACTCTACAGAATTCCTTCAGATACAAGTTTAGCCTTGACTTGACTGAATTGCACGCCACTGCAACTGTGTCTCATTTTACTTCAGTCGTATGTTAAAACTTTCCATGTTGAGGAGACGCAGGAAACGTTGCGCTTAAAACTCTTTTTAACACAGCAGCAGGGCGGAGCCACTGCTCAGTGCTGCTGCTGGTGAACACATGAAGGTCTGAATAGAGTTTCTGAGGTGTTTTGGGGCATGTCCTCACCAATCACACATTGCAGGCTCTGTGCAGCAGAGTCTCCACTGTACCAGTAAACAAACATATCATGGACACATGCTCTCAGGTGCACATGCTGCCGGACCTTCAGGGGCCTTTTTCTCAAAAGGGAGACTTCGTCCTCCACTCCATCGCAGTGGTTCTTCTCACTGCTTCACCCTTCACACTACTGGGGGTGGCGGCAACAGCAGGTCCACCTCCCCTTCGCCATGAACTGGTAAGGTTCGGACCTCTCCTTTGCATTCGCTTGGTGATGTAAAGCTTGGACGCAGCTGCTCGACCATGGAAACCTATTCCATGAAGCTCTTCTTGAGCTAATCTGAAGGCCACATGAAGTTTGGAGGTCTGTAGTGATTAACTCTGCAGAAAGTTACCACTTTGTGGCTGAGTTGCTGTCGTTCCCAATCACTTTTATTTTGTTATAATACCACTGACAGTCGACTATGGAATATTTAGTAGTGAGGAAATCTTATGGCATCCTATCACGGTACCACCCTGGAGTCCACTGAGCTCCTGAGAGTGACCCATTCTTTCACTAATGTGTGTAGAAGCAGTCTGCATGCCTAGGTGCTGGTTTTATACACATGTGGCCATAGAAGTGCTTGAAACACCTGAATTCAATGATTTGGATGGGTGAGTGAATACTCTTGGCAACATAGTGTGTGCGAAGACAAACCCCACCATGTGGAGCCTATACTGTAGTATCACTATCTCTCAATGAGTTGCTTACATGCTTCTCACCAGTGATAAAATGAACTGTTTATTATAATATTTATTATAAGACATTTAAATAATGTATTAATTACAAAGAATGAGATGTTGCCCATAAGCACACTGTACTTGTTTTCCCATATAACATCCATGTTACCTTTTAGCCCACATCAGTTTGTGCCCCACGTTCCCCAATACATGTGCATCAGTTTTTTTCAGGGCATGTCTGTAGATGATTGATGCTGGTTGTCAAATATCAAGGAAGCAAAGATAACAACTCTAGAATGTAAACCCCCTCTAAAGTCCTTCATCAGGCTAATCCACAACAAACACCGCCTGGCTGTCATGAGTTCATTTGTCTCCACGTAGCCGAAACAGTAACTCCAACACTAATTCAGTAATAACATGCAAGCCAGCTGTCACATTAACAAACTGTTGAGCAAACACAGAGTCATGTACAGCACCATGGAGACCCTGATTAGCCCCCACCTCGTCCTTTCTTTGTGAAAAGCACCCAGAGCCTGGCTCTAAGAAAGGAATGACTTTGCACCTCAGCTGTGAGTTATGTGTATGTACAGGAAAGTTCTGAAATGCGTGGTATGTTTACAGAAGAGGCTAAATAGAGTCTTTCTATTATGCTTCATGCGGCCCATACATAATGAAGAGGAAAAACAAAGTCTTCCTTATGAGCACTAGGAGTGACGCAAATCAGTTTAGTGCTGGAAAATGCTACACATCACACTTTGAAACACCCCTGACCAACTTCCATGTTTCATGTTGATTTTCTAAGGGAAAAGAAGTGAACACATCCACTACAGAGGACACACGTCTCTGCATTCTAATATGCAGACACTGACTTCTTGTTGAATTAAAAATTTTTTGGATTTTTTTTTTTTAAATGTTTATTCATTTATTCATCTTCTGGGTGGTGGGGGGCTACTGAAGCCCATTCCAGCTCTCCTGTGCAAAAAAAGGCACATTTTATGTTTAATTTTATTTCTCAGTTTGTTATACTTACCAAATTAATAATGGTTGATAAATATTAGCAGAAAATATGTCATATTACGTGTGTTCACTGTAGAAAAAAACATTTTCGTGTTGATTATGAGGAGCACTTTGGATTATTTTCGTATCGATAGATCCACCAGTGGTTCAGTTTAAGATTCCTGGCACAGGCAATCACATTTTTATTCAATATCTGCTGATACTTGATGGAGTCCATGATACATACCATGTATCTGAACAAACTGTCAACAGCCTTTAAGACAAAAACAGCACAGCCCCACAACGCCACAGATAGACCACTATAGTTCATGGTTATCTTTGTGTCTATGCTACAGGCCCATTGTAAGTTCCAGTAACATCTGTAAGTCTCTGAGTCTGTTAGAATTTTATGGAAGAGGATTTCTCCTATTGTCAAACATTGTAGCTTGGGAGATGTTCAGACCCCAAGACCTGACTAATGCGATTGCCTTCACTGTGTGCGGAGTAGACATTCATCCATACAGCCTCATCTCAGCAGATTCTTAGAATCTCCAGTTGCTTTAAACGTATTTATTTTAACTGCTGGGCTGTTTTCTTGTAGTGATGTTCTGATCTTTATTCAAGAACACTTTTCATAGCAGTGGCTTTACATGTGGTTGTTAAGAGTAATTAGAAAGTATATATTTAGAATCGAGAACTATTTGCCAATTGTGTTTGCACACAGCGGAATTTGATCTCCACATTTAACCCATCCATGTAGTGAAACACCCACATACACACACACTAGTGAACATAAACACTAGGGGGCACACTTGCCCAAAGCAGCAGCCTCATCCACAGAGCCTTCGGTCAAGCCTTGTTGGTCTAGGACAGAGGTCACTAATAGACGGACTGCGGTCCGGGTTCAGACCCAGACATTGTCCAATGCGGACCCAAACCAATAAACTATCGAGAATGATTTAATGTAGACCGTGTTTATTTTAAGAGGCGAAATGTTTCTTATCTTTACGGTATGTGCTTTACAGCACAGTAAACTCACAGACCAATCGAGCGCATTGTAAGATCACCAAAGGCGCTCATCAGCCAATCAGTCCTGTGCAGGTTCTGGACTGTGGCGAGGTACAAAGCGAGAAGCAGCAGTCGGAGAATAAAGCGAGTGGGATAAAGAATAACGTGCTCTAAAAAAGAAAGGTCGACGGCAAAAACAACTTTTTAACTGGGAATCAACAGATTTATAGGTTTCTTCTTCCCACAGGCAGCTACAAACCAAGATGTAAAACTGAGTTAACAAAAAGACTGCACGCTTTATTTACTTTTTCTATAAATAAACACTTTAAGATGCACTTTTTTTTCAAAAGTATTCAGTTTTTTTTAAATGTAGCCCTTGTTTTTACTTGAAGTGAGGAAAAACATTTATTTTAGATTCTTTAAAATAATTAATTAAATTTAGTATTTAAACAGTAAATATGGTTGAAATATGTGAAATTTGTTTGTCTTTGAGTTGTTGATGGTGTAAAATGCTGATACCAGGCTGCTTCAGTATATAGGATACAGGCACTAAATCATAACACAAGCTAGAAATTGGGTTCAGTGATGTAAGTGCTAGATTGTACTAGATTATCTAGATCTTAATAGACTAATGACAAATACAGATAAAAGATACAGGTGCAGTTCTTTTAAAACAGGACTGCTATGAGCTCTCTTTTTGTTTTTGTTAGGATCTGAGCTGCTGCATTATATAGTTGTGGAGGATTAATTGCTTTCTTAGTAACTCCAGCAAGAAGAGCATTACAAATGCATGAACCAGCTTCTCTGTGTCACTCTGAGACAGAAAAGATGGAACATTTGCGATATTTCTTAAATAATAGAATGATACCACCTCTTATTTATACCCAGCAAAACCACAAGTAATGGCTGTAGGACCTCTGAAGTGTTTGTAACTTTCAGGGTGCCAAACACTGTGGTCTCCTCCTCTAAATACAAATACAATAGGGCAGATTCCTAGACTGCTATGTAACAGTTTTTACTCGTTAATATTTACTTCTTCAAAATGTACACATGCCAGCTCACGTTCCATCTCAGCAGTAACAATGACAACAAAGCAACTGCAAAAGGTGGGCTTTACATGCAGAAACATACCTTTCCAGGCCTAAACAGCTTCTTAATCTAATGTTCCTTTCCACTTCATACACTACAGCTGGTACAGGCACCAGAAAGAAACTGCAGCACCATTTAAGGTGGAGCCCAGCAAATAGGATGCTAGTTTTTATTGCACATTCACTCTAGACAGACATTTGTGGACATTTTGTGGATCTGGATTTTTATAATGACCACAGAGACCAGACCACTTATGTAGCCATCAGAGAATAACTAAAAATACAGAACAAATGCATACTGTGGCACCTTTAATATACTGTATAAAATATTAATGAAAATATACATCTGTTAATTCAATTGTTGTGGTCTTTGAGAAAAAAATCATTGTATTGCAAATAAAGACTTGGGTTAAAAAATACATGAACGTTCAAAAGGATAACCAATAAAGAACATTTACAATGGCTCCTTTTGCTTGTTTACAGAATGTACTCAATGGACAGCCTGGAAATCTGAGCCTTTCTTTAAGTGAGTTGGTCCAGGTCACCAGATCTTGCATAAATATAAAATAAAAATATATTTAGTATTTTTAGAACTTAAATACTTTTGATTCTCTAGATTATAAACATCCCAAGTGTATGAATAAGCTGTGTGTTCCCACAGCTGTGGCTACCACATTTAGCTGCATTCACAAACAGTTATTCAGTTTATTCTTTGTCGAGTTAATGCTCTGCAAATACAGTAATGATGTGTGCACAGTTATAATGCATGTGTTAATCTCAATTGCACGCTCAGAGCTGTATCTTCTCTCAGAAAACAGCACTAAGTGCCTCATGAATAGGGTGTGTTTCTGTACACAATCACACACACACATTAGCGCATTTACAAGCACATTAACATACTTCTACACAAGCACATGGACACACACCTGCGTGTGGGCGCGTCAGCCCATTCATAGGCGATATTTATAGCTTGTCAGATCATGGATTGTGGACAAGCAGGTAGATGTTTGTCTGTACAGATGGATATTCAATAAGACTTTTCATACCATAATCCCTGTTTTAAGGAGTTAAATACAATAATGTAGAATATTAGTCAGAAAAGCAGGTTAGGAGATTAGGGGACTGTCAAACAGGTTAGGGGATTAAGAAAGAGAGGTCACCAGCCTTGGATCCCAGAGCATTGGCGTGATGTGAAGGTGGGGCCGAGCACCTCAGGAAGAATTCATACTGAAACTTTGTTCATTTTTGTTTATTTTTATTTATGTTATTTTAATATTGTGGCACATATTATATATATATATATATACATATATATACCCCAAGATACTTGACCTGATAGAAATTTGAAATGAATCTAAAATCCATAAAAACTCTTGCTTGTTTTTTTTTTTATGGCCACACAGCTGTTTAGTACCAATCTTGTGAGTTCTCCTTACTTTCACTATCAGTTCTACTGTCTTCACCAAGCTATATATATATATATATATATATATATATATATATATATATATATATATATATATATATATATATATATATATATACACAGTACCGCTCAAAAGTTTAGGATCACTTTAGAATTTCATTTCATGCAATTTTCATGCAATTCAAAAACAATATTGTCCATTTCACAATTAATGTATCACAATTAAGTGTATCAGATGATTTTTAAAGAATAAAAATGTTTGTATTAAAGCCTATTTTTGTATAGAGGTTTATTTGCATATAGTCCTATTATCAGCAATGCTCAGTCTGTCTGAATCTCCTGGTACGGCCGCCAATCCAAGTTAAGAATGTTATTGGGCTAATTGGTTGTTAGGATACTCTTGCTCAATCGTGAGGCACAACTGAAAAACATTCTACTAATAAGTGAGCATAAAAGGGAACAACATTCTAGGTTAGTTTAGTATCTGAAGCAACAGCAGTTGATGGCTTGCTGACCGACTCAAAATGGCCAGAAAGAAAAACTTTCTTTAGAGACCCGTAAGTCCATTGTTGTGTTAAGGAAGGAAGATACTCCATTGAAAACAAGAAAGTTTCACTGTGATCCCAAACTTTTGAGCGGTAGTTTATATATACATGGGTGAGTGGTTTTAATGTCATGACTATATATATACTTCATGGACTTTCTACAAGGTTTTGGAGAGAGTCTGTGGGAAAGGTGAAAGGTGTTTAATGGGCTTGAGGTCATGGCTCTGTTAGTCAAGTTTTTCCACGCCAAACTCACCCAACCATGCCTTTAGGCACTTTGCTTTGTGCACTGGGACACAGTCGTAAAGGAAAAGAGAAGGGCCTTTCCCAAACTGTTCCCACACAGTTGGAAGCGTATAATGGTCCTAAATGGTATTAAATTTTCCCCTCACTGGAACTAAGGAGCCTAGGCCAACCCCTGAAAAACACCTCTTAGCATTATCCCTCCTCCACCAAACTGTATAGTTAGCACAGTGCAGGTAACATTCTCTATGCATGGCTAGATGTTTGATTTTATTTTTTCATTATTCTTTTTTTTTTTTTTTTGCCTTGTTCAGCTGATGTAATAATTTCTATATTTTCTAAAATAGGGTACATAACTAAGCCAGCTAATTCATTTGTTTATTAAATTGCTTGGAGGCTGAATGGAGACGTTAAGTTGGTCTTTGAAACACACTATGACCCCAATTTCCATCTGGCATCATTCCTGCTTCAGAGAATTTCATTTCAGAACTTTTCTTTTTGCATCCTTCCTGGTCTGAGTTTAAAGCTGTATTCCAGCGTGCGCAGATAGAAGCTCTGTTTACGCTGGGGGGGGGAAGTGGAGTTCATTCTCTTGAAAGGGCTCCTAGCAATTCTGCACATCCTATTAAAACAGAAGGAACACGACTCCCACCATCTCCCTCACACACCGCACACACACAAATTCTCTGTGCACAGAAACTAGCTTTCAGCCTGCCAGCTGCATTAGAACATAATTAAATTGAAAGGGTTTGCTAAGACAAATGGCTCTGATGATGAGCCTGAATGGTAAAAATCCTATAAACTATTGCTCTATTGAAATATACTGTAATACCATTGCGTATTTGTCTCGTTCAGTAATCCAGGCTATGTTGCGTGCTTGCTGAAGTATTGATCTAGCACGGAGGGTTAGCACAATGCCTCTTCACACTGAAACTGATGGGATTGCTGTTGTGGTGATTCATTCTGACCATTTCATTCAGGCCTGCTTTCTCATTTCTTTGTTTTTGTCTGGTATCAGATGGTTTATGCCTTTTCCTCATATCTAGTGGTTGGCAGGGGAGGAATTGGTCCAGCACTTAAGGAGTGATATAGTGATCCTGCTGGCAGGATGAGCCCCAGTCACTACTTCCTAGCCGTCCTCTCCACCATCCATACCATCAATCATCTTGTTGGCATATAATATAATGTTATTTAGGAAACAGATATTAAGTATCTGTGTTTAGTCTGACTGTCAGGTGGGATTAAGTATATAGTTATGTTAGGAATTCATAAGAGAATACTTTTAAAAAGACTTGCCCACTAAAATTCAAAATCATTCAGTGTTTTTTAAACAAGCTTATGTATTTACGTGCCCCAATATTTCAAACCGGGGAATCCATTTAGCACCAGATATTCGTATAATAATAAGGATGAGGTTTAAACTAAGAACGCTTCAGAGCTAATCTCAAAGCTATCAGCATTTTTTACTGAAGGAATTTAGTACCTGAAATCATTTTCCTTGTTTAAAAAAAACGGTTTGAAAAACGTACCTGCCACTGTAGTGATGTAATACATAACATCCTCCAATCACATTTGGAGAGATGTGCAGCACTGTTACTGACAAGAAATAAATACATTAGCTTTGGTAGCGTAGCAACAAACTATTTGCATGTCATGCCTATGGTCTCTCCTGAAACCTCAGAGCTTCTGGACTCCAATTCCCAGCGTGCACTTGCTGATGATGTCACACTGACTAATCACACACCCCTCTTCCATTCAGCGTCTCATGAATACTGATTACACACACCTGTTATATATCACACACACACACACTATATATGCACTGTTACGCCATATACTCGTCGCAAAGTTTTGACAAATATTGTTTGCAATTCTTTTGCCTTTCTATTTGTTTATCTGGCTTTCGACTCTCTGTGGATCTCTGACTTTCTCTCTCTCATTTACTCCCTATGGCTTTGGTCAGATCTGCTCTCCTGGTTTTCAACTTCCCTTCAGTTTTCTCCCGTTTACTGTCTTGCCTCTCTCTTATGATTTGTTTGCCTGGCTATCTGATCTCCTGGGTTCGACCCTTGTTTGTACTATTGACTACGACCTTGATTTGCCCTTTTGTCTAGTTCATTTGTTTCTTGCTGTATTGTTTTATCACTAGCTCTATAAATAAATCCATTTCAACTTTTAGCTCTGCCTGCATCGTGCCAAGTTCTTTGTATCTGACATTGCTTTCCTGCCTAATTTTGAATTTATTTGCTGCACCTGTAAAACTCCTACTGAAGAACCTCCCCTGTAGTATGTGCATAACTGTTTAATCATCTTGTTTATTCCAGTCAAAGGTGTGTCATTGCGTAACGTCTTGGAAGAGTCCATTATGACCATGACCAGGAGCTGAAGCTACATTAAAATGACTGAAAATAACCACTATTTTTAAAATGCATATATATTTTCAAATAGGTTAACATCAAAGCATACAGTATAGACAGGTGCCTACCTTTGCTAATCCAGCAACTCAAATGTTAAGAAGAGCCATTTGGTCCCATTCAACCAAAATCATATCACCTAAGAAGGCCAAAATAATACAGGCCTAATAATAATATATTACCCGAATACTGTTATTCAGGATTATTGTTCTGTGGCTATTCTTTTATCCAAGGACCCTTATTTTGAAGCTTTCTTTCACTGTCTATACAGAAAGAGCAGCATGAGTCTACAATCTCTGTTACATCGCTCAGGTCATGTACTCCTTCCATGCGTGAGGTAAAGATGGAGCACATGTACGCACACCTTCTGTATAAGCCTACAGTTTATTCAGAAGCTGTGCTTCCTTCTTTAATAGCTCTGTAATATGAACAAATATAAACAATATAAACAAAAACACGGTGGAGCACAGGGATGCTGACATTTCAGGGAGCCCTCATGTCTTACCTTCTGGCTCTCCCTTTCAGCTAGCTAGGCCTGTCGGACTCACTGCTGTCTTTATAGTAAGTATTAATAAATCATGTTTAAAACGTTATAAATGTTATGGTACTTTTAAAAATACTCCCTTGGAATATTCTCTCAGGCATTTTCGCATGTTTGTTTGTTCCCTTGTTGGAGGAAGCATTGTTTAGAAACTGCTGTGATTGGCTGAGAGCTGTGTCACTCATCATTGTATAAGGACCACAGGACCACAAATGCACCACTGCTGCCCATGCTAAAGCACTAATATTGGAAAACCTAACACTGATGTTTGTATATGTTTTTGGATGCATGTCTGTTTATTTGACTGTGTGTACGTTTAATGAACATGGGTGGGCGGGGCGGGGCTTTTATGTGGAAGAGGTTATTCGTATATATAATTCCCATCAACTTTACTTTGTCTTTGCCAAATGCAGAGGCAGCTTTACTGGGGAAGACTTGGCACGTTCACAACGCCGGGTTAAAGCAAGGCTGTATGGTTTAAAGCTCAATCTCAGTAAGAGCCGCAGACTGAGAGACAGTTAGAGGGCATGTTTAGAGTGCTTCACTCAGACATGTCTGACTTATCCCGTGACTGATTCATGGCATTATGATACTAAATCCATTAGCCATATCTTGCCCACTTGCATTTAAGGAGGTGAATAGGAAGTGTGAGATAGCCAGTGTTTATCCTGGCAACAGTTCCAGTCCAGTGATGATTTATAGGGGGGGGATTTGCTGAGATGTCCTGCCATTTTTTTACATTTGCAGAGATCAGAGTGGTAAAAAATGGAGTTAACTGAAGAGTACATTTCAGACTAACACCCACTGCAAACACTGAGCATGGCATTACTACTCCCATTTATCTGCTGTTAACCACATTTATAGGTTTTCGCCGCTTTCACATCAAACATCAGCTATAACTCACACAGCAATAAATCTGTAAGAAAACCTGCCGTCTTTAAAATGCATGCAGCACTGAAGAGTCCAGACATGTACGAACCTTAATTCCAAATGAACTATATGTGAAATGTAAATAATAAAAGAAAGCACTGATGTGCAAAAGAACTTTGAACTGTATTTAAATGAATGCAGTATATATATTGAATGTTTTGCTTTGTCAGCTTCATCAACACATTGCAAGGGAGTCATCAGTGGGACAATTTGAGACTAGGTACGCAGTGAAATGCTTAAAAACATCATAAAGCAGGTGATTTAATCATGCTTCACCATGCAAAAGAAGCATCAGGAAAGGACTGGCCATTAATGAGGAAGGAAGGATTATAAGTCCATCAGTTTAAGAATGGCTTTCCAGTCAGTGATGGCAGGATTTTGTGGTATTTCACTCTCAATGGCACATAATATTGTCAGATGTTTGAGAGATGCCAGAATAATCTCTATGTGTAGAAGGTGAAGCCAAAACCACAACTAAATAACTAAATAGTGACCTTCAGCTCAAGAACACTTCGACAAACCCCTGTGTCTGAACTGCCACTGCATCAATAAATGGCTGTACTATGCACAGCAGAAGCTAGAAGTCCACAGTGTACAGAAACTTATCAGAAATGGAATGTTGGCTGTGTTGTGATGAGTCAACCTTTCACATTGTTTATGGCAATAAAAAGACAAAAGATTAAGCTGTAAGAAAAAACATATTTATTTTTAGACCCCTTATTAACTATAGACATTAACAGAGGCCAATCTACGAACTCAGACTAACTTACAGTCTACTAAAAGGTTGTAAAAGCCCATAAGATTTCTTATTGGTTGGAGCCCCCCATTCATGAAATTGAGCACACTTAATGTTTTCTACCATAAAATCCCTCTTGTCTAGAGCACCAAATACCTGTACTTTGATTTTCTGTATAAGAATTTAAGACCATTATTACAATCTCTAGTAAGAGAAGCAGTCTGTACTGAACTTTGAATAAGAGTAGGCCCGTCCCAAAATAAAGATATATTTCTTATATATCTATAACAAACACGCTCTCTGCCAGATCAAAAGGTAGTTCTTTGACATGTAGGAGTCTTGGCCAAAGAAAGCTTGGACTCTTCGACTCTTGTTGGAGCTGACGTGTTTTATCATTGTAATTTTGATAAAAGCAAACGTAAAGCTGAAAAGAGAAAAATTTGACATTCTATACATCCTGTCTATCAAGGGAGTGGACTACGGAGCAAAATAAACTGTGCTTTTTTATATAAAATGTTGGGGGGAAAACTATGAATTTGTTTTTTGCTTCCTATTTTTGGTAGCTTCATATTTCCATTCCACCTTAAATGGTGATGCAGTTACAGTCTGTCAGCAGCACACCTTTAAAGTAACTGCTGCATCAGTTTGAATATAAACCGGAAAGGTTGAATAAGAAGCGGTGAATGTGAAGCCAATTGCCTCTTAAAAAAACAAGATAACAAGATAACGTTTCATATTTTTCAAGGAATTCTGATTACAGTCATAGTGTTATTATTGATTGACCCCTTTATTATTGCCATCTGTAGCCACTCAAAATTAAATAACAGTTTGTTTAGAATAGTGTAATCTCTGCTGTATCTCTGGCTCTGGGGGATGTAAATCCCATCAAAATGTAGAATTGTACAGAGTAGCAAGTGAGAGCAAAAGAGCAGAATCTGTGGGAAATTGGGGCAAACAACTGATTTACATACACTGTGGAGTCTCTATGTTTTATTTATTTAGTTCAGTTCTAAAAAGGAAAAAATGTTTATGTTGGGGTGTTTTAAGTTTGTTTAGACATTGGCCGGGAGTGAAGGTTTTTAGCTTTTAGCTAGTGGGGTGGAGGTTTTTGCAAGCTCTAGCTAAGTAAGGTAGTGCATTCATTTAGATGTAAATAATAAATAATGAATAAAAAGCTTTGGTATTGACTCATGACTCCAAGGTGAGCATATATGAAGCTGTACATTCAGAAAAATGCTGCGGTTTTTTGTTTTGCCAATGAAATATTTCTGTGGACAGGCTGAGTAGAACACTGTGAACTGCCACTCTATCCTACAGCAGGACCTCCCATGAGTTTCTTTAATGCAACATAATGTGCTATATTTTTCCTGATGCCCCATGTGCAATTAAGAGTTAATGTGTAATTATCTGTAAATAATTTGCAATTGTCTGTAAATAATATTCTTCAGAGTTTTTACCTTTTATTATGTATGTTGTATGTACTGTACTATTCATTGCCTTGCTGTCCCTTTGCTGCTGTAACACTGTGTAACACTGTGGGACTAATAAAGGATTACCTTATCTTCTCCTATCCTAATTATATAACACTGTTACCTGTATTCTGATATTACCCAGCCATTCCTGTAACTGTGATTGATCACACATTGTTTGTTCCACATTGGGCCTAATTACCATGTCATTCATTCTGAGACCTCTCCCTGCCTACTATTGGTCCTAACCACTTTATTGCTCACTCTAAAACCACCCCTGACTGTGACTGTCCCTAATTACCATGCAATTAATTCTGGGACCTCCACTTAACTGCAATTGGTCCTATTCACTTGTATTTTATCAGACGCCCCACCTCCCTCCTTCTGTTGGGGCTGAGACATATGCTATTTAAATATTTCAGCATTTGAAGTATAGCACCAGTATAAGTGTCAATGATTTGAAGATTTAATCTATTCTGATTTTATATTTTGAATTATGCTTTCAGTGTATATAATGTACTGAAACCTCCTGAAAGCAGTGCTTGGCTCAGTTTTGCTTTCTGCCTTCTGGTCAGACTGTTCTTTGCAGAGAGTCTGTCCTCTCCACAAACCAGCTCTCCTACTAGCCCCCTTGTGTCCTTATCACAGAGTGGTCAGGGTTAAAAAGAGAGGTTTAGAGAAAGAGAAGAAGATCTCACTTTGAAAGTGCAGTATGCCCACCTGCAGGGCATGAACATGCTTTGAAATTCTAGAGTCAGAGCAGCGCTTTAAGGACAGTTATGAGTCGTCAGCTGCATTTTTCTAAGGCCAAGATTAATGGATGAAATACGATGCAGTGCAAGACGTGACAGCTCTTGACACTGTGATTACGGCAAAGGGAATCAGCAATGCTGCACTATTCAGTTTCTTTGCACTGCGAGCGTTGAAGGGATGTGGCTGGATTATTGGAGACATTCCATTTTCTGATGCTTCTCCTCATGTAACCTTGTGGAGAGGAGCTTCTTGGACAGCTACTACAGTTTTTTCCAGTGAAGGTATCGATAGAATTTCTAGCGTTTAGCTCATTGACTCATTCTGGAATATAGACTGAAATATCCTCCTGTTACCTGATTTGACACCAGTGTTAGATCCTTATGTAATGCCCTCTGGACATTCGTGACCACTTTGGAGCCACTCGCATGTGCCATTCACCCGCTTGCTGAAATGAAAAGCCACACCTGGAGTCCTCAGGGACTTTAGTGAACGGCCTACCATCAAATCCCCATGAAAAGTGTTCATGATTTATAAAATCATTCAAACCCTGCATGAGTACCCAGCTTGCTTCTCTTGTAACTCCTGAAAAGGGAGTTGAAAGCATTGTTTATTGTGTTTGGCTGTATCCTGTAGCACAACTTTATTTCCTGTGGTCTTATCAGTTTAACAGAATTCATGATTTTCTAAATTTTCTAAATTCTGTCCCTATGACACTTAGCATGCATTGTGCGAATACAGTGTACAAGCACTGGAAATCCCTGTTGTGTTAAACCAGTTCTGACTGTTAGCCTAGCCACTGATCTACAGACTAAGAAATGCAACCAAGCTAGCACTAGTGTAATACAACAGAATACAACTAAACTGTAAAGAAAATAGCAGTTCTTTCTTTATTCAGCTCAAACAAGATGCCTGAGAAGTCTTTTTAGCCTTTAAAACAAGAAACAAAGCCAGACTAAGGTGAGGCCTCTGGATAGACGGTTAGCCACCTTGTTAACTGTAGCCTCTAGCTTGTTGGTTGCTCTATTCATCCATTCTATATATAGCTATACAGCTAACATTAGCTCAGTTTTGTTCTGCTCTCAGACAGCCTGTTTCCAAATATCCACTGCAAAGCAGTTGTGTTCTTCTACCTTCGAGATACATTATCTGAAATGGATATTTTAGTCTTTATACTAGAAAATCCCAGTGAAAAAAGGGCAAAATGCATTTAAAGGAAAATATTTCATTGCTTTCCAGCCTCTTTATATATAAAACAACTCGATCAGAGGAGGACAGTAAAGCTGCTTTCAGACAAAGTCTAAAAACAAGGAAAGCAGAACTTTTCAACAGATCTAGCAATTTGGTTGTGCTTGGAATTCCATCATTTGAAAATGCCATGCACGTATGTGCACGTATTCTAATAACTGAATTAAAAGACATGTCCCAAAAATTTTGTTACGTTAGCATGTGCTAAGGTTAAGAACATTTTTCATACAGATACAAGATTTTGTTACAACATCATGTGGTCTCTATTTCTCTCTTCTCCTTTTGCCTGAGTGTAGGTCCTAAATGGTGTGGCAGCATGGTGCAATCTTATCTCCATTCCGTTTCAGTGTTAATGACGGAGGAACAAGGTCAGGGCTAACACGGACCCGCTAATGCTGGGAACGAGGCATGAAAGCAGAGGCTAGATCAACACCAGCTCCCGTCCCTCAGGCACAACTGTCACACTGGAATTCCACACAGATCACACATAAAGCTCTCCAACAGCTCATGTCCCAGTGAAATATTACATGGAGAGGTGTAAGACTTGTTGTAGAACACAGAGCGAGGAAGAGAAAGCATGTCGTGATGTACAATGATGTACAGAAGTCTTAGACCTCTCGCTAAGTTCTACATTATACGCCCCCCACCTCCTCAGCTCATTATAATAAAAGGTAAAGTGTTGTCCAAGTGTGGAGGATATGTGGGAGCTAAACTAAAAGGCTTCCTCTGACCCCTTAGGTGGAGCGCTGTCCTTTCTGAACCCATTACCCAACAATCTCCTGAAGAAGGGGCTTTACCCTAGACAGCTATGGTGACTGTGTTAATACAGGTGCAGTCAGTAATTAAAGAGCTTTTAAACCTCCTTCCAGCACGTTAGAGCAGGTTCAAATATGTTTATCTCATACTATACAGGGCGTTTTATTTAACTAACCATTCATTTATATCATTGAAACATGATACAATCCTTTACATTCTGTATTCAAACACTGAAAAAGTTATACTTTCCATTTCAGTGGGTGCTGTCATAAAGTAGGTTTACAGAATTCTTGACCAGAGCCTAGGTGTTCGAATTTGGTTTATTTAGTTTATACTACAACCAAGTGGCTAACAGTGCTAATAAACACCAGGAATCAATAGTCACCCAAACGTTTTCCAGGAACGCATTAGCAAAATGTTTTCTTAAACTGCTTAAACCACATCGAGGTCTTCATTAAGGTTGTGCAGACCTGTCAATGTAATGTAGAGTATAATATGACGTACTATCAGGAATGAGTTTCCAAAGCTGGAATTCCTGAATTTCTTATGTTTTTAAGATAAAAGAAAAATGGCAACTATGCAAGCCCTGGTAGACCACCAACCTTCTCCCCCTTATATAAACAGTACTTAAAGCTTTCATCTTTGAGAGAGAGGAGAAAATCATGCTTCAGATCTGAAGACAACCACAGGTGTTTCTGTCCATCCTTCCTCTGTGAGAACTCATTACTATGGGTCTGAAGGATGAGTAGCTGTCAAGAAGCAAAAAACAAACCAAAAATGAAATACAGAAGTCTAACAAACAAACGAAAAAGCTACCGAGGTTCTCAGAATAGTAAACTTTGGACACCCCAGATTCCAGACCTGAACATTATTAATAGGATTTGTTGGTTTGTGAGCAGAAAATGTAGCCTAAAACTTCTAAACTGAACATTAGAGATATGAGATATTTAGACATATGCAAAAAACTGAAAGCAGTTATGAACGTACGCCATGATGTACGCGAGGAGTGGACGCACTAAATAGCCTGCCCAGGATATGTTCTGCTATCATGTGTTCCAGTGAGGGTCTTCTGTAGTGAGTTCAGCCTACTATTCAACAGCTTTCAACTGTCACCCAATATTTGTGCTAACAAGAGAAACAGTAATGAGCATTCCAATTCGGGACAAATATGTGTTTACATGGCTTTGTCACACATTATACTTGAGTCTACAATAAATAGACTTGGGAACTCCCCAGCCAGGACTCGCACTTCAGTAATACCCCCCCAACTTAGGATCAACCAACAACTCAAGCAGATGCAAAGACCTGAAAACAACACAAGAGGATATTTGAACGTACCGAGTGGTTTGTTTGTGCACATTACTATTGGGGATTGCTATTTCCACAACATCATGTGAATTCTTATGTTTTTCTCATGTATTTCCATAACATGTTTCCAGTTCTCATGTTTTGAGAAGACTCCCTTTCACTTTTTCCCACGGCAGTGTTTGCAAACTGCCCCCCGGGACCGCTACAGCGTCATAGAGTGGACAGTCCACTGTCCAGCTTTCTCATTTACCACTAATGACTCACAAATCTTCATTTGAACTAAACTAAGGGATTTATAGGCTCCTGGTGTCGATTTGTGTTATCAGTGTAACAAAACAAGTGCGCTGTTCAGAATGCAGCTCAAGGCAATGTAGCCTAAAGCACTGGTTCTAGCATGCTCTGGATCGTGATGAAAGATATAATCTCAGCCCGTAGTAAAGGATTTGTGAGTAGTATGAATGACATAAGCGCAATTGCTTTCTGTATTTCATCCAAGGAAAGAGGCAAAACAACTTGAAACGTTTCGCTAACAAATAGTTGGATTGCAAGCAGGCTTGCTGGTACAATTGCTTATTTAGGTAATCTAGGAAAAAGTTAGAGATCACAATCATTTTAAATCTACAGACTAACATTTCAGCTTGTTTTGCTTTTTTCCTTCTCCTACTAGCCCCCATTATCTGCATGTTGCACTTCAGTTGCACTTCAGGCTGAAGGTTTTTAATATTTAAAGCCGTTTAAAGAGGACAGGTTTTATTAGTTCTTTGTACAATTCAATGCCTACAGATCACAACAAGACTAAACTAAAACTCTCTCTATAAAGACATGAGAGACCTGACTCACACTTTCACCCCAGAGACTCAGCACTCAATTCAGACCTGCAGAACTTGGTAGTGAGGTGTGAAAACCTTCTGTGGAAGGTTGGAACTTGGAAATTTAGACATTGAAAATTATACAGGAGAAAATAGCTTCAGACTGATTTCTTAATCCAGCCCTTCCCACTAGAATTGGTCCCACTACAACTATTTGTCCCACACATGTCCACAACTTACAGTTTGACCACGCGCTCTCTGTCCACATCTGAAGCCGACTGACTGTTTAATGTCTATACCAGTTCACAATAGTGAAGTTTATGTGTTGTTGGCTGGATTGGCTGCTTAGCTGCTATTTATAAGTTTAGCTTTAATTTTTTAGCAGTTTTAACTATTTAGAAGTTTAGTTTATTACTACTGATTATTGATTGTTGCTGTTTTCACCTTTATGTTCATTGTGTATATTAATGTTTAATTAAAGACTATTATTAATTTGTAGGATTTTTCTACATGCATTTATTGTTCTGCTCCAGCTCACACTGGATTGGTTAACCGCCCACCTCCGCACATAACACTGAATTTTAGGGTCTGTCTCAAATCCTAGTGCTGCAACGCAGGCAAAACTTTTTCCAACATGGCAGACAAAAGTGAAGCTACGTGTGAAGACATCCTTTTCAAATGCAAGTTATTCCAATTTTCTCTGGTGTTTTAATTTGTTTCTTGTCACAAGTTATACTCGTGGGATTAACATTTATGCTAGCAGATTTTTAAGCCTCAGGCTACTGTTTTGGATAGCCGGCTGATAGCTTAGCCAGGTAGCTGGCGGCTAAGCTAAAACACCGGTTCCGTGAAGTGGGCGGTAACAAGCTGTGACGCAGTCCCTCTTTCTCACTAGAGTGTCTGTCTTATGTGAAGGTCTTATTACATAGTCAGCTAACTGGGTTTTGAGACAGAGCCTTAGTCTTGTGCCACAAAATATGGTGGGAGTCATGTGGGAATGCAGACCTCTACTTCAGGTGATTCATTGTTCCTAACATCATTCTAACAGAAATACAATGTAATTCATTATTAATCATCTCTGATTTGTAGCGTATGTAAACTAGTGGATTTTTTCTAAACTTTGAATATATATATGTGTGTGTGTATAAATAGAAAAAGAGATATTTTAGGGTAACTTAGTAGATGACATGTTATATAGTCTTATATCATTATATCATTAAACATGCAGTTACAATAAATAATTAAATAATTCATTTTTCTCTTCATCTTTATTCATTCTTTTACTAAGAAGTGAGCCCACATGCGTCGCGAAGTTGATTAGAGAGAGGACAGCAGTTTTCGTCGATCTCCAGCTGAATGGTCTCTGAAGTGGGCAGCTTTGAAAGACTGATGAAGGCTGGTGCCTGTCACTGGTAAATAATGGATGGCCTCCGCAGCTCCTCTCAGTCATATTCCTCCTTGGGAAGTGTCTGGTAACACATTAAGCTCCAGCCTGAATGGTTCACGTCTTCTAGCGTCTACAACCGTCACTGCCTACGTCTCTCTCTCTCTCTCTCTCTCTCTCTCTCTTTCTCTCTTTCCCTCTTTTCCTGGTGGGAAGGACTTGAAAAGCGTCAGTCGATACAAAAGGGACTGGGGCATGATGTAGGGGGGCTATTGTACGCCTCTGTCAGCAGCGGGGTGTCTCTACCTGATGGGCCTCCTGTCAGCTGGGGGCTTTGGGGGACATCAATCACCGTGTCTCATCTCATCTCCCCCGACTCCCTTGTTCAGACACCACAACACAAGGCCAAGTGACCTGTGCGCCCCACACTATAAAAGCATTACCTCTCAGGGGCCGACTGCTGATAAGGGTTTTTTTTCCCCCCGATGACCACTAAAAAGGGCATCTCTGTCCTTCACTTTCAAAGTCTTTGGTTTGTTTGTGGCTCATTAACATGCAATGCATGCAGAGCAAAGTCAATGAAAACAGCTAGTAATAACTGCAGCAGTGCTATTAGACCCATAACAGTTTAAGACACACACAACTGACAGTGACCGATGTTACTGCTTTGTGGTTATAAATCAATTAACTTTTATTTGAAGGTATGTATACTAAGACTACTGTGCATCTACATGTTTCATACTCTACCCTTTTTGTTAGGGGGGCAACAATTTTGAGTTGGTCAGTTATTTTGTAGTTCATCATAAGTCCTAATGTTGCATCTATATGTGGCATTTCTGTCTGAAGCCCATCTGAAAAGGTTGATGCTCAACATGAAAACAATGAGATGTGAATGCCTGTAAAGCAAGCCACCATGAGGCAAAGCTTTAGGTGTGTGCAAGCCAGCTACATGTTGAGCTCCATAAGAGGCCATCATAAGTCCTACAATTGCATCTACATGTGGCATTTCTATCTGAATTCCATCTAAAGAGGTTGGCAATTGGCATGAGGACCAGTGAAGTGTAAATGCCTGTAAAGCAGGCCAACATAAGGAAAAGCTTAAGGTGTGTCAAAGCCAGCTTCATGTTGAGCTCCATAAGATGCAAAAACACACTGACTTGCCAGACCATGGAAGAAGTGGATGAGTGACAAATGCTTTCAACTTATGAAGAAAAGACTGACTAGTATGTAGTCTTGGTTGGATGCATTGCAAAGTTGATTAGAAAGAGGACCGCAGTTTTCACCGGTCTCCAGTTTAATGGTCTCTGAAGTGGGCAGATTTGAAAGACTGATGAAGGCAATTAAGTCTCAAAGAGTATCTTTAAGAGAAGAACCTATCAATATGATCCCCAAGACTTTACCACAAGATGCCAACCACTGCTTGCATTTACCAATGGTAAGCCTCAGTACAAGAAAAAAATCCAGGTCACACTTTACTTAGAAGAACATTAAAAATGCTGCACAGGTCCATAACAAGGTTTTTATGGAAGGAGAAGATAAATACACGCAGAGTGATAGAATGAAGAAAATGTGGACATTAAAAAAAAGCTGGACCCAAAGCATACATTCTGATCTATGAAGCACAGTAGAACGGCATGTACGGCAGCCAGTAGAACTGGCTCACATTTTTTTTAATTGATGATACAGCTCGCAACACCTGCACTAGGCGTTTCAACAGTTTTAACTATGGAGAACCAGATTGATGACACCGAACCTAATGTTACGAATGCCCAAAAGTATAATGTTTGTGACCCGCCGAATCTGTCAACCAATCTGAGTGCCGTTAAGTATGAATCCCCTCGACTAGGCCCAAAAACTTTCAAAACAAAGCCTAAAAAAGGAAGCATTGCAGGCCAGAGAGATCATGTCCAAGCAGTTCTTTGCAACCATTTTTAGCAAGGTGCCATAGAATGGAAAACTGTACTCACATTGTCATAGTTGAATAAACAGAGTTCAGTACATAGAATTGACACCTCCCATGAACCTTGTACACTGCTGTTTCTCCTACAATTGCAAATCCTGCATTTACAAAAGAAGACAGTGAAACAGGTGAATTTCAAAATCCTAGACTGATTTCTGATCCATTAATATTTATACCACCCAAAATGTGAGAGCAGCAGATCAACAGTAAATGCGGGATTATAAGCACAAATCTGCCATTTCAGGTTTTAAAGGCAATGTCGGCACTTTTCATCCCCTTTCCAAGAAGTGAAGTTGTCAGCTGGCATGATTGATATTCATCTTTAAACGAGGCTGAAGTTGGCTTCCTATTCTTCAGCTTCTTAATTAAATGTTTCGTTCCACTACTACAGCTTGTACACATGCTTGTTGTTTAGACTGAAAGCAAGTATCTAGTATAGGTAATGTTAACTACTAGCGAGCTCAAATTACTAGCTTAGACTATTAAATAGCCTGATGACCTAGTTTTTAATGTTAACCGGATACAAGAAGGCTAATTTTATTTTTCTGCCTGTGTCTATTTTTCATGTTGGTTCCATGTGATAATCACGGTGCCTACTGTAAACCAGCCAATCACAGCGGAGCTTATGAAATTCTTCACTAGCTCACCAAAAAAGGGAAAACAGCTTTTAGGACTAAATTACAGGGTGTAAATGACTGTGTAAAACCACATCTGAGCGTTTGTCCACCACAACCAAGGTCACATCTACTCTATTTAGACATCAAAGAACAATAAAAAATACTGATTACATGCATTCTATAGCACATTTAAGATTAAATGATACTTTTTGAAGACCAATTTTTGTACTTGCTTATAATCATCCTTTAAGGATGTTGGGATAAGCATTGTGAATGCATCATTGAATTATTGTTATATTTATATTAAAATGCTGTCTAATTTCCTGTCATGTGTGTTGACAAATTAAAGAGAAACCATTTTTTTTAAAACTTTGGAATAATTCAGCTTTTGAAACTTTAATATAGTCATTTAACAGGGTTAGATTTCCTTGTAGTGGAGGTGATGAAAGCCACAATGTGTTTACAACAACAGAAACCTAGCCATTTCAATTATCAATTATCCAAAACCACCAGTGAACCTACATGTGTCTTCTCAGTGTCATGTGCAATTTTGACAATGGTAATAAATATAAAAAAGGGGGGTAGATTTAGTCTTACAACACCCTTACAAATGAATTGAAAAAAATTGATTAAAATACATTTTTGGCCTAAATGTGTCAGACATAAGGTATCATATATCTTTCCATGTCATGTACAAAATGTATGTGAGTGAGCTCTTAGAGACATTCAACTTATCAGACATCATGGTGCATAGTCTAAATAAAAATGTTACTAAAACTGTTGTAGCTGTCTTCATAGAGGTCAGTTGATCAGTTCAACTATACCATTCATTAAAAGTGTGTACCATGATTTCCTGCATGGCACTTTATGCAAATTCGTCAACTAATCTGAAGCTTTTAGGTGGCATAAAGCGGCATACGCCGGCTTCCCCACTTCTAAAAGGAATGAAAACAATGGCCAAACACCACAATGAGCAGATACTGGAGGAGTAGGCACGCAGCACTTCCCCACTCAGAGCTTAATAGAGTGGACTTTAGGCCTAATGAAGGTCAATCCCCTGGCTACAGGTCAAACCAGAATGCCCAGTGTCCCTAGAGGAAACGTGAGAAGAGAGCATCAGGTGCTGCTTTGTGAGTACAGGGTTTTTCTCATACTATTAACAAGCCCCAGTCAACAACCATGATAACTATTTGTGTACTCCACAAATGCACTGAAACATTCATTGTGCAATTAAGGTAAAGTTTTGGGCATACATGTATAAAGTGGGCATGAATAACTTTGTACTTTGTCAGAATTTCTCCCCTTTTTAATAGAAACTAGGGGGTCTTAATCTTTAGTAAAGCTTGTGTAATCCTTAACATTCCCAAGGCTGGTGTCGCTTGTGCCTCTCACATCTTTTATCATCTCTACGTGTTCCTGCTTGAACAGTCTTAGTCTGTTGGAAGGCTAAATTCAGCACCACACTTTTGTCTTGATGCACTCACCATAACCAAAACAACACCCACAACCCTCCACATAAATTTTCTATGGACTATAAATTTGGTTTATTTCTTGGGATGCCGTGCAAAATATAAATAACAACACAGAATGCAGTGCTTTGCAAATCCTTTAAACCCTTATATATTTAACTGGAAACAAAACATATCAAGTGTTAAAACTGAAAAAAACAATGTTGCTCATTTTGAATTTGCTGCCAGCAAAATTGGGATGGGTTCATATCTGCCACTGTGTTATATCACCTTTCCTATCATATCTCTCATTACGCGCCGAATGTTTTCAGTAGATGACTAGTGTGGACTGCAGACAGACCAGTGAACCACCTGGACTCTGTGGATTGGCTGAAATAAGCAAGCCCTTCCCTGAAGAAGACGTAGTCTGGATGGCAGCTTATGTTGCTCCAAAACCCGTATATATCGTTCAGCATTAATGGAGCTTTACAGAACATGCCAGGTTCATTCAAGTATCTCTATACCATCACAGATGTAGTCTTTCAAACTGTCCACTGATAAGAAGTCAGGTGGTCCCTCATCTTTTTAGCTTGGCTGCATTCTGTTTATATTGTTATTGCATAGCATCCAAATTTTTTTGGAAATGGATTTGTATATGAACATGAACATGAACAAAGATGTTGTAGCGAGTGAGCCAACACATTTTAGGGGGTTTCTTCTGTTCAAAGTTCTTATAGCTTGTTATACAATAACTACTATAAATACTATAAAACTACCATGAAAGCAGGCTTATGTGAAAGCTACGTAGATACAAGATTAAGGGATGGAAATCTGGAACCATTAACATATTCAAGGACTTTTTAAACAACTGAGTAATGACACGCTTGATTCACTGGTATATTACTCAGTCTAGGAGATTAGGATGGCTAATAGAGTAATGATGACTATGTAGCACTTTAGAATAAGACAACACTTATAAAGTGTTTATGAATGGCTTAAAATGAGTTTATTAATGGTTATTAATTAGAGCATTAACACTTCGTAATCATTAACAAGCATTAAAAAGCAGTTACAACACATAAATAAGACATGTGACCTGTAGAATCATAGTGAACCTGCATTCATTTATACTGTTAAAGCACAGGTGTTGATGTTTACTGATCTTATTTGCCTTTTCCATCAGTCAGCATTAAACCTGTTGGCTGTAATACATTTTCATATTCATCAGCTAGAACAGCTCACTTTGCCCTTTTTATAAATGCCCTATAACTGCTTACTAATAGTCTATAAAGTGTTTATGACCTGCCTAATAACCATTAATAGACTAATTTTAAACAATTCATGGACTCCTTGAGTCAAAAGTGGTACCGATGACCGTTGCACCAGCTAATAGTTCATGGCTTGGCAGTGTCTTTGTATACTTTAAGGATGAAAGCAGCAAAGAAAAAAACCCAAGCGAATAGTCATCCCTGTCCACAGCTTATCTGGGATCGAATTGGGTTTGGGCAGAAGTCTGCTGCTTGCACATTCATTTGATTCATTGGTGTGATACGGTTCTCTTCGCCCCGAGGTCAGACGAGCACACAATAGCTGGACTGAGTCACAGCCTGCTTTGAGCAGACACACGGTAAGACTGGCGAGGTTTTTAGCCCTCTCGCCAAGGCTGGAGTTTTGGAGGCTGCTGACAAGATTCCAACATGCTCACAATGCCAGGGGGCTAACAAAGTCTTTATCAAGCCTAAAGGAGTTGCTTTTTGTGCTGGAGACGTGAGTCACAACTTCCAGACGGTTGTGTGTGTGTGTGTTTGTCTATGTTACCAGATGAGGCCACAGTGATAGCGGGGAATTCAGCTCTTTCTATTCAGTGACCAAAAGAAGTAGCGGTTGGGTGGGGTGGCGGTGGGGCTGAGGCTTGGGGGTGGGGGACTTCTGTGCTGAGAAAACTTTTCAAACTGACAAGCTCTGTATGAACTGGCGAATCATAACATTAAACAATAATTGCTAACGCTGCCTTAAGAATGTCAGTTCAGCAAGACTCCACTGGATCGGATTACCATCACATTGTGGTGAGGGCTGGGGGTTATAGGGGGGTAAATACTTAAAATACTTAAAAAGGTTGTTCTTTGGCCTCATGCCATTGAAGAACCCTGAAGAAAGTTTCTTCTTGTGGAGAAACTTAAGCTGCACTCTTGCTTCAGATCTGAAAAAATCTATGGGTAACTCTGAAGTGGGGGAATTAGGGAGAGTTCCTGGTGAACCAGTAGAGTTTTGGGCCGCTTGCTGTGAGATAATTAATAAAATCGCCCACAAGAACACGTAGACAAACTATAAATGTTACATCCAAGTGTGTATGCAGTAATGTAGAGGTTAAACCAGTAGTCCTCATGGCAAGCGAGCATTGCCGTAGCCGCGGGTTGCTGGACTTCTACAGTGGAGAGTTCAGGTGAAGCTGATGTAAGCTTCGTAATTTTTTTTTGGTTCCACCTCAAATAATGTAGGACTTACTTTCAGATGGCTGTTCAGGTGATGCCTTATTTAAGGTGGACGGACATTCCAATAGGAAGATAACATCAGCCTTCAGAGATTATTCAGTTCAGCAAAGCGATGTGGTGCTGGCAAACACAACAGAGACAAACAGACAGACAGACAGCGCTACATAGAGTTTATTACTGTTCTTACAATTATGTAAAAACACACATCAGCAGCAAGTACTGCAGAAAGGTATGGAAAAGCCAGTTAAGGAGGATAAGGAGATGTCTGAGCAGGTGTGCAAATGTTGGCAAGACATTAGATAACATTAGCCTTGTTTGTAGTAGATTGACTGTCAGGATTGTCACATTTAATACAAACTCTTCTGTCAGATTTCATTTTATTACTATTTATCTAGCCACCTTGTTTATCTCAGTGACAGATCAGAGTAAAAAATAGGAAAACATGCAGATTTTAGAAGTTTTGTTGCACAAATGCAACACTGTGTGTGTGTGTGTAGCAGAAGTAATGCAAGTTAAGGTGGGCTGGTCTCCACAGGTGTTCTTGTCCAACTTTCTTCTGTTGGTGTACAACACAGCACTCTGGGCCTGCACTCTGGGACAAGTCAAGAAGTCAGTATTGAGACATAGACGAAGCTACTGGTGTTCTCAAAACAATAGCCTGGTCACCCCAGAGGCCAGAACCCAACATCATAGAACATGTTTGGGATTGATTGATTGTGAGATGCAGAAACTTTGAAGGTCCCTGCAGATTTTGTCTGGAAAGAATGGAAGTTGTAATAAAGTGTGGAAACACTAACTTTATGAAAGTTTTTGATTTTTAAATGAAGGGTGGTCTATGACTTGTGCACAGTCCTACATGTATGCCAGAAGCCATATATCAACTTTCATTATATTAGCAGTGTACAAACATAACCAGTAAAGAAAGACGTTTGGGCTATTTTATTTATTCACTTAAAAAAAAGGTCCAATGGATCACGAGAGCCACACAGTCAAGGTATTTACTAGAATCCACTTCACAAAATCAAGCGGACCCCTCCAAAAACAACTCTTTCTTTCTTTTTCTCCATGATTCTTTCCCTGCCAACATTTTAAAAGCATGCCCTTGAGGAGGAGAACAATGTATGAGAGCTGATGCTATCTGGGCAGCTGAGGGCCGTAGTGGCAGAAGAATGGCAGCTTTGTACCCAGCTAGGCCTGCAGAGGCTGGTAACCAGCGGAGATGCAGAGCAGTGAACAGGTATCAGAGGGAGAAGCCAGAGAAATCTGCCAGAACGCTACGGTCCCTCCAGACTGGGCCTTTATTTCACACAAAAGCAACAGCTGAAAAAAAGAGGGGAAACTTTTTTAGGTTCAGGGCAAACAAGGAGTGGAGATGTGGTACAGAATGGAATTTCCTATCTGTGCAGACCTTTAAAGTGTTTAACAGAAGTCACAGTTATCGACAGAGAAAAACAAAAGCATGCAGACCAGTGATTTTGACATTCCAATCAAAGTTCAGAGGATATGCATTTAACTGCTACCACATTTGTGTTCATACAGAGAAGAGGAGATATTTTATTATGCTTTTCGTGCTGTTTTGTCATTTTTTACATCAATTTAAACAGAAAAAACATCTAAAGTGCAGGAAATCTTACAGATTTTAAAGACAGATTTAAAATAAAAATGTAGTCAATTAAGCGACAATGTAATTATAATTTTGTTACAAGTCAATATTGTAATGCAAACAAAATGTTTACCAAACTGTAGAAATCTAAAGGTTAAGCATACATGATACAAATACAAAGGACAGAGAATGTTTTGTTATTTGTGATATCTGAATTGATGAACATCACTCTTTCTTATTTGATCCGTTGATTTGCTTTGTTTTATTTTTTTATTTTTATTGCCGTAAGCAGTTACCTCACATGGTAAAGTTGTATATTACAACATTATGTTGTATATAAAGTTGTATATAACTTAAAGAACCCCCACAGCCACCCCTCCACTGAGAAATGACAGTGGCCATCAGGTTTTCTGCCATCGCCTTAGTGCCTGTGCTGATTTAGTTTTGCCTCTTCATGTTTCTCTTCTTCCACCATGAGGATTCACTCTCCTTTTCATTTTTGGTGTTTTTGGCACTAAGTAATAAGTTAAATTCTTCATTTGTCAACATTGCACTCAAAACAGTTACCCAGCACCATGTTCTAGCAATCTAGTCTATGCCTCGAACTGTCCCACCAATCACACTTATATCATTAGTACAGTGTAGTAACAGTGTTATATAGTGTTATAGTCCAGACTCAACACAACGCGTGCCAACACAGATTTTAAATAAAAATATAGTTTATTAAGTGACTATATAACTATATTATTATTACAATTCAATAATGTAATGTAAAATATATATATATATATATATATATATATATATATATATATATATATATATATATATATATATATATATATATATATATCAAGCCAACAAAAACACCAGCTTCTTGTTCAAAACTTCCAGTTCCACCTTAAATGGAAAATTCGAACAAGGCCGATGTCCTTATTAGAAAAAGTCATTAGCATTAAAATAATAATTAGAATGTTCAGGTCAATTATAAGCTGATGAATAAGAAGCTGACTTCAGCCTCATAGTTTTACTGCTAGTACTACATTTGATAGCGAGATTTAAGCCATTGGAATATCCTCTCACTGGTTTTCTGCTACTAATAAATATGCCCTATGGTAGGATATATTGACAAGGATTCTTCTTCATTCTACATCTTCCAGCCGATGCTACAGTACCACTAATTTAAAGTTGCATCTTTAAAGTAAAGACATGAAACATGAAAGTCACTCTCTACAGCCTTTCGGGTGTGTGATTTGTCCTTTCTGGGCTACTGTAGCAACATTGCAGCCCTACACGCCAACCTATGTTGGAAGAAGATCTGCTCCAGTAGATATGAAGAGCTCATTTAAAGATTACACGACACAATGATTTGTAGTTACAGGCAATTATACACTAATGAAAGCATAGCTTGATGACTGTGTTCGGTTTCTGCTAATAGAACCCCTCTTAATCTTACACAATGCTTTTTACAAAGAACAATAAAACCAATGAATATATTTGTTGTCATATAAAACAGTCACTGGTTTTCATATGTCAAATTCTCATTTGTTACATTCGATGGTAACAGGGATTGTAACAGTAACCCTGTTACACTCATTAGTTAGTAACAGTGGGTGGTTTTTATATATCTTTTTCTCATCTGTTACTCCGATAGGCATCCAGTGGTAGCAGTAACACCAAAACACTGCTACTAGTCATTGGTTACAGTGACTATAACTGTATCACTGTAATGCTTTTACTTATCAGTATTAATGAATGTAACAGTAGTACTGTAACACTCTTATTCATCAGTAACAGTGGCTGTAACAGTTACAGTAACACTAGAACATTCTTATTCATCAGTCACAGTGACTGTAACAGTAACAGTAACACTAGAACATTCTTATTCATCAGTCACAGTGACTGTAACAGTAACAGTAACACTAGAACATTCTTATTCATCAGTCACAGTGACTGTAACAGTAACAGTAACACTAGAACATTCTTATTCATCAGCCACAGTGACTGTAACAGTAACAGTAACACTATAACACTCTTATTCATCAGTCACAGTGGCCGTAAAAGTAACACTATAACACTCTTATTCATCAGTCACAGTGGCTGTAACAGTAACACTATAACACTTATTCATCAGTCACAGTGGCTGTAACAGTAACACTATAACACTTATTCATCAGTCACAGTGACTGTAACAGTAACAGTAACACTATAACACTCTTATTCATCAGTCACAGTGGCTGTAAAAGTAACACTATAACACTCTTATTCATCAGTCACAGTGACTGTAACAGTAACAGTAACACTATAACATTCTTATTCATCAGTCACAGTGACTGTAACAGTAACTATGTAACAGTCTTACTAAACAGTAACAGTTAACCATAATCAAAATATCAAGTTACAGCAACTGGCTTTTATATTTCTTATTTGTTTGCTAGTCGTAGTCAGTCATCATTGGTCTTGGTTCCTCTCAAAGTGTCTTGCTCTCAGAAAGTTTTCCTTTGCCACATTCACCCTTGGCTTGCTTATGAGTGGTTTGCGTGGATCTATATTTTCTTTTAATTTATTTTCTACAATGCCTTTGTACTGAACTGACTAAAACATTCACAGTCTTTAGGTTGAAACGAGAGGATATTTTCTGGTGTATTTTCTAGAGCTGTTGGCACATGAAAACAAAACTACCTGTTGAATCTTGTGTACGCTCCTCCCTGTTACTCCGAAAAGACGTGAGTGTTTTGTTATTGTATCAGTGAGGTGCTAGCATACAAATGCACACACAGAGGCAGCATTGTGGGCCCTTCCCCAGAGACTGTGTGCAAAAGACTCTGACATTTCTCCAACAGAAAGGAGCCACCCAAAGAAATGAAAAGAGCTCGCTGAATGCTGTACTTGACTTTGTAGGCTTCAGCTAAGGTACGGCCACCAGAGGATTAGGCGTGGACGCTAGATGACGTCTCCGTTTACATCTGTTGGACTTTAACGCTTGACCTGCAGTCTACTCTCCACGGGTCTGGTTTCACCTCAAGTACAGCTTGTGTACGCATTGCAACCCGCCATGTACTCTTCTACAGTAGTGATACCTGAGAGCTACCCGGTATGCACACATGGGTACGTGGCAGCATGTAGTCTAGCAGGACAATAGGCAGTACAGTACAGTGTCATCACCCCAGTGAGCTGGGAATTTAACTATACGACTTCATGGAAGGCATACAGTGCATCCAGAAAGTATTCACAGCGCTTCACTTTTCCATATTTTGTTATGTTGCAGCCTTATTTCAGAATGGATTTTTCCCTCAACATTCTACACATAATACCCCATAATAACAAAGTGAAAAAGTTTGTACATACGTATTCACAGCCTTTACTCAACACTTTGTTGAAGCACCTTTGGCAGCAATTACAGCCTCAATATAATACAACCCCACAGCATGATGCTGCCACCACCATGCTTCACTGTAGGAATGGTATTGGCCAGGTGAAGAGCGATGCCTGGTTTTTCTCCAGACATGACGCTTGGCATTCAGGCCAAAGAGTTCAATCTTTGTTTCATTCAGTTTTGTTTCTCTGAGAGTCCTTCAGGTACCTTTTGGCAAACTCCAAGCTGGCTGTCTTATGCCTTTTACTAAGTGGCTTACGTCTGGCCCTGCTACCATATAGGCCTGTTTGTTCTTCTGGAAGGTTCTCCACAGAGTTACGCTGAAGCTCTGTCTGAGAGACCCTTGGGTTCTTGGTCACCTCCCTGACTAAGGCCCTTCTACCTTGATCACTCATATTGGCTGGGCGGACAGCTTCAGGAAGAATCCTGGTGCTTCCAAACTTCTTCCATTTCCAGATGGTTGAGGCCACTGTGCTCATTGGGACCTTTAATGCTGTAGAAATGTTTCTGTACCTTTTCCCAGATCTGTTCCTCAATAGAATCCTGTCTAGCATGTCTACAGACAATTCCTTAGACTTCATGGCTTGGTTTGAGCTCTGACATGTACTGTCAACTATGGGACCTTATATAGACGATGTGTGCCTTTCTAAATCATGTCCAATCAACTGGATTTACCACAGGTGGAGTCCAATCAAGATGTGGAAACAACTGAAGAATGATCAGTGGAAACTGGAGCACCTGAGCTCAATTGAGTGTCATGACAAAGGCTGTGAATACTTATGTACATGTAATTTTATTATTATTTTTTTTAATAAAATTGTAAAACATGTAAACAGACTTTTTTCACCTAGTCATTATAGGGTATTGTGTGTACAATTTTGGTTGAGAAAAGTGCTGTGAATGCTTTCCGGGTGCACTGTAGTTACCCAAATGCTTAGGGATAAAAAAACAAACACCTGGCTTTAAAAATTCCTGAGCCCCCAGAACAGGTCCTGACTTACTGCTAGTCACATGCAGTCATACAGAACACTGCAGAATGCAGTGTGAGATTTCCAATGTGAGCCTTTTTTCTAACCTTGGCCTGTAAATTATTCATACAAATTCATGAAACCACAATGCTGAGAGTGAAAATCACACATTTCCCTCACAGTACAGACAACTCACAGGTTTAAAGCTCCCATATTAAACCCCAGCTTGTACAGCATATGGACAGAGAGCCCTTAATCCGCTTACACGTATACTGTTGCTTGATCTGGCAGTGCTGTCGGAGAAATATTAAATTAGAAGGGATGAGATACGAGCGTGAGTCTATGAGAGAGTGATGAGCAGCCTGTATACTTGATATTCAGATGCTTAAGTATATTCGTCTGGACATTCAAATATGTCATGAAGCGTCGCCATTGTAAGCTTGTGACATTTCAGTGATCAAAGTCTTTGGCTTACACGAAGTCAAACACAAGCGGTAGGGGTGAAAGTAGGGGTGTGCTACCACTGTAGCTCAGAGGTCTGTAACCGAATCCTGTGTTTTTAAAAAAGGATTCCATTTAGCCATCATGTTCATGTGACTGTTGCTCTGAAGTATTGCCAGAATGGCCATTCTCAGTCTCCTTCGGCTTTCTCCATGATATGATTTACAGTTTCAACCCCAACATGCATTCCATCATTATGATCTGAAGAAAGTTTTATTTTCTGGTATGAGGATGGGGTCTTCTTTAAAGACTTTTAAAAGCCATTTAGTTTAAAAATTTTGGAAGTTTTAATATGCTGTACAAATAAAATATTTTTGGAAACATATATTTCTCAGTTTGAGACATTAATAAAATGTAATACACTTATTTTAAGTACATTTGTTGGGTGCGGTTATTTGGCTGTCCTGGAACATAATTCAGTTATCTGTCAATGCAGTAACACAACCTAATGTCTCTTTACAGTTGTGAGCAAAAGTTTGGGCACCCCCGGCAAATAACTTTTTTTTTCGATTTTTAAAATGAAAATAAATTAGCACATGCTAGCACATCTTATGGCGTTTTGTTTGTTTGTTTGCTTCTGTACTACATAGAATGTGCACTTTTACCACATATTAATTGTTTAAGTAAAAAACTGTGGAGTCCACATAAAGAAACAGTTGCAAGAAAAGTTGGCGAACCCTTTGAAATAACATGGACTTCTGCGTTGATTACTAAATTAAAAACTGGTATGATCGTTATCTGAGTCACAGTAATAGGCAAACACAATCTAACTAAAGCAATAACAGTTATAAGTACAAACAGTTGTACTTTTCACATCTTTTATTGAGCGTATTGAGGAATAGTCCAAAAAATGAAGTGAACCCTTGAATTTCTTTACCTGTAGTTGCTTATTTAGAAGCAATCACCTCCATCATACCTTCCACTACAACTGAAAAGGAAATCTAGCAAGTATTCTGAAAGATCTCACTCCCACATCTCTTTAAGTTACCTGATACAACATGTTGTCCAACATGCCAGCCATGTGTGCAACAACAACCAGGACTAATGTCCCACTGACTGCTTGAGAGAGCTTTCCATTAGTGAATTCAGAGTTACAAATGGGATTTGCCTCCATCCAGGCTCATGATTTTCCAATTAGCCGCATCAGTCTGTAGACCCCAGTGCACCCCAGCAAGAACATCTGCCGTACAATTGCATGGGAACAATAGAGAGCATTAAGTCTAAAAGCTTTTCTAACATGGAAGAATTTTAACCTCGTTAGAAGCCCATCTCTCAGGAAATGGAGGAGTGTCTGATGGGTGCTGAGAGTTGATTATCTTCATGTGTGGTTCATTGGAGTGTGACTGACTAGCTCCAGATCAATTTATTTAGACTCTAAATGCTTTCAGTTTGGGGATGAAGTGCACATGTTTGAGTAGGCGTCTTTCAGCCGCGGTTCTCTGAGCTGATTTGGGGGGGGTTTCTGCTCAAACGCACTTACTAAGCTTGGCAACAAATGAGTTGATTTGAGTATGTGTGTTAACAGAGCAGAAAAATCACCAAACTGTTTTAGACACAAGGCCAGAGGTTGATCTGCTTGACAAACAGTAACAGTGGCTGACAGTGAATGGAATTCTGTAGTCACCGAATCTACCAGGTACTTCCAAGCCTTGATTTCTGTGAAAAAAAAAAAATCTTTTGTCATTAAATTTTTATATGTGGTATCTAAGGCCCGTTAAGACTTCAGGAGCTGTTTCAGAATAACCTCTTGTGTGTCAGGAACCGACAGTGGAACCAACCAATGAGATTTTGATTTAAAATGAGTGAAGCCAACTTTATAAGAACAATGTCACTCAAGGCCTTCTGAAGGTGCTACACCCTGCTGAGAATTACTGAGAATTACTGTGTATAGCTAGTGTATGTGCTTGTTATTTTCACATTTCTTCTCCATATATACCAGTAGTGAACCGTGACCCTTAAGTCTCGGCTCTCTCCCTCAATCCCCCCCCCACCCCCCCCACCCCCCCAACCAAAAAAGAACCACCATCCTCTCCTAATAAACTGCACGTCAAGAAACAAACAATGAGACGACAGAAATGCAACAATAACATCTGTACAACATAGACAACTTCTTAAACAAAATAAGTTTCCTCCTTATAATTAACCAAACATCACACAGCTCCGTTTGCGCTTCAGAGGAATATGTAGTCGGCGCGCCCGAGGGTATGGCATCACATTAACTCATTAACAGTTCTTTCTCAATAGAAATTAATGCCAAATCTGATAGTCGGGTCTGTCCAGTTGTGTTCAGCTTCTGCTCCCTGATCGAGCCTGTCATCCAGGGGTATCGCGCGTAAGATGCATTAGCCTTAGTTTTTGCAACAAAACGCTCTGGTGTAGGTCATCCTTTGCCAATTAACTCCAACTTCTCATTAAAAATTTATTTAGAAAACGGCTTGGATAACAAATTTGCAAAGGTGTCCACCTCTGTAGCGGTAGTGCTAGCTTTGGCTTCTATCGTTACTCAGCGAACTACCTAGCGGCTAGCTAGCTGTTTCTCCAGCTAGCGTCCCCACAGCAGGTGGAAATTATCATACAGTTAAGCCCGCCCACTCAGAGGGAAGATATGATTGGTCAATTTTACTGTAATTTGAAATTGGTATCACGCTAAATTATAACTGCCTGGCCCTCTGTAAATAAACAGCGGGACCACCAATCACCAACATTCTGCGGAGTCCTTATAGGGGAAGACACAGTCTCACAGGCTTCCACTTAACCCCTCACGCTCCAACACAGATTGAATAAACACGTTTGAATAATTTATTTGCCTATATGTTTGTAATTGTTTAGATGTTGATTGTCAAACTGTAAGTAGATAAAAAATTAAACCACGAGTTTAAGACGCTCTGGCTTTAGAAAGTGGATGTAGTGTGGCTGCTACTTACAGGTCGCAGTTGAGGTTGTGATGCTAGTAAGGGTGAAATGGAAAATTGGATTAAGAAGCTGGTGAATAGGAAGGCAACTTTGATGCGCATTAGCCATGACAGATTCATTCCTGGGGGAAAGTTCCAGCACTGTAATGATAGATCTCTTTCCATAGTCCACAATTTTCATTGCTGTTGCTTCATTGTGCAGCATTATTCAGCTGCACTAAAGTAAATACAGTTTTCCTTTGTATGGCACCTTTAATAAACCACGTGTGTCTACATGGCAGTCATGAGGCTTCTAGCTAATGAGTTCTAATTTCTTTTCATCAAGCTGTGCATTTGTTTGTAAAACAAAATAATCCAATTGACAAGCACTGCACCTAACCAGGTTTTATTCTGGGGTCAGAAATAGAAAACAGCAGCAGCTCTGGCCAAGATTCATTACTGAAGGAGTCACTGCAAAACTGGTGCAGTACAAAATATTATATGTTTTTTGTTTATATTCGTCTACTTTGTAAAGTAAAGAAGGTATTTGGACTTTTTTTGTAAACTTACCAAATTTAAGATGTTTATGATGATATGTTGATATATGTCACTATATTTTCTCCACCAAGCTTCATATCTAGAACAAAATCTCAGATAGCTTAGTGCTAATAGTGTCCCATAGGGCCACCAGTAGAAATAAACATTATCATAGAGATTTTTTTGTTGTTGTTGTTGCATTAGTGGCATAAACTAAACGCCCAACTCTAATAGTCACAGTTCACCAATTATAATTAGCTTACTGGCATATAGGTAATTGGTGACTTTTATCATTTATTAACATTAGCTGTTCTCAACTGTTTCAGAGAAAAGAGCTTCTTAACCACATACGCTATCATTTTATCTCATTTGCTTGTAATAATGTAGGTCTAGTCATGACAGTGAGTTCATCTGTGTCCAGAATGCAGCTGGACCCTGTGTGTGTTTGTGTTACTCGTTCTGTGGTTGGGCACAGCTGGCTTTTCCTCTCCTCTTTCACTCCATTTCCTCCCAGTCACCCACACTTTAAACTCTTTACACCCAAACACACACACACACACACTGCTCGCCCAAATTATAGCTTCACATGCTGAGCGACATTGAATGACCGCTTGACCGTTTGTCCCCTCTGAAAGTTTTCCCTCAGAACCTCGTCAGCGTCTGACCCGTGAAATCCTCAAAATGACCCGAGCTAACGGTGGGGTGGTAGCTAATATAACAGCAGTTTAACAGCACATGGGGCTTACATGGTCAGCAGCTTAACAACCACTGCCCAAATCTGACCTTAAACAAACGAGATCCCTAAAGAAAATGTTTTAAGTGGCGAATCTGCTTTAACAATGTATTTTAGTCTTAAACTGGACTGAAAACCAGGCCTGCAGGATTATTATTAGTTTACAAAAACTTATTTGAATACAGGCTGGTACTAAGGAAACTCCTGTGATCAGGTGCTTACTTATTGATGATTGTCTGACTGAACATGCACTCAGCTATTAAATATTTTATGATGTGTGTTTTTCTAACACAAAGGAAAATCTCATCCAGGGTTTCTCCTTTGAACAGTTTTGTATCTGCATTCTTGGTAACTAATCCTCTTAAACCTTTTTGGTGGTCAGCTTTTTGATACTGGGTTAAAGTGTATGCTAAATTTCATTTTTAAAACAAATGATTGCCAGAGTTCTTTATTTCTTTTCTAAGTAAAAATAAAATAAAGTCCAATAGACAACACCCTTTAACATACTGACCCCAAAATACCATTAGTTAGACTTTCATCATAAAGCCAAAACCCTAGAGAATCTAACTGGATCCAGTAAAGACATTTAGAGTTATTATGCTGAAGATGGGTCTGTTTGTGAGTTTTTCAGCTACTCAGAATTAAACATACATCTAATTTATTGTGATATGTGCACTAATCATTTGCGCCTTACATGCCCAGTTGATGAAAACTGGCCATTTTATTATTTAAAAAATGTCCCTTAAGCAGGCATGAGACATTTGCACTATTCCTAGAAATGCATGAAGGTCTTTACTAGGAATCTGTGATTATTTTAAAACTGTAACTATTTTTTTTGTATTTTGTTTTTACAGCTGATGTATTTTATGATCTAATCAATGAATAAATTTGCCTGGGTTGTGGAAGGTCTCTAAATGTTGAAGCTAACATCAGGAGTTTAGTCTCCACTGGGGCTACAGTCATATGCAGCCAAGAGTCCAAGGAGCCTAATTAGCCTCGCTCCACCCATCACTCAGTGCATCACCCGCCCCTAGCAACACTGTAATATTCACCCAAATTCAGCAAGCACAGTCAAATAAATTATTCATAAAAGCAGTTGCTAGCCTTAAATCACCAATTTTTTTCCATCTGAAACAGTCATTTGTTGTTATACTTAAAGTCTTATATATATATATATATATATATGTAGTTGTGTTTATGTGCAGAGTTGAAGCAATACAACAGCATAAAGATAACAAAGCATAAAAAATCTGTGAAAATAACAGATAAAATATAGTGAACTGTAAAAAGATATTCATTCGGAATGTAACACTGCTAACAATGGCACAAAGACTCTCAGTGTAGCAGTAATGATTTACAATCTGTTCTTGTCAGCAAAGTTGTAGTGAAAGGGACAGGAGTCTGCTCTTAGATCAGCGCTCCGACTCTAAGAAATGTCATGCATTTGGGCCAACATTAGAAGTTGTTGGTGTTTTTACAATTCTTTTCTAAAATTGATAAACCCGTATGAGTAACTGATTTAGATTTATGCAGAGGATGTTTCCACTTATTAATGTTTGGACCTGTTTTATAAAAAAATGGCTTTTATTGTTTGATGGAATATTCAAATCCCCAAAAAAGACATTATTTAACTGTGATGTAATATCAACACAGTCCAACAAATACATAAATAAATAAATAAATAAATAAATAAATAAATAAATAAATAAATAAAACCCTTTTTTTTAGATTATATCTTCATAATTTGAGCTCACACGTTGCTTTGTGTGAAGTTTTCTTGTCGACTGGACCAACCGAAATGCTCCAAAATAGTTTTTAATAAAATATCTTTACACTAACTTACGTTCACACTAGAGAATGTTTCTTTCCTGTATAGGTATCATTTCACAGTTACTGGTTCTTTAGACATTGATGAAATATTGAGTGTAAATAATTGTATACTTAATGAAAAGGAGGTGGAGGAATATCTTTCTTTTCATGCTGCTCTTAGTAATGGCCATAAATTAACAAATATATCATTTTGTGTTGGCGCATATTCACACTATGGAATGTGTAACTATTCACTGTTGGAACTAAATGTTCCAATTAGCCGAAATGACAATTTTACAGAAGAAGAAAAAAACATACTGTACTTTTAATTTAACAACTTTTTACCAAGCAATTTAACCCATTCTTTATATACTTTGTAAAAATGTGGTTTCAGATTATGTCAAATGCTAAAAAAAACAAAACAACAGAACATGGTGTTTAAGGGTAAAGTGCTTTACAGTACTCTTAGTGCAGTCTGGTTGGAATTTCTCCAAATAAAGAGTCTACCATCAGTTTAATGTTGTGCTAAAATTGTTTTTTCCCTTAAAACAGATCACCAGATTTGTTAACCTAAGCCAAATAACTTTACTAAAACTAGCTAATGTTCAAATTGTGACTAAATACTTTTGGGCCAGCTGTATGTGCTTTCCCAAAACTGTGATTCACAGTTGTGAAGACATTAAGATCCAATTAAAAAGTCCTCAGTGTGCCCCAAATATGAACTCTGATTTGCTGCTCGCTGCTTCCACGCTGATTTATACGCTCAGGAAAGATCTAGTAAACATGCATGATGTTGATGGACTGGCTTTCTCTTTCTGCCCACCAGAGGAAGGTGAAATTCCTTTCTGCACCATTACACCCAAACACAGCGAGCCTGGGTGGTCACACTAAAACTTCACACCCTTCACTGAAGACCTATAAACACCCTCATATCCTCTGAGCACTGGGCTTCATTTGATACGCTCCATGCTTGACAACAGCAATATGTTTAGTAGCATTGAGATTGCTTTTAAAAGCTTGTTTCATTCATTTGCACTGTAGAAAGACCACAAGCAATCAAAGTAAAACAACATGTTTTATCTAGTTACACCAAATGAGAACTGAGCAGTAATACTTTTTTGTTTTTGTTCACTAGTGATTTGTATTGATGTTCGCTAATTACCTAAAGGCATCCCGCTTCACTGTTCACTGTGTACAACTGATGTTATCAAATATATATTGCACCCTCTTCAGGGTATCAGGGTGGAAATACAATGCACAGTATGTGAAATGTAATACATTCAGTAAGATAATCCATGTACCGTTAATTGGGGCTGAATGAATACAGATATGGAGACTGTCCGTGATCTGCAGGCTGATAATATCAAAGTCTTCTGTTGTTCCAAACTAATCTTCATTATTGCCATTTAATCAGCAATGGTGAAAAACCCGTGTAACTTTAACCATTAGTCCAGTCAGAACTCTGATATACTTATTATAACATATTAGAAGAAACAAGAACAGCTGTAGCCTACATTCCTGTAAGGGAATGAGTTTTTACTACATGTATGTATATATAAGTGCATATTGTGGATATCACAATCTTAATATTCATGAATTAATAAGAATGAATTAATGAATGATAAGAACATGACTTTTACACACATAATTCTACAAAAATTAATTGATTACCATCAGTATTTTGTTCATGTCCCACGTTTTCACATACAATGTACTGTTTTACGACCTATATGTTTATATCCTGCCGTGTATCATAACTCTGCTTCTGGAGACCCACTGTCCTGCACCTTTGAATGTTTTTCTTGATATGCCCTCTTCAACTCAGTAAGAGTTAGTTAATGAGCTGATTGGTTGGATCTGTTGTGTACGGAGTGTGGAAAACCCCAAAAACAAAGAGGCAGAACTGTGAGCCCCCAGGACCAGAGGTGAACACTGATACCCTGGCATTAGGCACTGTCACCCTTTTGGCCAGCACAGTTAAGTGAGAGAGCCATTTGTGTTACAATGGAAATCTGTCATCAGGGGTGTTACCAGACAGTTTTAAGAATCTGATGGTGCTGTTGGTCATGCTAACTTTTTACTTTCGAATACATGCATGTGTAGAGGAATACACTCTATCTGTACAATAGGGTCTATGTGCTGTTCGACCAGCTGTCTAATCCTTAGACTGCATTAATGAATAACTTATATGACCTCTCTACATTAAGTATTTTTCTTTAAGTTTAAGCTAAAATGCAAAAAAAAAAGTTATAGTTTAAATGTATTTTATGCAATGGCAATACAGGATGAGTGGCATGGTGGGGTAGAGGGTGACCAGGGTCCTTTCTCTGTGGGGTTTGTATGTTCTTCCTGTGTCTGTGTGGGTTTCCTCCCACAGGCCCACGACATGCACTCAGGCCAACTGGAGATGCTACATTGCCCCTAGATGTGTGTGAATATGTATGGATTGGTGGTCTTTCCAGCATGTTTCCTGCCTTCTGCCTAATGAGTGCTGGGATAAGCTCCAACAACTCAGAAGGATAAATTATTTATTCTTATTTTGTTTTTTCCCAGCAGGGTGCCACTCGGATGAAGTCTATCCTGGCCACCCCATTCTAAAGTTCTCGCTACGCCCCTGGACCAGGGTTGAGAAACAATGATCTAATACACTCTGAAATAAAAATCATTGTAAAAAGTTCCCATCACAAAAGGTGGGTCAGAAATCGGTAGTAGGTACTAGATTGGACCAGTACGTACTGCTTGAGCGATAAGTAAGCAGGTTCAGTATGGTTTATTATCCACACTCTCAGATATACTACATCTTTATCCACACTCTCAGATATACTACATCTTTATCCACAGTCTCATATATACTACATCTTACCAACTTCCTGTGACACAAGAAGTCAAACCACCATGTCCTTCTGCTCATTAAAACCCCCATTCACTGACAGATGTAGACCCTTTTCTGTTTATAATCAGATCTGCCAGAGTCGCCAGCTACACTCTGAAGTTCTTCTTATTCTCTGTACTAATCCAAACCAGAACTAGCTCTGTCTCTTTTCTTTTTCCTTTCTCTCCTGTCCTGCCAAATACTGTAAAGGACTGACCACCAGGGCTGCCCTGTCACCCGGCACCAACCAGCTCTCCTCTCCATTCGTGCCATTTGCTCTATCCTTGACTGCATTGCTGTATCATCCACCTGACGTACCACCTGTGCAGTGTCTAAAGCTTTTACTTTCAGACTCAGCTTAAGTTTATTAAACTGTAAATACTGTTTGACCAGAGGAGGATGGGTCTCCCCTTGTGAGTCTGTTTCCTCCCAAGGTTTCTTCCACCAGTTGAGGGAGTTTTTCCTTGCCACTGTTGCCTCTGGCTTGCTTACAGGGGATAAAGTGTGTGATTTCATGGTTTCATGCTTTTAAATTCCTGTAAAGCTGCTTTGTGACAACATTGTTGTAAAAAGCGCTATACAAATAAACTTGACTTGACTTTTTGTGACACTGACCTGCATTTTTTGCCTGAATCTGTACTCAGACAATGTCGGGCCATTACTCGAAGAAGACGAATCAGAAGATGAATCTTGATGCCTACTGAGTATTTGACATTCTAGCCTCGCTCGCCTACTGATTTTGCCTACTGAGTAGTAGAAAAGTCCATAGACATCCCCAAAAATATTTGTAAAAAAATAAATGATAAAATACTGCTGTGTAGAAGCATGATTTATGGTATTTCAATAACAGCTCACAATTCTCTATCCAGTGCTGAGCCTCACAACACAGTATTTCCTGCCTACCCAGCTTCCAAGCTAAGTTTGATCTAGTTATGTGGCAGCAGCATCAGCATTACATTTTAAGTCTACATATCTAAGTAGCATGACTTTCTTTTTTTCTCTGCATGCTTGATGTGATTGGCTGGTTGTTAGAAACGTCACTGTTTCATGTACACATGCACGATGATTAATCACAGCCCGAGTGTTTAAATGTGCAAGCTATTAACCACTGTGGTAAAACGAGTTAATCAAGGCGTTGTGAAGCTGAACCTGCTTCATTAGACAAATGCCAGATCTATTACAAGCCATAATGTAAACACCCTCATTTTCTTGAGGGTTTCTAATTTTCTCTTTTTCTTTTCTGGTTTTCAGAAGTCAGTGCCTAACAGGTTCTTTTTAACTGGTTTGCACTTTGTTTAAAATTACAAATGAAAATTTGACCAGAACAGCAAGTAGTTAGACTCAAACGTCGTACATAACTATGTGGGCTTCAAATGCACACCAGTTGACTCTTTTATTTAAAGGAATGACTGTCTCTATAAACTGATGCAATGTTGAGTGGTATCCCATTCATTTTTCTATAACCTCTCTGGCTTTATTTTCTTTAGAGTAGGCTTAACATGTTGGGAACAGCTGGCAAACTAATATTGTTCTCATATAGAACTGTAAACCTAGAACCTGAGTGTTGCTATAAATGCTTGTGTTTAAGCTAGAAGAATATTCACCACTGTTAGCTAACATAATAAGAGAATTCTCACCAGGGCAGTAGTAGAAATGAGCATTATACTCATAATACTCATAATACTCATTATACATTATACTCATTATGACTGAGCAGTGGGCAGAAATTGCATTAACAAGAAGCATAAAAGTTTTTTTGGTAAACAGATTTAGACAGTTGCATTTGGGGGAGTGTGGCCTCAGATTGTGGTCTCAAACTCTCGACCGTAGCATTCAGTGAGTTTTTTGCTCTTTAGGGTTGCGCTTGTGTGTTGCACTGGAGCGAGAACACCCTCATAAAAGCGCTATATAATGATCATGCATTAGTCTTGCTCGCTGAGCTGGAAGGACAGCTTTGGCTTGGCGGATTTTCTTCAGTTCTCAGTCTCTCCAAAACAAACATCATCTCCCTCAAGGCAGACAATGCTTCATGACTTAATTGACACCTGCGTCCCATATTCATATTCACTGATATCAGAGTCAGTGGACTTGCACATAATGAGGCTCTCTGATGAGGCAGTTCAGCCAAAATAGTGTGTGGGTGCAAGTGTGTGTGAGTATAGACGTGTGTGAGTGTGTATATTTTCATATCAGGCAAAGCCGACCCAGATAAGGAAATACCTGCTTTAGTAGGAGTACTGCTACTGTATCAACTTGAAGAACCCAATGATGGAGAATTAAGCAAAAGTATATGTGTTGTTTATTGAAAAATCATAAAAGATAACATTAGCTATTTGGCTAAGATTATTTATTCCACCATCAAACTGTGTTTTCTTCATTCTATTATGGGTAAACATTAAAATAGAAAAGGTAAACGACTGGAGTTAAACTCACGTAAAAGTAAAATGATCACTTATATCATTGTGTTTATACTCGAGTACATTGATACTTGGTACTCTCCACTTCTGATCATAGCAGTTCTGCCGTAGAACTTCAACAGAGTTCACGATGTACCCGAGAGAACCCTGTGGTTTTTATTTCAGGGAGTGAGCCTGGCAAAGGTACTACCGCAAAGAACAAGAAACCGGTTGGGCAGTTTATATCTTACTGTGATCTTACATCCATTTAATGGTTCACCTTTCTGAGATCAGACATATATAAAATTACTTCGGCATCACTAAAACAGGACATCAAAACAGGAATTCTTTCCATGTCTCACATTCTGAGGAGTTTCATAGCTGGGATGAAAAGCCTAGTTGGACAGGGCCTCAAAGGTGCACTTTAGGTCCACATCCTGTTACTGATACGAGGACTTGGGTAAGATGGTTTTATCTCCACAGCCAGACACTTTTACAGCATTCCTCCTTGCTGCACTTTAGCAGCACCGCAACTTTTATGGTGTTGGAATGGATGGGAGGTGCCCGTAAATACTCCCCACTGTTCCACAGCAAACGTCAGAAATGGACTAACTGCGCTGTGCCAGCTTCTGCTAAACGTGAACGAAAGGCTTTGCTACCAGACATTTTGGCCGGAAATCTAATTTACACAATTGTGCCAAAAGCTTAAACTAGCCAAGACAGGTTTAGTGTCCAAACTGGGGTTCTTTAGTTGTTACCACTGGAGCTACAAGGTTAATCTAGCTAACAAGTAATGGAGGTGTATCAGCACTATGCAAACTGCATGCCAAGTTTTACATATATATCAAACTGCTTCACCGTATAACATACAGTTAACTCTCAGAGCTGAAATATACACTCAAAGATGGCTGCTACTGTTATTTTAAGTTAAGCAACATACTTAACTTTGTATGCGGGTCATAACGCATCGGAAACCACATGTAAGTCTGTTTGATATTGCTTAACAGTTTAGGTTGTGTTGTTTTAAGTATGCACACTGGTAAATTCTCACAAGTTGCATTAACCGTGTAATGCTAAACTAAAACTAAAGAAGCCAGAGACTGATGGACATGGAGGGACTAGCCATCAGCAGGGCCAGGACAATTCCATGTAAATAATTAATCCAGCACATGTGCTGCATTGTCGTTTATAATGCAGTCCCATGTGAAATGAATGAAGACCACCCAGGACAGGCGACATGTGCTGAGTGAATACTGAGTGCACATGCCTAGAAACATTAGTGGCCTATTGCATCCTCCGCCACCCCGAAGACAAAGAGTAATGACAACAACTGGAAGACCATGAAGGCTAGCTAGAGCGGGGCATGGAGACAACCTTGAATAGTGTGAAGGGGTGGTGCAAGGTAAAAACTGAAAAATGCTTGAACCAACATACCGAGAAATACATGAAACTTAATCATTTCTTTGGATGTTTGTAGGAACCACAGGGCCAAAGTGTAGAAGGGATCAGAGCTACTGAAGGTTAGCTTTATGTAAATGTACTATGAACATAAATGCTGCATCCAAAACCACATAAAACTGTTAAAATTGTATGTCAAAGCTCTAGTGCAGCTCAAGTCTGGCTAATTAATAAACTAACTAGAACTGCTGGTGGAGTCACTATGATTGTAGTGGCCTGGTCTAGACAAGTGTAGGGTTGAATTTAGTTCTCGGTGTAACCCTGCTGATCAGCTACACATGGAGAAAGAGTAGTACCATATACATTATTTGAATCTAAATTAAAATATTAAAAATACTTTGTCTTTAGCTTTTATGGGCAAGTTTAACTACAGTATCTGGTTGAGAGGTCAGGTTGGCTTTACAGCACTGAACTCATGGGCAGGGCTGGTGTTGTAATACCTCTGGCCAGATGTTGATGATCTGGGACTGACAGGTGCCATTTTCAAAGGTCATTAGGGATTTTAATCCTGCTCAGGGTTAGAGCTGCATCCCTGGAACCTGCGTGCAAAATGAACTGCTTAGGTTTAGAGATTTAGTTACATGTTTCATTCTCATAAATCTGCTATCTGATATTTTACATCAGAAACCGAGCACCATTTGTCGGCCCTTGTTACGTCGGCTTGAATAAAGACGTAAGGCAGACGACTACATCCATGGCCTGGTGTTCTGCGTGTAACACAACACCTGGGTCCAGATTACCACTGGATCTCTCTTCCCAGTAACATATTGTTGGTGTCAGCCAACTGCAGTTGGGTTTGTACTGTGATGCCCAACTGGATGAGCCCCAGGCATTCTGACCTGTGCTGATCCTTGCCGTCTGTGTGAGGCCTGCGGTGCTTCTGGTTGTTTGATGCATGAACACGTGAGGCAGGTTATGTAAACGGCCTGCTTTCACACTGGCAGAGCCCAGCATCTGTAGGCTGGGTGCTTTTCACCACTTTAACTGTTCCCCAGCAGATTTGTCCTATAACAGTCTGGCTGCCAATGCTCTTCATCCTGCCTTATAGATATAGACTGTGCTGTATGAGCTCTGCTATGACCACATTACTCATGCAAAGTGGATTAAAATGTATCCGTCCACTGTTAAACCGAGCACTGTTATTGCTCTGGCAGAGGTTTCGTACCTCCCATGACTGATCATGATCCACCCACTAACACATTCTTTAACAAAAAGAAACTAAATTTGCAAAACATCGGCAAAAAATACATTTGACTCCTTTGAATTTAGGCTGAACTTTGGATTTGATCCATAATAGTTACTGTAAATTATAAACTGCTACACTCTAAACCAGGATTATTTTGTTGAAGTTACACAAATCTAAACACTTTACAAACAATGAATTTGCCACCATGCTAATGCTTAATCAACAAACATTACTCAATCTACACTATATCTATGACCTTTCACATTGAAATCTAAATATAGCTGACAGAGCAGCTTCTGAAGTCGAATGGCGTTTTTGCCAGTACTATGAAAAGCATATCCAACATGCCAACAGTTGGTTCATTGGCATCTATGGGAGGAGCATAAGACCCTGTTTACACCCAGTCATGTCATGAGCTTAGCTTCTATACTGTATCTTGAAAAGATTGCACCCACATGCATTTATACTTGGTTGTTAATTGCATCTACCGTCGGATTGAAATTCTGTTGCTGGGTGGGACAAAAAATGCAAATCTGCTAGTTACATGGCAACCAATAACCACCTGTTTATCTGTTCAGTCCTTTATTGTCTACAGTTTCTTTAGCATAGTGCTGTATTTCCATATTGCTATTAAACATTTAGTTTCATCCGGGCCCCAAACAGATCCTCCATAATTACCTTCCTTACAGACACAGATCACATGCCCAGTGACGTACTGCATGGGGGAGGTTTGTGGCTTTAAACTGCTATAACATGTGGCTTAAATGTCTGAAGAGGTCAACAAAAATTTTTCAATGAACATCTGAACATCACTGCATCCTCTGAATTGTAAGGGTGTTGAGCGGCCCTAATACAAACACTGCTACATGCAATCTACGTTTAAATTGTATGTCTATCAACAAAAATAGCCCATGCTAACCAGCAAGCTTTGGTAATTAAGTTGCTTGGGCAGTAGTTACCTAAAGTTTGAGAAGCTGGTGTTGGCATGTAATAGTACTGAAGCCTAAAAGTAGTCTTGAGATTTCATTTCAAGCAGCACGTTTGTAGCAATATTTGTATGTCAACTCCTGGACGACCTCAGAATTCAGAGGATCCGGTGACACTCAGGAAAACATGTACAGCTTTGGAACATCTTTGTTTACCACAAGACAAGGTGACGAAGACACCATTAGTTTTTCTGCATAGAGAAAGCCTGTTTAGATATGGAGATCATAATGCAAGCAAGAAACCAGGTGTCTATATAGTTAAAGACGCAAAACCCTGCCCCCCACGTCAAGCCCATGTCCGATAAATAGCATGGACCTCTTGTGAGCCGTAACTGGCTTCTGCAGGATAGTCAAACTGCCCTTTCCAGTTCTTCCATTATTCTTACATTCATCACCAACCACTGTTAACAACTCATAAGGAGCCAACGCTCCATGTTCATGTAAAACACTGCCTCAGGCGTTTATGGCTTCAATATCCAACCTTAATAATGTGTAAACATCAATAGCAAAAAAACAGTACATGCAGTTGTACCTTTATCTGGTAATATAGGATTTATTGACTAAATACACAGGCTTTGTAAACATGTGCTACCATCCAGAGTCAGAACCTTTCTGGTCCTGATGATTCTCTTGTGCAGAATTATGGCATCAACCTTCTACAAGTTGCACTGCTGTCGGATTTCAAAGGAAATACAAGTGGCAAGGCCTTAATTTATCCATCAAACACAAGATGCAGCATCTAAAGATCAACACTGATTTGGTTCAGAGTAGCACATGTAGAAACCTTTATCCAGAAGCTGTTACCTAATCCCGCTGACTGAGTGCATCCTTTAACTCCAGTGTTGGTACAGTTTGTGTACAGCTATTTTTTAGACCATAAGGGCTATTAAGGTGTTGCTGACACACATATTGGACCTCATGCAAGAACCAGCTATATGACCAGAAGTGGCTTCTACAGGCAATTTAAGACAAATGCCACAAAGACAAACTCTGAATGTTCTCTCAAGCAAAAAGAAATAGATGCTATTTTCATGTTTCTTTTATTGCTTTAAAGAACTTTTGAGTTTGGATTCGACATTAAAGGAGCAATATGTAAGATGGCGCTATCTGTCAAATGCATACTCCACACAGCTCCTCCTTCTCCCTGTTTAACCCTCCCCAGTACTTACCAAGCCAAAAGAAATACTGTGAGTTCAGCATCAAATATTCAACCCAAGGGTGTCACCAGCAGTTGAAAGCAATGCCAGTATTAACTCTTGTTTTGTTATTTTTGTCACAACATATAATGCTACAATAAATTCACCTTTCTGAGATACAAAGTGGCTTTACAAGACTGAATGGGCTGGGGCTAGCTAACTAAATATCTCTACACTATTGACGTACCATCAGAAATGTTATTCCTTCACATTCTGTTGATAATATTGGAATGTTTTAAATTAAAAAGTTGATTACATCATATTACACATTGCTCCTTTAATGACCAAGATTGAACATTCTGCATAGTGTATAGACTCGATATGAAATATGAGGACGTTAGCTATGCAAATTCATAAAAGATGGAGCCAGGTTGCATTCGTCACATTCATGCACATATATCATCTGCTTTTTTGTGAATTTTGTTGCAGCAAAGATTAGTGGGAAACAATTACAAAGTTAAAATAGTAGTACAATAATATTCTTGCATGAGGCCCATTGTACCTATGTAGCCTTCCTCAGCTGATCATGCGGAAAAATTCAGACCTAATTGTACATTTACATTTATGCATTTGGCAGATGCTCTTATTCAGAGTGACGGTCAGTTTGATCATGTGACAGAGGTAAACTAATGTAGCATTAGGAGTCTAGCCCAAGGACCCAAGCCTGTCCAGTTAGAGAAACTGAACCCCAGTCTGCTGCAGTGTTTCCATTATTCTAAACCAACTGATGTATCTACTAAGTGCATATTATCCTCTCAGTGTTGGTACAGTTTGTATTTATGCTCTCTTTTATATAGATGGTTTACCAAATGAATCCTGTGCTCTGTATCAGCCATATGTAGTGTGGCTCCTGCTGCTGCTGCTGTTATACTAAAGACTCGCAAACAGGTGCACTGTCCGAGTCCTGACTGTGCATCGAGCTCAGTCCCGTGTCTGAATCGTCATCGTTGCTGTTGCAGGTTTTTGAAAGGCCTCTGGCCTGCTCCACCCAGCCACTGGGGCTTTGCGCAGAGGGGACCTCGGGACTCTCTGTGTCCGTCCCATCACCATCCTTCATCCTCGCGCATGCCTCCTCCTCGTCTTCGTCTTCTTCCTCTAACTCTAATGAGTCCACTTTCTCCAGCAGGTCCCTCAGCTCTTTATCCCTCTCTTCCCAGATCTCCTGACTCAAGTCAAGCTCGTTCCTGACCGCCTCCAAGTCCGTGTTTAGCCTCAGACCGATGTACAGGCTCGTGTCCAGCTCGGTCCTGACTTGTTCTTCCTCCAGGAGCGAGTCCTCCGGTCCAGGAGGCTCCTCGCGCCTGCGCTCCATCCACCGCCGGTTGAGCTCCTCCTCGATCTGGCTTATCAGGCTGGCCGCCAGTGCCTCGCGCTCGGTGAGCTCCTCGTGCAACCGCACCACCTCCTCGCACTTGTCCGTGTACTCCTCCAGCCGCAGCGCGAGGACTCCCTCCGGGCGTGCGGTCACGCCCCCCAGCTCCTCGCGCCCTCCGTCCTGCTCGGCGCCCACCAGGTACGTGTCCTGCACGTAGTTGGCCCCGTGCGCCTTCACGCGGTCGAGGTGTACGCGCGCCTCGTGCCGGTCGATCTCGGCGTCTAGCTCCTCGAGCCTGCGGATCTGCTGCCGGATGGTGTGGTCCTGCGAGACCACCACGTGCACGAGCGTCTCCATCCTCTCGGCCGAGCGCGCGTCCTTGGCCACGGCTCGGGCGCGTCTCCTGTTCATCCTCTCGAGTTTCCTGAACGCCTTGCGGACGATCCGCCGCTGCCGCTCGCGCGAGAGTGCTGTGGCGGCAGGGTCGGCGGCGGTGGCGGACGAGGAGCCCGTGGAGGTGGCGCAGGCGCGCGCGCTCGCCCGGCACACGCGCGGGCTCTCGCGGCTTAACACGACGCGCGCCTCAGCGCTCCGCGGCGCGCTACCGGCCAGGGATGCCTCGCTTCTCACGAGCACAAAGCGCACGTTCTCCTGCTCCTCGCCCCACGCGCTCCACAGGCGCAGGATTTTGGTCTTGTGCGGCAGCACGCGCTCCGAGCCCCTCCACTTCTCCACAATGCAGTAGGAGCGCGGGCACGCCGAGGAGCTCTGCTCCTCCAGGAGCACCTTGATCACATCGGCGCACGTGGTGCGCTTGGACAGCCCGGACACGAGCTTCTCCTCGCGGCAAACCCACACGGAGATCTTGTTCTCTTCGGGCTCCATCTCTCGCGCTTCGGCAGTTTTTTCGGATAACCGATCCAAAATGTATACATAAACTAAACGGAGCGAAACGTTTAAACTTAAAACGCTCAGATCTTGCTCGAGCGGCGAACGGACGTCCCGGGCACCGACCTCGCGCTCGCTTTGGCGAGCTGACGGCGCGAGCCAAGGCGCAGTTAAAGTTAAGAGCAGTGTTGTTTTGTTATTGATTTTTTTCTTTCCTTTTCCTGCCCGTATTCCGACAAACCACGCCCACGTGAACTTTGATTGGCTAGTAGTTTCTACTCGCAGTCATAATAGTTTGTTTACTCCTTTTTTTCCAAAGGACACGCCCCCTGAGCTGAGATTGGCTATGATTGCCCGAGTCCCGTGTTACAATTGGTTAGTGGTTCATACCTAAACAAATACTATGCTTTTGCCCCTCCCCTATGTGGTACGCATGTGCGCTCCTGTGCTGGGATTGGTTAGTAGTTCATTCAACACAAGCAGTTTCGGGCGCGTCACGACGGCTACCAGCCAATCCTAGCCCAGATGGGCGGTGCTTTGCGAAATACGGTGGGAACAACACTAGGCTGCGTCCTAAACTGCACACTGCTGTACTCCTGAACTGATTTCTTTAAGTAATGTCCTGTTATTCACGTATTTTTAAGTATGACATGTGGTTTAGAACACAGCCTAGTACTTTCTGGTTAAGACGACTAGACGGTACAGGTTATTGAAAGCATTTAGTTCCAGGTTTAGAACAAAGTTGATGTTGCCATAGCAATTCTCTAATCTCAATTTTACTTGAAGGCAGTGATATAAAATTCACTGTAAGTGTTAAACTGTTGGGGCAGAAAAGGTCTTTTACATTGAAATGACTTGATGAGTTAACCCTTTCATGCACAACCTGGGTTAAAAGTGACCAATAAATAATTGTATCATTGGAGCTTCCATTATTTCTTCAGTTCTCCTGTTTTTGATCATCACAAATCCTCATTTTAGGGTTTTTTATATCACTGCTATTCTTACGGACATCATGTGTCAGATGGAACCCTTAAGTATTCACTATGGAGTTTATCCTGAACTATTGAACATGTTTACAAAAACTATGTTTGTTCATGAAGTAAATAAATATTAATTAAAATTATGATTTAAGTTCATCAAATTATTTGTCATAAATAATGAAATCAACTGATTTCAATAGATATACCAAAGAGACACTCAGCAACAACAGTGACTGTGCGTTTCTTATGATAGGAATAGGCACCACAACTTTCTGGTGATATGTCGCCCCCTATTGTTTGGAGCATAAATTCAACAGGTAGCTTCATCTTACAAATTGCTCCTTTAAACCTCCAACCATCCATTAACTTCCGCTTTATGCTGCTAGTCAGGGTCACGGGGGGCTGAAGCCAATAGAAGGGTCGCCAGTCCATCGCATAGCCAACACACACTCACACCTACGGGCAATCAAGTGCTTAAGCGATCAACATAAATGCATGTGTTTGGACTGAGGGAGGAAACCGGAGTACCCGAAGGAAACCCACTCAAGTACGGAGAGAACATGCTAACTCAACACAGAACGGCCAGACTGGGAATCGAACCCGGATTGTCTAGCTGTGAGGCAACACTACACTAGTAACCACTACACCACCATGCTACCGCTCCTTTAAATAGTGATAAAAACACATCAAAGCATTTTTAATTCATATTTCATCAGTGAATAGTGACGAACGCTCCACTGTATTCTCATAAAAACTCACTCTGTGGCTCCCTGTGGCTCAGAGGATTTGTGTGTAATGTCATAAAAATCCCTGAGTAGGAAAACTGGAATCCTGTGACGTTGCTATGTGTGTGTGTGTGTGTGTGTGTGTGTGTGTGTGTGTGTGTGTGTGTGTGTGTGTGTGTGTGTGAGAGAGAGAGAGAGAGAGAGAGAGAGAGAGAGTTTCATAACCTTGTCAGTGCATTATGTATGACTTAAAAACACAGTGGATAACTCCACCTTTTACTGCAACGGTCAATAAAACTGTGTTTTTCTGAGAATGTTACGAAACCGACTTGACCTGAGCAGCATTTCACAAAGCAGAGCTTCTCTGTAAAGTGGGTATATTACACAAAACATGAGGACGGACTGATAAGAGCGTTCTTTACCTTTTCTCTTGAAGCACAGCATTCATTTGGCTTGTATTTGGCTGATCTGCTTATAAAAGGAGCATGCAGAAACATTAATAATGTTATTCATAAAAAAACAGGTCATTTGCTGTTAATAATATTAATAATGTGATGAAAATCAGTGCAGTAGTAAAGACCAACTATACCAGACTTACTGCATAATCCAGTCATTTAGATGTGATTCAGTCCTTCAAAGTTGTTTGATGTGGAAATGTGTTAATAGCAGAGAAATGACTGACTGGTGCTGGTTGTGGTAGTGATGGGAAACTGGAGCTGTCACATCTAATATATCAAATATAGCCACTTTATTTACTATCCAGAGCCACCAGTAAACCTACAAGTGTCCTCTGGCTGTTTATGCACAATGTGGGTAATGGAAAAATCTGAATATGAAAAGCAAAATTCTTGTCTTCTAAACTAGCTGTCAGAATATGACGTCTGTGGAATCAGGCAGTGATCCACCACCACCACTGTGATCAATTCTATATCAGTAGGTTTCTTCAGAATAGATCATTTGACACCAAACAACTCTGAATGACTTTGTTAACAGATACATGTTTTAATAACATAGAGAAATAGAAATGGGTGGAATTCCCCTTTAATGCTGGTCCAATAGCAACTGTCTGTGTACATAATGTTGATTAGTGGGTGTTACCACACTCTCAGCTCATGTGGATTGTTGATTAGTGCTAGTCATTGGTGCAATAATACCACCGCATCTGATGCCAATGCATATGTGCTACACTGGTGTGAGTGGATCTTTCACAGCAGTGCTGCTGGAGTTTGTGTCACAACTTTATATCTACATGGTAGTAGTGTCTAACAGAGTGGACAGTGAGTGGACACAGAGTTTAAAATCTCCAGCAGCACCGCTGTGTCTGATCTACTTATACCAGATAGACACACAATAACACACCACCACCATGTCAGTGTCATCTATTCAGAGTTTCTTTTAAGCTCTTATATAACAAGAATCATTCAGTTTACATCATAGATTTGTGCACGTGTTTAAAAATAATCTATAGGATTTGTTTAGTTTGGGATTTATGGGGTTAATCCTCTTCTTAAAGTTTTTCAAGAGAATCCACTTGCGTGGGATGAAGTTTTACACTCTGGGATGAAAACCCACGATGATCTGACACAGTGTTGGTGTTGGACAGGGTGCAGGACGCTACTGACCTCTGCTGTGGTTTCTTTTAATGAGAATTTCTTCACCAGCAGTTAGTTGAACAATGTCGCCCCCTAGTGTTCAAATCCTTCACTAACATGTGGTCAGAGTAGCACTGTAAGCGGAACCGGCAGTGTATGAGAAGGGCAGTGTCCAGATGATCAGAAATCATTTCCATTGATTGTTAACTATTGATACTGACATTTATTTTTAATAAAAAAACATTCTTTTGTGTTTATTGATTTAAAGCAGCAGAAATGAATGAAAAAAGTAAAAGTGGTCCAGGACGTGCCTACAGGGGGCAACAGAGTTCAGGACGATTGGTTAATGTCTATGTCTAATATTTTTATTTTCTTCTGTTATTGCTGTTTGACACAACCTTTCCAAAGTTTTCCAAATTTCACACACACACACACACACACACGCACACACACACACACACACACACACACACACACACACACACATTCTATACAGTTAGGCTCAGAAATATTTGGACAGTGACACAATCTTCATGATTTAGGCTCTCCATGCCACCACATTGTATTTGAAATGAAACAATTGCAACCATGTTTCTACAAAGCCTCCTCATTTCATGGACTCAAAAGTAATTGGACAAATTAACATTACTGTAAATGTTAATTTTTAATACTTTGTTGAGAATCATTTGCAGGCCTGATATCTGGAAACCATAGATATCACCAAACGCCAGGTTTCCTCCTTTGTGATTCTTTGCCAGGTATTTACTGCAGCAGTCTTCAGTTGTTGCTTGTTTGAGGGTTTTTCTGCCTTAAATTTTGTCTTAAGCAGAGAAATGCTTGCTCAATCGGGTGGAGATCTGGTGATTGACTCGACCATTGCAGAATATTCTACTTCTTTGCCTTAAAAAACTCCTGGGTTGGTTTCGCAGTATGTTTTGGGTCACTGTCCATCTGTACTGCAAAGTGCTGTCCAATCAACTGCTGCATTTGGTGGAATCTGAGCAGAAAGTATATCCCTGCACACTTCAGAATTCATCCAGCTGCTTCTGTCTTCTGTCACATCATCAATAAACACCAGTGACCCAGTGCCACTCGAAGCCATGCATGCCCATGCCATCACACACAGAGGATGTGCTGTGCTTTGGATCATGAGCCGTTCCAAGCCTTCTCCATGCTTTCTTCCTCACATCATTCTGATACAGGTTTATGTTAGTTTCAGCTGTCCATAGAATACTGTTCTAGAACTGGTCTGACTTCTTTAGATGTTTAGAAGTCTAATCTGGGGTTTCTATGTTTAAGGGTTGACTTATGGTTTGTACCTTGTGGTGAACCCTCTGTATTTGTTCTCATGAGGTCTTCTCTTCATGGTAGACTTAGGTACTGACACACCTACTTCTTGGAGAGTGTTCTTTACTTGGGTGGATGTTGTGAAGGGATTTTTCTTCACCATGGAAAGGATTCTGCGATTATCCTCCACTGATGTTTTCTGAGAATGTCCAGGCCTTTTTGAGTTCCCAGGCCCACCAGTGCACTCTTTTTTCCCATAATGCACCAAACTGTTAATTTGGCCACTCCTAACATTTTCTTCTATCTCTCTGATGGATTTCTTCTTTGTTTCAGCCTAATGACGGCCTGTTTCACTACCATTATAAACTCCTTTGACCGCATGTTGGGGGTTCACAGCAACAGCTTCCAAATGCAAACGCCACACCTGGAATCAGATCCAGACCTTTTACCTGCTTAACTGATGAGGATTAATAAGGGAAAAGCCAATGAAATAGCTTTGAGATAGTTGTCCAATTATTTTTGCCCCCTTGAAAAAGAGGCATCTACATATTAAAGAGCTGTCATTCTTAGGCCCTTCCTCCAATTAGGATGTGAATACCCTTAAATTAAAGCTGAGAGTCTGCACTTTATAACAGTATTCATATAACAGTATCTTGAATATGGTTTAGTAAACAGTGAACATGTCAAAACTTGTGTCGCTGTCCAATTATTTCTGGGCCTAACTATATATCTATATACCTAACTATATATAAGCACTAAAACAGAACTGAATCAAATGATCAAATTCTGTGTTCATCTGTAACACTGTTACCCTATTAGTAGTGATAGAAACTTTAAAGGAGCAATATGTAAGATGACAAAATGTATATGTCCAATTTTTAGTTGAAAATATTATAAAATTCACTAAAGTGATCAACATAACATAAAGAAACAGCAGTTTTGATAGTATGTCAAAAAAGTATTGTGTTGATATATTTACTGGAGTTTAATTTTAGGTTAGCAAGTTAGCCAATTAGCCCCGGCCCTTGTAATACCTCTGTGTTCCTGAAGAGATGATAATGAGTCACTGTAGTGTCAGTCTCCCTTTAGTCTCCACATGGGTACTGTGGGGTACTGTGTAGAGTATGAATTATAGAGACTTCATCATCTACATATTGCTCCTTTAATAATCAGAAAGATTCTCTGATTATTTACTCTTCAGTTATTTACTAAAAGTCTGTGATTTTGTCACACTACACAGCCTGTGCCTCGTTCCCCACGCTCATATTTGTGTCCAACGCTGCAAATTTGTTGGACAGAACAAAATCAAGTTCAAATCAGACTAAACCTGTGTGGTCTGAGCCTGACAAGGTGCTAACGAGGGCATGAATTAAAAACAGCTGAAGCTAACAGCCCCAAGTCCTGCTCAGTCTTTATCCTCAAAACTTTAGTGGCCAGAGTAACCTGTGCTGGCTGTGGTGAAGCTGTAGAACAGTAGGATGCTCCCTGCCACTGGAACAGCACACTGTTTGACAGTTTTTAAGCAGATATAGAAAAATAAAAGATTGACACTCTCATCATTTTCAATACCAACATAATTTATCTATTTTAACTAAAAGTTTACACTCCAATCAAAAGCTATGCTATGCTTTCGCTTGTATGTTCTGTAGCTAAATTTGCTGTCACTATATGGTAATGCTCTCATTAGCATATCGTTGCTGCCCAATGAAAAACATGTATCTCCAAAACAGTAACTTTACAGGAGAGGTCAAAAACTTTCAATGTAAGTCAATGGAACTAGATTTTTTTCCCAAGTACTTTTGAACCATTTCTGTTGGTCTACTCATCATAAAACTAAACATGAACAATGTAAACAGCAGCTGTTTGATTCAAATGATGCAGAAAAATGATAATCAATAAAAATGGAGATACATCATTTTTCATTGGACAGTGACGATATTTCAGTATGTTGGAGATGCTTCTCCAGCTGACCTCAGAAATGTCACCACCAACACAGCAGAAAAACCTAGAGAGGTCTGCCAGCAGAGCAGACGTTTCTGCAAGTGCTGGTTTTGGCCAACAGAGGGGGCTGCAGCTAACTACTGACCCCTTCTACCACTTTCTCACCTAGTTTTTGAGAATACTGCTGTGTAAGCGTTGATAAACTAGCGAGTGTCAAGTGAGTCCGTAGGGTGATCCAGAGACTGAAAGCAGGGCTGAAGTTTACAGGATTGGACTCATAATATCAAGTGACGAGTAGGCCTGAACGTGGCTACCATGCGATCTACACATAATGCACTGCGCCACTTTTCCAGCCATGCATGTCTCACATATGGCAGCTGTCTTTGTCTACTCCGAACCGCAGTTAGCCCTGGGGTACGTTTAGGGTCTGGCTATTTCTTTTTACTGCCAAATTATTCACATGAAATAGAATTCTGGGCTCACTGACTATTTTGTGTCGCAAACCACAGAAGTACAGCAAGTAAACTCGCAGTGACTGTTCTTCTGGTAATACCACACAGACTCAGAAGGTCACTGAAGGTCATTCCTGTTATATTCTACATTGGGGAGTGTGGTAGTCATCTTGTGTTGTGTTGTAGTTTGGCAGGAATACCGCAGTCGCACCGCAGGACGGTTTGGTAGGGGAACACTCTTTGGTCTGAACTGAACTGTGTTAATAGAATAGAGCTGTTTCTTGTTACGGTTACAAACTATATTGTTATTTGCTTTTTGTTTTCTGTCAGCTTTTTGCCACGCAACACTTCCTGCAGTTTTCAAAATATTAACACCGTTCAAACTCCAGCTGGTTCAATCCGACTGTGTGATTGGGGTTTGTAATCAGCTTTTTGCTCGGATACACGGATTCCTGAAAACAACAGATTTTTTTCTGGATTTTTTCCCATAGAGAATGAATAGGATGGAAAAGTGCACGCCAATCTACTGCACTTCTGCTTAACCGACAGACACTGTTTCGCATACATTGACTCAGGACAGACCCACAACCACGACTGCAGTGTTGGTTTGACCCGCACTCGTTAGCTTGTAATTTTTCTCCATCCCTTTCTTCCATCATAGAGTCCCATTAATTTTCGAGCACCGGTTTTATTAAACCTACAGCCATCAAACTGCATGCATTCACTCAGGGCAGGTACTCGAACACTCTGACCCACACTCCTTTACTTCTCGTTTATTCATCCTTTGTTCCTCGCACTGCTTAAGCTGCACAACCATTCTGCGTTTCCTTCAGGAAATGTATTTTTCTAGTTTTAAGATGTTACCTTTCATTTGTCTCAAACAGGGTCTTCACTCATGTCTCAAGATATCTTGTCAAATATTGTCAAGACATTGATGGTTTAATAATATACATCAGGGGTGTTTAATTATAATTCAGTAAGGTCCAGTTAGAGGAGATTTCCTCAGGCCAAGGTCCAGACCATCATCATTTCTAACTTGTGTTATGATTCAGTGCCATATCCTGTATACTATCAGCATTGTGTACAATTAGCAACTGAAAGATAAATTTATTACAAATTCCGTTCAGTATATTTTGGTAAATTTAAATGCTTTTTTACTCACTTTAATAAAAACAAGAGCTAAAAACCAGAACGCTTTTGAAAAAAACTGCATCTTAAAGTGTTTATTTATAGAGAAAGTAAATAAAACGTGTGTCTTCTTGTTAACTCAGCTTCACAGATTCACATGTTGGCTTTACATAGCTGTTTATATTGTGTAAAAGTTTCGTGGACCAATACAAATTCAATAGAAAAAATTCTAGTTCCATTGAAAAGTAAAGAATGTTTTTGGCCTTTTTTTATTGAACTGAGACGATATGAAGCCTGGTTTTCATTCCAGAAACCTCGTCACCTTAATGATGGATCACAGTAAGTTTAGACTCGTTCATGATGTACAGAGCTAAGAAGACTCGTGTCACTATGTTTTGATGCACTAATGGCAAAACTGTGAACTCACAATGTGCTACGGCGGCAAACTTGATACAACCTTCAGTTGCAATAAGCAAATCCAGAGAACAAGACATCATCAAAGACAACGAAGCCACTGTTTTTACTTATTTTATTCAATAATGTATACATACAAAGTATCTAGAAAGCTACAAAATATCTACCACTTTATCAAGAAGGCATCAAAATGTTACAGAGCAAAGACAAGACCATATGCAGTAAAGAACACATACACATAGCAGGTTTTCTTCTCTCTCTCACCTTTGCTCCAACACTTTTACCATCATCATGGGTATTAAAAGATATCACACCTTTGTACCAAGAAAAGCCAGAATATATAATTTTATACAAAGCACCTTTTTACAAAAAAACAAAAAACAAAACTCTGCACACAAACCCAATAGTTCTTTTTTATGATACTATTTTGAACTAGAGAATAGTTCACTTTAAAGCCAACGTCTTAAATGGTAATGAACGAAGGAGGTACCAGTACCTACACATAGACAAAATACAAATAAAGAACAAGAGCTAGACTGCTGACATGCGTCATGATTCCTTTAAGAATGCGACCGCTTAGTGTCCGTTACTATCAAAATAGTGTCCCAACATTCGTCGTATTTAAAGGCATCGATATTCAGCTCCCTATAGTGAAGTAAAGGGGTGGCAGCTGGAATCGGTTTTTAGGTGGAACAGACGTGTCAAAGAAAGGTACCAGCAGCGCAGCAGTAACAGTTTCACCGCCCGACTGGGCCTTCGATATACTGATGTCACAAAACCATCGTTACAGAGAACAGTAATACAGGAAAATCTCTAGAATTCACGCGACGTGAACGAGAACAGAGAGGAAAATAAAGGGCAAACACAAAACGATCCAAATCGTTTGTCGTTTTCATGTCAAGCATACTAAAACTCCACAGTTCACGTTAAGCAGTACAACATACAAGTCAGTTAACCGCAGACCATCTGTAGAAATGACTGAAAGGAATAAGTCGGGTATATAGTGTGAAAACGAAAAAGGTGAGCTGAAGATTCCAAAGTGTTTTACAGCAAAGGCCTTAAAAACCAATTCCCGTTTGATAAGCCTGGCGGACGGACGACCACGTCCGCTTGCGAATATGTTCTTCCACGGAAAAGGAAACATTTCAAATGGTGAAACAATTCTTTTAGTGTTCTAAGAGAAAAACAATGAGGTTAGAGTTCCAATTGGCTGTAAGAAAACAGTATTTTTCTTTTCATACATTTCATACGGGATGCACGTACGATTGGAGGTGCTTCTCACAACATTTGACAGTTCTCCGAAAAACGAACAAAGAAACAAACAAACAAATAAAAAAACCCCTCAACAAATAGCAGTAATAATTCCTCTAATCAATCATGGTCACATAGTGTTATGTTCATACTTCTCCGCTGTCCCTTGTCGTCTACTATAAAATTTTTTAGGAAGGCATTGTGGTGAATATTTTACTTACATCCACTTATTTGGTTTTTTGATAATCTTCGTAATGCAAAATAAGACTCTTGTCTTTTCTAAGCTGGAAAAAAAAACGGTGAACCAAAGGCACTTTCATGCTACAGTGCAGGAGACGAGGAGGAGATAATTGTACCTCCAGGACGTTTTTGGTCTTTTCCGATAAGAAAGGCATGGTCAGTCAGTTGAGTAACGTTTTTTTCTACCGTACTGTATGAGATGCTGTGACAGTTTGAGCCAATGCGCGCACTGGCCAAACCTTCACCAAATAAAAAGGATCTTAAGAGTTTCTCGGGCGAGAGAGACGTTCTTCCACGTTCATGCAGGTCGGGAGGCGTCCACTAAGGCACTGTGCTGGATATTGTTTATGCTTTGGCAGCTCTGTACTGTACAATTCCTACGACATGTGACAAGAACGAGAAAGGTCTTCCAGCTTAGGAAAGAGACTCACAGCTTTAGTGGCATCTTTTGGAGAAAAACAAAAAATATATATATATAATATATCACACGACCATGGTTAAGGCTCGCAGTCTCTAGAGAAGACTGGAGGAGGCCACAGAGGCATGGGCTTGGTGTTTTTTTTTTTTTTAGTTAAAGGCAGCAGAGGGACTCTTTAAAGAGAAGAACCATAGGAACGGGAGAGATGCTCTCTTAAAAGTAAAGGTTGCTGAACGTCTGGTTCTGGGAGAAATCTTTAATCAGTGTAGAAACTTTACAGAACGCAGAGATTCTGGGGGAACCGGGGCGGGGGTACCAGTTTAGAAAGCTTTTCATCACCTTTATTTTTAAGAGGGCACCAGCGTAAAGGGAAGAAGCCTTAATGAAGCTCCCCTGATGTCACCGGGATGAGATTGTGTCTTGCTGGATTATCCGAGGAGTGTTGTCAGCGATCCAAAACGAAAGCGTAGGACTGCTCAATAGGGCGCGTCCTACCAGAGGATCCAAGTGCTTGGGACATTGTGACTATCAATCAGCCCCTGGTACTTTTCGTAGTGCTTTCTTGCTTTTAGCGATACTCTTTCTGTTTGGGAACTGTGAAGGGGTCTAAATCTCAGCTTTTTTTGTTTCTTATTGCAGGTGACGACTTGCCTTTAGCCACAGCAGAGAGACAGAAGTTGGAACAAACCTCTGGAACGCTATCACAGTGCAGTCAATAAAACCAAAAAGTCTCTGAAAAAGAACTACTTCTCGAGGGCTGGACTTTTGAATTCCCTGAATTCTACAAATGTCTTTGAAGGTTGGTTACTTTATCATTCCGATGGCCAGGATAACTGTTTCTTTTTCTACTTAACCAAATTTCAAAATGAAAATTCCTCAAATACTTCTCTTTGGAAAAAGAAAAACTACAGTTGTTTTTTTTTTGTGAGTATATACATCTATACACACACAAATTTATGTCTACACACACGCACACTCATAGATGCTATTCTTGTACATGAACCATAGAAAGAAGGCTAAAGTCTGTTTCACGTTCTTCAGTCGTTTCGATTTGTCGGCCAGATTCAATCTAATTCAACCCAACCTACTGATAGTGTCACTTTTTATATATATATATACAACCTACGGAGAAACGTCGGTTAGGCATCCTTTAAGATGAAGATTCTTTCCTGTATTAAAACATAATACAACTGTACCGCAATTCACAGCTGCAGTCAAAAACGTCAAACACATATACATTATTAAAGACTGAAAAAAAAAACAAACAAAACAAAAAAAATAGTAATAACAATAAGCGTCACCCAAGTGTGAGCGAGAATCATTGTGGGTGAGTGTTGAACTAGAGGCACTGCCACTTTTAATTGGGGTTCAGAGTCTATAGGACAGGGCTGCTGGTCCGGCACGAGCTTCATTCTTTCACCAGCCTGTAGATGTGATGCTGCGCCCCGTGCTCGCTGTTCGACACCTCAAACACACACGCCATGCACAGCAGGGTCTCCTGTGTGTCTCTGTTTGTGACCACCTGCCATGCAGAGAAAGAGAGAGTGCAAGGTTACATGCTGTCAGTGTCTTGCACGTCTATCAGGAATGCTCCGATTCAGTGTGTGAGCCACTCGAGGCATTTTTAATGGATCGTTAGTGGTGGCATCATCGAGTCAAGGCTGTTTTACTCCATTGCACTTCATTTATTATCCAACTATGAAAATTATGTAAACAGACATACAAAATAAAGGCAATAAAGCAACATGGTCTGCAGCATAGAACTAATTAAAAGTACAGCGTACCCTGCGCTGCCTCAAGAAAAAATTGTTACTGTGTTCCAGAAGGGTTCACTTATTGGGTAGCATCGAGATGCTAAATTGACTGGAACTGGGTTTAGAAATGTCCAATGCATTATTAAAACCTTGAAGAAAAGTTCTGAACCAACATCTTTGCAAAAGCCAAACGACATATGGTCAGAAAAAAGTCAGCGATTGGACATTGCTTGAACGCTCAGTAAACTCGCAAGAGTGAGCAGAGCTCACGAGTATGTTTAATAATAAAAGCAGGAGGTTGAGACTAAATAGCTGTTCGGCCATAATATAACCACTTGTCAATCAGGCTAACTGAATAAAAAGGGTCATGTGGTCTGATGAGTCCAGACTGACTTTATTCCAGATTGAGGAGCACATTAGGGTAAGAAGGGAAGCGTGTGAGCTCATCGTGCATAGTTCCCACTGTACAAGCTTCTGGAGGCAGTGCTATAAATCTGTGGCTGCTACAGTTAGTTAGGTCAACACTCAGCAATGTTACAATATGTGGCAATAAAATAAGAAGTCAGCTGTTGTGACGGTAGGGCCATATTGAATGACTGGGCTGAGATTCACTGGAGTGAGATGTGTAAGAGTGGTTCCGGGACCACAAGGAATCATATTCACAAATGAGCTGGCCACCACCTTAGTGCTGACAGGGCTGACCTTAACTCCACTGAGAGTGTTTGGGATGTGCTGAAGAAGACTTTATGGTAACTTTATGATGAGTGCTGTCATCAATACAAGATTTCAGCTAAAAACAGCAACACAATTGGACGGAAATAAATTGTATGATGTTGCATAAGGGTCTCCAAACAATGGCATGCAGAATGTGCGCTGTAATCAAAGTTAAAGGCAACTTTAAGGTCAGGCTATAAATAAATACAGTTCTACAGTCCAGTGCTTAGATCACAGTTTTATGGAGACAATTAAACATTTGCTAAGATCCACAAAGTAATTCAGAGTGGTTCAAAGTGAAATTTATCATTTTAGACAAACTTGCTGAGTAATTTCTTTACAGTGATGGCGGCAGGAACCAGGGGTCTACAATGCAAATATAGCCAGCAAATTGACTTGTGTCTCCATAATTTATACATGCCAAGTTGATGAGGTAAAACAATAGCAAACCAGACCTATTTTGCCTTACAAACCCTTTAACTATCATTAAACAACCAGTCAGGTATCAGCCTAGCACTGAGGGTAACATCTTTCTGTGAGGAAATCTTTCTGTGAGTTTTAGATGTATTAAATGTTTGGAAGTCACCACTGTTGTGAACACTTCTGACTGAATGCTGTTCAAATAACATGACAAAAGCATATAGCTTGTACAGGCCCTGTTATCGGGGGTAAGACGATGATATTAGTAATATAAGGTTGCATATGGGCTTTGCGGCTGTGCTCCTGTCAGTTTTATAGGCCTTGTGTCTTTCTGTGGAATGTGAGGAATCTGAAGATGAGAGGAAGGCGTAATGGGGGAAGTGGAGGACAGAGGCCGAGAGAGCGCACCCACAAACGCATTCTCAGTGAAAGAGACCCGGGTCGCTAATCCCTGTGTGGTTGCTGTCTTAATGAAAGCACCCTATTCCCCCTCTCTGCTCCAAATTACGAGGCTCCACGCGAGAACACAGGAATGGCAGGAATTCTGAGAAGGGAGCCATAAGGGCTCCACCCACCCACCGTCCTGAGAAAGGAAACGGGCGTAACAGAATGACAAAGGTTACCAAGAGGATGGTGAAGTTCTCCAGAACGCTGTTCATCATGTACTTCTCGGGCAGGTGTTTCAGTTTGTGGATGAAGTTGATCATGTATTCACACATGGGAGACCGGCTTATCCGGTACACGAAGCGGCCGTTCTCGAAGCGAGCGTACTCCGTCTGGAGACAAAGATCCACACAAAAGCAAACATGAAATTAAATGTACTCTTTCTTTTCGTTCATCGCTTATCAGAGGAGGGCTTAAGAATACACTTGATTACTAAAAACAACAGCAGCTACCTTGAAGCATGAATCCACACTTTCATCCTTTTTTATAGATACCAGTTGTGATCTAAAATCCTTAATAAAAAAAGCAAGCCTGTTTCAGATTACTTAACAGGTCATAGGTTTGAGGAAAGTGTGGGATGATGTAGGCATGCAGTTAGAGCAGTGCCAATTGATGGGATATAAAAGTTAATTACTTTATAGCTATATTAGCTTTGCTCTTCCACTGTACACTAAGCAGGCATGGTCGTAATTTAGTGATAACATACTCAATTATTATTCTGCTATTAACAGTAATTCTGTTATTTAGACCAGTATCTAGTTTAATCTGCTTTTGCTGATTCAATCATGGCATAACAGTAGCTACGGCATGTCATAATTAAGAAATTAATAAACATTTTTAATAAATCCACTGGTAATGCAGAATTAACTGCCCTATGCCTTTGCTTCACTTCACTTGTGTTTAAAAGGTGAATCACAATTACAGTCCTACACTGTGCTACTGTTAAATACATACACATGACTTTATTAAACATGAAAATATGTATTAAATATGTATTAAACAACTCGTTTTTATATTACTGCTAGTATTAATGATTAATGATAACTGTTAGTATTAGCAGTAGTAGCTGTGGCTAACAGTGACTAAGTAGTAAACAGTGATACCTAAAGTGTTAGAAAAATGTTTAACCCTTTGATGCACAAGCTAAGTAAACTCCTTCTAACACACGATAGGGGTCAAACCTGACCCGTATTCATTCCCTATGTTGTTTTACGTATTGCTGAGTGTCTCTTTGGTAAATCTATTGAAATCAGCGTATTACATTATTTAATGTTCCAAGTGTTTTTTTAAGAGTTACTTCATGAACAAAAATAGATTTTGTAAATATGTTTCTGACTGAAAATGTTTACAAATGTCCACAGTTCCTATCAAATTCCATAGTGAATTCCATAGCCATGGGTCTGTCTTAAAACCTAGTGAACTACTTAGATAAGCACTGTAAATGCTAATAGCTTGAGTATAAAACTGCAAAGTGGTTAACGACTCGTTAAAAAGTTGCAAATGAAATGTTGTTGTGTGTGATTATGTGACAAGAAACACATTAAAACACCAGAGACATTCGAATTAACTTACATTTTAAAACGACTTCACTGCTCGTAGATTTGCCTGCGTTGCATTATGGGATTGCCTTAGCGGCTGAGGAAGCGTTCGATGTTTCCTTAAAATCAGGCCAAAATAAGGTGCCACAGTAGACAGCAAGTTTAAGTCTAAGAATTGGGACAGCCTACATGTCAAAAGCGCATATTATGACCTATGTAGGCAGGTCACTAGGTTTTGAGACACACCCCAAGATTTGTGTTAGAAGGGCAGTAATACAAAAATGACTTTTATAAGTAGTAAGAAAAAAAATGAAATCAGGATTTGTGGTGATTAAAAACAAGTACATTGAGGAATTCATAAAAGCTTTAAATTAATACATTTATTGCAAAGATATAGAAAATAAAACCTCAGTTGGGTCACTTTTGGCCCAGGTTGTGCATCAATGGGTTAAAATTCCCTCCTTCAGTTTTTAACCAGCGCCACCTTGGGGGAAGATCACGTGGCTTGTGTGCTCCAAGAAACTGAAGCTCCCTTTTAAAGAAACAGACCCCTGAGAGAAAAGCTTATGTGAAACCCACCTCCACTTTTTCCACCACCTGTTTGCCGAAGGAGCAGACTTTGGTGGAGCAGGTGATGGTCATATTCTCCGGGCTCTCGTACTGACTGGTCACACCGTAGAACGTCCCGGTTTCCTCCTGAACGCTGCAGTTCAAATCAGCCTGGAAAGAAGCAACGGCAGTGTATGCAGAGGACTGAATGAAACCCAATGATATTATAAAATAACCACATTTACTGCTTCTTTAGTCCAGCAAGAAAGCAGATTCAACACTACAGTAAGGAGCGGACAGTCTGGTTCGCACAACGCTGTGAGCGCAGGGCTGCCATCTGGTGGGCATGCTGAGTGTAGTGCACTTTTAATGCAGACTCAGTGCAGTGACTGACATCTTATTACTCTAAAGAAGAACAAAAACTGATCTGTTCAAGTGCATTAAGGAACAAATTAAGGAAATATCCAGGGGAGATCAGCATCCCTTAAATCAATAGTTTGGCTCATGAAACGCTATTCATTTTCAGCGCTGCATTTTCCATTCATTGAGCTAACAATCTGAGCCTTTACGCGTGTCCATTTAAAAAAGCGGTGTATCAGTGTGTCCTTTCAAAGGCGGATGATAAAGAATAGATTAAATGACATCATGCGTAAAAGCTATTTCACCCTTGCAAAAAAGAGCAGCTTTCAGTGGCCCTCTTTCTTTCATTGGGGCCTGATGTTCATTATCAAAATTAATAAAAAAAAAAAAAGAAAGAAAGAAAGACGGAGAGAAAGAAAGGAAAACGCAAATATTCCTCTCCGGCATGCTCTCCCCTTCATTAAGACGGCCCGTTAGATTTTCACATAATATTCAGGAGAGGCATTATTGTGCAGATCTACTGTTTCATTTGAAATTCAGATCCGCTCGTCACTTCAAACGGAATCTGAGCAGCCTCGCTCTGGACACGACGCGGCCCACTTTGTTGGCCGCCGCTAGTTAGCATTTTGTTTTGGGGAAAACATATGCAATGTTTAAACAGCTATTAGTGCAGCAGCCTGGGCCTCGCGATTGTTTTGAAATATTAGACGGAATTAGCAAAAGGCTTTGATGTGGCGCGTTTCTGCTATGCCACTGCAAACATAGCGGCCGACGGGCGGCACACACACACATGCACACACACGCACACATGCATATGCAAACTCTGCCTGAAGTGGCCCATTTTCTTCATGCTTAACAGGGCAGCAGTTAAAAAATTCAGAGAGAGAGAGCGAGGAACAGTGCATGAATGTACAGCAATCTACATGTTCAGTTCCACACCTCATATCTTTTCTATCAGCTTCATATACTGTAGAACGTAACAAACACCATCTGCACGTGGTTTATGATGAATGCACTTATGAATAGATCAGCGTTTTTGGGGCCCATTCCGATCACCGAACACCTTTCAGCTCGATCAGCCGATAGCCAATACCGATCGAGGGCAGAGTATACGCCACGGCAGAGCTACATGTAGTTATTTTAGCGCAAGCAAGTCATGACACATGGTCGAAACTCGTTTATTACCATTTTTAATAAACAAACAAAGTAAATCAAACAAATATCCCCAAAACTGCAATCATTCAATTTAGACCCTTAATTTAAAACTAAAAAAGCAAATTAAATAAATGCAGTAAAAACTGCAGTCATTAAACGCAGACTCTGATTATTTTAAACAATAATCTGAAATCATTAAATGTAGATCTTGAATTGTTGCTGCTGTTCTGTTCGTACCGGTCAGATCTGGTCTACACTGGGTTATTATCTGTTCTGGATTGTTTGTTTTGTGCTAGCTGTGAGTGCTAGCTCTGCTGTTTGCTGGTACTCACTGTATTCAGCTGCGTGCAATGTCGTATCAGATTAGTAGAGTTAAATATCTTTGTCTTGGTTTCTCAATGAGACACGCTGATTTTACACATTTTAAAAACGTCCTGGATGAGCCTGTCACGTACGGTAAACACTGCCAGACGGACATGTTTACTTTCAGCGCATGTTTTTTTCTGCGACATCGCTGCTTTAGTCAGTCTGTGGAAAATGAAAGGGTATGTATTTCCACCTAGTGGTTAAGATAGGAATTGCAGGGAGAGGGTTCTCCTCTTCCTGGATAAAACGCTAGCTGGAAATACAGAAATTAGGCTCATTTGTTTAACGCCATCGAACGGATCTCGGGATCGGCTCTAAATTGGAGAAATATCGCCGGATCACTGATAGCATATTTTGATTAAATATCGGCCGATACCGATACATAGCCGATCAATCCTTCCATCTCTACTTATGAACAATTCATAATTTAAATAAAATCAACCTCACACAATTCTTCTTCTATCCCACATGTGAAAAATCATCCAAGACTACTTTACTTACTACTTTAGTAACACTACAGCTATCTGACAGAAACAGAAACTTATAAACATCAATTAGTAAAGCTACTCCAATATTTCTGTACTACTAAATTATTAAGATGTACATAAAACAATTCAGTGTGAAACGCTCAGTGCTAAATTCTAGAGACTCATAGTTGTTTACAGTGGTGGTGATAGAAACCGTAAACCTGAAACATTGAATGCCTCTAAAAACTCACCTCACAGAAAGCTATTAGATGAGATTATTACATCTATGTTGCCTCATGACCCAGACACGGACTTAAACTAGTTCTGCCTCAAACTTTGTTTTATAAAGTGCATTAATGGTTGAAAGGTAAGCTGCACGCAAAGCTTTGAGCACCCCAGTCGCATAACATGCTTTACTGCTTTATTGTGAGAACAAGTGCACGTCGTCAACAAGGAACAAACTTAAGTATGGAATTTGTCAGAAGATTTCAGTGCATACTTTTATTAATTTGCTACGTTTATTATGTTGGAAAAAAACATTAAATTACCAAATTCATCAACTATGTTGATTTCATGTTTTGTAGAGTGTGTACATCTAATTTGACCTGGGTTTCCAAAATCTTTGTATGTGACTGTATTTGCAGGGCCAAGTAGTAGACAAGCTATTTTATAGGTGTACCACGATTTTATCAACACTATTTTGGGTATACTGGAGTTCCTATCAGCACCACTGTAAAGAAATCTGAGTTTTAACACACTGTGTTAATGACTTGTGAGTTTCTCTTTGCTTAATCTGCAAGACTTGCTTATGGACTAAACTGGACAAAGCCCTGCTTTGGGAATTCAGAGAACATCAGCTACTTCCAATATTAGCTGTGTAACATTCTCTAAGAGTCTATTTGAGAACACTTAACAATTCAGTGCAGTCATGGTCAAATGCTTTTATCACCTGTAAGCTACATTTTCCTGTGAAAAACTCAAAAAGCAAGCATCAGATACCAGACTGGTCTTGGCTGAATGACTACAAGGGGAAAATGGTATGAATTTGATTTTTTTCACCCACCCACTCCTTTAAGAGACTATGCATAAAAGTAGGGAGATGAAGTGCTCCAGATAAAGTGCTGATTCGCTCTGAAGAGCTACTTACCCAGAACTTTATGAGGAAGAAGGAATTCTGAGGGCCTTTGCCAAAGAGCTCCTTCAGCCCTCCTTTCTTCTCCGGGAATTTGTCATAAATCTGACGAATGTCCACCGACTCCAGCAAGGCATCGTTATAGGAGTGATTTGTCTGGCCGATGTGCACAAAAAGGTGCTTGTTGTACTGTGAAAGAAGAGAGACAGACGGTCAGGACTAAGGAAACATGATGCTTTCAAATTCACAGGGCAAAAAAAAAAAAAACACCGCACCACAAAACAAAACAAAAAAAACCTCTCCCTTGAGCTTCACTGTGTGACAGGAAATGTACAAGGTGTTTTATGTTCTTAGGGCTTTCACACTCATAAAAGCCTATTACTGAGCCAAATTTAGCAGCCCCAGTCCTGCTTTGCAGATATGACCATTTCAAATATTCAGCTAAATGCATGATTAATGGCTGATGTCATACGCTATCGATAGCAAAACAAAACTCTCTGGAGAATGTGGGCAAACTAAGATGGATCGCCACCGTCCAAGACAAATCATAAAAAATGTGAAGCTCATGCTCAGGGCTGCCATTCTGAGGGACAGAAACGCAGTCGGCCTTTCTGCTTGACCTCGTCTCTTGTCTGCTTACAGCAACAGACCCTGTGTCTGGCATACCCATGGAGAGATGGCTGGGCGGGGCGGGTGCGAAGTTGTGCATAAATGTTTTTTATCTACTTTATCAAGCAGTCTGCTAAAAACAGGAATGTTTGAGGTCTCAGTATTTAACTACTAAAACTGCTATTAAGGTGTTTGTTGTACAAAAGTAAACCGCAGGGCTTCCTGATATCCAATAATAAACTCTTCTACTGATATGAGTTATCAGTGTTTATCTGTGGATAAACATATTTAAATAAGTATGTATTTTATACTGGATGCAATATTTAGATGACTTAAAGCTACTGTGATAAAATATCTGTATTTGTTCATTTACATTTGTACCACCGCCATATATACATAAACATACCATATATATATAAATGTCTGTGTGTGAGATGCTAATCAAAAAAGATCTAGTCTCAATTTCTATATAAACATAAAACAATTATACAATAATAATACGATACAATAAAAAAAGTTGTTTAACAAATTTAACAGTGTTAACAGATTTACTTAAAAAAATGGCCTAAAACTCCAATATCTGTGAATTGTTAAATAAAATATAAATGGGTGTGTCAGACCTTTTTAGGATGGACCAAATAGTGAAGTTACTATGTAACTTAGTCTTGGGAGCAAGACCACCCCCCGATTACCACTACTGACTATATATATATATACACCCCCATTCTCACTCCATTCCCGTGTTGAACAACATCGCACCCACCACCACTCCATCTTCTCCCCATATTTCATCTTTATCCCAAAGGCCGCACAAGCACAAGCACCAAAGACACCCAGAACTCCAGCCCAAGTCTTCTAACCCCACAGCTAATTTTTATGCTCAGTCAATGCTAGCAAACTATCCTTTAAAGGATTTCAATTTCCCCACTTTACTTAACTATAAGAGTTTGATGTAGCTTTAAAACTTCAACAGTGTTCAAAAGATTCACAGTTTTGAAGCATACTATTTGCTTCCCAGTCCAAACCCATACACAAACAATCACATTTACACATGTTCATGGAAGTTATAAAAAGTGTTTTAACAAGAACAGATTTTTTTCACTGCGACATAATATAGGGCACCCAATCAGAACATAGATCATTTACATATTTAAGTCTTAAATCTGAAATGGGCATGCAAAAATAAAATATGACTGCTTTTAGTATAAAACCAAATGTTAGGGGACCAAAAACAAAAATAAAATACAAAAATCATGTAGGATAGGGGGCCTAATATGCTCTTCCGGATTTTGTCTTTCCTTTTTATGCAAGTAAACGGACTGTGAAGTTATAAAGCCCAAAGAACATGCCAGAGGGAGAGGCTCTCTCTAACAGAGCGTTTTAAACTGAGTGTGAATACAGATGTGCAGTATGAGGAAATGTTGTGTTTTGGGAAAACTAAAGAATGTAAATCTATTCTACAAGGAGCTCAAACTAAAATCATGAACACTAAAATTGAGCATAAATGATCCTTTTTAACAAATCCCATCTGAAATGCCCCAATACAATGCATGATGTGTAGTTGTTAGCTGTGTATTTCTTGCTGGGGGTTGTAGAGTAGTGTTTACGTAGTTGGAGCATGATACTCTACATTCATTTTAAACGCTCATTTAAACAGCTCATTTTAAAGAAACAAATATCAGATAAAAGTATCTGTTGATACTTGTGATTTCATTAGAGTAAAGCTAAGTGAAATATTATCAATTAATTGTGAAAGTCTTCAGTTTGATTTGATTTAAACTGCATTGTTTTGTTCCACATGCTCTGCAGATGTGTCTTCTCGACAGAAACCCTCTGTTGCTGCACTGCTTCACGTTACACTGCAGCACAAATATTCTGAGGCTTTTTGTTTGCAAGATTTTGCAAATATAAAAGAGCAGCTATGTTTCCCAAAGGCAACGTTAAACCACTGTATCAAAACAAATGTGGTTTAAAATGGCCTGGCCTTTAGCAGAACTACTTACAGAGTCAGGGTCCCTCTGCTGCTCCAGAAAGGCTGAGAACTCCACCAGCCTGAGCTTGGTGGTGCCAATGGAGCGACCCTGCCATGCTGGCACTGTGGGTGCTGGTGCTGCCGAGGACTCGTAACCTGCTCACAGAGACACACAGTTAAACAGAAATGCTACATTAACATTTACAAAAAAGATATCTGCACTTAGTTGACTTTAAAAAGAACAAAAAAAAACACAAAAAGTGGAAGACATACTTGAAATTGCTGTTGTGACGGCGGGCTGGATGGGGTAGGCTTGCTGCGCGAATGGCTTGATGCTGAAACAAAGGGCAAGAAAAAGGAAAAGGACGAGTCAGGGCGTGGGGCACAGATGTCTAGAGGTTTTGAAGCACATTGAAGAGATTATGAGGGCTGTACGGCGGAGACGAAACAAAGCTGTACAAAGTATTTCATCTTGGACTCGGCCCATTCAAGCCTTTGGTAAAGCTAGAACATGAAAATGTGGAGAGAGAGGGGGGGGAGAGAGAGACAGAGAGAGAGAGAGAGAGAGAGAGAGAGAGAGAGAGAGAGAGAGATGGGAAAAGATAGAGATAGAGAAAGGGATGCAGAAAGGAGAGACAGAGAGTGAATAAACAGAAAACTGTAAGAAATTGCAACACATTAAGTGTAGAGAGGGAGGAAGAAAGAAAAATGAGAGAACATGGTGAGAGAGGAGGGGAAGGTGAGAGAAGAGGAGAAAAAGAGGAGAAACAGAAAGAGTAGGGAAGACAAAATAAAGAGGGTAAAAGAGAACCGGGAAAAGAGAAAGGGTGAATGAAGAAGACAGAGATAGATAAAGGAGAAAAGACAAGAATATATGAGAGAGGAGAAAGAGAGAGAGAAAAGGAGATAGAAAGGAAAAAAAGAAGAGAGAAAGAGGAGAACATGGCAAGAGTAATGGAAGGAAGAGAAAGCAAGAAAATGGAACTAGGGGAAAGAGAAATAAAGAGAGAGGGATAGACAATAAAAAGGAGGAGAAGAAGACAAGTTAAAAGAAGGTTAGGACAGACAGCAAGTCAAAGTACAGAAATGCAGAGTAAGGGGAAAAATGAGAGAGAGAGAGAGAGAGAGGAAGAAGGGAAGATGAAAGGGACAGCAAAAGCGTCTCACTGGCTGATATAAGCAGAACTTTACTTACTCTTGTGAGGATCCTGGCTGGCCCGTGGATATCATGCCCTGCCAAAACTAGAGAATTAGATAAATAAATAGACAACAAAGCAAAGCCTATCCTCACTCACACTCACTCTGCAGGCTTGTGATACTCGCGTTATCTGACCACTTCTACAAAACCCAGGTGTACGACGTGCCATACTCGACTGTTATCTTGACTATAGCATTGGTGCGCTTATCAGATATGGGCAGTGGATGTGAGCTGGACTTGCTTGTGTGTGTAATGGGATTGGGCCCCGGTGGGCCGATAGCGGGGGCGCCAGAGGCTCGTCTTACCCCAGCTGCTCCAGGGAAGGCGGGGCGAGGGATGCCTGGCAGGCCCAGCTTGTTGTGGATGGCCGTGGCGGAGACGATCTGTGCTGAGGACATGGAGGCCATGCTCTGGAGGGCTTTGTCCTTCACGGTCTGATCCTTCAACAGCGTTCACAAAAGGGGCTTAAGATTCGATCGAGGGTGAGGGGTGGGGACAAAAAACACATCCACGGCACGAGACGAGAGGAAAACAGCTCACGCCTTTGCGGAACAAGCAAAGGCGTTATTGACAGGAAAGGGACGAGCAAGCCAAGTCAAAACAGCATCTCTTTGCAGGCACATGACAGCATCCAAGCCAGCTTACAGCAACCGTTCAGCAACAAATCCAGTCCTCTTACACACAATGTGCTCAGCTTGGGTCTTTAGTTTAGCACTGAGGAACAGCTAACGAGTAATGGAAGTCTATGTTACCATTGAGCATTTGACTGTAATAGACTTTCTCTCAGATTCTAATATTACTGTTATGTTTAAAAGGCCAAATCACAAACAAAACTGAAACTTCAAGGTAGCCGTTTATAGTTTTCAGCCCACTTTGATGCATTTTTTGACCCAGAACTATTGATTTGAAAACAAGCACCAGTGGTGTACACTTGGAAGAATGTCTGTTGTATGCTTCAACTCACAGTGACCAATATAAGGTAGAACTAGTCTGAAAGCCCAAGGAGCTACAGGCATCTTAGCATCACCCAAGTACATTTTTCTATATTACAGCTTTCTTATCTTTGGTTAGCGTGCAACTTTGATGAGACAGAGCATTAACAACCTCCTTTTCTCCTCAAGCTACATTCCATGTCCGAAGGCAGGCATCAAGGTTGCCCAACAGAGTCCTGTCAACAACACAGAGCTAATGCTTGAATGAAATAGTGGAGGAAACTGTGGTTAAGTCTTTCTCCTTTACACATCAACTCATTAGCTTGAGCTTTAATCCTCCAGGGGGAGGCTAAAGGCTAACTCTGCATATAGACTTTCACAGTTCCTTCAATTCGCGGCACGCTTACAAATCTGTGCACCTCTCCACGTGCCAAAGGTTAATTAATAAGCACCAAGAGCCACGTGGGGACCTGTGAGCGCACAAAGGCTACAAAAGACATCCTTCCTTCTGCCACACATGGTCTTATTAAAAAAAAAAAGCAGCATTCCTTGTAGGAGGAGCACAAAGAGGTAGCAGATAATCACGAAGGTTTGGAAGGCCCTGTATGGAGAAGCCCAAGGAATGCTGCTTTCTCATGCCATTGAAGCGCACAGAACTGAATGCTAGCTCGGTGCTGACCGGCCTTCTGTGCAAAAGCAGTGAGCGCGAGCTGGAGGTGAACATGCTGGCAAGGGCTTCGAGTGTACGCGCGTGCGGGTAACGTGGGCTGGTGAGGAGCTGGCTGCTAGCGCACAGAGGAATCAGGCGTGCAGAAGCAAGGCCGCTGCTCGGCTAGAGCGGGACGGGTGCACACTCACAACAACGTACTTACCATGCTTGTCACCTAGACGCAAAAAAACAAAGGCTTCAATGTAATCGTACAGTTCACACCACTTAAGACAGCATACACAAACCATAATCGCATCCGCACATGATTTGCAAGAAACAACAATTAACTCCACATTGTAGCAGTAATGGTTCGGCCAAAAACGTGTTTTTCAAAACTCCTCTTTACTCCAAATGTAGCTGATCAGCCAAGACATGTGGGGTCTAATGCAAGGGAACCTAAACTTTATGACTTATTGGTAGTGTTGGTGGTGGGCCAAGTCCAAAAAAGCCAAACAGCATGTATTACATGCCTGTATATGCGAAAAAAAGGTGGAACTTCTGTGCTTCTTAAAAAAAAAAACTTGCTCTCTGTAGAGGATATGCTAACTTATTTTCTCTTAGAAAATTTGGGAAATGTTTTTCTATTTCCCAAAAATATATTTTTCACTCCAGTAGTCTAAAAGTCTCCTCTTGTCCTTGGACCACTATCTGTTATGACCATTCTCTCATTCTGTCATTACTTCAAATCAAGCAGCTACAGTCACATGTTCTTATATTTTATAATTGAAAATACACTGTTAATAAATTTGCTCTGTATCTCCTGACATTGCAAACTTATTTAGAACTTAAATGTAGGGGCAGTTTGACTAGCAATTTTGCATATTAATATATACGCTGTTACATGTGTACTGCCAAGAGTGTACTCTATACAATACCAGTCAAAAGTTTTAGTACGCTATCAGTCAAAAGTTTTAAAACAGTTTTAAAACGTTTGGCTGGTAGTGTACTAAAGAGTTTGGCTGGTAGTGTATCTAAAACGTTTGACTGGTAGTGTATCTAAAACGTTTCACTGGTAGTGTATCTAAAACGTTTGACTGGTAGTGTATCTAAAACGTTTCACTGGTAGTGTATCTAAAACGTTTGGCTGGTAGTGTATCTAAAACGTTTCACTGGTAGTGTATCTAAAACGTTTGACTGGTAGTGTATCTAAAACGTTTCACTGGTAGTGTATCTAAAACGTTTGGCTGGTAGTGTATCTAAAACGTTTGGCTGGTAGTGATCTAAAACGTTTCACTGGTAGTGTATCTAAAACGTTTGACTGGTAGTGTATCTAAAACGTTTGACTGGTAGTGTACTAAAACTTTGACTGGTAGTGTACTAAAACGTTTGACTGGTAGTGATCTAAAACGTTTGACTGGTAGTGTATCTAAAATGTTTGACTGGTAGTGTACTAAAACGTTTGGCTGGTAGTGTATCTAAAACGTTTGACTGGTAGTGTACTAAAACGTTTGACTGGTAGTGATCTAAAACGTTTGGCTGGTAGTGTACTAAAACGTTTGGCTGGTAGTGTACCAAAACGTTTGACTGGTAGTGTACTAAAACGTTTGACTGGTAGTGTACTAAAACGTTTGACTGGTAGTGTTCTAAAACGTTTGGCTGGTAGTGTACTAAAACGTTTGGCTGGTAGTGTACCAAAACGTTTGACTGGTAGTGTACTAAAACGTTTGACTGGTAGTGTACTGAAACGTTTGACTGGTAGTGTTCTAAAACGTTTGACTGGTAGTGTACTAAAACGTTTGACTGGTAGTGTTCTAAAACGTTTGGCTGGTAGTGTACCAAAACGTTTGACTGGTAGTGTACTAAAACGTTTGGCTGGTAGTGTACTAAAACGTTTGGCTGGTAGTATATCTAAAACGTTTGACTGGTAGTGTACCAAAACGTTTGACTGGTAGTGTACTGAAACGTTTGGCTATTAATGTACTAAAACGTTTGACTGGTAGTGTACTAAAACGTTTGGCTGGTAGTGTACTAAAACGTTTGACTGGTAGTGTACTAAAACGTTTGGCTATTAATGTACTAAAACGTTTGACTGGTAGTGTACTGAAACGTTTGGCTATTAATGTACTAAAACGTTTGGCTGGTAGTGTACTAAAACGTTTGACTGGTAGTGTACTAAAACGTTTGACTGGTAGTGTACTGAAACGTTTGGCTATTAATGTACTAAAACGTTTGGCTGGTAGTGTACTAAAACGTTTGACTGGTAGTGTACTAAAATGTTTGACTGGTAGTGTACTAAAACGTTTGACTGGTAGTGTGCTAAAACTTTGACTGGTAGTGTACTAAAACGTTTGACTGGTAGTGTACTAAAACGTTTGGCTATTAATGTACTAAAACGTTTGACTGGTAGTGATCTAAAATGTTTGGCTGGTAGTGTACTGAAACGTTTGGCTATTAATGTACTAAAACGTTTGACTGGTAGTGTACTAAAACGTTTGGCTGGTAGTGCACCAAAACGTTTGACTGGTAGTGTACTAAAACGTTTGACTGGTAGTGTACTGAAACGTTTGGCTACTAATGTACTAAAACGTTTGACTGGTAGTGTACTAAAACGTTTGACTGGTAGTGTACTAAAACGTTTGGCTATTAATGTACCAAAACGTTTGACTGGTAGTGATCAAAAACGTTTGGCTGGTAGTGTACTAAAACGTTTTACTGGTAGTGATCTAAAATGTTTGGCTGGTAGTGTACCAAAACGTTTGACTGGTAGTGTACTAAAACGTTTGACTGGTAGTGTACTGAAACGTTTGGCTATTAATGTACTAAAACGTTTGACTGGTAGTGTACTAAAACGTTTGGCTGGCAGTGTACTAAAACGTTTGACTGGTAGTGTACTAAAACTTTGACTGCTAGTGTACTAAAAACGTTTGACTGGTAGTGTACTAAAACGTTTGGCTATTAATGTACTAAAACGTTTGACTGGTAGTGATCAAAAACGTTTGGCTGGTAGTGTACTAAAACGTTTGACTGGTAGTGTACTAAAACGTTTGGCTATTAATGTACTAAAACGTTTGACTGGTAGTGTATCTAAAACGTTTGGCTATTAATGTACTAAAACGTTTGACTGGTAGTGTACTAAAACGTTTGGCTGGTAGTGTATCTAAAATGTTTGACTGGTAGTGTACTAAAACGTTTGGCTGGTAGTGTACTAAAACGTTTGGCTATTAATGTACTAAAACGTTTGACTGGTAGTGTACTAAAACGTTTGGCTGGTAGTGTATCTAAAATGTTTGACTGGTAGTGTACTAAAACGTTTGGCTGGTAGTGTACTAAAACGTTTGGCTATTAATGTACTAAAACGTTTGACTGGTAGTGATCAAAAACGTTTGGCTGGTAGTGTACTAAAACGTTTGACTGGTAGTGTACTAAAACGTTTGGCTATTAATGTACTAAAACGTTTGACTTGGTAGTGTATCTAAAACGTTTGACTGGTAGTGTACTAAAACGTTTGACTGGTAGTGTACTAAAACGTTTCGCTATTAATGTACTAAAACGTTTGACTGGTAGTGTACTAAAACGTTTGGCTGGTAGTGTATCTAAAACGTTTGACTGGTAGTGTACTAAAACGTTTGGCTGGTAGTGTACTAAAACGTTTGACTGGTAGTGTACTGAAACGTTTGGCTATTAATGTACTAAAACTTTGACTGGTAGTGTACTAAAACGTTTGACTGGTAGTGTACTGAAACGTTTGGCTATTAATGTACTAAAACTTTGACTGGTAGTGTACTAAAACGTTTGACTGGTAGTGTACTGAAACGTTTGGCTATTAATGTACTAAAACTTTGACTGGTAGTGAACTAAAACGTTTGACTGGTAGTGTACTGAAACGTTTGGCTATTAATGTACTAAAACGTTTGGCTGGTAGTGTGCTAAATTTTTGACTGGTAGTGTACTAAAACGTTTGACTGGTAGTGTACTAAAACGTTTGGCTATTAATGTACTAAAACGTTTGACTGGTAGTGATCTAAAATGTTTGGCTGGTAGTGTACCAAAACGTTTGACTGGTAGTGTACTAAAACGTTTGACTGGTAGTGTACTGAAACGTTTGGCTATTAATGTACCAAAACGTTTGACTGGTAGTGTACTAAAACGTTTGACTGGTAGTGTACTGAAACGTTTGGCTATTAATGTACTAAAACGTTTGACTGGTAGTGTACTAAAACGTTTGGCTATTAATGTACTAAAACGTTTGACTGGTAGTGATCAAAAACGTTTGGCTGGTAGTGTACTAAAACGTTTGACTGGTAGTGATCTAAAATGTTTGGCTGGTAGTGTACCAAAACTTTTGACTGGTAGTGTACCAAAACGTTTGACTGGTAGTGTACTGAAACGTTTGGCTATTAATGTACTAAAACGTTTGACTGGTAGTGTACTAAAACGTTTGGCTGGTAGTGTACTAAAACGTTTGACTGGTAGTGTACTAAAACGTTTGGCTATTAATGTACTAAAACGTTTGACTGGTAGTGTACTGAAACGTTTGGCTATTAATGTACTAAAACGTTTGGCTGGTAGTGTACTAAAACGTTTGACTGGTAGTGTACTAAAACGTTTGACTGGTAGTGTACTGAAACGTTTGGCTATTAATGTACTAAAACGTTTGGCTGGTAGTGTACTAAAACGTTTGACTGGTAGTGTACTAAAACGTTTGACTGGTAGTGTACTAAAACGTTTGACTGGTAGTGTGCTAAAACTTTGACTGGTAGTGTACTAAAACGTTTGACTGGTAGTGTACTAAAACGTTTGGCTATTAATGTACTAAAACGTTTTGACTGGTAGTGTACTAAAACGTTTGACTGGTAGTGTACTGAAACGTTTGGCTATTAATGTACTAAAACGTTTGACTGGTAGTGTACTAAAACGTTTGGCTGGTAGTGCACCAAAACGTTTGACTGGTAGTGTACTAAAACGTTTGACTGGTAGTGTACTGAAACGTTTGGCTACTAATGTACTAAAACGTTTGACTGGTAGTGTACTAAAACGTTTGACTGGTAGTGTACTAAAACGTTTGGCTATTAATGTACCAAAACGTTTGACTGGTAGTGATCAAAAACGTTTGGCTGGTAGTGTACTAAAACGTTTTACTGGTAGTGATCTAAAATGTTTGGCTGGTAGTGTACCAAAACGTTTGACTGGTAGTGTACTAAAACGTTTGACTGGTAGTGTACTGAAACGTTTGGCTATTAATGTACTAAAACGTTTGACTGGTAGTGTACTAAAACGTTTGGCTGGCAGTGTACTAAAACGTTTGACTGGTAGTGTACTAAAACTTTGACTGCTAGTGTACTAAAACGTTTGACTGGTAGTGTACTAAAACGTTTGGCTATTAATGTACTAAAACGTTTGACTGGTAGTGATCAAAAACGTTTGGCTGGTAGTGTACTAAAACGTTTGACTGGTAGTGTACTAAAACGTTTGGCTATTAATGTACTAAAACGTTTGACTGGTAGTGTATCTAAAACGTTTGGCTATTAATGTACTAAAACGTTTGACTGGTAGTGTACTAAAACGTTTGGCTGGTAGTGTATCTAAAATGTTTGACTGGTAGTGTACTAAAACGTTTGGCTGGTAGTGTACTAAAACGTTTGGCTATTAATGTACTAAAACGTTTGACTGGTAGTGTACTAAAACGTTTGGCTGGTAGTGTATCTAAAATGTTTGACTGGTAGTGTACTAAAACGTTTGGCTGGTAGTGTACTAAAACGTTTGGCTATTAATGTACTAAAACGTTTGACTGGTAGTGATCAAAAACGTTTGGCTGGTAGTGTACTAAAACGTTTGACTGGTAGTGTACTAAAACGTTTGGCTATTAATGTACTAAAACGTTTGACTGGTAGTGTATCTAAAACGTTTGACTGGTAGTGTACTAAAACGTTTGACTGGTAGTGTACTAAAACGTTTCGCTATTAATGTACTAAAACGTTTGACTGGTAGTGTACTAAAACGTTTGGCTGGTAGTGTATCTAAAACGTTTGACTGGTAGTGTACTAAAACGTTTGGCTGGTAGTGTACTAAAACGTTTGACTGGTAGTGTACTGAAACGTTTGGCTATTAATGTACTAAAACTTTGACTGGTAGTGTACTAAAACGTTTGACTGGTAGTGTACTGAAACGTTTGGCTATTAATGTACTAAAACTTTGACTGGTAGTGTACTAAAACGTTTGACTGGTAGTGTACTGAAACGTTTGGCTATTAATGTACTAAAACTTTGACTGGTAGTGAACTAAAACGTTTGACTGGTAGTGTACTGAAACGTTTGGCTATTAATGTACTAAAACGTTTGGCTGGTAGTGTGCTAAATTTTTGACTGGTAGTGTACTAAAACGTTTGACTGGTAGTGTACTAAAACGTTTGGCTATTAATGTACTAAAACGTTTGACTGGTAGTGATCTAAAATGTTTGGCTGGTAGTGTACCAAAACGTTTGACTGGTAGTGTACTAAAACGTTTGACTGGTAGTGTACTGAAACGTTTGGCTATTAATGTACCAAAACGTTTGACTGGTAGTGTACTAAAACGTTTGACTGGTAGTGTACTGAAACGTTTGGCTATTAATGTACTAAAACGTTTGACTGGTAGTGTACTAAAACGTTTGGCTATTAATGTACTAAAACGTTTGACTGGTAGTGATCAAAAACGTTTGGCTGGTAGTGTACTAAAACGTTTGACTGGTAGTGATCTAAAATGTTTGGCTGGTAGTGTACCAAAACTTTTGACTGGTAGTGTACCAAAACGTTTGACTGGTAGTGTACTAAAACGTTTGACTGGTAGTGTACTAAAACGTTTGACTGGTAGTGATCTAAAACGTTTGACTGGTAGTGTACTAAAACGTTTGGCTATTAATGTACTAAAACGTTTGACTGGTAGTGATCTAAAACGTTTGGCTATTAATGTACTAAAACGTTTGACTGGTAGTGATCTAAAATGTTTGGCTGGTAGTGTACCAAAACGTTTGACTGGTAGTGTACTAAAACGTTTGACTGGTAGTGTACTAAAACGTTTGACTGGTAGTGTACTGAAACGTTTGGCTATTAATGTACTAAAACGTTTGACTGGTAGTGTACTAAAACGTTTGACTGGTAGTGTACTGAAACGTTTGGCTATTAATGTACTAAAACGTTTGACTGGTAGTGTACTAAAACGTTTGGCTGGTAGTGTACTAAAACGTTTGACTGGTAGTGTACTAAAACGTTTGACTGGTAGTGTACTGAAACGTTTGGCTATTAATGTACTAAAACGTTTGACTGGTAGTGTACTAAAACGTTTGACTGGTAGTGTACTAAAACGTTTGGCTATTAATGTACTAAAACGTTTGACTGGTAGTGTACTAAAACGTTTGACTGGTAGTGTACTAAAACGTTTGACTGGTAGTGTACTAAAACGTTTGACTGGTAGTGTGCTAAAACTTTGACTGGTAGTGTACTAAAACGTTTGACTGGTAGTGTACTAAAACGTTTGGCTATTAATGTACTAAAACGTTTGACTGGTAGTGTACTAAAACGTTTGACTGGTAGTGTACTGAAACGTTTGGCTATTAATGTACTAAAACGTTTGACTGGTAGTGTACTAAAACGTTTGGCTGGTAGTGCACCAAAACGTTTGACTGGTAGTGTACTAAAACGTTTGACTGGTAGTGTACTGAAACGTTTGGCTACTAATGTACTAAAACGTTTGACTGGTAGTGTACTAAAACGTTTGACTGGTAGTGTACTAAAACGTTTGGCTATTAATGTACCAAAACGTTTGACTGGTAGTGATCAAAAACGTTTGGCTGGTAGTGTACTAAAACGTTTTACTGGTAGTGATCTAAAATGTTTGGCTGGTAGTGTACCAAAACGTTTGACTGGTAGTGTACTAAAACGTTTGACTGGTAGTGTACTGAAACGTTTGGCTATTAATGTACTAAAACGTTTGACTGGTAGTGTACTAAAACGTTTGGCTGGCAGTGTACTAAAACGTTTGACTGGTAGTGTACTAAAACTTTGACTGCTAGTGTACTAAAACGTTTGACTGGTAGTGTACTAAAACGTTTGGCTATTAATGTACTAAAACGTTTGACTGGTAGTGATCAAAAACGTTTGGCTGGTAGTGTACTAAAACGTTTGACTGGTAGTGTACTAAAACGTTTGGCTATTAATGTACTAAAACGTTTGACTGGTAGTGTATCTAAAACGTTTGGCTATTAATGTACTAAAACGTTTGACTGGTAGTGTACTAAAACGTTTGGCTGGTAGTGTATCTAAAATGTTTGACTGGTAGTGTACTAAAACGTTTGGCTGGTAGTGTACTAAAACGTTTGGCTATTAATGTACTAAAACGTTTGACTGGTAGTGTACTAAAACGTTTGGCTGGTAGTGTATCTAAAATGTTTGACTGGTAGTGTACTAAAACGTTTGGCTGGTAGTGTACTAAAACGTTTGGCTATTAATGTACTAAAACGTTTGACTGGTAGTGATCAAAAACGTTTGGCTGGTAGTGTACTAAAACGTTTGACTGGTAGTGTACTAAAACGTTTGGCTATTAATGTACTAAAACGTTTGACTGGTAGTGTATCTAAAACGTTTGACTGGTAGTGTACTAAAACGTTTGACTGGTAGTGTACTAAAACGTTTCGCTATTAATGTACTAAAACGTTTGACTGGTAGTGTACTAAAACGTTTGGCTGGTAGTGTATCTAAAACGTTTGACTGGTAGTGTACTAAAACGTTTGGCTGGTAGTGTACTAAAACGTTTGATTGGTAGTGTACTGAAACGTTTGGCTATTAATGTACTAAAACTTTGACTGGTAGTGTACTAAAACGTTTGACTGGTAGTGTACTGAAACGTTTGGCTATTAATGTACTAAAACTTTGACTGGTAGTGTACTAAAACGTTTGACTGGTAGTGTACTGAAACGTTTGGCTATTAATGTACTAAAACTTTGACTGGTAGTGAACTAAAACGTTTGACTGGTAGTGTACTGAAACGTTTGGCTATTAATGTACTAAAACGTTTGGCTGGTAGTGTGCTAAATTTTTGACTGGTAGTGTACTAAAACGTTTGACTGGTAGTGTACTAAAACGTTTGGCTATTAATGTACTAAAACGTTTGACTGGTAGTGATCTAAAATGTTTGGCTGGTAGTGTACCAAAACGTTTGACTGGTAGTGTACTAAAACGTTTGACTGGTAGTGTACTGAAACGTTTGGCTATTAATGTACCAAAACGTTTGACTGGTAGTGTACTAAAACGTTTGACTGGTAGTGTACTGAAACGTTTGGCTATTAATGTACTAAAACGTTTGACTGGTAGTGTACTAAAACGTTTGGCTATTAATGTACTAAAACGTTTGACTGGTAGTGATCAAAAACGTTTGGCTGGTAGTGTACTAAAACGTTTGACTGGTAGTGATCTAAAATGTTTGGCTGGTAGTGTACCAAAACTTTTGACTGGTAGTGTACCAAAACGTTTGACTGGTAGTGTACTAAAACGTTTGACTGGTAGTGTACTAAAACGTTTGACTGGTAGTGATCTAAAACGTTTGACTGGTAGTGTACTAAAACGTTTGGCTATTAATGTACTAAAACGTTTGACTGGTAGTGATCTAAAACGTTTGGCTATTAATGTACTAAAACGTTTGACTGGTAGTGATCTAAAATGTTTGGCTGGTAGTGTACCAAAACGTTTGACTGGTAGTGTACTAAAACGTTTGACTGGTAGTGTACTAAAACGTTTGACTGGTAGTGTACTGAAACGTTTGGCTATTAATGTACTAAAACGTTTGACTGGTAGTGTACTAAAACGTTTGACTGGTAGTGTACTGAAACGTTTGGCTATTAATGTACTAAAACGTTTGACTGGTAGTGTACTAAAACGTTTGGCTGGTAGTGTACTAAAACGTTTGACTGGTAGTGTACTAAAACGTTTGACTGGTAGTGTACTGAAACGTTTGGCTATTAATGTACTAAAACGTTTGACTGGTAGTGTACTAAAACGTTTGACTGGTAGTGTACTAAAACGTTTGGCTATTAATGTACTAAAACGTTTGACTGGTAGTGATCAAAAACGTTTGACTGGTAGTGTACTAAAACGTTTGACTGGTAGTGATCTAAAATGTTTGGCTGGTAGTGTACCAAAACGTTTGACTGGTAGTGTACTAAAACGTTTGACTGGTAGTGTACTAAAACGTTTGGCTGGCAGTGTACTAAAACGTTTGACTGGTAGTGTACTAAAACTTTGACTGGTAGTGTACTAAAACGTTTGACTGGTAGTGTACTAAAACGTTTGGCTGGCAGTGTACTAAAACGTTTGACTGGTAGTGTACTAAAACTTTGACTGCTAGTGTACTAAAACGTTTGACTGGTAGTGTACTAAAACGTTTGACTGGTAGTGATCTAAAACGTTTGACTGGTAGTGTACTAAAACGTTTGACTGGTAGTGTACTAAAACGTTTGACTGGTAGTGATCTAAAACGTTTGACTGGTAGTGTACTGAAACGTTTGGCTATTAATGTACTAAAACGTTTGACTGGTAGTGTACTAAAACGTTTGGCTGGTAGTGTACCAAAACGTTTGACTGGTAGTGTACTAAAACGTTTGACTGGTAGTGTACTAAAACGTTTGACTGGTAGTGTACTAAAACGTTTGGCTATTAATGTACTAAAACGTTTGACTGGTAGTGTACTAAAACGTTTGACTGGTAGTGTACTAAAACGTTTGGCTATTAATGTACTAAAACGTTTGACTGGTAGTGTACTAAAACGTTTGACTGGTAGTGATCTAAAACGTTTGGCTGGTAGTGTACCAAAACGTTTGACTGGTAGTGTACTAAAACGTTTGACTGGTAGTGTACTGAAACGTTTGGCTATTAATGTACTAAAACGTTTGACTGGTAGTGTACTAAAACGTTTGGCTGGTAGTGTACCAAAACGTTTGACTGGTAGTGTACTAAAACGTTTGACTGGTAGTGTACTAAAACATTTGACTGGTAGTGTACTGAAACGTTTGGCTATTAATGTACTAAAACGTTTGACTGGTAGTGTACTAAAACGTTTGACTGGTAGTGTACTAAAACGTTTGACTGGTAGTGTACTGAAACGTTTGGCTATTAATGTACTAAAATGTTTGACTGGTAGTGTACTAAAACGTTTGACTGGTAGTGTACTGAAACGTTTGGCTATTAATGTACTAAAATGTTTGACTGCTAGTGTACTAAAACGTTTGACTGGTAGTGTACTAAAACGTTTGACTGGTAGTGATCTAAAACGTTTGACTGGTAGTGTACTAAAACGTTTGACTGGTAGTGTACTAAAACGTTTGACTGGTAGTGTACTAAAACGTTTGACTGGTAGTGATCTAAAATGTTTGGCTGGTAGTGTACCAAAACGTTTGACTGGTAGTGTACTAAAACGTTTGACTGGTAGTGTACTAAAACGTTTGACTGGTAGTGTACTAAAACGTTTGACTGGTAGTGTACTAAAACGTTTGACTGGTAGTGTACTAAAACTTTGACTGCTAGTGTACTAAAACGTTTGACTGGTAGTGTACTAAAACGTTTGACTGGTAGTGATCTAAAACGTTTGACTGGTAGTGTACTAAAACGTTTGACTGGTAGTGTATCTAAAACGTTTGGCTGGTAGTGTACTAAAACGTTTGACTGGTAGTGATCTAAAACGTTTGACTGGTAGTGTACTAAAACGTTTGGCTGGTAGTGTACTAAAACGTTTGACTGGTAGTGTACTGAAACGTTTGGCTATTAATGTACTAAAACGTTTGACTGGTAGTGTACTAAAACGTTTAACCGGTAATAAAAATTTAAAAGAACACTAAGCATTCTCTCACTGGGTAAAAAATAGGGGAGTAGCAAACTACTTCTGTTCTGAACTTTGCTTCTTCTTATACCGCAAATATTGGGCCAGTAGTTACCAATCCTCCTCCTGAGAATCTGTCTTCCTGCAGGTTTCACCTCTAACCCAAATCTAGCTCACCTCAGTCAAGGACCTTTGAAGGGAATGATCAGATCAGAGGTTCTCTAGAAGATGGGTTGGTAACCACTGTACTAGGCTAATGTAGATCATACATAATAAAGGCTTCCAGTTACTATTTTAGAACTGTCATTATAAATCATCATACTTATTCTCTATAACATGTAGAGCTGTTGAGTCACCTCAATTAACAATCCTAACCAACTGTTAGCTCCATTGACCACGTAGCTCCAGTGTCAAACTAAAGAAGTCACGTTTTTTGTGTACTTTTGCCAATTATTGTTAAGAATGTGTCCAAAAACATCACATAGCAACTCTTGATAGTAAATTGGTGATTAAAGCTTCTATTACTTCGTAGCTACATTAGTCTCAGAGCATTAAAACCAAACTAAGGAAGCAAATTTTAGACACCAGTGATGGCACATCAGCTACAATCAGTGTGATGGGAACGTCACAAGAACAGATTGATTTTTGGCCAAACTATCACTTTCACTCTCCTCAGAATCATCTCCTGACAGTTACATAGTTGATTTTAGATCAGTGGTGAGATTTCACTCAAACAAGATTCAGGAGCTCATCAGTGTGGAAGTTTAGTGAACAGCAGAGAAGCATCTTAAAGGAAGATATTTTGCGGCTGATAATATGGGGGCTTTAGATCATTGTGGCCACCTTTCATTACAAGCTGGCCTAGAGAGTGGCACCGTAATGACAGTCATTTCACTCAACATGTCTCGGCTAAGAGGACGCCGGGCCCGATCACTCTAATGCTCCGCCACAAATGGCGGGAGGCGGCTCAAATTCTTCCCTGCTCCCCATTTCTAATTTGCTTTAGATGAGAGTAGACAGAGACCCATACAAAAGCTGCCTGCTTCTACTCAGCAGCCGCCAGTGGCCCTGAAAGACCGGCCATTCACAGCGGAAACGCACACACGGACTCGCATACAGACAGTCGCACGCGCACGCACGCTCGCACAGGACACAAATGAGGGGTCATTAATCCATCTGAGTAAACTGGGAACTGTGGAAAAGTGTGCCAGTCAAAAGAGTTAGTCATCTCTTTGGAGGACAGGACAGAAAGAGAAAAAAGAAAGGGTGAACTGAAAGAGAGGGAGAGAGAGAGAGAGAGAGAGAAAGAAACAGAGAAGGAGAGAAAAGAAGAAAACGAACGAAGTCAGACCAACTTCAAGGTCACAGACGTTCACAAGTGACCCTTACAGAAACATCTTAAATAACAGGTCAATTTATTATCAGATTATCCACAAAAAGCCCTTCAAAAGCAGAGGTGGCCTTTGTGGGCGAGTAAGGTGATTATATACAGGACTGTTTTTTTTTTTTGAGTGAATCACAGAGGGGGGGGGGGGGGGTGAGGTAAAGTGGGGTGGGAGTAGCAGTGGGGGGGATTTCAGTAGTTTCATTAATGCAGCATGAGGTAAGCATTTGACAGCCAGTGGGGTTATGGAAAAAGAGGACAGAGAGAAAGAGAGAGGGAGAGAGTGTGTGTGTGTGTGTCTGTGTGTGTGTGTGTGAGAGAGAGGGAGGGGATAGAGCCTCATAGTAAAAAGCATGTGAGCAGCTGCTCTAATGGTGCCTCTTTAGTCCACATCATTCCACAGAGAGTTGGGCCAAGAAGAGATGACTTCATTACAACTAAAGCACCGGCAGAGGCAAAGCAGCAGCCGTTCTGCTCAAGACTGCATCAAAAGCCCGTCTCTGAGGCCGCCGAAGGTTACGGGCACCACGACGATATTAGGCTTTTAAGCAGCGGTCAAGAAACAGCTGACCACCTGACCTCAAGCTATCAGCCACTCACCCGCCAGCCAAAGCACCTTGCCAGCATGCCTGCAAACTTCCACAGAATACGCTCAAGTGAATCAGAGCGTCACACACAAAGACATGCAACACAAGGCTGTGCCTTCTACAAAGCACTCGAGTGTCATCAGCTCTGGCTAACTGATTTCTTATTTATAGCTTGCATGACTTCCACTAGGCTCAAATGCTCAAACAACTTTCTAGTAGGGCTGCATGATATACTGTTTGCTAAATATTACTGTGATATCGGCTTTTAATACTAATGTCATAGAAGACAGTGCTAGCCTACTCTTTATCTATACTGATAAGCAGGACAGACAGATTTCTAATATCTTCACCAATCACAGCTTCAGCATTATTAAAGCTGGTCTGAACGGTGTTTTAGAGGGTCTAAGTAATAGTACTAGCAGTGGTATTTCCAAATGAGTATTCGAAAATCACCCTTAAAGCCAATACTTTTAGAAATGTTTTCAACGGCTGCAGCTGGTGTACTTATTACGTTTTGTTTTTTTTTCTTTGTTTTGTGCATAAGGGAAGCGTAAGCTTCATAGAGATATTGTGTTCTAAGCTATATTCAAAATAGTGAAAGTCTCCTCTCTCGTTATAGGGGCAGAGACCAAAACTCTCCAAACTGAAATCACTGATGAAATCTGACAGAAACCTTATCAATGGTATGTAGTGTATGGATCAATAATTGGCGTGTTGTGACTACTGTGCTTGAGCAGATTTACTCAACCAAGGGGGGGAGGGGGGCTTCCCTGCTAGGGCCACAGTACTGTTGACCCCAGGCCACCCCATGACGTAACCAGCAAACTGACTGGCTCTTTTTCTTAAAAGACTGGACTTTCTTAGTTACAAGCTTTCCCATCTATATTTCGACTGGTGACCAGTCTGTTCATTTATAACATCTCTGGCTGTTCTAAATGGGAAAGGAGGAAACCTTCCTTTCCTTTGATACAGAAGTAACGACCAGTGATGTCTTTTTGTTGTTTGTCCTGCCCTGACTGCTCAGAAGTCAGAAGTATTATGTATGACACAATCTATTATCCTCATTGCATAGAGAATTCTTCTTATTGCCAGATTATCTAATTACTAATGACTTTTTTAATAGGGCATCATTGCTGTTCTAGGTTAAAAAGAGTGGTTGCGCAAGTTGGATAGCATGAATTTGCAATGCATTCAAATAAACCAGCTATAAGTTCTACTTAACGTTTACCATTAATTAACCACACCTGTATTTTACAGTTACAATTTATTTTTGACCATTTTTTTTAAAAATGATTAACAGTGAAATGCACACCAGCACCGCAAATAAATATTTGAATATTTTAATTATTTGGTCCAGCCTTATGCACTGCATTTAGAAATCTACTCAATATCGTGCAGCCCCAATAAAGCAGAATGAAGCTCAGTACCACCTGTTGCAACCAGTGGGTACTAGATCATTCATGTTCATTTAAACAACCTGTTCTGTTAATGGATCAGGTTTATGAGATAATAATAATAATAATAATAATAATAATAATAATAATAATTTGATAACTACACTCAAACAGCAGAGATATTTAGTGTTAGTCAGCTTCAAAGCAGATGCACAAAGTGGTCAGTAAAGGCACAGCGGCACAAACAGTCATTAAAGGAGACACAGGTCTGAGGGTGTAAGTGACCATATGTTCTTGTGCACGAGGGGGAAAGAGGGTGGGGGGGTACAGGGGTCGGATGAGGAGCAGGGGAGGGTGAATCGTATATGCTAAACACACTGTTGCATGCAGGTTAAGGGATTCGGACAAGGCGTTCGCCCCGTGGCCGGGGGGGAAACAGGAGGAAGTGCGGCGGCATAGCAACCACGAAGCCCAAAAGCAGAAAAGCGCATACCTTCAGCTTGGAATGAAACTCACGAGATTTCCTTCTGGCAAGAACCTGAATGTGACTAGACACCTGCGGGGTAGGGGAGGGGAAGGAAAACAAAGGAACAGCCTGTAACCATGGCGATGAAAAGCCCCCCTGCAACTGGGCAGAGCCAGACCTACCTTGATGGCAGCTTGGATTTCACGAACTTTCTTTCTTGCTAAGACCTGTATGTGACTAGACACCTCCATTTTTGGAAGAAGAAGGAAAAGAAAAAACAACAAAAGGGGGAAAAAAGGCAAAAAAAGAAAAAAGAAAACAAAAACAATACAAAGGTATTACACTTTTTCTTTTTCATCGAAAGAACACTTGAGGAAGGATTTAACAGATCCTTTCTGCAGGGCTACTTAAAGGAGGAGGAGGAGGAGGAGAAGAAGAAGCGCAAGCCCAAAGCTCGCAGCCACCCAGCGCAGCGGCTCCTCCGTTAAGTGAGCTGATTAAGGAGGATGCAGGCTTCTTAAGCACATTAAGAGACGGCAGATGTGCTCGGCTGCGCGCAGAATGAGAATGGGCATGTCTAGTATCCATCAGGGACCGAGCAAGAGGAACCAGCTTTGCAGGCCTCGAGCTCCAGTGGTGTAAATCTCTGACCTTATAATGATTTGATTCCAGGACATTTCTTAAGGAAATGATTTATTATGGAATCTCTTTCAAAATCTTACCGCCATTTGGTTCTTATTAAAAGTACACGGTGTGCACACAGACTAGCAACGCTGTATGTCAGAATACAGGCGATGAAACGAATGCACTAGGACTGCAACTAATGATAGTCGTTTAATCAGTTCGTTATGATTTTGGTAAACTCTATAGGGGGTATGCATTGACTTCACTTTCCTGCTTTAATACGCCACAAGGCTGCGTTTATTAGGGGAATGAAGAAAGCCATTATGTGCTTAAATTAAAGGCAGCTGGACTCAAAGAGTAAAATTGATTTTATCTCTGTGAAAAGTACAGTTTTCAAATCGACAAAGTTATCTGGCTATCTGGCTATACTTGCTTTAGGCGAGCTAACGCTATCTATACCACCCCCCCCTCCAAACACACACACACAGTTACACAGAATGTAAATAAAAAGAAACATGCTAAATAGATGGGCAGGCAGTATATAACTATAAGGTTCACTGACAGGAAATGACAAGTCCACATTACATGTTCCACTAAAACTGCTGCACTATTTAAGGTGGAACGGGAAAATTTACACACAAAGCTGGTGAAAAGAAAGCTGACTTTAGCCTTGGGTGCTACATGCTTTTCTTTTCTTTATGTTTCGGCTGTCCGTAAAAAGGCAGCTCAGAATTCTCGCTGCATCTATTTATACTGTGAATCACATAACAGTCCTTTACACTAGGGATGCACCGATACCACGTTTTCCTTACCGATACCAATATCGATACCAGCTCTGACATAAATGCTCGATATATGGCTATAAATCCTGATATTTATATGTTGTATTTTTTATGTCTTATCCTAAATAAGATATAATAACCTTGAAAGAACACCATTTATTGGTTGACTAACTGCACATTAAAAAGTTTCAGAGCTGTGAAAACATACTGTGAAAAATTGCCACAATGCAGAAACACGTGCAGTCATTTAGTCAATAAGCTTCATGGTATCGGCGCTCTCTATTGCCGATACTGGTACTTACACACAGTATCGGCAACAGTAATTTACTCTATACGTTAATCTTATCTCCTATTTCGTCTTTCTGCTGTGACTCCTGTCAGCTGCATACCCTCTATAGAACCGAACATCTTGCTGGTTCTGAGAAGACGGCCTCTTATACTGTGTGCACATAGTAAAATGTGTCAGTGTGTAGGTTTGTGGGCGCTACCGTTTTGACTCGCTGCATAAAAGACTGTTCGGAGGCTTCTTCATAGCAAACACAGATCATGCTGCTAAGAGCTTCTTATTGATTTGTTTAATCAGAGGAACGTTAAGGGTTGACTGATGGACAACAATAGCGGGAGAATTTAAAATGTACATTATTGTCATGCAAAACAGCAACTGAGTGTAATCGATTTAGCGCGACAGCAGTAATAATTAATTTCAGATTAGAGAGCTGCGTTGGGATGCATTTACACTCCTACTGAGCACTCCCTCTTTACCTACTGGCCCTTACGTAGTGTCAGAGTGCGGATTTTGCTAAGCTTGTGCTAAACGCTGCGTCAGTGTAATAGGGGAGGTGAGGAGGTCGTGTGCCTGTGCCTGCCGGTGCTGCTGGGAAGAGGGCGGAGGGCTGAGGAGAGAGTGTTCCCTGTCTTAATCAGGCCAATCATACACAAGAGGCTGTTGAGCAGGCCTCACACTGAACGCAGTGTGTTAATGAGGGCCGCTGGCCTCCGGAGGCCCGCTAAGTCTCAACACTCCAGCGCGGGCAAAGTCGCATTTACGCATATCTCGACAGCGCAAGTGCTCCTTTGACCTTTCCAATTTAATTACGACAATCACTTCAGCTAAGCTGGAGCTTAACCAAATCAAATTAGTATGTAATTGCGGCCATGTTAACACATCTCGCTAAAACGGCCTTACTTTGCTTATTTGCTGTGAAAACTTAAGAGTTGCAACTAGAAATCGTTACACCTCAAGTGCCGTTTGTTATTATTAGTCTTTAGGTGCGTTTTGTGCTTTGTGGTTTAAGATCTTGCAACATATGTTGTGTTTAGGCCTGCGCTGAAAACAGAGAAGCATTAATTGATTCAAATGAGGACATCATTTTCACATGAATGTATTGTTGCTTTTGGAACACAGTAATTTTGTAGAAGTGGGGAAAAACTTGAAATGCAAGTTAATGGAACAAGATTTTATCTGAATTGATTTTTTTTCTACTAAAACTGCTGCACTATTTAAGGTGGAACGGGAAAATTTACACACAAAGCTGGTGAAAAGAAAGCTGACTTTAGCCTTGGGTGCTACATGTGCTTTTCTTTTCTTTATGTTTCGGCTGTCCATAAAAAGACAGCTCAGAATTCTTGCTGCATCTATTTATACTGTGAATCACATAACAGTCCTTTACACTAGGGATGCACCGATACCACGTTTTCCTTGCCGATACCGATACCAATATCGATACCAGCTTTTCAGGTATCGGCCGATACCGAGTACCGGTACCAACTCTGACTTAAATGCTCGATATATGGCCATAAATCCTGATATTTATATGTTGTATTTTTTATGTCTTATCCTGAAACAGATATAATAACCTTGAACAGATTTTGGACCATTCGTCGCGTAATTTAGACAGAGGGCAAATGACAGCGATTATTTTCAAATTGTGTGAAAAATTAGGATGTGTAGATATGTAGAAATATATAGAGGTTTTATTATCATCTAGAGATCGACCGATATATCAGGCTGATATTTGCCATTTTTTAATATATCAGCATCGGCCAATATCAGTGTTTGGTAGTGCAGATTTAAGGTCAGGCATGTCCGCAGTCAGCCCCTTGTTATTGGTGCGGTGGAACGTGCTGTTGCCAAACCAAAACCTTTGAGGCTGTTCGGCTAAATAAGTAAACAGTTTATATTTATAGCGAACAATGACATCTTTAATGACCCGGTAACATATCACATATCGGCCACCAGCTGACCCTGACCTCTAAACATCGACTATTTTCAACAGTGATGATGTAAAGTCAAAGACTAATCTTTTGTTGAAACAGCCATAAACTAGAACTTCTCAAGCACTTTCAAAGCTGTCGAGCTCAGTCCATTGTTCTGAGAACAGCAGCGTCTTCTGTATTAGATCTTCTTGACAGTTACACAGATCCATAGGGCTGAGTTGCCTTCTCACAGTAGAGGGATGGGCAGAAACAGCTTTAGAAGCTTTAAGTATCTGATGGTGGGAGTTTGGTGCTGTACCACTCTGTATCTATTAACAGGAAATATGAATAACTTTAATAGGCGAAAATTAAATCAAAGAGTAGCTTCTTCTGTCTTCATCACAGTACTATATATATATATATATATATATATATATATATATATATATATAATTTGTGGTCAAATATATTACGTCAGCACTGTTTTGCCTCTCCGTTTAGAAAGGATTATATTACATTATATTCATGTGTAAATGATGTACTCATTTGCATCAAGCAAAATCCACTGAATTGCCATCTTCATTGTGGGCAGAAAGCGTTTCCTTTGAAATTCTAAAAAAAATGTGAGGGAGGTAAAAAAAAAACAGAAACATGCACTTATGACATGTGCCATCTGCTGTGTGTTGCTGTGATGAAAGGGTCAATCAGATGTGGCTAAAAGGGAAGTGATGTCACCACAACTGCTGTCTGATCACAGAGCACTGCCTAGTGAAGTGTTGCAGGAGACTTAAAACCACACGGGTCTGCGGCGAACAGTGAGCGGGTCACTATAAATCCTTTACGACTAACAAATTGTGTCTAATTACGTTTGTCAGTGGGACTCAGATTGTCGTGACTGAGGTGATTTTGCGACAGCTCTTTGTTTTACTCTGTTCTGGAGACATATACATCGCTTCGTTTTGACTTGTGATGTACGTGCATGCGTGGCCAGAGCCCCAGTTCTGCGTCGAGCACTCATGCAGCTGAATAAAGAAAGTAAAAATAAAAAGCCTGCTGGCGGAGAAGAGAGAAGTCTCTCTTCATAGTGCTCCACATCAGCCCATTTATCCCTAGCTGGGGCATCATGCTGCCAAGCTCCATGCTACTCTGTGTGTATGTGCATTAAATGTGTGAGATTATGTGTGAATCCTGTGTGTGCATGTGTAAAGTAAGGATGTAGGCATCAGGGTGGGCGCTAAAATCTTCTATTCATCAAATGTGTGCAGGGTAACACTTTTATGCAGAAAGCTCGAGCAGCAGGCAGGTACATTCAATAGTAATGGCCTTCCTCTGTTATGTGTCATGCATACACTGCAGGCCTGCGTCTTACCTGCTTCCTCGTCCTCGTCTTCCCCGTCCGCAGTTTAATGTATCTGGCTATCAGCTCGTTACGACCTAAAAGTGAAAGAGGAGAGATAAAAGAGTCCTTTATTCCATTGGTCAGCTGTGTACTGTGAGCGCTGAAAGGACAGGCGATATGACAAAATATCAAAATACCAATAATTTCAAGATACTTGATGTGATTAGGGGTGTAAGAAAGTATCGAAATATCGAATATCGGGATATTATGTTTGGTGATACTGTATCGATTCTCAAAAACACACTATTGATACACAGATTCCTGGCAGACAGTGAATCATTGCGTGTTGTGTTAAAACCTCAGACCACTACATGGCAGTGTTGTAATCCATTTTCAGCTCCACTCCAACGTTAACAAGCAGCACAAGGGTGCAATGCTATTGTAAGCATTGCTCCCTGTTCATACAGTGGTGTGTTTTAATTGTAGAATTATAAAAATCACAATATATCACTTGCAGTATCATAATACATCGCGATATATTGAATCGTGACCGCTGTATCACGGTACGCATTGTATCGCCAGGTTCTTGCCAATACACAGCCCTAGATGTGATGCATGATCATATAGCCATGATATGACCAACATTTCAAACTAATATTTGATTATGTATTTATTATCCTCTGAATATACATACACACAGTATCAGACAAAAGTGACTGCCTTGTTTTTACCATATTTGTCCATCTCTCTATTTATCATATGAAGCACTTTGCAGTTCTACAATTACAGCCTGTAGTACATCTGTGTCTCTGTATACGTCTTTATCCACCTTTCATCCTTTCTTTAATGGTCTGGACCCTCACAGGACCACCACAGATGAGGTATTATTTGGGTGGTGGATCATTCTCAGCACTAAGAAAATATCGAAATATGGAATATCGGGATATTATGCTTAATGATACTTTTTTGATTCTCAAAAACACATTATTGATACACAGATTCCTGGCAGACAGTGAATCATTGTGTGTTGTGTTTAAACCTCTGACCACTAGATGCCAGTGTTGTAATCCATTTTCAGCTCCACTCCAACATTAACAAGCAACACAAGGGTGAAATGCTATTGTAAGCATTGGCAAACCTGTTCATATAGTGGTGTGATTTAATAGTAAGATAAAAAAAAATCCCAATATATCAGTTTGTTTGCAGTATCGCAATATAACGTGATATATTGAATCGTGACTGCTGTTTCACAATATGCATTGTATCGCCAGGTTCTTGCCAATACACAGCCCTACTCAGCACTGCAGTGACACTGACGAGGTGGTGGTGTGTTACTGTGCTTCTACACACTCCTACCGCAGTGCTTCTGGAGTTTTTAAACACTGTGTCCACTTACTGTCCACTCTATTAGAAATGCCTCCCTTGCTGGTTCACCTTGTAGATGTAAAGTCAGAGATGACAGCTCGTCCGCTGCTGCACAGTTTGTGTTCCTCTAGTCCTTCAGTGGTCACAGAAAAGCTGCCCACAGGACACTGTTGGTTGAATGTTGCTGGTTGGTGGACACTTCCTAGTCCAGCAGGACTGCTGTTTCTGATCCACTCCACCAGCGCAACACATACTAACACACTACCATCATATCAGTGTCACTGCCGTGCTGAAAAATGATCCATCACCCAAATAATACCTCCTCTGTGGTAGGGGTTCTGGCCATTGAAGAACATGGTGAAGAACGATTAACACTATGTGTACACATACTGAAGAAACAAGGAAGGTGTTTTTGTGCTATGGCTGATCGGTGTACTGTCCTTGATCCAATCACATGTTTTGCTCATTTTCTAAAAGTTAACACATGCTTTACATAGAAAGCACTTCTGTATAATAGATATAATATAACAAAATATGTGGCCTGTGCAGAAGTTGTGTTTTTTTTTTAAATTCAGGGCATGCACAAAAATATACTGTTCTATTATTGAAATGAATGTGTGCACTTATTTTTATTTACAAAATAAAAATATTTACAACAATGTGTGTAATTTAACCTCATTCAAACTCATGAATGCAGATGTGCTGCAGTCTAAAAGTGCTGCCGATACCATAATATACTAGGAAAAGCATTTTGTTGCACAACACTAATGACACTGTCATGCAGCCCACCCTTATGGCATTGTAAGGGAAGAATGGCATCTCAATCCCACCTCAAAACGTAAAGCCCCCTCTGTATGCATATTCATGACCAGTGTACAGGCAGCACGGACCTGTTTCCTGTCCCGCAAATAAACAAACATGCTTCATTTAAATGCAAACGCGCCCGGCGCGCGGCATTACCATGAAAAAAGCCAGCCAAGTCTATAGCCTTTCAGATTAATCTAATTTAATGCCAATTTCTTCAAAGCCTCACGCCATGAAAGGAAACAGATCCCGACATTCATACTGTTACAGCCCATAATGGCGGAGGAAATATGTTCATTTAACGCAGTGCTGTTCTCACTAAATTATAATTAAAGCATGGCTTTGTAGTGATTTCCAATTAATGGCAGCTCCAAACATTCTTCTGCCCTCAGCTCTCCCCCTAATTGCCGATGCAAGGCACAATGACCCCTGCTTAGCCTTTTCATATGTTAATAACATACCGCTACCCCAAAACTATTACGCAAATTATAGGTAAGGAGCCACTCTAATTATGTGTCCAGCTGTATCCAACGGTTGTCATAGAACTGTTTTCATTTTTTTTCTTTTTTCTTTTCTTTTCTTTTTTTCCCCCTTTTTTTAAATCAGGGCCATGTAGCATAACAAGCTTTTTAAATAGGCACGCTGTGGATTTCAAGTACAATTTAAGGCTCTGCCCTCACAATTTACTTTGGAACAACATTAAACGGCATTTTCAAAGCCACGTTGTAATTAGCCTGAGGACAACGTGCTGTGCCGTGTAAAGAAATATAGAACAGTACGTGGATAATGATAAGCAACAGCCAAATCACATTATAACCGTACTAAAGACAAAGCGAGTTAACCCTGAACACCGAAACAAACAGCTATTGTGGAAGGCCGACTGTAATCGCATGTGAGGATATGTCCGTAAACAAGAGTATATAGGGGGATCAGCGCATCGACTGAAGGGCAGTGCGGATGCTGCTGGCTGCGGTGAGGTGCGCACATGCACGCACGCACAGTGGCGAGCGGGCTACAGCCTCTGCCTGCTGTGCAGCGAGGGAGCTTGCTGCGTTCAGGTGGGCCAGATGAAAGCCAGCAGGGCCGGGTAATGCCTCTTGAGCTTCTGCCATTACACACACCTGTCGCGTGAAAAAGAATGTCTCACTCTCTCTGCGTCTGGGTTTGCTGTACTTCTCTGGCTAAAGAGAGAAAGCTTTTCCATGTTCGGCTGATAATCATCCAGGTCGATGTAATAACAGCTATCCTCTTTAATTAACTAACTGCCTTCAATCCCTGAGACTCAATCAATAAGGCATACAGCTTTTCATAATGATATTTAAAAATTATATATATATATATATATATATATATATATATATATATATATATATATATATATATATATATATATTAAAGGAGCTCATCTGAGTTCATGAATAGGTCGAAAGAGAGGTAAATCAGAGCCAGGGACATCTTCAGAAACACTGAGCGTGATAGTGTCTTAGCCACAGCAGACAGCTCCACACACCACGGAACATCAGTTCACCGAGTTCAGCTTTCACTACAGTCGCTTGACTTTGCACACTCAGATATCCACAAGGCGGGTGTCATTTTAGCTTCGTTTAGCTGGGAACAAAACTGTGAAATTGCATGTCTGGCCTGCTAAGTAAGCTATTGTTAGCTTCGCCAAAACACTAGAGTCCCAAAGACCATTCAACAGGTCTAACTTCTGCATTATCTCTCAAACAATCAGTCTTAACCATCTGTGCCATTAGAGCAGGGGGTTCTAATCTCAGTCTCAGCCACCTAACACTCTTTGTGTACACCTGATTTATCTCTTAAACTGATTATCTCATTAACGAGCACCTCGGCTGGCTGGGTCAGGGGTGCAGAGCAAAGGGTCACCATGAGGGGCCCTTGGAAACCTCTGCGGCAAAGCATCAGTCAGAAGTAGATTGCCAACATTTTTGAATATTGTGAACGATATTATACCCTGAAATATCGTGCCATATCACCCATCCCTAATTATCACATCAGGGTACTACTTTTTACTGTTTTTAGCAAAAGAAAAAATCACACTTTTCTCATTTCCCATTATATATCTACTAGAGATAGATTTTCTTTGTCCAGTATCATTCATTATACTTCAGTCCTGGATATATGGAGATATTTGGAGTGCATTATTTAGTATTGTGACATTCTGGATCACTGACTTCTGTTACAATCTGATGAAAATTGTATTTTTAATTTCTCAGTTAGGGTTGTTCCGTATCATATCGTATGCAATAATAAAATGTAATTTTCATTTTGTTGCAGTAGTGTTTTCTTGAAATATTTTTTTTTAATTCAATGTTTTGTCATATCGCCAAGAGTATCGTTATCGCAAAAAAACCATTAAATATTGTGATTTTATTGTAGGACCATATCACCCACCCCTAGTCAGAACCAACCCTGTACTGGGTCTGTATCCTGCTCACTAGCCACAGATCCATGTAACAGACTCCTAAATGAAATAACTGTGTTCCAAATCAGAGCCCTCTCCTAGATGGTTTAACATTTAGCAATTGTTTGATGGCTGGACGTTCATTCAACAAATCATGGTGACCAAATGATTTTCACAATGCGACAAGTGCATTTATGTTACATAAGACATGCAACAGGATGTTTTTTGCCATATCACCCACCCCAGCAATGAGTGTGAAACAAGATTGGCTTCCAAGAAGGACCTCTGTAGGCAAAATCTTGGGTCTGTATACTATAATCACCAAGAGCTTCTCTAAATTAGCTAGTTTTTATATTATTTATGTATTTTATTTACATACTCTGTCAATCACAAGGGCATCTGGATGAAAACAGACTAAAAAGCTCTCCACTTACGTAAGGCCCCGCCCAACAGGTGTGCACTGCCGTCTAGCCTCAGGCCAGGACCCATATGAATGTATGACACGCGTGTATGGGTGTGTATTAGATGAGCTGAAGCGTGAGGGCACTCTCATCTACTTCCCGCAATAGCGTTTTGTTAAGGCCTCGCCGACGGCTGGAGATCATGTGACCCCAAGACAAATAAATAGCATCTGGGGGATTTGCAGTTCCAGCCCGCCACCCCAGCATGCCTGCACTGTAATCTCTCCCAGATGAAGCCGGGGCCCTCGCCACTTTCAATAATTCACACACTGTGTACACATAACATGACAATAAGGCCATTCATGCAGACGCCTGATTCCTAGATCAAAGCTCACAATCGGCCAGCTGTAAGCATGCTTACTGCTGAATAATTCATTCTTTTCACCGGCTCGGAAAAAAAGGAAAGAAAGAAGGAAAAAAAAAAAGCCACCCTGCTCAGTGGGACTTGGCCAGCGCGCTTTCTCTCCTGTGTTTGCAGTGCAGAACAACACTGGCAAAAAAGAAAGAGAACCCGAGAAAGAAAAAAGAAAAAGAGGCAGGCCGCATTCAAAGCCCCCCCAAATCCCTGCAACACACAAGCCTCCCCCCCATGAAGTTTATACGGAGCAATACTTTGTGTCTTATAAACTAATCAGTACTACTGTTTTATTTTCAGAGGAAAAGAGAGTGGGGTCTCTACACGTGGCCCAACAGCTATGAATGAGGTCGCCCCCGCAGAGATTTCTTAATAAAAGTATTAAAAAGAGAACTTTTTTCATAGACCTGGCATGTTCAACACTAATCTCCTCACTGTACTCCATAATAAAAGCGTGAGTCCTAAGCTAACTGCTATCTAATACCGTCTGTAAACATGTACGAGCAAAGTTAAAGTGGCCCTTTTTTCGTGAGGAATGAAACACAGTCGAAGGAAGAGCTTTTTAAACCCTTAATCTATAAACAGATCAAACTTAGGCTTTAAACTTTCAATCACGTTTCAATTTGGAAAGGCGTCCCGACTTTACAGTCCCTATTGCTTCCACATGTACGATTTAAAAGTCCACAGCGCTGCTCCCTATTATTATTATTACAGGCTTTCCGCACTTGGCAGTAGAAGAGAGAGATGTGGCTGCTTCCACACAGAGACTGATACTAAAACGCATCTAAACCAAACTATAGCACCTCCTACAGGAAGACGCTGGGCAGAGGGACTGTTTCCAAAAACGGCCTCCACCAATTTCCATTCAGATCCTTCACGGGGGGGGTGAACGGGTTGCGATGTAAACCCCATGAAGGAGATCACGTCACTCAAAACAGCAGGGGAAGGATTAGGTCTTCATGGGCTAACCCCAAAGAGGAGAGCTCTGGCCTTGGGCAGAAAGTGAAAGTGTGTTTTCCACATTCTCTGCTGAGATAAAAAAAAAGAGAAGAAGAAAAAAACAAGCGGATCTGAATGACCCTGAAGGTCCTGCACCATATCAATAGCCCTTAAACGACAGTAGGCCCACAATGGAGCCTTGCAGCACCCCTCTCTTTCCCGGATTGGCCTCCAGCAGCTGACTCCTCCATTCAATTAGAAATGCAGTTCTACCCTCGGTGGCGCCTCCCTCTGAGGCTGCTGTACTGCTTCCCCCTCCTCCTGCTCCCTGCTGGGGGGCTTTCAGCACACCCACCGTGGCGTAGAGACTCCTTCAGCCTGCCCTGTCTTCATATGCAGAGAGGGAGCCTTAAAGCTTTGTCTGGGCCATGCCGGAGGTGTTTAAACCCCGCTCCGGCGTGAGCCTTATTCTTTAACCAGGGCGGAGCACTGATTATCTGCACGGTCTGAGGCTGGCCGGTGGAAGTCAGTTGAGTGCAAGCAACGGTTAACTGCCCTTACAGAAAGGTCCCATCCACCCCCCTGGCTTCTCTCTTCATCCCTCCCTGACTCGAGACCCTCCCTGAATCAGTGGGGTTTACACAGCTGCTCCGTCTGCACAGCAACCCCCCCCACACCAAACCATCGCTCTTCTAGCCTCCACCCCCTGCTGCTGCAGAGGAGGCCAGCCTGATTTACAACACATTCACTTTCCCCTGGCACATTCTGAGCATGTTCCATCACACTCCTTTCATTTGGGCTAGATTTCATTAGCTCGACCGGTCCGCTTTTAATCCGCTCCACGGCAAGTTATTTCCCCCTGTTTTTATTGGTTCTCTCTCAGAGCGGCCCAAACACCGACAGCAACGGAAAGGGGTGTGTTTTCATTCCGCAATATAAATTTGTAGTCATAATTAATCTGTCTAGACTGCCCCATTACTCGGGGGTCTGCTCCGCCGCTATATGATCTAAGTCATCATGGTAAATAAAAAAGGAGCACGCACTTCATAATCACCCTCATCACCAAATCAAAAAGACAACCCCCCCAGTAGGAGACCCCAGATTTGGATTTCGGGAATGACGCGAGAGCAAACCCGTGGCATTGCCTCACGGCTAAAGCAACACGTGGCACGGCCCTCCTCCTTCTCCCAGGCCACTGGGTTGGGACGGCCTCGGTCGTAGCCCCCATCGTCACCGTTGCTAGCATTAACATCCGTCTTTCACTTCTAGCAGGAGGATGAAGGAAAATTGCCATTGATTCCACACCCAGGGGGCGCAGCAAATAAAGCCCCATCATCCTCCCTGCCGGCACGTCAAAGCAAAGATGATTTAATCAAAGAAAAGCCCTGCAGTTCGACTCGGGCCCATGCGATAAACAGCGGCCCTCATTTAGGTTATTGCGTATTAAAGCATTTTAATGGCCTCGGCTGCGTCCTTTGATTGCTAATAACACGTCGCTCTGCGGCAGCCTCTTCTTTCTCTTTTTTTTTTTTTTTCGCTCAGCGCTTTTTTAAGCGCTCATTTCCTGTAGCAGCACTTTTGTTTAACGTAGGCCCGACCGCGATCACATCTGGTCCGCCGGCCAGGGATGATGTCAGCGCACGCTGGGCCGCGCCAGCTCAAGGCCCAGAGTCAGCCGGCTGAGCTCTCACACACACACACACACACACATGCATGCGAAGCTTTGCTTCATGTGGCTTTTTCCCTCATGAGAGAGCTCCCTCCACTCTGGGACACGAGAAGCAGCTTTCAGGCAGACTGTAGAGTGCCACCTCACCCCGGCCCCGCTTCCAAATCTATCATTAATTCTCATTAGCTTGTAATTTTGTAAGTGTCACTTGTCACAGCGGAAAAGAACCACAATCACAATTTTGCCAGTGCCTAACCTTATTTAGCCCACACAAAAGCTCAACATGCTTGTTAGATGTAAACGAACCACTGTGCAATTATCTGGGACAATTCTTTAGACCTTAGGCTGTTTAAACAGCGACGAAGAGAGAACGTTTTTTCTACACGTGTGTGGTTTGCGTCGGGAAACTGTAGGTATTAACAGAAAGAATCCGGAATTCACAAGTAAATAGCTTTTTTTTTTTTTTAAAGGTGCCTTCGCTTCTATATATAACGCTATACTGACTGAACTGCTTATTGCCTACAGTGCCTATGTTCAGTCGGTCTCCACATGCTGGCACACGAACATGAAGTCTTTATGTTTCTGCAGTTTGTGTCCACTGAATGCAGCAAAGGCTGAAGTCCTGTTCCAGTGTGGGGTGTCAAGCCCAGACAATACCCCTGCTTTCCTGTCATGCGTGATAGATGACTCAAGGGTCTTGGGCTTGCATTAGCATCACAATGGACAAAACCAACAATATGGAGGCATTCACTCTGAGGGTCCCTGGCTGGGTTTGGGGGCCCAAGTGTGTATGTGTTTAAAGGGGGACAGGAAGCCTTTTACTCCCATGAACAGCACCATTCTAGGAAGCAGTGCTAGCCAGGAGGGGATGCGATTTAAAAAGAAGACAAAGAACAGGACCTGTGCCTTGGAAACTGAACAGGTGACAAAGCTGGGTCCATTAGAAATAGTTTTGCCTGTCTTTATATGCTGCACACCTTCCAAGTGCCCTAAAGAATAAAATATCTATTATATTAAAAAAAAAAACGCAACAAAACTTGCTTTCAAGCTCTTTCAGGAATGTGTCCTTGTTGGAACAAAATTTTCAGCCATTAACTTCTTTTAACACTGCAAATTGCCTACTTTGACCCACATTTATAAAGCCTTTCAGAGCACAAATAACACACGAAGCAGCCACTCCTGTCCATATATGATTATATACAGTGCAGCGGGTAAGCTGAAACAGTCCTGTGAGCTGGGCTCCTGTTCTGAGAAGTGAGGTAAATATGACCCCTTAAGTAAGAGTGGCTTAAGGGGTTTTGCAGTTCAGAGCGTGTGTGAATGTGTGCTGCTCTCGGAAGCTTCTCTCGGTGATAATGAAGGAAAGGGGGGGGCAAAGGTTGAGCGTGCCTGGCCACTGAAATCCATTTAAAAAGAGACAGGACAACGGCTGCTGATCCAACATCTGACTCCGGCCAACCAGCTGCCGATTAAGGTTGGCTTAAGTTCCCAAATGGCAGGGGCCTCGGGCTTTAGAGCGCCACGGCCTAAGAAAGACTTCAAGGCCAAAGGCGGAACGCCCACAGCCGTGACCATCACACCCACCCCAGGCTCTCTTTATGGGTCACAATGCTGGCCGCCCCTGCCTTTACAAGCTGGAGGCTCGAGCCTATATGTTTTGCGCCGTGACCCAGTGAACTGTGGGCTTGTCTGGAGTTCGCCGTGGCCCCCCAATGCCATCTGCCACCCGCTGTGCAGAGTACCATGTTTTTAAATTCACATTCACATTTGGTCTGTGTCCACGCCATAATTCTGCCCTTATTAACTCGTCACCAATGGAGTCTCGTCAAGTATGACAGATAAAACAGCGAAAAAAACAAGCTTATTTTTTTTTTTTATAACATTTAGTTAATTTCAGTTGCATCCGGCATGATAATAATGCAACAGGAATAATTTCCGGAACCATTCCTAACAGCGGCTTAATGAAGCCACAATGAGCACTGCGCACTGGAGAGGCAAATATCAATACAACTAAAATTCTCTTTTGGATTTTGAGGGTCGTAAAAGCCCCCCTACCTTTTAGAGGCCTAAATCAGACAAATAGTAGCTGCATTTGGTTAATGGGAAAACTCCATATTTCTTAGTTAAGGATATTTTCAGGGCACAGGACAGAGACTAGACACATACAAACAGATGAGCTGTACTAAACCTGTATTTACACAGTAGTAATATCACAAGTTTGTAAAGTAGACATCTTTTCTTGTATTTGCTGGGCAGTTTTGCTCTTTCTATCTTAAGTTGTCCAAATAGCTAGCTACAATGCTTCAACAACACCCCCCGCCACTCATATAGTGCTCCAGTGGTGTTAATCCATTCAACATGTAAAATATTATACATGCTGTGGTTTACCAAACCAGTACACTGAACAAGCCAAAAACCATGAAATCCTGCATTAAACCAATTGTTTGGCAGTGATTTGGCATCTTAGATAGCACACTTAGTTAGCGGCCCAGTCGCAATTAGCCTACAAGCACTGCACAAATCCACCTAGGATGTCATTAGATCGTGCCCCCATGTAGCACTGTGGAGGTGTCCCGTCCGTCATCGGTACTATGGCCGTGTGCATCTTGTTGAATCTCTTTCACGAGATAAGCTATGATTCGGAGTAGCTATTCAGCTCACCTTTAATCCCCATGCCTTCTAATGGCTGTGATTCTCAATCGAGACCAAACTTAGCCCACAATGCATTCATTTCAGACGCTTTCATTCATTCCCGGCCACCCTTGAACCAAGGATTTCTATTCATGACTTTGTTTCAAAAGCTTCACCTTTCAAAGGTGATTCTCATTGCACATGAAATGAAAAATCTCTCAAAGCAAAAACCTTAAAGCAGCAATAGCCACTTCAGTTTGAAACGACCCAGCCATTTATCAACCTGTATCAGGCAGACCGAGGACAGGGGCTGGCCGGCTGGAGAGAAAAAAAAAACCGCGAGCTTCCTCTGATGCTTATTGGAGATGGCCTATAAGAAGCAAATTCAAAAGCTTGTGGCTGTGGTCTGCATCTGGCAAAGACCAGAAAGTGCTGCAAGTCTGACATCCCCCTAATGCTTTCACGTTTAGCCACCACGCCTCCCAGCAATATCCAGTATTCAATCACTGTCATTCCAAAACTCTGCTATTGCACGCCAAGCAACGCCATGGTATGCAAGCAGGATATACGAGTATTCAATGGTAACGGACCATCACTTTCAAGCACAGAGAGCCAATGCTCAACCAAGCATTTGCACTCTGCCAGGCTACGCAGCACGGCTGAGCATCCTCCGCTATGACATAGCCGCAGACCTATTGAATACAGGTCAGAGAACAGCTACTTCAAAATGATGACTTACTCTGAAAGAAAGTCAAGACGCGGCAGCCCTGTATTTAAGGCCGACTAATAGACAATCTGTCTTATTACAAGGCAGATGACTTGACTGCCGATCAATTAATTCCTCGTAATAGTGTCCTTAACTGTAATGAATACCTCTTTGAAAATCAATTGAAAGTTTCCAAACACAAAAATGAAATCGATAGTTAACTCCAGGTGACCCGGGTGAAGGCTAAAAGCCTATGTTATGGAGGCTCAGACAGAAGAAAAGTGTCGGCGAGTCAGGGGCAGCGGGCAGGATTAACGACAAGCATCCATTGTGCAAACAGACAAGCCAACAGCAGAAATCTGCAGGTGGCCACCCCAAGCCTTCCAAGAGAGACAGAGAGGATTACATTAGACGACCCCTCATAAATCCTGAGAGCGCAGCGGCAGGTGGGAAGGTAAGACAAGGCTGCAGCGTGTTATCGTCCTCTCAGGCCGCTCTATGGCGTTTGTCAGCAGAGGCGGAAGCCACTCCCCCACTCGGTGGATCTGCGCCGGGTCCCTCGGGACCAATTAATGCAGCCGAGTCCTCCACGGCTTCACTCTATCAATTAGGAGGCGGTGAGTGCATCATCATCATCATCATCACATACATTACTGCCGAGGCAGGTCTGGTCATGGGGGTGAGAAGAAAGAGAGGGAGAGAGAGAGCGAGAGAGAGAGAGAGAGAGCGAGAAATGCAGGGGAAGCACTGGCAGTAATGAGGAGTCCCAAGAGAAGCAGAGGAACAGAGGAACTCGGTCCCGCTGATGTGTGAACACGCCGCCGGCTGGCACCTCCCAGCACACACACAGTCAGACATGGGGTTAAATCAATATTTTCAATCTCTCAGGATCAATCCCGCATCTGAACATGAAGAGAAACCTGTTAGCAGTCACCAATATGTGTAAATGAAAAGCCAAACTTCATGACCCTGATGGATCGCTTTTTTCTCTCCTCGCTCCCTCTCTGCTTCTTAGTGCTACAAGCCCTCCATCACTGTCAAACTCCCTCGGCAAGCTTCGCAGCTACAACTTGCATTGGAATTTTGCTGAACTCCTGCTCTATCTTCCTGTATTGTTGGACAGCACGCAAAACTTTTCTTACATCAATGTACTAAAGCAACAGTTCCATTTTAGTACAGTTCTTTTCAAAAGTACATCACAATAACGCTACCAAAGACTGTCATGACCACTCAATCAAACTCAAGTACTTATTGAAAAACATCCTTGAGATGTGCACAAGGATAATGCCAATTACAAACAAAAGAAACAGAACCTGACCACACCAATCACTGTCAGTTTTAGTCACATGCATCATTTTTCTTTAAATACGTTACTGCGTGTCCTCTTGCCCTAATAACAGCGCCAGTCCAGCCAGGTATGGGTTTGACTACTGTCTTGAGGTCTTGCCCATCCTAGTCCACTCTCCAATTAACCAGGTGCACAAACCAGAGGTGTTTTACCTGCTGCTTCTAACAGTGAATTGGCATTAAAGACTGGTGATATTGCTGGTCAGTCAACCTGTCCCAGTATTAGTTACGAGTTACGTAGAGATACCCTACACTCATCAACCTGGAATGTAAGAATGCCAATGTTCTGCTCACTCATGGAGCACAAAGTAAGTGGGATACAGTGGACAGGAATCTTAAGAGACTGTTGTGATCTTTAGCTGACAGGATCAGAGGCACTGTCATTACGCCTACTAGGTGCTTGACCAAGTATTAGCATATTTTTAATACCTTTTTAAAAATTTCATAGTTTCTTTTTCCAAATAAGTACATTCTTTGAATTAAAGGTGCCTCACAGGGTTCAAACAACGGAACCATAACAGCAACAAATCCTTGTGAGAGTGAAGCTTGCAAAGGGTTTAAGAGGATTTTAAGGTTTTTACATAACATACCGATTCTTCCTAGAACCTTTAAATGATTTAAAGCTTCATTCGTTGAAAGAACACTTGTGCTTTGGAGATGCCGCAGAGCTACCGCTTTTGGTTCTCTGAAGAACCATGTTTGGAAAAAAGATATCTTTGAAAGGATAAATTCTTACTATTTGATTACATACAAAGCAATTAGTATATTACTCAGACACTATTAAAATCAATAAGCAAATTACTGTTAGAGATTGAAATACTTTAAGCTACAAGCCAACAATGTACACAACGATTCAAGAGTTATTCTAATTCCAAACACAGCGACTCCTGTATGTCACTAGAGATTATTGATGCTGCTATGTCTTTAAATGGTCCAGAGGAGCTTGTTTCAGTCACACAAAAGCGGCCAATTGGAGCAGTGCAACCTGAAACCAGTTGCTGCACAGGCTGCCTGCTCTGCTGGACACACTCCACAACCTCTTCAACAGCACTGGTTTTCCCGAAGCTCCTCTCTTCTCACATACAAGCATTTCCATAAATCTGTGCTATCAAGTCTTAAAAGCAAAGTGAAATCTGGTGAACATGTTTTTGCTTTTAAATAAGCCTGACTCACAGAAAAAGGATCAATGGACAATACTGAGTGAATAGAAAAAAGATCATGAACATCAACCATAGGTTCTTTTAATATCACTGTAATTAGTGCCAGTGGATGAGATGCCTAGTTTATCTGTTACATCATTGATGATGAGGTACAACTGAAGGACACGTGTTCAGACACTCAAGAGTGAAAACTCTACACTATGCTGGGTTCACACGATAAGCGCATGCAGTTTTGCTAATAAAGCAATATAAGATTCCCCAGCACATTCCATAGTGATGAGGAGGCTTGTGTGATGTCTGGAGCCTCAGAATGCAGACAAAGCAAAATCTCAGGCACAGACAACACAGTCGTCTGTTGCTGAAAAACAAGTGAGCAGTATTTTTCTTGCTCTGGAATTCATTAGGAAACCAAATTTTTTAAATTTGATACCCCAACAAAATCAAGAACAGCTCACTCTGACTGCAAAATGTGGGGGACGGAACTACTTAGAGCTGTCGATATCACATCTCACAACGCCACTAGCAGAAGTGCCTTGGGCTTTTGGTTTAAGAAAGGCAGCCATGCATGGGATGGGTCAGTCAACCTGAAGACCTTTTGCTTTCACCTGGCAGGTGAGGGGAATGTCAAACCTGTGTTGACACGCAAAGCCAGGACACTATTATTTTAAACACTTCTAAGGACAACCGGGGATCTGCACATACAACACCCAACAGCCTGGTGGGCAAATATGTGACGTGATGCAACCTTAATAAGCACCCATGACGTGCCTGAATTAAACTTATCACGCGTGCGTAACCCAGTCTACTTGCTGCTCGCAGGTTAATGCTAATAAAATAAAGGAGCAGCCAGCAAGATAGAGACAAATGATCGTTCAGTGGTGAAGACATAGCGGTGTTCACAAATGAAGTTTTTTCCCATCAAAACATTCAGTGTTATTTTATCTGTGTGTGACGGAATAACGTGGAGTGCAAGTGCATCTTGCGACTTAATCACAGCACATTTTACACAACGTCACATATTCATACTGGAATTTAACCAGCGCTACTTTGACAGTAAACATTCTTTCAGTATGTCTTGGAGGCGTACGCCTCCCTCTAACTGCACTGATACAGAAAGTCTTTCAACAATATGTCTTTTGAGACCCTAAAACAAATTTATGGCTGGTTGTAAAAGGTGGAGGGAAATCGATTGCTGCAAGTTGCTCAAGCGTATTTTGCATTCTGTCATACACGCAGAACTCAAACTGGTCTACCAAACCCTGTGTTTTCAGATTTTTTGTAAAGTCTTTTTAAAAGTCTTTCCAGTTAAGCTTTTTTTTATTAACACGATTCAGAATCTTTGAAAGTATATCCAAAGTTTGTTATTGTTCATTTACAGCCATTAAAGGCCAGAAGGTTACCCTACTACTAATATAATCAATAGTAACAATCCTAAATAGGGTTTACAACAGTATTTTACATATTATAGTATGTTCAGTATGTATCTTGGAATTATTTTGAAAAGGAGTACTACAGATACTACAGGTTCAGTGATCATCATATATAACTTGTATATTTTGAGACTTGCATCAATAACATTTCTGTCTTTACACAAGTACAGTAGTGAGGGACTTTAGGCTACATATACAGAGCAGGTAAAAATGGCCCAAGCTATTCATACCATCTTTTAAGTGTGGCCTATACCGGCATTAGTCTGAAAAGATTTTCCTCCTAAAGTGACCTGCAAGAGCAAAAGAACACATCATTCATGTGGCACACACATCCAGAAGTAAACAATGACTGCAGATGGACGCATGTTCGCTACTGGTTTCCGTTTCATCCTCTACAGCAACACAGGAGCGCTAGGCTCCAAAGACTGACAGCTGGGCTCAACATCGAGAATATGTTTGAACTAGCTGTAAAAGGGGCACTTCATTCGGCCATGGTCACTTGTTTGGTTTGTGTCCATAGTTTAATTTGGTGTTGCAGCCTTGCTCTGTCATTTTATTTGAAATCTGTTTTTCTTGTGCAGAACCATTAGCCCAAGTGTTTCTGAGGTCTCTGCAGCACAGAATTACGTTAAATGTCGAGCCTGATTGACGTAAAAGTCAAGTGAATTCAAATCTGGCTGTTCAGACTGAGCTGCATTGCCGTTAAAGGTGTAAGAAAAAATCGAAATATTAAATATCGGGATATTATGTCTCGTGATACTTACTGATTCTCAAAAACACATCATCGATACACAGATTCCTGGCAGACAGTAAATCATTGTGTGTTGTGTTTAAACCTTTGACCACTCAATGGCAGTGTTATAATCCACTTTCAGCTCCACTCCAACATTAACCAGCAGCACAAAGGCGCAATGTTACTGTAAGCATTGGCAAACCTGTTCATATAGTGATGTGTGAAATGAAATGAATTGATATGAAATGGGCCCAAATCAGAATGTCAGATTCAATGTGGTTTCTGCTGCTTACACATATATCACACATGACGATTGGATATACCTGCTGGGTAAACAGAGCCTTATGGCTGACTTTAACTCAGCATTGCAGTAAATTAAGTAACAGATCCTAAGTCAATAAAGTGAGTGTCAGTTCAACGTCTGCAGGACACCCACCCCCGCAAAAAAAACACAGGTCATTTCAAAATACTCCTTTAAAATAGCTAATTATACCACCATGCTCTACCGTAAAGCAAAAGCTCCACACTGGTTAAAACCATTTGTCTGTACCACAAACAGGAAGAAATAAGAGAATGGTAGTGAGTGCCCAGCACCTGGGGAACAGTTTGCAGACTGGACCATATGTTTTTACTACTCTCTCCCCCTGCCCCAGGAGCTGGGTCCAAATGGACAAAACATCTCTCCTGTTTTACTGGTCGGTGGAAAACTACAGGTGCTGACAAGCTCCAACAGGACTGTCAATATTAGGCTTTGTCAGAAGTGGCTGCACTGGGAGAGTCAGGAATAAAAGCCTTTAAAAACAACGCAGTGACAGACCTGCAGGCTAGCGCTACCACTATGCACGTCTTAAGGGAAAACTCAGAGGAACAGATTTCAAGAAGCACAATGCCTCCCAAACACAGTGATCAGCTGTAGACGAATATTAATTTTAGAAAGCCATTCACACGCTGGAAAGACTCCCCATTGTGCTGTCTGGTGACAGGAAGAGGAGCGCATTAATGGTATGTTCTCCTTACGTGAACAATGCACCGCCAAACAGCATGTCATCGGCAAGAAAAGACCATGATTTCATCCACACAAGTGGAAGCCTCCATGTTAAAAGTAAACCACTGCCTGAGCGGAGAAAGAATCAGGTGCTACCTAACTCATCTTCGCACGGCAAAGAGTAAATCACGGCGTAATTGGAAACGTGTTCTTCGTGGGTGCGAAAGCGCGGCACCGCCACCAAGCCCACAATGGCGTGCCGACAAAAGCGAGGGATTATATCGGAGGTGTGTGCGCGCGCGTGTGAGGCCGAAGTTCTCCAGACTCCATTCGGAAGCGAATGCAGGTAGCCGAGGGAGCCTGAGCGGATCCCAGAATTCCTCATTATCCTCCCAGCGGGCGGCCCGGCTTGCGGCGGCGGTGTGAGCGCGAGGCGGCCCGGCGCGAGGGAGGCAGCGCTTGGGCCCCCGCGCACGCCGCAGCCCCGCGGGGGGAGGGCCAGGCTCGCTCATTACGCTTAACCGATCCACAGCGGCCCTGCAAACCAAGTGCCACTTAGTGTCCGTCTGAGCTGGCCGCCCAGCCCTGATGAGATGACTGAGCACACTGCATATCTGTAATAGGGCAAAAACAAATGCCTCATCAAAGCGACCCGCGGACCGGGCCGACGCGGGCCAATCCGTGGTCGGCAATTATGCTCGGACCTTGATCCTGACGCAAACGTCTTCCTGTCCGGGTCGCAAAATAAATAAATAAATAAATAAATAAAAAATAGCACGGTATGATTAACGCTTGCCACCTTCAAAGCAAACAGATGCACCGTAAAGACTGCTCGGGTGGCCGGGGCCTGATAGCAGCCACTAAAAGCACCCAGAGTTCCTGAAACAGATGGTCCTTTCACACATAATAATCATAACAGCCTGTGTATGCTCCGAGGCTCCGTCCGAAGCATATTGTGATATTTAGACTGCTTTACGATGGTAGACTCCGCAAGAGCAGTGCATTTCCAGCGATGCACGGCTAAGGGACGAAGCGTAATTCGGAGAAGGTGTTTTATCAGTCGGAAAAAGAAGCCAAATTTGGGAAATTGTAAAATGCACCTAGTAGAAATTTTAGCACTTACAAGGTTACCAGATGCGCAAAAACTTCAAGCCGCATTACAGAGAGCAACTTATTGAAATGCATTATTCAAAGCAAATTGACTTAAGGCGCTCCCGCATGCACAATAACACCCATTAAATGCATTTTCTTGGAACTCAATGTCCCATTGTGCTTTTCTTGTCGTATTTCACATCTGGTCATGTGTTCAGTGATGTACTCCAGAGGGTATGTAATTGTCTGCGGCCAGGCTGAATGGAGGCTTGCAAAGCAGGTGAATTATGTAAGTGCTGTGTCTTTGGCTCTTTGCTGCCGAGGGGGACTCGACACTTTCTTCTCTCATTTTTTTTTTTCATGGCTCCTCTTCGCTACAAAGCAGCTGTTGTGATGTTTTTCACTGCTGTCACAATTAACCTCGGAGGTTGGGCGGGGAGCCAGCACCGGCGCAACTCGGGTAGCGAGCCCTTCAGGTAAACAGTATGATAAGCTTAGCTGCAAAAATTAGACATTGTTTTGAAGCGAGAGGCAGTTGCTATAGTGACTGTTGCTAATTAACTGCATTCAGCCGGGGGAACAAAGGGCTTAAGGGCACTTAGGACGGCGTCTCGTGCAGAGAGCTGCGCGCACTGCACATGTGCAATCCCTCCTCCCCCTTCCAAATATCCTCAATAAAATACCTGAGCCTCCCCCTCCCCCCGCAACACATGCCAGGAGAAGTGCGCCGGCCAGCCTATCGGTGGGCATTGGCCGGGGGCTGCGTGAATCGCGACGGCGACCGCAGGGCCTCGGTTCCCTAAAAACAAAAATAATCATGGCGTCCCAGGCCAATCAACATGCTCCATCAGCGCCAAGGGCCACTCGAAGAGGATCTCATCAGCTCCAGTGGCATTCTGGAGAGATGGCCCACTGGCAAGCGCATTTCATTAAAGCAACAGCTGAAGATGGAACACAATTTTAGATGTTTTCCTATACACGGTGCGTCAGGTTCACCCTGAGTCCTGAAATAAAGGCTTAGGAAAAGAGAACAGTAGTTTGGTGCATTAGCTCACCATTGTTGTGTCTATCTATTACACAATGCAGTTCTTCATAACTGTAGCATGTAGGGCAGGGGTATTTAATTAGAGTTCAGTAAGGTCTAGTCAGAGAAGATTTCCTCAGGCCAAGGCCCGGACCGTCATCCTTTCTAACGTGTGTTATGATTCAGTGATATATCCTGTATACCGAAGTAGCCTAGTATCAGCATCTTATACCATCAACAACTGAAAGACAAACTTACAAATACCGTTCAGTAAATTTCAGTATAAATGTTTAAATGCTGAACTTTAGTCTGCGGCTGCTGCTCATAGCTTCATACCTCGCCTGTGTGCGCACGCCCAAATGTGCACAGATCTGATTGGCCGAGGAGCGCCTTCGGTGATATTACAGCGCACATGATTCGTGTGTGAGTTTACTGTACCGTAAAGCCTGTATACCGTAAAGACAAGAAAAGCTCCACCGCTTAAAATAAACACAGTCAAAATGAAATCACTCTCAATAGTTTATCGGTACTAGTGACCCCTGATGTGCGGTGATGCCAGCACTCCGAACTAATTTAAACCTGTTTTTATTTCTGTAGTGTAATCAAGAGAAGTGTAGTCAAGAGATTTCTTAAGTTCAGTTGTGTCCAATTAAACAAATAACAGTAAACTATAATGCGTCAGATCTCATAAGCAAGTCTACTTCAGATTACTTAACAGCTTGATGAAGTATGTAATATTGTAGGCATGCAAAATTCATAATAATGCTCTACTCTGCTATACAATTACCAGCTAGTTTCATTAATAGCACTAAGGCTAAACCAACCAACTTTGCACGCCAAATGTGTCTTTGCTGATTGAGTACTTTTAGGGTAAACAGATCACTTTATCCACTACACTGTTCAGAATAGCTGTAAATGTACAGTGTGTGCACTATAGTAATCTATTGCATACCCTAAATGCAGTTGATTGTTAAAAGAAATGATGCAAACAGATGAAGTGTCTTATCAATGACGCTGAAATGTTTGGCTCTTTGCTGTTGATTTCTAAAGCATATTGGGAAACGGCCCAGTGGCTAAAACTGAAGGCAACTGTCTTGATGCCTTGCTGCCTCTGCTATCTCATTAGAAGGCAGCGTTGTGATATATGCACCTGTAACCGAACTACATTTTAGACATGCTTCAAATGCAAAGACACGTCACAATGTTGTCAAGAAGCCGACAGCTCACTGCTGTGTTTTGGCATTTAACAGAGTTTACTGGCTAGCTAAGCACTAGTTTACCTCAGCTTAACTCAGCTTACATTAGCAAACATAGACTTGCCGCATAATATAAAAACAGGCATAATAAGGGCGTACATAATGCTGCACTTGTTCTAAAATGACAAAATGAAATACTAAAAAAACACAGTGGCTGTTTAGCTAAGATTAGTATGATCTCCTGTCGGTGCTAACACGCAGGATTATGGGATATGAGATATGAGACATGCAGAGACTTCAAAAGCAGCCGAACAGAGAAACCTCAGCAGTTGAGGTTGTGGGGTTTCCCAGCTTTGCATATTGGTAGTTTTTGTTAACTGCCTTTTTTTATTTTTTCTTCTATAGTTCATTTCACATAAGAATCTCTGTGCTAGAAGTAAGAGCTCAGCCTAGCATTTCTTCATTTTTAAGCTGGTCTCTGCTGAAAGCTAGTCTAGTACTGGATTGGTGCTGGTTTAGCAAAGCCAGAGTGGTCATGCTGGTTGGCAAGCACACCAGCATAACAACAAAACTTATGCAAGTTTCGCTGGTGACCAGCAACTGAACTTTTATAGCTGCTGACCATCATACCAGCATGTGTGCTGTGATTAGCCACGCTGGCCTATGCTGGTTTTTCTACAGAAGTTCTGTCTTTTCAATGTTATTCTGACTCCAAAGATACATCTGAATGCATGTTTTACTAGTTACACTAGTTTTTCATGCCCCACCTCCACCCCACTGATATCAGTCTGATCTCAGCAACCGGTGGTAGACCAGCATCACTCGACCTGAGAAAGTGATACAGTCTGGGGAAGCTCATGGTCATTATTATGACTGAAAACATCAGAAAACGAAAACCACTTAAATTATCATAATGCGTTTTTACTGGATTGCTCCAAAAAATTATAAATCAGCTGCAAATTGTAAAAAGGAAGGAAGGCAGAGTGCTTACATGACTCCACTTTCAACCATTTGACTATTTAGCACCACTTTTTACCCAAAAATATCATGTTTAACAGTGTTTTCAAACTGATACATTTTTCCCTCAGCATCTTTGTTTTCATTTGTTTATATATTTATTTATTTTATAGTTTCCAGGTTCTATGTGGTGCTTTTGTATACAATAAAACGATCTGAGTGTGTTTTGTTTTATCCTACTGTTTGTTTTTAATTCCACTGTGCACTTCCACTGTTTCATCACTGAAAGAAACTACAAAGTAAAAAAGCAAGCTGTGACAATGTATTTAATGACTCACTTCACTGTTTGCAATCAGTATGTTAACAGGCAGAGCTGAACAACACAACAAGTTCATTAAAATACAAAGCAACAGCTTATGCAGCAGCTCGGAGAATTACAACAATGGCTCTGACACGCACGACACAGGTGTTTACAATACGCTCGCGGAAGACGAGGCGTTTCATTCATCAATTTGTAGTCATAAAAAATATTAATGACTTCTGGTTTTCTAATTTGCCTGGCATCCCTGCCGACAGTCGCGGCCTCTTGTTTTGACAGTTGTAACGGCCCTCGTTAATGGTTGAGTGAGTGAGCGGGTCACGGTTCACGGTGCGAAGGCTTTGGCACTAGGACCCAGCGACAGCTGCGGGGCTGAAAGACGAGCCTGGCCCCTACAAAGAGCGCGCTGGAGAGAGCGCCGAGCCACAATCTGCTGCCTTCAGCTTTCTCCCGCCAAACGAGTTTGAGTCCCCGCCCACACGCTGCCTTCAATAACTGTCCTCGCTCGCCTAATATGTGCCCAACGCTCAGTCAATATAAGAATTATCTGAGCTGGATTCGTATCACCCAGGTACCGTAACGTAAGTGATTAATGAACGCGACTTTAATCTAATAGAAATCTGCCAACTTAGTTTTTATGACTTTTTGTGGTATAAATAATTCAGTTAATCATCTTATAACTCCTTCAGTAAAAGCATTCCCATTTACATCAACGCTACTGCAACCTAGGCTGCCTCTGAAATCGAGTACTGGGTGCTGCATGTTCATTTACAGGGTTTTATAATGAGTGCTAGTATTTCATATGTTGTGGTGCTGTGTTGTTATTGTTATTGAGTACGGTATGGAAATTACACAGATAGCTTATCATGTACAAGTCAGTCAGTTAAAAAATCTAGATTATATTACAGAGTTTCCTAAAGAAAAACTCTACTATTCAACTATTTAAGTCATTATAAAAAACGAATGTTGATGTTCAGAGCCTGTACGCCTTAAAATAAATGGCTTAAGCGACTATAACATCTTTCTAAGCACAACCCGTGTACACTTTACATCCTTTGTAGAACTAGAAATGCAATGTACTGCTCATCTAATACATGCAGTCTTTCCAATATACTATTGTCGCTGTTGAGAGACAAACATGTACCTCCAAAATAGTGACTTTACAGGAGAGAGCAAAAAGCATTCTCAAGTTTTATTCTGAATCAATGTAAAGAGGTTTTATGGCGTGATTGTGGAGCAGTTCTATCAGTTTCCTTTGGACGGTGATGATGTTGGGCTGATAGGGATTCTGTCGCAGCATAGAAGAAAAATCTCTTACCATACACACAGAACTTGGTTATAGCAAGAACCACTAGTTGGAGCCCTACCTCAAGCTAGTCGTCAACCAGCTGAAAGCATGCCACTTCTTGGATACCCCCCTATACAGTTCAACTTCCTGTCTCACAACCTAATAACACACCAATGACCTGAGATCATTTGTTTAACCAATCCTTTTTTTAACCAGCTTTCTGTTTACACCAAAATAAGACTGACAGTGAAGCCCCTGAGGCTGAAACTGAACTGTGAATACATAGTTGTCTGAACTATTTTGAGCACCTATGTTAAAAAGGAAGGAAAAAACAACATATAATTAATCCACGATATGTGGTCAATACGTTCAGGACCCGTCCTTGTGTGCTAATGAGTGTTTTCCAAAAGCCTCTCACTTCTCCGCTGCCTCTCTGCGGTCTGGGAAATGCTACACCAGAGGCTGAGATGGACATAGCTGTTGAGTAAACATGCAACCAGACACCCTGAACATCTGGCACGACTGACCTCTGCTCAATCCCTGTGCACTCAGACAGGTCACGGCGAATCCAGAGCCGCACACAATACAGGCACAAACTTGAGATATCGCTGTCTTAACCTGAGAACACTGGACAGTTTTTCTGAACGGTGCTTGTTGCTGCATGCCTACATGGTTTGTTGACTGAAAATAAACATTCTTAAATTTGGCACTTATTTGCTAAAATTGCACAAATTCTATTTATTTGGGGGGAATATACAGCATAAAATATGCCACAATTTATTTTCCCAAATGTTAAATAAACAGCAAATAAATGGAAACTGCTCACAATTTTTTTTACTGATTTTCTTTTTTTTGCATGCATAATTTCACCATGTAATTTGACAGGTTGCCCAAACTTTTGCATACGACTGTATGCCAATAATGATTCCTTTCGCTTAAGCCAACAATAAAACAAGTTACACTGCAAAGCATTCATCAAGTTGAAATTTTTCTTGGAAATTATTTTTTTCTATTGAAAATATTATTTGTTTATAACTCGGAATTGCCAAATATGCAGGTCTAGTATATACACTGCACAGAAATGAGTTAAACATAGTCAACCAATACAATCAAAATGAGGCAAAGTACACAAAACCCTTCAGTTAAACTCTAATATAACTGTAGCATATTATTACAATCCTACTATACAATCTCCTGATAACAGACAGCCATACATTCCCATTTCATCTGGGACAGAAATAAGTTTTTGTCTTCCGTTCGATCCAATTTTTTTTGGATCTTCAAACCAGTGAGCGCTAGCAGGCCCTGCACTTGGCGTTAATCATTTAAAACTAACTGGGACAACCCATTTGTCATGCTTTAATCCGGGCGGAGGGAGAGAGAGTGAGTGAGTTTCTCTGGCACTCCCAGTGTAGGAGAGCAGGAGGGGCTGCAGCATGGGAGGGGTGTGGGGAGGGGTGGTCTTGTGTGCTCTGAAGCCCCTCTTTGTGGAGGCAGCTGAGAGCCATCGCTGTGACTCCTAAACTTTACATTTCATTTGGCCAGAGGGGTCACATGACAGCTGCAAAGAACACCCCGAGGGCCTTCTGCTTTCACTTGACACTGACAGGCTGTGAGAGACTCCAACACTGCAGAAAGAAAATATGCCCTCTTTCCATGACATCACCCAGCCAGGATTTTGGAGGGGGTCTGGAAAGGGGGGGGGCACAGCTGGTGGCAGCCGCAGTACCATCTGCTCCTGAGTAATAGTTCATGCTGCTTTACTTATAGACTCTGACTCCTCCTTGACTGCTCAGTGAATGAGCACGCTGCTGCCACTGATGTCTGCTAAGGCCAGGCGAGATAACACATTAATTCCTTATTGCCAATTACTCTCACATTCTACTGCCTGCTTCCTCGGAGTCCTCTGTTCCGTTTCTCACCTCCCCTCCTTCTCTCCCGGATGGATCAAGGTGCCCAGCGGGGTGGAGGTCACCTGGTGGGTCTGTGTCACACGAAGCTCTTTGGGCTAATTTAATTGTGAGATTTTTCTAAGAAGCTGTCTTGCAGGCTGTGATATCTCTACCTCGCTATCATTTAAGAGGTGCTGGATGAAACTCGCGGTGTGATGGTGGCTTAAACTATTCTTTTAAGTCAAGGCGGATTGGAAAATCAGGGAAGGTTTTGCTCAGTGATTGGTGGGAGAGGCAGGAGAAACATGATATTACTGGATGGCTAGTGCACAGTGACCCAATCACAAACACAACACAACATCTTTCCAAGACTTGCTGTCTTCTAAGTTATATATGATGAACTCTATGTCAATAATAATAACCAACCATTAATATCTCATTGTGGGTTCTACAATTACATGTTTTGTTGATGTTTAAATAACGCATCCTGTACAGTAAACAAACAAAAAATATGACGATAAATGTGACAGGACAAGGTTTTGGGCACAATTTATACTTACTTTTCTGAATTTCAACACTTGCACAGGACACATTCAAAGTTTGATTTTTTTTTATATTAATGCAGGAAAAAATAGTGCACATGCATTAAAATGTGCAGACCTGTGTTTCTGTGAGAGGTGTTAATCTGTCTTTACTCGTCAAACTGTCACTTGGCCAGGCATGTCCCGAATTTTGCATGCATTAACCCAATATTAATAATAATTGAGTGTAAGACAAATAAGGTGAAAGCTGTAATTAGCAGCTGAAATGATAATAATTTTACTAACAATTGTGGAATTATATAACGACCACTGCCACATCATCACCCCTATCAGTAAGACAAAGTGCAGAGTTCTTACCATACATCTTGCCCTCGTCCGATAGGATGATCTTGCGGCGGCCGCAGGGTGGGTAGATAGCCAGGGCCTCCTGGAAGCTCTGCTCAATATCAGGGCTCCACACACCCTCAGCATCGTTGTCCATCGGCTTGTCTGCCGAGTCACTCATTCTCTCGATGTCCTCGGCAGGACTTTCACTGCCACTCCAGCTGCTGGGATCAATGGTGGCGGTTGGGACCTCCAAGCCGAAGCCTGGAGCGGACTAGGGTGAGACCTGGAGTAGATGAAAAACACAACAATAGTGGTTAGTCTTAAATATGAAGATTATAAGGACTGAACAGTAATTTCAGAAATTACTCCAATAACAGGCCATGTTTCTGCTACATATAGTTTTGCAGAAGTGGTCTGAAAATTGGAAACCATTGGTCATAATGGAAACCATTGGGCACATTTATATTTCCTAATTTTAGTACATTTCATTTTTTTGCCTGCCAAAAACCCTACAGGAAACATTGATAGGATTGCAAGGAAATATCGAAAATATGAAATATTGCAAAATTATGTTTGGTGATAGTGTATCAATGCTCATAAACACAGTATACATTTTTTATTAATGGTTTACAAGCACAGACTGGTGGCAGCCAGCAGTTCATTTGCATTATCAAACCCACGAATATAGTCATGTGGTTTTTATGCTATGGCTATGATTTAGCTTTCACGATATTAGTTATGACAATATATCGCAATACATATATGTATATTATGATTCACAGAGTATTACCAGGTTCTTTCCAAAACAACGCTATCCAACAAAGCGGGGATAGTCTGAGAGACATTTGTAAAGTAGAACTTGAACAATGTACTTTAAAATTGTTTACATGAGAGTTCAGTAGTGCACAACCATTATGCATTATGCATGGATTATGCAGGTCTGGTGCCAACGTAGTTATGCTGGTTGACCAGGATACCAGCATGCAAAACGCAACATATGCTGGTTTTGGTGGTGACCGGTTATGCTGATCTAGGCTGTTGTTTTTTAAAAAGGGATCTTGGTTATCAAGGGCTTCCGTTATCAAGACCGCTGTTGGGTGCTGCATTTTCATGTGAGCACAGAAGACTACTTCAGAGGCGTCATAGCCCAGATAAAGAACGAGGACCAACCAAACGACTCTACAATCTTGGGAGATTAAGAGGGTCAAGAAAGACTTTCCACATTCCAACAAGGAGCAACAAAACAGCACAGGATTTAATTTAGGACAGCGTTGAGCATTTACACATTTAACTTCAATTTCCCTATTTAGCACTGAACACAACTGAATTAGCTCTCAAAGGGGATTCTCATTTCTCAGATATTAAGTCGGTGTTTCTATTTTCTCGGAGGCATGCGCCTCGGAGTACTTCAAGTACGATCCAATTGCCTTGAGAAATGAGATGGGTCGGACGAGGAGGCGGCAGGCGTATAATCTTAAAACACTCGCCCAAAAACCACCTGGCATCTCCCGTAAAGCAGCAGACTTTCTTCTCTAAAAAGAGCTTTATCAGGCGAGCCAATTTCAGGCCAGCTGTCTGGACCTTCAAACGGCCCCTAAATCTGGATGGAAATCATGTCGGCCGATTGTGTAAAGCACAGCGCCTCCGCTTCCAAAACATCCTGAGCAATATCAGTATCACTTTCGACTCCAAATGAAATAAAGGAGGCCTGATTCGATCCAAGGAGACTCTGGTTTTCCCATTCAGATTTGGCTGAATCAATGCAAGGCTTTCATGCTCCTTGCGTTTCGGTACTGCAAGCAAACGGTGCCAAACGAGACACATGTATTATTCTAGTCTGAGAGGAAAGAAGGTGCAGCTACAGACAGTAACATCTATAATCATATCACTAAGTCACTTTAAATAGATATAGATATATCTACTTAGAACCTGCCTATGCAACATTTTTCACAGATGTCCCCCTGTATATCCTATGTTTATATCTTGTGTATTGTATAGTCCTTTATATATTTCAGTTATAACTATATGTATATTTTTAGCTTATTTTTACTTTAATATTGTCTATTTATTGTATGTTTGTACTGTTTTATATATATAATGCTGCCCTGCTGTAGAGTTTATCTGAGCCTCACCCCAAACATTTCAATGCATGTTATGTCCTGACATGATGTGCAAATGACAAATAAACTTGAAACTTGAAACCTAATGTGGTAATTCATTACTGGAACGTATTGACATGACTAAATAAGTTTGATGCAACTTTTTCATTAATATTTTTTCAAGTTACAAAAAACAGAAACAAAAAGAAACTTTACATTTTTGCCATGTGCTTATCATTTATTGACATCCAAGTAAACACAAAAAGTCCGACATGAATCTAAAAGTAATGTTAGTAATTCAACTTTATAGTTACATTTTAATAAAACAGCAGAGGACAATAAGAACTTTACCTAAACTTGGCTGCATGACTTATATAACATGACATATAAACATTATTTTGCATATCCTTAATACACATAAAAACACAGAACACTAGGGCTGGAAAAGTGTTTATATTATCGATGACGAGTTACATGTCATAAGCCAAGTGCAATATTTTAAACGCTGTGTTTGTTTTTCTATTATTTCTATAATTTATAAGTTTTATTTATAGTTTTATGCCTGCACTGAAAAGGTTAACATTTTACTTTTCATTGTACTTGTTTCAATGACAACTGTAAAGAAATCTGTATCTGAATCTACATCATGATAAGCCCTTCTGAGCATTTCATGGATATCATCAGTACCTGAAGAACAAAGAACAACTGCTGCTTCATTACAGTGCATCGTTAGTCTTGTTTATTTGAATTTAGTGTATTCCAGTATGTGAAACACTATATAAAAAACATCTGCCTCTTTTATAAAATCATTTTTTTCCTTTTTTTGGCTGAAAAAGTCGACATTGTGATGAATCTTGTATCATGAAAAGTTTTGTTGTTATGCGTTTGCCATATCATACGTTTGCCATATCATCCACCACTACTGAAAGCCTAGTAAAAGTCAAGTATGTCAAAAACATGAGGACTTGTGGATATTCTTGAAGTCCCACCCATGAGCGTGAGTAGCACCAACCTGGCCCCGCCCCATCCCCCCCATCCCCCAGAGGAGCGCTTCCTCTCTCTCGGCCTGTTCCCATTCAGGCAGCGCAAGCTGTTGTGAAGTGGGACTAGCAGCATATGTTTCTTCTAGAATGTCAGTTCATGAGTGGGGGTGGAGGGGGGCAAGCTGTTGGGGGAAGAAAAGAAGGGGGGAAAAAAACTGGATTGTGGAGGGAGCTTTTCCTGAATTCCATTTTTGTGAGCTGAATGCTGACACTGCAGAACCTACTCACAGACTGATGAGAGAGGGGAAAAAATACCTCCCCGTTCTGACCACTAAATGGTTCGGGCCTTTTTTTTTTTTTCAGACTTGCTCTGGCCCCTCCTCCCCCCACCCTCCTCCCCCCGAACCCTGACTGAATAATGAACTACACTGGTAATCACTTCCAGCGCTGCAACGAACATACTGCGGTCGCTTCGGCACAGTCGCTCGTCCTCCAGTCGTGTTTTTAGCTCCTTAGTAGTGCAAACTGTTTAAAGATGGAGAGGTTAGGGTCGTGCTCAAGAGACCAGTGTGGATAAACATGTTTACTTCAGGATGTCCACTGCTGTTAGCTTCCATATGGAAACAGAAAGCTGCATGGAAAAAAAAAAAAAAAAAAAAAAAAAAAGCCACGCTTGGTGCTTCTTCCTTTGAGTGGCCTACTTCACATAGAAAGAATAACACAGTGTCTGAGCACGTCTGCTGGGCCTGCTAGCATTTAACCTGCGGGACAAAACGACGCTAACACTTCACTCGCCCAGTCAGCTCAAGGGCCTATACGTTCCAGTGACGGCCCCCCACTTCCACAGGTGGTTGCCCCTGACACGTCACACTAGGAAATGAATACCGCTATGCTGCAGCAGTCGATAAATTATTAATCCTCGCCTCGCTGTTCAACAACTTTGTGTACAAATACGAGCGCAGAGCGCTCCCCCACTGTTTTATAGCTGCTCTGAGGTGACCGCAGCTACGAAACATAAGGAGGCTGTGGTTTGCACAGGTTTGCAGATTCATCCTACACTTTAAAAACAAGAACAATACTACTAATACTGATTAATTAATACTAATCACCACATAGCATGACATATTATTGTTATGTAAAAAAAAATTGTGACAATAATATTTTTAGATATTGATTTTCCAGACATCAAATTAGTTGGAACAGAAAAATACTATTTAAAAATAAAAATTTACACTGATTTCGCAGAACGAGACTTTTGCTCTCATGCTGTTGGTCAGTTTTCTACAAGTACCGACCATATACATCATATTCAGAAAAAAACATATTTTATTGTATTGTGATATAACCTCATGATGCTCAGTCCTAGATAGTACACTGAGGTCCATACAAGTCAAGTCACAGCACGCTATTACGAATATAGCCCTTAATGTAATAATTGTACAGCTCATTTCATCATGATTCTCAACATTTCCTTCATGGAAATCATCATTTCCAGTGATTCCCCAGATAAAAATCTTTGGTTTTGAAAATAATTGTTTTAAATCGAGTGCTAGAAAGCGCACTGGACAGATTTCAGCAGATTTGAGGATGAAAATGGTATTTATTCTACTAGGTCTTTCACATCCACTGCTGTCTTTCAGATGTTTCACATCCTGTTAATGTACTAACACAGCTGTCTGTTCTTCATCACTGATGTTATCATTTAGTTTCACTTAACTGTAAATACTTATGTTTAAAACATTCACGTTGTAGTAAACGGTAAACATTTGATATTTATACTGGCAAGGTGGCAGATCTAATGCAATTATCAGCTCAGCATCATATCCTAAAACAATCCAATCAGCCAAATAAATCCAGCTCCCTAGAAATTAATGGACATTAATGAGAAAAGCTGCTAGCAGCAGCAGTGTGACGTCTCGGACTCAGTAATTATCTTAGTAAACAACTAATGAATTTATGAAGTCAGTTATAAATAGCTGCCACACATACAGATCCAAGAACAAAGTTACTCACACAAACAATTAAAGTGTATTAGTTGATATATCCCTGCTGAACTATACAGACAACAATATTCTTTTATTATCATCTCTACAAACATGGTTCTCTGGCTGTTATGTCTTTCCGTTGCATTAAAAAAACCTGATTTAATTAGTACTCGGCATCTGGCAATAAAGTATTTAATTTACAAATACATTTTGTACAAATCAACCCAGAAATTGATCATTTGTAATACATTTACATTGTTAATACTACATCTGACTAATCTGCGAGACTTGCTAAGTAGTGCAAAGGCAACATACATCAGGAACAAGTGTTAAAGAACATTCAGGGCAGAAATCAATAGTCTAAAAACAGCCTAATCATGGTACATGGCTTTAGTCCCTCTGTGGTCATTTACGCTTCGATAAATCAACTTAACTGATTTACCTCTGCCACAATTTCATACGCAAGATCCCCCAGGGGAGTGCCAGATCAATCCTGCCTAAAAGAATGATCATTTCCTCCGGGTTCAGGAGCTCTGTGTGATTGTGTCATGCTAAAATGCATAAAATAGGAGCACGATTAGGGCTTGATCTTAACGTCTGGTGTTTCTTCTTCTTCCTTGTAATAAGGGCTTTTACAAGATCAATGAGGAGAGAAGCTGAGAATCTAAAAGAAGCTCTTTAAGTGCAACATCCTATATGTAATCATGACGGGCCCGAAAAACTATTCTACACAAGGCTGTGAATTCTAACACGTCCCGTCTAAGTAGAGACAAACAGAAGCAACATGTTCACTGGGCCCACTCATCTGTTCTGAGGAGAGCTCTGAGAACAGGGGGTTGGGTGGTGGTGGTGGGTTGGGGGGGGGCTGTGTTTATTTCCCTAACAAACTAATATACTGTAGCTGTACACCTGTGCACAGACAATTCATTAGAATCAATTTACTGTTAAATGGGCCTTTCTGTTGCATCCAAGTACACTAATTCAGTAGAACATAATTCGAAAACCATAACAATACAGATGCAGGCATTTAAGGGGCCAGGAATGCTACTTAACTTGTAACTGGTACTGACTAGATGAAACTAGTTTCAATTGGCAATGGCCATATATTATAAATAATATACTTTTCTAAGTACATTACAAGCACAATCCGCACTTCAACAACACTGAACATGCATCATAAACAAGACAGAATTATACCAACTGCACAGTAACATGTAGGTGCCTGGACATCTGTCGATTATATCTTTATTTTTGCTTTAATTAATTGATTTTAATTAACCTTTGATAGTATATATTTGGTCAGCATAATAACTGTGACCACTGCTGTCTAGTACGCTGGTGGGGGCCTTGTGTGCGACACAAGTTGTGGATCACCTGGTACTGAAATGTGAAAGACTGTAATATAGGCACAAGTGTATGGGATGCATATATCACCTGAGAAACTGTAGAAAGAAATTCCACCTTAAATGTAGTTACAGTAGTTACAATCTGGCACCTGTACAGGCAACCTCCAGCATTTCCCGGTCAACCTTAAATGGAGCTAGAGCAGTTTCATGCAGACGCCTGTGCAGATGCCAGATTGTAACTGCTGTGCTATTTAAGGTGGAATGCAAAAATACTAATTAAAGCCATCTGCTGAATAAGAAACCAGCTTCAGCTCTGTAGAAATTCAGATGTATAACAACATTTTGCCATTGTTTTATACATATTATATCATGTGGTTGTGAATATAAAAGTGAATATATATATATATATATATATATACTACCGCTCAAAAGTTTGGGATCACAGTGAAATGTTCTTGATGTTCTTGAAACTTTCTTTAGAGACGGGTCTCTAAAGAAAGTTTTTTCTTTCTGGCCATTTTGAGTCTGTCGGCAAGCCATCAACTGCTGATGCTTCAGATACTAAACTAACCTAGAATGTTGTGAGGACTGAGAATTGCTGATAATAGGACTATATGCAAATTAACCCTTTACACAAAAATAGGCTTTAATACAAACATTTTTATTCTTTAAAAATCATCTGATGCACTTAAATTAATTGTGAAGTGGACAATATTGTTTGTGAATTGCATGAAAATTGCATAAAATGAAATTCTAAAGTGATCCTAAACTTTTAAACTATAGTGTATATATTGAAACCTACCAGAGATTTTTTATTCTTAATGAATGTATGACATTTTTGAGCAATGCATGCTGGGTATGAAAACACAAAAGCTTCAAAATCGAGAAATTTTCTTACATTAAGAAGGCTAAGGGATATAATCCTGCACTACAGAATATAGCATAACAGGACCAACACCTCATCAAATGCTACTTTAGGTATATTAGTGTTATATTCTACCCCTTACTCTTTATCACAGGCATGCTGGGATACGCTAGGCTGGATTTGCATGTGAGAAAGGAGCTGCAGAGTGTTGTGATTCGTGCAATATGTCTACAGATGATGCTGAGGTGATGCTGCTTGTACAAGCCTCGGTGACAGATGGAAGGGAGAGATTAGTCATGCAACAATATACTGTGGTTACTCCCGGCTCTCAGGGCAAGCTAAGCATGTCAGACAAACAGACGACATGGATATCATTCCACAGGGATGAGACGGGTTATCATATAGGCCTATAGAGTGGATCACACACAGCTCAGATAGCTTTAGCCAACAAGAACTGCGGCATGTGGTATCACACTTCGTAGTTATGGAAGTAAATCATGCATATACTACTGAGAACGTCACTGTATATCTGTATAAATGTATACCTTTGACTTTTTTATGCTATTTTAATTGTAAACTGCGCTTCTTATATTCATGATTGGCAGCTCTTAGCCCAGTAATTTTCTTATTCTAAGAATGGAATTCAATAGTAATTCTTTTTTGATTCTGTGAAATGTCACAGCGTTAACTGTCATAATCTTACACAAAAGGCCTAACACACTGAACTAAATTCAATAAGCGTGGGACAGGGCAGATCATTTATAGCAGATCTTGCTTCTCCAAAGAGTATTTGACTTTTTTCTTCAGCAAATATATGCAGGCACACAAGCTGATGAACTGGAGACTCTAAGCGGACATATTACTGATTTCATTAACAATTAGTTCTTAGTTATCTGCCGACACGGAAATCTTCCGCTTACTGTGCTCGAGTAACAGAGACCCCTTAGAGGAGCCAAAGAAACAAGGCCACAAATGAAGCTAGAGCAGCAGTATTGACTTGTCCAGGATGACTCATCTCCTACACAAAGTTTCTCCTCTTTAGTGAATGATGTGTCAGCATGTTAGTTTGTCAACATCAGACTCAGAACACGGAAATACAGTTTCATCGCTTTCATGGTTCAAGGTAACAGCAGCTAGAGCAGTGAACCTTCTTACAGCCAACCTACCTCCTCATTGGCAAACATGCTTGTGTTAATGTACTGTGTTGAGCAGCAAAGTGTAATAAAACACTCTTACTTGCTCAAAACTGAAGCTACACTATAAGATTTGTGGATTTAGAGAGCTCTTCATTAGAAATGTGTAACTGCACACACTAGTGAGGTAGAACATTTTGAAACATGGGTTGTTCTTCGGACTCCAGTGTTTCCCTCACAGACTTTACTTGGGCCAAAGTATGCGGTGACCCATTTTTGCGTTTTTTGTTTTGTTTTTTTTGTCATCCCTCGGAGACAATGACGCCATCTGCGATCGTGGATTCAACATGCAGTACTCTGGCTAAATATAAGAAAGATTACAGTTTGTTTTCTCTTCAGGCTTTGATAATACACAGTACCCAGACTAACTTTAGCTCAATTTGTCATATTTTATCTGATTTCTGTACAAAATCCAGACTACATGTCAGCAAAAATCAAAGTAAATATACTTAAATATATATGGGATAAATATACTTACATGTAGTAAATATACTACATGAAATGAACTCTCAATGCTGTGCTAAAGGTCACATTTATTTGTTCTTGTGCAGAGCCTATATTTATATTTTAGATGTGTAATGTTAATGCATAAAGAGGTATGATGTTGTCATCCCCCCAACCCACCTCCAAATTCAACTTAGTGCACCTTGACATCATATTTTAGCCTGCTTTTTATTTGTCCTGACTCAGCAGTCTTACTTGTTTCAGTCTGTTTGCCAGTTGGTCTGCATATTTTATTCTTGGCTTTGTGTGATGCTTGTAACAAATACCCAAACAGTAATTTCAGGGTTTGAACACAAGACACCTGGCACAGCACTGCAAAACACTAGTTTTCACTGAGAAATACAGGATTTTTTTTTTTCATTTTTAGGACCTGATTCTAAGTTTAAGAGCAGTAATAGTAAAAATGCTAACTGTGGTGTTTAAAGAAACTGAGGGCCGGGTGGTACCTGTGCCTTTATTAAAGTTTGTAAAATAAAATAATACAACAGTAAAATCTGAAACAACTCTACACAAATAGAAAGTTTCAAACACCAGTTTAAGATTTTGGATACCTAGCTTTCGCTTGTTGTCCCATGTCCTAATTTAATGTTCAGAGGAAAATGCAGAACATTTCAGCCAAAACTATGTACGAGCACCAAAATAAAAATTCCTTAATGAGAATGTACTTTGGCAAGAATGAACAAATTATGTTGCTGGAAGCCTTTCTATCTTGATTCATTAAAAAATATCCTATAATGGAGCAACAAGTGCTTCTCTGTGCTCGCAACAATGCGCACACCTGCACTCCGCTGCACTGCGAGCGAAGACGCAGACGTGTAGTAACAGATGAAAATCTAAAATAATTTCTCCACAATATACTTCAGATCAAACACGGTGGCTACCTAGGTCTAAAAGAGATTAATGAAGGAAAATATATGGCAGGAGAACAAGAGACTTTAAACGTCATCCATCAAAAGCTTTGCGACGTGTGATGTTGAACTGAATGGGGCATTATCGCTGGCTTTGTTCACTGTGCAGACCGGCAGAAGTCTGTGTACTGTAAACTGTATTAATGCATCCCCCACCACACACACATGGCACACGCACACATACGCACACACACACACAGATCACAGCCTTCCAGGCAAAATGCAGCCGAGAACTTGTACTCCAGCATACTGTTTCTGAATTGAATTGTTTCTTTTTGATCCAGTGTATGCAAATGTTAAAGTATAAGCCTACAGCGGGCAAACTAGCTGATTAACCATGTTGCTTTCTAGCTGTTTATTCAAAAATAGTCTATATTTACACAGAACTGTGTGTAGAGTTAATCAAAGTTAAGTAAGAAAACATAAGTGAAAAATAATCACCACATGTTCACACAAGCAGGCTACAAAATATTGAAATATCAAATATTGGAATATTATGTTTAGTGATACTGTACAGATTCTCAAAAACTTAGTGAATCATTGCGTGATGTGTTTAAACCTCTGACCACTAGATGTTATAATCCATTTTCAGCTCCACTCCAACATTAACAAGCAGCACAAGAACGCAATGCTACTGTAAGCGCTGGCAAAACTGTTCATATAGTGGTGTGTTTTAATTGTAGGAATTGAAAAGTCGCAATACATCACTTTGCTTGCAATATCGCAATATATAGTGATATATGGAATCGTGACCGCTGTATCACAATATGTATTGTATCAACAGGTTCTTGCCAATACACAGCCCAACTACAACACAACTGGTAACCAGACAAAAATAGAATATTAAAATGTATTTTTTCAAACGTTTGATTTGTTGGAACCGGCAAAAAAGAACCAGCAGAGTTACAATTAAAAATCAAAACTGTGAATACAATACTGCCCAGCCCTAACGGGAGTAAAACAATTTGTAGCTTTTAGGCAACGTTATGCAAATTAGTAATAAAAAGCAACAACCTAAATGAATAGCTGAAACAACATCAGCAGCCTTCGCTCTCCAGACTTTTTTTATTCACACAGGCATTTTGCAACTATTCCCACCAGAGCTGTGCATAAAAGGTACAAAAACATGTGAACTTCTACCAACAGTTCATAACTAAAACAAAACTAAGACAAAGTAAGTACTCATGCTTAAAACACTGAAACTAGCTAAATATCTAACAGACACATAGGCACTGCTAGCGCTGTCCTCTAAATATGTTACTTAGTATCAAATAAAACTTGGTCCCATGCTGTGTCTCAATGAAAGCTTTTATTTACTTTTACTTTTATTTTCATTGACTACACACATCATGATGAGGAAGACAGGTCAGTGGATAGAAACTGAACGTGAAAGCTAATGATGGGGTCTGTTTACAGAAAAAGTCCTTCAGTAAGGGGAGATAATTGGCTTGCTGGTAAAGCAACAAGCAGAAATCTGGGCAGTCTGCGAGATCTGGGCAAGCACAAGTAGCCAGCTCAAAAAAGCATATATTTGCAGTGATTTAAAGTATGTTTTTGAAAAGATAATTTGCCCTTCGGTTTCAGGTTTTAGGCCTCTCCCCAACGAGATAAGAGACTGGTCCTGTATGACTAAAAACAACTGCCAGGATAACTGCCAAATAGACAGACTTGCTGAAAAAAGAACTTTGCTTCAACCCATCACACCTAATTTACTTGTTGTGTTGTTACTTTTGCATGTTGCAGCTTAATGATGACTGTAATCTAACGACTACAGTTTAGGATTACTTGATAATTGTAATAATTGTTATTTACCTTAAAACACATTGGTGAGTGTTTGCCATGGCATGGTTGATAATGTTATATATTATATTACATTATAACCAGCATTTAAACCAGTCATTTCACATTTGTTGGTTCACATGAAAGGCTTTGCTCATCACCCACCCCTGGCCCCTGCCCCCCACTCATGCCTGAGATTGCTGTGACCATGCTGACTAACAACTATGACAAACATATCAAACCAGTCTGAATGACTCTCAACTATTGAAATAGTCAAGTATTTCTGAAATACTGGTGGAATTCCCCTTTAACAAACTACTAGAAAGTATTAAATGCCCTTAAACTAGACTGAAATCATTTCTTATGGATCTTCAGCTCTTAGTGGTAAATATCAACAGGCTGATTGAGTTTACCGCCTTTTAAATCATACCCTCTCTGGTACCTCACAGCTGCCAGCTAACTATCCACATGATTAGGAGAGCTGTCCTCCACCTTCAGAACACTCTGCTGGGCGTGTGTGAGTGAGTGTGTGTATGTATTTGTGAGTCTATGTTGGGGGTGCTCACTCTCAGCTCCTCCAGAGGCCAACTCCCTCTCTGATAATGTTCTCTGCACATCGCAGCCAGGATGTGCCACAACACGCCTCTTTCACAACTCACTGCCATACGCCCACACACACACACACACACACACACAAACACACACACACACACACACACACACACACACACCAGCAGTTCCAGGACTAGGGATTTGAATCTGTTAAAAAAAGCCACTGGAGCTTAACTGGCTACAGCGCAGGGCCCGTGTTTGGTGGCAGGATTTCTGCTATCTGTCCTGCTTGGATGATAAGGCACTGATGGGGCAGGTTACAAAATGAGTACGAGAGAGAGAACTTGCACCAACGTGAGAGTGAAACTACCTCAAATTACTTCAGTATCTTTAAGGTAAAAAAAATTAATATACCCTAACACATGACCAGTTTCTGGTCAGTTGTAAGTGTGTATGGAGTGAAGACATCAATAAAAAAAAACAATAAAAATAAATATGCTGATAGTTTGGCCAAATATCAGTCGTAGCTGATCAGTCAAGACATGTCCGATGTTTGGTTCTTTAGTTCTGTACAGGAGCTCAGTGGCAGCACAGTATTACCAGTCTGGGGCAGTCAGGTGTTAAACGGCTGGCCCGAGTTTCAGTCTGGGGACATAAATCCATGACTGTGCAGTTGCTGTCACACCTCACTGACCAAAATTATTATTATTTTTTTTTAATTATTAAAAAAAAATACATAAAAGTAGTAAAATAATGGCTGGATATTCACAAAGCCAACCAGTGCATAAAAAAGTTGGCTATTCAAACTTGGGTATAACCCTTGGATTATACGATCCACAAGATGGCCAGATACACATTCAACACTGTTCCAAATGCTGCATTCATACGTTTGCAATAAAGGTAATTCTGCACCTCATAGCTGAACACAGCAGACTGCAGCAAGAAGACTGGGATGGTGACAGCACTATCGGTGACGATGGATGAAATGAATGAAATCATTGGGTTTATAATAGGTGGTGAAACGTCTTGGCTCTATTAAAAACGACTGCCACCGTCCATCTAGCGCAAACATGTGAATGCAGCATTAGCAACAGCTGCGCTTCTGAAGCCCGTTATTCCCAGACAGGATAAACATCAGAACAGACTTTTTTTTACTGAAATTGAACTACAGAAGCAATTAAATCTGGATTATTATATTACTTTATTATATTACCTATACAATCTCTTTATTCCTATAGGTAATTACAGTCTAACATATATTACAGTCTCTCGTGTCGTAAAATTTAAGGTAAGGTTACACTGTATTTTAAAGCTGGATAGATCTGCTGGAGCAGCCATATGATATCAAATAATGGTCATCCACTGTCCTCGTGAAGGTATTACCTGTACCTAACATAGCCCCCCCCTCTTTACTACAGTACTACATCTAATCCAGCCAAGCAAGAACTTCTGAAAAAATGTTGCTTAGCTAAAGCAGGTGTAGCATACTGTGGATGGAACTAGACTCCGCAGGAAGGTAGACGTCTAGGACCAGATGGTGACAACTGACATAAACTAAAACCAGCTGGCAAAAAAGAGAAAAATGGTTCAAGGGATAGTTTAGGTTCAGGTTTAAGTTTTGCAAAGCATTTAGAACCTCAAACAACCTGATTTTTGACCAATAGTGCCAATAGTATATTACATAGCTAAAAACAGTAATATCAGCCATCTTGAAGCCTCCATACTTTCGGTTTCGCCTACATATGAGATGAAAATAAAAGTGAGCAAATAAGATATTTGGCCAGACTATCACGTTACAACACCGTCTGAAGCTTACGCTTTTCTTCAGGCAGAAAGCACTTAGTTAAAGACTACAGCCATCTCGCTGATCAGCGCGCAGAATGCACTATGCTAATTCATAATATGATAGAAACTCAATTAAGACATACAAAACGTGTCCTCTTGAGAGCTCCTCTTATGTGAGGTCATTTGCATTTGAATGAAATATTTCTGTTAGTGCGTCTCTTTTGTGCAGTGGTGTCTGCTTTGCTCTCAGCTACGAAGGGTACGAGTCCTTTATAGCAGTGGAGTGGACTGCAGCGCAGCGCAGAGCACTCATTAGAATCATATCAAAAAGTCTTGCTTGTGGAAAAAAAGCCCTATTTGCTTGTTCATTCATACAAGCCACATATCTGCATGGCATCATTATATCCATGTCATCATTCAAACACAGAGCTTCTCCGTACTCGCAACGCAACTTTAAATGAGGCCTGCTGAGAAGCATATGGGCAAACATACAGTGATGGATTCTGAACTTTCACATCATGGTAGATAAGCACAGACATGTTTGGCCTTGCTTGAGTTAACGTAGCTGATGTAATGGTAAACCTGTTAACGAGCACATGTAGTGTAGCCATATGTGATTGGGAGCCATCCATGATTCTGTATTGATAACATTCATCCGTCCATCCATCCATTATCTTCTGCTTTATCCCACTAATCTGGGTCACGGGGGCACTACAGACAATCCCAGCATCATTGAGCGAAGAGGGGGTGCACCATTGACAGGTTGCCAGTCCATTGCATGGCCAACACACACTTATGCACACACTCACACCCACAGGCAATTTAGAGTGACCAATCTACCTAACATGCATGTTTTTGGACTGTGGGAGGAAACCCACTCAAGCACAGAGAGAACGTGTAAACTCCACACAGAATGGCCCGGACCGGGAATCCAAGCCGGATCATCTTGCTGTGAGGCGACAGCACTACACCTACACTACACTGTATTGATAACAGTATGTTAAAAATCACAAGCAAAAAAATAATTATACTACAAAACAAATGAAAGCTATCTCAGGCAAATGATCAATAGCCTTGTAGCTTTGGACACCAAATACGTCTTGTCTGATCGACTTTTATAAGAGGAAAATGTGACTTGCAGTCTGATGGTAAAGAACCTTTTCAAAGTTTAAAGAACCTGCCCATACTGTAACGCTTCTATGAATAGATTTGGCAACTGATGGTAATATGTGATACATTTCTATGAGAAACATTTATAAAATGTAGAAACGGAGACCAGATTGATCTGGATTAACGTTAGAGAGACAAATAATATTTCCGTTGAGTTATAAATGCAGTAAAACTAATAAAATGTAGACATTTTAGCATAGTCTGCGCGCTCAGAGTACAAGAAACTAAGTGTATTTCAATGAATTTTTTATATATAAGTGTCCTCAGGACCTTAGTGCATAGATATCTGGTTAACCGCAGGGAAAAGAAAAGAAAATGTATGTGGGCCTGGTGCTGGAGGTGAACCTTTTCAGGTAAGAGGCTAAAGAATCTTCTGTTGTTGGTCTGAGAAAATAGATTACCGCTGTTTCTGGACTAATTAGCCTTGTCAGCAGTAAAGCTGTGCTTTCTCCGCTTACAGTCACATCCTCATCAATGCTTGTTTGAGTATGTGCTCACGCTTAGGGACTCGTGTTTAGGAGTGACAAGCCCTAATATATCATTACTCGCCAATACAGGCTGTGATATTTTACAGTCCTGTTAAAATATTACAGCGGCGTTTCACTGAACTGATCCTTTATATGTCTTCTCCGTCTTCCTGTGTCAAAACGAGTAGCCAGGTAGTAATTTTCAGTATTTCAGTATTTAAACAGCTTGAGCACTTATCTGACTACATGAGTAACTGTGCGCACCCCCTATAATAACTATGTCATAAAACACCGGTTTCAAATATCAGTCAAATCTAAACATCTGCTCGATATCAATCTTTGTCTTAACTAGAGCCTGCCGATCAGACATGATTATTAAACGTTCTGCACCAGCTGAAGGCTTCTCCAAGAACAGTGTGTCCAATCGTTTAAGGGCCCGTTATTTTAAAGAGTGTGGCTTTAAATCACGACAACACAAAAGGTGACGTTCCCCAAATGACATGCTTGCGCCAATTAGAAGTCAAGTCTTGAGAATACATGGGCATCGTAATATGCCTCCTCATGCCTGAACTTTGAACGCGGACCGGCAGCCTGTGGCAACAGCGTAACACCATTCAAACGCGCCAGATAAGTGGCTCTCCGCTGACTCGAGTGAGGCTAGACTCCCTGCATCTTCGGCTCTTGTCACGAGCCTGTCAAAAGCCAAAGCCTCGTGTGCCGGGCTCTGTTCGAACACTAATTATCACAGCTTCTCAGAGGTAGGAATGTCACCTGTGGAAACTGTTGCAACCTTAAGAGGTAATTGCATGCTCCTATCTGCCCGACTCTGGCACCATGGAAATGGTCTTATTAGCGAGATAAAGGGGGGGAGTGGGCAACAAGTGAATGCCTCAGTGAGAGGTGAGCCGTGGCTGTGACACGGCATTATGGGAGATGACACTTATCGACAGATTACATGAACCACTCTGGTTGAGGCTGAGCTGGAATCCGGCTCCTTAAATTAAGAGACCCAATTTCAGCCATCACACAAGGCTAGGGTAATGAAATAGAAGATGAGAGGGGCTGAAATGTAATTTTCTGTGTTGAGTCCTTTTGTGCTATTATCTCAGAAGGTGCAGTAATGATTCGGTGAATGGCTTTCACCAACTCCGTAATGACCCACAGTAGTTAAGGCCTCAAAGAGGAGAACTATAATTACCATGTAATTACCAAACGCAATGCTCGCCGAGCATTTTATAAGCGTACTATGGCGTCTAGTTAATTATTTCAGCTGCAATGCTGAAACTATTCCAAAAGTCTTCTTGTTTGGAAAAAAGCGGCATCCAATTAGGCATATTCGCGGCAACAAGGCATTGCTGAGATTCCAAACTCTGTGCGTGTCTTCATAATGCATTCATAAACACAGGAACGTATAATGAACACAAATAAAAAGACTTGCGAATAAAGGCCAATGCGTGACCATTTTAGGGACGTTTTTTCATCAGAAACAAACTGTATTTATAATTAAGTCTTCATACAAACAAAAACAAATTCTTTTTCTTTCAAACAAATATGCTGAACCAATCAATGGCATAATTAAAACGACAAGCCAAATTCAAAGCACTGATTTCTTTCATCTATAAACATTCTCCAATGCACTTTTTGGCTATTTTTTCAGGCATCAAGTTAAAAATTGTTGAAAAGGCTGTCCTTCCAATGGTACAAACATCTGAATAAAATTCAGCAGGTCATGAGAGGCGCAAACAAGGCCTTTTAAACTTCACGAGCCCCTGGTCTGTGTCCTCCGCGAGAACGGCTAGCTGGAAACAGAGAAGAATTGATCTGTTTTGCATTGGATTTTCCTCCTGGCTTCATGAATACGTCTTCAGGCCCTGAGCACTGATGGATGAATGAATGATCGAGCTCATCTGGAGCGTTCTCCCAAAACAGAAAGCAAAAGGTCCAATGGAGTGGACAGCCAACGATCCTCTCCTACTGGCAGTGGCCGAGCGTTTATTTCATGCCTCTTTAAACCAACTGAACTGGACGCGGTGAATCCGTCTGATAATATCCAACTCAAACCTGAGGCCCGAAGCCTGCCGCCCGGCGCCGCTACTATAGGCCACTCTGGGATCAATTTCTGTTGGCCAGAACGCTGGATTGATTTACAGGGCCTGTCAAAACAGCTTTCTCCACCTGCCTCCGATGCGGCACAATCATGGGCACTGTTCAGCCCATTACACCACTGCAGCCAAGAGGGAGGGTCTCTATTTATGGTAGCGGGTGCACTTTTAAACTTCACCATTAGAGTTTGATGTAGTGACGTACAGTTGAATAGTGAGTAAGACAAGAAGCAGTTCTATAGAAAGAGCTGACTGGAAGCATCAACGTAGCAAAATACCTCATCTCAAAACTGAGGCCTGACCGTGGTCAGTATTTTGAAGACCTTTAATCCCTGGAAATATGTAATTAAACAAGTAATTACATAACAATACTATAAGAAAATGGCAGCAATAACTCTCAACTTGCAAGGCTTATAAAAACATGCTTTCCAGAAATATGTAACACATTCCAGCATCGCCTCGTGTGGCTATTGTACAACGCGGGGAAGGAGGCGGAGCACAAAAAGCACAGGAAATTAAAGCTGTAAATAAGCAGCGAGGCCGATAAGGGATCTCTTTTATAAGAGAGATGCGTTATGAGAGACAGAACACCACCATAAGCCTCCAAACGGCAGTGATGAGCAGGGAGGCCATCTGCATTTCACAAGTTCCTCCATGTCAAAGACTCTGTCTGTTCAGCGCGAACCTCCATCTGCCATAAACCGCCTCTTCCCACCGAAGCGCTAATGGCACAAAGGTCACATGGAATTTCTGCTGGCGATTTGTTTGCTGTGCGCTGTGTCGTGGAGAGGCGGTTTCCCTGTGACGCAGCAAGGCGGGACGAGGCGCTTGCGTCCAACTCCATGGAAACATGCGGGTGAAATCCACGGCAGGTCATGAAGTCATGTTATGTAAAAACTGGCATTTGCGGAAAAAAGTCAGGCCTCTACAGACGTTACTGAAACCACGAGGCTTAAAAAAATTAAGAATACAAAAACAAAATGATCAGAAATATTGTCATGTAATGTAAACATTTAAGGGGAACTCCACTCGAAAATCTGCATAATTCAGAGGTTGACGTGGCATACCTTTTAGAGACACTGAACACTTCAGACGTCGGGTTCCTTTCACCAGTGCGAAGAATTCAAACTCCAAAACAAAGCATTTCACATCAAACCACCCTGAATGACTTTGCTAACTTCTTCTCAGTTTGAATTTATGCAGAGATTTCGAAAAGCCAGTGAAATTCCACTTTAAAATGATATTAATTACAAGTTAATAATGTACAATATATAAACAAGTTCTATAAGGAGTTACACTGATTGTCTTTTGTAGTAGTAATTTGTTTAATAATAAAGAAATACAAAGGAATGAAGGTTTTGTAGCTGAATATTCAAAAATGTCAATTAATATACAGTCATCTATAAATGTTTGGCTGCCCCAGTGAGATTACATGTTTTGTTTATTATATTATATAACTTTATATATGTTTCTTATATATTAACCCAGGATAAAAACCTTTATTTTTGCTTTTTAGTTTCTGGTTTAATATTTTTTTCAAGTTATCATGTTTTTTTCTCGACAGCTGTGATATAAGCTGTGATATAAATAATTCTAGATGTTACAAAAAATAAGTACACTGTTTACTTGCTGAATTCAACACACTGATGATGATTACATTTATGTTTCCCCAAGTATGTTAGACACTGCAAATAAATAAAAACTGTTCGTGTTTAAGTTTATTATCTGTTAAGTTATTTTCACCAAGAGAATCACCAAAATATGGGGGGTTTAAGCTTTTGCATGAGACTGCTACTCGAAAATGCCCAACCAAACTAATGCACTCCAACTGAACAGGGGCCAACAAAAAATGTCTCTAATATTTTCCCCAAAAGCTGTTGCCAAAGCCTCTCCTTGTGTAGATCTGCAACTTTCAGTGTGGTACTGTATACTGTATACACACTAAAAAATCTGGATCCCTCCACATCTGGGCTCTAGTATTTGCATGTGGCACTGAATCAGCGTGGCAGTGTTTACAAAGCTGAGGCTGCACTGTAGCGAGAGTTCAAACTCGTTCAGCAGCCGCACTCTGCATACTAATGCTGGGAGGTAGCATCCAGTCCCTATCTGCGTCCGCTAAATCCAGGCCAGCTCCGGGGCAGGGGGAGTCTGCCTGGACTGGGGCGGCCATGATAACAATGCCGCGGCCATTAATGAAAGGCCTGGTGGGGATTTATGACGACGGAGGAGCGGGGAATACGGTGCCAGAGAGCCTGGACGCTCGACGTTTGAATGCAGACCACAAATTATAAACAGTTTCAGTAAATGAAGTGACTGAGTGTCTTTGTTCAGTGGGTGTACATCTTCCTATTGCTAGTTCGGAGCAGCGCACACTAACCACTAGTATGGCCACGGCCAGCGCTGGGAAAGGAAGTTATTGAAGCCTGGATTTCCTGCTTTCAGCTGTGGCCAAGAACTCCGAGGTTTATGGCAGCTTCAGGAACTGACTCATCTAATGATTCATGGATTAGATATTGCTTTTCATGTGTGTCTGGTTGGGAAAGAGCTTTGTCTAAACATAAACTTATCAAATACAACCTTTTAAGGTGCACAAGTCCCAGCGAGGGATCCTAGAAGAGGACAATAACACTGCTCGTCATTACTGCGCCACAGCTCTATCCGAATGATTGTTTTCTCAATAAGTGGTCAGCAGACCATTTGCATTAAAAACATTCATTTGTTCCTTAAAACTAAGCAAGTCTGCCATCTGGTTTTAATTACAATGTGCTAGGACAGTCATTCTAAATGGGATTTAGAGCGGCAGAACTCCCTCTGCTTGGACTTTCAATCATGAAGGAAAGCCTCATTTGCAAATGTTTACCGGAAAAATTCCAACTTAAGTGATCCTGAAATTCCCTAACTAGGTCGGCATATAAAACTTATTGGAGTTGAACACATTAGGTCATATGCAATTATGTGTCCGATGGCCAAATTTTGGGAAACAGCAAACAGGAGCCTAAAGTGGCAGAGCAAGCGATCTTTTCTTAATTATGTATTTAAGCACAATAGGTGAATTACCACAGCCAAAAAAAAAAAATAGAAAAGGTCGCCAAGGCCAAAGTGCACTCAGCAGTTAGCAGCCGTTTTATAGCTGCCGTTCTGAAGCACATTTACTTAGATGACGTCAGTGGCTTCAAGCCAGTTTCTCCTTTTGGTGGCAATCTAGCTCAGCTGCGTTAAGGCTTTGCTATAACTACCGAGCGGGAGGTCATACTTACTAATTCCCTACGGGACGCAGTTCCCCTCAGGTCATTCACTAACAAATAACAGACGGATATATACTAACATGCCACTGAATTGTACTAAAACCATACTTCTTCTCAAAAATGTAATTAAACGCGGTCTTGAAAGCGCTCCTACTGAGCTTTACAGGCTATTATATGATCCCATGTACTATTGTTAGCCTATAAGAAACAGACTAAATCAAGTCAACTGTGCTCAGACATGTATGGGTTTCATTTGACAAAACAACGGCAATAAAATATCTGACACAACAAAAGTGATGCAATTCTCAGGTATTCCGAAAATCTGAAAAGTACATTCCAAGCACATTTCTTTTCAAGTGTCCATCACAAATTACCAAGATGGGCAAAGAACTGCATTCAGCCGGCTCTGTGTTTAATGCCTACTAATAACGGAATTTGCTTTAATAAGCGCTCGGGCTCTATTAGGCTGAATAACTAACTCATTCATTCGCCTAACATAGAACAGCTCTCAACACTTCTTAAAAAAAATCACACCTTTAAAAACCGCTGACCTTGGCAATCAGTCCAAAGAACGACTCCACAGATGATGAACCTTCTCTTTGTTTCAAAAATCCATTTCTACAATTACAGCCTACGTATTAACAACAGTCTTAAACCTGCGCGGGTTACAGACACCAAACAGCACTCGGAAACAAAGAAAATGCTTATCAGATTAGCTTTAAGACCATCTTAACGCCACAATACGATGGCAAAGGAACCCAGACTGATTGATTTTTCCCACAAGCACCACAGGACAAATAGCTCCGGAGTCTAACTCAATCATGTCTAATAATCTGCATTCATATCAGTTGAATTTCCTACACAAATGTCAGCCCTGAGAGGCCTTGAGTCATTAAATCGTTGAGAAAACCTTCAAACATACAGGTATGCCCTTCAAAACTGAATTTCGCTTCCAGCATTTGGTACAAATGGCTCTGCTCCTACATTTTAAAAGTGAATCATGATGAAGGCGGCTCAAAATCAACAAAAGCGTGATCTTGAAAGATCTGAAAAACCTGAAATGACAATTAAAGTGTTTACCTTGATAATTCACGGTCATATTACGTACATGAAACCGTTTAATAAAAGTTGGCCGTAAGCTTTCATACAAGTGTTGTGACTAGTCTTGGGCAGCAATGTAAAACAAGGAGAACATTTAAATAATAAATTATAATATCATCATCAACATTGCAAATAATATCATCCAAATGATATCATCATTAGCACCACGTGAGCATTTTGCAGCCTCACAGTATAGCTTGCATCATCCCTGTTGTAATGTAATTACCATATCATTCCTATCTGGTCTAGCTTCTAGTATTACTCAATCATTTGTAATGATAAATACTTTCTGCACATACAGTGCTGGTAAGATCCAGAGGTTCTTCACATTTGCCTGGTTGGAAAGCAAAATATTGGGACGTTCTTCTGAACAAGCTCATTGTTTTCACTCCCTACCGGACAGCACATCTCATGTACCAGAGCTTATTTGTTTAAGCTACATATTCCCCAGCGTTCTATGTTTCTCATTTGTATGTATCTTAAACCCAGTTAAAGCTCATAAATTCTGCAGTTCAATACTTGTTTTGTATAGACTATATTTAGTGCTTCAGGTTATATTTTATGTATTTCTGCATACAACCACAGATTACAATACTAGAACAAGTGAGAGAAGGAATAAAGGAGAAGCAAATTTGCATTGCATGGTATTGGCACTTATCAGCCCAAAGCTTGTAGGGACTTTTTCCCCACCTTGATAACATGGTCCTGCTTAGATAAGCAATATTTACACATACATTAACCAACAATAGCACATTTCACCTCCCTCTAATACCACCCCGACATATTACTGGGTGAACCGATTTGCTAGCTCAGAGCTCCCCGATACTGACTTAATGTGTCAAATATTACATTCGACATAAGGCACCAAAGTTCAAAACCTTCAAGAATCAACAGAACAACAGCAGACAATTGAACAGTACTCATTATTCATTGTACAATAGACAGATAGCTTCACGAACTAGGCCAAATATACATACGATCAAAGAACCATTATTTCATTTTACGGTTCAATCACGCAAACACATTTTCTCCAGACTTCCTCAGACACTGTTAGTATCCTCATGTCATCCTGCATTAAGAACTAAAACAGCAAACCTGCAAGAGACTGTTATGCCATGTGAAGCACAGAAATCTCTGTTTGCTTCTGGAAAGAGTGAATAATACCCGGGCATGTGTAAAACCGCTTTTGATCAGTTTAGTCTTTTATTTATACCAGCTGGTTCCACTGCTGGAAGAATGCGCCGATGAGAAGGGACAGGAATAGCTCTCCGTAAAAGCGGAACAGCTCTTCCATAACCCACCATACTTCAAACCCCAGCAAAATATAACAGGCAACACGGTGGGGGGAATTCCTGCCTAATACAAGCCCACAATTATGTCAATGTTTGCAATCAGTATCTTCCAAGGTCTCTTCGGTTGTAAGATTTTCCATCCTTTCAGGGGTTTTTTTCCCTACCCAATGATCACTCTGATTCCTGTTTGACCACAGATAGTTTCTAATAGGAAATGATGTCGAAGGCGAATAAAACAGACAGGACGTGGCTGTTTGTGTTGGGTTCCGTCCCAGCAGAGTTTAGCAGTTCACGTTGCCCCGTGACCGCAGACGAGAGAAAAGTGAGTTAGCTGCTTCTAAAAGTGGCATAGATGCTCATGTGTGGTTCATTCATATCTGTTGATGCCTTGTTGAGGTAAACCCCTAGATCATAGCATATAGCCATTATAAACCTATTTGGTTCCGTGCTGCTTGCTAAGTGGATATAAATCATTTAAAAAGGCAGTAAAAGCATCAACACTGAAGAAAAAAAAATAATAAAACTGAGAGTGGCTAATACGCTGCTCTATTTTCTTCATCAGTTTAGAGCCTAGTGTTAATTTAAGATTAATTTATCACAGTAATTTGCTTTCATCCATTAGCTTACTACCACTGCTGGTTTCGCTATCCAGTTGTATTCAGTTGTTTTGTAATGGCAATTAGGTTAGAAATGTGGTAGTACTTTTAGTCAATGAGTGAAAACCCATCGATCCATTTATCCAACGGATTCCACATGAGATTGTAAACAATTACGGCATCCGTACTATTTGCAGAATCTAAATTCCTTTCAACGGCAGTGATTCAGCATGTACTGGAATTTCAGCACTTTGTTAAACTTGTAAACTCAAGAGGCTTACTACAATTTCTACAGCTAATTATTCAGTAATTACATGGAAAACATAGCACGCTTGACTGGAGCTACAAATAGGAGTGGGCCATTCTAGAAGCTTGTGTTAAGGCTGTGGCTAAAATTGGTATAAATTCATTTGTGAACTGACTTCTGAAACACAAAATTCTTCTGAAAAACTTAAACTGAAGAAGTTCAAGCATTAACGTGACCGCCAGTCTCAGCATACCACTCAAAATGAAACATACGCAGCGGTTTGGTTTATTCAGCGCGAGAACAAGCAACGCTTTGCCAAAGACAAATTCATACTGAGCCGCAAACAGTTGGCAACTGAAATATGAAGCATATTAAAATGCCATTGATAAGTTAAGTGAGCTGATATCTTATCTGAAGCATACAGGAGCCATATGGTGCCATTGCCACTAGCGCCTGTTGCTGGCATAACAATGGCCCGGCCTAGACGTTGGGCGGCAGGCGCAGGTTGACAAATGGTCGTTAGCCTGCATCCTCGAAGCAGTAAATGCGAGAGCAAACGTTCATATTTGCATTTTTCCCCCCCTTACAGGTGCACACGGGGTCCAAACCAGATGTCAACTCGAACACGGCACTGTTTGCCTTCTGCAGTTCAGCAGCCCCACACAAACGCGCACACACACACACACACTCCTGGCTCAGCAACAGGAAAGACAATAGGGTCTCTCTGTGTGTTCTCCCATTCCCCCACAATCCTCCATTCCCAGAGGTAACCCAATCCACTATGTCTGAGCAAGGCACCTATTCTCTTCCCATTTCACAACTGAAAGACTGCATTCTTCCCCTTCTCAGCCATGCTGACGAGTACCAAAATTAAAGTGCTTCTTTTTTCCACCCTCTGAGTCGGATTTATTATTAAAGTCCCCAAAAAACCAGGACGAGTGACGATGCAGGGGTTTCAACATCGCCGGCACTGCAGTTCTGTCCAAACAATAAGAATGTAAACAAGTCTGTAATGTGATGGCTAGGAAATAATTGCTATGGGTAAAGACATATACAAATACCAATCGTTCATTGTAAAAAAATATATATTTTTTTAATTTTTACTTTAAAAGAAAACCTTGCTAAGTAGCATCTTTGTGAAAAGCAGTGCTCCTAACTGACCAAACTCTTAACTGTAAATCTTACAGAATTTGTGGAATCTGACATTAGACATTAATAGTCTATATATTCTTTCTTAAGGTATGATTTCCATGAAAGACGGCAAAGTTTTACATTTCAATACACTATTTTGAACATACAGTCCTCCCATTGAAAACCTTTAACACTTACCAATAACAATATCAATCTTACACAACTTATGAGTTTCTGTCTAACAAGGGAAATTATTCAGCCCTAAAACCACCAACAAAAGACTCAACTGAACACAGATCCTTTAAGCATCGACAGATAACAATACTCACCCTAAATTAGCAAGTATATATATATATATATATATATATATATATATATATATATATATATATATATACTTGACACCAAAAATATGTCCAGAAAAGAAATAACACATGAAGAATGTATGATCAAACCCTACTTTGCAAACATAAAAAATGCAAATACCAACTGCACCCTAGAGCAAACTCGGGCATCCAAGTGTGGCCTTCGTTCCCCTTCAAGTAAAACAAAGGTTTCCATTTGTAACTGAATTAACTGCTTCTTTATTGTGCACATGAACACTCAACAAGTTCGTATACACGCTGTCTTCTGATAACGATGGCATCTCTTCCACACGGACATAATCAAAAATTCATAACCCTCTCCTCGCAAAGGGGGGAGGCGGGGGGCCGGGGGTCAGCGCGTCCCTGACACAATGTCCCTGTTTCTCAGAGTTGAGAATGCTGAGCACGCTCTCGTCCAACAGGTCTACTCATTGCATAAGCTGAAAAACAAAGCACCTATTGCTCCCCGTCTTTTCTGCAACAGCGGACAGATTTACTCCTCAGCATCGTGACATGTCAGGGGTTAAGTCTGATAGAAGTCAATCTGTTTACTGTAGTAAATGATAATGGCCCAGTTAGAGGAAACAAACAGGGCACTGTGTCTGGCTGGCCCCTCTTTTTAAAAAGGCCACAGTGAAATATAAGACAATAATTAACTGCAAGAAAGGAGGTCTATTCCCAAATCGCAACAAGAGTGGAACTTGTTTTCAGACAGAAAAAAAGCACGGGGCAGAAAACTGGCTCAGTACTCCATATATATTCCTCCTTCAGCAGTTCCTTGAATTATATCCAGCAGGACGCAGAACTTAAGGCCTGGTATTTTTTTAGGGTACGTGGAAAGCAGACAGCTTTAAAACCAAAGTATTGACATTAAAAGAACTTGTTAGTTTCAGTGCGTGTAAATGGGAAAGTATAGTTCTAAATATAGTCCAGATCTGGAATTCTTACAGTTTTAATAAGCTTAATAATCTTAAACGACCCCCCGAAACACTAATTTAGTATCAAAACAGGAGAGAAGTGTTTAGAGTGGGGCTAAGCTGATGTTTAGCAACACACTAGCTACAGCATTATTAAAAGTAGTAGCTAACTGAATCTAATTCTGCCTCTCTAAAGCCAGTTCGGAGACACTCACAGGCTTGTATGTGTCTCAAAGAAGTACGCGAGTGTAGGTAATTTCAGTGACAACAAGTATGTTTCGAAGTTTGGCTCCTGATACCACAAAACTGCCCTCACCTTTTCACTTTTTTCTCCTCAGAGTTAGCTAGCTGGCCTAAACATTAGCCTACTGACACAGTGCTACACAGCCCCCGCTCTGCTCTCCTCCTCTCCAGCTAAATCCCCGATTTATCCAGATTTTTCTACACTGGAAGTCATTCTTGGCTAATTCACACTGGTTCTGGCTCCCTCTGGAAGGCGTTATCCTGTCTAAGTAACTTAATATAACAACAACATCCACATCCCTTCGCCATTACTCCATAAGAACAAGGCGGGCAATTCCAACAAAGGAAATGACAAACTAACAGGCTGAGCGGTTATTCCTGACAGTAAAACAGGGCAAAAACACCGAGCGGTTTGTTGGGCTAATGGCGAATTTTGGCGACGTTACTCCTAATAGTGGATAAACAAAGGCAAACAGGGTGTAGTTAGCTGGTATTGTTGTTAAGTTGGAGCAGCTCATAACTGGACTGGAGCTAGCTTTTCATATGGAACCGAACAGAAGTTGGAGAGAAGTTTGGGAAGAAGCCTACAACGTTAACCGAGCCGCGAATTTCCCAACGAAACCAAATCACGGTTTATATATAGCATGTCCGCGCGAAAGGAGTGTTTTAAAAATCACAATACAAGTGTGAATAAAAAAGCCAGACGTGTACTTACGGGGAAGGTTTCAAAAGAAGGAGAAGAAAACGCCGTAGACGTGAGAGCAACAAGTCTCCCCGCGCCGTATTTTCGCTCCACTTCGAAAAGGTTCCAGCTCGACCTGCAACTCCCGGCGGCGGAGCGAACTACGGAGGAGAGAGGGAGAAGAAGAAGGAGAGGGAGAGCAACATTTGGCTCCGTCATCTTGTCCAAAATTCTCATTTTAATGCAAACATTCACATCCAAAACGTCCCCGGAACGACGGGCGCTGCTCCTCGCCTCGGCGCGCTGAGCTTTACTGCGGAGCGGCGGGGCTCCAGCTCGGCCTTCTATACGAAAAAATGTGAAAAATGTGAAAGATTTTCGCGCGATGTCAGGCGGGCACAGCGCTGAGGCAGCGCACAAAAGTGAAAGCGCCCTGTTGCAACAGCGGCGTCGAGAGCGGAGGCCACTCAGTCCCTCTGAAGAGAGACTTTCTGAGAGGCTCCGAGCGCTCATATAATGTAATAGCGCCTTTATTCCAAGCCAAAAAAAATCAAAGTGCAGCCTGAACGATAAAATTGCTGACAGGAAAAAAATAATAACGAAACATGTACGCTCAGTGTCTATAAACTTACCTTCACGTCCGTAACTGCTAACAAAATGTTTAATTCGCCCCCCTTTGATTTTTCGTGATTTTTTTAATGTATTTTTTTCTTTTTTTTTGTAAACTGTGTAAAGTTATTCTCGGGTTTCTGGGCCGGCCGGGAATGTGAGCGTGAGGCGGCGACGCAGCGCGAGAGATGCGAAGAATGCGCGGAATGAGAGCAGGAATGAAATGAACGCGAGCGCGGCGGCTGCGCGGGGGCGGAGCCTGCATGACGTCACCGTACAGTCAGCGGGCGGCCACGGGGCGGGAGGGGGCGGGGCCCAAATCAGGGCAGGGGAACGTCATGGGACACTTCGGCCAATGGGAACACGCATTCCCAAGTCTGTTTTGTTGTTGTTGATATATATATGCCCCCCCTATATATATATATATATATATATATATATATATATATATATATATATATATATATATATATATATATATAAATGCAGTAAGGTGTATAAATGTAAAAGTATTTTATTACTTAAAAATCAGTTTTAGAACTGTATAGATTTGATCACAAGAGATAATTCATATAGAGAACACATAAACATACTGTCAAACTTAAAAGATAGTTTAATAGTAATGAAAAAGAAAATACATCATCAGGCGGCATAAGAGTTTTTCAGATTGATGAAAAAATGTCCTATAGATGTTGTATATAGCACCAAAAGGATTCTGCTAAAGTTACTATGTCAAGCTTGTAATAACAGAATTTTGGTATACCATTTTAAAAAGGTTCTACACGTTTACTATCTGTCGTGACATAAAGAACCCTTTAATAAGGGTTTTTGTGTGTACATGGTTCTTTGTAGAACCATTTTCTTTACTTAGAAACCTTTGACCAAAATCTTTCTTAGTGGTATACCCAAAAGCTCTTCTCGGTACATTCTTTTCTTATTTATACAATGATGCAATACCACCAGCTGACATTTTTTGACTGTGGTTTAAAAGAAATGATTCCCTGTGTTTGTAAAACCATGAGCAAATACATACTTATTCCCTGCATTAAGATGACCTGTCACGCATCCAGACTATGCCAAACTGGTTCCACCAGACTTACTCACACAGGAGAAACTGGATCTTGTCAACTGCTCCTGATTCCTATTCATACCTTCCTAATCTTTTAAGCTAGATGTCTTGTATTGAAAATATGAAAATCCCCGCTTGGTAGGAAAAAAAAAACACACTGAAGTTCTGAAGACTACATGTTTCTGCGCAGGTGTGTGAAGTCGCCTGTCTGGTCATGCCTGTGCAAGCCTTCCATTTCTGTTTTGACACTGCTGCCCTTAAGTGCATCCAAAAATATATCGACAGCATGGTTCTTTGAGGCACTAATCATTACGCCGGTTTGTGCATGTTGGAGAGCTTTTGGTGTCAAAGAGTCCGTCACGAATGAGAAAGCAGCACCTGGGGAGCCCCTTCGGTGCAGATCAATTACTAATGAACAATGAGTCTTGTTTAACGGTTCTATAAGTGCGCCGCTCTCTTCTTGACCCTTCTTCTATGTCGGCAACCCTGGCGGTGAGTTCTGCTTTCCAAGGCCTTCTTATCTTATCTCATGCTCTTCTCTCCTGGGTGGTGTCTGTTCCTTCAATACCAAACTATTACGCATCAAAAGAGGGGGGCTTATCTATGTAAATGCAGGGTAGTCCTGGAGGAGCCGGTCTGCCCCCCTCCCCCACCCCTTTTCCTCGGCCAGCCATGGAGCACTAACACCTGCGTACAGTCACAGCCCTGATTCATTCACCGTCATGGGTCATCTGCCAAAAAGGGTTTCACAAGCTCCTTGTTAAACATTAGCTCGGTGTATCCAGGAAGCCTCCGTGCAAGATCCCTGCATAATAGCAGACCGTAAACGGCTTCATAGCCTTACATCACGGCCTGTTTTCATAGCCATCTCGGCCGCTAGATTGGATCAGGAGGACAGGGGCCATATGAAAGCCCCTGAGTGTCCGTGAACTCAGGTGGAAATGCGGTTTGTGAGGAGCGATGCCATACGAAATGACTGCAGTTAAACCGCAGAGGCCGTACATCTCTCCGGTGTCTCCTTTTCTCCTGCAGTCCGGTGACATTACGAGGATGCATTTGTTTTCAGAGGGAGAGACAATGCATTTATACCTTCACATTCATGAAAGTAAACCTAATCAGCATGTAAATGGGCCAAAGTACACACAAATGACGAGGGAGCTAGGACCTGTATTATATGGAGCAGTATAATATAGCACAACATAGCATTACTAATACTAGTATTGTAATTACATTGCAATTGCACATTACATTATTTAGTGAATACCATGCGTTCGTTATCTATTATGTACACTAAGAAACCCTTCAACAACTTCTATCTTTCCGAGAAGTTAAAGTATGTATTAATTTTAAAAGGTCTCTATTATTAAAAGTTTGAATTTCATGATCTTTAGTTGGAAAAATGAGTTGTGGAGAGTTTTGCAGGCTTTCTGTTATATCCCAATCGAAAAACAGTACACGTCAACAGCCAATGTTTGAACACTTGTATACAGTATTGATAATAGTCTGGTTACTTACATTCATATGCACAGCTTGCTGCATGCTAGAGACACAGCATGGTTAAGGCAGCAGTTGGAAATATGGAGCTATAACATATTATAGATATAAAAATAGGTTTATTATGAAAAGTCTGGCTTTTTCTAACATAGTGATGGGATTCTAAGGTCCAAAATGACTATCCACACCCATCAAATCACGCAGGAATTGGTTACAGGGCTCGTACCCAGTGCTGGACATTGTGTGGGGGCTACCAACACCCAACAAAACAGATATAACACTCATCTAGAACTGTTATTCATAGGGATCCTTACAGCACCCAGTAAAGACCACTGCAATAGGTTACAGGGCTCTGCTGTATATCGCAGCCTTAGTTTCACATAGGCCAATATTGCGTTAACTATTAAAAACGATACATCGCGTAGCCCTAAAACACACTTTGTCTGGAGATGGAACCTTAAATGCGAGGCTCGGCTGATATCACGAGCCATTCCTGTCACAAAACGCATGGGGCGCATTACAGTCTTCATGACACCTCGGTGAAGGTGCGCATTGATACAATGACAGAGTGGCTCATTTGAGAAAGCAATAAGCTCTCCACTCTCAAGCAGCATTCTGCGCTCTGATTCAATCAATTCTAAACCATATACAAGCTGGCAATATTTTCACGATCTCTAGAAAAGCCTCGGGCCTGGCATACTGCTTGACATATTGCAAATAATATTAGAAGTTCGGCCTGAATGCTGTTGGTGGCCCTAGAAAACGCCTCACAGTCAGCGTAAGTAGAGGCTTCAATAAGCATTCTAAAGTTTTGGCAACATGGAAGTAAATCAGAGAGATCAACAAGGATCCATGTTGATATTGATGCTCTATGTTGCTTTCCTCCTCTTCTTTTTTTTATGCTGCCTCCTTTCAAAAGTAGACAGAGAGTTGCACCCTCAGGCGCTCGGAAAACGAGGGGGAAGAGAGGTGAGGAGGAATCAGAGCCTCTGAGCTGTTTACCACAAAACACACTTTAATGTGCCTAACTTCGTACATCCCCCCCAACAACCCCCCCTCCTACACATATACGCTTGAACACACACCGTGATCACCTGGCTTAACACTGGGTGTGGCCTCCACACAAAAGCAGTTAATGCAGGGCAGAAACCTGAGAGGGGCTCACGTTAGCAGAGTGTTTAGAAGGGGTGGGGACCCCTCTAGCGAGGCGTTAGGAGGTGCGAATAAGGTGCTAAACTGAAGCTTCAGAACACATTCTGGAGTAACTCCTGCCGGAGAGGGCACCATGTATGGTTCAGCATCTGTTGATCTGGAGACCACAGGAGGGTTAGGAAAGATAAACACGAGCACACGTTTCATCTGAGAACGCTTGGTCCCGCGTCCTTTCTTTTAAAAATCCAGGTTAATAAAAACGGGAGACGAGCCTCCTGGGTCCTTTACTAACGCACACGCTAACAATAACTATTGCTCTTTGCTTTCACTGAGTGTCCATGTCCATTATCAGTGGTGTAATCTGATGTGGACAGATACAGCCCCAAAGGCCTTGTGTGTGTGTGTGTGAAAGTGCGTGTTTGTTTTTATGCATTTCCAGAACATGAAGCAAAATCTGTAACACAAGGACCAACGAATTGTTCTCGTTCTTTAAGGCTTTTTATTGAAGAGGCAAATCATTTGTTTTGTCTTACTGAGTTCAAGGTTTGGGGTTAGACACAGACAATTCCTGAAACATACGGGCGGCTATTTGTTTAATGATGTGTTTATTGAACTCCAGAGAAGCAGAATCTTTAAATGGAGCTGAGCTATTCTGCAAAAACACAAACAAAACTGCCGTTAAGTACAAGTTACTCTTTTCTCATGATCAGGACAAACAATCTGAAAACACTTATTTAACAGAAAATTACACAGAAGCTTGAACGACTAAATATAATAAATAATTTCTCAATATTTGTTGTTGTGCCTTTATTACAACTTCTATTGCTTTCAGTTTTTCAAAGCAATCTGCAGGGATACACATATTTCCACTCCTCTATAGTTCAGGCTTAGAAGGTGGATACATGTCTTTAATAATCCACGTAATTCCAAATACATTCAGTGATGTTGAGGTCTGGACTCTGGGGTGGTCAGTCCTTTGTTTTGAGAACAGCAGCAGCTTCTTCGTTCGTTCAGTGTGGGAGATTCTTTTCACCATTTTTTGCATTCGTGAACAGCTACACGTCCTTTCAGACCCAGAGCATTGAGTTGTGTTCTAACAGTGGAGGGACGCAAAGAAACACAAGCTCTGAAGCCACAGTGGAGCTTGATTATCCGGCTCTTTCACGATTATTAGGGATCGCATTTCCTCTATAGCTCAAGTTCTGGAAGCTTCTGTGTTTTACACTTTATTTTCTTGGACTTGGACTTCATATGCCAATAGATAATAGGTCTGATCTCTTGAGAAATAGCTCCTGAAAATGAATCACGTACTTCATGGCTGCTCCTACTGGAAATTAAATTGAGTGAAAGGTGTCTGAATAATCAGCGTTCATAACAAAGCCTTGTGTCTTTATAGGAGAGGAGGAAATGTGTTCAATGTAATGTTTAAATGTAACTGGAGTAGAAAAGTTTTGGATCATTTCTATTGGTCCAATAAAATATGTAAAATAAGGTATTATTTAATATATTATTATTATTAATACATAATACATAAAGCAAAGGATTGTTCTCATCATGTGAAGTCATGTAGATGGGAATGATATGATATGTGGGCTGTACAGTTGAGTCTAAAAGTTTGAGTTCGCATTAAAGATCAGGCATTTATGTATTTTGAAAAATAATATTTTAGAATCTTAAGGCTTGTGATAATTACACGGTTTTAATTAAATGGTTATGATAATTACAATGTAGTAATATCTGAACTGCTGCACAGTTTCTGGGCTGCTATTCAAATTAAAGCAAATTTGTTATTTTATATTATTATTATTATTTTTTTTTTTTTTATACAAGAAGCTCTTATTCCTTCCACTGAAACAAGCATTCAGACCACTTTCAGCTGCATTTGCTATCCTCAGTTGAGGCTTTTGCACATATGTATGGAGTCCATGCCAGCTCGAGTGCACACGCTGTCGTTAAAGCAAAAGGCAGAGGCGTCAAGAAAACCTGAAAATCATGTTCAACCTTCAAAGTTTGGTTGTCCTTCAAATCTCTCACTTGCCATGAAAAACTTTGCGTTAATTCTAAAGGACCACCATTAAAGCGCCTTCACCAGCCTTTCGGACCCCACTGTATATGTGCCGACACTGCCTAAAAACAAGCGTGTGCATGTGTGCTTTGAAGACTGGAGCGTGTCAGTCTCTTTGCCGCAGGGGGCAGAGGTAGAGCGTGGAGGTGAGGGGGGGTGGGAGCTGAGGCTGTGGCCTGCTTTGGTTCATTTCTCCGCCGCCCTGTGACCTCTGCTAATCAGGGGCCCCTGCGAGGCCAGGTGCAGAGCAGAGCCGGCCTGGGCTGTGGCCTGCTCACACAGGCGCACTGATTGGCTTTAGTGAGAGATAAGAGAGCCGAGTCAGCCAGAACCACTCACTCTCTCGCTCGCTCGCTCGCTCGCTCACTGATAAAAACACACGGCTTCATTTCAATCAGAGCAGCGTGCAAGGGGGCTGGGGGGGGGGCGGGTGCCAGCCAAAACCAAAACCACCACAGGGGGCCTTTTCATCAGATTTATATTCCTTTTATGTGGCTCCGTAATGGTAATTACTTTGAAATTAAGTAGGTCCAATCAAATCAAAGGACACACACACACACACACAGGCGTACACACGTGGGCACAAACACACGCAAGCACACACGAAGCATGGTAACTTCTGGAGACGGCAGTGTGGAAACCCTGGAAACACACGTGCGATTATAAAACAAAAGTCCTTTAATAACTTGTGCGCAGGGCCCGTCTTTATGTTTAAAGAGAAAGGACGTGGAGCGCGCACATCGCCCTCTAGTGGTCGGTGGAAGGGTTGGATGAGTGAACTTTTACTTTCTGCATTCCACAAACATCACAAAAGTATGCAAAGCCTTAACACACCTTTCATTCCATTTAAAGGGACGACGGAGAGAGAAAGAAAAAGAGAAAGAGAGAGAGAGAGAGCGAACACTGCGTCTCATTAAAATGTTGCGCAGGAATGTCTATGGCCTAGAAAAATACCGGAGGGACTTGCTTCGGCTGCATAACGGGGGGCTACGCATTCACACTGTTACCTTAAACAAAGAATTCATTAGGGAAAAATGTTGATTAGATGCCTGACATTGTCGATGTTCCTCTCCACAGATCCTTTAATCACATTCCTCTGTTCAACATCTGAAAGATAAAAGGCACAGAATCTGGCACCAAAAGGCGCCGCAGCGACACAGTTAACAAAATTTAATTAAAACTGATTAATATCTGAATATCTGGGCTACATGTCTGCGATTCGCAGTTTATTTGAATTATTTCTGGTGACATCCGACGACTCAATGCCGGGGCTTTTTCGCTTTTCACTAAGCGTGAAATAATGGGCGAATGAATTTCAAGCAAACACAGCTTTGGGACTTGGCAGCGTAAACAGAAAACGTAAGTATTATCCCCTCCCGTCCCCCACCCCCAACAACCCAAGCGCACCCAAAAAAATAAATAAATAAAGAAAAGTATTTTCTGTACAAATCAGGATGTAACTGGGTTACTGAAGCCACCCATTGCTGCGCTTTGGCCGAAAAAAAATAAATAAAAAAAAAACAGGAAGAGCACCAGTCTCCAGGCAACAGCCGAGGTTTTGATGTCCGAATGTTTGTGCACTAAATGTCTCTTTAATTCAATTCTGTAATGCAGTGTTTGAAGATATGGATCTCTGCTGCCTTTGATGGTCATCCTGGTACTCAGAGGCATGTTGCTGGAACAATCCCACACTGCAGCCTGGCTATAAATAAAGCCAACATGCGCCGCCGCCGCTACTATAGCACCAAAACGGGAGGCGGGAAAAAAAGAAAAAAGAAAAAAAAAGAACAAATCTGCCAGTCAGGAACGGGACAAGTCACGCTGTTCAGCATCTACTTAGTTCTGATAGCTGAGTTTGATACACAGCAGGGAGACGAGAGGAAGGAAGACCACGAGCCGGCAAGGAGATCCAGCTAAAACTCTGGACCTGACCGTGTCCGAATGGGCGTATTACAAACGATTAGAAACCACAGATCCTGAAAAACAGCTCGCATAGGTATAAATCCCATCACAGCATAGCTAGTATTGCTATAAAGTGAACAATAAAAAAGATGGAAGTGCTTGTGTGATGTCTTTCCTTCGTTTTTTATTTTTCAAGTTCATTCAAGCTTCCTTCGTTTATTCAATTTCTAGTCAAATCGGCCGTTGAGTAGAACTCAAGAAAAAGTAAAAAATATATATTTAACAGTGACTTAATATAAGATCTCAACTTTCCAATATTTGCTACACACTTTTTAAACATTTATTTTAAGATCTTCAAAATCCAAGCTCAGATGTTGGTTGGATTTTTGGAAGTAGTCCTGAACACATTGAGTGAAATTTGGAGTCCAATGTTCTGAAAACACCAGCAGCTTCTTAGTTTTATCTGGTTTATATTCTCAGTATGGGCATCCTGGCAGCTACACATCGACTCAGACCCAGCCGTCCTCTCATAGTGGATGAACAGAAGCACAAGGACAGACTTTTCAGATCTGAAGCCAGAGAGGAGCTTGATTTTACTCTCTCTCAAAGGTGAAAGCTTTAAGTTGTCTATCTGAAGGTGACAGTTTGGGACCTCGCATCGAATATCTTCAAATATAACTCCTGAAAAACGAATCCTTTGTACTTAATGGCTGTTTTGACTGCAAAAGCATCACCATACATCAGATGTCAGCACATATATACATTCTGTGACAGCAATTGTACTCAAATCTTTTTTTTATTTTTGATAAAATAGCATAGTGCATCACACAGACGTAGCAAATTACCAGCTCCATAATTAGAATCTGGCAGGTCTTTTAGCAAAACACAGATGTTGGCATAACTGATCCTTTAAATGAGATTAAGACCAGATGCTAGAGCAGATTACATTAGTGGCAATGGGGCGTTAAACATGGTGCAAAAGGCAACTTACAGTGATTGTTTTAAAATAGTGTTTTCCGTGTACATGGCATGTAACAGTAACTACATATAGCAGTAGATTCTACAATAATGGTACGTAGCAGTATCTACGTATCAGCAAGGCACAAATATCTTTTATATTACTCATGTTGGCTGCAGCCATATATCAAAACATGAACCTTTCCATCCATTAAAACACTTTTTCCCATAATTATTTCTTCCTTCATTGTACACATTTACAGAAAAAAGTCTGAAGATTTTAATAGCAGGGGGAGGCGAGGAGGGGGGTCTCTAATCAATGCAGGAAAAAGCATTCTCTGGTGTAAATGAATGCCTGAGGCATGTTAATAGTCTTCTAAAGACACTGCTAAGAGTACACGATGGAGGAATCAATTACTCGTAATGACCAGAATCTTTAGTACAAATCAATATCGGCTCGGATAAGGCGCTCTGCCGATCGCCGAGCCGAGCATTTACCAGCTGTTTGAGCGGCCTGCCTCCGTCCCCTTTTGTATGTGTGAGTAAACAGCAGTTGAGGCAGAGCAGAGCCGGAGATCAAGCTCCTGGGCCCGTTTGATATCATGAAGGGACGGCTAAGGAGGAAGCGCCAGGGAAGGTAATTGCGGCCAGTCCGCTTAATGGCAGGGAACGTCGCTATTCAGGACACCTTTAGCGCTGGACGCTCGATTGCACAGGTGGTCATTGCTGTTATTTTACTCTCTCAAAGGCGGCTCTCTGTGGCGGAGTCGCACTCCTCTCTTAATCCCCCTGGCTCTGGTCATAATGGGGCTGGGAGAAAATGCATCAGAACAAAGGGGTTTATCGAAGGGCGATTGTCAGCGACTGGCCTTAAACGCGCAAAAATTTCACGTTTAACAGGCGACTCCTAATGCGCGCCCGCAGAATACGCCAGACAGCGTGTTTTTTTTCTCATCTATCTTCCCACAAGCGCCTCATTTGATGGTCTGTTTTGTTCCACCAAGCACTAAAAGTCTGCAATTTGGAAGCATGAAAAAAACAGCTGACCAACAAACAGACAAAAGCCACGACTCGTCTAGCAGTGCACGGCGTTTGGTGAGTCTAGGAGTCTACAAGCAAGTGCCTGAAACCAAGCGAAGGGCGTCTCTCTACATTTTCACCGAGCTTAATGAAGTCACTCGTCACTCGCATGAACCGAACTAAGCACTGGAAAACGCACGGCCGACGCCTCGCTCGATGGAATGGGGCAAATACGACGCAGCCTAAAAAGATCTACGAAGCCCCACTTTCAATTATCCCCCGGAGCCTCCATTGTAACCTTGTCAGGTATAATTGTGCACCGCCGAGCTGTGTGACATTACACGTAGGGAAAACCGGGCCCTCTCCTTTCATGGCTCCCTGTCTTCGGAGAGACCATTCAAGTGGACGCGCGGGGCGCGACTAAACACAGATTTCATCAGGGACGTGGCAGCCGAACGCCGCGCGCCCGAGCCGCTAAATTAAACACCGCTCTGCCTTTTAGCGAGCCTTTTTTTGGGGGGGAGGTTAAATAAATGCCACTTTGTCAGAAAAGTTATTAAGTGTGATTGCACCGTTTTGTCAGCAACTTAAAAGGCCGAGATCAATTTATTTGTACTGTTACCCATCGGCGGCCTCCTCCGAGAGTACACGCGCAACGCTCGCACCAAATGATCAATGGTTAATAAGGAGCGCGCGAGCCGTTTCAAAGACAGGAATTCACTTTTCCCCGGGCCCAGCGGGCCCCACAAACGGCATTCAAGCGTCAACAGTGAAACAAACGATTGCCACGACCTTCAAATTAAAGCGCACAAGGGAATCCATTTTCTTTCCCCGAACACCCACATTACATTCTCAAACTAGTAGCAATCCACAGCGTACGGGCTGAATTCGCTGACTGCCCTTTGGGCGAGGGGTTAAAGAGGCAATTTCGTGTGCTGTTTGCTTCCAATCTGTAGATGTTTGTATAAGCGGGAAATGCATTGTTCCGAATTTTTCTGTCACGTCCATTGATGAAATACTTCAACGCCGGATCCTACAGTACACAGTACACTACTAACCTATGGAGCTGTTTTTTTTTCTTGTTTATCTCAAAACAATGGCAAAAAATTCCCAACAAGGTGATACAAAACAAAACAAAGCTTATCAACAACAAAAACAACACAAAAAGAACTGTCGTCCTTTCGTAGCTGTCGTAGCATATTTTTTAAAAAAGGAATTGCATAGAATGCTGAATAAATAGAGACCGAAATCTTCGAAATACAGAAAAAGGTTATGTACAAATGGAAATAACTTCATGTAGTACTGATAAGGATATCTGGGCTTTGGTCGCTTGTAGAGGTGGAATGGTGATGTCTTTGTGAAGGTCTTCTGTTCATTCCACGCTCCTGTATTTGGTAAAGAGGTTGTAAAGGACCCGTAATGTGGACTTCAGATCACAGTTGACGATGTCTGTGGGGACACACAAAAGATATAGTTGAAGAATACAACAGTTCTGATCTGGGAGCTCTGATTCAGGCATCAGCTCAGCAGATACTGTAAAGTACTGCCTCGTTAAACATAATTCAGACACTAACAATACTAATACAAACACAGATTCAACACAGCGCTCGTTATCGGTGTTGGGTTGATATAGAGGACGGCTATCCAACCGGAACCTGATGAAACATCAGCCCAATTTTGGCGATTCTTTGGGGTTTTATGGCAGGCAACTCCAGGCTCCAGAATAAGACCCTACAACGTTATCTTAAGAACTTCTATTTGAGAACAAGACCCAAGCGCAGGAGATAACAACTTGACCAGGTGTACAAGGCGGGCCTATAAAAGACAATGCAGCAGAGACACGGTTGAGACCAGGGCTTAAGAGCTCAGAGAACGTCGGTACTGCAGTCCTAAGAATAAAAGCATTTACTCTGAACCGGTCTCCCTCTTAATTCTGATGGCAAAAACGAAGTTACGGCAGTTTTTTTACGAGGTTTTTTTTATGCAACAGATTTGGTGCTTTACAGTTTCTCCTCTTGCACTCTTGCTGTGTGAGAGGTGGGTGAACACACTCTTTCACTTTCACAAAGCAAAGTGTAACACCACCACTTCGATAACCCATCTTTTGTTAACGTTCATGTCCGTGAGTGGGTTCAGCGTTCAGAGTTTGGGTGTTTAGGTTAGCAGTAGCAGTCAGACCAGGTTAGGTCGGCGTGTACAGGTGGGAGCTGGGTTAGAATTTCATAGTCATGAACAAATCTAATTTAATCCTGTGACAAATCCAGCCTGAAACACTCTCTCTCACACTGTGTGACGTGATGATGTTAGCTGTGTATTTTATTTTATTATTTATTATCTATACCACAGAATACTTATAATATTACGGTATATTATTCTTTTTTTTCTGTAACACGCCAACTCTATTTGAACTCCAGACCATCCGGTATGCTCTGATTCGGGCTTGTATACAGCTTTTTGATCGGATGCACGGATTCCACATAGGAGCGGAATTTCCTGTATTTTTTTTTCCATAGAGAACGAATGGGATGAAAATTTACACAGTGATTTAAGATTTTATTTATTGTAATGTTGGTTTGCCCCGCATTTGTCTGTTTTAAATTTTTTTCATCCCTCTTTTGTCCCCATACAGTCCCATCCAGTTTTGGGTGCAGCCAAACATTATGGTTTTGTTCAATGTACAGCCACCAAAGTGCATGTAATCACTCAGAGCATGTCCCCAAACTCACAGACAAACCCACTCACATTCCTCTATTTGTGGGCTGATACTTTTGATTTATGAGAAAGGAACTCATGCCACAATAAACAACAAACAATAAAGATACCATGTTCTGCATCAAACCAAGCTTACTGACTAGTGTATGCAACGTTACATGTTTGATGCTGGCCAATCATCTCGTGGAAATTCATAGGTGTTTGAGAAGGAGGGTCAGTCATGGCTACAGAAGCCCTGTGTGTGATACTGACGGTATTGTGTTCAAAAAAGAAAAAACAGTGTGTTCCTGTGACACTGTTCCTGGCTGTGAGGAAGAGGACAGTATGGGCCGCGTGTCCATCAAAAAGAACCTGAGGTAACGAATGTGTTAACATGTCAATTTTACTTGTACTAAATTGGTTTAAATGTCACAATGTCTGAGAGTATGTATACCCCTTGAATACTTGAGTATTTAAACACTTAAAAGCTATAGTTCCACTTCATACCCATATTTTTAGGTTTGTTCATTACTGCAGGTCAAAAATATCTACCAAGGCGTCTTAATAATCCCAACCGCGAGTTTGTGGCTGTAGCCTTCACGTTCAAATGCAGCTTTTATGAGTCACTTCTATAATATTTACATGTTTTCTAGATACTACAAGTGTAACAAACCACAATTAACTTTTTATTACCATAATCACTTTTTCATTGTTCTTATTTGGCTAGATTGACATTTTTGTAGGGAAAGCAGCAAAGAAGACAACACGCAGAGCAAGTCAAGCTCTGTCGTTGCCAAGCTACTAAAAGTGAAGCACAGGTTTGAGGGGTTTTTGGAGCTACAGGATCTTTTAAACACCAGGAGAACCACCCTGGAAGTGGCTCAGCAGGTACCCTGTTTGGCTGGTGCAGCCTGGAGCTCAGAGGACAACTGACCCACCTAACAAATACTGCTATACGTACATATTTAAGATGATTCGACACAGTTGCTGTACCTTCATGGCCACCAACATCTAACGAAATCTATTTTAAGCTACAGTTTTCGAGCTTGAAGCTAAATATTAATGCGGAATATTGAATGTAATACTCAGTATTAAATAGAGAATACCAACATAATGAAGAAATACTTGAACATTCTATTTATTCGGGCCAGCCTCATGTTGCAGTTCTTTAACTGGTAGTTAAGGAGTTTTTGCCCTTTTATGTTTATATTATACTGTTTTCTATTTGAATTAATGTTTCATTATGGGAATGATACTTTTACATGAATGTGTGACTAGGCTACACTATTTACTTCTGCCTCTGATCTAAACAGAAGCTCTATGATGCTCGTGATTCTCCAAAGCCATTTGAAGTGCAGTAAAACTGCAGCGCAATCACTGTTTACATCAAATTCACCGTGCAATCACCGTTTACATCAAAGCTAATTGGTAGGGCCTCATGTGGTGATTAGCTTCACATTTAGTGAAGCATGAGAGCAAAATTAAAGAATGCTTTACGTTCTCAACAGATACACATGGCAGTACTTACCTCTAACTAGATTAAACTACGGTTGTTTGTAATCAGGCAACTTGGCCTAGCATTTCTGAGCAAACGAAGTCTTTTATACCCGATTATTGCACTTGGATATGTGTTGTGCTTGACAAATAACTACAGACGTAAGTAATCATAGGAACAGATTGGCGCTCACCCTCAGGCCTGGGCTTTGGTTTCTCCAAACCTCCATCTTGCATCAGCTCAAAAGAAAAGGAAACATTGTGCACCTACAGAAGGCGGGATAAATGTAAGCAAAGAACAATAAGAATGTAGTTCAAGGCGGTGAAAATATTGCTCTGAAAGTCTTTAGTTTCCTCCTCAGGCTGCACGTCCTTGGTATTCCTACTGAATAAAGTTGACTGTGAATCATAGATGACACACTCCAGTATGTCTTATATGTCTGATTTCACCTTCAGTCAATCATCACACTTCTATTTACTGGAGCGTTAACAGAACTAGGAGCTGAAAGCATCATCAAGTGATTTACAGTTAGTAAACAGGCCAGTGAATGGATAACATGCTATATTCTATACTGCAGTATAAACATGATAACTCTATAACCCCTCTATAAGATCACAATATTCTTGATGATGCTATAGCCAGTCATGGCTGGAAGCCCTCTGACAGAACTGGCCTCGCTCTCCTCTCTTCACACTGTGAGATGCTAGCCCTTAACACTCTCCTGCCACTCCTTGGCACTTAACACTCTCCTCCAAGCATGCTGAGCTGTCCAATGACGTGGCGTTAGTGACAGTTCGAAGCAATGAGGTGGCTGGCTTTGCATGACTCAAAGGAAGCATGTGTGAACCTTCACCTTCCTTGTGCTGGTAGTGTCGTGTGACTAGTCAAGACCTAGTCTGTGAGTGAAACCCTACACCACTAAAATTGGGGGGAAATGGTGTAAAATAATAATAAAATAAAATAATAATAACATGATGATTTGAATAAATAGCATTACCTTATGTTCAAAATTTTCCGGGGTAAGGAAAAAGCTGTAGAGAGGAACGAAATATCCTTCCAGGAGTCCCATCAGTAAGACCAAGTACACGCCATCAGCAAACTAATGGTAAAAGACAACATATAAAAGACAAGGGTATATGCACTTCAGGCCTAATATAGTCCGATTTACACGGAATGTACACCAAAAATAAACACGCTACAATTTCGTTGAATATTTTTTGTCGAGCATTTTCTGTGGCATGGTTTCAAAAACCTTAGGTAATGTCACAATGTTTATTCAAGTCCAGAGTTGCACCAACTTTTGGCCAGGATCTTATACTGATTGCAGATAAACCACTTTGTAAAGACCAGACTGGAAGTGGGGCCGATTCATGTGTGAAAAATATATACATATGTTTTATTATGTTTTACATATGTTAAATTATGTTGCATACTTATTACAATGTATTCATGTGTATTTGGTGGTTTTGAAAGCAGGTACACACACGTACCTATAAACACAAGTATATGCACACACATACACATTTTCTGCCACTGTAAACAGTTTAGAGAGTTGACAACTGACTTATTTCCAAAAAACAAGTTGAAGAAGAAACATTCTTTTTAACGTTTTTATTAAATTGACTCATTAAACCTTGTTGCAACCACTCCTCTTAGCATCTGCCTAGTGCTTTGAAAATTGAAACTGAAAAGCAGCTTCACATAGTCGTTTCCTTAGTTCGTAATGTAATTAAGAAATGGCAACTGAATGGATTCAGTTGAAAGCCAGCAAATTCTGGAAGCAAGCTCCACACTGTGTGTTAAGTACCAATTGTGCACAGTGCACAGACAAAGTTTTGCTTTGGGTCCTTTGTCTTTTCTAGTATTTTGAAACTGTAAAATATAAAAAAGTAATCTTGCTTAAAATACTAGAGAAACGTGCCACATTTCAAACTTTGGCTTTTGGATATCAGGTGAGCTTTTATTTTACTTGCTTAGCTTTTCACAGCAGCAGAAAAACCTTGGGGTGCCCAAACTTTTGCCACTGTATATCATCGATGTCTGAACAAAACCTTGCAGCATCGAAACTTCATGATGGATGGACCAACACAAAGTTTTCTCCTGAAAGGTTATCATTTTGCATTTACGTTTTATTTAGACAGCGATGATCCACAGATCTACATAACATTCTTCAATGGGTTACTTCTTCCAACAGGTTACCTGTGTGTCCAGCTCAGATACCTCCAGATTCAGCTTGTTTAAGTGCTTGTTCACAAACGTGATGAGAGTCTGCAGGAGAGACCAGACAGCCATTCAGAAATGGCCTTCAGCAGCGATGACCCAAAATAAACCCGAATCAAGTGCACTTACCTTTTTAACCACATTCAGCTTGTCCGGTGCATGATCGAACAAGGTGTCAAATGCATCACGCTCTGAGTGAGACGGACACGCAAAAATTTCAAATTGTGCCACAAAATGAAATCAAACAAACTATTCAATTAGACTCATTATTTTACTACTCATCTTTTTATGTGCTAAAACAAAACACAGACAAAAATATATTCTTAGAAACGGTTAATAAGTAATGTACTCTCAGTACTACAATAACACTGATCCCATAGTACAAAGAACTAACCAAATTAAAAATGTGATTATGTTTAAAGGTAGAAAAGAGTTATTGATCTTTTGCTAAACTTCTGCTTTAAAAAATTGGTTTGTGTTATTGCAATGGAGAGGTACAAACCATGCCGCCCAGAAAGTGCCCTGTAAGACACAAAGAAAGAGAAGGTTACAAAAAAGAGCTGATGATTAAATGAAAAAACAAATAAAAATACATTTAAGCAAATAACATCACAATAGAATGAAGTCTTTCTATTCCCTAACTACAATAAATGATTTAGAAGTAGATTAAAAAAAACGAATATGCCAAGTTATGTAGATATGAGACCGCCGCCAACAGGCCTTTGTACTTTTGTACTTGTAGTTGCTGCACAGGGTGCAATCAAGGGAGTCCTGACTAAAAGGCAAACAAGAAGATTAGCAGGGGAGAGGGCCCATGTTGTGCTCCCAGTCGCAAACTGATCAAACGTAGTTGGGTTTTAGGACGCTGGCCTGGTGGACATCTGCCCACCAGCGCCTCGCCTTCACGCTCAAATCTGCCCCGGCAGAGGCATGCATGGGCAGCTGCTGCCCGCGTGCCCCGCAGCAGCCAAGAGCCCCGCGCTCGGCCTTATCTGGGGAGGTGATTTGCACCCACTGGAGCGCTATTAATCAGAGCAGGGCTGGACTGGGCAGCAGTGAGGAGAGCTGGCAGAAGCACAGCCACAGTGCTGCTCAAGCCCATCTCACCGCAAAGCTGCTCATCAGCAAGAGGATCCAGCTCCACACCATCCAAACACCCCTCCATCCCCAGGGTCTGGCATGTCACTGCGCATTTCTCACTTTTCAACTTTGGAGATGCTTGAAGGTTCCAGCAACCAGGGCCACCGATTTTCCACCATTTCCGCTATAAATATTTGTCTCAGTAAAATATTACTATGTTCATACGTCTACGCAAGCATAGAAAAATCAGAGATTCTTCGTTTATTTTATTTACAGACAGAGGAGTCATTAAGTTATCCAGTTTTTTAGCATAAGAGAAAAAAACAGAACATGTATATTTACAGGTACATATACAAAATGACTGAAAATTCTTGTCAGGGGGCTTTTAGCTGCTCAATGAAATCTATGGGAAATTTTTTTCATGTCTCCAAGGTTCGCTCTTAGAAGCTAGTTGCATTTTCTGCTTTTCACAATCAAAGCAATCCCAAACAAATTGAGCAATGCTGAGGTCTGGACTTTAGATTGATTAACTGTTTAGTCTAGTCTAGTCTAGTCCACTGTTCCTAGAACAGCAGCTTCATTGTTTGATTCACAGATTTCTTTTGTTGTTCATTTTCTTTTCTCAGTAAGGGCTACAGCGACACATCCTTTCAGACTTACAACATGAAGCTGTCTTCTCACAGTAGACAGATGGACTGAAACACCTGCAGACAAACTCTTAGAGCTCCAGTTTCTTTCTGGGAACTCCTGTTTTTTCACTTATTTTCCATCGACCTCTCGCTTCCTTATGCAACCTGCACATTCTTTCCTAAAAATAATTATGGTTAACGGTAGTCTGGACTTGAAATTAAATACAGGGACGTTTTTTTGCATAGAACTGTAACCCATGTTCAATGTTTCCAATAAAAAGCCCCCTGAATTTCAAAAACTTGGCTACAGATTTTTTTAGTCTTAATAGCAATAATCTTTTCTCTCCTAATGATAATTAATAGCAAAGGAAACGCAGTGAACTCATAACTAGCAGAATGTAGGTCAGTCTTTAGCCTTAATGATCACCTAATTAAACGAATATTATTTTTTTAGCAATCTAAAAGAGCTATCCATGCACTCGTCACTACTGTCCATACGTCATTACACTACATTACATTACAACCGACAATTAGCTTTAAATAAGAACCATAAGAACCAGTCACATTAGCATTTTATCTGTAAAGTCACAAGCAAAAGTGCATTCATTTTCTTCCCTTTCAATATCCAGTCCAGCACCTCCTGCTGATATCGGCCCGACACTGATACCTGGTGCCACCTATTGCTCAATTTCCTTTACCTGCAAACTTGACAAGCTTAAATTGTCTTGCTGGAATATCCTGCCATTTTCCTCCAAAGGTTTCAAACACTTTTTAAAATCCTCTAAACAATTATTTTTGACTGCCGGTGCTTACTGCCATGTCTCAACATCTCTGCCACTGTAAGCATTTGTATTCAACCCATATTCAACATCCAGGAGAATCTAATTCAGTCCCACGGAAGACATTAGCAGATCCAGTTTCATTTGCACAGCTGTGTCCAGTTACTGACAGAGAAAAGTACAACAGTGATGACATACTCTGTGTTGCCAGTAATTTCCTCCTGGACCTGCCGAGACTGGAGGATGCCCTCGCGTTTCTGTGGGAAAGACAGAACATAATAAATAAGACGGAATAAAGGACAAAGCAGAAAAGACATTACAACACATTTGTTTCAAATTAAAACCCACATGCAATAAACACAGTGCAAAGCTTTTACACTTTACCAATCATACACAACAACAAGCTAATAAAACAACCGCCCGAGTACCTGAACTACTACTACTTGAATGGACACATGGTCTGGGAGACGGATCGGAGCTCGGAAGTGCTGAGACAAGGCAACCAGCAAGTGAAGAATGGCAACTATGCTTTTAGCATGGACGGCTGGGGAAGAGAGAGTAGAGGTTAAAACAATTCTAAAACCCTGCTGTCGCTGCTGAACAATCAGCGGATCGCAAATCTACTGACTAAACATGATTCAACTGGATAATCAAATGGATTCTGGAGCTATTTACAGTCAATGTTCCACTTGATGTTCCTGGAGGACACTTTAAGGGTGTCATTGATCTTTTCCAGAACTGTCTGAAGCTTCTGCTTCTGTGCGATCTCAGACTGTGTAACCTCAGCAACATTGAGCTTCTCTCCTTCCAGCTTCTCTGAAAACCGATAGAAAAAGGGCAGCTGCCTTGTGTAGATGAAAAAGAGATGTGGAAAAACAACGTACAGCTACAGGATGGTTAATATTTTGAGCACTACGCCAAAGTAGGGTTTTACCGAAGAGCTTCTGAAGAACCTGTCCATCATAAAGGTCTTCAGCCAGATCTTTCACGATGATCCGCTCTCCTACTAAAACATCATTGATCCAATCGATGAGAACCTGCATCAGTGGTAAAGACAAGGAAATCAAATGGCATCTCGACGGCAACCATCAATTCCTGATTTTTCCTGATTTATTTTTATTCTTACTTTCAACACAAATGTATTAATGCAGTTCAGTGAGGAGTAGCATGTAAAGCCAGCAGTATAGTTTAAATGATGTATAAATTACAGTAGGATTGCTTTAAAGACTGTCAGGCAAATATGTTTGGCTCTCCAGAAGGTTGACCTAAACCCCATACTCATAAAATCTATGGCACTTGACACCATATAACTGCAACTGACTACAATGCAGGTGTAACACTTACAAACCATAGAACATAACAGAAAGAGGTAAACGAACCAGACGAGATTTAGAGACCACTGTTGGTTGCATGATATGTAAAAGACTAGGGATGCAGAATGATATCAATATTATACCAGCATTGGGATGATGCCTAGATTCGGCTGGTATTTCGTTGGCCAGGCTGCAGCAGTGCAGCTAAAAAGTCTCCCACATCACCGCACACACTAGCCAAACTGCAACTACTTAGTTATTTACTAATAAGCCCAAAACCCACAGTTATTACAGCAAAGGTGATAAAATCCATGGTCATTCTCTGTGGTGGAAAATGTTGGGCGACATCCATTAGCCACAGCCCAGACATTTGGACCTCTTACGTGAGTCCTGTCAGTATTCACTGTTTAACTATGAAGTGGTTAGACAAGGCCAACTCACACTGGCCACATCGCATAGTGCAGCCTCATGTAGACAGCACTTCTGAAAAACTGTCAACTCAAGAGATTTAATAAAAGGCGGGTTCAAGTTCATTTTCAGACTCGACTCAGATAAACTAAATAATATAACGCATTCGGCATCACGCTTGACATCATTGTACTGATAGTCCATCAAATTAACATTTACATTAACATTTGTAAAAACAATGCACGCAGCACATCACGGCATGGCATGGCGGTGGATGCATGCTCATATAAAACAAAACCAACCCAGTCCAGTAGTCGAGCACAGAAAGCATGGCGACATGATGATAAACACGCACGTAGGACTTCTTGCTGTGCTCACGAGTTTCACATTTACGCTCGAAAGGGGATATTTACACAGGCGAATTGCTTACTTAAAAATAAATTTATATTTTGCATCTTGATTTTGAGTCGCCTAGTTTTGACATTGACAATTCAAAATTCCCACACACTGCCAGTTACCTCTGAAACTGTGTTTAACACCGTCCTCCCTTTAAAACCAGTCACAGTATGAAGATAAACTGGGAGGGATGAAACCTAATTTCGTTACTGTTGTTTTGACGTCTCCCCGGCTCTCCGCTCGTAGCCTGTTTGAAGACTTTAAAACCAGCGCTATGATTGGTCGAAGTTTTCTTTTCCCGACAGGTTGCTGCCCAATGCGGTTACACCCATAGACGAGTTGCCTAGTGCGTGAATGCACAGACAGTTGATCTCAAAGCCATTGATGGCTTTTCTCGTATTTTGAAGTGACAAATCATAGCAGTGTAATTTAATGTCTAAATGCGTATCTGCGTAAGGTTGGCAGGTCTGAGTACAGTTTAAAAGAACTCTGTGTTTCTAGGGCACCCTGTATCACTAGAGACACAACCTATCTTCGATGGGGGCTGTATGCAACTCTATGACATCAAACAAGGGACAAAGAAATAAACGGCATTCCCGTTCCCTGCTGTGATGCAGGTAACCATGTGACGTAGGCCAATCACAGTAAGTGAAGGTCTCAAAACAAACAACCCAGTGCTCAGGAGATCATTTAAAATATACTGCCAGCTTAGGGCTACATTAAGTAAGACAAATAAGTTCGCATTATACAATAAAGACAAGATACCTTCATTAGCTCTTGGAGTTTGGGGTCATTTCTGGAGTTGGGGTCAACCATGGTGCGGACTTCATTCTCCTCTTTAAGGACAAAGCGTGCATACAGTGTTTCAAAGCAAGTTGGAGAACATGGGATTGAAACCTCAGATTTTGACTCTGGTAAAGTGAAATTTTACCCAACATGGTGTCTTCAGGGTCCAGCTCAAAAGGGGTGGGGCTCAGGGGCAAGTTGATTGCGTTCATACCCTCTTCTTGGAGCTCAGAAACTGCAAAGAACATCAATAAAAGATGATTTTCCTCTGGGGTCAGTTCACGGTACAACTGTAACATGCAATGTTGCAACATACACATCATAAGCTCTTCTTCAACCTTATTTTGTCGTCTTTAAACATTTTCGGGTTAGTTATTATTCAACCCTGTACGTTCATGTTTTATTACAACAGGGTGAGCTAATAGAAATGACACACGATCTCTCATTTTAGCAGCAGTATGTTCTGCACTAGGCTGTGCCTCTCATCATTAGTGGTCAGTTATGTGGTATTGGTTTTAGCAGAGGGAGGCTGCTCAGAGTGCCACATCTAATGCTATGCATTCAGGCCTGAACACGTCTGGGTTAACAAAAGAGCTACAACTCAGCCCTTCAATGAGCCTTCAATCGATACACATCTTACCATATTCAGTACCATAAGGGACTGAACACAAAGTAGAAGCACTTCATGATTCTGAAAGTTTGACCATTGCGTGTGACCTAACCTGGGGTATCAATTTAAGTCCTCACCACGATTTAATATGACTGCACTTCTTTAAGAAATGAGTCAATAAAATTAAACATTTTAATAAATTACGCTGGTACAATTCAGGTTTATTTGTTAAGTTTATTGAATGTAGAGAACAGACTGTAAAAATAAGATGCTGAAGATGTTCTCAGCTCTGGTTCTCAGCTACGAATTAGACTGGAATTGGACAGCAGTTGGAAGACATGGTATTTTTTTGGCATAAATAATGGGCTGAATGTAAGTGTATTTGAATGCAATCTTATTTTTTTTAAATGTATAATGGCAATTTGCCTCAACAAAAGCAAGTAGTGCCAGTTATATCATAATGTTGGTTATCAGAAAAAAATGAAAATGTATGTATGTTTATTCAGCCCAAGTATGAACTTCCTATGTGGATGTTAAGAAAAACATAAACCTCCTTAAAAATATTCAGTGAATTCCTATCTTCAGTACACTTTCAGAAATGCCCTCTAATAAAACCAAATAAATATTTTAATTCCTAAATTTCAATAAACTAGTGCAGACTTTAATGTTATAATAACGTTACAATGTGTATTATAATTTATTCCCACAGCATGCAGTCTGACTGGCTGCAAATCACTCTTTAACACTATAATAACTATAATAACTATAGCAACCACTGAGCACCGTTTGCTGACTAACAACATGCCTTATGCAGTTAATCTTTCTTGTGTTTCGATTTGTCTTTCGCAACATACAAAATCAGAAAATGGATACATTAAAAAGCGTTTATAAGATTGCCCAGTGACCTGCAGCCCATTTGCTCACATTCTGAAGAAGAACATTACAGCAGGCCTAAAAGAAGGCTCCAAACCTGTCACTGGACATACACAAGCTCTGCAGATAGGGCTAAAACGATTTCTGAAGAAACGTCTTTACACTGAAGATTCATCTAATCCATACAGCTCTATACAGCTCACTGTGATTTTACACCAGTGAATATTACTGTGGCACAATGCACTTACAGTGTAAGCTCATGACCTGAAGAAGATCTGATTTGATGGCACAACTGCAAAAGTGAAATATGAAGAAAATAACAAAGGGCAAACAGAAAAGACAGACCAGAGAAAATAACAAAAACTATCAAAATTTTATGAACATTTCAAGTAAGAAAATTCTGTAAAGTGGGTCTACTGTGAAACCAAACTAGCCTACCACAGTAACACAACGTTAGAGCTTCAGCATCTCCGCAGAAAGCATCCAGTCTACACAGTGAACCCAACACAAGGTAAGGTTAACATCAGCGGTTAACGTAAATCAATATGATTACTAGCTGAGATGAAGGCTAGTAAAGAATCTGTGTTAATTATAGCTACATATAATGACTAGTTAAGAACATAAATCAGAATGCTAGCTAGTTAGGATGTCTCCAAGTTAAGCTAAACTTAAGATAAACACACACACACAAACAAGCATGCACCCATCACACGCACACAACCACACCCACACCAACCCCATCCCCCCACAGTGATGCATACAATAACCCAGAAAGTCAAATATCAGGTGGTGTAAGTAGCGTTTGGCACCTAAATGTACCAATTTAATACAGCAATAATATTTAGGGTGGTCTGACAGCAATGAGTAGAGTGAGTAGGTTTAGGGCAACCCTTAAACATATGCAGCCTTATATGCCTATAATATAGTATTATATATAGACTATAACATACTTAAACACATTTAATGTTTGTTCATTTCAGAAGACTTGTTTTTCCTTCTATTGTATTTTTACTATTGCTCTTTAATAAAGCAGGAGTTTTTCGTATTAATTACTTATAAATAATATGATTAATCATTGTCATGATTGGTAGATTACTCAATTACTAAATAAGCAAATGCTGCAGGCCTATGTAACTAAAAAACAGCCAGACACCCAATCAAAAAACAAAAACAATCAGGCTACAAGATGGGCTGAGAAATACTTAGATGAACTTTATATTGCAACAGGTTTATGAGTTTATGAGTCTATAAGGCTATTACTTTTTGGGGGGGAAGAATAGTAACAGCGGGGCTTCATAGATTTATATTATTTTGCAAAACTGTTGCTGAAAAGCAACAAAAAGAGAATCATCAATGTACCCAAAATGTATAATAATTCATAATTCACACTCGCTTAATTGTTGTATTCTGTTATAAGTGAGTCTACCATTGCAAAATCGATGTTGTTTCATTGTCTTTAGACTGCTCCATTTTAAACCCCCCAGATGTAACTTTAACCTGTCTAATTTACTGCAAATGTGTCCATATATTGCTTAGAAAGAAAGAATTATCCATCAGAGGTGGGCAATATGACGAATATGCACTTTAATGAACATATTGATATATTTAGTATGCAAAGAACACTGGACTATATATATATATATATATATATATATATATATATATATATATATATATATATATATATATATATATATATATATATATAAAGATCAATAATATCATTGTACCCCAGTTTTTAACTTGGCATCATTAGCATACTGTTTGTCAAAATGTTGTGATATGCATCATGTTTCACGAAAAAAGCTTTAAGTCTCACAATATGATGTTCTCGCCAGATGATCTACAACCATTCCGCTTTTACAAAATTATAATGCAGTACACTCATCTCTTATTTAACTAGCCCTGTGTGCTCCAGAGAAAACCAGAGTGTGGCAAGTCACCCTCAGCCGATATCCACCCTTGTTCTTTATGGCGTACAACCTCATGAGTAGTTGGCCAATCACTGGAGCCATTCTTCACATGCCTATGAGAAAATTCTGCAGAACTCTAGGCCGACATCCCCAGAGACATCAACATCCTGTTTTTAATCAGCTCTCCCATTACGTCAGCAGTCTGAACCATGTTGAGCTGAGTGCCAGCAAAGGCCAAGAATCTTACAGGCAAAAACATATATACATGTCTGTAGCATAGATAAGCCTAATGTTATTCATTCAGGAAGCTAGCTTGTACTATTTGTAAAGCCATCTCTTTAATCTGCTTCCTTTTTTGTTTGTTGCTCTCCCTCTATTCCTCTCTCCGTTAGATTCTACATGTCTCAACACTAATAACTAAATATACTTCTGCCATATGGGACCAAAGAGGCTCTCAATGGAATCAAATAAAACCCGAGTAATTTGTGTTCACCTCCGTGGCCCAGGCTTGAGTGGTTAGGGCTCGGCAGTACGCAGAGCGGAGGAGAACTAATACGTCTTTCTTAGGAAAAGCATTATTCCGTTGAAGACTCATTTGTTTTTAGTAGTAGGAAAAATCCGGATGGCAAATTACAAACGTATGTTCTTTATCCTACCTACGTTCTTACATACTGTGCGGGCAGTGTGATCGCAGTTAGCCCAGCACTCTGTCTTTTGAGCCGCCTCTATTCAGCGGTAAATCAGGAGCACTGATGGTCTCCAGTGATTCATTTTGGGAAGCAGAGGCCAACACTTTTCCATATAAGGTTAAAGCGCGGCCTTGAAGCCTTTTCTAAACACTTGGACGAGTGACTCCTACATAGCCTGAAGGAGTGAAAAGTTGCAGCGAACAAACCAACACAGGCTTTGTGAGCATTGATTAGAGCCTGGTGAATGGGTCAGGTTAATCCCGAGTGAACCTGGCTATATGAGGGCTATGAATATAAGAAAAACAAGTATCTCCAACACGGTAACTTCACAGGAGAGGGCAAAATCTGATGCAAAGAGGTTCCATTGAAAGTGATTCAGTTGGTCCAATCATCATGTCAACTTCACACAATGTGTAAAGGACAGCTTCTGAGAAGGATGTGGTAAAAAAAAAAATAGATACAAACATGGTATGTTTTTCTTTTTACAGCAACGATATGCAGCCTGCTGTGGACAGCGGACACATTCACCAAATCTTAGATTTGCACAACCTCACTAAATATCTATAACAATACTATTATACCTATGGTTCTGTATAGTAGATCAATAATAATTTGTAATATATTAATTGTTATTGTAATATATTCATTGATACGTATATATGGTCACTATCTAAAGAAAAAAACATGTATTCCCAGCTTTACAAGAGAGACCTTCTTTACTTTTAATGTATATCAATGGAGCCAGATTTTTAGCCCAGCTATTTTGGAGCATTACTTTTTTGGTCCAGTCGTCATGAAATGTTTACACAATGTATACAGCAGTTTAATGTAAATGGTGTTCAAATGTTGCAGGACATTTAAATGGACAAAAATGGAGATCACCATGTTTTTCTTTGGACAGTATATATATATATATATATATATATATATATATATATATATATATATATATATATATATATATATATATATATCTCAATGTAGTATTTTACTGTACAATTATTACAAGAATCTCGTTGCATTAGCATGTTTTGCAGGAGGATATGTTGGGACATTACTCATATTTCCAAGAAGTACAAATAAATGCAGTACAAATTAGGACCCTCAAGACCCTTCATGAGCTCTGATGCAGTACAGATGAGAACACTGTGAGTCATTTCATAAACACATAATGCACTAGCAGTTATGAGGACACTGCAACTATTTCTAAAAGTTTAAACGCAACTAAGACGCCGAAAACTTTTTCAGAACCTCTGAAAACCTCGTTCTTTAGAAACGAAAGCGGCCGAATCGCTACAGCTTTTCTATAAACTCGAGCTTATTTAGCATTTCAGCATCTGCGGGCTACAAGAAGTAACGGCTCACTGCCTAACTGTCCTGTGGAGACGAATACGGGCCTACAAGCCCTTCACATTAGCTTCACACCTTCTTTCGCCTTTTTCCGTCTCGCCAAAGTTCCTCCGAGTTTGCCGAGAAAGGAGTCGTCCTTCTTCCTCGACGGTGGTGATTTCGGGGTCGGGGGTTTGGGAGATGAAGGAGACTTCTGAGGAGACGAAGCCATGTCGGCGCTGCTGCTGCTGCTGCTAACGCTTCACTTCGCGGCTAGGCTAAAGCTGGAAAAGTGCAGGATGAGTTTTCTCCGCTCTCGGTAGAAAAAAGGGCAGAGGAATGCGGAGTATTTCTCCCTCCACAGAGCCGTCTCCCAGCTGCCTGCCCGCTCCAAGTCCCACCCTTTTCTGCTGCCCAAACATAAACCAAACACGGGGAGAAGCGTGAGGACACTCGGTCCGCTTCTAGTTTCAGCCTCAGCTCTACTAGACCTGGTTCAGAACAGATCTCAGTTCTGCACTAGTCACTGGGTTCTGAACTGTTTCTCCTAAACCCAATTCAGGAGAACAGAGGTTAAATTCAGCATTTCTCTTGTGATTAATGAGAAAATTAAAGTCCTCATATAGTTAGACTATACTATAGTCTTATACTTTTCTTAAGGAAATCTTATCATGAGATTATTAGTTAGATTAATTGAGTCAGAGCCCAAAACAGGTTATCTGTATGTGTGACATGTGGGTACAAACAATAAACCAAGGAACCAGAATGTAACTGCTGCAACATTTAAAGTGGAATGTCTCACAGGTCCAGTATTCGATTTCAATTTAAAGCACCTTTATGTCAAATTCAGTAAATATCTCCTCACAGTCCCTTGTTAGTACACAGTACCAGCGCTGTAAACAGAAAATAAACAAAGTGATGAAGCAAAGACACCCTTATAAGCACGCCACACTCTTCCAGCCAATCAGTAACTGGGGGGCATTCATTAGGGGTGTGTTTAATTAATCGATTTTTCGATTCAAACCGATCTTCATTTGAATAATCCGATATCGATTCGTATAAACCCGAGATCGACCATTAAAATTAACATTCCAGTCTTGCGTGATCAGCCATTGTTTTTTGCGCAACGAGATCTGGCGCAAATCTGTTAAGCATGGCTGGAGCACAAGTGAAGGCGCCCCAGAACTTAAAAATAGATGTCTGGCTACATTTTGGATTCAGAAACCATGACGGTATATAAACTTATAAACACTAATGTTTTTAGTAATGGTAGGTTGAGTGTTCCTTGTACATTTACCACATTAGTTCTCTGAAAATCTCTTTTCATATTCAAACAAAACATATTATTGTATATAAAATATCCCTAAATAAATCAATATTGAATTGAATCGAATTGAATCGGAAATCAAATTAAATTGGGACCTTGTGAATCGGGATCGAATCGATCCAGGAAATCAGTGGCGATACCCAGCCCTAGCATTCATGCTCATGTGCAGTACAGGGGGAATGGAAGGGGCTACGCGTTGAACTCCAAGCATTGGAGACAGCAAGAGAGGAGAAGATCTGAAGGACAGATACTGAGAAAGATGCCCTTAGATCAGGAAAGGGTGTAGAGCTGTGTTAACCTCTGAACTGCTGCACTATTTAAGGCAGAACAGGAAAATTCTAATAGGAAACTGTGGCGCCGGAAAGTAACTGCTATACCATTAAAGGGGGAAAGAAGAATCTGGTGAAGAAAAAGCCGGCTACAGCTTCAGAATCGAAAGGCATGTAAAGGGAAAAGGAGGGACTCTGTTTCTGCTAGACGTGGGTAGCATTAACTTTTTGTTTTGCTGTTTCACAGAACCAATAGGTCAGTATTGTTTTCTCCTGTTTGCTGATGTTTAAGATTGATAGCAGCAAATATAGTGACTTACTGGTAACATACCTAACGTTAGTCTCATTACTTGTATTTACTTTTACAAAGGACGATACATTATAAGGCCACTAAGATCACAAAGAAGAAAAACAAGTAAAAAATAAGTAGCCCAGTGTGGTCATACATTTTTGGGGGCAGAGCTTCTAAAGCAACACTGAAGGGAGTGTATATGTTTTTGGCTCACTGTTGTGTTCTACAGAACGGTATACTGGGCCTTTAGGTCTTACTCTGATTTCCAACAATAATTAATAGGTTAAGTACATGACACATGACATCAGAAGGAGCTTTAGAATATTTCTTTCCTCTGAGTGGATCTGACTTTGTTTAATTTATTCAGTCCTGAATTTGACTTTTCTTCCAATAAATGCTATTTGTAAAGGGTATACAGCTTATAAACTTAATTAAGATACTTATTAAGATGTTGGGGGCACCATCATCATCTTCATTTTATCTTCTAACATCTAACCAACAATGTGAAGCTAACAAACTCCCTTAACCTTTTCACACGGTTGCCATGAAATGCAATTTCTCTAATATCTGTTTTCAAGGACATGCTTTCAAGGAAATGTGTGTTTTACAAAACTGCAAGCTAACAGTTTTTTGTCCTTGTAGGTTTAAACATGTGTGTAATTTATGTGATATTGCAGTGTCCCTTTATCAACTTGTTCAGTTGTGAACATGCATGGAGGCATGCAAGTAAGCACAGGGCACCACCGCAGCATTAAGAGGTTAAGATGTACTTAGTTGGGACTGTGATCATGGAGTTGTGTTTCTCATGTTATTCTGTGCTGGGTTGTTTAGTGATGCAGTGTTGGTGCCTACTGTTTGGGAGATTTGTATGGCTATTGATGACCTGCCTGCTATCCTGGCTGTTCAGTAGCTTTGGGCAGTGGTCTCCACTAGTGCCAAGTTCAATAAGAGAGCTCCCATTCAAAGTGCATTCCTGCATTTTATTATTCTTTGCTGATGCCACAATATGAAGAAATCTGCATGTGTGCTGTCTAATGTATTTTGGAATTGTGGAGTGATATCAATTGTTTTTACACAAGGTGGTTCCTTCCCCTTGCCCCCAATTTATCCCCACCTACATTGCTTGCTAGCAACTCAACATGCTAAAAACCCAACAGTGTCTTTGGTAGTCTTAACAACAGAGTTTCCACTTTGCTGGAGGAATGACCACTAGGGGGTCTGCAGAAGGAGCCTATGCGTCCAGAAATCATGTCACTCTGTTAATTGGCTGTTGGTGCTTCAAATCAAATCAGCAATCTAATGTCAGCCTAATGTCAGTGCTTGACTAGCTAATTAGCCCACTGAGGTCAGCCTAGCTATGGGCCAGGGCGCTCTTATTGAAAACCCAAAGGAAAATTGAAGATCAGCTTTTCTTTACCTCAAACAGAAAGGCTACACATTACTTCATCATGGAAGACACGCGACAAGAAGCTTCTCTGTCCTGGCACCCAGATGGTGGAACGAACTTCCACTGGCTGTGTGAACAGCGAACTCTCTTGCGGCCTTCAAACCCAGACTGAAGACCTTTCTCTTTGTAAAGCACTTATAAACACTAATACACTAAAGTACTGGTATAAACTGTAATTGCACTTTATCTTCTAGGAGCACTGGCTAAGTACTGCACTTGTACTGTATGTAGTCTTGTATTTATTCTCTTCTCTGTAGGTGTTCCTGTCTTGCTAGGTATTGCATTGTCTTTTTTTCTAGGTATCAGCACTGGCCCTGTGTTTATGGCAGTGTTTGAGTAAGTAGTATAAGTAGTTTATACTCAAACCTGTTTGTACTAGATAGAGATACGTACTCTAACCAAACACTAAGCACTTTTGTAAGTCACTCTGGATAAGAGACTCTGCTAAATGGCTTAAATGTAAATGTAAATGTAAATGTACTGCAGAAACTATCACACTAACTAAATATGCTTTGGTCAGCGTCGTCCGTTCAAGTCTTCAATGTAAATCTCCATTTAAATAACATGAGGACCATCATTTTTACATTGATGAAGGCTGGGATGGTATTCTGTTGTTATTCCTTCTTTTCTGGTATGACTATTTTGATCATTTACAGCATCGCTTCATCGTCCATTGGTGGTCAAAGAATACTTGGCCATTATTAACAATCATCCTAGCTTTTATTGGTCACTCACTCCTCTTCGAGTCATTTTTTTATGATGAAATACTTGCTCCACAAAAGCACTGTGCCCCCTCTCTCTGCTTGTGATACGATTATCTGCACAAAGCCATGTAAACAAACAGCACAATGGACATGGCCCTGCCCCAGGCACTCATTAGAGGAGACATTTTCCGAGCAGTTATGTTCTGAAATCTTATGCGCAGTCTTCTTGCAGACTGGAAGGTGCCTGAATGGGGCCTAACACGCTACTCAAGTCTGCTTCTCTGCTTCTTCATTGTGACTGACCCAACTTCTCAGGACAGAGCCTTCGCTGAGATGACTCATATGCTACGACATGGCCGGGGTCAATATGGATGTACACTGCACTCGCTGTTTCATGTTTATGAAATGGGATTAAAAGTAGTCTCATTCAAATGTGGGGTTTTTTCTTTCTTGGAAGACTTGAATGGGAATTTTCTGGAAATTACGGTGGGGTTTTTTTTGGGAAAATGAAAATGATTTCATATTTCATACCTTCCTTCCCATCTTCATTTCTCACCCTCATTACTTCTTTTGTACACTACAATGCAATTTCCACCTCATTTCTAGTTTGAATGCTAATAGTGGTTTTGTAACATGCTTTGCGGTATTTTCCCCCAACCCGAGATAAGCCTATTCAGATGAAATATGAAATACTGCCAGGTTCAATTTGCTGACACAATGCGGCGTGCAGCACAGGTCAAAAGAAACGGGAACGACTGGCAGGGCTGACCTTTCTGCATCGGGTTCTAGCTAGGGTCGCTCCACGAGCGCTCCTCCACTGGCAATGTAAGGTCACGCTGTTCACACTTGACACTCGCTCCTTCAGACGGAAGCAGTTGTTGGATCTGTGCTCTAACATTACACATGCATACCGTTCTTTTCTCACCCTGCTGAAAACGGCATGTTTGAGGGTCTTCTTAGTCTTATGACTTCGGCCTTCTGACTGTGCTCGTATGGAAGATACTATGCGACCTGGTATGTAACATTTCATTCACAGCTAAGAGAATCAGAGCTGTGAACACGACTCAGGAACTGTTAATATCTGTCATGTTGGATATGAGAAGTAGATATCATTTCAGTCCTTGACTCCCTCTTGATCCTGACGTGTCTATAGATGTATGTATATATATATAAATACACTCTTCAGCCATAATATTAAAATCATCTCTTTGTTTTTACTACATCTGCCTATTTTATCAGCTCCACTAACCACATAGCTGCACTTTGTAGTTCTGATTCTCTGTATCCTGTATTAGCCTGTTCTTCAATGGTCAGGACCCCTACAGAACGCCCACAGGGCAGATAGTATTTGGGTGGTGGATCATTCTTAGAGCTGCATGTGGTGGTGGTGTGTTAGTGTATGATGTTCTGGCAGACACAACAGTGCTGCTGGAGAGTTTAAATAGTCCACCAACCACAAATATCCAGCCAACTGTGTCCTGTGGGCAGCAGCCTGTGACCACTGATAAAAGACAAGAGGATGACCAACACAAACTGTGCAGCAGCAGATGAGCTATTGTCTCTGACTTTACATCTACAAGGTGGATCAACAAGGTAGGAGTGTCTAACAGTGACTCCTTCAGCACTGCTGTGTCTGATCCACTCATACCAGCACAACACACACCATCACACCACCACCCCCACGTCAGTGTCACTGCAGTGCTGAGAATGATCCACCAGAAAGCTGATGCGTCCTCTTTCCTGGTCCTGTGAGGGTCCTGATCTTTGAAGAACAGGGTAAGAGGGGCCTGAGACTGTATGCAGAGAAACTAATGGACTACAGTCTGTAATTGTAGAACTACAAATTGTTCCTATACGATGAATGGAGCTGAGCAAATGGACAGATATTGTAGAAGCGAAGAGATGTTTGTAATGTTAGTGGCTGGTTAGTGTACATACAGCTTGTCTTGTTGAGAAATCTTAAGCTACGTCAGATTTTTATTTGCTCAAAGAAATAAATAAATAACCAAATCAAAGCAAGTTGATGCTGATATATAGGCTACAGGTTGAAGGATATTATTAAGTTATGGTGGCTATCCATGAGTCATAGGTGTAAAATTGTACCCTCCCCCTAACATTACAGGCTCCAGGGGGGATGACCCTGCGTCTGCGTTTTACCAGAGCTCGACAGAAAAGTGACCTACTTCACATTGTGAATTAACTGCTGAATGATATGACGTGTTAATAGGGATTCACAAAAAAAAATAATTTACAAGCATGATCTCTTAATTACCCTGATAAACTCTCACACTTTTATCGTAACCATGTTGTACGTTAGCCGATAGTACGTGTGCTGTGTATCTGACCGTTGTAAGAAGTCACTCTGTAGGGTCTCGTACAGAGGCTCAAGGCTCAGGCCAATCCACATCAGTTCTGAAGTCAACTAAAAACCAGCCAATGCTGATTTCCACACTGAATCTTATGGACCACAGATTTAGATGCAGTAGTTACAGACATGATGCTCGTCACAGGCATGGTGGCCACCGATAATGAACTGAAGGCTTGAGGCAACAGCGGATAGCACTGTCTGCTCCAGTAATAGAACTTGGTGCCTTATGTACATTCATGACATCAGTAAGCTCCAACCACTTCAATAAGCTCATTTAGTCAATGAGCTGCCCACTTCCTGACCAATCATCTCTCAGTAGCAGTACAGCTAGCTTTATAGTTTTCAAAACTCTTTACTGTAGAACAAAAATAATAATTTGCTTTTGTTGTAAAGTAAGAGTCCTTCTAGTTTCCAGGTGGTTAGAAACTATTTTGTTTGTAGCTGTTTAGCTCCAGTTAGCCTTGTTCATTTGGGACTCACATAAATGAGCCCTCAGGTATGTTTTCAGTTAAGTTTTTAATATAAAAGGAGAAACAGAAAGTGTCCAAGCTCCCCTTAGACCACCTGTGACTGTATCGTATAGCCAAAAGCTGCAGTCAGCTACTAGACAACAGGTGTTGTACTGAGCGTGTTCTTGATATATTTTTTTCTTTGTATAAAATAAAATAAAATAAAATATCTGGAATTTTTAAACTGAAGAACTGGCTACTAGGTTTTGTGAGTTTTTATATTTTACCAGTAGTAATACTGTGTCCTGAGCCACACCACAGCTTGGACACACCTGCACAACCTTAATCTGGGAATTTTTGGGATATATTTATGGAAAATGTTGGAAATTTAGGTGACTATTGAATTCTAGTGTTAAAATTTGGACACCAAACACGACGTGGCTGGCCGATCACATACTAATAAAAACAATGAAACAAACTCTTGACTTCTGTTCCGATATTTCCTATATAAGTTTCTAGAATGCAGGAGGTGGCAGCGCTCGCAGCTGTGGCGTGTGTTGGAGGATATAATTGGCGTGTGTGTGAGAGGCTGCGTGTGTCACTCCTCCACAGCTCCTTTTAGCTGTTTTTTGATCTGTCGTTTTGTCTCTGCGGTTCAGTAGGACCCTGCAGTGCTTCACAGGCAGAGCGGCGCAGCGGAGAGGTGAGTGCCCCCCTCCCTCTCCTCCCACCTCCCTCTTTCCCCTCCTCTCCTCCCTCTTTCCTCCTCTCATCCCTGGCTCAGGGCTTCCGGCCTCCGCAGTGCTGCTGTGAGCCTCCCCGCTGAGGTCACCATGGCCCGGGTCATACGTGAAAAATAACCCCCCCTTATGCACTCCCTCCCACCTCATACACACTTTGCTCCCCTTCAGCCAGTGCCATTTCGCTCTCTCTCTCTTTCTCTATGGATCTGTGCCATCTACCCCCGCTGTGCAAAAAGCCCCACTCCTGACAACATCATCCAGGCCCCAAGGTCATCGCTCCAGCCCCCAGGTGAAGCCGCGGAACAGCGAGCCCCTCCTGGGCAGAGCTGGAGTTACAACATGTTCCACCTGGAGACAAGAGCGTTCAGCACAGGACTGATGCACCGCTTCATGTGAACACAGTTACATGTTACAGTGGAGTAACTCCTGACTGAGCAGCCTGTGTATGTGAGCAACCTGCTGCATAATTTCTGAATTACTTTTTGCCGACAACGAGATTTTGAGAAATCTGGAACTAAACGTTGTTCTTCAAACTAGCGCACAAGATATGATCTACTTCTTTCACAATAAGATATTTATGCTACTGTGTATTGTATTTATGTTTATTTACATCTGTTCTAATGATATCTGGTGTTCTTACTGCTAAAAATACACTTATGGACAAGATAAAGGCTTTTAAACAGTGAACTTAAAATGTTGTTCAGGGATTACATGTTACACTTGCATACAGAAGAAAAATTCTTGAAAGATATGGAGAAAATGATCTTAAATACACAAATTATATCGTCACTGTCCAATGGAAAAAGGTATCTCCAAAATAGGAACTTAACAGGAGAGGCCAAACACAGTCTTTACTTTTAATTAGAGATGGACCGATCAGCATTTTTTAAGCCGATTCCGATCGCCGATCACCTTTCAGTGCAATCGGCCGATAGAGGGCGGGGCTATATGCCACGACGGGGCTACATGTAGTTAGTAGCTCATGCAAGTCATGAAACATGATATAAACTGGTTTATTACCATTTTTTACGAACTCTGTGAAACAGCATCATATATATATATATATATATATATTTTTTTTTTTATTTTTTATTTTTTTTTTGAACCAAGTTTATTTATTAGTTTTTAATTACAAATACGTTAATACAATTGTAACAATGGCTTCTTCCACCCTTTCCCTAAGAAAATATAAACTGAGAAACAAAAATAAATAAATAAATAACCAAAAAATAAATAATAAAACTTATAGATGTAAATTTAACAACAAATTAATAAAATACATAAATGTGCATAGTATCTGTGTGCACGGCATTTCTGCCTTACAAATAAAATTTGACAATCCCAGCAGACCATACTTGTTTATGCCTCAAATTACATTAATATTTATCTACATATCTATACAATCACAGCAATACTATATACACACTGACACAGAAACAAAACACACAAAATAATAAAAATAATAATGACATGATAAACAATGATAAAATGATAGGGGCCAAAAAAACAGTATATTTTAGTACATGTCCTATAGACTAACAGTACCCTAACAGTACAGGAGGGAAGACACCCCTAAGGCACCGTAAAGTTCTCTCAACAATTTGTTTCCAAAATTCCTAGTAACATAACCCAATCATTCTACTGGAGCTTAAAACTTCCAGAACTCAGAGACTCAACATAACTAAGGAAAGATTGCCATATCAATGAAAATCTCTCTGTTGACCCCTTAACTGTATATCTAATCTTTTCCAAATGAATGAAATACACCATGTCCCTTATCCACTGCACAAATGTTGGGGGGTTGCAGTCTTTCCATTTAACCAGAATTTGTCTTCTAGCTACTAATGTGGCAAAAGATAAAAGGCTTAATTTGTTATTGTTTAAAATAAGATTTTGTGTTACCACACCAAATAAAGCAAGAAGGGCCGACAATTCTAGTTGCTTATCAATTATAATGGAAAGTATATCAAATGTTGATTCCCAAAAAAGTAAAAGTTTAGGGCAATCCCAGAGCATGTGAATTAGAGTGACTTGGTTCTGCTTACAACGTTCACACGTTGTATCAATATTGGGATTAATATGGGACAACTTAACTTTGGTCCAGTGCAGTCGATGAAAGATTTTAAATTGCATAACTTTATGTCTCATACATATCGAGCATGAATGTATCCCCTTCATCATCCTTGACCAAATGGACTCTGTAATTTCTGTAGTTAGATCTTTCTAACTTGTCATGTTTTCTGTCATTAATAAAGAATATATGTCTCCTATCCTACCCTTCTTGGATAAAGTGATTTCCTTAATTGAATCTAAAAGTGTATCTTGGGGCTGTGAGGGAAATTGACTTATATTCGAAGATACAAAGCTACGGTCCTGTAAATATCTGAAAAACTTTGTCCTGGAGATATTATATGTCTGAACAATCTGTTCGAAAGATGCAAATGAATAATTTATGAACATATCTTTAAATGAACGGATCCCATGATTAAACCAAATACTGTGTGTAGCTTCAATCGTGCATGGCAGAAAAACAGGATTCTTTACAATGGGAGCGAGCAATGAGAATTTATTAATCTTAAAAAACTGTCTGAATTGTTTCCAAATGTTTAATGAGTGAATAACCACTGGATTTGAAGTGTAAACAGCATAGTATTTTTAACTAAATTAGAAGATGGTCTATGTGGACGTAAACCGTTTGATACAGCTCGGAAGAGCCACATCTGAAAAGTATTTCTACTAGGAACAGCAGAGCGTGGATCCAGGTGGAATATTAAGCAGCAGAATGAACGTCTTCTAGCTGCTTATCTAGAACTATACACTTAATCACTCTGGCTGTGGTTCCTTTAGCTCTCTGGCTGTTGTTGCTGTACTGTTCGTACCGGTCAGATCTGGTCTGCACTGTTCTCTGGGTTGTTTGTTTTGTGCTAGCTGTGCGTGCTAGCTCTGCTGTTTGCTGATACTCAGTCTATTCAGCCGCGTGGTGTATTCTGAAGTGCCGTTTCAGATTATTAGTGTTATTAGTGTAAGTGTGAAATGTTTTTCATTGGACAGCGACGATATATTACAGTTAGCTGAGTAGATTTCTTTCTGAAAGGAATATTAGGAATATTGTGTTTGAATATATTTATTTTTTGGTCAAATTGCAATTATGGGGCCCAATCTGGATCATTTATGAAACAGCCTGTTTCTGTGATGTCCCAAAATCCAACACTTTTACACGTATCCACAAGTTTAGCATAAATCTGCCCTTTAAAACACTGAAGTTACAAGGAGCGTTTCAGCCTGAACTGTTTTTAGATGAGACAATTTACCATCATCCAATCAGAACAGTGGTCATATATATATATATATATATATATATATATATATATATATATATATATATATATATATATATATATATATATATATATATATTTTTTTATTTTTTATTTTTTTTTTTTTTTCTTCAAGAGATGATGGTGAGTCACTATAGAGCTGAATCAAAATGAAGGGCAGTTAGAAAATAATAAAAGGAAGAGTAAACAGAACAGTGGCTGAAGCAAGCATTTTAATAACACCTGCTGACAGAAAGAAATCATGTTTAACAGCAGACAAAAGAAATGACATAAATAGAAGCAACACAAGAGTTAACATTGGCACTGCTTTCCACCGCTGGGGACCCTCTTGGAGAGTAAAGAGGTCTCAACATTTCTTCTAGACTGGTAAGAAATGAAGAGGGAGGAGAAAGGACTGTACAGTTTCTGGTGATATGTTGTCCCCTTTGTTTGAATTTGACATTTTACATCTTGCTTATTTCAAGCACAGGTTAATAAGCAGATGGGAGATGTCATGTTCAACAAAGAAAAGAACATTATTAATGTGTATATAGATAAAAAACATAAATACAAAAAAAATATATTGTAGTTACTTTTTGAGGCTTCTGAATGACCAGATCTTGTTTATGAGGCCTAAAATGTCCAATACATTAGGTAATATATACAGACATAAGGAAATATTTACATGCTTTTGTGGCAAATCTGATGCTAGTAATGTCTTAACCACAAGAGCATGTAAATATAGCATTATGTCTGTATATATTACCTATTGGACATTTTAGGCCTCATTTTAGGATGTTTATATTATTGTATTGTATTGTGCCTCTCCAATACAATTTGGTCTGAGTGGGTGAGGCTGTACTGTTGTAAGCCAAATAGCAAAAAAACAATACATTCAAAATTGGCTTATCTGGCACACGTGGACTGTACAGACAAACGGTATTTATTGTTTTCATTTTCACATAGCAGATCACCCGACCTGTCGAATTCATACTCCAAATGATGGTGAACAACATATCACCAGAAAATGCACAGTCCCTCCATCACTCCTTACCAGTCTAGAAAAAATTCAGCATTAATCCTCATTCCTTTAGTTTCCTCCAGGGGAGGAAAGCAGAACCAATGGTAATGGCTGTTTTGCTTCTACGTATATCGCTTCTTTTGTTTGATGGCAAACATAGTTTCTTGCAGAGATCAGACGGCAGCAGTTGATCTAATAAATGCTTGTCAAGAGCTTCAGCCATCATTGCATTTACTCTTCCTTTTGTTGGCTACCTGTATTTAAATGATCTAACCAGGAGCAGCATCTTCAACATGATTGACAGGAGGTTAGAATACAGTGTTGGGTCAGCGCTCTTTCTTCACCCTATCATGTGATGAACTGATTTGGATAGACACTACAGTGACTGGTAGACATCTCAACCCCGGGTTCCATCACCACCTGAGTCTGTTAGTTTCTCTGCAATGAACCATTTCACATTAAACCACTGAGTAAGTTTGTTTGCATCCCATCTACTATATTTCATGAAAATTCTGAAATATCGGAAGCATTCCCCTTTAAAGTAGCTGAATTACAACGTATAGCGTGGACACTCAGGGACATATGAAGGCATACAGAAGACGAGCGGCCTTGTCCTTGTTCAGGATTAGAACATGCACGTTCACGTGTGAGCACATGCACAGAAGCACAGAGATGTAAGTGCACTCTCTCTGCAACAAGTGACCTGCTGACCCGCACGGACGCTCTCTCCATCTCTGCGTCCTCGTCTGTCTCCAGGCATGAAACGCTGCACTCCTGACGCACCAGTAATCCAATGCAAAAGAGATCATCTGGCCAGCATGATTGAGCTAAATGCTTTGCAACTGGATATCTGTTTTCATGAATGGCGTAAGCAAAGAGTGCGTGCTGTTTTAAATGATTTTCTAATGTTCACCCCTACCACATAATCCAATTGCATGAGGCGCATGTTAGTTAATACATAGATAACCTATATGCCATATACGGAATAAAGGACAAACAATTGGAAAGGCAGCAGGTTAGTGAGGTAAATGAACTTCCTGTCAGAGGGTTAACAGAAAGGAGAGAGTGGGTTAAAGCACCCATTATCTTGGAAAACCACATTCCGGCCTCTTATCTGAAATATGAGTTTGACGTAGCATGTCAGCATTGGTAAACTTTCTAAACCATTCATTCTCCAATCCCTTTATCACTTTATCACTTTAAAGGAGCAATATGTAAGATGATGCAATCTGTTAGATTCATACTCCACACAGTCCTTCCTTCTCCTTCTTCACTCTTTTACTTCAGCTTCAAACATTATGCCTTTACTTGGTAAGAGTCGTGCTATTTTTGTCACTTGTTTTGTTTGTTTTCAAACATATTTTCCTGTCAAGAGTGGCTGACAATTCTAGAGACAAACTCAACACTACAGTGACTCACTATTATCAAGACAGGATGAGCCCGAGCTACCTGGTTAGTATGCTAATCTCAGTAGATATCTCTGCAACACGATACAGAGACTTTAAAATATAATCAAATTGGTTATTTCTTCAAATTCTGTTGTTAATTTTTAAACTAATAATTTTACATATTGATCCTTTAAACCTTTTGACATTATAAAGTGTCTGCTTTTGAGTAAAGCACAACACAGAACACCCAGAACAAAGACAAAATCAAAATCAGTCTTAAAGGCACAGTAACATCCATCCATTATCTTACGCATCATCAGGCAAAAGTGGGACATCATACGTCCACCTATTAACAAAATAATACTAAATTCAAGAAATAGTTGTCATACAGGCCCTTTAACGTTGAACCAATGACATATGTAGGTTCATTTCAAGCAGCTCAGAAACGCCAGCAGCCTCTTTCTTACTGAAGGTCACTGTTTATTTAAGTCCGGCAGAAATGACGTTAGATTGAGACGTTCAGGAACAATAATAACCAAATGTTCATAAACACCACAACCTTTTCACTCAGTGGATGGAGTGAGGAGATAACCTTCTGCTTCAGGATCCATATCTTTCACCTGCCTTATCTCAGAGCAGGAAATGGCAGACATGTCCCTGCCTAGAATTTCACAGCGCCTCTTGCTTGTGTCTTGTCTCTGAAAGTCGGAGCAGAAAAGAAAATGTATAACAGCACCGCTGGTCACCACTGAGACCAGCATATGTTATGTTTTAACACTAGTACTCTGATTAACCAGCATGACCGTGCTGGGGTGACCAGCTAAACCAGCATAAACCAGATTAGACCAGCATGAAATGCACACTGGACTGTGCTGTTTTCTTTCAGCAGGAAAGTCTTGTTTGAGGTTGAATAACAGCTGTTAGCTGCTAAATATAAACGCTGTAGTTATAAGAACCATATCTCCAAACCATTATTAAACATAATAGAGTTCAATATATAATAAAATAGTAATATAGAATTATTATTATATAAGTGCCACAAAACTAAGTATCACCTATAAGGCCAGAGGCAACAGATATAAAGGCTATAGGCTACTATATCACTGTGTACAGATACAGGACTGCTCCAAATTATAACTTATATGAAATAGAGGTCAAGTACAGCCTCATACAGCAAGTTACTGATAACAGTGTGACCAGTGTCCATGAACATAACATACAAGAAGGTAATAACTGGGGTGAATATTTGATTGTGAAACCTTCAGTGAAAAATAAGAGGCAACTTCAGTTTATTTTATATCAACAGCACCCTCTAGTGGAAATGTAAAACTATTACAACATGTAAATGGAAGGGAACCAGTCACAGGTTTTATAGCTACATAATAATAATAATAATAATAATAATAATAATAATAATAATAATAATAATAATAAACCTTTAAATAAGATCACATAAACTTAAAACTTAACTAAACTAAAATATTAAATACTTAAGAATGCACAACAACAACAACAATAATAATGTGTATGTCTTATGTCTATATGTCTTAACAGTCATTGTTCCCTTTACTGCATTCTTTAAAGTTAATTAGAAATCAGCTTATAATTAGAATCTAAGAAAAAAAGGCTGTGATCAATATGATCAACATGATTTAAAAAAAAATCGTTCTGTAGTTTAATTCTGGGTTATGATGTATTTATGAGGGACGTTCTCAGTAGTAGTGAAACGAGGAAGTGAAATGTGATGTTGTTGTTTAATTATATTAGATACCATATACACTACCGCTCAAAAGTTTGGGATCACAGTGAAATGTTCTTGTTTTCAATGGAGTAGCCTTCCTTCCTTAACACAACAATGGACTGACGGCTCTCTAAAGAAAGTTGTTTCTTTCTGGCCATTTTGAGTTGGTCAGCAAGCCATTAACTGCTGATGCTTCAGATACTAAACTAATCTAGAATATTGTGCTCCCTTTTATGCTCACTTATTAGTAGAATGTTTTTCAGAGTGTCCTAACAACTGGTTTTATTAAAAAAAAGCCTAAAAACTTTAGACGATATGGAAAAACACTGTATTTTGATTTCAGGTGTAATTGAATAAAAGTTTCCAATTCCAGTCCCGGCAACTCCACAAAAAGTACCCAGTAACTTATGAACAACCAGGCAAAACAGGAAAATATGCAGAAGATGAGTCACCAGGTCTGGAACTAGGAGCTGGTGGAGAATGGCTATCATGGTAAAACAGTGTTTTTTTCTAGGGTAAAGAGGTTTTAGGCTAAAGGTGTATATTGCAAAACTAACATAAAACAACGGCTCAGACGTCAGACAGTGTATCTGTAAACATTTCATGTAATAACAACGCATTAAATACTCTGGCTGCCTGGTTCCCTTCACCACCACTATGTTTCTGGAAAACTATGCTCTTTACAGTGGAGTGTTTGACATAATTGGCTTTGATCCCACCTTAATGACTTCATTACAGATTTTGTTTCTGATGAGTTGGTGAAGTTCCCTTGGAACCAGAACCTTTTCTCTGTGCATAGTGGCATTGACTGGCATTAAAAAGTAATAGATAACACATATTACATTTGCTGACATAAACTCACTGCTATACATTTTGTGTAAGGTGTTGTTGCTGGTTCACATTATTTCTAATCAGAACCACATTGCACAGATCTTGTAAATGTTAGGCTCTTATTATGTGCAGTTGACAAATATTCTACAAGTTTGCTTCTAAAGTTCCCAGTTGTTTGGAGGAATGCTCTACACTCCTGCCCAAGAGAATAACATTCTAATATTCTAATATCTAATATTTCTTTGGATCTCCTTTAGTTTTGATTAGAGTGTCCAGTCGCAGTGGCATTGTTTTGACATACTGTTGACGTAATGTCACTACGTTCATTTCTGTTTAGAGTTGCATTCATTTTTGGCCGAGATGTTGATGACGGGGGAGTCAAAACACTGTGTAAAGTCTTCTTCATCACATCGCACGGACCGTCCATGGGGTTGGATTCTCTGGAGGCCAATTCATGTGTGAAAACAACTCCTAATGCTGCCTGAACCACTCTTTTACAATCTGCTTCCAACTCATCTCGGCATTGTCAGTCTGGAATATACCTTTACCATCAGGACAGAAAACATCCATTGATGTTATAACTTGATCATTCAGTACATTGAGCTCATTTTAGTTGAGTTACCACATAACTAAGTTTTGGGAGCTGGACCACGCCCTAATTACCTCTACCTACTATATATACAACCCCCTTCTCGCTTCATTCCTGTGCCGAACAACATCGCACCCACCACCTCCCCATCTCCTCCCTACATTTCATCTTCATCTGAAAGACCGGAGGGGTTGTCACCGTTCACGCACAAGCACCAAGCCACGCGGAACTCCAGCCCAAGCCCCAGTGAGCTGGTTAGTTCTAATCTTGGTCATCAAAGGTGTCAAAAGTAGTCACATTCATTACTCAGGCAGAAGTATAGATACAGGGTTTCAAAATACTTAAAAGTGTAGAGGTTGAAGCTTTTTACTCCAGTAAAAGTGTAAAAGTACTGCTTTCTAAACTACTTAAAGTAGAAAAGTAAAAGCAATGTAAGGGAAAAACATGGCATTAGGAAAAAAGCTTAGGCCGCACCACAGGGGTCTATAGTGCACTAGCCCATCTCCCCCCAAAAGATCATTCTTCTAAAAGTCATAATGACTATAATGTTATATTAAAATGTTAATGTTGATAAATTTGGGATGCGCTAGGCTTCCTGTTTTAGCCGCATATACGCCCATTGAAAATGAATGTAGTTTAGTACAATGTAAATATATTAAAGAAGCATATCTGTGTACTACTGAGCATCAACATGTGTTTCATGGAGCAGAAGATATGATGACTAGTTGTCTATAAGTATTGTAATGGTGCAAAAAGTCAAACTTCAAATGTTATCAATAACCTTTACTGGACTGTAAATGTACATGAATGAAAACAAGCTGAAATGAAACAGAAGTAATGAGGCCAAAACTTTCACTAAAGAAAGGTAATGAAGTATTTGTACTTTGTTACTTGACACCTCTTGTTCGTGTGAAAATGCTCTTATTGTCACTCTTAAACGCAGCTGTGAGTTCTACTGCTGATTTTGTATGATTCAACTTAACAAAGCGTTTAAATGATCTCCATTCACAGTCATTAATCATTTCTTCTCACCATGTTTCTTCCTCAAAGTTGATGGTTCTCCACTCTCCTTTCAGCTTCCAGTCATTTCAGCTTCTCCTCTGTTGTTTTCTTAGCTTGATGCAGGTCAGTAACTTGACCTGTTTCTGAAACACAGTGATATCCTTTCCATAACCATGGGCTATCAGAATTGAGAAGCTCTTCACCGCATCGTTTTACATTAACGCTCTTATCCAGAGCGACCTGCAGAACTGCTTTGTATTCAGTAAGACTATGTATCTCTAGCTAGTACAAACAGGTTTATGTTCAAACTACCCTTGGGCTCAATCACTGTCAGAAACAAGGGTCAGTGCTGAAACCTGGAGAGAAGACAGAATACAGAATACAGGGTTACATACAGTATAAGTGTAATACCCAGTAATACCTAACAAGACAGAAATACCTAGAAAGAAAAGAATAAAACACAGGGTTACATACAGTACAAGTGTAATACCCAGTAATACCCAGCAAGTGTTCCTACCTAGAAGATAAAAGAGTTAAACGCAGCTGCAATTATGATTCATTTCAGTAATACAGTGGATTATTGCTTATAAGTGCTTCACAAAGAGACGGTGGTCTCCAGTCTGCGGTTGAAGACCGTGAGAGAGCCTGCTGTTTGAACTGCATCAGCATCAGCATCATGCAATTGAAACAACTGTTGCAAAATAGACATATTAATCACATATTAATTATCCAATCAAAGACTCATAAATAATTCTTAAATAATTGCTTGTTGAAATCCAAACTGTAGTGCCTTTTTACTAAAACCAACCAGAGCAGTGGGATGGTTCAGCCAGAAGGGGGCAATATAACCCCAGTTTATTACTTGTGCATTTCAAGGATGACATAAATAAATAAATAAATAAATAAATACATAAATAAATAAAAATGAATAGCATCAGTTCAGCAAAGTAAACCCTCAATCTGGAATAGTTTTTTTTTTTTATCCAGACCAAAATCATTTTGGTTCATTTTCTGAATAAAAAACCTAGAACTGCTGTTCCGTAGAACTTAGAAATCACTGTGTGGGTTAGCATGTTTCACCTGTACTATTTAAAGGAAACCTGGATCTTGATTGGCCTTGAGTACTGATTTCACTTTGATGGTCTGCAGGTGTGCACTGGGATCCAGAGCTACACCACACAGTTCCGTCTAGTGGAGATCACTTGACTCCATACTTCTATTCTTTTACTGTAAGTAATGACTGCAGTCATGTACATGACGGACTGCTTGAGAACCGTAAGCAGCATAACAGCAGCACACATCTCTGCAGTGATCACTGGACATGTAATGTTAAGGAAGTGCTGTAACTTTTCTGCATGACAAATAAGAATGCTTTTTAAACTGGTTTCTAACCAGCCTTCAAACGAGGAAGAACTATCAAGCATCAAAGAGTCTTTAATCTTATCTCAGATAAGCCAAATACCTTACTTGAGAAGAAGAGAAACAGCACTGGAGTCCAGAAAAACAAAACATTGTGGAAAAGCAGACATTTATCAAACACACTCTGCTGTTTTTACAGCTGTTTACAAAAGTTCCTGGTCAAATTACATGTATATTCAATTGAATTCAGTTCAAGTAAATTTTAAAGCACTTTTTACAACAGTGTTGTCACAAAGCAGCTTTACAGAAGTTTGAAAACATACAGTTACAACATCTATCCCCCTGTGAGCAAGCCAGAGGCAACAGTGGCAAGGAAAACTTCCTAAAGACTGGAGGAAGAAACCTTGGGAGGAACCAATACTCACAAGTGGAGACCCGTCCTCCTCTGGTCGAACGGTATTTAAAGCTTATTAAGCCAAGTTCAGAATAAAAGCTGAGAGAAGTCTGGGAGTGAACTGAAACCATCCCGTCATATCGCAATGCTTCTACATCTGGATGACACACTGATGTAGTCGAGGGTGTAGAATATGGCAAGAATAAACAGGAGAACTGGTTGGTGTCAGATGAGGAAGAGGCCCTCATGGTCAGTCTTCCGCCAGCATTCGGCAGGACAGGAGGGCGGTCATTATCCCAGAAAGAGATATTACTTCTGTAATGTCAGTTATCGTGCACTGAGAGCTACTGTAACTAAAAACAAATTCCTTGTATGTATGAGCATACTTGGCAAATAAAGTCCAATTCTGATTCCGATTCTGAAGAGACTAAATTAGTTCTAATCAGGATTATAACTGTAGAGAATATGAAAAGTTTCAGAGTGTGGCTGGCGACTCTGGCAGATCTAACAGCATGACATCCTTTACACGGAATTCTGCACATTTTATAGGTGGAATTTGTAAGGGGACGCAACCTGTCAAGCACATACTCCAAACAATAGGGGGCAACATATCACCAGAAAATTGTGGTGGTAGACAGCAAGGAACTTCATTTCTTACCAGTCTTGAAGGAACATTGCGCGTTCAGTTATATATATATATATATATATATATATATATATATATATATATATATATATATATATATATATATATATATATATCAGTTCTTCTGTTTGCTGCTAAATGTAGTTTCTTGTTGAGCATGAGCAATGGCACTTACCAAGAGCTTCAGCCATCATTGCGTTTACTAATCCTTTTATTGGCTTCAACATGATGGACAAAAGGTTAGAATACACTGGGAGTGTTACTTCTTCAGCCTCTCATGTTGGACTAATTTGATTCGATGCTATTTTGACCCACCATCACATCTTGAGGTACAAAGAGGCATACGAGACGGATAGCATGGCAACTTTGTAAAGATCTAAGACGTCTTTGACATACTGTCACAACTGTTACTTCTTTACATTCTGTTGATTTTTTTAGGTCAATTTGAAATGTTTTAAACTAAAACTCGTATCCACATTTACATTTATTTATATTACACCAATATGTTAAACCAGTACTTTGAAATTGCGCATTTCAAGAAAAAATTGCATATTTCTCTGTAAAGGATTGGTTTACTTGTTTACTTTCATCCAAAGGTTGGATATATTAACCATGTCTTATTTCATATTTAATAATTTAAATATTATAAACAGGATGGCAATAAAGTGATTTGTGTCATTAAAAATTGTAAGTATTTATGGAACAATAAAACATAAACTTGTATGTATTATAAGGTAATATATGTAACATAATAATAATAATTATTAGTATTATTATAATAATTATTGGCTTCCGACATATAATTGAACTTTTTGGACAGTTTGAAATACATTAATCTGCAGGCAGATAGTTTTTTTTAGTCAATCAGAAATGTTTGATATGGGATGCTCCGTTCTAGAACTGTTTACAGTGATAGTGAATAGAATCAGACGTCTGATGCTTTTATTGCCTCTAAAAGATCCCTCATAGAAAGTTATGACATTAGGTGGTTCTTTTACTTTAGCTTTTATTAAAACAAAGATTCAGCTTAAATAATATGTTATCAGCCTGAAAATGACATATTATTGTTTTTATTATTACTATTGTTATTACTGTTATTATTATAATCACCATGGATGGTGATGCTACTACTAATACTAATAATAATAATAATACCGGCACTTTTTCAGTGTATGAATAAAATAAAATAAAAGAACAAACAAGCCACACAGCCCTGCAAGCACAGTTACGTTGTAACAAGGTACTGTTTTAGTGTCCAGTACATTACCACAACGTTGTCAGTACATTGCCACAACCTCCTTCATACGCAATTCTTCATACATTTCATCATATCTACATGGAATTCCAAGAAATTTGGTAAAGTTGCCAACAGGTAGAAATAATAGAGTAAAACAATGTTATTTAATAGTTCCATTGTGACACCTTTTGACAACATTATAGCAATGTTGTATGAAAGTAGTAAGGATTGTGACAATGCCCTGGGAGGGCTGCATTTCCCATATACAAGCATAAAGATGGTTCTCATACTGTAGAGACACTACAGTAAGTACTCCGTCTACCGGCTAAAGTGATACTACTGCTAAGAAGTTTTCTGCAAACTGGGCCCAGTAAAAGTTTATTGTCCTCTTTAATTTGGCCACAGAACTGTAATTAATCTAGTAAGAAAGAATGCAAAGCCAAACAAAATACCACCGTGTCTGTAGCCACTTAGTCTCGCAGGGAGAGTCTGGTACATTTCCCCACTCGACGAGGACAAAAACCACTTACTGCTGCAGGTAAAGGAAATCTGCAAACCACCAAACCATGAGGTATAAAATCTTAAAAATGGAGTTACGACATAAATAGATCCTCTAAAGGTATATGATGAGGCTACCATTCGCTGGGCTGAACTCTATTAGCTAGAACAACAAAACTTCATTCAAACTTGATTTGCATATGTGTGAAAGTACAGACAGCCAATCAGGATGCTGCCAGAATCCTTACAGTATGGCCAAGTTAACACACAAAAGATATGAGAGTCTCCCTCTATGAGCATCTGTCTCCGAGACTACTATCCACTTAATCTGAGAGCTGAGATATGACAAGACTCTGTGGCCAGGGTTCATAGTGTGTTCAACCAACACAGGTTAGTAGCTGTGTTTACAGAACGATTCCATCTCACCATAACATGTTTGACAGAGTATAGTCAGCATATACGGACTACGGTAGCACATTTTAACCATGTTGTTAGCCGGTGTGTCTCCACCAAATCTGAGGAAGTGCTTGTGTTGGTGTTTGTGTTTGTTGAAACAGGGATAAATCATACAATGTAGACCTGGTGAGAATATACCATGGTGGAATTGTTTAAAGCGCCCAACAACACTTTGTAAGGTCACTGCAGTCCCTTGTTCACTGACAGCTTGAGTCATTTGTACATTAGTGGGGCAGTGTACACTAGACTAAAGTCTGTGGTTTCAGTGGTATCGGATGTTGGTGGCGGTCCGAATAAATGCAGTACATGTCGAAATCCACACATCCCTACAGGGAAGTCAGCGAAAGCCGCTCTTTGAATTGTAATGTGATTTTATTACAGCCTGTTTTATTTTAGGGGTAAAGAGAGGTTGAAACATGGCTACCATATAAAGGAATTGACTGTCTTTGGTGCATAAACCCACACAGACGTCATAACATCACCTTCAAAGGGTAAAGAGCAATAAAATAAAAATGCTGGAAACAGGCCTGTAACGTTCAGCCAGTTACGTGTCCAGCCTGGGAAAAACATTTACATCATCATCACATGAACTAAATATATTACACCAACGCAGTGTTGTTTCTCAATTAACGTTGGCCATAACTGTTGCCACATGTGGAAGTCCACGCAACTGAATCAAGTAAACGGTATGAATTCCTTTTTTCAGCGAACACGTAGCTTTTATTGGTCCTCATTTACAGCCGCACATCTATCATTACTCAGTCAGTATCACTCAACTGAGAGCAAATTCTCTTAGAGGGGGAACATTCTTTTGTTATGAAGTGCTCAAGTGAGAAGTAGGAGGCCAGGGGTCAATCTCTAGTCTGGTGGTCCAGTCCAGGTTTCGCACACATTCTGCACTCATAAGTGGGCTCTCGAGGGAGTTGTAGGGACTCCAAAATCAGAAACCTGAATGATGTCTTGGTTTTTTTTAATATAACTAACCATGAATGCACAGCACTACTAAGGAATTCTGGAAGATGTTTTATGAGCGCTGACAGTGGTGTGCTAGGAAGATCCCAGACCATTTCCTATTTACACTTCTGAATATAGAATGTGCTAAAAAAAGCTCTCAATTCAAAAGCATATGCTAAAATACAGCTTCTCTAGTGTTTCATTTTAAAGATCTCAAAACTCAAAACTCTTACTTCTTTAGATTCTGTTGATATTTTTAGGTCATTTTGGAATGTTTTAAACTTAAATTCTTGTTCCCCTTAATGCAGAAGTTAGGGCACACTTTGTATTTATTTATATTACACCAACCAGTACTAAGAAGTTGTGCATTTCAAGAAAAATGGCATATTTCTCTGTAGAGGAGTGGTGAGCAGTGTTTAAAGTTTGTCATTGTACTGACAGTTTTTTTCATCCGAAGGTTGGCCATATTAACCATATCTTATTTCATAAATAATCATTTATTAATATTATTATAATAATTTTAATAATAATATTATAAACAGGATACCAACAAAATGTTTTGTGTCATTCAATATTTAAAGAATTTATGGAATAATAAAAAAATGTATTATAACGTAATATATGTAATATAATGATAAGAATTATTATTATTATTATTATTATTATTATTATTATTATTATTATTATTATTATTATTATTATTATTATTATTATTAATATTGGCTTCCTACCTTGAAATATATATAAATGAACGTTCTGACATTTTTAAATAGTTGATTTTTGGCATTCAGAAACATTTGATATGCGATGCTCTGTTCTAGAACTGTTCACGTTGATAGTGAATGGAACCAGATGTCTGATTCCTTTAATGCCTCTAAAAGTTCCCTCATAGAAAGTTATGACATTAGGTGGTTCATTTACTTTGGCTCTTATTAAAACAAAGATTCAGCTTAACTCATACGTTATCAGCCTTAAAATTATATATTATTGTTTTTATTATTACTATTATTATTACTGTTATTATTATAATCACTATGGATGGTGATACTACTACTACTACTACCTGCAAGCACAGTTACGTTGTAACAAGGTACTGTTTTAGTGCCCAGTACATTACCACAACGTTGTCAGTACATGGTCACAACCTCCTTCATACGCAATTCTTCATACGTTTCATTATATCTACATGGAACTCCAAGGAATTTGGTAAAGTTGCCAACAGGTAGAAATAATAGAGTAAAACAACATTATTTAGTAGTTACATTCCAAACAGCTTCTCTAGTGTTTCTCTACATCCCACACCTAATTCAGCATGTCAGGTAACTGCCTGGCTCTTTAAACAGGAAAATGTTGGTACTGAAAAGTGCCAAGCTGTGCAGTGCGTTGGCTCTTTCATGCAAAGTTAGGTTCTTTTCAGGGCCCATTAGAAGCACATAAGAAACCTACTAGACTAAGCCTGTGCTTGATGATGGTTGACCATGGTAACATCCCCCATGGATGGTAAACACTCAGTTACCACCAGTTTTTAAAAAGTTGTTATTTTATTGATTAATGTCATATAAACCATAGCAAGACACTTACAAGCCAACATAACAGAACTGCAATGTATAAACAGTAATATGCTGATTTTTTAAATTGTTCTTGACTATAGAGAGATCATATCGCCCTATCATTAACATTACTGCCTGGTTTTTGTTTCAGTGCACAGTATGGCACAAGTTAGCAAAGCTTCTGTAGCTCAGTCTCTTAGCATGTTTGCTCCGTACTCAGTGCGCAGCATGTTGTTTTGAATACAACAGCTTCACTGATATATGTCCACAGACAGAGCTGTCTATAGTAGCTCTGTTTCATGAAGCATGTACACAATGGTCTATTCAAACATACAGTAGAAGTCCCTAAAGAACAAGATTTCTAAAATTACACAATGTATATCTGACTTCAGATGTACATAGTTATATATACAAGTTCAGCTAGATTTGAACGATTTCATTGTTCAGGTACATTGCACTCACACCTACATTTACAACAACAGCTACTTAATTCTAAGAAGGTAACTCAGACTGCCGGCACAAATCTGATCTGGCATACATGACAAACACTGAAGTTGAACTTTACTTTTCATTCAGGAGCTGTTTGAATTGGGACATGAATAATCTGTTTGTACAAATACAACAAAAAAAGGTTTTCTGTGATATGGGCCCCTTGAAGACCTTATCTAGTGAGGAGAAAGTGAGGGGCTGTAGGGGGGAAAGGCTGGCATGTTTCAGCACGTACGCTGTTACCACACAGCCTAATAGCTGCCCAGCTCCAGGAAGGATCTCATCCAGGGACACTCTGGTCCTTAAGCCTTATCATTAGTGGGGGATGTGAAGCCACTCCAAATCTGTGGCACCCTCTTAAGCTAGACTCTGTGGCTGAGGACAAAAAGCAACATGGCTTCTTTCGACAGTGGAAAGAATGTTCAGAGTTCACCCTGTGTACAAACTTTTTGTTTCACCCCAGGGTCAGCACTGTGCATATACAGCCCTTTTATTCTGAGTGATCTCACATAAATATCTGTTTTATTTAGTAGCACTATATGAAATACTTCAGTAGAGGTGCTATTACAGTGCCCTTCACATTAGCTTATTATGCTTTGTTAAGCCAGCAGGTATTTAACTGGCTTATTGTTGTTGCATTATTAAGCAGTAAATAAGGATAATTATGAGTCTTTCCAGAGAACACCTAAATATTGTTTTGGTGCGCTAAGCCTAACTAAGAATTAGGCCATGATTCAGTTTCAAATCAGATTTGGCCATATCATACATCTTCATGTGTGGAGGCAAAGGCTCAAAAAGAGGGTGATGACTAGGTCTCAAATGCAAACTCAACATTATGCTGATGAAGGTATGACAATTTAGAATCTGCATTTAACCCATCCGTGCAGTGAAACACCCACAAGTGAACTTACACACTAGGGGGCAGTGAGCACACGTGCCTGGAGCGGTGGGCAGCCCTATCAACGGAGCAGTTGGGGCTGGGTGCCTTGCTCAAGGGCATATCAGTCGTGACCTGCCAGTTCTGGGGATCAAACCGATGACCTTCCGGTCACAAGACCGAACCCCTTACCTTCGGGCCACGACTGCCCCTATAATACAACAATAAAACAATAAAACAATAGTGCATCATTCACTCATAGCCTTAGAAAACGTGTCCTTTACCAAGTCTTAACAGAGTTCTCTTTGAATTCTACTTCAAAGTGCTTGCAAAAGTCAAACTAAACTAATCAGGGAAGGGGCCTGAAGCATAATCGACATTATGGAATGTTCGTCCACACGTTTTTGTGTGCAATTACACATTTGCACCAAAGAGTTGGAATCTTGTAGTGCAGCTTATATGGTGCACCTTTAAGCCTTATCAAACCAATAGCTTGTAGCTAACTTGTCAATAGCCATTACCACATTATTAAGCAGCCACCTTAAGATTTAAGGTGAAGTTTACACATAAATAAATAATATTAGCTCATCAGCTTGTCATAATTTTAGTTGTGCATAATGGCTTTAGGTGCAAATGATGGTTAATTCCCAACTACTAGCTTGACAACTGGAGCATTATGTGCTCTGGAAGATGCCCATTTCATTCTATTGGCTGTTTAATAATGCAGTAAAAAGCAACCAATTAATTATCCAGCACATTATAAGGACGTGTGCAATTCATATGGATGAAATGAATTTCTATGAGTAAAGAATGCCTAAGCAGTTCAAACAGTCATTTATTAAATGGATATGGCTGTACATAAGGCGAAACAACTTCAGGCATTTAAAATACAGTTTCAAATTTTTTCATACAGTTTTACAACATGTCTGGGAAAAGGTGCTATTCTAACTACCAGTCTTCTTAGGTAACACTGAACCCCAATTTATAAGAGACAAAAGAGAGCTCTTGGTGGGTTTCGTTAAGGTAAGCAGCCTCTGAAACAGAGAAGAATAAATATGAAGGTATAGAGAAGATCATCTCACACAGACAGAATGAGGGTGAAAGACATTCCGCAGGAACATTCCTGTTAGTCATGATATCTACAGCCATGCATGTGCAAGAACCAACAGCGGCGAGGGAGTGTCCTACAAGCATTCCTTTCCCCCAGCACCGTGACACGTCAAATACAGCAACATTCCCGTATGATGCTGTATGAACAGTGACACAAAGTGAAACAGCAGTAAGTCCCAAGGAATGTAGGGTAAATCAGGAAGAATGTGTGTACAATACAAACCAAGCATAAGTATAAAATATGATAAAGTATGGAAATACGATGCATGCTTCCTTAAAAGCAAGCTAAATTCACTGATCAGACTTGTCTGAGAACTGTCTGAGCAGGGCCTAATATTCTAGTGAGCACGCTTGATTGAAATCCCGCTGTCTGTGTTTTGCAGTCTGCTACATTAATTCAACAGAACTGTACACCATCATAGTGAATCAACATTGTTGAACATGTAGAAACTCATGAAGGTCTGCAAATCAGGCAAACGTTCCATCACCAGATAACACACATTCACAGGAGGTGATGGAATGGCAGATTTCAATGTTTCCCAAGAGAATGAAAAAGAAACCATACGCCTAGACAGGTATATTAAATTGTCAGCTTTTCTATGGGTGGTGCAATGTTACGTGGCACCACAGTGATACATTTATGTTCCTACAAAAATCAAAGGTAAAGGATAATTCTTGGAATGGGTAAAGCTTACGCAAGCTGTACCCAAGATTACAACTTCTGAATTTATGTATGAAGGGGAAAGTGCATGCAGGGCTTCACCAATTATGTGTAGGAAAAACTTCATGCATGCATATTTTGGGCCCACAAGATTAGCCTATTTATAAGGCACAGATTAACATTCCCTATGGAAGAATATGAACCCCTTCATGATCTGACTCATAAGGGTTCTACTACACTGTACATCCAAAAATATCCAGACACCTCTTCTAATAAGTGAATTCAGCTACTTTGAAGGCCTTAAATTGCTGATTACCTTAAGTTACATACTATATTAACTATGAATAGATGAACATCACATGAATAAAGCATTTTCGTTTTTATGCTGTGAAACAGTATCGTTTTTATCAGCATTTATTAAAACCTTGAACCGTGTGACTTATAAACAAAAGGGGTTGGTGGGATGGGAAAACAGTTGTCCTTATAAGTTGAACTCCATAAAGCAATCCAACAGTTAGCTGGATAACTTTGTAGATTTGAAAGGTGTGCTTGGGATGGAGTAACATTAAAGATCATGATCACAACAAGAATTTATATTTTACTGTCGAGTCTGGCTGCCTTTATTTTAAGCTGATATTTGCTTGTTTTAATTCTGTTCATGGCTTGTTTCACTGTTTTCACCCAATAAACACCGCCTTGTTGTGGACTTTTGTCACTTCTTATGACTGAGGGGACGATTCTGGTGAGAAAGTGACATTTATATTTTAGGCTGAGCTGGATAGAGTGACACCCCAAAACTAATCATCCAACACTACTAGTTGACCTCATCAAAGTTCTTCCAGATGTATGTAATCAAATCCTCACAGTGACCATCCAGTAGCTTTTGCAAAGGCCTTCACAGAAGAGTTTGTTTCAATACAAGAAAATGAGGATGAACACACTACTAACAAATTTGATTTCAGAAGAAACACTGGATAAGCTAATGTTCTGGTCAATTTGCCATGCATATGAACACTACTACCCTCTCAGCAGAGCAGTGAATGTGTACAGAAGAAGGCTCATGGTGTCGTGCTGAGCACTGCATCATGTGACCATGCAGGTGATCACCTCAAGTCTGTCATGACTCAGAGCATATCAGGAGTGGACACAGTAGACAGGTCAAGCAAGACTACAAGTGAAGGACAGAAAAGAAAAAGAAATGAATGCAAGCCTATATATGTGCACCAGTATAAACTACAGTGCAGCAAACAGAATACATGCAACTTTCTTTTGTACTGTGCAAACGTGACACTCTATACGTTATTTAACTAAATTTAAGTTTCTGTCAAAAAAGCCAATAAGTACAAGTTATTATTTTTTTGCTGATTTCCTGGCATATGTAGGAGGAAAGTCAGAGAAAAAAATGAATGGAAAACAGGAGTTCAGAAATGATTAAATATGTAGAGGAAATGGAATTCCTACCACCTGTGTCGGATCTGGTAGACCACCAAAACTGTCACTGTCAGTACTTAAAACTTTTGTTTTTAAAAGGTTGGTCCAAATCCAGCTACACTCTCAGGAAAGCAAACATCTGAACTTTGGAGATCTTTTTTTCTTTTTCTAATATCCCAAGATTATATATATATATATATATATATATATATATATATATATATATATATATATATATATATATATATATATATATGCAGCTAGTAGACACACACACACATAAATCAGCAAATTGCACTTAACGGCTTTTGGTTTTGACTGGAATATAAGGAAAAGAAGGGTCTCTGGTTTTGCACAATAGAGTATTTGCACTAGAAAACACTTGTGGTACAATTAGATCAAAGTATACAAAAGCACATAACTGAACATCTGTCAGGAGAACAATATAAAATAGACCTTCCAGTGTATAAAATACATCTTTCTTATTATTAAATCAACCTTGCCATTTTATGCCTTACCGATCATCTTCAGGAGTTTTACTGTAAAAAATGTTCAGTGGTTGTAGACTGTACATATTTGGTGCACTTTTCAGCTGAACTACAACACTGTGTTTTAATATTAATATAAAATATTTATTTCTAAAATGAATTTCTTAATCAGGCACAGAGGAAGTCCAGTGACTTGCATTCCACTGTACACTACCTTTACTGCTGTTGCTAAATTGTTCTTTTTAATGGTACAGGAATGTTTATCAGGAAATCTCTTATGATAACACATTCTGTGTAGTTAAACCATATCATTGCACAAATCCAGTCTCGAGAAATGGAATCCAATTACCAGCACTGTGTAATGTTACACTTCACTAGCTGTGTGCACCAGTATGAGCATATTTATATTTTGTGTGATTGTGCAATGTTAAGCAATTTTATGCATTTTCCACTCACACCAGATGTATTCAATAAGCTAAGACATGTATGATGTCCAAATACATAAGCTAGTCTTTAGTTTAGTGCCAGAGAAGCTGACACTGATAAACACTTTAAGTCAATAGTCCCCCAAATATTTTCCAATAAATAACTTCCTGTTGTGCCCAGTGGCCAAGTCATAAGAGCAGCATGCCAGAACCCTGAAGGCTGTGGGTTCTTATTCCAAGACTCACTAGGTATATAACCACTGCTCTTCTGGTGACACTGTGCTGCTTTCAGACTGAGCATATGCAGCAAAATGACATGTTTCTCAATTTTAAATTTGCTTAAAACACACCCAGATCTTCATTAGTTTTGCAGAGACCTGTTGATATGTGCTGTAACCTTTGAAAAGAAGCAAATATTTTACTGTGTAAATAAATGCTAAAGGCAGCCTTCAGCTTAAAACTGAATATTAATGCTTATTTACATAAAAAATAACAGAAATTCCAAATGCAGTATGTAGAGTCCACATGTCTGTGTGATGTGCAGGTGCACATAAAGGAGGCACAATGTCTAAGATCGGTGCCCACTGCATTCAGCTACATGATGAAGTTTTGTTTTTACTTATATTTATTATTACAGTCATACTATACTCCAAATCATACTGACAAGTCTGCAAGTCCTTAACAAAGACCTGGATGCAGTTTCGATGATGTTTTAAGGATGTATTTACAGAAAGAAACAGGGTGACTACAGACTTCTAGTGTTTGTTAGCCTCATAGCTCCAGACACGAAGCCGTAAGTGGCAAATTGTGTAAATCTAAGCTTTCGCTAGGCCATTTATTCATTGTATACCAAACTCAAGGAAAAAAAAGGTTATACTTACTGTTATAAGTTAGATTTCATGTTTGGGACATCAAACTACCTCCACTGCACATTTGAATTTCACAAAAACATCTGATATCAGTGAGTGGAATGCGAGATTGGCTTACATGACAACACCCTGTTTGGTTTGGCAGTTTCATTGCACGTGACCATAAGCAGAGCAGACCAAGCTGTTTGTGACCAGCTCAGTCTGGTTTAGTAAACTTGCAGTGTCCACACAAAAAATATTAATAATTAACATACAAAACATGCAAAACAACGCCAACCCCAATCCTGTATTGGCATACGTCCAGACAACTCACTCCTTAAAGTGCTCATAGTTTTTGGTTTTCCAATGTTTTTACTTTTCTGGCTCTCAGATATTTAACTTTTTGAGAAACTCTTACTGGAGAGAAGCAACGGTGTCTGGAATGGTTCCAAGACCAATTGTTCAACTTACAGATCCCTGGGCAATGAAAACAAGTGACGAGTGGGAGTCACCTTAAGTTCATGCAGCACATCATGTGATCACTTTTCATTGTGAAAAAAGTTCATATTCTGGTCAGCTGACCTTATTCAGTTACCAGACACATGAAATCTGTGAATTTTGAAAAGTCATTATATTTTACTACTGCAAGCCAAAGGCAAATAATAAGGCAGCTTTAACCCAGGGTATGGGCAGAACCTGGAAAGAACCAGTGGGGTCCTCTGAGGGCCTATGCGAACAAATGGCCCAGGTGTTGCTCCAGCCATTCCTGTAGGGGCCGCAGGTTTGGAGGGCCAGCCTCGGCCTGCAGCTGCAGCAGGAGCTCATGCAGAGCTGCCAACAGAGGAAGGCCCACGCTCAGCAGCTCGTACAGGAAGGCATAGTCCTCCGCATTGTCCCTGAGGTGTAGGCCCAAATCCCGCACTTTCCCACCCAGCCAGTTAGATGCACGGCGAGGCATGGCACACACAGCCCGGCTCATGTGCAGGGGCCACTGCAGACTTCTCTTCAACACAGAGGACAGGGTACCTGCAGACTGTTTTGGAGAGCTCTCCACACTGGCTGGATTGGGCTTAGTGGTGGGGTTGACGGCGACATCGGGTGGCTGAAGAGAGGGAAAGTAATGAAGACGCTGTCAGGCTATCATTTTTTTCTTTAATGAAAAACATACGTGAACTGGGGGCAGATTGACCGCTACAGTGAATGCTTACCATATGTGTATCAAATATCCCTCCACACTTTACAAATCTACGCTGAGAGAAATGGAGTTTGCAGTACAGCTTCCCTATGACAGACAACAGCCATATATTAGAACACACAACAGTAAGAGTGTTACCATGACAATACTTTATCATGAACACTTTAAACTATGTCATTATGGGTTAAGCGTCACTATGGGTTAAGCGTCACTATGGCTTTAGTGTCACTCAGCAATATAAAAATATTTTATTACATTTACAGCATTTGGCAGACACTCTTTTGCAGACTTACAATTTCATAATTTCTTACACAGGTAGATGAGTTTAGCGATAGAAATCTTGCCCAAGTACTCTTGGACTATTGAACCCAAGCGTAGGTGTTTATCTACTACATTATATTAACCACATTAATATATATATTTTAATACATTGTAAAAATTCTTATTGCAATATATATATATATATATATATACACATATATTGCAATATATATATATATATATATATATATATATATATATATATATATATATATATATATATATATATATATATATATATATATATATATTTTAATACATTGTAAAAATTCTTATTGCAATATATATATATATATATATATATACACATATATTGCAATATATGTATATATATATATATATATATATATATATATATATATATATATATATATATACATATATTGCAATATATATATATATATATATATATATATATATATATATATATATATATATATATATATATATATATTGAAGCTACAAAACAAAGTGTGTTCAAGTTTTCAATGTGTCAGTGTTTACAAAAGCGTTTATCTTTCTCATTCATTATATCTGGTATTAAAAGCACAAGCAATGAATAAGCACCAACACATTAGCAAATAGACTAAAGATCAAAAGTTAATGGGTGAACATACCCTGCTCTGAGTCGAAAGCATGTCCACCCTGGCATAGGGGAGTACTACAGGTGTCACAGCGGAAACATTCTCTATGGAAGAATAGTCCCTCAGCCCGCAGACGCTCCGCCACATACACACGCTTTTTACATGCATGACACACATCACCCAAGCTCTGGGGGAACTCCCTCCGCAAAGAACCCTAAAAAGCCAAGTAAAATACCAGTCAGTATCTTAAGAATCAGACAGAAGAATGGTAATGTACAGAAATATATAAGTTCTGGAATGGTCACACTTTGGGCTGCTGTGGAGCAAACAAATTTGATGCATAGAGGCCACTTACAGAAACTGCAACAGTCAACAAAACTCATGCCACCTTACTCGAGATTGTGGAAGCAAGCTGAGTTGAAAAATAAGTTCAAAAGTCAATGAAAAGAATAGAAATGCCAAAGGGTTGCATTTTTTGCAGGTAAAATAATTGGCAGCCGAGTTTTCATATACAAACTGTATGCACTTGGCAGTAAACAGTAAATGAAAAAGAAAAAATTACAGTGTTTAGATATAACATCAACCTTATTTATTTCAAATATACTACTTGATTTTCCATAATATGGGCCCTTTAATACACGTCAGAAACTAAGCAGAGAGAAGTAGGTACTCCAGGTCTGCACACTGAGGCTTACCGGTGAGTCTGAGCAGGCGGCTTTTGGCCTGTGATCATTCTCGTAAAGGGTAAGCAGTGCCTCCGCCCGCACTCCTACCACCAGAGACACCTTCCCCACAGTGCGCTATCAGGCCCGCAGCACACGGGAAAAGGCAGGAGGAGAAAAGTCGCAGCGGGAGGAGAGGAGGAAACAGATTTATGAGCGCATGAGAAACTGGAGGAGAATGTGAGAAAAGATAGGACGGAGACAGATAAGATGCCTCACCAGACATAAAACCTCACATGTTCCGTCTTTCCACCATGCAACAGAGTTTGAATGAATTGTATCTGATTTGGGCTGCATGTTTTTCAAGTCTAAAAAAACAAAAGCGTCGCTTAGAATTCTTCTAGCATTTGACTGTTCTATGGCAGACGGGAGTGTTTTCGTTTTTGAGGTACAGTTATGCAACAATCCAGTCATTTTGTACAGCAGACAAAGCACACAGTAGGCTGAAAAATGAAACGGGTTCCGCTAGCAAGGGGAAAAGTGGTTCGGGTCAGACATCTGGCAGGGAAGGAGAGGACTGTGAAGAATGCATGCTTGGTCAATGGAGATGGCTGAGTGTTTCAGGGCCTACTGTGTGCTCCTTCCGCTTTGTTCGATTACAAATCTACCACAAAGGCGGAGCAGCCCGTCCCTGCTAGGACCAGGAGTCATCTTAGAAAGACAGAAGCATGCCAGCAGCTCCAACCCAAGCGCATAGCATGGCCAAATACACCAGTGACTAACGTGCACTTGGAGTTCTGAGTAATCTAGTAAGTATGTTTCAACATTCATCTTCAGATACTTGCTGGGAACTGTTTTCAGTTTTCCTTTGACTTAGCGACATATATTCATATGCAAATTATGAAAATGACATGTTTGTCTTATGTTGTCTTAGCCTCTTTTATTATTAAGAGTGATTTTTATAGTCTGTATTATTTTTTAATCCATTCTAAATTTTCACAATACAAGTTTGGTCCTCATTATAGCCAAGATTATGGCCAAGATTGGTTCAAGGAAAATATTTTACATTATGTATTTCTCCTTGGATTTCTGTCTGAGATAGCTAGATGTAAGTGTTAAAATATGTTAAAAAATGTGTAAGAATGTTAGTGTTTGGGCTGCCTTAAAATTGTTCATTAATTAAATGTTGAATAGTAAATTAGCAGAAAAAGAATCTATGGTTTATGGCCTGAAACATATCATTATTTAAACTTTCCTTTAATTATTACAGCAGCTCAAACACTACCTTTTTTACATTAAAACCCTCACTTTTTTACAGTGTACCTGCTGGAGTTTGCTAATCAACACAACAACAAGCAGAAACACATGGCACTTAAATGAGTAACGAAAGCCATCTAATATGAATGTCAAACACACATACAAGAGGAAACAGTGAAGATGGAGAGTAAGGATAAAACCTGGATGGGAATGACGAAATGGAACCAGCAACGCATTCTGGGGGAGGGTATGGTAGCAGTAATGCTGAGCTGTAATGTGGAAGGTTTGCAGCAGAAGGGTAGGTCTGATCCAAGGAGATTACAGACAGGTGGGGAGAGGAAGAAGCTTAGGTCTAGCACATGAAGGAAAAGTTATGGGTATTAGATAAAGCTCTACTGGGTGGCCTTCCTTTGTTTTGGACTTGATCATTGTTTAGTATAGCAGTAAGTCAGACGCAGTGTTTCTAAAAATCACTAGGGCTAAATGATATTGGAGGGAAAACACTGAAAAAAAATGTTTGGTGTCTAATTGAAACAACAAAAAAGGAGTCAAAGGTTTACTCAGAGAAACTAGTTCAAAAGGAAGCTGATAACCACATAACATTTAAAGCACAGTTGCCAACAATGTGGCCTATGAGTCAAACTTGGACGAAGAGGATATATGATTTGGATTTCAAGAAAGTTACCCTAACCCCATTCTCTACCCCAATAAAACATATTTGGTTAGGCTTCTCATTCCATGATACTTCTTCTTCTTATGTTTTTAATTAATTCATTATAGTGTACTGTACTATTTGAACCTGCCTACCTTCTTTATTTGATGACTGTTTTGTCTTTTTAATGCTTGGCTCACCACATATGGAACTTCTTTATATAACCAAGGAATTTACGCTGCACAATACAGACAAAATACCATATTGCAATGCTGCCAGAAAGGAGATTTAAATAGTTGAAATATGAATGTTAAAGCTAGCAACATGTCCCTTTATTGCAAAAGTCCTATCTTTCGAGAAAACAAGCTGCTGGTAATGTGTAGAAGTGTCAACAATATTCGGGCCCAATCCAATCCCCAATACCTGTTACTGTTGAAATCCAAGCAAGTGCAGTGGCCAGAACAAGCTGAAAAATCGTGTTTTTTGTTTTTGTGCCAAATGCTGCAAAGCATTTATGAGGTTTTGCCAAATGTTTACTGTAAATTAATCTTCAATTTTAAGTATTTCTGGTCTCTGCCAGTTCAAAGAGATTCAAAGGGATTCTAGTGTTGCCAAGATGGCCACTGAGGGAACAGAGTTTTCTATAAGGGCTTTAATATCACAGGATGCCTTCCAATATATTAAGAGCACATTAGTCAATGCTTGATATGATATAGCTACACCTATCTTGTTTTTGACTTGGTGTTTGCATTTATTCAGCCACGTGATTACTTGACTTCACCCACAGAACATTTACAGGATGCACACATCTTACAACAAAACATTCATAATTGGTTTTAGCTATCTGTCAGTTTTACGAAAGCCACGATAAATACGATAAAAATATGAACACCAAGCAAATCATGCATGAAGCCCATACAGCTAATTGTTAAACAGATTTAGGATACCTTTGCTGAGGTCTTTACGTTTCTCTCTCCACCCATCTTAGATAACTCCATTTCCTTTTGATGGTGAAAAATGGATGTGCCACTGTTACTTAAGTGAAACCACAAATTACAAGGCCGTTCAATGTGTAAACAATTATCCCTCCTAAAATCACAGCTGCAACCTAGCTTGCAAGTAATAATAACGACTTGCAAAAGCAGCTGACATAAGCACAGCTACACGTGTTAAAGGGGTGAATGCACATTAACTGTCATGGATAAATAACAGTTAAAATATTATTGCACTGTAATTATGTAGCCAAATATAGCTGTGCTTCTTATGGGACACTCACCACATTTGACCCATTCAGTGAGTCTCTTTGCATCTCCTTTTCACAAAGCTGTACCTCAGGCTGCTGAGATGTATGAGTCTTGTTTAAAGTGAAAGGACAGAAACAGGCAGATTGGCAGTCAAAAAGTGAAGATATACTAGATTTGCATTTGCTATAGGGCGTAAAATGCTGGCAGAGCAAGAAAACGGTAGTTTTACAAGCTTGACAATGAGAGGAAGTTTAAAGGCTGGCAAAGCAAGAAAATACTAGTTTTTAAAAGAAAAATTGAATGGCTGTATATATAATTTTGAAGAGTGTTAACATTTGAATTTTGAGCTATTTGAACTGGGCATAAAACCATTGTTGTTCTGCTTACTATTCAAGATTCTATAAAAAAAACTATAAAAAAATGATGGCAGCCTGAACACTATTTTTAATATGTTTTTTTTTAAGTGTAGATAGAGATTTCCTCAACGTTAAAATGCTCCATTAATCCTTTGTCCTTGCCTCATCTAAAAACTTTCTGAACATTTGTTCTTCAGATTCAGACTGTTGTTTTTCAGCCATCTCTCCTTCTTGCCTCTCCTACCCCTGGCTCAGTTACATGTTTTTCAGGAGTGTTTCTATAACCAGAAAAATCATTTTTGACATGACTTCAATTTAACTCAACAGTTCAATAAAAACTTGGTTAATAAAGGTTTTTAGTGGAGAAATATCATAACCATCATATTAACTATTTACTTTTAGGCAGTGTTCATAAGGGTACATGATATGTACAACAGCACAACTGACAACTAATATAAATCTATATAAACATTTACGTATAAAGTTTTATTCCTATAGGTGTCATAATAAAGGTAATATAAAGGTTGCTTTAGTCACCTTTGGTGTCAAGGTGAGGTGATATTTTTCAAGTAAAATAACATAGCATGTCATAACGCTATATGACTCTCCATCTCATTTTTGTGTATAAAAAATGCATAAAATAAAAATATTTGTCAGAACAAAACAAATTGCATGACAAATAAGAAACAGCGGAATAGATGTTTTTATGGCTTAGAAGTAGGACTGGTAGTATGTCCTGGGAGTGGGAATGGCTGGCTTAAGATAGTGCTGGAATGAGGGGGATGTAGGGTAGAATGATATGTCTGTCCTAAGCTGTGGAAAAACAGAAATATCAGAAAAGACAGCCGTAAGCATATACTCATTACAGAGGAATCCTCTTTTAGGCCTAGGAGACTAATGGATAGCTTATGCCTCTGACCGGTAAGCATTCTTTGACAACACCAGACAAATTACAGGCTTGTTGGAGCTGTGGCTCTTGTAACAATGCTAGGTTGGACTGTACAGATTAGATTAGGTAGATAACTATAGACTGATTGTTTGTAATTAGAAATAAAAGATAAGATAGAATGAATAGTTTTATATTATCTGCCCATATCAGGACACACTAGACATAATAACGCAATTGAGACATCACAGCTAAAATTACCCTACATTTGAACTTTTTTTTTACTACACTGCATCCACTTTTCATATTTTTAAAGTAAACTGTGGCATGATACATAATGATATATTGCTCTTAATGTCCTATTAAGCAAAGCTTATTAGATAATTATTAATCAAGCATGATTATAATAGAAGGATTGAATACCTTACTGAACAACTTGTTGGAGATGGTCACGATTTTGTACCCCTTTGGCAAAAGCATCTTATTTTCGTTTTGAAGTAAACAACTTTGCCTCATGTCTCTGCTAATCTGAAACCAAATAATCATTCTGATTACATTTGGCTACAGTGATTCTTCCATCACCTATTAACATATATCCAATGCATTTGGGAACACTCTTCAGCAACGTCTGCTGATGCATGAATGCATGTGGACTTTACCTGCTGCACCAACACAGAGGGTGATGATGAGCGATGAGACGTAAAAGAAGTAGAAGACGTGTATGGTGAGGAAGTAGAAGTAGAAGGGTGTGGTGACGTTAATGTACAGCAGGAATGAAGGTTGAAGTTTAGAGCAGAGGGATCAGTCTGTTTGCAGGAGAAGTACAGACATAAGAATGAATAGAGCAGAGAAAGGAGCTGGTCATCATGTCAAACCAGAGATTAATTCTAAATGCATGCCAGTTAATAATAAAGAGACCTGGGTATATTTTTTGTTATTTTTTCTTCTAATCCTTTTAATCGTCTAATTTATTGTTGTCTGTCACAGTCTGTCACTTCTTCCCTGGCCTTGTGTGGACGCTCTGCCCAGGTCTTATCTGGAACCTTCTAAACTGATTCATTTTGGTACACTGTGGTGTATTCTGGGACCTCTTTTAGGATTTAGGATGTTGGGCATTAACCTTTAATACAGTTTCCTTTATTTTCATGAAACTTACTATTATTTTCTTAAATACATCCCTTGAGATACTGTTCCAAAGCTTTAGCAGTTGGGTGTATTGTTGGCTTTTCACAATCCAAGTTGTACCAAACACATTCAGTGATGTTGAGGTCTGGACTCTGGAGTGGTCAGTCCATTGTTCTGAGAAATTTTCTTTTTTTTGTTGATGCCTATGTATCCTTTCAGACCCTTAGTACTGATCTGCAATCTCACAGTGTAAGACTAGAGCTTGATTTTCTTTTATATGGCAAAGCTGAAGGCTTTATCTAATGGTGACAGTCTTGGTGGTCTAAGGGGGCCAGTATAATAGTCAGAAGTCTCATTTGTGTCATCTTCTATTATTTTTTTCATTTATTTTAAAATTAATGTTTTGACTTTATCGTAATGCAGGTGAATCCTATAGCTAATCTCTTCAGTAATATCTCTTGATAAATGAATAGTTACAATTTCCAATTTGACTGGAAATTATATAAATTAAGGGTAATCTCTGTACTTTTACCAGTTGTAGTCTGAGCCTTCCTTTTGTTAATGGTAACTGACCCTGACTGCTTGTGTATTCAACCAGCCTGTCTGTTTTTATGATTTTGGAAAAGCAGCGCAATTATATCAAACCCTCAATCACTTCAAATATTTCTAACTATTTCTAACTTTACCATATACCTTATTGGATGGCTTCAAAGCTCTTCTAGCATTTATGTGTTTCTTCTCAGTTTCTTTCTGAAGAAAGCATAAAAGTACATGCTGAGTGTACATGTACATGCATGATGAGAACACACCATATGGTTTTAAGTTAAAAACATCAACCATATCCTTGTTATTCAATCAATACGCTCACTATTCGGTATTTACTACTATAAAAAAATTCAATATCTAATATGTAACTAACATAACACTACATCTATAACTGTGCAATGAATATATAAGCATGTATCTGAACCTATAGCATATGTGGTTTATACATTGATTGTAACTACATTTCACAGAGTTGCTTGACTAGCTGTTTAGCTTGACATTTTGGCCTCTTGTTTAAATCACATGATTAAAAATCAGAAAATAAAAGAGTAAGCATATTAATGATGGAAGGGTATAAAGGTTTTGGCTGAATTAGTCAAGGATGTGTCCTTTACCTGCTGCAGAAGCAGAGATGGTGAGGGTGAGAGAGGATGGGAAGTAGAGGAAGTGGCAGTGCTTTGAGGAGGAGGATGTGGAGATAATGTAGAAGTGGAATGAGAAGAGGAAGTGGTCTGTGCAGAGCAGGGGAAGTCACAGGTAGAAGAGGAAATTAGTGTTAAGAAAAAGACAAGTAAATGAGATTTAATGCTAAAACAGGGTTTAAATATTGGAGCATTCAACTTCTGTTTCATTAAAATACAAAGACAAACAAACAAAAAACATACAAAATATCAAAAAGCACCAATGCCTGCAAAACTACTACTCTCAGTTCTTCCATAAGACTTGCAAGCAAACCAAATAGCATAATAATATAGGCAAGTAGTATAAGTATTGCTTAGTCTGCTTTATTATTGAAGCATACTAAGTACTAACATACTTAATTATGTCAAGAAAAGTAAAGGCTCAACTTGTCTGGGGTTCATCATGCTTATTATGCTTATAACAATATACATTTTGTTTGATTAACAACACTGCCTGACTGAAATCATGCAAAGCCGAACAAAGAGAATGAGCAGAGGTTTCATGATGGTCAAAAAAGATAAGACATATTTAAGCCATATCCTAATTTATAGACCTGCGGTACACTAATGCATGTATACTTGACATGTACAAACAGCACTTTATATTTGCACATGTGTAAAATGCATTAACATTAAAGCAAATATTAATTCCCAACCACATCAATGCTATTTTCCCAGGGTAACAGAAACCCTGCTATAAAGTATAAATTATCCCAATCTTTAATGATTAAAAATCTGTGTGTACACAGCCCTGTTGTCTTTACAGGTGCTCTGCACCCTTTACACACTGCATTTAGTACCCATAGATTTGACTGGGTGCAATACAATTGAAGGGCTGCACCATTTACAGCCTATTCAGTAGCTTATTTATATGTCAGCAGACTTTAATATGAGTTATTTTAACAGCCAGAAGATCTGGTAGTGCAATAAGGAGCTGAACCCACAGAAGAAATTTGTATTTGCTTGTTTTGAGAGTGACAAGCTGTGAGATTTACACTCAGAAGTGTACACTTCAGGAAAGTACAAAAAACGACAATCTCATGCAGGTAAACTGTGGTTATGGCATCTATGTGTTTTAGTGTGATGGCCTCAGGAAACATTTTGATTTTATAAAACATTGTTTGCTGTGATGATGACATACATCATTCAAGATATTGAGAACATAAATAAAAATATACTTGTTATCTGAGTGCCCGGTGCTGACTTCATATAAAGATAGAGGCCCAGGAGTGAACACATGCTGTACTGCTTACTCACTTTTATTGTTGGGCCGTTGCTCAATATCCCTGTTTCTGATAAGAGTTGTTTATAAGGTTAAGGAAGAATTTACTACAGTGGGCTGGTGATTTATGTACTTGGATTCAATACACAGGAGTATTAAAAATGGCATACTTCACAATTAAAGTGTCTCTGTACTGCTATATGACTATAACAAGCTATTCTTGCACTGAGAGCCTTTGTCTGATTCACCCATGGACACACCTGGACTGATGGTTTTTCCTGGCCTGTGTAATAAAACAGTAAAACCTAGAAAGAGGCAGTGGAACCTGCACTTCCATTCTTAAAGACACCCATCCCACAGCTTCTGAGTGTTCGGACAGGAGGTCTTTACAGCCCCCAGCTTGCTGGGAGAATTTTAGCTACTTCTCCAGACTTTTCTCTCTGGGCCCACTAAACCACGTAATGGAACAAATGAAACGTAATTACTTTAATGACTTCTTTTAAAAGTAAGTAATGCCTAATGTGTTTTTACTAGGCGTTGTGCTGTCAAAAAAGGGCATGCAAGCGTGACGTGTTTGGCCATTTATTTACTAAGCCCACTAAAATGCACCAGGTGATTAATAAAAAAATAGTGAACAGCAAGGCCTTAAATGACCCATTTTCAAAGCTAGATTAATAACAGGAAGAAGGGAGAGGAGGGGAGAAACGGAAGAATGACTCAGTGTTTGTGGTATGGTAAGTTTAAAGGCTGTAGGTGCATGCAATGATGGTCAGTGACCTGAGAGAGAAGGGGAAAAAAGGAAATGGAGACTGAAGCATAGAAACAGACACATTTACTGTATCTAAGTATGTGGGCCTTGTAGGCAATTTCAGTATCACAACTAATAACTAGAGAACGAGGCATGACAAAAGCTTTAGTGATTCAATGTCAAACCGTGCAGAGTGATTCCGTAAGCAGGCCATGCCTAACAATATTATAAAGTCACCTGAGGCAATGAGATGCTGTCACCAGAGAACAGCGAGCTCAAGTGAACCGCTTTTTCCTTTATGCTCTTTTTATGGAATTCTCTAGCGTTTTGAGTCTGAGTTTTCCTCTACAGCAGGCCAGAGGACAAACAGACAGAGTGGCAGAGGAATAAAGAAGAAAACAAGGACTTAATATACAATAATTAAGGCCAAAGCATTATCCTACTAAAACCTTCTGTTTTTTAGCTTTCACTTTCAATTTATAAATCCGCAGCAGTGCTTCCCTAAAAGATATTTATTTAGTTGGTGCCATGCGGGTGGCACCCTGCATGACATTCCTTGACCTTGCTGTTTGTATCATGGGCCTAGACTGCACACTACAGCATGACTGTTTTGTTTAGCAGTGTTTCCTGCTAGAAGACACTAGCATTGTGAGACAGTCAAAGACAATAGACAACAGTCTTTCTACTGCAGTTGCAGTATTTCTTTTTATCTGCTGAACAAAAGAAATAAATATGATGGGATTTAGTGACAAGCATTATTGACTGAATTAAAAAACTAATATTAGATATCAGAAGACACTGAAGTTTACATTAGTAGAGTAACTAAACTCATGTTTCCTAATCAAATGGCTTCCCAAACAGTCTTAGTTTCTTATAATGTTTTCTCCTCTAATAATGACACCAAGGGGAGTCTTACAATATATTGTCTTCAGACACAAACCATACTTATGAAGAGAAAACCTACTGTTTTTTTTTTCTTTTGTTTGAATGCATTCTTTCCTGCTCTTTCAAAACACCATACAAAAATCATATACCATACAATACCAGTATACTAGTATAGGCTATATGTTACCAAGCACTAATGGTGTGTACATAAGGTTTCTGGGCAGCCCATTGAACTGACAGAGAATGTAAAGGAAAAGCGCAGTAGAATCGAACAGAGAGTCCACAGGGATACAGAAAGGAAGAGGAGGAGAGAAAGAGGGGAAAGTGGAGGTGATCACCTGGGTAATCTTTTCCTCCACCTTCTGCAGACGCTGAAGCATTGCTGTCATGGCCAGTATGGCAGAGTGGCCTGCCTCCGCTGCCTCTGCTGGATTCTCTAAATGGGGCTGTGTGTGTGAGCTCATGTATGTACCAGTGAGTTGCTTTTGTGATGGTGCGAGAATCTTAGAGGTCTCTCTGCGTGACCATGTGCGCGTGTCAGTGGGCTCTTTTTGTGACTGACTACATGTGTGAGTGGGCTCTGTGTGTGGCCGGGTGTAAGCAGGCTGGAAGGGCTTCAGGGAAACACTCGGAGTGGAGAAGGGCACAGCGAGCAGAGCAGCTGGACACTCCTTTGCATGTCTGACGCAGGCTGCTGTCTGGAACTGCAAACATACGTCACGTGAGCAGGGCTGGGGCTCAGACTGGGAGCTGCTAAACTGAGTGATTTACACTGCAGTCTCCTGTATCATGTTACAAGAAATTCCAGTGCACTGACCGCTGCACTGGGAGGTATAAACAGTTAAAAAAGTAATGGAGGTTTGTGCACTAATGGAGTACATATTATGAAGTTTTAGTGTTTTTTATGTAGTATGTAAACAAAGTCAAAGTTATTGTCCACAGAACCTGAACATTCACATATACTGTATATGCATCCATTTATCTTACAGCAGTTTAGAGCAGCCCATTTATGTTAATGTTATAAGGAGTGTTTCAGATTGCACTGCTTTTTGAAAGAAAAACATTACAGAGTTGCCAGTCAGAAGAGAGTGTATTTACATCAGTCCTAAAACATAAAGGGTCAAATATGACATGGGTTCTTTGATTTTGCTTGAATTAAATGTGTGAACAAAATTTAATTCTGCTGCAAAATGTAATAATCATCCTTACATCCTGTAATCTTTTTGTTAATGTAATAAATTCTATGTATGTGGAAATGACATACACATCTGAATCTTCATCACTTTCAGTTTGTGTGAGGTTCTGCTCATGTGTGAGTTTATGTACACTGACTATTTTAGAGCTATACCTGTTTTTTAGGGGGTGGAGGTGGTGGGGTTTTCTTCTTGGGTTTGTTGAAAAGTGGAGTCGGCGTCATATCGAGTGATGGAGGCCTTGGGGGCCTCACAACATTTGAGTCAGACTGAGATGATTAAGCCAGCAGCAGTTTCAGAGAGAGAGAAAGAGCCAATAGGGTTAGCAGAACAGCATGAAAAAAAGAGAATTACTGGAAAGAAGTCACAGGAGAAGGGAGTAAGGTATCACAGTTCAGCAGAGCTATAACAAAGACAAAATGATTTTCCAGGACGAGGCTTGGAAACCATCACTTAAGAGCACAGCTACCTTAAAAATCAGCAACGGTTCCGTGGTTTCAGAAGTGAGAGTACGCCTAGTGGATCTTTACCTGCCTACGCAGAGTACAGCTTGGGGTGCTCTCCTCAAACTTTGCCAGTAGTTGTGAGGCCATGAACTTGACCTTGTTTTCCTTCAGCTCTCGACCTTCGGATGCTGAAGATGAGCTTTGACTGGAGAGGTTTGTTGCCTAGCAAAGAAAATCATTCAACACTAAGCTCTGTTGTATACAAGGAACGCAGCAAAGTCCCCTCTCCATAAAACATAGGGTGTAAAAATAATAGCGCTGCCTATAAAATTCTTTCATTAGGTATAAACTCACCTCTTCCAAATAACTGCCTACTTTTCGTCTTCTTTTGTAAAAAGAATCGTTATCGTCCACCTTTTTGTCATCCTGAGAGATATAAAAAAAGAGAAACACTGATAAATAGTGCTGCAACAACTTCAAAGCACTAAGCCTGTATAAGAGATAGAAAGAACTGTGATTCTAAGCCAAAATAAACTTGAACAAAACGTGTTGAGATAAAACTTAAGCTGATTCATGGACTCCACCCCCTACCTTTGGGATTCGTTTTCGAGGCTGTGTTAAGCTCAGTGACCTATAAACAGGTTTGGAGGACTTTGAGGAACATTCATCCTTATTTTCATCTGTCTCTCTTCTTGAATCTGTAGTAAAACATTCAGCAAATCAGAAGTAATGGTCATAACCCTTCTTAATCAAATTTGCAGAAACCTTATATTACAACAAGGAACGTCTATGCAGGACCCAGCACATCTGGTTTCCTCAAGACATGCCCAACAGAAGGTCATTCTTTTCTGGCAAGTTTTACTGGAAATACTTAAAGACACCATGTCATAAGAATGTATATAATTAGCTTTATATACCACAAGACTTGCTCTATCTAGGTGTTACTGTAAAAGAATGCATGTCATATGAGCTGGTAAAGGTAGAACAGTCCTCTGATGTCATAATTCTGTAGCTGATGTTATGCCCATATTAGGAACTCTGGGTCTAATCTGTTTTCATCTTTAGAACATTTCTGATTTCCTTAGATGCCATAGTGGTGATTTTCGCTATTGGCTTAGATCCTTCAGGGACAAAGAATACATCAAGAATGCATAACAGGCCTTGCGATGTAGCTTAGACATTATATATTGTGCTCTCTCTATAAGTACTATATTGGCTCTATCTTTAGTAGAGTAAACAGTGCTGTGGCACATGTGCATTTATCTCATGCCAAACGGAATGACTGAGGGAAATGTTTAATACGATTTCATTGTAGTACAGCAAGACCAAGTGACATTTATTGCTGTGTCTTCATTCAGGGACGCTTAACAAACCTTTAGCCTCCTTAAGAAAGACATTTCTTAAAAAAACAGCAAAAGGGTGAAAGCAAGGTGCAAAAGAAATACAGTAAACAGGTTTGGGATGGTATCAGGTAGGTGTGACACCTTGTGACAAGAGTGAGATATCTCTACGCGTGCCTCATTCTCCAGCCATTGTAAGATGAAGGTCACAACTTTAACTGAAACCTGCTCTTCTGTACACATATATAAATAAGAAAGTTCCATAGAGCACACTACAATAGAGAGCTATCATGAGGACCACTATAGATTAAAAGCCTAGTGAAAATAAAAGTCAAAATAAATTTGCTGTAAATTGAGTTGTGCAATAACTTATGTTTTGGTAAAGGACCATGCCTGAAACTCTTCTTCCTCTGCATTCTATGCCTTTGAAATTTTCATTTTTTATACTACCATTATACTACCATTTTTGATGGTAGTATAATGAGCTGACATTCACTTAACTACTTGTTACTATGCAATTTATGCAGTTACTGTACTTTTGTTGTTTACAAGTTTTTAATATAATATCTGTCTTTCGTACAGAACACATGCAGACGTGTAGTGTTGTAGAAATCACCCAACACCCATAATGTACTCACAAAAATGTATTTTTAAGTCATGTATCACAATAAAAATAACATATCATTACACTGTCTAAACCTAATTAGAGAATATTGCTTACCTAAGGGTGGAAGAGGGGTACCCCTAAAGAGCTCGTAGAATTTAGAGAGGTAGGTCACCATGCTGTTCTTGTCGGGTTCCTGGCCTGATGCTACCTCTTTGCCTGTGATAAATGGTTTGATGCCAAACTCCTTCTCAGCCACGTCAAATGCCAGCTGGGCGTTCTGAGCAGCATCTTCCTCATTCAGTGAATCATAATCTCTAGGACAGAATGATTATTAAATGATTATTAAAAGGAAATTCTAACTTTTTTTCAAATTTGTGCATTATTTAAATTGTTAGAATGTAAATTCTGTGAAATACTAGAGAAACTGTTGTTTTTTGCAAAACAGTCCCAGAAGAAAATGTACATGTATTATCTGCTAATTTTGGATGCTAACCAAAAAATCTATACTTGTGGTAACAAACCTGATTCCTTTTCGCATCACCCACTTGTAACTGCTTTGTTTACATCTCAATGAACTGTGCAGATTTATTAAACAAAAAGTGAAGTTTCCATTCATAAGATGCAGGCCTTTAGTATGACACGCCCTTAAGATTGTGGACCTATCCAAGTAGCTAAGAAACTGCTTGATTTACAGAGATTTGGACAGGTTTTGACACACATGGCCCTTAAAAAGTGTGTGAACTGTAGCACACCATTGCTCTGTCCAAACTGACTACGCTCTGCGCTCGCTGCTATATAAGAGAAGAGAGGCAGAGTGTGAGAAAGCTGCTTTTGCAGGGGTCAAACCACTTTTCACATCTCCTGCACATGTTTGGATTTGCACAATTGCAAACTGTGTTGGAACAAGAGCTCATAAAGAGAAATGAGAGACGTCCCGAAGAACTGCCAACACATAGCGGGATTTATGACCATGTCAGCATACAGACTACTTTAAGTAAATATTTGTTAGACGTTTACATCTATACGCCACTAAAATGTATTAAGTGTCTGGTGACCATGTTGATCCACTGTAACATAAGACTACTGTTTCAAAGGGAAACGCTACATTTGTCATTTTAATAAAATGTTATATCCTATAAGGTCATAAATAATAATTTATTTAATGTGACATAGAAAGGCCTAGTGGGATATGGGGTTTCAATCTGTTTTGTGAAGTGATGCCTCAGTATCAACATAACTTTAAAGCATGAAGTATACTGCTTGTCACAGAGCAGTATCAGCATCATTCTGGAGTTAGACTATGATATGAAGACCAGAGAGTCCATTAAACTCCAAGTTTAACATTTACTAATTAATATTAGTGATTTATTGTTCAATAATCACTTTAATTTATATATATATTTTACTTATATATATGATGTAAGTCAGAATTGTTTATAGTGGTGGTGATGGGAACCAGATTGTACCCCCCCCCAATATATATATATATATATATATATATATATATATACACATAATGTTTAAAGAATATGTTTATACCTCTATTCTACATTATAAATAAAAAAAGTTAAAAAGGTTTATAAGGGAAAATAGAGGTAACATTTTCTTTGCAATCCCTGGTTCCTATCACACCCACTGTAAAAAAATCTAGGTCGATACGTTTCTACAATGATGGAATACGCAAATTCCACTGTTACATGAGGCTTACATGAGGTGTGCTCTGAAGCGGTGGATGAGAGCACAGAAGGCCAGGCCACTGCTCCATGATGTGCTCAAGTCAGTCACACTAACGCCCTTATAGCCCTCTGTCTGCTTCTGACACCAGGTCAGCAACCTGCTGGGTCTGATCTCAGACTCTGTAAAACAAAGCCGAACAGGCACAAACACACACACACACACACACACACACACACACAAAAGCAGCTGTATGAGCCCCTGCTGTATAAAGTTGTCACCAATATAGATTTCATGTTAGTCTTAAAACAAAACTATTCTGTTTTTTCAAAAAGAAAATTGAAAAATGCTAAAATTTATGTTGGTCATGCCTACGGGCACCAACTTGGGTTTAAAATTGGGGCAGATGTGCTAAATACTTAAATAGTGACAGCACCTCTCTGCCACCCCGGATGAAACCACCCATTCAAAATGGCACACCCGTATAAGGTCAGCTTTGGTTATTAGCCTGTTTTTGTCAGCCTAAAAGCTGAGTGAATTCATTTAGTTAAAGCATCTAAAAAATATCTAAAATATGAGATGAGATACTTGAGATTATTTTCCTACAGTTCAACACGAACAGAGACGTCTGGTAGCTAACCGTATGTATAGAGAGGCCACCAACTATGATGGGAGTCTGAAAAAGCCCTCCCTCCAATGTGGCTCCACTAGTAAAAACAATCCTTACACTCTCACACACCAGAGCACCACACCCATAATGCTATTTAAAGACTGACTGTTCATTAGAGTGGGAATGATCTAGGGAACAGAATTCCCTCAAATATTTTGCTCGGAGGTTCCCATTTCTCTACAATCTTTTGTAAAGCACATACTGTGCATGTGACCCAAACATGCAAGCAAAGAAAACAATGATCGTGCTGACCTCGCCGTGCCAGGTTAACTGGGCGCCGTATAGTAGCAGCTCGCTCCAAAGAGCAGGACTTCAATTCTCCACTTATGTAGTAGTGACGAACCTGTGCAGAGCAGGTTTAAATTGTGAAAACGTGTAAATTATGTAATATTAAAGTAACCACTACTAAAATCCAAGAAATTTCTCACCTGGTGTGGTCTAACACAGTTGGAGTTGAGGTTTGGATAACGTGTTCCAGGATCTATGGTGTACTGATCAAAATTCTTTGCAATATTTTCAGGTGTAGTTTGAGGTAACAATCGATAAAGACTCTCCCTGAAAACAAAAAACATGACTGTGTAAGTCAGTGTGCGTACACTTACTGGACACTTTATTAGGCACATCTAACGTGTTTCTCTAATGTGTATAATTAGAGAAAACAGTTCATCTTTACATGCAGTATCTGGTCAGTATCAGTCCAATCATGGTCCCGTATCAGCCAGTCACTACCCTATTGACCAAGATTCAAGAAGCTTGAGTAGTGACTGGCTGATAAACTGTGCAGCAACAGATAGGCTACAGTCAGATAATTTACGAAGCACTAAAGTCAGTGCACAAAGATACAAGGTGGACGTAACATGGCACAATGTGAGCATATATATTTTCTTTAATTGTACCAACCTCTCTGCCAACACTTCCAGTGGGCTTCTGTTCTGTGACCAACTCTTGATCATCCAGACTGTGTCAAAAGCTGCCAGGAAGCCACGAGCACACCCTGTACCCATAGGCCAAAAAGGCTATAGACACAAATACAAACACTGAAAATTAGAGATCATAACCAGCATCACCTAAAGGTCAAAATACAACACTCCTATAGCTACTACAAAGTAGTTTACTAATTTAAAAAATATATGTTTACTAAATTAAAAAGACTTTATACGAATATATATTTTCAGGATTCATTTTAAGCATTCCCAAACGTGAGGTGGTGCTATTTGATTAAGGTAACTATTCGATTTCATGTTTGTCTCATGTTTGAATTGCAATATATGGCAACTTTAAAAGTAAACTAATCAAGTAAATGTAAAACTTGTTTCCTTAAATTTCATTGGCACACCCAACAACAAAGGACATTTTTGACAGTACTTTTAAAACAGAGTATTGCATTATAAGTAAGACCTGATGTGACTTTTTATGGGGTCATTCTCAGTTCCCTTTACCATTTTTGATTCATGGTGACTCATGGTTTACCAAGCCATGAACATCCTCCTAAAATGCTGCCATTATTTAAGATCAAAATCAACCCACTGAGTACATTCATGCACATACAATGCACTTCATATCCTTTTTAATTTATCTTTGTTTACATTTCAAAAGTTACTGTTTTGAATTCTCTTATATTTTATACAAGGTATCAGCTCACCTCCAGCAGACTATCTCCCACCAATGCCACCAGCAGATGATGGCCAAATCTCTCTCTGACCAGTGCAGCGTTCTCTGAGGCGTACATGCAAGTGAAATCGAACATGGCTACATCTGGCTGGTCGAGGTGGTTCATGGCATAGTCCAGTGTGGGCAGCTGATAATGGGTGGCAAAGTCGGCAGCCTCTCGAGCATAGCTTAGTAGAGCTTCCTGATTCACGTTCTCGCTGCTTAGCAGAGCATCTGTGTCTATATAGTCCTGTTACAGCAAGAACATATCACATTATCATTCTGCTGTTATTACTGTAGGGAGAAGCTGCTTCTTTAGGAGACTCAAATGTGAAAATCCACAGAAGCTATCAGAGATCACTTAAAAACAGGAACTTCACCACTCTTTTTAAAGGACTATGAGTAGAAATGGTATGCAAGTGTGGAGACAGACCTAGTTAGATGATTTCTCTAAACTGACCACCCTTGCTGAGGTGATCTGAATGACATTTCCTACTCTCAATTCTTTTATGATTCAACAGAGTCAGTGAGTCAGAACTGTCTGCCTAAACTGTGTATCAGTGGTAAGACCCAAATACCACTGGGTATGAGAGTGCTTATATATAAGCTTGCGTGTGTGAATAAAAACAGAGAGAGAGAGAGAGAGAGAGGGGGAGAGAGAGAGGGATCATAAGGTGGTGAAATATGTTGTCCTTACAAATGTTTATGTCCTCTTTGCTATGTTTATAAGAGTGTGTGTTCGCAGTCTCTTACCCTGGCAGGTTACAATAACAAAACAGTCATCGTACCCTCTACCATACCTTCTGTAAACCACTTCCTCTCATCCGATCAGCAAGCTAGAGCCTACTCACATGAATGATGACTCCTTTATCCAGAAGACTCTGCTTCTTAGCCGTCATGACGAAGTAGTGTGTGTTGTCTTTATAGTACACAATGTTCTCTAAATCGATGCCTGCGTCAGAGACACAACCAATAAAAGAAGTGTCATTCAAAGGAAAATGGATGTTTCAGCTACAGTGCTATCAGAATAATAAATTCTATGATTTATGATGTCTATGAATTCACATAATCTGTTCTTTTGTATTATGTGGGAAGTGCTTCTGTTAGGTTAAATCAGGTGTGTAAGAGAGAGGATTTACCAAGGAATTCTGCAGTAATAGAGGCTAGTCATAACAGGTATACACACCTAATGTGTTTGTATCTGTGTAAATGGCTGTCAGAAGAGACATTAATGACAGGAAGCGATCTGAAATACGGCTCAGTTTAAATAAGAGCATAGTGACATGAATGGAACGCTAGGAGGTTCAAAAATAGTGTTTCTATGAAAACCTTTTCATAGAAACACTTTGTGCTGTTATTGTCTTATTTTTCCTCGAACCTGTTTCTTGTTTGAGGTCCTGAAAAAACTTCTGGTTGAAGATAAAGGCCACACCACTGATCTCTTCTACTTTGGCCTCTGCTGTCGTGTTTCTGTTGATGAAGTTGGCTGTGATGGCGATGGCCAGTTTCCCACGAAACTCTTTCCGTCGAAACCCTGAGAGACAGGACAGAGAGACGAGGGGTTAACATGGAAGGACATGACAGAAAAAAAAGAACTAAAAGTCAAATGCAGAAAGAAACTGAGTTAGAGAGACTGAAAAAAACAGGGGGAGAGATAAGGGGGAAGTGGAAAGAAGGAGAAACAAACGGAGGGAGAGAATGGGAGTAAGGAAGACATAGAGAGGGAGAAAGAGGGAGGGAGGGAGACAGAAAGAGGGAAGAAGGAAGAGACAGAGAGAGGGAAAAGCACGGAGAGAGGGAGAGAGAGAAAAAGAATGAGGGACAGAGAAAAAGAGAAGGAGATAGAGAGGGGTACGAGGCGGTAGAGGGAGAGATGGGAGTGAGAGAGAGTGAGAGAAATAGAGAGATAGAATGGAAGCCAGTGATGTGGCATTTTTTCTTCCTGCCAGGCGGAGGCATACTAATCCAGGGGAAATCTGCTGCTGCCTAAATCACAGGCTGCTTATTTTAGGCTCAGGCGAGCTTGGCTTCACCACAAAGGTAAGAGTAGTTTCAAGCAATGGGACCTGGAGAAACACACAATCTAAGCAGATCTATCAGCACTTTCAAGATGGAAAACCACATATTTCTTTCACTGCCTGACTAAAGAAACAGGCTCAGGACAGACTGTTCAGTTCTATAGCTTTATCAGTAAGCAGGACGTGATTTAACAGTCAAAAGATGAAAAGTGCGTGTCCTCATTACCGCACAGGTCTGGGTCTCCAGATCAGTAAAGTAGGGCGGACAAACAGTCTCTGGTCTCCTGTCCTGCAAAATAATGTATGAGGCTCTGCAAAGTGCCTCTCAGGCCAGGCTCACAGCTGATTACTGGCCAGAGCTGTCCCATTACTGTCGTGTTAATTCACAGAGACATCGCCGTTTCCAAATGCAGCAGCGCTCCCCTCACATGGCCGCACACAGGGGGATATATTTAACTTCCACCAGACATCCTAAAACAGCCCAGTTACTGCACAGGATGAACTGAGGAACGGTTTTCCCCTCTAAAAGTTACTAATAATTGTGCAATGAGCTAAACTCATCATTTAGAGAGGCCCAAGAATTGCCTTATTTGGAATAAGCATCTGTTTGGGGATAGGTACAAAGATGACGGGTTTGGAGGGAAAGAGTCCAACAGGCAAGCATCAACAGTTGAGTATCGGCCAACAAGACTCAGCCCGTGGTGCTATTTAGGAATGCACGCTGATCCGCTGATTTCATATGTAACCTCACATTTGGCAAGCGCCTGATGACATCATGGGCTATCGTTTTACAGAGCAGGACTTAGTTTTATGGACTTCTAGCTTTCTTGGATGAAACAATCCGGTCAAAATGGTAAGGGAGTACAGCCAAAAGCAACAGCCAAGTTTCTCTCAGTCATAATAATTTAAGTTCCACTACTGATAAGGAGTGTATGGCAGAGGTTTGTCCTGGACTCTGTCTAAAGACTTTATTTTGAAACGGTAGATCTCACAGAACATCCTGGGGCTACTTTTGGCCATGGCTTGTTATAAATACAAGGTCAACAAAAACATACTCATATGCTGGTAAAAGGCCATGTGACAAGGTATTTGTGTTGCTATGTTGCCCTATCACATTCTAAGCTGTTTTAGTTGCTCTGCAATGTATTTATAGAGCAATGATAATTATAGTTTCTTGGTTACTGTGTAAATACATAGGATGCAGTACAAGTTTGTTTAAGGAATTTTAAGCAAATTGCACGTTATGCTGTTAAAAATAACCGGTGCACCAACCTTCGAGAGTGTTCCGTCTCCCGTCAGCTCCAATCACTACATCAAAATCAAAGTCAGCCACAGGGTGATCTGCTGGCCGGATCTCTGCCCTCCAACCAGGCCCTGCATCACAACCACACACACACACACACACAGACATTTTTACTTATTTAGGGGTCAGTACAGTCTTTTAAAAGTATGCATGTTATTATCTGTACTAGGTCTCTCTTGGTGGGTGATATGGCAAAAATATGTTACTCAATAAATGATATAAACAATATTTCTTTTTTCGTACATTTGATCAGCTAGAACAGAGGAAAAACTGTAATTTTATATTTTTTCAAATAATATAAAACATGGTATAAAACATGGTTTCAACATTTGGGACTAATTTATAACAGGACTAATTTTGTTCCCTTTACAAAGAAACTTGCAGCTGGTCAGTGCTAACCAAGCAATGACTATATGCACAATATGTTCAGATAGGCATAATTTATTACAACAATAATGTATATTGTCATACTGGCCATCTCCAATACATCCACAGTTTTTTACACAGTTGTTAGCTTTCACAGTCATATCACTGCTGTATTTCCTCATATTTCTTTTTTTGGGTTTTTTTTGTGAGTTTGGACGCCTTCAACATTTGGCGGTGGTAGTATGAGGGAATACTGATAGAGGAACTCGAAAGAGCTTAGAATGTAATTTAGGCCGGCTTCTGCTTATTACTTTTCTTCTTCTGAATAACGACAAAACTGACAAAAACTTCTTTGAGGTTTTGTTCCAATAGTGATGATGTGATTAAGAAAAGCGAGAAGGCTAATTTAGACTTGTGATTTCACAGCTGCATACAATGAAGAAAAAAACAGACAGCTGAACAAAAAATGAGCAACTACAAAATATGAGAACGTGCCTTATTACACAACCCTGCTTAGCACCTTACATAGTTTCTACATTATGTAAGACACATAAGGAGCAGCGTATTGCTTTACAGTCTACGTCATTAAATCATTGCATTTAACACATCAACACCACAAACAAGTGCAAAACAGAGTCTCACTATAAAATGACCTAAGGTTGACAGTGCTACATGATACAACTGGACTGCACCACTGGAAAGATCTCTTTTCAAGGCCATGGAACAAGGTCACAGTAGCCGAAGGTTCCTAAATTAGAAAGCCCTCTTGTTTTTATCAGCTCACTGATATCTTTGCTAAAGAGAGAAAGAGGTATCTAATGCTCTTAGTGTGGCAGTCCAATCAACTGAGTTCCTAAGGAACTTATGGAGAGGAGCAGCTCCTTAAAGCACCAGTTTGCACATGAAAGCATAACCACATCTGGAAGCAAATTACAAGTGGACCCAGGAGACATGTTTCTAATTACATTGATCAGCTCATAATCATCAGTTCTTCATTTAGCTGATGTAATGATCTCTCATTCTCCTAAAAAGGAAAAAAACCTTTTGCCATAAAATAACAGAACAGGGGAGGAGACCGCTGGCTAAAAACAGAGAACTTTTTCCATGGGAATTAAAAATTACATTAACAGCAGGACTGCTGTTGGGAGGTTGTCATAGTGATAGTATTAGCAGTGAATCAGGGAGGAAGCCCCCTGTTCGGTACTACCATTGTCTTACAGATAAGAGTGAGGCAGAGGTGAGGGAGTTGTAGGTGCTAATGGAAAGCTGGCAGTTCTCTGGATTTTCTAACTTAGTGAACATGTAAGCATTAGAGATGTTAAATTAACCCAAATTCTTTAGAACTAAACGATCACTCTGATGATTAGTCATATATTTACTACAACAAAAGAGGAACTAACAGCTGCTGAGGATAATTATAGTAGATGAATAGACAAACAAGTTTGGTAGGTTAGTGCTCAGACAGCAATACAGTATGATGTCAGACATATAGCTTTTTGAAGTGTGCAGGGTGGTCAACTAGTTAGACAAGAAACTATTCAGGTTTTATAGAGGTTTTGATGAATGCAGACTCACCCTCATTCTCCTGATCCTCTGGAGGCTCCAAGAGCTTTACAAACTCTACATTGATGTGGAACTCTACCCCTAAAAGTAGAGCAATCTTGAGGAGCATAAGCTGGAGCTGCCGAATACCTGACAAACACAGCCCGGACGAGAACCATTAGCCCCCACAAGCATGTTAACAGTGCATGGTAACGCATACAAAAACAAAACACATACACGAGAACAAAAAGATTCATTCCTCTTTCTGGGAAGACCTTGCTTCTTTCACTTAACTCTGAGCCTTGACAGATAACAGATAACACAACATTCAAGATACATGTAATGCAACAACAAATAGATCATAGGAATGTCTAACAAAACACTCAAATAGGGAAGTAAAGAGAGTTACTTCCTCATAAAAACATGAAGTTCCGTTGTATTATGAAATATCACATATTCGGCACAGTGTATGCAAGACTGAACTTGAAATTCTTTATTAATAGACTGCAGAGTACTCACTGATATGGTCTATGGCCCCTGCACAGAACTTCCCATAAAACTTCTTTGCCCCCAGGCCTCTGAGATCATGGATGGTGAAGGGCCAAAGGTGCAGAACATTGTTCCTGGAAAATGTATCTCTCTTCTCGATCACTACTGCTTTAGCCCCCAGAAAAGCCAGCTCAATAGCAGTCCGCAAACCACAGGGGCCTCCTCCAATTATCAGACACTGCAAATGTGAAGAGCACAAATTAAGGAACCCAGTGGGCAAGGAAACAATAGATACTAGTAATAAATATTTCAGGACAGAAAAACAAAACTTAATGTCTAGTTGTGTTTTTGTGATAGTGTTTTTTTTTTGATCATAGGTTTTTTATGCCTGAATATGTAAAACTTGAAAAGTGTTGGTGGTCTGCAAGCCTGCATTTTTTTTACTTCTCTGTTCACTTTGTGGCTGTTTCTGTATATTGAAAACCAAATAGCCTATTTGATTTGGTGACATGTGCAGAGGCATGACCCACTTTTAGCAGAACCTTGTGCTAGAAAGAACAAAATATTTAAAGACCAACTCTGTGGAAAAAGGTTGCAGTTGTTTACCATACAGAAATACTGTAGCAGCCAAAACGCCATGTGGTCCATGTGCAATCACTTCCACATTAAATTGTAATTACAGCCCTCTCATATCAAAGTCATGCTTGGTGCATCAGCACCAGAAAAATGCATGAAGTCAGATTTTCAGGTTACAGAACATGTCTGAGAATGCCTGCTGTGGAGATGACTTCATTCCCTCTGGTACAGGGATGAAAGACCAGAGGGGGTTACTGCACATCTCATCTTTTTGCTAATCTAGTCTTGAGTCACTCAGCAGACCCTGTTAGTAAAGCCTGTTTCTCTTTCTCATCCAAACCCCGGTGTTCTGGCTCTTTTGATATTTTTTTCTTTTTGATGCTTTAATTTCCTTCCTTTCCATGATATTACACCAACATTAGCAGCTTTGGGTAGGGGTGTCAGCATATTTGAACAGTGCTCCACACATCCTGTCACAATGTATGCATGCCCCTGGGGCAAAGGAGATTCGCAGGCACATTTACTTGGATCAATACTGTACCACAATATTGTGCTTCAATCCCTGCAGACCAGGGGATCTTATCATGTTTGTGTAGGTCAGACTGCTTGTTCTGGCTGTCCGCAGCTCTGTCCTCAGTGGCTTCCTATGAAGCCAAAAGTTCAAGCTGCCCAAACCCTCCTCTTTCTGACTAAAATGCTTGCTTCCCCAAATGAAGCTTCGCAAAGCAAAGTAGAATGAAAGAAGTTGAACGTGAGAGAAAGGAGAAAGACAATGAGACAAAAGAAAGAGAGGGAATGTGACTGAGACACAGATAGAGAGGAGGTAGAGGCAGAAAGAGAATGGGGCAGAGACAGAGAGAAAATGCTGTATAAGGATCTTTACAAGTGCCACTAGGGAAAATGGCAGCTCCAGGTTGCAAGCGCAGGTGGGTGAGTGGCTTTGCTTGCACAGGCCTGTCTCAGCACCTCTCTGCATAAGCACTGATGAAAGCTAAAGGACCTGTTACCAACAACACAGGCTGATGCACAGAGCAGCCCAGGTGTGCCTTCTCTCGCATGGCTGTAGCTTGCATTAACTAAAAACATAGAGCAGAGACAATGGCTCTCTTTTCAGTACTGCTTCAGAGCCACAGCTGTGTGAAATACCTAATAAAAAGTTCTATCAATCAAATCAAATACTGTCCTTGTGAGAGCTCCTATGTTTTGGCTCATCTCTTTGGTTTTGAACTTTGAGCAGGATGAGGGAACAGAGGTGTGGTGTTTCCTTTTTTAATCAGCGCTGATCTGTTTCCTGCTCTGCTTTTTAAGTACCGATCTGGTATTAGTTTAGAGGTTCTTCATGTACTGATTAAGATGGATAGTGGAGCTGTAAGATCAGTGTACATGTGAAAAAAGGTACAGTCATTCACGTTAATCCTCTATGTTCTCATAACCCTCCAACCGGGACCCATAAAAGAAAAGATGACACCATCACAGGGTTAGGAACTGCTCCACATGGCCCCGGTCAGTGTCAGTTAGACATTATACCAGCAAAGGGCAGCCTCATGTCTCTTATCACATGGAAAAGTCTGCAGAACAGGAATGGAAATGCACGACCTGCCTGACGACGCTTCCTGATGAAAGTCGTGGTGCCCACTGGACCCATAGCCACTTTACATCCTGGTAAGCTTCCACTGGGAAGGACCCATCCCACTGCAGGTCAACTCATTTTTATACTTACTCACATTAAAGCTACATTTCCATTGCCAGCCTGAAGTTTTTACCCTAATGTGACACAGCACAGATTTTTCAGAAGTGATTTTTTCCAACTAGATCAGAGCTATTTTCAAATGGTATCCTTAAACGGATACATATGCAATGTGATCTTAATGAGAACGATGGTTTGTTCTGCTTGTTAGTTTGTTGTTCTTCACATAACATTATTTATTACATGAAGGTTGATACAGGTTTGTTCATAAAACTGACAGATTTCAAACACTTAGGGATAGGGATGAGCAATGAAGTTTGTGATGTAAACGTAGCCATACATACTCCAGTAAACATTATAATATTTGGGTTTTTTTCAGTATAGGTACTGGAAAATGATATGCAGTAAAAATTACATTTGGTTCGGTTTTATGGCAATCAAAAAATGTGATACAAACTGACATAAACTGGAATAGTTTTCAGTGTTTGACTACAAAACATTCCATTATATTGTTAAAGGAGAAATAATAAAATTCATTGGGCTTCACCCAAACTATTTACCATATTTAATATTATTTATTTTTTAGCAATATCGTTTGTGTCAAAGAGGACACAAAGTAAATAAAACATAGAAACACAAGAAATTAGTTTTTAAATATAGAATTAAAAAACTCACTCCATCTGTCTGTGTGAGATCTAAAATTCTAAATTACATGCTTGATTTACATTCTGGTAAACAGAACAAAGCATGACAGCACAACCGAGGAGCAATGAGTAACATGGAGGATGTGCTGTGTAGACTGCCCCATGGTGTCCGCTGCTATGAAAAAACCCATCCAGCTTTTATGTGATGACGTCTTAAAGATTTGAATTCTCTTTAATGCTTAATGTGCCTCCAGGAGTGAAACCACAGAATGTTGGCACAGCTGGCTGGACAAATGGATGGCAGGCAGGCATAGAAACAGATGAGCTAGTTTTGATATGCCTGTTAATTTAGCTTTTGCTCTGTAATTTTCTCTGACTCTAACAAACAGAGAGGCTGTGGGGAATGCATAGTCTTGTTTCGTGCGGGGCACACCACTTCAGACTTCTGATTGCTAAGGACAATTCCTACATAAGCTTTGTTATTTGTTTAAGCTTGGTTCAACCTACATAAATGACTTCATGTGATAACAAACAATTGAACAAGCTTTACTCAACAAATTACTTTGACTAAAAGAAACATGCATTAAAAGTATTTATTTAGGTTGAATAAAAGCAGTTAGTTTACTTATTAACTCACAAAGTAATTTTTTTAATTGGGCGGAAGCAACAACACACTTTTTACAGTGTAGATTAGGCCCAGTTAATACTGAAAAGGGAAAATTCTAAAAAAAAATGTCTCAGCCATTTGTAGGGCACAGGAACATTACTCATAGGGTACACTTTTTACTTGTACACCCTCAACCCACCATAGCATGATCAACCTAACTAAAGGCTTTAATACGCTTTTATGGTTTTGTTTTGACAATTGGACTTTGACTAAAAAAACAAAAAATAATGGATCACACAGTTAGAATAAGGTACTCAATCAAGCAAGGCAGACCACCGGGAGAGTAACAATAGCATGAGCTGGCAGTCGAGACAGACAGGCAGTCTTAACTTTCAAAGGGTCTGACTAACAATCTGAGCAAACTGTGCATTGAAGTCATCATGAAAAAATTAAGTCACAAAGTCGGAACTGTCAGCATAACTGGAGCATGGAAAGCATGGAAATGTGAAACACGGTGCTTCTCCTTGTGTGCTGACAGGCTGTCTTTTCTAGGTGAAATGGAAGGAATAAAATGAAATCACTTTCAAACACTTGCTCTAAACTTGTTGCCCTTAAGAACCACTGGTTGGTCTGAACAGCTGCTGTTAAGAGTGTCCAATCATTTCAAAGGAAGTGCTTCTTATTTTCTGGCAATTTGAACATAAAAGGCAAGAAGTGGTCAAAGGAAATGCCAAATAATATCTTACACCACAAGAAATATGATGTTGTCAAAACTATTTTGCCATACTTGGTATTTGTAATGGCTGAGAAAACCATGTAATAAAGCCTGTCTGGGAGTCATAGCAACAGTAACAAAGGAAGCAAATAACAGCAAAAAAGCATCTCTAAAGCATTTAGTCCTGCTGGGAAGGTTGATAATGTGGGTATGACCTCATATCCTCCTCAGACTGTGACTGAGTACACATTTGGAGGCGGAGTGAGGAGTGATATGTCAGTTTGCAAGCCCCCTCTTTACATTTCATAGTAAGCCATCACTTGCGTCATGTTCTCGTCCAAAAAAGAACAAGTCACGACAGTACAAGAGAGGCAGACGGCCTACTATTCATCAAGACTGACATGTTTTATTAGGTGTCATTTTGGACGCTTAGTCCAACATTCATGACTCCTTTCTCAGTGGGCATCGCCTGCAAAGTCCTCATTAGTCATGTACATGTAGGACTGTGACATACACATAAATCCTATGCCATCCTAACCATCTTAATCCAAGTCCAACCTCTGCATATCACTGTATAAATACTGGAAATGATCCATAGTACCGTACTGGTCTATTTATGTCAAAGTGTCAATAAAGAATGCTGTGCTGTATCTCATCAAAGTGAGAAAGGCTCGAAAAAAGGGCTACTGAGTATAATTACCATCTTTATAGCAGTGTGAGGTAAATTACAACCTCAAAAGCGCTGCGTAATTGCTCTCTTTCACATCAAGAAAGTCAGTGGGGCATTTATGGCTGGTACCAAATGGGACTTGTTAAATTCTAGGCATTTTGAAACGCTTCAGACTCACTTTAATAATACTCTGGGCACTGGTCCATGCAAGCTTTTATTGTGGGGGAGCCTCATAAAGAGCCAGGCTGCAGTCAGACTATCTCAAATAATCATATCTGCTGAGTGAAGCTGTCTGTGTATGGCAGTATGAAGCCATTATGTTGACTGTCTATAAGAGCTGAGAAGCTCTGTTTCATATCAGTACACTTACTCAGAGATAAGCAAATTAATTAGAAAAAAATATTAAGGGGGAGTCCAAGCATGTGCAGGTGTGAGTGTGTATGTTTCTCTTTGATAGATATGGAACACTAAGAACTCTAAAAACTCTATGACCCTCTTGTCTCTCTCTCTCTCTCTCTCTCTCTCTCTCTATGTATATGAAAAACACAATCACACAAGCAATTCTAAAGGCTGTCGCAACTAAGTTTGTGATGTAAGACTGACTGAGTGAAGCGATTTTAAATCGTCATGGGAAAAAAATCATTTAAAAAGTTTAGCTCCACTTACAAACAGGCAAACACTGACCCTGATCTACCTAATTTAATAGCTGTATCTGACCCTGATCTACATAAATTATAATCTCAACCAACTCCAACAGTAACATTTTTCAAATACCACTATTAAATAGCTTAAAAGTTTAACCTTTGGCAGACTATGCTGAACTATGCTGAACAGTGTGGAAGACCTATGGAGGAAAAATATATATAAAGAAAGGATAAAGAAGGTTTTTAAGATAGTATGTACAATGGATTCAGATTTATATTTACCTTAGAAAATGCATTGGACAGATGCTTAGATTTGGTTGATATGTCAAACAGAGATTTGATATTATTGATATTTACACATTTTCTACATTTTATAAATGCGTATGTATCAGCAGAAATATACATCAATTATTGGAATGATCAATTATTGGAATCTACCTGAATTTTGCCTCCTGGTTTTTAGGAGCAGGCCAAAGAATAATGACAGAAAAAAAGGAAACATAATTTTCTGTTGTCATGGCATTCCCCCAAACAGTGAAGAAGTGAGCACATAGAACTGATGACAGGCCTGAAATCCACAAAGCGCTGGTGTAACAAAATACATGTGGCGCTAACGTCATTCATTTGATGATGTCATTTCATACGACACTCTGAACCGCAAAACGAAGCCAGACTTCCTCGGTGCCTGAGTAAGTGGTACTGTATACTTTAAATGCCTAATGTATTTCAGAAAGCCTGCATGCTAACCTTTGCACTTATCTAAGCGTCTAACTATTCAAACTCAGCCTTCTCATGAGGCCCTTTCTATACTTTATGGTGCAGATTGTGAAAATCCTAGAAGCAATGGCATCTCTTTGTGGACTTACCTTTGTCCCTGCGCAGGCTTTCCCTTTCTTGTACTCCTTGTGGCTGGCTCTCTTGTCCAGCTTGCTCCATAGGGCTTTGGCCTTCCAGCAGGTGAGCTTGCTCTTCAAGCTGCTGTAGAAGGAGTTGTGCTCCAGGGGATCCAGCTCTAGGTAACTACACAGGATATTAAAAGCCTGCAGCGTACTCTTACATGTAGACGCTTGGACGAAGTTTTCAAACAGCTTCGCTGCCTGGCTCTTCTCATCCTCTGTCTCCCCCATCTTTACCAGTATGGGAGTAAGAATGTCAGGCTCCCTCTTTTTCTTCTCTTGCTCTTTGATTTCTCTGATGGAAGGCAGTAGAAGTGCTAGTCCTGCGCTGTCTGAGGAAAAAAGAAAGAATGGTTAGTCTGATTTCACTGTATAGGTATTCAAGGCATAGCCACATCGGCACTACAGAATAAGAATTACCTTCATTTTGGCAAGCAATGACTACAGCTCATAAAGCATTGCAGATGCTTGTGAAGTAAAAAAACAGCCTAATTACTTTCAGGTATTTTTTTACCTACAAAGACAAAAATTGAGAGTGCTTATTATTCCCAGAAGAGTTTAAACACTGTAACAGGCCCTCACTAAGTACAAAAACACAGCTCAAGAGCATTAGTAAAACTGGGAAACTCCCTTAAATATCTGTAATCTCAAGACAAATAGAGGACAAGATATTAGAATTTATGTGGGGCTATTTCATTTTGTTTCCAGCACCAGAATGCTTCTTACATTCAGTCCACTAAAAAGTACTATAGGAGCAGGCATGCTTGGTCTGTCCCCCTTCCGTTCGGTTTCCACTTCACAAGAGAGCACCTGATTTACTAAGAGAGCCAGCCCTGCCTATTCTGCAGACCATGCAGAAAAAAAACTGTTTGTCTTGCGGATTTTCCCCACTGCATGAGAACAGGACAGGGGTGCATTTTTTGGGCAGACAGGGACAACTCACTGCTCTGGTAACACACCCTGGTGCAGTGTATTTTTAGTTCAATCCCTTCTACGATTTCAAAGCCTCACCACTTCCTAAGGATAATATACAGGCGCTAAAGGGAGACACGACATAGTATGAAATATTGAAGAAAAGACAGCTTGATAAATGGAGTGTTTGTACAGACTAGATTTGAGTTACTGAATGTACTTTGGAGGAAATACAAAGTCTCAGGAGTGTGAGTGATACTGTCCGTGCGATGATGCAAATCAGTGCCAGGTTTGGACTTCAACTCTTTATTACTTGCACAATCATGCAGGATGGTGTTCAAAGTTCACTTTTGACAAAATCATACTGGCTACAGCACAATCACCTAACTCTCATTTAAATATCAAAGAGGGAAGTGAACGAATCGCGTGATCACATCAAAGCAGATGTGGAAAGTCTGTGGAAATTCTGCCCTTACTTTGCTGGAGAATACATTTTCTTCATGCTCTGGAAACAGCATCTCTTTGATTTTGTTTTGAACAGTGTCCAAAAGGCTTGGATGTGGACAGCAGAGGCTATTGGGTCGTTTGGATCATTTCGTCTCCCTGACACATGTTGATATTGCTCATTCTTTATCATAAAGAAACAGCGGTAAGGGTAGTAACTGGCTCATTTATAAGACATAGCTTTCTGTTTAACAGACATAATGAGAATTAGGTTGAAACATTGTGCCTTGCCTATATATCACCTTTTTAACATGGTTCACAATTCAGTCTAGTTTTTATGTAATGTAGTGTACTATAGATAATTACAGACTTTTTAGTGTAATCATAATGAATTTCGATACAGTGATCTACAATATGTTTTCTGAGCATACTAGGGATACTGCCAGCACTTAAAGAACAGTGACCAGTTGTACAATTTATTCCTAACACACCATAATTAATCCTGAGTAATTTGATTTAGTGTAGCACGTCACATCATATAAAACGATGAATAAAATAAATTTAAAGCAGAGTTTTTGATGCCACATTTTAAATGTGGTTTGTGTCTGAATCAAAATATTGTGAAACACTGTGTAAGAATTGTAATATTGTGTATTTTTGCTACTTAAGGGTTCAACAAAATGTGCTGTTCCTAACTGAATCTTCATCACTTTTAGACTTTAAGATATCCAGCCACAGGAACAGCAGTAGCGCTCAAGCTGGAGCTGGTTTCCGTTCATCATTTCATTGTGCTGTTTTGCAGCCAGTAGCCTCAGAGCAGGGACGTGTCAGCTCATGTGGCACGGGTGTTAGATGAACTCCCGAGAGACAGACAAGCTAACGCTTACCCAGACTGCATTCCAGCACCCAGATGCCTGACATAGCTCAGCAATGGACACACCCTCTTGTTGCTCCCATTGGCTGGGACTACAGGTGTCAATCAGGAGATGCTCCTTTCCCTCAGGATCTTATTCTAACCTTTAGCAAGCATGTTGTTATGATCCAGTGCGGATATGCTTCCACTGTGATTGATAACAGGTTTAACACTGAAGGGTCACGGTTGCTTAAATTAGATAGTTATGCAACATGTGAAAACATTTACAACTGAACAGCTCTGACTACTAAGAAATAACAAACTGAGAATATCCATTAATATACATTTAATGGCAAACTGCATTAAAAAGTAGTTCTCTTTCTGACTGCAGCATTCAAATTTGATTTTAAAAATAGAAATGCCTGTTAAGTCACCATAGACATGCCGCTGGTCTACCAAAAACATGACCACTGGATCAAAACTGAAACTCTAGGAACCGAGTTTTAATGTGCAGTTATGTCATATCATTTTCCACTCCCGTCCAAAGTCTGCCTGGAATACTAAATTAAAACATGTTAATAACTATGATAACTACAGGGTGTGCATTCCTGGATTCAAGGATGGCAACAAATAGTTATTAGATCCATCTGTAGGGCATTCCTCATGGGTTAATGAAAAGGCAGCACATGCTGTCCTCACAGTTTGCTCTCTGAGCTGAGGCTGCATTGTGTTGGCTCAAATACCATGACTTCACCATCTGACAGAATGGAAAGGCCCATTGCGGGCAGACAGCAGTAGCCCACAGGACACCAGTAAAACACACATGCACACACACACACAAACTCACATGTGCACACAAACAGAGGAATGAACATCAAAGTCAGAGCTGGCTGCAAAGGGGAGAGTGGTCGTAATAACCCTTGATTTATAAAGGGAAGGAATGGTGGTGGGGTCGCCTTTAAAGCTCTGATTAAATACCCATTATATTTACCCATCACACTGGTAGTCAAAGCAAGCCAATGCTGAGAAGCTGCTGGTGTTCTCAGAACAATAGACCGGCCCTCAGAGAGCCCAGACCTTAACATCATTTAATATGTTTGGAATTTCATAAATAATAATAAGAAAACTTTCTTAAAAAGAATGCAACCTGTAATAAACAACATAGTATAGACACCCTATATAAAGAAATCTGTTAAAATATGTGCATTGCTTTTCTTTTTGATTTTTGAAGACTGTTCTTATGCTGGGTGGTCTATGACTGTATAAAGTAGAGTACATTTAGTGAAGCAGGCCCACATACTGTTTAATATCATGCCATCTAAGTTTCACAGTAAGTAGTTATTATCTGTGGAATGGTTAGAGTGCATCATCCTGTGCTGTATCTATTAAAGCACATGATATCAGTTTTCTGTAGAGGATAAGAATTCCAAAGATGTGAAATATGTACCTGTTGCACAGCCAAGTAAAAAATTACACAAAAAAGGCAGGCACATTGACAATCACATCTGCTAGCTCCGTGTCTGTGCTTTTTTCATGCACAGAGAAGTTTCTCAAAGAAAGAACAGCCAATATAAGCACAATATAAGCTGTCCCGAGCAATCAAAACACAATAAAATTAATTATACCTGCATAAACAATTCAAGTTGGTAGTCTCTCGTGATAAATTAAAAGCATACAGCTCCAGAATAATTTATAAGCAATTTAGCTCTGCTTTCACTCTTGGCACGAAGGGGACACACCTCAGTTTTAGGCATGCATGAAGTAATGGCATGGAATTAATGAGGCCACACTCCCATCAAACCTACACTCCACAAACCCATATGAGCAACACAAGTCCAGTGGCACGAAACCCACCACTGGCTTAGGAGAAAAACAGGGCTGGTGGATACAGAGTTCTGCTGCTGTTGCTGGAGAGAACTTCCGACTATCAACCCAAACAAAAGGAAGCTGATGTCAGTGGGGAAGCAGAGAGAGAGCAGGGAGTTACACGTAACGTGCTTAATTGCTGAGAGCTATGAAGAAAACCAGGAAGGAACCCCCCCCTTTCGATAAGCAGGGCTCGTGCCTGAGAGCGGCACGGCAAGGCGATGGAAACATTGTTTCCCAGCGTCCCACTGGACACAGCCCTGTCCTGTAAACTCACTCCCAGTGTCTCATAAACTCAGTGAAAACTGGACATTTCTCCCTACACTGGTGCCAAAACAAAGGGAAGTCATCTTGGACGAGGGAGCAAACATTGTGTTATCTGGCCGGCTAATATTGTCTGTCTTGAGAGGAGAAAAATTATTAATACACAGAATACACAGAAGCGAGAGCTGGAGATGGGAAGCAGCTGCGTGCTGTCTGAGAGCCAGTCTGACCTTCTCAGTTTGTAGAAAAAAAGTCTCTACTTCTAAGACCCAGATTTAGATAGAGACACTTAAGATGAAAAACCCTTTCTAATCCTTTAAAGATTGAAGACTCCTTAAATGTACTCTAGGAGGTCCAAATAAGCCATTTGTAGACAGCAAATGGTTGATAAAACAATGGATTGACTGCAAATGTGCACAGGTGTCTCAAGAAGACTAATGAGTAGTTAATAACTACACATGTCACAATTATTATATAATTGCCTGGTCTTTGACCACAATTGCTCCCCACAGCTGTTAGTTATCGCAATCATATGTTTATGTTACAGCAAACAATACATTTTCAGCCACAGTGTTGCAACAAATGCATAAAAAGAAAAGAATGGAGAAAATGCATTTATTGAGCTATGGGTCACAAAACCAACAAGAAACCAACTTCTGATTGGTGCTATGACACCTATAGTGGGCAGTGGTGAGTGATATTTGTTTATTCACTGTTTGTTTATATTGCTGCTTTTTGTCAGTAGTTGAGACCACTTATATGTAGCATATGACTTAGTGTTGAGTTGCGTTTTTTTTACTTGAGCAATTTCTAATATGTCGGTGGCTGCTACTATGTATCAACAGACAAGCTGGTCATTTAGGCTTGTTCTTTAGTAGCAGCATACAAAGATTAAAAAAATACAATTAAGTGGTTAACCACAAATATTTATAAGCCAGACAAAAACTCTTGTGACAGATCTATTAATAACCTCAACCTATGACCACAAATTGAAGTACTACCTCCCCTTAATACATTGTGAGAGAGCCAATGAACCTAACAAAAGGGGTACCTACTGTATTCTCAGTCAGTGTAAGACGAAAAGATGAAACAAAATACAGTTCTAGTTCCACACCTTCTGCTATGGGCTCTATGGTTTCTGTTGCATTACTGCTGCTGGGCAAAACTAGTGGGTCAGAAGAATCAGTAACAGAGATGACATGCTCAGAATAGACAGGTCTCATGTTCCAGGAGAAGAAAACACTTGATCCTAAAGATGTCTTTAACACATTTATAAAACTTCTTCAAGTAGTTTTTTTAGATAACCTAAAAAGGCCTTGGGGAAATCTTTCATTATGTGATGACGATTTTCTGGATAATTAATAGAAAAGAATGGAGTGATTTTATGTCTTTTTCAGTAGGCTACAGGAGATTTCTTTACTGAAGAGGAAGTTTTAGTGCATGACCGGCCCACACTTGTGCAGCCCAGGCAGGTGATTCAGTCCATGCCATGCAGAACCCCTGACATTCAATTTCCTCTTCCGGAGCTCTTGCCAAGCTGATAGACAGGAAACATAGACTCACTTCCAGAAATTAGGTCTGAGGAAATGCCCCAGTTGAGGAAAAGCAAGAGTCCCATCTAAAAGAGTAAATCATCCTGAGACAGAATTTTACATTTCACTGGTTTCAACCCAACTGGCTTACAAACCCTAAATATTGTGTTACCAGAACATTGTGTTGAGTGATTTTGTGCTCATGGTGGGATACACAGTTCTTCAGTTGTAGTGGCTTTATATGTGCCAGACTTCTGAGCTTGATAAAGCTGGCTGGAGAATAGTATGAGACTGTTTTCCCCACAATCCATGTGTTTAAATCAAAGCACGGTTAAACCACTAATTACAGGCTGGGATGCTGGTACTCATGGCTGTTTTTTCACTCAAAAGTTAACTGCGACTGAAAATTCTATCAGAGTTGCATCAGAAAAATGTGCTTAATTCATAAGGAAAAGTTAAGCCGAACCTTTTAGACATGTGACTGGCTTTGAGTGATCTTATAATTACCCCTATTTGGAGATATCGGTTTGATCTAGAACTAGACCATTCCAGAAATGTAAACGTCAAAGGTCAGCTCCTAGCACAGCAAACCAACTTCGATGAAGTATGTATTTTGACTGCATTTTTGTGAGGCACCCAAATAAGGAAAGGCTGTGTACATAGTCATTATTCACAAGCAAAGGTTTTGAAATAGGCAGCTAGACTTTCAAAGGGTCAGGCCATGAAAGCAAATCTCTAAAATGACAAAGAACTGACGCCTGCCTTATTTACATACAGCCTACGTATGTATGAGCGGTTTTATCTTTTGCCAAAAGTCATTCCCAATGATAATACAACAGCGCTTGTATCAACATGGCAGTGCTGCTCAACAGAAATTCCACTGTCAATAGAAACACATGGACTAACGCCTGAAAAATGAGAACATTGGAGCACAACCTGTAAGGAACTGTGAAGCGGCAGACTGTAAACAGAAGTGTCGAGTCTAAAATACGTCTTTAGACTGATGAAATTTTACAACTCCAGAGGCCAAGAGCAAGAGTGTTCCTGAAAAAATTCCAAAAAAATATATTTTAGATGATTATTAGTAGGATGGTGTTTATCTAAAGTTAATGTGGAGAACTGTATTTGAAGTAACAAATCTGATTATGGCTTCTAAGATGAATTATGTATGTGTGAGGTCGTAAGTTGTGCTTGAAGCCCATTTTCAGCTATAAAGCAGAGCGTTAAACCATCTGGGACAGCAGAAGTGGGAAAAGAGACAGAGAGAGTGATACCATGTCACAGGATGCACTACTCATTGCTCATTCAAGAGAGTGGGTGGAAAATGGCACAGTGTGTGAGACTCTGATTCCTAGATCTTTCCGAGCTGCAAGTTTCTCATAAGCAACCCCATTCCTAATAATAGTGGCCTACTGATTACAGATGGGATGATACCACTTTTTCTTTTCCAATACCAATACTGAAACTTTCAATGTCGACTGATACCTATATTTTTATTAATCAGCTTTATATTGTAGTAAAAAAATATCTCATGCAGTGCAAATAAGTGCAGAATTGAACTATGTAAAATAAACAATATGTTACTAGTATAATTAGCAAGCTTGCTTTGTTAAAATCAGGCTACATGTATTCACTAGAGGTGAGAACAACCAAAGAACTCATGATATGATATCAACAAGATACATAAATTACAACTTTAAACATATTGTGATATGCTGAGTACTGCTATAACATAAATTGCGATTATTGTCATAACATACATTGTGATTTTTGTAACGCCTAATTTTGTCCCCAGTGAAAGACTTCAATATCTGTTTTACCTAATTAGATAACGTTATTAGTCTCACTTTAATTATTGCAGCAAACGGACTAACACTGTCATAAAAACCTCACATTAAATGTATATAGTAAAACAGTGATACTTTGCCTCTGTGTACTGATATTTTACTACATAAATTTCAAGTAAAAACCTGTTTTGTTTTGCTTTACATTATCATTATCATGTCCTATCATGTATATTTGGCTATAATTGGCTCGGTATAGCTGTAAGCTACCTCTACTATTGATTTCTGCACAGATTTGAAAAAATAATGATCTCTAACAAAGAGACTGAAAGCTGAAAATGCAGGACTCCAAAAAAGTAAACTCCACAAGTGCAATGTCCGTTTGACGGTGCAAAGGGTAACCCATGGTGTTATTCAGATTCTCCACTCCTCCCTGAATGATATCTGTATGATTTAGTTCACCAACAGAAACACAAAGCTGCCCTCTGAGTGGTCCGCATAAGTCTCTTAAATATGGCTTTGAGAACCGGACTGGAGTCAGCACTTTAGTGTTTCCTATTTTCAGCTGCAGCCCATCATTCACTCACATTTCACAACACCTAAACACACCTGTGGCACACTTATGACCCATACATGACTGCTTTGCTGAAGTTGTGCAACTTTTTTATGACAACCAGTAAGGAGGAGGTGGTGATTTTATATATATATATATATATTCCTAACTTTGAATGTAAGTTAATGGAACCAGAAATGTTATGTTATTTTTTAATCATTAATACTTTTCAATGTAAATGGCAGCTGTGGTGTTCAAATTATGTAGAAAAATAAAGATATAAATATTGCCAGATACATGTTTTTGTGTGTGTGTATATATATATATATATATATATATATATATATATATATATATATATATATATATATATATATATATATATATATATACACACAAAGAGGGTCAAACTTATATCAGTTGTTGTCGGTAAAGTAAGGTATAACGTACACTTTTATCAAGTGCTCAAACGAATGACTCGTTTAAGACACTTTATCGAATACAGAGACAAAAACCAGAGCAGTTTAGTTGTTAGTGTGAGGTAAACACAGTAAACGGAGTTTCAAAATCAGCAACAATACAGAGATACTTTCATGTGGACTGCCGTTAAAACTCCAGTCAAAAACAACCTGCCATACTAAACAGAGTGAACACCGAGTGACTCTCTAAAGAACCTCCGCAGTACCTTATCTGACATAAAATGATGAATAAAACAGATTTCTAATTGAGCTGTACTCACTCTCTAGCTCGGTGCTGTAACGGCTGAGGCGTCCGCTGAGGCGAAAACGTTCAAACGTGTAACCGTCGCGAGTTCCAGAGCGCGAGCCTCGAGCCAAGCGCTCGCGCGCGGAGGCTCCAGAGTTTCTGAACGAGCCCTCAACGCGCGCGCGAAGTGCCTCACTCGTGATGATCGAGTCAGTTGTCTTTCAAGGAGTCGAAATTCTGATTCAGTAGTTAATTGACTCACAACTTATTCAAGTCTCTCCATCATTATCAGGTTTTTTCTTTCAATTCGCTGACTTGAAGTGTGGTAGAACACAGAAAAAGGAAGCTACGAAGGTTTTTACGAAGTTCTGGAGAAGTCTACAGGGTGATGTCAGCTCGACGAGTTCACTGAAAGGAACCGATTCAAAAAAACGACTCGCTTATGAGTCAGACACCAGTGGCTTCATCTTTTAGATATGAAGTCGAGCAGGAAACAGCGCTGCTTCACTGTGGTTTATCTCTCTGCAGGAGAACTGTTTGTCTGTTCCATCTGTTAACAGGAACGGGCGAAACTACGCACAACAGTGTTGTGATAATAACGAAAAATGTTTCTTGGTGATTTCATGACGTAATGGCTCATGAACACTTAAGGTACGCTTAAACCTGAAGTGCAGCTCCTTAGAAAGTCTGTCCGGGTAGTGAATGAAGCAGATTTGTGGTGGCAAAAATGATTTCCATCTATTTTTCAAAATCTTTGCATAATTCCGTCGTGGAGATGCGAAGAGTGTCACTCAGAGTGGTCTGATGTGAAGTGGCTCACTGTAGAGAAAGTTACAGGCTCAGATTTCCTTACAGAGGTGGTGATAGAAAAAGAGGTGGCCATGTCTACAAATATAGTCTTGTTTATTTACCACCAGTGATGCAAATGGAAAATAAACGGAGACTATTTAGCCCTACAGCACCCTCATGTGCCCCTTTGACATGGATCCATTAACATAAATTGATTAACAAGACATTTAAGGTTTATCACAGATATCTCGTGGAGATAAGAAGGTTTCAGAAATCAGGGAACGTATTTCTAATCATTTCATTTCAATTCTTTACGTTCTCTAAAATGCAGCATGTTGCGACAGAACTAGTATGAATAACTTTGTACTGAATACTTAACCCATTTAATTATGCAGAATTTTTGAAAAACTGGTGGAGTTCCTCTTTACATACAATCAATCATAAATCCAGCTGCTGTTGGCAACGAAAAAAAGAGTAGAAATAAGAAATTGTATGAAAAAGAAATAGTTTGATTGGTACACACACACACACACACACACACACACACACACACACACACACACACACACATATATATATATATATATATATACACTTTGGAAGCCTATACGTGGGTAAACAGTGACCCACTTCTGGTAATAACACAAAATAGCCTGCGACGTTCATCCTCCTCACCCAGTCGTGAAATATAGCTGGGGATTTACTGCCAGTCTTCCCAACGACACCAGCTCAAACACTGCACAGTGCATTTTATTACTGGTTCCTAATGAAAACAGACATTTCTTTCTAAACAAAAGACATACTAGCATTTTTTCATGCGTAAATGGCGCCACCTGGTGTTTTCCAGACGTAAAAGTGGCATACGTAAATAAATACTTAAATAACCAGACTGTTTAAAAATCTGTACTACTTTCTGTGATTGAAATACACCTTTTTAAATATTGCTGATGTGAATGGAGAGCTAACCAACTTTGGAGAACTGATTCTAAAGGAGTGATTCTGGTGATAGACCACACGATTTCAGAGGCCACATGGTGGCAGAGGAGTAGTACACATAAAGACAAAGCAGGCCTAATTTGGAGGCCTCCAGATGAACCTCAGTGCATTCCGCTTTAATCTCATTCTGAATTATAGAGCTTCTTAGAAAGAGAAGGTCTGGAGCATAACTCTCGAGTGGATTCAGGTAGATAAATGCACTAAACAAGTTTCTATCAAGAAGATGAAAAATGCAACTACTGAGAGCTTCTCAGTCAATTTTTGTGAAAGACTCTGCCAGTGTTTGGTTCTGGAAAACCACTGTGCTACACATTTTAATGTTTTTCTTTTCTAAAACACATTTAATGTGTTTTTTGTGGATAAATGAGCAACATATGAGTATTGTTTTAATTAACAAAAGAAGAAACACATGGAGACCAAAGGTTTTATATATGTGTTTATATTGGGACAGAGTTGGACAGAGCTGGGACGCAGTGTCGTTTCTACTAAGCCACACAAACAGTTGCCCCCTTACAAATACTGAGTTGTTACTGTACCATCATGTTGATGCTCAAGTGAGGGAGAAAAATCACATGTACACACATGAAGCCAAAAAAAGAAGAAAGTTTTGAAGATAAAGAATGGTCTGTTTTCTTTTGCCAATTGTTTTGACTTATTTGGAAAATAAGACATGTTTGATCTGAAGCCTGACTAATGAAACTTCAGACAGACTATTCTGTTTTAGCATCACAAAACCTTACAAACTCAGATGGAGTTAACCTGTACAAAAAGTGGTTAACAACTATCTCTGTTAATTCAGGTTTAGAATGGGACCAGAGGTGGAACAGAATACGAAGGGAAGTGGGACAGAATGGAACCAGAGGCGGGACAGAATGGAACAGGAGGTGGGATGGAACAGTTTAGGAGGTGGGATGTGATGGCGCAGGAGATGAGATGGAATAAGACAGGTAGTGGAATGGAAAAAGACAAGAGGTAGAATGGAATCTTTCAGGAGGTGGGATAGATTGGACAGGAGGTGGAAGAGAATACGGCGGGAGGTGGGATGGAAAAAGAGAGGAGGTGGAACAGAATGGGACAGGAGGTGGGAAGGAATAGGAGAGGAGGTGGAACAGAACAGGACAGGAGGTGGGATGAAATAAGAGAGGACACGGAATAGAGTATGACAGGATAAGAGAGGAGGTGGAACAGAATGGGACTGGAGGTGGGGCAGAATAAGAAAGGAGGCAGAACAGGATGGGACAGGAGGAGGGACGGAATGAGGACATGGAACATAATGGGACAGGAGGTGGGACGAAATAAGAGAGGAGGTGGGACAGAATAGGTCAGGAGGAGGGACAAAATAAGAGAAGAGGTGGGACAGAATGGGATAGGAGGTGGGACAGAATGGGATAGGTGGTGGGACAAAATAATTGAGGAGTTGAAACAGAATGGGACAGGAGGTGGGACGGCATAAGAGAGGAGGTGGGACAGAATGGGATAGGAGGTGGAACAAAATAATTGAGGAGTTGAAACAGAATGGGACAGGAGGTGGAACGGCATTAGAGAGGAGGTGGGAGAGAATGGGATAGGAGGTGGGACAAAATAATTGAGGAGTTGAAACAGAATGGGACAGGAGGTGGAACGGCATTAGAGAGGAGGTGGGAGAGAATGGGATAGGAGGTGGGACAAAATAATTGAGGAGTTGAAACAGAATGGGACAGGAGGTGGAACAGAATAAGAGAGGAGATGGAACAGAATGGGACAGGAGGTGGGACGGAATAAGAGAGGAGGTGGGACAGAATGGGACAGGGGGTGGGACGGAATAAGAGAGGAGGTGGAACAGCATTGGACAGGAGGTGAGACGGAATAAAACACAAAAAAAGTAAAACAGCACACAAAACACCAAACAATAATAGAAATAACACAGCAGCAGATATTAAAGAGAGAAAATTGCAGAAACTGAACAGAACAGTGACCTAAGCAGATAGATGACCTGCGCGCGCGTCTGCGTGAGTGCGTGCGTGCGTGCGTACGTGTGCGCGCCTAGACACTCCTACCTCCTTAATTCTCCGATGCCCTCGTGTCTCAGAGCCCCCGGGGGCGCAGCTCCATTCATCGCATCGCTACCGAGCCGCGAGCGGGTGAAGATGCAGGTGCTCGAGCTGAGTGTGTGCTTGGCGGTTGCCATCGCAGCATCAAACGCGCTGCACGCAGATCTTAACGGCACCGTGGAGGCGGATGCAGCGCGAGGACAAACGACGCTGGGCGACAAGTTCAGGGAGGTGGAGGAGATGATGGAGGACACGCAGCACAGACTGGAGGACGCAGTACATCAGGTACAGAGTGCAGCACACTAGTTGCCTTTGAACATTAGTTTTGGTTGATCTTTTTTTGGGGATCAGCTTCATAATGAAATGTAATATAATGCTGAGATAGTTATGTGCCATGCTTAGTCACACCTTTACCTTCACACGGTCACTATAAAAAGGTACTTTTCAGGTACATTTTAAGGGTTTTAAAGGGAAATATCACCAATTATATGAAATTTTATTCAGAAAGGTTTGATCTGAAATGATTCATTGTATGGATTTATATACACTATAACCACCAGCAGACCTACATGTGCCTTCTGAGTTGTTTTACGTCACGTTGATGGTAAAATAGTAGTAAATCTGTAGTTGTCCCCAGGGACTTGCCTTACCACACCCTACATGTCCCCCTCCGCCATGAATGGATTCAAATATATGAATCAAAATACATCTTAAGCCAAAACTCAATCTACTTACAACAGTGTCTTAGATACCAGGCAACATATATCTAACCACGTCATGTAATAACTTTCTGTGCAAGTTATTCCCTTCAGACGTCTGGTTCCCATCACCACACTGTGAAGAATTCTGACTCGGCAGGTTTCTCTAGAACGGAGCGTTTCACAGCAAAGCACACTGAATGACTTCCTTCACATCTCAATCGTTTAACTATATAGAATTTTTGAACAATTAGTTGTGTACAGTTGTGTACATTAAATTAGTTATTTTCAGAGAACACTACATGTGTATTTACACATACAGTAAAATAAAAAGAGTGAAGATATGACAGGGTGTTTGGAGTCAATACAGCTTCTACTAGCAATGATATATGATACAATTATGTTTTTAAAGTAAAGATGCTGTCGACATACTGTTAAAGGAACCGCCCCACTGACAAGAGGGTATAGTACCCTTTTTTTCTGAGAGTGCATGTTGTCATCACTTGTCTTTACTTTTTGCTGTGCTGTAATCCAGTCTGTGCTATTTCAGGCAAAACCTGTGACAGAACTGGATCAGATTCATTCAAGGATGCATAGTGATATCGGAAGTGTTAAATACAGTCATTAGGATCAGACAGACGGTTAGATTTAACTGATATTTCTGAATTGGTGTTTGATATTACATTTAATGCATCCAGGCAGAGCAGAATGTGGAGAGAGAAGATGATGGACAGCTGCTGTGTAATATTTGCGTTAGTCCAAGTGGATTTATTATTAATTTATACATTATATGTGTACAGAGATTGCCAAGGACCCAGTATTCCTATGTCAGTGCATCCCAAGAATTCATTCTTTCTTTACATTCAGTATCTGTCCCAGAATAATAAGGAACACCTCTACTTTTTCAGCTTTGCATTGCTTGCACTGGTTACTCTCATTGTGTTTGTTGTGCCTCATTAAGAATCATCAGTAAAGATGTGTTCTGAGGTTTATGTGAAATGTTAACTGGAAAAGTGGTGCACTGAATTTACTTGATTCAAGTGTGTACATCATTAAATATAATGAAATGTTCTTAATATAAATAATACCTGAAGTATAGGCCGATACTGAATACCGATACCGATCTAACTATCGATCTAACCTTAGAAACCTGTAGGTCATGATATTTATACAATTATATTGAAATTCTGGGAATGATTTCTGTTTTCTGTCACAAATAAAACATGCTATGACTAATGTCATTTTCTTGTTGGATTATATATATTAGGTTTCTAAAAAAGCTTTACTATTTATTGTTTATATATAGTTAGTATTTGCTATTATTTAAATAAAACAAAGAATAATCATATTTAGCAACTTACGTACATATATACGTAAAGTATATTAGTTGTGCAAAATAGAACAGTATGTAGATGAACCTGTGGTGTGTACATGTAAGCACCCAGCAGCTTCTCTGGCATCTATTAAAGGTTTTACATCTATTGTTTTTAGTTGTTTGCCTTATATGTGCGTCCCATGCACTCAAATTAGTTTAGTAACTATCACTGCTGTCATGCTGTAAGTAGCAGCAACTTTCAGTGTTGTTTCTAGCTTGGTTGAAGCATAGGGCCACGAGACACCACTGTTGAGTGACACAGCTGACAAACAAACCAGCAGTGCTAGTGTACACACTGGCCCGGGTAGTGAGCTGCTATGCTAAAAAATAAATCAAGGCTATCATTATGCTGACAGTCCAGTGGTTCCTTTTGCTCCCTCAGTCACAATCTGTACTAACATTAACAGACTCAGTGACTGCACAGCAGCAGATGCCATTCAGGTAAGGACGCTTTCATTAACGTGTTTCGCCGACAGAATTCTGCCGTTACAGATTTTGCTGTGAGCATTTTTACAGCTGCTTGTCATCCCACACTACCAACATGTTATTAAGCTCTGTAAACTGATGTGCAGGTGCTGGTATCCCCATCACTGATACTGCTTTGGGATTTAAGTGTGTATCAGTGCAGCACTAATATTACATTAACACAATTATAGTGTTGAGTTGAGTATAGTATGAGTGTTGCTCATAGAAAATTCTCTCAAGCTGGAAGATGAACTTGTATTTAATGTATTTTGTTTGTGTAGAAATGGTGTACAAATTAGATTTTTTCGTTTATAGTTTGAACACATTAGGAGCATTATGAACACATTCTGCTCTGTAGGTGATATAAAGGCACTGTAACACTAAAGATCCCAGGTTTCTCATTTTCATTGTGTGAATAGAAGTAAGAGTATGAGCCCTCGACTCTCTCAGAGCTGGCACGTCCTTTCAATCTTTAAAGTGGTTAGGAGCATCGGAGTAGTAGTGAACGAGAAATATTCTTGGTTTTATTTTCTGAACAGTGGGGGATCATGGGGCTATTCTTTTGAGCCTTTTTACAGATGGACAATGAGAGTGCCAAATCCAGCCAGTATGTCCAGAACCTCACCTCAAATTACAACAATGAAAGCGGTTCAGAGACTGTGCTTGGAAATCAATCCGCCCCTGCTGTGGAGAAGATCGATAAGGTAGGTTGGCATGGAGGTCACCCGGAAGATTCTTGACGTGATTGCTTCTATTTCTGCAGACGTCTGCCGTCCGTGCAGTACAAAAGCACTGAAGAGCAGGATGACCAAAGCAGCCTTTGCTGTAATTGAACTATGCCATGTACACAATTTTTTGAATGTCCAGGAAGCATGATGCCTTTGAGTGTCCTTCAGTCAAGACCAATAGTTCTCAGCTCGTGTTCAATCAGAGTTTAATTTCCACATCTACTTCATTTGTGCTTTCAGAGTTTAGAGAATAGAACCGAGGAGAACCGCAACTCCAGAACCATCATCCAGACCAACAGCAAAGAAAATGACATAGGTCATGTGAGTAATTGTCATCTACTCTATTACATGACAATCATAATAGCTTCTATTCTATACATTTAATAAAATATAATGAAATGCATTAAATAAAAACGATACCTGATCATTAAGTATAGGCCGATACTGAATACTGATACCAATACTGACTAGCGATGTAATCTAACAAACCTATAGGTCCTGATATTGATGCAATTACATTTCTGTTCTATATCACAAATAAAACTTGACTGAATGCCATTTTCTTGTTGGATTATATATATATATATATATATTAGGTTAGGTTTATTTACTGTATATAGTTAGTATTTACTATTATATAATTCATGATGAAATCATATTTAGCTTACATGAAGGTAAAATATATTTATATTGCAAAATATTTAAAAAAACAGAATTGCCCATAGGTGGGAGTTCGTGGTGTACCCTGCCTTGCCCGATGACACAGGGAGTGGCTCCGGCCCCCCCATGACCCCGACTAGTGGTATAAAGCAGCAGATAATGGATGGATGGATGGAATTGAACAGTATTTAGATAAGCCTGTGGTGTGTAAATCCTTCATGTACCCTATGTTATATGACATAGGGTACATGAAGGCTCACTAACATTGTTTTAGGTATCAATACCTTGGATATGGTCCAACACTTTATTAGGCCTTCACAAAATATCATTACTTAATTGTTATCTCCAGAGATCACAGAAGGAAAACGAGATTCTTGCTGAAAGTTTACTGAGTTTGTGGGTATTTGGTTGAGTGTGTTGACTGTGTATTGTGCATTTACATGACCTTAAGAATTCAGTCAGATTCCTCCAGTTATCTGATTTTTCAAGTGGTCATGTAAACAGCATAGTACATCAGATTGACAAATTCAATAAAATGTGGGAGCTGGACTATTGCTTAGTAATAGGGTTTCTCAGTGCATGTATATCATCACTCGGATTTCTTGGACAAAATCTGGTTCCATTGACTTACATTAAAAGTAATAACTGTCATATGACATCTATCTATCTATCTATCTATCTATCTATCTATCTATCTATCTATCTATCTATCTATCTATCTATCTATCTATATATATATATATATATATATATATATATATATATATATATATATATATATATATATATATATATATATATATCGTCGTTGCCCAATAAAAAAAAAGTTTCCCAACCTTACTTTCTCTTTACTTTCAATGTAAGTCAATGGAACCAGAAAATTTGTTTGGAAAGCTGTTTGGAGCATTTCTATTGGACCATTTATTATGACATTTTTCCACAATGCAAACGGCAGCTGCTGCATTCAGATGATGTAGAAAAATAGAAAGGGACAAGTATTTATCAGACAAGACATATTGGATGTGCATTTTTTTGTGAACATCAATTTTTCTGATTTTAGTATTGAACTGAAACCCTTACAGCTTCATTAACGGGTTCTTATAAAAGGTCATATCACACTCGCAGTATGGTATTTTGTGCACATTTTAATTTGTTCGATTTGCTTCAGCTCAAAATTATCAGCGACCTCTGCATCTGATAGGATCCAGAAAGTCGACTCTGAACTTTGCAGCGCTTCTTACACAAATCCATTTCCTAAAGAGCAACTCCTCACACACAAAGCCTGACGTCCTTCTTCAGAGCACTTAATTTCCTGTCTGAGTGAAGATCAGTCAATAGTCTATTGGCTGCTCTGAGTAGAGCTTTCAGGTTGCAGATTGGGAGAGGTGACAGAGCCACTGATAAAGCAGGATAAAGCCAGATAACACAGCAATCACGGAACGTGTCGGCAGTTCCATCCGGCAAAGGAGAATTTAAACGACACCCAGTCCACTTCAGTCTAGATGCTCACTGATATGAGTGCAGAGAATAAGGAGTGTATGAATTTATTTAGAAAAATGACATTTAAACCCAGTGGAAGAAATAAAAATACCCAGTTTTATAGCATCTTTAGGACAGTGAACAGTGATATGATCCTTAATAGTATACTTATGTACTTCTAGCCATTGCTGCTATTCCACTATTCTTAATATCCAATGTGTTTTTATATATTTGAGATACTTTAAGACAATTTCAAACATCAATAACATGAGTAAAAGGACCTTTAGTCATAGACATATTAAGTTGTTATACAAGTTGCAAATATTGAAAGCCCAGTTTTGAGGTAGGAACATCCTACCTCAATTCTTACAATGGGGCGTCTGTTGTTCTGCTCTAATGCAAGGTCTTTTGCAGGAATGAGGGCTGCTACAGGAGGCCCATCAGCAGTAGCAGCAGTAGCAGTTTTCTTTCTGGTTGCTAAAATATTTGATAGAGTTATTTAATATCATATTACACACAAATATGGCGTTTTACCTTTTCCTTCACATTAGACTAATCAACTGGAACGGCACCTCCTATTCTGGATTATATTTTCATATTTAACCTTGACCTGCTGCCACGCTCCTTTCATTCCGCTCATGTTGCTTCCTAATCAGGATATAATTAATTATTAATACTAATAATTTACTATAACACTTATACAATGCCAATGAATGAATTAAATTATATGCTCACGCATTTAATCTGTCTGCAATATTCTGTCAGGCAGCTTATCTGACTTTATTAATACAGGACGTGTTACCTTTTCTTGCAATTATGTCTTTATATTCATCATAAAGATGTAAAAGTAACTACTGTTCAGCAGGAGGAAAGAAGCTGCCTGTTCTTGTAGCTCTTTCAATATTTTTCTCACCTTTTTGAATATCGATTAGTAAGGCTGTTTAAATACGGTATCTCCTTTCATTGTTATGCCGATGATACCCAGATTTATTTAGAAGCAGGATGGTACATCTTTTAAAAACTACTTTACTACTTTATTGAGTTGCCTTGATGAAATAAAAGCCTGGATGGCTTTTAATTTTTTTTTATTTAAATGAGACCAAGATAGAAACTGTCCTATTTGGACAGGACAGATCATTTAGTCCTCAATGGAACCTGGGACATTGGCAGACTTTTACCCAGTCATCAGTCAAAAACCTGGGTGTAATATTTGATAATGCTTTTAAATTTGATAAGCAGATAAATGCAGTAGTCAAGTCTAGTTTCTTCCAATTAAGACAACTAGCCAAAATTAAGCCATTTTTATCTTTCTCTGATTTTGAGAAAGTAATTCATGCGTTTATTTCAACAAGGCTCGATTATTGTAACTCACTATATGTTGGTGTTGGCCATTCCTTGATCGCCAAGTTACAATTGGTGCAAAATGCTGCTGCGAGGTTATTAACGCGTACGTCTAGGAAGGAACATATCACTCCTGTACTGGCTTCACTTCATTGGCTCCCAGTGGCTTTTAGAATACAGTTCAAAATCCTGCTTTTACTGTACAAGTCTCTTAACGGGTTAGCCCCCAGTTATCTAACGGAACTGCTTGTACCCTATGTTCCAGCACGGGCCCTAAGATCTGCGGATCAGCTTCAGCTAGTTGTCCCCAAATCAAGTCTGAAGCAGAGGGGGGACCGAGCATTTGTAGTAGCCGCTCCGAAACTCTGGAACGAGTTACCACTGCAGATTCGATTGGCACCTACTCTGTCAAGTTTTAAATCTAGGCTTAAAGCTCATTATTATTCTATGGCTTTAATGTAATGAATGTTTTATTTGGTTGCTGCTTTTAGTGGTGGTGATGTTTTTAGTCCTAGTATTGTGTATTTTAAGTTTCTTCATTTGTGCAGCACTTTGGTCAACTAACGTTGTGTTAAATGTGCTCTATAAATAAATTGACATTGACATTGTGTGCACGTGCATGATCGCCGATTACAATAGCCTGGCTTGAATTAGTGGGAACTTGTTGAATCTGGATTTCATTAGTGGAACAGAACTAGACGGAAGCGAACTGTTTGGCTAACTCAAGCGAGGCTCACTCAAATAAGCTTCGTGGAGTATCCCTCAGGTGACAAGATACACACTAACACTGGATAGGACAAAACACAGAGCCAAGACTAAGCACACAGACTAGGGAATATAAACAGGAACTAAAGACGAACACCTGGGGCTAACAAGAGGGAGACAACAGGGATCAGGTGAGGGGCGGAGATAAGGAGCACATGGCAAACATAAACAGAGACTGCATGGCAATGACAGAACGTAAACAAAAACAGACAGAGCAAGACGTGACACTTATGTTACTGTTTCAGATGACAAAACAAAATGTAAACCACTTCTTTTTATCCTGAAAATGAAAAAGGGGGATAAACCCTTTCCTCCCTTTATGACTGATGTGGTAAAACTGCAACAGGAGACGAATGTAATGTTTACTTTGGCATCTAGGGATAAAACACTCTTTGTCCTTGGCTTCATTGGTGGCCCAAGAAAAGTGTGGGTCGCCTCTCATACAGAGAAATGCTGCACAGATCGTGTTTCAGCCTCACGTCCTTTAGAGTTCTCTTTGAACTTTCTACAAACGTAGCTGTGTTGCACAGGACTGCTTTTCATTATAACAAGGTTAAATATGTTTATCACGTTTCTATTTATGAAACATACAAATTAATGTTCTATTCGTCACTGTAGCATTGTAGTTTCTGATACGTGATAAAAATATTATACCTGCCCATTATGTGTCATATAGTGCATCAAATTGCAAATTCAAGCTCTGTCTGATCCCCTCTCTTGTATTGTGTGGCCTATTGCCAGGTACAATAATTTTGTTGTACAACCCCATTTCCAGTTCAGCCACTGTGCAAAGTGGAAATAAAAACAGAATACAATTATACACAAATCATTTAAATCATCATATAAAAAAAATAAAATTAGAAATATTATTGTACTTTTTTTATATATGCCAATTTTGAATTTTAACAGGCGCAACAAAAGACTGGCATAGTTGTGTAATGCTAAAAACACCTGGGTGCAACATCTCACAACTGATAAGGTTCATTGGCAGAAGGTCAGTATAACGAGACCATTCCAGAAAGGCTGAGGTTGTGTCTACTTGTCTACTGCTCAGTAGGTGAAATTAGTTGGCGAGTGTGGCTAGTATATCCGAAAACTCAGTAGTCATCGAGTAGTACACAAACGTTACCCGGACGACCTCCTGAACTGGGAGACATTTTTAAGTATGCACCCGCAGCACACTGTGCTATTCCATGATTCACCTGGAGCCATGGATGAATTCAAAGTGGAGGGGAAAAAAAACTGGGGGAAAGCAGAACGTCTGCTGGTGAACTGCTGCTACAGTTAGTTCTACTACTTCTTGATACCGTCTGAATACAGATCCAGACAAAAACTCAATATAGTGTCACAAAAAGTATCTAAAATGATGTAAGGACATGGGGCTTTTAATGAATAGTGTGGCGTATACAGTGGTGGTCTTGGGTTAAGGGACATCGGTAGGATGGTTGACATACTGCGTCGTGTACTGAAACTGCCTACTACTTTACTGCTTGAGCAGTATGTACTGGCTCCAGTCGAGTACCTATTTTAGATGTACCCTGAGTCTTTCAGAAGATGGGGAGGGGTCACTACTCTGTGAGGAACTGTGTGGGAAAATTGGGTTTCACAATGCCAAATAACACAGAACATAAGAATTTCATCATCTACGGTGCATAAAATGATTAAATATTCGGAGTAGGGCTGGGGCGATGTAATTGTATTTCTAACACACTCACATTAGAGTAATCTAAAAATTAGTCATTAGATTAATCGATTAAGAAATGAATCGTTAGGTGCAGCCCTAATTCTTAAAGTCTGGAGAAATCTCTGTATGCAAGAAATAAGGCCCAACACCAACACTGGATGGCAATGATCTTCAGACCCACAGATGGCACTGCAGTAAAAATTAAAACAATTCTGGAATCAGTGCTTAGATTCAGGAACACTTTCCAAAACTCGTGAACATAGTTTGTTGCTGCGCCACAAATGCAAGTTGAAACTCTACCATACCAAAAAAATCTGATATAAAGAGAATACAGAAACGCCGTCCCCTTCTCTGGACCCCAGCATATTTAAGATAGACTGAGGCAAAGTAGAAAAGTGTCTTGTGGTCCAACTGTTCAAAATTTGAAATTCTTTTTGAAAATCACAGATACCTCAACTTAAGAGATCTGCTATCAGCACACGGTTCAAAAGTCAGCATCCATCCATATGTCGTCTTTTCAGAAAAGGACTTGCTTATTTCAGCAAGACAATACCAAAACCACATTCAGCACGTATTACAGCAGCATAACTCTGTAGTACAAGTGTCCAGATGCTAAACTGGCCTGCCTGCAGTCCAGATCCATCATTTGGTGCATTATAAAACATCAACACCAAACTCAAAACCTAGTGAGCTGTCTTAGTAGGCACTGTCTAGGTAGGCAGCTGTTTAAGTAGGAAGCGTTCTCTCTGGGTGTGTCTCAAAACCTAGTGGGCTCCTACATAGGCAGCATTTAACATCATAGTAGCGCTCCCGACATGTAAGCTGTCCCAATTTTTACATACCTTAAACATGCTGTCTACTGAGGCACCTTATTTTCACCTGATTTTAAGGAAGCATCGAGCGCTTCCTCAGCAGCTAAGACAATCCCATGAAGCAACGCAAACAAATCTACAAGCAGTGAAGTGGTTTTAAAATGTGAGTTATTTTGATTCTCTGGTGTTTTTATGTGTTTTTGGCATATAATCACACGTCAACTTTAATCACACATCAACTTTGCAACGAGTCGTTTACCATTTTGCAGTTTTATACTCCAGCCATTAGCATTTTATGCTAGTGGATTTTTAAGCCTCAGGCTATTGTTTTGGATGCCGGCTGGTAGCTTAGCAACCAGCTAAACCACTGGTTGCTGCTGCAGTGGGCGGAAACAAGCCGTGACGCAGTCTCTTTCTAACTAGATCGCCTCAGTAATCTGTTTTATGCCTAATTAGACAGCTCACTAGGTTTTAAGACACACCCAAAAATTATTATTTTTGAGACCACGAACGGTTGTAACTAAAATCCCATACAAACTCATTTGTTGGTTTCACTTACAGAGTACTGACTAAAGCAGTGGATGCTGGCATTCAATTCAAAATGGAGATATATTTTTCAAATCAAACAACATTTCCCTGTTTCCACTTTTGATATGTTGCCTTTGTGCTGTTTTCAGTAAAATATAGGCTCCATAAATGACATTTTTATTTAGATTTTGCCCGGCAAAGCTCTGAGAAAGCGAATGTAATAATGGAATTCAGTAGCTGCCCACGTGCTTCCATTATAACTGACTTTTAAATGCACAGGTTGTCTGTTCTTTTAAAATTACAGGTACACGCACTCAGATCATTGTTCAGGGTAATTGACAGTACAATACAGATGCAGCACATAGAGGTTAAGCTGGATAAAGGCTGGAGCATTCATTTAATAACAGGCATTGGTTTCATCATAGCACTGATCAAGGACATAGAGCTGAATCAGCTGGGGGAGTTTCAGTTCTTCATTTTAATTAATGTTTTTGTTCTGACTCCCCTCTCTCCTCTCTCTTTTTTTTTTAGCAATGCATCATTGATGAGGACTGTGAGAAGGGCAAATACTGTCTCTATGAGGCAAACCGCTCCGAATGTCTGGCCTGCAAGGAGGTGGATGCGGTAAGAGCTTTGAGAATATACTGACCTTATTGAGATTTATAGAGCGGCGGGGTCTGCATTGCTCATAAAATTGCGACTCCCAGAATTCCACAGACTGCTTCCCCACCCAAACCTAGATCTTCTGAAAGACCTGAATGTTCAAAAAGCCCTCAGCACCCTGCTCTTGAGCAGCGTGAGGCAAGCAAGCCTGCATTGTAACTGCATTGCAGTACAGCCACAAGTGCATCTGGAATCTGACATGAGGGAGTATTTCTCCTTCAGGCTTCGCATCAAAGTGCACTGCTGGCTGAATAAAAACAAGGCCCTCCGCTCATCTCCCTTACACAGGGCCCAGAAAGGAGAACAGAGAGCAGCACAGTGAAGGACAGTGGAGACCACCAGCTAGAATACTGATGCGCTCTTGGCAGCGAGGCTGAATCCCTTTCTGAAGCATACTTTGGCCTGGCTCCAAAGACAGAAAGCCTTGGCTGGGTTCAGCCTATTGCCAGCTTTCGCAATACATCTGAGACTGAATGCAGCTGATTTAACACTTAAGGGAAAAGAGTGTGTATGAACAGGCTCAGAGATGCATATCTGAAATTCTCATACTGCTCTAATGATAGCATATACACAGAAGTGACGTATTAAAGAAAAAACAAACATAAAATAGGCCACCACAAGCTGCCAGAACATTGTCAGAACACCTTGGCTTAGATTCTACAAGCCTCAAGTGTGAGTATTGGAGAAATGGAGCAAAATCTCTGATGTTCAGTTGGGTGGACATCTGGTGACTGCAAAGTACATGGCATATGCACACCTCAGATGTGCTCTCCCACTAGGTGGGACACCGTGAGGGCTATAGAGGGTCTTAAAGCCCCCATTAGCACCAACTGATATAAAAATCCATTCGCCTCCATTACATGAACTGTTTTTGTTTTAACCTTCACCAGTATGGTATAAAACCCAGATATATCACTTACTTATATTATTTTAGATAAATCCTATTATAACACTCATTGTGTTGAATTCAAATAAAGATGTTTAACACTGGCATGTACTGCATCCACTCCATCTCTGTCCTGTTTATACTCAAATCTGCATCAGCTTGAATTGCAGAAAACAAAGCTTATGTATGTACCAATACTGAATCAGAGCACCAAACAAAGTAGGCACACACTAGGGCAGCAACAAACAACTAATTTGGTATTTAAATAATCTGTCAATTTTTAAAACAAAGGTCCATTTATTCAAATTAAGAATCGCTCAATTACTGACAAACTATTTTGTAACTATCAGCTTTTACATTTAATTTAGGTTGTTTTATGCATTTGCTAACTAACAGTGAAGACAATAAACTAAATAAAAAATAACATTAGCTATCCAGCTAGCTAGAGCAACTAACTTACAGAGATTAATCTTCTTTATCCAGTGACGTTTCCTCCTCAGATGCTCCAACCTAGAAGATATGCTCCCATTTTTACAAATAGTACAATGGCCTACTTTGTTTTATGAGTTAAGCTTGGAATGGTCACACACTTTTGACAATTTTGTTGTGGAAGCTGCTGTCGTGCTTTTGTTGACTCTCCAGTAAGCGGTAACATCAAAACATTCATAGTTTGCACAAGAAACTCGTGGGATGACTTCACCAACTAATCAACTAATATATTAGTTGAAAGCAAATTAGTTGCCGCCAAGGTCATCAGTTTTAGTCAATTAAGTCAGTTAGTTGTGTTGAGTGTTGAACTATTGAACTGCTTCAGCATTGCATCAGCAAGTTGGTGGGTAGCATGACTGACAAACCAATCCTAAAGAAACAGATACAAAGTAAGGTTCATTATTGTTGCTGTGATTGTGACACACATAGTCGTTAAATGTCTCGTTTTTATGCATAGTAAGAGTTTTTGGCTCAGATGGTGCAGAACGTAAGAGGGCACTTTAGCTGCTATAGTGTGAAAACAGCTTTAACCCTTAAATGCCAAGTGAATTATATCTGATACAGTTTTTATGAAGTTTTTGAGACTGTAAATCCTCATTCAGAATTTCTTTCCTAAAAAACTAATGTACACCTGACTTTGATCATGCTCACATTTAGATCTGAATTTTAGGGGAGAACCAAAGATTTTAGTTGATACAGAATTGTACAAGATGGAAAAATGTTCTTTTCTCAGATAGAAATGACTCGAGTAAACATTTCAAATAATCTCAGTGTATTAAGGGTTAAAACATTGTGTTCTGAATTTGTTCATTTGTTAGCAAAAAACTGCAAAACATTCCAGATATGATACAAAACATAACTTGTATGTTATAATTAATGAATTATTATTTGTTGAAGGTCTAATAAACACTCCATTTTCAAAGAATTTGGATTTTCGGTCAATTGTTTTGTGGTTCAGGCTTTAAAGGGTTTATATTGAGTCTTCTTTGCACTCAATACAGCAGCAACCCCAGTCCCCCCCAACCTGTGGTTCACATATTGCCACGTTGACCCCCATACGTGTAGCATGGGTTTCAGCCCCCCCTGTAGAACCTCTGTGGAAAAATTAAATGCTGACTCAAAGTTTTCATGTTGCTACCCGAAGAGTGTTTGTATAGAAGATTGGAAAAACATTGCCTGGTCTGATGAGTTGATTTCTGCTGGGCTGTGCGAGTCAGAACCACATTAAAGCCTGGCTCCATCCTGCCTTGTACCTGCACTTCAGGCTGGTGATGATGATGTAATGGCATGGGGACCCCTTAGTACCGACTTAGCATCATTTAAACACAACAACCTACCTGCTTACTCTTGCTCACCACATTCATCACACTGACCACAGTGTACCTATCCTCTGGCTACTTCCAGCAGGATAATAAACAAAGCCACAAAGCTTAAATCACCTCAAACTGGTTTCTTGACCAGTTCACTGCACTCAAATGGCCTTCACAGTCACCAGAACCCAGTGAAATACAGCACCTTTGGGATATGTTGGAACCGGGGAAGTGGGTCCAACCTGGTACTAGCACCTGCTACTACACCTAATGAAGAGGCTGCTGAATGTGGATGTACTAAATAATGTGTATTTGTATCACAGACCTGCACAAAAGATGAAGAATGCTGCAAGGGTCAGCTGTGCGTGTGGGGTCAGTGCACAAAGAACATGACTAAAGGAGAAGCGGGCACCATCTGCGAATACCAAAGCAACTGCAGCAGTGATTTGTGCTGTGCTTTCCACAAAGGTACAGACTTATAAAGACATAAAACCTTCTGGATCTTATTTCCCTGAGTATATGGTTGGTATAAGGATTACAGTTATTTCGTCTTGGGAGGTTTCAGACAGCTATACTGCTGCCGTCTGAGCAGCTTTTATCGCCACAGTGGTTTCTCTCGGCGACATCGCCTCCCATAACGGAGCAGGTATAAAGATATATGAGAGCTGCTGTGCAGTTTGAAAGCAGCAAGAATTAGATCCTGAATAGCACCTGCCTGTTACGACTTTCAACCCTCACTTACCCACGTTCCCCTGCCTCTCAGCTCTGCTCTTTCCAGTGTGCATCTCCAAGCCGACAGAGCGCGAGCGATGCCTCATCTCAGCCAATCATCTGGAGGAGCTGTTGTCATGGGGTTCAGAAGGCGAGGGGCCAAGAGAGCACTGCCCCTGTGCTGGGGACCTGCAGTGCCAACATCTGGGGTAAGACACTGGAACGAGTTCAGGGCTGGATTCTTTTTCCAGCAAGGCTATTAGCCGTTAGACCTCGTAAAATAAACAAAAAAGACAGCCGCCACCAAATAAAGTTAAGGCATGCCTTTGAATGGTGTCACTACTTTTAGGTTAATAAACAAAAGCTTGGCTGGAAAACCTGCCCGGCTACGAGCGCTCAGTGGACGTTTTTCAAACAAACTGATCCTGTAAAATGTTTTATGTTCTGTTTGCAAACACTGTCCATCACCTAAGAAAACCTAGAATGTGGTCTAATGGTATTGCTCCTCTGGTGATGGATGGAGGGGGATCATAAATTCTGCATAGCAACAAATGGGCTGCAGTTACTAATTGAATACCAACAAAGAGGAGTGCCTATAGAGGAGATAGATCTATAATAAGGTACCTGATGAATCTAAAAACTGGCTTTTAGCAATAGAAATGCTTTATGTAATGGTATCATTTCCAGCAAAAACTGTCGTCCTAAACAACTGATTGAGCACATTCCGCTTAGAACGACTGGACTGGATACTTTGGACATTAAAGGTGCCAGAGAATTACTGTATTCAGTATTTAAACCTCAAAAAATTTAATTAAGGGTGTGTCTTAAAACCTAGTGAGTTGTCTAAGTAGGCACTGTCTAGGTAGGCAGCTGTTTAAGTAGCAGCGTTCTCTCTGACTTCTCTGCTCAGAAGACAAGTTCACTGTTGCCACATCAGTGAAGAAAGTAGCTTTTGGCTGTCGCTAGAAGTCGCTAAATGACGCAATCGCCTAATTTGCATAATGTCTATTTGCGTGTATTTGAAGGAATAATGTGGGAGAGACTAAAAGTGAGTAAAAACACGCAAATATGTTATAACTACATATGAACTCCGAATAAATGAACTTCTGTGAATTCTTTTTTGTTGCCTTTGAACTGGAGTGGTGTGGGTCTGCTCTCACGGCAGCCCCCGCTGCTGGCCGAGGACAGTAAACTGAAGATCATGTGTGTTCACCTCAGAGTCTCCAAAAGTCTCCAATAACACCAGAAACAGTCGCTAGATTTGTCGCTAGTCGCTTTTTTAATAAAATAGTCGCTAGAGGGTCTGAAAAGTCACTAAATACAGCGACAAAGTCGCTAAATTGGCACCAGATTACTGAGACACTACTGAGAAAGCAGCTGCGTCACGGCTTGTTCCCGCCCACTGCAGCACGCGACCGGTGGTTTAGCTGGTTGCTTAGCTACCGGCCGGAATCCAAAACAATAGCAGGAGGCTTAAAAATATGCTAGCATAAATGCTAATGGCTCCAGTATAAAACTGCAAAATGATAAATGACTCGTTACAAAATTGTTAGTAAAATGCTGATTTGTGTGATTATATGACAAAAAACACATTAAAACACCAGAGATAACCGAAATAACTTTTTTGAAACATTTTAAAACGACTTCACTGCTCGTAGATTTGCCTGCGTTGCATCATGAGATTGTCTTAGCGGCCGAGGAAGCGTTTGATGCTTCTTTAAAATCAGGTCAAAATCAGGTTCCTCGGTAGACAGCATGCCTAAGGTATCTGAGAATCGGGACAGCCTACATGTCGGGAGCGCATACTATGACGTAAAATGCTGTCTATGTAGACCCTCACTAGGTTTTGAGACACACCCCAAGATGTCTACACAGAAGCTGTGTGACTTTGGTTGGGGTGAAAATGCCCAGATGCGGTTTTACCCCTGGCCATTTACACCTTCTGATTTGGCCCTACAGTGAAATAAGCCGTTTTCCCTTCGTCGTGTTAATAAACTAGGTCATCGTACTATTTTGTTTGCTACACTAATGTTAGTTACTTGGAGCTGGCTAGTCGCAAACGTTACCTATACCAGCTATCCGCTTTTAATCTTAACATCAACACAAAAAAATTAAAAGTTGTTACTCACTGCGAAACTTCAAGTTTAAGATGATCTGCTTCCACCAGCAAACAGTGATGTATTCACACAGCATGGCTGCTACTTACAGGTTACTGTTGGGGTTGTGATGCTAATAAAGGTGGAGCTGCTTATCTCTTCAGTCTGTTCAGTGTTAAACGCTGAGCGAAGCTACTCGATATTGGTCAACGTTTTAAACAGTGCCTGAAGTGAAACATGCAGGGCAAGCTAACAATTTTGAATGAAAGGTTCAGGATCTCGTTAAACATGTGTGCAACTTGATATTCGCTAGCCTGTTTTTGCTAATTTTGCCAGTCCAGCTTAAACGGTGCTGCAGTTGCACTGTGGTCCGTACAAACTGTACTAGTTAAGGTGGAACAGAACATTTGGTCAAGAAGCTAGTAAACAGGATGCCAAACTTTAGGCTTGTTTGAAAATAAACATAAGCAGTGTCCCATTATATGTTCAGTTCCGTGTGAAGACAAAGAAAAGTTTGCAGTTTCGTTGCTGTAAGTAAATTTCGGGAATGTGAATATTAATGACTCATCATCATTCAATCATTTTGACATCTGCCCATTTTACTGGCCCCTATTACAAATGTGGGATTTACATTTGAAGGAGACAACAGTGTTTGAAGTTCATGGTATGTCAGGTCTGTGTATAAAACTTTGCTTATTCAACTATGGCAATACAGTTTTTCATGATATGGCACCTTTAAAATTCTTAACTTGGACACACGAGTGGATCAGACACAGCAGTGGTGCTGGAGTTCTTAAAGACAGTGTCCATTCACTGTCCACTCTATTAGACACTTTGTAGACGCAGAGACGATAGCCCTCATCTGTTGCTGCACAGTTCGTGCACCAGTCTATGATCAGTGGTCAGAGGATGTTGCCTACTTTTGATATCTTTGGTTGGTTGACTATTTTTAATCCAGCAGTGACAGAGGTCATTAACATTACATACATCCATTGTTTTGCAAGCTCCCTTTAGGTGGAGTTAATGTGCTTTAAATGTATTCTGTGCTCTTTTTTTATTTTTATTTTTTTAGCCGTGGCTCCTTGTGCTTGAGAGGCCAGAGCGCCAGCGAAGAAGACCTGACAGACGCTCTGTACTCCGAGATTGACTACATCGTCTAAAGATGGAAGCTGAAGCAGCTCAGGTTGAGGAGTCAGCCAGACAGATGATAGTGGTCCTCCAGTTATCGATCTGTGCTGTGCTTCAATACATCATCACTCTTAAAAGTCTTTAGCAGCGAGCTGTGCACTATTTAGGAAACCACTAAATGGAAACATAGTCTGGCCTCCATTAACGTACAAAGCTATAGCCTGAGCCCCATACTGTGCTTCAACTTACACTGCAACTTGCAGACAAGGCCGAGACCAAGACCATGGCTAAAGCAGTAGACCTTAGCACAGATGATAAGGAAGAACAGGACAAGCAACTGCATAAAGTGTATACAAGTAAAGCTATGTGGCTGAGCGGTCACTGGAATTAAAGGGGAATTCCACAGATTGAGAGAAAATTCTGCATAATCAAACCATTAAGATGTAAACAAAGTCATTCAGAGTGGTTTGATGATAAAAACACTATTTTAGGTGTTGATGGGAACCAGACGTCTGAAGTGTTTAATACTTTCAAAAGCTACCTCACCAAATTATATTCCATCACCACATATAAAACTCAGAACACATGCATCTGCGGCTATATTTGGCTCACAGTCGTTAGGTTTCTGTACAATAAACCATTTCACAACACTCAGAATGACTCATTTTACATCAGCAAATAACTTGTGCAGAAGATTTCTGGAATTCCCCTTTTAAGTATAAATACTACATGACTATGTGTTCCTATTTACAACCATCAGCTAGACTCACTCAGACTCCCAAAAGCAGCATACTCATACAAATGCATCTCAATACTGAAAAAAAAGTGAATAAAAGATGAAAAAGTTATTTTTTGAGGGTTGTCATTCATTCTGGCAGGAAATGGTAAGCAAATTATGACTAAGAACTGATCCTGCACGTAGTAAAGAAATGGTTTGAAGGTAAACCACAGAGAAATGTTCCAATTAATGCACCTTGAAACTGATGTTCAGTACGGTCTAGCTCAACCAAAATGAACAGTCTGCCACCTTTACTAAAGAACTTGTGAAGGGCAGTCATTTTTAAGCGTGTACTTCAAAGGCTTTTAGCTCTCCTGGCTTCAGCAATGAATAATTTCAAAGCTATGTCAAGTCCTTTCAGCTCACAAATGAAACTTCATTAATGTTTAATGTGAAGCTCTGAGCTTTCGAGAGTCTACGCTATCTCCCTTAATGCGGGTACATCAGCGACTTTGCTAGTTGTGCACGCTTGTCAATGTAATTAAATAAATAGGCTATAAACTTTTTATAACAGGGCACATCAGGTGCCGTAAACAACCACTACAAATAAACTGGATGTAGTAAGTGTCTACAACAAACTACTGCACAACTGTGTCCAATTAAATCTACTAGAACAGATTTATATGTTATTATTTTCCCAAAACACAATATTCACCCTCTGTCTGAACGTGCTACCTTTAAGCCCCGCCCTCCCGATAAGCCCAGTGAGTTCTGACTGGTCAACCAATAGAACCACATCCTGTTGCAAGCACCTCCCCCACACCACTGTGGCAGTTCTTACAATGGCGTCAGTTTGAGCCAGAGTCCGACCCTGAAAGTCAGGTAGAACAAGTTGGTAGCCCTGATCCCCCTTCACAAGCCAAGTTTCTGTGCGTAGGTGTGGCAAGCGTGCAGGAAGGGCCATAAGGACTGTGTTACAAGATGTCTTAATAAAAAAAAAGGAATAAAAAAGAAAAAAAAAAAAATAATAGATCCCCTATAAATACATCTAACTGATATGTTTACTGAAGATGTCAATGTGCAAACAGACAGCCAGAAACTGATTATTTTTTATTTTTATATTGGCATGTCTACTGTGAACAGCTTGTGGCAGCGTTAGGAGCCATGGGGACCCACGGCGGTTCGGCCTGGCACAGCGGTGTCTGCTGCTCCTCCAGTGTGGCTCTAGAGCCTCTGCACTCAGACTACACAAAGCAGCAGTACCGCTTCTCACACTCCCACGTGCGCACACATACATACACACACACACAGACACACACACACACACACACACACACATACACGCCAGGCCTGAACCCACACAGGCTCCGTTCACATTGTGCAGAAATAAAAACAGAAAAAAAGGCTGAGTACAGACCCCCCACCCCCCAAAGAAATTAAAATGTGTGCCAGAAGTCACGCACAAGACCTAATATCGTCATTAAGTCTGAGGTGAAAATAATTTACAAGGACAAAAGAAAAAAAAAAGAAAAAAAAAAAAAACAACAAACAGGGTAAACAAAAATTAAGCACTCTAATTAATTTGTATCGCTCTAGAATTAAAGGCTTGCAGACTAAAATGTACCAGTGTCAGTAACCCCAGGAGGAGGAGGACCTGTGAGAGGAGCAGGGTGGAGCTCCCTCCACACTAGATGGAGCTTCAGCAGTAAGCGGGATGGCACAGAGGGACGGCCACTGTCACACCCGCACATGCAGGGAAGCACTCTGGGAAAAGGCCAGGGCGGAGCCTCGTCAGCCAGAAGACAAGCGTTTAATTCACACTTCTTACTTTTCGTTAAATGAACAAGAGGAAAAAAAACAAACAAAAAAAGACCCCTTGTAGTTTAAACCATAACAATAAGATTAACACCTGGATTAAGTGGAGGACTTTGAAAAACATGGAAGATGATTGGACTGTGGCTGGCTTCGACCTTATGGTCACTATTGGAGATCAGGAGTTTAGTCACGTACTGAGCTTGAACTTGGATTGTGGACATGTGCACATAACTCGATGGACTCGACACTACTCATAATCGAGGAGTGAGTGATGGAGACAGACAGTAAAAGGGGGGGGGGGGGGGGGGGGGGGGGCAGGGAAAAACAATGCAGAGCAGTGAGGATAGAGACAGCCCAGAGAAAGAGATACAAATCACTCCCAAATAGAGTCCTCTACTCTATTCCACAAGTGTGTCCATCTCTGTGAGATCATATTAGATTGATTTGTCTGAATGGTACTGAATTTTTTTTCTTCTTCTGAAATAGCTTTTGCACTTCCCTTTAAACTTTACAGTACAATAAACTATAGTGCACAATAGTAATCCAAGCCTCGCAATGCCCCTCGCGGAGCTCAGAAAAGAGTGCGTCAGCCGTACAGCACTGGTGACGTTGGATTCGACGTGGGCCTCGACGCCAGAGGAGGGTCCCTGGCGAGGCAGCGCTACACTGCAGCGGGCAGGCCAGCTAAAAAAACAAAAAACAAAAAAATCAAAAATGATCAGGGTGCTTTGGGCCACCTTCAGTCCTGGCCCGAGTCTTTGGTTGGCCCTCCGTCTAGATAGATTTTGAGGGCTTTCTCCTTGCGCGGCGAATAGCTGACCCGGTGGCCAGTCTTCAGCAGACGGCTGCTCTCTTTCTTCATCAGTTCGTTGCGCTCCTCTTCAGAAAGCTCCATGGGCTCCTCAGTGCTGTCCCTGCACAAATTGAGACAAAGGGCCTATGAGGACAGCATATTCCCAGCCCAGCATTACCCGCATTCCTGATGAGCCTTAAGATGACTGAATCTGCAGTCGGAGTGGGCAAGAAAGAAAGCCAAGCCCCTGGGAAACACAAATCTTAGTTTTCTTTCCAAGTCAATCTTGTTCTTCTTGCCCCCCAATATATAAGTACAAAGTATGTTTTACGGGCACCATCACTTCAGGTGTGAGTGACCTGGTGAGCTGAAGTTAACTTGGTTTCTGAGGAGTGGTATGTTCCATTTAAACACTGCTGAATGTTTAACATAACATCTACGTTTAGTATTACACAAAACAATGTCAATGTATTCCGAGGGGCTTTAATAATTAACACATTTGAGGTATTTTCTATAGTCATTAAGCTGTTCTGCACATCAGCCTGGCAATAGCAGCACATGCTTCCACTCTAAACAACTGCTGATTTTTTTTGTAACCTGCTAGAAAGAAGGAGAAATAATCTTTTCCGTATATGGTAAGCAAATTTTGTTACATTACACCAAAAGATGTGGTTCAAAATGTATTCAAACTGACAATATTGTACAATATGGAACACATCTGAAGGGGTTCATTCCAAAATGTATTACAGACCAGAGTTTGTATCCTCCCACCCATCATATTTGGCTTTACATATACATAATATATCAATGCTTTATGGTTATAAATATGCTTTACATATAAATAGGCAATATAATCCATGCTTTCTGGTTATAAATCCTTTATTGGATAAAAACAATTTTTTTATATTATTCTGTTCATTGTTGTATCCAAAATTCTTACAAATGGATATGTAGCGACTGGACATGAAACTTTTCATATATAATGATAATGTGATTTTTACCTATAACATTCCATCATACTGTCTTTTGTATGCAAAAGGTAAATGTCTTTCCACATGTAGCAAAAAAAAAACTACCCACAACATAGCATTAATATGACATGCTGTGATACTTCTTCAGCTTTAAGCGGAGGGAGTCTTACCTATAGAAGACCACCGCCCCATCATCACAGATGTAGAGGGGCCAAACATTGAGTGTGGAAACTTTAGGATTCCAGTCCAAATCCTGATGGATCTCCAATACAGATATGTCACAAGGAAATGTTCCTCTTCCCTAAAGATAAAGGAGGGAGACAAAGGATTGACTAACCAGCTAACTGAAAACTGTACAGAGGGGGCACTAGAGTAGGATCCTCAAGCACTATTTCTGGAGGGTCGCATTGCTGCACTACTTTGCCATACTAATATTCAAGACCTCATTAAGTGCAGGATGTAACTATGCACTACTGTAGGACTCCCAGACTGAGAGATACGTAGGCAAGCTAACATACCTTGGCAAACTCCAAGTTTTCAAGAGGAATCCCACTCAGTTCACGGAGCTGCAAAAGAAGAAACAATACTATAAACCTTACAATGAAAGACCTTTCTAGACAATCACAGTATTAGAACTGGAAAACAGACCAGCCGGCCAAAACACTTGCATCACCTTGTCCTTGAGCTCCTCTACGCTGCTGCTCTCTAGTACAACTTCCCGAAAAGGCTCCAGCTTCATTTGAGCTGGACACCAGCGCCGCGTCAGCACGGCCAGCTGGGACATGGACTTCATCCTCTCTGGTTCTGCCCCACAGACACGGAGGTTGACACGTTAAACACATCACAAAGAGGTGCACGCTTACAGACAAGTTCACCATCTAGAAATTCACATGAGCACACGCACTATATCCCACCACTGCGAATGAAGTAAAGGTCACAATCTGCAATAATAGTGTTAATTTTCCATCATCCAGGTAAAATACTCAATGTGTTAATACTAGCTCAGAGAAGGCCAAGCTGTTTGTCTGTGGTGGGCCAAAAAGACAATATGACGTACAGATGCATGAGGAAGCTTTAAAATTGGGTAATACATGAAAATAAGACTAACCGTTATACACAGATAGTCATATATTTATAAAAATAAATAAAATCAGTATATTCATGTCACGTCAGCTTCAGAAGGCTAAGAGCTTCAGGCACCTTCACACATTTCAGTCAGCATTATTCTTTTTTTTTTTTTTTTTTTTTAATAATTTGAGAGTACCCATCTGTGCAGGGATGAAAGCTGGCTGCTCTTTACCTTCAAGAACTTCAAGAAAGACCTCCCAGTTACTAGAGATGTTGATGTCCTCCTCGTAGACGTGATAGTCAAGAAACACTGTGCCTGGGTTTTTCCAGGTCTTCTTCCTGAGTCGAAACCTGCAGAAGTGCACACAGGGGTACGATTTGCATTCTGTGTGGGTTCGGCTCAGTTTTTACAGTCCAGCGGAGAGTCAGGGTATTGAAAAAGGTCAGATGCAATGAGTCACTGAATTGCACACACAAATAAACATACACAACCCAGTCACAGGTACACTTCTAGCCCATGGCACAGTCTGGTCTAAAATGGTTTATCTATAATCTTCACCTGTGCAGTCATTTAGACACATTTTTACATTTAACCTCTCAAACTCAAGGGCCTTTACGTGAGCCTACATTTAAAGTACCTGTACTTCCAAATACTTAGCCTGCATGTTGGATTCATAGCAGTGGCCAAAACACTGAAAACAGATGCTGCGTAATACTTTAGCCTTATTTTTATTAGGCGAGTTGTACACACACACACACACACACACACACACACATATATGCATGGCATAAATATTAGGTTTCAGGCGCTCACCTGTCAATGCTGAGGTCCAGCTTGCACTGGTCTCTGAGCTGGGGCAGTAACTCCTCCTTAGATTGTCTCACAGTCATGCCCTTGGCAAACACAGTGTCCAACAGGAACTTACAGGGCTAGAGGAAACAACCGACAGCATCAGTATCAGATACAAACCACATTTTCTTCCCTTTTCCTCCCAACTAAATTTTTTCATGTGCAACTTTTAAACACTATTTTCACAGCAGACACATCCTTTTCAAAGTGTCTCTCATAGGAACATATCCATTACCTAAATTGGTGAAGACACTGACGGCTTACTCACCTCAGGGTCATTAACTAGCAGCTGATAGACCTTCACCCTGTACTCCCCCTTCTTCAGTGCTCTCCCTAACCGAATAGTGATCTGTGGCAAACAGCAGAACAGTAAAAGATTTAAAACATGATCTTACAAAACAAGAGAGAGAAATAAAGGTCTTGTTCTATTATCACAAACAACTAAAAAAAAAAGGCAGGACAAACGAGACCTTGTTATCATCTGAAAAAGAGGACAGAGTCTCGTTGAGGCGCACACTCTCAAACTCCTGGTTGTTGGCGTAGACCCGGAAGACCTTGAACTGGGTGGATGTGACGCCAACGAACGGCTCCAGGTTCTGTTTGAACGCTGCCAGTGTGATCCTCTTATCAACGTGCACAAGTAAACCTGAAAACGGGAAGATGTTCCTTTTTTTTCTCTTCTCAATTCTTGGGCAAAAAGGATTTCCATATAATTTCTATAAGGAATACCTTGCTGACCAAGTCAACTAAGCAACACAGGCCACCCTTAATACCACAAGCCAGGTAAATGTACTAGCTGTAATTAAATTCTGCTGCAATACCTACACAAAAAAGGTCACAGAACAGTTACAGATGACTCACGATGCTAAACATCCAGCCGCCTCTCTTGCTTTCAGTGCAATATACATATCAACACTCGTATGATTATGCCAATAGATTTTTATACACTACAGAAGGTATTTAACTACTGTTACTGCACAGTAAATGAAATCGGTTGCCCTGAATAGACTGAAAGTGTTGCCAGAACTGCCACTACAGTGCAGTGCTGTTCACAGCTAGACATTTTACCAAGAAGCAGTCAATACAATGAAAAAATATAAATAACTTGCTTTTTAAAAAAGCGAACCAACACCACCACACTTACATTTGTGGTTGTCACCAGCAGTTTCGTCTTGCGAGTAGGGCTCAGCTCTGAAGTACAGGTACTGCGCTTCGCCCTTGCTCTTGCCATTCTCGTCGTACTCGCTGTCTGTACCCGAGTCCTCCTCGGCCGTATCCCACGTCTCCTTCTTGCCCTCGTGGGCTTTGGAGCGACGGCTGCTGGTGATGCTGTGCGAGTCGAGGCCGTTGGCCAGTGGAAGTGGGCCGCTGTCTGCGTTGCACAGGGTGTCACTGCTGTGGCTGGAGCTCAGGATGTCCGAGTCCACGGAGCTGGTGCTGCGGTCGTTGTTCACATCAGAGTCAGATCGCTCCTCTGATGGAAACTGGTTTTCTGGGTCAGATGTGGTTCCTCCAGTACTGCCTGCACTGGTCACTTGGGCTGCAGGCTGGGCGGCACTGTCAGGCTCAGCTGTCGGTGATTCGATGTGCTCAAAGTCACTGTGGTCCGAACTTTTCTGGCTGTCGCTGGTGCTGGAGGCCGCCTGCTGCTGCTGCTGTTGTTGTTGTTGAAGTGACAGATTTTTGAGCTTCTCCGTGCTCTCTTCCAGAATGGCCTCCACAGACTGGCCACTGCCCTTAGCCCCCTCAAACGAGTCCTCAGAGTCACCGCTCACTTTGGGGCAACTAGTTCTATGGGCCAGAGAACCTGGCGACTGTTCTGGGAGCGACACAAACAGTCTGATTGTGTTCCCGTGGCGATCCAGAAGCTTCCACAAGAGGGAGTCGGTGAAAGTGACTTGGTGGTCTGGCGAGTCTGAGCTCTCCACAAAAACCTAAGGAAAGATGGGAACATCAGGAATTACTGGGAGAAATGAAAACATCTGGCCTACTGTTGAACAGCTGGGAGTTTAAAAGAAGTGAAAAGAATAAAAAGAAAACTAAAGCACTCAAAATTAAAATTCACTAAATCCAGTTGGTGCAAAGCACTAGAAAAGTAAACCTTGTTACTCCTGAAGAAACCCTCCGCTTTCAGTGTCTTGTTGGGCACATAAAGAAGCCGAAGGTCGTTATAGCAGCGCTCCAGGACGACACGCATGGTTTCTGCAGACAGCCCAGTGGCCTGTACAGAAGAACAATGTTATCAAAAAAAATGTTGAATGTTGTTGTTACACCCACTATAGTGATGTTTCAGGGACATAATGCTTAAGAGATGCCCCTCCAACCTCTAACAAACCCAGTCTAAAATTCCACCTACGCCACTGGACCAGATTATACCATATATATTATTCATGTTATGTTAAAATCATGAACAAAACGAATACTAGTGTATTGTGGTAAATGATGTTCTCATGCACTGTGCATGTTCAATAAGAAACAGTGAGAATGTACCTGTGCAATGAGTTGCTTAAACTCTGTAATAGTCTGGTTCAGATACGCCCTGACACTGACAGGAGCTGCGATGGTCTCGCTTTTCAAATCCACAACATGGACCTTCACCATCACCTCTGCAAAAATTCAAAAACACACACTCTTCAACATTTCCTTTTGCACAGCAGAATAGAGGCAGTCGCTAACTATATGCAATAATATAAACACAGAACATAACTTGGCTAATTAATTACAGAACACCTTAATATTCTGACACTAAAGGATTACATAATAACATTTAACAGAACATCAAAAATATCTAAACACACTGGTAAAAATGCCACACTGCCATCCAGTGGACATAATGAGTTAAAGGATAACTTCCATCAAATTTGTCATAGTTTCTGCATAGTTAAATTATTAAGGTGTGTAGAACGTCATTTAGAGTGGTTTGATGTAAAGTGGTGCTGATAGGAACCAGTCTGAAGTGTTATGCCTTCCATATCATGTGAAAGGGCTATGAATATAAGACATATCTGAGACTCAATGCATGACTGAGAGCTCCATGCAGGGTGATGTAAAGCAAAATAGACCACAGAGAAACATTCAACCTTCATCAACATATAGAAACTCAAGACACATAGCTTCACAGGTTGGTTTTAGATTTAGAAATAAAATGGCTATACTTGTATTTTAGACATGACCACAACTGGTTCCAGTAATCTATAATTCTGAGCTACTCAAGTTTCTCTCTTCATTTAGAACTCAATTATTCAATTATGCACACATTTAGAAAAAGCAGTGGTTTTCCCCTTTAAAGAAGTAATGCCTTAGAAAGTTATTAGTTTCACTTGGTCTACAAAAGACAGTGACTTAGTCAAATAGGGACCAACACCCAGTAAAAGAACAGGGCAAGTGTTTTAGAGGTTGATGGTTTCGACTGTTGTGCAGGTACCTCCTGGTTTGTAGGGCTGAAACACTTGTTCAGGTCTGCGGGTCTCCAGCAGCAAGTCGAACATGTACGAGGATTTGACTCCGCCAAGAAGCAACCCCATGGGCATGTCCTCCTCGCCCTCGTACGAACGTTCCAGATACTCGTGGAACTCATCATACTTTACCAGCCGGCAGCAGTTCAGAGGAACAGTGCCCTCAAGATCCATCAACTAAAACAAGACAGGGCAGATAAACATCAAACACACATGACCTATTCAGACATACTGTCCAGTGTATTAAGGGCAGCAATATACAAGATGACTCATTTTGGAACAGCTTAAACTAAAAATCTTACTGATTCTACAGATTGCTGCTTTAAACATCAAGAAATGTTACAGCACAGGGCATTCAGTCTCATAACTGTATGACTAAATAAAATCAACTGTAATAATCAGTCCGCATACAGCCTTACTATATTAAGCGCAGGCCAGGATTACCTTGTATGCTATTTCTGTAGCCTCTCTGAGAGTTTTGTCCTTGTGAACCTCCAGCTTGTTTTCCATCATCATCATCTTGAAAGGATGCATGCAGAAAAGCTTGATCTAAGAGAGAGGGGAAGGTTAAATGTGTGTGTAATCACAGGGAGAAAAGGTGGGTGAGGTCACTGTACAGGTTTAAATAGGCACCTTGCATGTGTTCCGTTCAATCTCTCTCTGCCTCTTCTCCTGCTCCTCGGACTCTTTCTCTCTCTGGACGAGGCGTTTGATGTGCTCTGGGAAGTCTTCCACGTCGAGGTACTCTGCGTACACGTACACACACACACACACACACACACACACACACACACACACACACACACACACACACACACACACACACACACACACACGAAGAGTAAATCATTAAAATGGAATTGTTGACAGAAACATAAATACTGAAGGGTTTGTAAACACAAGAAATAACATGAAACATGAATCTCAGAACAGCAGCATAACTGTTTTCTTACTTGCATTCCTTGAGGGATCTTTCAATCTGTATATGAGCATGTACGCATTCGTGGAGCTGTTGAAACATAAAACACTGTTAGCCTCACACAAACACTAGGGGCCCTCCAGACTCAATGTTCCTAGTGATGTACAAATGTTCTTTTTTAGATGTCTCTGGCAGCCAAAAGGCCACAAGTGTTGGAAAGAGGGGTCTTCATCAATGGGGCTTTGTTTGCAATCGCATAAAGAGCCTGTTGTCTCCTTCTTAAAGAGACGTCATGTAGTCGAGTTACTGAATAAAGGACATGGTGATTACGTCACCAACTCAATACACGGCCCTGTGAGCACACGCTTCACCTTGAAGGCAGACGTGTGACGGAGCAAGGAGATGAAAAGTCGGCTAACCTGGCAAAGGCACTGGAGTAATAGCCTCTGCTCCCTGAGGACCCGCCATATGTCTTCCTGATGTCATCTTGTGTGATCTACAGCACATAACAGCATCAAAGTTGTTAATCTGATTAACTGAACTACATTTATGGTCAGCGTTCCAGGAATTCTGGGCTAAGCTGTGCACTTTCATCATTAAAAGAAATCAAAAATATGAAATCGGTGTTTAAATCTGACCTTGCTGACATGCTGGTCGTTGAAACTGTACCACTGGCTGTCACTGAAGGACTTGATGCAGGCATAGTAGTGCCCGCCTGCAGCGCTCCCCGAATGAACCATTACAGAGAAGAGTTCAAAGGTCAGGGAGCTCTGCAAAAAAAGGAGGGCAGCAGAATGAGTTAGGAATATCTGTTTAAGGAGAAGGGAGATCTTGAATTAGGCTTGAAATTTTAAACTGGAAAATTTCCATATGATATATAATAATCAATGTTTGATAAAGTGGTCAAATATCAAGATTACATGGGAATTTACAAATAATACAAACTTACAAAAAACGCTATTTACTGCCATACAAAATAAAAAGAATGGAAAAAATAGCAGCTACAAACTGCTGGGCACTGTCAAAGCCTTTTGCCAGCGACAAACTCCCTAAGCGGTCAAAGTTGTTTCTGGTGTTCGCATGGTCACAACTAAGACGACAAACTGCTGGTGTACCAGCAACTGGATGTCGTTCCCAAAACGTCAAGAGGATGAACAGCTCTAAACGCAGCTCAAACTGGGTTACAAACATCGAGCTGTGTGAAAGCACTCCAAGTTTAAGCTTCTTAATGAAGTTGGTCACACTACATTTTCCAAAATTGAACATACTCTGCGCAATGTCACAGCTTCCATGAGCAGCAAAGTAAACATACTCTGTTAAAGAAATTCTATCTGTTTGTTTTTGCCTTTTGTGAGTACGAGTAGCCGCATCTCCAACTGCAGCTCAAACTGGGAGATCAGAGCTGTGAATTAAAGTGTTCATAAAAGTATAAGCTCCTGAATGAGCTCAACTCTGGACCAAAACTCAAGTGAACAGCTGGGTCACTTCAATTGTGCGCGAGTGGCGTCGGTATTCTCTCTCACGCTACACTCGACACGCACAGGCAGCATCTGCTGTATGTATAGCCACAACAGCCATTCATACATAGTGTCTGCTCTGCAGAACTGTTCAGTAGCCTATACATGATCACACTAAAGCTGCTCACACATTACACACAATTAGTCTCGTTATTTCCGATTTGCTGTGTTAATGAAAAAGTAGATCACATTAAACGGCACACACATTTGTTTACCCTTAGTAATTTTGTGGCCTGTGACTGTGCCATAGTTTTAAGCCTACACTACCAGCCAAACGTTTTAGATCACTACCAGCCAAACGTTTTAGATACACTACCAGCCAAACGTTTTAGTACACTACCAGCCAAACGTTTTAGATCACTACCAGCCAAACGTTTTAGATACACTACCAGCCAAACGTTTTAGTACACTACCAGCCAAACGTTTTAGATACACTACCAGCCAAACGTTTTAGTACACTACCAGCCAAACGTTTTAGATACACTACCAGCCAAACGTTTTAGATACACTACCAGCCAAACGTTTTAGATACACTACCAGCCAAACGTTTTAGTACACTACCAGTCAAACGTTTTAGATACACTACCAGTCAAACGTTTTAGATACACTACCAGTCAAACGTTTTAGATACACTACCAGCCAAACGTTTTAGATACACTACCAGCCAAACGTTTTAGTACACTACCAGCCAAACGTTTTAGATCACTACCAGCCAAACGTTTTAGATACACTACCAGTCAAACGTTTTAGATACACTACCAGCCAAACGTTTTAGATACACTACCAGCCAAACGTTTTAGATACACTACCAGCCAAACGTTTTAGATCACTACCAGTCAAACGTTTTAGATACACTACCAGCCAAACGTTTTAGATACACTACCAGCCAAACGTTTTAGATACACTACCAGTCAAACGTTTTAGATCACTACCAGCCAAACGTTTTAGTACACTACCAGTCAAACGTTTTAGATACACTACCAGTCAAACGTTTTAGATACACTACCAGTCAAACGTTTTAGATACACTACCAGTCAAACGTTTTAGATCACTACCAGCCAAACGTTTTAGATACACTACCAGCCAAACGTTTTAGATACACTACCAGCCAAACGTTTTAGTACACTACCAGCCAAACGTTTTAGTACACTACCAGCCAAACGTTTTAGATACACTACCAGTCAAACGTTTTAGATACACTACCAGTCAAACGTTTTAGATACACTACCAGTCAAACGTTTTAGTACACTACCAGTCAAACGTTTTAGTACACTACCAGCCAAACGTTTTAGTACACTACCAGCCAAACGTTTTAGATACACTACCAGTCAAACGTTTTAGTACACTACCAGCCAAACGTTTTAGTACACTACCAGTCAAACGTTTTAGTACACTACCAGCCAAACGTTTTAGTACACTACCAGCCAAACGTTTTAGTACACTACCAGTCAAACGTTTTAGATACACTACCAGTCAAACGTTTTAGTACACTACCAGCCAAACGTTTTAGTACACTACCAGCCAAACGTTTTAGTACACTACCAGCCAAACGTTTTAGTACACTACCAGCCAAACGTTTTAGTACACTACCAGTCAAACGTTTTAGATACACTACCAGTCAAACGTTTTAGATCACTACCAGCCAAACGTTTTAGTACACTACCAGTCAAACGTTTTAGATACACTACCAGTCAAACGTTTTAGATCACTACCAGCCAAACGTTTTAGATCACTACCAGCCAAACGCTTTAGTACACTACCAGTCAAACGTTTTAGTACACTACCAGTCAAACGTTTTAGATCACTACCAGCCAAACGTTTTAGTACACTACCAGCCAAACGTTTTAGATACACTACCAGCCAAACGTTTTAGATACACTACCAGTCAAACGTTTTAGATCACTACCAGCCAAACGTTTTAGATCACTACCAGCCAAACGTTTTAGATCACTACCAGTCAAACGTTTTAGATCACTACCAGTCAAACGTTTTAGATCACTACCAGTCAAACGTTTTAGTACACTACCAGCCAAACTCTTTAGTACACTACTAGTCAAACGTTTTAGATACACTACCAGTCAAACGTTTTAGATCACTACCAGTCAAACGTTTTAGTACACTACCAGTCAAACGTTTTAGTACACTACCAGCCAAACGTTTTAGTACACTACCAGCCAAACGTTTTAGTACACTACCAGTCAAACGTTTTAGATACACTACCAGTCAAACGTTTTAGATCACTACCAGCCAAACGTTTTAGATCACTACCAGCCAAACGCTTTAGTACACTACCAGTCAAACGTTTTAGTACACTACCAGTCAAACGTTTTAGATCACTACCAGCCAAACGTTTTAGTACACTACCAGCCAAACGTTTTAGATACACTACCAGCCAAACGTTTTAGATACACTACCAGTCAAACGTTTTAGATCACTACCAGCCAAACGTTTTAGATCACTACCAGCCAAACGTTTTAGATCACTACCAGTCAAACGTTTTAGATCACTACCAGTCAAACGTTTTAGATCACTACCAGTCAAACGTTTTAGTACACTACCAGCCAAACTCTTTAGTACACTACTAGTCAAACGTTTTAGATACACTACCAGCCAAACGTTTTAGATACACTACCAGCCAAACGTTTTAGATACACTACCAGTGAAACGTTTTAGATACACTACCAGCCAAACGTTTAAGATACACTACCAGCCAAACGTTTTAGATACACTACCAGCCAAACGTTTTAGATACACTACCAGCCAAACGTTTTAGATACACTACCAGCCAAACGTTTTAGATACACTACCAGCCAAATGTTTTAGTACACTACCAGTGAAACGTTTTAGTACACTACCAGTGAAACGTTTTAGTACACTACCAGTGAAACGTTTTAGTACACTACCAGTGAAACGTTTTAGTACGTTTGCCTGGTAGTGTAATAAAACAGTTGACTGGTAGATGGAGAGGAGCTGCAGCAGAGCGACCACCGAACACTTTGGGCGAGAAGCAGAAATGTCTGCAACTCTGCAACAAGATTTAATTCACAAAAAAACATTAGTGCAGCAAGTATGTACTGCATGTACTACATGTAACTAGAAATACCTTTGGCTTCAGGACCCTTTCAGTGGCGCTTGTGCTGTCTAGGCAGATGCCTTCATCCACCCCATCGTCCGTGGAGAAGTCATTGCTCATCTGGTCGCTGTGGCAACTGCCCTCATTCTCTGCCCCGCTGTCAGTACAGCTCTCTGTCTGAGGAGACTTCTGCGGTACGGATGTGCGTGCATGTGGTAAATCAAAAGGCAGATAAAAGAGATGCTCATCAGGCACAAGCATGCATTATTGATGCCCTTATTCAAGAGCAAACTGAGATGAGTAATCAAGGGCGCAGTTTAAGTAGAACCCTTAAACATCTCTGTCTACAGCAATCAGGGAGACATTAAGGCTTGTTTTCTACCTCATCCTCTAGGTCAATGAAGGGGCTCATGTCGAGCTCCTCAGGGAAGGTCATGCGGTCATTGAGCTTGATGCGGTGCATAGTGGTGTAGTCAAAGTCAAAACGTTTCAGCTGCAGGGTCAACAGATAGGGAAAGTGCAGGAATCTCAGGCCCTGTAGCACGAGACAGAAAAGACCAAAATAAGAACAAGAGAAGGGTAAGACGACAGGCACGACAGCCTCCAGTGGCCGGCAGTGGCCTGCAGTGGCTCACCTTGCGGGCATCACATTTCTTCTTGCAGCGCTCACAGAAGTACTGGTTGGGTCCATCCAGTGTCTCAGGCTGAATAAAAGCCTGCAATGCCTCCTCCTGTTGAAATTTAGAATGAAGAGTAACATTTTTTAAGTCCAAAAAAAAAAAAAGCTTACTGTAATGATAAGGAGGTTAATACCCCTCCAGTCACACTTCAAGCAGTACATCTTATAATAATAATTCTGAATTATATCAAAATATTTACCTTGGAGAATTTCATTTACTAAAGAACTGTAATTGAACCCTTGCAAGGTGTGCATGTGCATGTGCATGACGTCTGCTTCCGCCAAACGACTGAGAGGCTGAACATGAAAAACGAGACGTACCACACTTCCAAACGCCTGGCTTGCTCCAAAGGGCCTAATGACCAGAGGGATGTCCAAGTACGTGTCGATCCTCCAGCTCTCATAGCCGCACTCCAGACAGCGCACGTAGTCCTTCAGCTTGCCCTGGTACAGCTGGTTTATGAGGTCAGCCTGAAGAGCCACAACAAACTAACATTCAGTATCAAAACATCACCAGATGCATCATCAGAGGAAAAAAAAAAATCTTAAAATCCACCTTTAATTTTTTTTTTCAGGGGCACGAAACACGGAAGTTCAGTGTCAACATACATAATCCTTTACCTACTTATTTCATATCCATGTATAAAACAACCCCAATCACTGCACAGTCAGCAGTAACACACTTGCTCATTGCAAAAGGGGCAGCGTAAACGGGATAACCGAATGTCATGTCGCAGATAAAATATCATTATAGTGTTCGTATCTACTCGACAGGTATCCAATAAAATACAAAAACACAGCATATGGAGGACAGAATATTCATACCCAGTACGAATATTCGTACTCACGTGACACCAGACCCTGCACGCGTGTACACTCGCACCTCTATTACACGCTGCTAACCTGGGACTTTCATACCCACACTGGCTCTTTTGTTCTGGGCTTTGGGGGGAGGGTTCCCACTGGCTGTGGATTAGTATCATGTCAGAAGGAGGGGTGGCCTGTACCTGCTCCGTCTGTTTCCACTTCTGTTCCAAGGCGTCAAACATGACCCGGCACAGTTCCTGAACGTCATGCTGCTGCCATGCTGTAGAATGAACACACACACACACACACACACACTCTCAGTAATCTGGAGCAAAAAACTAAAGGCAACATTCTGAGAATCGCTGATGTTGTCAGCAGTAATGTGGCTTGGGTTTCTCTCAGGGACGTGAGCCCAGAACATAAGAGCAGTGAGCAGCTCACCTTCACTGCTGTCCCAGCCGAAGCTGCGCGTCACATCTGTGGTCTCAATGGCACGCTTCTTGCTGGTCTGCAGCAGCACGAAAAGCCTCTGCAGCTGGAAAGGAATACTGGTGACTGGGTCTTCCTCGGACTCTTCAAACTCCCAACTGACAGAACAAGAAAGAATGATGACCAAGTATCTCTCTGGCGCGCTTCCTCTTTTAATTTGCCTTATTGCAGAGCAGTACTGAATACAAAGTAGCCACTTACTTGTAGAGTGCATTTCTGAACTCTGGCGTCATGAACAGCGTCTGAAGTAAACTGTTCAGGTAACAAGTCATGGCCTGATTGACCAGACCCACATATCCTACAGGGTACAGACAAAAAAGGAGGTGGAGTAGAAGTCAGAAACTCTCTGAGAGGTAGACTCAGAGTGGCAGATTAACTTATCGACACTCTAAAAACACATTTTTTGTAGCAACTCTTGCAAAACTGGACATGCTACAATGAGCAGTGGCAAAAACCCCATTTAGATTCTCTCCGTACTGGGTTTCCACAACAAAATGATATGCCACCAAGCTGGACAATGGTTCTCTAACTAGGCAGGTTGAAAATTACAACAAATTTGCCATTGCATAGGGAATAAAGACCCTGACCAAGTTTCAGCACCACAAAATCCACCCAACAACAAATGCAATTAACTTGTTTTACGGCAGATGTTCGCAACCCAGGTTTAGATGCTCAAGTTGTGACTAAACCTTGTGCTAGTGTACATAAATAGTGAACACAAACAGTGAACATATGCAGAACTGCAGAAGAGCTTGCCATCCTGATTGTGCCCACTGGAGTAATAACTAATCTTTTACACCCAAGTACCGTTAATCGGTTCCTATCACAATAAAGTGATATCTGACTGATGCCACAAATGTCATGAAGAAAAAAAAAAAAAAAACACCACAAACAAAGTCACTGAAAAGGACCAAGAGCTGTTCAAGAGCTGTTTATGATCCCAGTTCCCTAGGGCAGCATAAGTTGATATGATAATAAAGTCTGGTAAATTGATCCATTGTCTTGAACATCCAGGCTCTAAACCAGATTTTAGATTGCTGGATTTTCATGACAGTGAATCACTTTATTTAAAGTTTGCTGGCTAAACAAAAGATTCTGCCTTTGTAGTCAGATCTCTTATCTATACTGACAGTTGAACCACTCACACACATAAAATAAACATTTATAAAATGAACAACACCTACTAAAGCTTTGTGCATTCCGCAATGTCTATCTATTTTCAGTCACAATGAAAAAAGAATGCTACCAGACCATGGATAGGTAATTTAAAAGGCGTATGGGAAGCTACCTGTATCTGACTTGTTAAGTATGGAAGAATAGGAGTAGCTGGGGCTGCTGTAATCACTACTGCAGCCCACTGTGCCATCCCGGGGCAGGGGCCCAATGAAGCGGTCTTGAGAGCTGTCATCCAGTCCACTGCTGTCGGCTGTGCCTGACTCATCCTGTATATACACGCACATGCATACAGCAATTATTAAAAACATGACAAGACCAATTGTAAGGCCTCATAGCTTTAAACCACACACAACTTTCTCAAACAGCTAGTTGATAATGTTAATAAAAACCTTTTCCTTTTTCTTTCTCTCAAAAGTAAATTCCCTATGCAAGCTTTTTTTTTTTGGAAAACAGCTGTTGGAACTGATAACCCACTTATTTAACAAGGCACCAGAGACGCAGGCTTATCACACACTGACAATTGTACCTCTAGCCCTTTCTCTGATGATCTAACAACTCACAGAAGCTATCTGAGGCTGCTCCCCATCCTTGTCTGTGAGTTGCAGGAAGTTCCGCTTCCCCGGCTCAAACCCAGACTCCACCAGAGACATCTCACTGGCCTGGTCCAGAGGAGCCTGTGGGAAGGGAAGGAGGAAGAGAAAGACAAAGTAAGCCAAAAGAGAAGGATGTGGGCCAGACGTGCTTTACAAACAAACAATACAAAGACGTAAGAATTTATAATTAGTTGAACTCAGCCCATTGAACTTGCAACAAACAAACAATGTTTCTTAAAGCACATCTTTAGGTCTACTAGACACCTCCACGCATTAAGCAAACCACAGGACGTAAGAAAACAGCCCGTCTGCAGTTTCCTCTATCTGAAACTGATCGCATGAAGAATCAGGAGTCTACATGGGTTCATACTATTTTCAAACAGTGCTTTTCCATAACAAGAAAATGTTTTTTTAATTCAATGATAAACATTGAGCATACTTTTATATTTTGTTCTTTTTTCAGCAGTTAAAACTTCTTTTTTTGGGTGCTTCACTAACGCCATCTGAGCCTTGACAAATGTAATGTAAGCAAGAGCAATAATAATATGATAATTATAGACAACAACAACAATAATAATAATAATTATTATTATTATTATTATTGCTACAACAACAACAACATAATACACATTATATAGTCAAAAGTATGTGCATAATTCTAATCCTATTTATTACAGAGTTTGTTATCAATTGTTGATGTAGAGAGAAAAAAAAAAAAAAAAAAAAAAAATCAAGCAATGGCCACCATTGCTCCCACAATCTCCACCAAGCACTGTATTAGGAACACATTTTTGAATCTACATTCAATGCAATCCTGCTTCTCAATATACTCTGTTCCCTGTTTTTCAGCAGTCAGGATCACCACATAGCAGACTTTCTATGTAGTGGATCATTCTCAGCACTGCAGTGACACTGACATGTGCTGCGCTGGTATAAGTGGATCAAACACAGCAGTGCTGCTGGAGGTTTTAAACACCTCAATCTTACTGCTCGACTGAGCATAGTGCTGTGACCACTGTTGAAGGAATAGAAGAGTGCCAACACAAACTGTGCAGCTACTGCTGCCTCTGATTTCAAGACAAGGCAGGTGTATCCTATATAGCGTCCTACAAAGCTGCTGGCACTCTTTTGTCTGATGCACTTGTACCAGCGCAACACACAATAAAAGTCCAACACTATGTCAGTGTCACTGCGGTGCTGAGAATGACTCACCACAAAATAATACATACTCTGTGCTGTTCATATGGGGGTCATGACCATTAAAGAACAGCATGAAAGAAGGTAACAAAGTATATAGAGAAACAGACTAACTACAGTCAGTAAAACTACAAATTGCACCTATGCAGTAAGCAGAGCTAATAAAATGGACAAAGCGCTAGATAGAAGTAGGCGTACCTAATAAAGTGCTCAGTGAATGAAAATGTGATGGTCATGTAGCACGTTTGCTTTCTTGAAAGGAGTTTCTGATTTAATTTAATGCTTAGTTTAATGTTTAGTTTAATGTTTACAATACGCTGTTTCTTTAGAAAATATGCAAACGTTCATGAGTTTAATTTGTCAAGTGTGGTTCACCGTCTTGAAAAACATGTTATATGCACATTATAGAGATTAGGCTCACACAGGACCCCCTTTTTATAACATTCAGCGAGACATGATAATCCAGCGAGTAACAATAACAGAGAAAATGTTTCGGAAGCACTTTCTTTTCCGGTCCTGCAAGACCTAGATGTTAACCAGGTAAGTGTGAGGTGCAAAGTCCAAAGTGTGAGGTAATTATTTTATTTTTTTATTTTATTTATTAGGCAAGTTTGTGGTACAAACTCCACTGTGCTGCGTATTTAATCTGGGCAAGGTGACTAGTTAAGTTGCATTCAAAAAAAGAAAAAGAAAGAAAAGAAGTGTACATGAACAAAGTACGAAGGCTCTTAGCCAGAGTGTCTATGTTTATTGCCTATAAATCTAGGTTACTCAGGTTTCACTGGATCCTTACCCTTTACTATATAGAAAGCTCTTTGTTTTTGTGCTGTCATTTTACAATCATATAACGTACCTGATATGGAGGTGTTTTTAAATGTACTTTCTTAATTTAATATGGGACATTACACTTTTGATTATACCCTCCCACCTTGCCACTTAAAATAACTCTGAGATATTTTATTATGTCCTTTATCAACTTGAAAGCAAGACCGCTACTGTATTTTAGATTAGCAATTCAGACTGTCTTGGTAATGACCTATTTATTCAAAAAGCATTCAGAATAATTACACATCACTTTGAAGTACCAAGAAACTGTTCAGTGTAATTTAGTTAAACTGCTATGGAAGTAATCATGATGACCAAAAAGCAGCAACAATGTGTTTTTTTACTACAACTGGCTTGTGAATTGGCCTCATCTAATATTTGAATGACCTCTTCAAGTCTGGAGTGAGAACCCCCTGAAATGTTACCACTTGGCTATCCAAATGCTAGTAAAGCAGCTAGTCCTCAGGTAATTTATGCAAAGCTAGTATTTTATTTGTTTATTTTTTTCCTCTTTGGTTATTTTTTACACCTGCCCAGTGCTGGAAAGTCACATCTTTATATTCCACGACTTCCATGACTGTATGAACCCTGCTTTAGCTTTTTTTTATGTTTTAGCATTTGTATACATGAGGAGCAAATCTAAAAGTATGCACCTGATTCAGCAGATCTTCTCTTATTATTTTAATTTTGAATATTCAAGGTTTAATACTCCAATATCCCATTGTGCATTCACAGATCTCTTTGTGTAGGGATTAGCCCGCTGCTTCTCTGCCAGCAAAATTTACAAAACAAGTATGGTGTACACAAGCATGGAAAGGGAACTATGGTGATGTAGCACCTCTGGAGGAACTATGGGTCAATCGTCTGGCTGATGGCACCAGACAGCAGTGGTTTTATTTTAGGAGGGTAACTAAGACACACATTCATATGCTGCAACTTATTTAGCTATCTAAGAGGGCCACTGCCGCAGTGGCATAGCCTGGATCAAACTCTGGGCTTAATCCAGTGACCTACTCAGAGAGCTAACTCCAGCTCCAGCACCTGTGCTCTGGGTCAGCTGCGGGATTAGCACCCAGCCAGGTTCACATAACACACAGTCTCGCCCCACAGCCCAAAACAAAACTCTATTCACTCTAACAACCTCTTATAAAAGGAACATAGCACTGTTAACATAGGAGGCAGAATATAAAGTTACATGTGTGTTCATTACACTCTTGAACTGTGAATCATTAACCTACAATCAAATGAATAATTCATTGGTTCTGATGTCCTAATGAGGAGGATTGAGCAACGGAATCCACCCCTTCAGGTAAACTCATACTTCAGCTAACACTAAAGCTAACAATGGTGCTGTGTGTTGCTGCAATATAAAGTTATGCAGAGTTGTAAAAAAGTAGGCACCCCTCACACGATTTCTTCTAATCGCTCCCCCAAAAACCTAATAACTGGTTTCAACTGCAATCAAACATTTGTAATAACTTGCTTCTACATCATCTACATCTCTGTGGAGGAATTCTGGGCCACTCTTATTTGTAGAATTGTTTTAAATTGGCTACACAGGACTGCCCATTGAAGGTCTTGCCACAGAATTTCAACGGGCTTCGACTTGCCCACTTCAAAAGCTTATATTTTGTTTTTCGAGGAGACAAGTCACCACGGACCATCCCACTGCTGGAGTGACATTCTTAGAGTGAAACACAGTTTTAACTTCATGTTAGATGTAACAGTTTCATCTTTGACTCATTAATAAAAATGCTCACAGCAAAATCTGCAATGCCGAAACTGCCAGATTTTAGCATATTAGGCCGCTAACCAGCCTAGTGTGACCGCTAGCTCCACCTGGGGTTCGCCTCCATCGGTCAGTGGTATCACTAAGCAGCGAGGTCATGTAGTGTAAGCGTATGTAAATGAGATGAACATATGAAGCAAAAGTCAGTGCAGCTACTGGATGCTTACCTGTGCAAAACATAGATTTATCTATAAACTGTCCAACTCTCAAATATATGCATATATCTTTCCCAAAATTAAATATTATAAAACTATTTGTATAATTATCAGGGTTAGTGAGTTTAGACTTAGTAGCAATACCTACACTTAAGGACAAGGTATCGTACCAGAAATGAATGAATTAATGGATTCTTGCAGGTTTAATGTGAGTTTTCTAGAAGCTTGTCACCTACGTGTACAAATGACTGACATACATATCAATAATTATTTTGTAAACGGTCAATTATACACCAAGAAAAAAAAAAAAAGAGTGCTCACCAAATTCGCCGTATTGCCCCATGCCAGTTCAAAGGTGCCATTCACATAGCCAGCCTTGTGAGCGACATCTTCAAAGAGCTTGGAGAGGGAAGTGGAAGCTGGGAGGTTGAGGGTCAATCTCTCGTTGACCGTCTTAGCATTGGTGGTGTCCTGGACTATACACAGCACTCTGGGTTCCTCAGCAGCGCTCTCTATCTGCAGCAAAAAGCACAACACTTTCACTTTGATTGTCAACGCATCATGTTTAAGGAAAAGGTCACGCCACTCCGCATGCTGCTAAACAGGCTGCTGACATGATGCATGTTAAGGTGGCAGAAGGGAGGGTGGAGTTCGGGTGACAGTCAGCCTTTGAAAAATTTCCTGGGTCCAAGCCAAAACATGACAGGGAAGTGCACACGACACGAGACAGGTAAAAGTGGAGCAGTGGTGCTTACGCAACTCAGTATCGATATGACCTACTGTAACGCTGGTTACATTAAGCGCTTAGAAGACAGATTACATGTTAAGCCCGAGAGCACGTTAGTACATCAAGAAATATGGTCAGAAGCTCAAATTCCTAACCTTGTAAACACTGTGAACTTTCCCATAAAAGGTGCAAAAGGCCACAATGATCTCAGGAACAGACAACAAATACAAGGACTGGCCTGAAACATGCACAAGACAGCATGCCATTCAGTTCAAACGTCTCGTCACACCACAAACATTTGAAACTGCCGATTATGTAACATGGAAAACACAGTCTAACCACGTAAAAGATTTGATCATTGACAACGCAAGAGAGCATAACGTCTGCCTGGTGATGACAGTGTGGAAATCATAAACTCTGTTTACAAAGCCAGAGTCATTTTCTTTTCACACAATGTCTCTGTTCCCTCAGACTGCTCTCCGCTGCCAATCTGCTCATGTTACCATAAGCGCCCCGGCCTCCAAGTCTGACGCAAATAAAATATTTCTTGGTCATTTGGGGCACCATGTTCATGGGTGAGTATGAGAAAATCAGCCACAACAGAAATACGTTTGTTGCCATTTTAAAGCTTGTTCTCATGAACGAACACTGCAGCATGTTCACAGGCATTATCTTGCTTTAAAAGCTTAAATATCACTGAGAAGCACGGAGTACAGGCTCTTGTCCTCAGCCCGACCTTTACGCACACTCATTAGTTTACAGTTAGTAACTACTTGCCTATTTAAAGAGCCAGTGCAAATTCACGCACCATGCTGTTAACACCCACACCCACACACACCCATAAAAAAATCTCCGAAACACGTAGGTCAGAACTACCTGCGAGAACTTCTTTTTCATTTCCTCAAAAATACTCTGCCTGCAACTCCAAAATACCCCCTGATGACAAAGCACAAAAAGACAAAGCACTGAAAACATCTGGTGCAGAAGAGCGCTGCTGCAAGAAGAACAATAGCACTTAAGACCGTAGATGACTAAAGCTCTAACTGGAGTCAGATCACCCATACTGAATGTTTTTACTTTCATTACATTCTACAAATAGGCCAGGACACACTGAGGAAACTACCGGGGTCTTCTGCTTAGAGAAAAAAAAACACTAGAAAGCTACTCTAAAAGACCCACAGATGTCAACACATACAAGGGTATTATCAGATTAAGGGGTATTTTTATCATGGATAATATCGCTTTGTGCTGACATGAAGCATGCTAGGCTGGGCTCTGCCACTGCTGAACCTGGCACACAGGATATTCTCTGGGAATGGGACGTGCAAAAGCAGAACCGAGCCAACGCCACCATGACCTTCTATTTCCGTATCAAAGTCCAATAACTTGAAATGGCTGAGATTAATCAAACTGTGTGCAACTGTCACTCGTTTTACAAGTTGGATGTTCACCTGCTTAGCGTCTTGTGAAAGAAAACAAGGCAAACGGTGGGACACGGGCTACACGAAAAGCAGCACTTGGCATGTAACTGAAGGCTGATAGAGTCACAGGCCCCTCGTATCCTGCTTAGCATTTCAAAACCCTTTGAACATGATCAGAGTATCAAAATCAAAAAGACCCCCTGAACCAACAACTGTGTGCACATAGCATGTGGTGGGGCACACAAATTTAGCCGAGACCCCTCCCAAAGACTACATACTCGTGTGCACTTGGTTTGTTTACATTAGACCTAAGAGCCAAAGTGGATATCATTAAAACAATCCCAGTTTTATTCAAACAGCAGAACCATTATAAGCATATTTAGGCATTCGTTTTTTATTATATGAATGTTGTGGCTATAATGTAATGATACTTGTTAGCCGTATTAGCCTTGCAGCTCCAGTTCAAACACAGAAACAGATTACATCTGGGATAAGAAATAAATAAATTTTTTATTCACTAACGGATGCAGGTATTTCACTTTAAGAATGCAGATATCCACACTTTAGTGTGTTACCTTTAGATTAGAGTTTTACAGGAATTTACTGACAATAGCAACTGTTTGGCTATAAAGTTCATGCCTTTATAATATTTTCAATGTCTTGTTAATTGCACTGTAAGAAGAGCTGCTCAATTTCTGCTCAATACTCTGTGCAAAGACCATAAAAGAATCTTCTCTTATTTCTACTGCTTAATAAAATAAAACAACTTGTCAGAACATTTTATTTTCAATAATTCCAATTTCTTGGGTTTATAACTGAAGTTAAATGAAGTTAAGTGTGCAAGAAGCATTTGTTTCGGGTAGTTCTATGAAAAATGAATCTTCAAAAGGACGTTAGCACATTATACAACGCATAATACCAAAGTTTACAAACTGTTTCTGAATATAATATTTATAATACATATCTAGCTAATGAACATCAGTTAACGTGCAACAGCAAGTGTTTAAATCTACAATAATTTTTGCACACATACTCCGTGTTACAAGAGCCCCCCCCCCAAAAAAGCTAAAGAATTACACTTTTATTATGCTCGTTTAAACCTACCGAATGCCCCCTAAATAGGTTCAAAATGAAGTTGCACTGCGTCTGTAACTCCGCCTCAATTGATGGTAAAATAAAGAGGATCTATTACATAGCGGTGGGCGGAGACCTTTTGAAAGTAAACACTCTTGTTGGTGGTCACAGCGACAGACGAGGCGGAGAAGCCTCTGACTGGCTAACACAATACTACTGCCTCCTCAATAAGCCCCGCCTCCACACACTTGTTATCCACCACCTAACATGCCAAGAGGGCGGGAGACCTACTAATACCTAGATGGATGTTCTATTTAAATGTTGAGGTACATTCCTTTACACTAACAACTACTATTCCAAGTCAGATTCCCTATTGGCTAACACTGGAAAGTATGTGAAGTAAATAAAATGGTATCGATGCATCATCAGTTCTGTCAATGTTCTCAAAGAGAAAGTGTGATGCATGGTGTTGTCAGGGAAATCAACGATGGATGTGCAAGTCTTATGAATATGCACAAACAAATTAATATACCTCAGTGGTCCTCAGCTCTAGCCCTGGAGAGCTACTTTTCCTACAGAATTCTAACCTGTATCCAATAAGCTCCCAACTTAACTGTAAACCATTAAATATATTGGGTTCATACTGTCTGCAATAAGACAAAATTCAAAGTAAATGTACAAAACTGTTTTCTTTATTTGCATATTCAATACTGTGCTAATTTATTTGATTTAGGGCTGTGCCTAATGATTTAAGATTACTATAGCAGTTCCGTAATACATAATATGTAATACAAAAGGTAACACTATAAAAGTTTTCACAACACATGTCATGGTACATTTGTGATATGATCAAGTGAAAAGTAATAGTAGTGCTACATTTGAAAATAGTATAAGAATTATGAATGCAAAGACTTATCAACATTTCACTGCACTGAAGCCAATTAAACTGGACTAATTACACTCTCTCTCTAGTGAAGCATGTAGTTGTGAAGTGATGCCATCTGCAATACGCTGAGAACGTGCTGTGGTGTAATGCATCACGGAAACTATAAAAATTGCAATATTGCGCAGCCACAGAGGTACGTCTGTGTTTATGGTTCTAAATGTTGAAAAACCCAGTTTTGACAAATTGTGGCGTATGGGACAATTTTCAGTTTGGAGAGAGAACATGACAGATGGTGTATGTGAATTTCAGCCTTTAGTAGCAGCGACTGCTCCGAGAGCGTGAGCTGGGTTGCATGGTCCTCTACAATTCTAGTTTGAAGAGGTAAAGCTGGATCTACTTCCCGTTACCCATAGCTTATGTGGAATATGAAATATTCACACTGAGCTATTTCACGAAGCAGTCAACTTTTCTATATAATCCAGACATATTAATAATGCCCATGATAATAGAACCATTCATGAAACAACCTGCCGGGTCAGTGCTGCTGTTCCTAAAACGTGACCCAAACAATAAGGCCTACAGCCTCTCTCGCTTAGACACGCATACGCTCAACAATTAAGTTCCTGGGAAGCTTGTGAGCACTTACACTAATCTGAAAAATAAAGTGCTCCCACCCTGCTGACTCACCCTTCAGCACAAGCCCTCTGTCAAACTGCTTAAACGCTGGTAGCAGGTGGCCCTTTCAGTCAATACGCAGACCCCTCTTTCTCTCTCTCTCCCTCTCTCTCTCTCTCTCTCTGTCACTTACACACCATATCACAGGGTTCCCACAACCCGCTTCTGGTCTAAAATGCACTCCATTTTAATCACTTTCAGGCTGATAACTGGAGTTGAGATCAAAGCTACCTCTCAAATGAATACAGTGAAGTACACTGAGTGTGTTCACATTCCTCTGTAGACCCTACACAGCTACTAGCTTAATACTGCTGGACATCAACATCAGAGAGAACGCCAGCCTGCAGGCTCTAAGCAGAAACAATACCAGGAGCATATATATTGTTTTTCTTTCAACCTAAATGTGGTAATTCACCCAAGATAAGTTTTGAACTGATTCTATATAGCATCAGTTCATAAGAATAAACTGAATGGGTAAATATTCACACACACACACCTCAGAACATATTATATCCTTGACATATATCTGACATGGTTTCCAAACATTTCCTATGCCATCCCATTGTTGTTTTCAGGAATCAATATTAATATACAAGTCAGGATGACCCAAATACTAAAGTTAAGCATTTACATGCTGATTATTATATACACTACTATACTTTAAGGCTTTTAAGCAGAAAAATAATGAACACTTGTCCAGCTTGTACAGTCACAATACATATTAATGCCATTGCAACATTAATATTTACTTTGATGTGACATGTAGAGCTGGATAATACATATTATTATAGATTATTACAGTGATAAACATTACAATTTTCTAAACATAGTGTTTATCATGAGTACATGATGAATGGATTTAGTGCAACATATATGCAAAATACTGAATAAACATAACTTGTTCACAGCTTTCCATAGCACCTTTATAAAAATAGTTATTTTTTACACTGTTCCAACTGATCAGACTTCTGAAATAATAAATATCATAAACTTTTAGACTTGTTGGCATATCACCCACCACTAATTACATGTTTCATTTAGAGTTGTTTTAATCAACGTTGTCAGCTAGCGATATGACCGTCACAATAAAATTTGCATATTCGCAAAGAAGATACTCATTTGAATGCAGACATTTAATATTCCTCAACTGCAAGTTACAACTACATGCAAGTTATAACTACCATGCAAAGGAAGAACATGGTATGAAAACAGGGGTTTGGAATACTATAGGCCATTTTTAAACATCCAAACAGGTTTTTAGCATCTGAGTCATGAATGAGGCAAAGTGTTACTTTATAACCTGCTTCATCGCAAAACAACCAGTCAGGAGTGTACACGTTACTAGTTCCATGTAGCCTGCAGCAGGCAGAAAAGAACACACTTAAGGATTTAAGCGTGGCAACTTCGTACACCTCGTGTCTGCTGTGCGCCACAAGTACAAAAGGCTCTCACTTCTGATATCTTTCATTTAGCTGTGCTCCCATGGGGAAAAATAAATGCAGTGATCCAGCGTCTGCACGACCCACTTATCCCCACACTGCAAACCACTGTTTGAAGACCATTGCTTACATAGCTAAGCATGGCTGTCACTGCTGTGTTGAGATCTTAATGTTGTCAAAGTCCTTATAAGAAAAGTCTGTTTACTTGGTGGCCATCTTTGCAACGCCACCACACAGTTATCTCCAGCTACACAAGACCTAACTTTGTTTATTGTTTCAGTAACATACCTGAAATCACTGATAGAAACTTGACCAAAACCTCAAAAACAAGCTCAACAACACAATAACACACCAAAAAGCTAGCTGAAAAGCTTTTTTTTTTTAAAGGTGGGAATTTCCATTTATATTTCAACCAGGTCTTCTCATTTTAAACGTCTTGGATGTTGTCCATTGTAATAGACAAACAACCAGTACTTTACGTAGCATAAACTTGTTGCTCCAACACAACACTAGAGTAGTTCACCTGCCAAAGATCAAATAATTAGCAGACTAGCTTTACTGCTATCTACACTTTGACCAAGGGACAACATTTGGGGTACGAGGAAAACTCTTAATTCCAGACCCAAGCTGAGGGCTAGTCAGATTTTACAGTCATGTCCCCATGAGCAGCAGTGTGCTGACAGTGTCCCAGGTGTGCATTTATAAATCCAAACATGAAATGCTGTAAGTGCCTTGAGATGCCTTGGTCTAAGCATCCACTATAAAGAGACTGTTTGAAAGCGCATGGCCGGGAATGTCAACAGTGGTCTGGTAAACAGAACCAGGCACTAAAGCCTATTTTCTCTGAACCCACAATTTACCCTGCACAGGCCAGCTAGCCCTGCCCTTTCATCTGGACAAACAAATCTTGAGAAAAGGTTTTCCTAATACAAAAGGATGCTGACACCAGCAGAGGTTACCTCATTACAAAGGATGCAAAGCCACAAAAGAGCACAAAAGCTTAATTCATATGCTAATTAGTGAGTCTACTGTTTACTGTAAGGTGCGTAACAAAATATTGTATCGTATACGTGTCAGACTACAGAACCACAAACTGCATTGTATATCATGTTGGAATCTGGAAAAACTGTACATTCCACCTCGTTTCAGCAGATCTGGTTCATATTCAATCACAACTTTTCTGACCAGCACTATGACTGTGATTTTACTTGCGACTATTATATAAACTCATACCTAGAAGACAAGCATTTGCACTTTTTCAGGCCGGTTGTGATCAGAGCATGTGAGTGAAGGGGCAGACATTGCCACTCTTTGCTCAAAGCATTTTGATTATCGCTCCTCTCCAGCTCCACTCCAGGTTTTTTTTTTTTTATTTACTGTCCCGTCCAAGAAACCACATCTCTCTGTGTCCGCTCCTTAATAAACCCTTTATGGCCATTAATAAGAAAACAGCTAAAGTAAATACTACACAAATGCTACACAGGCTTTTTTAAGAAAGGAATAAACTTAAAGCGACAGCCCAGTTACAGGCCTAAAACTGGCAAGGGTTTTAGAGTAATCTTATTTATTATGTGCACAGCTAGACTGATGACACAAGACTCCAGTCTTAAAAACTCCACTCCACGTAACGTCTGTAGACATGCGTTGTAATCAGTGAGAAGGTCCAGTATGTAGATCGGCTGAACAGCTCTGAAGCGCAGATACTGTGTATGAGTGACCATTGTGACCAAGCTGCCCCATCGCTTATGTCAAAAAAAAGAAAAAAAGAATTACCCAGCTTCGGTCAAAAACAAGTTGCTCTGCTCTCTGTATGGCTCTCATGTCTAGAAAAGTGCTTAGTTGCTGGTCTGACTAAGGTCTAAGCTACAAGCACTTCCCACAGAAAACTTGTTGATAATGAAGACTATAACTGAAATTGCAGCTCTTGCGATTTGAAAATTGCTTTCAAATTGAGATTAATATAAAAAGAAATAATCTTTCAGCATTATTTTCAATATAGACACTAAACACAAGCACAAGATAGTGAAATCCATGAAGACTTTACAAATATCCTCAATAGTCTTCTGTGATTTGTCATCTTGCTCAAAACGCTCAAATTGTGATGCACAAAAAATAGGACTCACTCTATGTGTTTATATTCACACAGTTGAGTGAAGATCAGTACTGGGCAACTTCAGCTTCAAATCATAAATCAAATATAAAGCCCACGAAGTTAGCAATTTAATAAAAACATATCATAAACAGAGGGCCTGAATTTACATTTGAATAGTTCTGGTTACTGAAGGCTTCACCTATGATCTTGACTTTTAAACACTACACCATAAAAAAAAACAGCTTGATTTTTTTCTGGTTTATATAGTTCAGTACTGTAATGCCAATAGAGAGTATAACATCTTGGCATGTTTACATTTGTGAATTAAAAACTAAAAAAACGCTAACAACACCTAAGCTGATTATTGTGTGTACCAACTTAAAGTATCCATCAACATCTTAAATATAAGCAGCACATCTGCAACAAAATCTAGACAATATCAGATGTACTACATTGCTTCAGCTACCTAACGTTGACTGCGTGTGAAGAGAAAAACATCCACAGCTAGCTAATCCTGTTTAAGCACTCTTAACTCGCTGCATCAGAAAGTTTATTACATCCATGACATGCCACAAAAAGGTGTACGCTTGCTCTATGCCTAACAACAATACCCGAGTTCAAGCATAATAACCATATTTACTCCAGGATTGACGTTTTCATCACATAATTAGCGAGCTGGGTTTAGCTAACCGCTTGGTAGCAGCCCAGCTAACTGGCAACTAGCGCCGCATTACGTTGCAAGCGTGTTAACATAAGTTTCTCTCGAGTTCATGTTCAGACCTATAGCTAACATAACCATCATTATAATAACCACCTTTGTCGGATTCATATTTCACGAAGTATCGTCTTCAGAAATAAAGATAAACTAGCTACAATCTCCTCGACGCGAAGCTTAGCTTGTGGTTAACTCGCTAGCCGAAGCATATCAAGTGCAGGATGCTGGCTAGCTAACAAACTCCGAGAACTACATTTGCGAGAAGTTTTAAATGACTTTATTTTAAGTCACTAAATTGCTAAATATATCCACATGCCTATAATGACACTACTTATCAAACTACCCCGCTGTTACACATTGGACAGGTTATTGAGCGTAAACCCGAAGATGGACGTGTCTGAAGTTAGCTTCCTATTCCCCGAATCCCCCGGTCCACCTTAAATGGTGCAGCAGTTACGTTGTGGCGCCTGGAGCCGCTGCACTATTTAAGGTGGACCGGGGAATTAGAATAATTAGTAACTTCAGAAAGCAAGCAGTTGAGCGTTTTTTTCAGCAAACCGATAGTGAGTCTAAGTTTTAAGGTAGCTCGTTATACATATATCGTTCGCCAGCTACTTGTTGTGAACTTGGAAGTCGCTTAGCATAGCAGCGGCTAACTCGGCTAACCTAACCGGAGCGTGAGCTAGCAGGAGGCTAAGTATTGTCACTGACGAGAGACCTTGTCAGCAGCAAACAACAAACACCTTTTCTTGGTTTCTAACACAGTTTAGCTTACAGACAGCCGCACCAACACTGCAGGCTGACATTAGTGATAAAAGAGATCTGAGTAAAGAAGGACGCAGGACCTGTCAGTGTGTGAAAGCCGGACTTTCTCTCAGTCTCTCTGCGAGTGATTCTCACCTCTTTGGGTACAAGCTGGTTCTCTTCGCTGGGCACCATTTCCATTTGGGCGACAGCTAAGCGGACATCTACCCGGGCTCAGATGTCAACAGCAACTCTTACCGGCGGCATGGATGAGCATTATTTGCGCTCCAGCCGAAATCCAGGTAGACGTCGAAGGCAAACGGCGCGGGTAAAAACTTGTTATCAAGTAATCGCAGATACTTTCTTTCTGTTGTACTGCAACCACAACAGCAATCAATGGGGGTAAAAATGGCCGCTTCTGAGTTTCGCGAGATTTCAGTCGAAGCTCCGCGTCACTTCCGAAACACTCTGACTAATTATTCTGATATGATTATGATGAAGATGATGATGATGATGAGATATCATGCGGTAATTAAATAAAGTGTATCAGTAAGAAGTGCTGGTATCTTTGTTCGTGTTTATTGTACCAAAAGGAGACAATATTCATACTTTCATACATTTCTCAAGCCCTTTAGTTTCTCTTGAAAATATTGAAAACAACTATTTAAAGGGGAACTCCACCCTTTAAAAAACTTCTACATAATTACATGGTGGAGATGTAAACAAAGTCACTCAGAGTGGTTTGGTGTGAGAAACTTACTGAGCCAGAATTGGTCAGAAAGTGCTGGTGATAGGAACCAGGCGTCCACCTCCGAAATCTTCCTCACAGAAATTTTATTTCATGAAAGGGTTATAAAAAAGCTGCCTGATGTCTGACACCTAGTTTTATGATAGCTTTGTGATTAAGTTTAAAATGTAATTTAATCCAATTATTTGAATTCGTATCGGGTGGAAGGGTACACACAGGGTGTTGTGAGTTTTTTCACAGTTTCATCATCATTGTCAGCCTTACATATAAAAATCTGCAAATATGTGTATGTTCACTGGTAGTTTTGGATTATAAAATATACATATTAGTGTTGTAGACCTTGTGACTTCTGGTTCCCATCAGCATCATTGTAAAGAAATCAGAGTCTGTTAGTTTCTCTACTGAACCATTTTACATTAAACCACTAGAATTATTCTGAAAGTTTGAAAAATTGGTGGACTTCCCTTTTAAACATACACTGACTGAACTCACTGTGTTAAGGCCGACATTAAAGGGAAAGTTTGCTGATTTTCAAAATGTCTGCATTATTTAATCATTAATATATAAGTAGGGTGATAAGGATGGTTCAGCAAGAAACAATTTATTGTAGATGAAGTTTTAGATGTAGATTGATTTACAATGGGATTGATAGTAAGCAGACATCAGAAGTGTTTACAATACCTCTAAAAGTGGCATCACAGAAAGATATTACATTAGATGGCTAAAAATACACTGCCTGACACTTATTTACTATCATTTGAACAAGAAGGTTAAGCCTAATGAAAGTTTTTATGGCAGAGAGTTGTTGTAGGCCAAAGTAGCCCCACAGAAGAAAACAATTTTACTTACATCAACATTACAAATAATAACAGGAGATGCTCAGGTGGTACCCTCGATTGTACAACTTTAGTACCCTTAGTTAGAAAACATAATTCTATCAAATTCCGCTGCAATTATATATTGATATATTTGATATTTTTCAACTATATAGAGGTATACATCAGATTGGCACATCAGGCACATCAGGAAATACATTCCATTTTTGGGGGAAAATAACAAAACAAAATCAATAAAGAACCGCCAGAATTCAGTTAGTGTCTTTTGGTCATTTATAAACTGTGACACCCACTCTGTCTGCCATACTGTGTGTGATACATTGAAAAGATATATTTGCTCCCTGTTGAGTATCTTCAGTCTATGAATCTATCCACTGAATCCTTGCTATTAGAATAGAATCCATCTATTTTATTTTTAATTCTTCAGTTCAACAAAGTACCAGAGAAATATATGAGAAATATATTTTTTTCACTTTAAACATTTAACAATAGTAAATGAAACATTTTACTTTTCAGCAAAAAGTAAATTTTTTACTTTTAGCAACGTTAGCCTAGTCATCCAGCCTGAGGCATAACCAGGACATGGCCAGGTAAGAAATTGGAAATCAGTGTTTTTTTAGTATGTTGTTAGTGCAAACAAGCACACAGCAACTTATTTGCAGAGTGTTATTAATTTCTGCCACATATAGTACAAATTCAGAAACGTTTCATGTTTAATTTACTGTATAACTGTATGTTATATGTAACTGTACTCTTAACGATTTATAATAATGACTATACTGTTATTATTATACTATGCCTATTATATTATACACCATGTATACAGTCTATACATGTAAATATTGTTTATGACTGGTTTTAATTTGTTTAATCTATCTATCGTGTGGTTTAAAACATTAAGATATGAGAAGGTAAAACATATACCTTTGCTTTGGGGAACAAACTTAATTACAGTGCATTAAAACCATTGTTGTACCTTTAATGTACATTTACAATGTTTGTACCTTGATGAATGGAAATTGTACACAGCACCTTGTTTATGACACTGATTACCAGGATAGTAGTATTGCAGAAATATTGAACAAAACAATTCATGCTGATTTGCCCTCTATTAGGACCTAATTATTAGATTAATTTAGCCTAGACAGCAATAACAACCAGTGTCAGCATTCAACATTACCAACAATCAAATACAGGGCACCTTCACGTATACTAAGGAATGAGGTATTCGCAGATGTATTTGTTTTGTGTGCGGCACACCTCATCATGCCATTTACCCTGTGCTGAAAGAGAAAGAACAACACAGCTCTCTCGTTTGCTTCCTGTTGGTTCCTTCTTGACACGGTCCCAGTTAAAGTAAGCGATGGGCATGCTGTTCACGTCGACGTATTGGCCTTCTTTCACTATGTCAGTCACACCTATCCAGAATTCTTTGGAATCTGGGGAGCTGTATTTAGCGTAGTCTCTTATATCGTTGTTCTCCTTCAGGTTTCGAGGTGTGGCCAAGGTCCCACCCTGGGCTATACAGTCCTCATTGGCCTCGTGATAGTGCTTGGGCTCCTCCACGGCCAGGTAGCACTTCTTGTGGACTTTGATTCCGCGGAGGCAGACTGAGAGACATAAAGGCATTTGAATTTCACTTTCAGTTACTTCTTTACGATCAGAATCATCAGACTGTTAATAATTAAGTTGATGACCTTGTCAGGCCTGATTCCTACTTCCTGAATGGAGTCATGACTGCTCTGTACAGTATTAAATGTTTTTCATTAAGAGTTCAGTGAACAAAATGTAATGTATACAATCTACCCCTTTTGTAGTGGATCAGCCAGAAACTTCTGAAAAGTTCACTTGCTTGGCGTTGCACTAAAGCTGTAAGGATAATGTAGCTAATAATAGAAGTTCTACCCAAAATATTGCTTTAAATATTGCACACTTTTCATGTATTTTATTTGTTAACTTGTCCATTTACAACATCATACACGTGGACCCCAGGTCATAATTCATTTTTACATGACCATTTTCCAGCTTATTGTTATCTCCTATAATTAATAAGTCTGTGTGCCTTTAATACCGATATAAAATAGATTAGCTCTCTTCTGATTGGCTGCCCTGTCTTGTGCCTGATTGAGAAAATCACTCCTTATAACTTCAATATGAATGGGTGGGTTAGCGGTTGTGCTCTGGACCCCCACAAACAGATGAGTCTGGCTTTTTCAAGTGCGAGTATTCAAAGAGAACTCAGTCAAAACTTGATAATGGGAGTAAATGATCTATTATTGTCATCATATATTCATCAGTATGAAGTTAATTATGCACTTGTGAGCCTGTGCATGCGATGTTAATACGTAAAGACATATGATGCAGTCCAAAGTACTCCTGCCAAATCCATTATCTGACCTTTGAATAATTATTTCTGATTTGTGGGGCAACTCACAGAGGTGTTCTGTTTTACTTATTCTGTAACATAATTTCTTTCAGTTTTAACAAATTACAAAATGCTGCTTTAAGATAAGTCACAAATAGGTTGTGTAAGGTTTGTCTTATTTATTTAGCTATAACCCCCTCCAAGAAGCTATTTTAGGGTGTCACGGCAGGTTAAGCCCTGTACACATGCCATTCAGAGCAAAATATAAGGCTATTCAGAGAGTAACCGCCTGAACAGAAGCACACTGTATGAGTCTGTGGTCGTCTGGTCTCTATAAGGCCCCAGCAACCCAAGGAGCACTGCTTAGGTACATTAATGAGACTAAATCTATACTCAAGCAGCCTGTGGAACAATAATGCTGCCCCCTAGTGAATGACAGAAATACTACACTGAGAGAACAACTGCACAAATCAACAAATAACTATGCATTAATTTTCATCGCCATTAAGCATGTATATATTTATGTCAGAGGGGTTTTTTTTATACGTATAAGAAGAGAAACACACTTTGAATTGAATTGCAATAAACCTGTAGCTTCAGTCTACCTGTTTGCAAAGCTTGCATCTCTTTCAGGGAGTTCACCTCCTGCCATAGTTTATCAATTTGCCCCCTCACGTCGTCATCTTCTGCTGCTGCGTCTCAAGAAAAAGTTCAAGTTGAGAGAGAAAGAGAGTCAACATGATAAATGATTAATGAAGGTGACTAGTGATCATGTTACTCACGCCACCTCATAGAATCCTCATAACTATTTATGCAGTGGGAACCAAATGTTGGAAACTAAAAAGGGAAAATGCTTCTATTTTGCATTGTTTTTAGATTTAATGCAGCTTTTTAATTAAGAATAATCAACGTTAACATTTGAATGAATATTAGGAATAGGTCTGGACCTAAATATGGGCACAAATGTGTTTACATTTGAATAGCGACATAGAAATAGTGCAGAATCTTAAAAATATATTCCTAATTTTACCTGTCAGAACATTTTTGTTCATTTTTTTTATTTCCGGATTTTTAATATAGACTGTAAATACGTTTTTATATGGATTGACTATGTGCTGCATCTCTAGCAAGCTGTCAGAAAACAATTTCTACAGTTTTCTTCATAAAATGAAAGAATGCCAGTTCACTTGAAACTTGCTTATAATAAAAGCCATTAGGCAGGTACTAAAACAACAGCCCATTGACTTCCATTATGAATGCGTTTTTGAGTCAATGGGATTTTTCTTCTTGTAGTAAGTGCTAGGACGTCATTAGTAACCTACTATTTTTATCTTATAGAGATTAGATTGAAAAAAAAACCTGGAGCATCCTATTAAGAGAATAAAGCTAATGAAACTTTTTCTACTTCTTATGCATAAATGCCATCAAATGGAATCATATGTCTTGTACTTTTACCTCTCTGCCGAGATGGGACTGCTTTTCTGGAGCGGGATGTCTGGCCAAATCCAAGGTGAAGCAGTATGCAGCTCAGGAGCAAGACAAGAAAGAGGCGAGCAAAGGCCATGACTGAAGCAGAGTGCACCTAGCACAAACAGGGCCAACCTTTATATCCATAGCAGTAGCCCCCTAAGAGAGTGGACAACTCACCGAATTCAGCCCAGCACTCTGCCTGCATGCTCTCAGCTCATTGGCTAAGACTGCCCAGCTCCATGAACGAGGACTAAAATACTGAGGGTGCGTTCAACAACAACCAGTGCCTTGTTTCCACCCATTCATAAATATTTACCTGGCCCAGCATGCAGCTCCTTTAGTAGTTTTCCCATTCATAAGTCAACAAGCCAGAAATTCATTGACTGGCTCCGTGTCACAGTACATTCTGTACCAATTTTTCTATCATTTAGACGTTGGCTTTATGGTCCAAGCTTATGCAAGCAGTCCAATGATTTCTGGCAACTAAAAAAATGCATATCAGTAGAGTCGTGCTTGCATTTAAACTCTGCAAGTATTACAGCACTTCTCTTTCAGTGTTAAGTTCTTCGATGGACACAAAAAAGTTCATCCAATTTCTATTCAGGAGTTGCACTCTGCGGTATCTAGATAGATGCTGTAGTGTCTGAGTGGAAGCAGACGCAGGAAACGTAGCGCTTGCAATCAAATGCCTTTGTAATCCAGCCAGCAGCACCCGCTCAGCACTGGCTGAAACAGCTGGGAGGCAGACAAGCCATTAACAGTTACACAACTTTAGTCTACAAAAGCCAGACAACCTACCCAATTACCTCACAGCCCAACACAAGATAGCACAAATAACCTGTGTACATGTTCAGCTGAACCACAGTCACTTATTTACATTTTAAAGTCTCTGATAATGCAAGTCCATCACCTCCCATATGCCAGTACTGGGATGCTGCAATATAGCTAAGCGAGGTCTCATATACATTAAGAAAAGCTCCAAAGTGTTCAATAAATCTGTAGTCCTGGATGATGCGCTGCTGTTGTGTGTGGCACCACGAGGTGTGAAGAATGACATTTCCTTCCAATGTATACAAGTGATGCTGAGAAACGTCAATACAAATGCTTGACTTGACTATTTATGAAGTAGCCAACATATCATCAATCAATCAGTCAATCTTTATTTTCAATCAGTAACACATTGAGGGTAACCCTCATTTTTAATGCAACCGAGCATTTACAGCTTAAAGGGACTAAAAATAAATTTAAATTAGAATCAAGTTTTTAATCAAGGAAGCTAAAATAAGAAACCTCATGAGTAAAACAATAAGAATTAAATGATAAAAATATTAGAAAAGCAGGCAAACAATATAAGAGTTAATTAAGAAGAAATAAATAATTCAAAATAAAAGAATAAGTGGACAAGCTAAAAATATAAAACAATGAAATAAAAAGATAATAACTACACAATAGAACATAAACACAATTCAGTAATGGAAGATTTAAAAAGCAAGTAAATTATATACACCAATGAAGAAAAGTAAAAATGATGAAAATAAAATAAAATGTAAAACCGATATTGGATAGATAAAAGGATAGAAAAAATAAGAAATAAAAATAAAAAAGGTAAAAAGCCAAAAATAGAACAGGAAATAAAATAAATAAAAGGGTGAAATGAAAAATAAATAAAATGCATAAAATGGCTAAAGGTAAAACAGAAAAATTAGATAAATAAAAGGACAAAATAAATAAAAAGCAAAGGAAAAACTCAATTAAAACAGGTACAGGCTTTCTGGAGGTGGTCAGAAACTAAAAGTTTTAAATGATTTAATGACACCAGTGAGTTTTGGAGCTTCTTGCAGGGAATTCCAGCTCATTGGACAGTTCACTGCACCATCATGGTTTGCAATATGTGGACCAATTGTCTGAGACAAAAAATTACTCTAGTTGTTCTGAAATTCTTCGCTGATTGTGAATATGAGCAACAGCCTATTCAATGGGGTGCTAGAAATAGCAATGGCAGCTCCAAACCAGGCCTATCTACTGAAATGATTACTGTGAAACTGCTAAAAGGTCAAATTAATTATCACAGTCCAAAGAATAACATGTATTTCCATTTATTCCAATTGTGAAGTCATTCGAGCACCGCAGCCGTCCTTTACATTGTGTAAAAAATTCATTTGAATAGAAGTGCTCTTTACACCCATTTAGATTAAAATATAAAATGTTTTTGGCTGTCTCCTCCTAGAATGGAGATATTTGTTATTCTTTGTAGAGAGACATATGGTAATATCTCTAAAACAACTTACGCATTCACCATAATGGGCATTTTGTTTAAAAATTAATTCTACATATAGTGGTCTCTATTTTTTCCACAATACTGGATTTACATCTGTCAAAGTATAAATTATAAATCATGGTTGACTAAGGTGAGCTGTAAGGCCTCCACCACCTTTCACATTCACCACCACTCAGTTGAAGGAAGACAACAACAGAGCACGAAAAAATAAAAGCCGCTTCTACATTCGCTGGAAGCTGCAGATGCTTTAAAACAGGCACAGATGGGACAGTAGATGGGTAGATTAGCACATCCCTTCACATTTAACATCTTGAAATGAACACTTAAATAAACACTTGGGCCCAAACATCAGATGGCCTGTTGTCAACTTCATAAGATGATAATAAAAATAAAAGTCACCCAGTGATTGCATTAACGGCTGCAAACCATCTGGAGGGCCTTTTTGCTCACTTCTAATTGCACTGGGGTGGACAATATGAAGATATACTGTGATCATTTTCACTCAGAACCAGTGCATAATAACCCCATGTAGGAAACAGTAGCTAATTGGATGTTTTCTCTTTATACCATTATATTATCTATTTGTTTGCTTTTCCTGCTGTTCCTTCTCCAAATACTTTATTTATGTAAACATTGAATTAAAGGGGGCATATTCTGCATCTGTCTTTTTTGACTGTTTTTGTCCTCTTCATGTTCAATTTAATGTTTTTGTGGGTTTATGCACAAAACAAAACAGTCTTAAGTCATTGTAACCTTTATCCAGCCTCTCTTCATCCAACGTTACTGTACATTTAAGACTAATATATCTAAATGAGCTCTGTTCTGATTGGCTGCCTTATATTATATCTCATTTAATAAGCATTTAAAACACTACTTATTACAAACATGAACAGGCGCTGCTAAACTGCTGTTGGCTGATAGCTGGGTATATTTGTAAATACTCTGGGTTTTGTGACATCCCAAATACCATGAATTCAGTATAGGCAGTTTTTGCTGTTTATTTTCCATATATGAACTGTATATACTGGGGATTGAGTTGAAGCTTCAACAATGTTGACAATCCACACAAAACTAATTTACAATCGAATCAAAGTAAGATGAATGCAGATTTGCATGATATAGGCCCTTTAAAAAAAAGTATGTTTTTTAATGTGGAATGTACTAGTGCATAATTTCCAGACCTCTGAAAAAACAAATATCACGTATCATGAAAACATCTTAAATTATTGTTATATTATATATTAAAGTATGCTATAGTCTTTTCATACTACCAATTTTTATCTTGCGTGAGTCCTTGATTTAAAAAGGAGACCCTTATATGAGCAAGAAGCTGAGTATTAACAGATTATAGAAGCTCACGCAATATCATAGGAAGCTCTTGGGATTTTTTTTTGTGCTGTGTACTAATACATTTATTTATATATATATATATATATATATATATATATATATATATATATATATATATATATATATATATATATATATATATATATATAGTAGCGATAGTGCTATCTTCGGCTTCCATCGTGACGCGAATAGCTAGCTGTTTTTCCAGCTAGCGTTGCCACAGCAGGCAGAAATGATCATACAGTTAAGCCCGCCCTCTTAAAGGGAAGATATGATTGGTCAATTTTACTGTCATTTGAAATTGGTATTGCACTGAATTATAACTGCCTGGCCCCCTCTGTACATGAACAGCAGGACCACCAATCACCAACATTCTGCGGAGGCATCACAGTCCTTATAGGGGGAGACACAGGCTCACAGGCTTCTACTTAACCCCTCACGTCCAACACAGATTGAATAGACACGTTTGAATAATTTATTTACCTCTATTTTTATAATTGTTTACATGTTGATTGTTAAACTGTAAGTAGATAAAACTGAAATGATATATGTATATGTGTGTGTGTTAAAAATATTTTAGGCCCTCTGAAAGGGCGTAGAGGGCCATGACGGTTCTCCACTGATTATATATATATATTTATATATATATATATATATATATATATATATATATATATATATATATATATATATATATATATGTATGTATAATATGCAGCTTCGCTACAGGCGGTTCAGAGAAGCGAACAGTGCACGTTTGTGTTTGTTAAGGTTGGGGGGAAGTCAGAGAGGCTGCTGGTGTTGAGGTGAGGAAGTCCAGTTCAGTGCTGTGTGTTCTGACGGCCCTATTTTTAGCTTGTGATGCTGTGAAACGAGGGAGGGAGGGGTCGGAGAAGAGTAAAAAAGAAACAAGACAGATGTTTTGTGAAAGTTCCCTTGGATCATTTCTTAAGCTTCGTCTGTGTTTCTATTTGAAGTGCAGCTTAAAGCACAGACTGTACATCATTTAGAACATCAAAAGGACCGTACAAAGGAAGACATTTAAAGGAATCTACTGCATTTATAGCACATTACAATGGACAACAATTTCCATATGCTAATCTGAGAAAACTGACACACACAAAGTCAATGTGCAGATGTGTGATTGGCTTCTATTATAACAGTTTTTTAAAGTGTGTTGGTAATATAACCCATCTACAATCTAAATACAGACATTTTATTTAAGTACTTGGGTCTTCAGAGGTTTGGTATGTGGTGTTGATGGTGGTAAAATAGTGGTATATCTTTTTGGTGACTTTTCTTCTCACAACCTCTGCATATGGGCGGCACTGTGGCACAGTGGGTACTCACTGCAAGAAGGACCCGGGTTCGATTCTCAACTGGATTCCTTTTGTGTGGAGTTTGCATGTTCTCCCCGCATCCTCATGGGTTTCCTTCCGGTGTTCCGCTCTTTTCTCAAGGGCAATTAAGTGTGTATGTCTGTGGGTCTGTTCTGTGATGGACTGGCGGCCTGTCCAGGGTGTTTTCTGCATGCTATGTGCTCCATTCTCCAGGGCGCAGACACACACACCCTCATCACCTATACACCTGCAACTCATTAGCAGGTGTATATAGTCTCTCCACGCACTCAGTGTGTGGCATTAATTGTGACATTGCTTGTGACACTGTTGGTGACACATCTTACCTCTGTTTATCTCTGAAGCCAGCGTCTGGCCGGCTTCCTGTTCAGTCCAGTAACGCCATTCTCTTCACAGCGGGGACCTGCCGTCCTCCCTGGAGTCATCAAGGCTGCTGGACTAGCCGATCCACCTGAGCACCTTTTTATGTTAATAAAGCCTTGCATATGGATCGTAACACAATGTCCGAGTCTGAATTGTTACACTATACTCCTCAGTGAATGCAGATGAATAAAGCTAACAGCTAAAAACAAACATTGTTAATTCATGCAGAATTTATGCATCCTTAAATTGTGGAAAGTAAAAGACTGTAATTCATAAGCCCAAAACCAAAGACAACAAATATATTGCTATTTTAGTCCATAGCATTACAGTGAGAGTTGATTGGTTGGCGAACTAATGAGCTGACTGGCTGACTCGAGGTAAAAAGGGTCACCACTCAATTATATATCAGGGTATATGTCCTAAGAAGCTTTTGTGCAAAACTATGAATTGTGATGCTTGAAAGTCACCACAAATGTCTACACTGTGGTTGTATTGTTGAGTGCTTTGAATTAAGGAAAATCATTTATTATTAAAATAATATTTTGTATGCTCATAACGGCAGTGAGTGGCCTGCTACACTCGGCCAATGAGCTGATTAATTAACTAACCAATCAGCACTCAGTAGCACTAATGCTGTTGTCGTACTGGCCAAAACAGATTTGCTGTATACGGGCAGGTCCTGATGGATTTTTAAAGAAACACAGTCTTTCACTTACACACAAAATGAAAGGAAGATCCTCTATAAATGTCTAGAAACATATATAATATATAATTTGCTTTTAGCTCCGATCACTCGGTCAAGGGCTCTGGCGTTTTGCGGTCATTTTGTTGGTATAATGGTAGAAAAAGGATTTGGGCTCCCTCATAAACTGGCTCTGTCACATACCACTTGAATTTGAAACTGCATTGACACTCAAGTCATTTCTAGACCACTGATAGTGTTGACAGATATGGGCTAGGCACATTGCATACGCATTCACACTATGAAAAAAAAACACATTCAGGCTGTCTGACTTGTCCTCCAATCCAAAGGAAAAGGTCAAACGCATTCCATATCTTACTCATATTTCAGTTATCTTCACAGCAACGTGTGAGAAAAGGCCATTCTCTGTTCTTCCTGTAGATTAAAAAGGTTTGTTTATATTACTGATAGAGTTTTGAATGGGAGAAAGATCAGATAAAATGTCTCCAAAGGTCCAAAACATGCAAATCCAACCCAAAAACAAGAACGACATGCCACTGAATGCTCTGCAGGTCTGTTTTTATTGTAATAGAACTGAATTTCTATGCACGACATAGTAAAAGCACTAATCACCAGCGAATACACCTAAACAACACGCAGTTCTCTGCCCGTGACTACATTTGACACACTGACTGAGCGAGTGGTGTTTACTTATTAAGGCAAGTTGATGACCTTTCACACACTTTAGGGTCATCTACACACTAAAACAAAGATAAAAAGACACTTTCAAATACAGCTTTCGTGACTTTCAGACATTCCTCCGCATCCTAAGCAGTGGGCTGTAAGAATACAGTAGGCATCACTGAGTGTGGCATATCACTGAACTTTCATGTTACTTCTAAGCTCTACTTCCTATAAATAAATGTCACCATAAGAACACCAACAGAGAGGTCAAAGAAATGTACCAATAATAGTAGTAAGCAGTAAATGTCTGTCCCTCAACAACAAGCCATAATCTTGTATTCCCAGACTAGAAACAGCATAGTGTATGATACTGGCACATGAGAACTCAGCAGCAGTTGTTAATATGATTGTAATGAGTGGCAATGTATGCGGTTAAGGCCTACTCTTTGAATGTTACATTCTAGTGCCAGTTTATTAGGTTCCTGCACTGCTCAGTTTATCAAGAGGTGGAGCACTTGGACATAGAGTGGACCTCAAGACTGCATTCTCAATTCCGCTGTCCTACATCCTCTAGCCTGTGAGCCGGAGATCAACTTGGGTCCACCAATTTAAAGGAAGTTTTTTATTGTAGCATGTCACGTACACAGATAAGCCCAAACATTATAATTCTCACAACTGAAGATAATTAACAGGGCATGTCAAGGTCTGAGATATATTAGATGGGAAGCGATATATTAGGCCACTAAACAGAGCGACTTTGACAAGGACTGAACCGTTATTTCCAGATGACTGGGTCAGAGCATCTCTGAAACAGCAAGGCCAGTGGGGGCGGGGGGGGCTCCTGGTCAGCAGAGGTGACTATGTACCCACAGAGGTCTGCTGTACTGCTGAGAAATGCTGGATCTGACAGGTGCCACCTACCTAAGCATTGTTATCGACCAGATAGATAGATAATTTATTGATCCCAGAGGGAAATTCAAGATCTCCGCATTTGACCCATCCGTGCAGTGAAACACTCACACATACACACTCTAGTGAACAGACACTAGTGAGCACCCTTGCCTGGAGCGGTGGGCAGCCCTACCCTGGAGCAGTCAGTGTTCTGGTGGTTCACGAGATTGAACCAGTTCCCTAACCTCCAGCCCACGACTGCCCTGGCTGGATAACTTGAGAAGCTGCATGAGATGCATTCATCTCTAATATGAGTGAGTTCAAGGTGCTGTCCTGGCCTTTGAATTCTCCTGAGCTCAAGCTGATCGAGCATGGTGGTGGTGGGGGGTCGGTGCCTGAGGGCACATGGATGACCAACAGCAGGTGTACATAATGTCTTGGCTTATCTGGGTATGTGACACAGTTTCTCCCACTTTCACTCTTAATTTTTATCGGATGACTACCGTTAAGAGAATGTTACTGTGAGAGGTTGAATTTAATTCAACTGCTGATGTGCTTTGAATAGAGAATGCTCATTTGGTTACAGGATATAAGTGATTCATACTGGCAGATCCTTTAAGCCCAGAAACAAGCAATAAAAGTGGAGGCTGATCTCATTTGGCGAACAGGCTTTGCTGTCAATTCGTCTGTTGGCGTTTCTTGTCCCCGCATCTCCTTCCTTGCATGTAGCCCATTTGTCGCTGCACAATTTATCAGCCCCCCTCTATCCCATCCATCAAAGGAAAAGGACCACCGCTGATCAGATGTTCATTTAGGCAGTGGACCATTATCAGCACAGCAGAGACTCTGACATTGTTGAGGCACGGTGGTGTGCGCTGCTTTGATATAAATGTATCACACATAGGGGCATTTAAAACTTTCTTGTACACTCGATTCAACACTCCTACGTCAATGTGCAAAAATCAGAGACCACCCCTTTATTTCTCTAACTTTCCACAAGTGTTTCTGTTCGTCTTTCCACTGTGATAAAACAACTCGATACTTTGGGCATGGAGGAAGCTTTTATTAAGGCTGCTGGTGGTCTTCAAACAATAGACCGGCCACTCCAGGCCTCAACATCACAGAATGTGTTTGGGATAACGTGAAGCATAAAATGCTATCAGGTTTTCAAGACTAAACTTGTTGAAAAAGTGAACATCTAGAATAATAGGTAAATGGTGGACATATTAAATAATGAAAGAAAGAATATATTTAGTTTCTTGTGTTAACTATGTTTTCTGCTATTTATCTGAGCACTGAAGAATGAAGAACCTTCATTCATTCTTCAGTGGATCATAACATTTGCAGTACTCTAGTGGATCATAACATTTGCAGTAGTGGATCATAACATTTGCAGTACTCTATATTGTCAATACACATCAGAGGTCAATACACATTATACAGTTAGAGACTACAGCTCAGCCTTTTCCATCTACAACTAGCGTTAGTCATCCTCTAGTCATTCATCAGGACCACTGTTGACTGGCAGACACTAAAGAGTGCAAAATGCCTTGAGAGTGCTGTGCCTTGTAGTAGTGCAGCACTCACTAACATGCACATACCAGGTAGGTATTACCACTGTGCTGAGAGTGGTCCACCGCATATATTATATCTGGTCAATGGTGGTGTGCAAAATGCCTTCTCTCATTCAGGGGGTCAAGTACATTAGTGTTTTTAAAACTAACCTGCATTGGCTGGCTGCCCTTCGGTAATGTGGCCTTCCACAAACTAACTGAGATCGTACACATCTTGTCTTGTGCTTTTGGTTTGGGAAATGAGTACCAATTCACTCTTTTCAATTCACTACGATTGGGCAATATGACAATATGCATTACTATCATGATAAATTATGTCACCATACAATATAATATGATGTTCCCAACAAAGTGTGGACATTGGTAGTTCTTGTTTCATTATAAAGAAATCAAAATTAGTCCCATCTTACTGGTCTAAGTGTGGACGCAGTGTGCCAAATATTGAATAAAAATCATTGTATTTACTGTTCATTGTATTTTTTTAAATGTGGCACTATTGTTTTTTTCTGTTCCAAAAAAAAAAATAATAATAATAATAGTGAGGCATATTGTGTTTTGTGAACATTTCTTAAAATATTGCGATATTATGTTTCCTGCCTACCTCTACTTACCACCAATCTCTTGAGAAATTGGGCAAGTTTTTACATTTACAAATATGTGACAGCACATTAGAAAGTTTTCCAAAGGTGTCCTGGGCAGGGTTACAGTAGCTGGGCTATGAAGGACCAATTGGGTGCTGCGGCGCCACCCTAATGATGCCCTAGTGAGGCAGACTAGTGCTGCGTAAGCTCTCCAACAGGCTAAAAAAATGACCTGACATTCACCGGACTTGGGTACACCAGAGGTTTCATGAGGTCCAAAAGGTCAATTTGAGGGTCTTGAACCCCCCACAGGACCCCCAGTATTTCACACCTAGGTTTTATGCTGGTCCTTATGTGACAGATGAACTACAGTTGTTAATTGTAAGCCAACCAAGTGCACCCCTACATGGTGCGAGCTCTTGATAAAATGACCAGTGAGACATTATAGGCATTCCTAATAAACTGGCAACTCTGTGTACACATCTTAGGTGAATAACTCAACACATGCCCTGCAAGGTAAACACTATACATCATCACACATGTACAGGCAAAAACAAGATCAGTTTGACTCTGAAATCAGCTTCGTTGCCTTTCCACAGGGTTTGCCATTCAGAGTTACCTTCAACGGGTGGTTCAAAACAGCTTGCTGCAACACCTCGCATCAATTATTTATGATATAAAATAAAAAAAGAAAGGAATTTGCCATGTTCTTGCTTCTGCTTGTTGTCTGCCCAATGCCGCAAAGGAAAACAAAGGACAGGGCTGATAATGCACTGCAACAACAGCATGAGCTCAACAGCAGAGACTGAATAATGTGTGGCCACTGCAATGACTTGCCAAGTACCAGCAACTAACCCCGACATAAATGAACTCGAAAGAGAGCGCTCCTGTTTCTTGAAGACAGACGTACACATATGTATTTTTTCGTCTTTCTTTCAACACCAATCCAATACCATAGCAACTAAAAGACATACGGCTGCCCTCCCTGTCTTTCTTTCTCCCATCTTCCTGTTCTAGAACATCCACAGAAACCTCAAACAGCACTCTGAAAGAAAGAAAAAACAGTGTAACATTTCAATACTGCGCTAGGAATGGCACTTGAGTCTGACAATTGGCAAGAAGGGTTTTAGACTTTCGAACACGGCACAGGTCAGACGGACGACACACATTCATACACTTCACAACAGCACGGGATCACGTGGAAGGCCCTGGTCCAGTGACAGTCTCTTGTACCATGGGAGCGTCCACCTGGACTGTGGAAAGGTTCTACTGGATGAAAGGCATTCGCTCCTTGTTGTCATTGTCCCCCTCGTGCTCCTCCTCTTCTTCGCCTGCCTCACTGGTCTCCGTGCTGTCACTGGCCATCTGGGGCGCAGCAGATATACTCATTACTTCATTTGCTTCAGACAAACAGTTGGTTCAATTTGTATATATTCAAGAATATGAATATCAATACGAACAAGAATAGTCTGTCAAGTGGTGACAGACAACTTGCACTTTATGGCCAAAAATATGTGGACACCACTTCTAGTTATTGAGTTTAAGAGTTTCAGGCCTACCCGTTGTTAACAGGTGATTAAAATCAAGCACATAGTCATGCAAACTCAATAGGCAAACACTGGCTACAGAATGGGTCACACTGAAGAGCTCATTGACATGGTGCTGTCATAGGATAGCACATTTGCCAACTGGCAGTTTGTGAGATTTCAGCCCTGCTAGTGAGTGTGAATGCAACTGTTGTGAAGCAAAGGTGTCTAAGAGTAACAGCAGCTCAGAAGTGATGGCGGTCTGTTGGATTAATCTGGGTTTAGCAGATGCCAGGAGAACACCACCTTTATTGTCTATAGTGCCAACAAGATAGAAGGTCTGGAGCTGTTCTTTAGGGTTTGGGCCCCTTAGCTCCAGTGAACGGTACAGCAAGCAAAGACAATTACATGCTTTAATCACTGTGGCAACAGTTTAGGGAAGGCCCCTTTCTCTGACATGACTGTACCCCTATGCACAAAGACAATGTTTGATAGGATTGGTTTATACAAACTCCAGTAGTCTGTACAGGGCTCTAACCTTAACCCCCTATATATATATATATATATATATATATATATATATATATATATATATATATATATATATATATATATATATATAAGTTTAAAATGATGGTAAGCCAGGCCTTTTAGTCCAACGTATGACCTTACAAATAATTTTTTAACTGAATGGACAAACAGACAAATTTTTGGTAGGGCAGGGTAACTCCATGTCAATGGCCAAGGGTTTGGAATGAGATGTCCAACAAGCTCATGTAGATGTGATGGTCAGGTTTTGGCCATACAGTATATTGTAAATTGAAGCGTACTGTACTCCACTACACTCTTTAAATAAATAGCTGAGCAAGTTTCTAATGTAGTCCAGACTATCTGCAGTATATTTTTTACGTTTTATTCTGAAACTATGAGGCTAAAATCGCAAACAAGGATCCGAAGCGCTTCCTCTACCAATTAGCATGTTCAAACTGTAAGCCTGTCACAGACACCTTGGCCAAAATGAAAATGCTGTGACTATATCTGTTGTAAACATGCCTACTCACATCCAACTGTGCTTCTGCAGGAGTCTCTAGAGAGAGGCTTTCTGTTTGAAGTCCTCTTTCTGATAACTGAGACGTTTTAAAAACAACCGCTTTTGGGTTTTTTGGAAACAGGTTAGGTTGTTTTTCTAGTTAGCACCTACATGTAAAAGTAAGGCAGACAGTGTCACTGGCAAGATGCCGAGTATCTAATTGCAGCCCTGTAACTGTAGTAACTGTAAATCATCATTACAATAGAGCAAATGGATGACTCCAATAAAAGAAATGACTCTGAAGCTGAAAGCTAGAGAGTTAGATAGTTGTCATTTACCTCCGTTTGGCTTCTTTTATCTGGCTGAATAATGAAAAACTCGTCTCTGGCATTCCGAGCCTATAAGCGATGCGGAATGGGAGTGGAGGGATGTGATTTTGATGTGTTTTCTTTCTCTCTCACTCAGAAATCGCTCCAGTATCACTCCATCTAGTATCACAAGCCTGACAGTCTTAAACTGGATACCCTGTGTGACATGGCGTCTGCACTGCGGGGCTGTTCACAGCAGACCTACATACTGGACATTTTCATAAATCAAGTTATAGTCAGTATTGTGTGGTCCATTGTGCTGCATGAATGATAAAGAAAAGCTATTAAAAGCATATGTGTGTGTTTGTCTGGACCATCTCTTCAAGCCTGTACTTAAACCTGTGCAGCACAGAACAGTTAGCTTGTTTTTCTTCTTTATAAACAGCCATTAATTATATAAATTGGGAGAGGAATGGAGCAGAAACTAGAAAAACTGGAATGAAGCCAGGGTAGAATAATTACAAGAACGATTTAAACAAGGAGCAGAAATGTTTGCCACTCCTTTCTATCACTATTTTTCAGTAATTTAAAAAACCTTAATTATTTTATTGATTTAAAACAGATTTTTACATCACAATTTCCACAATTTTAATGACCAAATTCTCATGACCGCAACACTGAATAGTGATTAATGTCATGTCCTGCCGTGTCACGTGTCTGTTAGTCCCATGTGCCTCTGTTTACGTTTTTCTCATGTTTGTCACGTGCTCCTGTGTCTCCGCCCTTGCCCCGCCTTGCTCACCTGTGTCCCATTAGTGTTTAGTACCTGTTCACTCTTGTTAACCTGTGTTATTTATACCCTGTGTTTGCAGTCTGTCTTTGTCGGTCATTGTTGTTGTATCTCCATTGTTGTACCTCTGTAGTTGTAACCTGTTTGTTTACCCTAAAAGCTTGCGTGTGTGTCTGCCCCTGCCTTTGTCTGCTCCAGCTTCAGCTCACCAGCTACCCGTGTGCCCCGTGACAATTAATAAGTGATTAATAAGCAACATTTGAAGACACAATTTTTATTTTTGTTATAATTAAGTATTTTAAAGCTAATTATTAAAACATTTTTTTTACAAACCTAAGTATTTTACTATTTGATCTCATGAATGTACTGTTTACATCTGCCACATAACATTTTGTTGTTTTGGTTAAAATTAAAAGTTAAAATTAAGGAAATCAGAGTAGCTGTCATGTAGAGGTTTAAAGTGTGTGTGTACATTTGTCCATTTTTATAGATAATGCTAACATATGATAGAGGTTTATTATATAATACTATAAACCACATATATAAGGTAACAAGGCTACCTGAGTTCAACTCACTAAAGTTGATAGGAGCAGTGTGTAAGACTTAGGGAGATCTATTACCAGAAATAGAATATATGATTTCATTAGTGTATAAATGACCAAATCATTGTGGGGTTTTTTTCATGAGCTTAGAATAAGTCCTTCATATCTACATATTAGCTGATCATCTTCCAACAGAGGCTGCCATGAGCTGCATTAGAGCTGCAATGTTGAAGAGGCTGATTGAACTTAGTGGTGATATAGTACTGGCTGGAAGATGCAGAAGGAAGGAGAAGCCATATAAAAAATATCCTACCGTAACACATATTTACTGGTATGTCTGTGAACGAAACTTCAGGTAGGATCCGGATTAGCCAAACTCCCTATTATGCAAACTCCAAATTAAAAATTATTACCAGCAAAAAAACTGGGAGGCCAGCTTCTTGTTAGAATTTTCCCGTTCCACCTTAAATGGTGCAATATTTACTTCATCAGTTTCTTGGTCAAATTTTTCCATTCCACCTTAAGAGAGGCAGCAGTGACATTGTGGCGCTGGCATTCTTCTTAATCCAAATCTTCTAATTCACTTTTTCCGTTCAGCCATAAATTGTAAAAATGAAACTGGAATGATTACAGGAACGTTTTAAACAAGGACCAGAAATGTCTGTCGCTCCTTTCTGTCACTATTTTTTTCTTTGCCTGTTTCAATATTTAAAAAAAAAACCTTAATTTAGATTTTTACATCACAATTTCCAATTTTAATGACCAAATTCTCATGACCGCAACACTGAATAGTGATTAAAAAGCAATATTTGAAGACACAATTTGTTTTTCTTTTATAAAGAAGTATTTTAAAGCTAATCATTAAAACATTATTTTTTTGTTTTACAAAATTAAGTATTTTACTATATGATCTAAATACTGTAACAGCCACTGAGGTTTTTCTTTACATCTGCCACATAACATTTTGTTGTTTTGGTTAAAATTAAAAGTGTTAAACTCAAGGAAATCAACAGTTACGCAAGTAACACACATTTCTGTAATTTATAACCAAATAAACAACAAAATCATGCTAAATATGAGTAATGAGAAACATGTGGACACACTGTGTTAATGAAAAACTGGGTAAAAATCCCCAAATCTCTAAATTAGTAAAAATACATTGCCGTAGCATACAGAGCTCTAACAGACCGACTGAATAATTATGACGCTCCAATATTATGAACATGCTTCATGGCAGGTTGGCAGGAATGACCCTAATGCACGGACACTAATCCTGTCAGGCCAAAACACTCAGACCTAATGTTCCTCCTCATTTAACACACCGGATTCAATTCATCAGCTAATTAGCAAAACCCTGGTGAGCTGAATTCAGATGAAAAACACTGTAGCCTGAGCTGTAGCCTGGAAAGAGCCCATTAGTGCAGAACACTGTTTTTTTTTTCATGAGCTTAGAATAAGTCCTTCATATCTATATATTAGCTGATCGTCTTCCAACAGAGGCTGCCACGTAGAGCTGCAATGTTGAAGAGGCTGAATAAACTTGGTGGTGCTATAGTACCGGCTGGAAGATGCAGAAAGAAGAAGAAGCCATGTGAAACATATCCTACAGTACCACATATTTACTGGTAAGTGTGTGAATGAAACTCCAGGATGGATCCGGATTATCCAGGTGGCATTATTACTCCCTATCAAAATTACTACCAGCAATAAAACTGAGAGGCCAGCTTCCTCTCAGAATTTTCCTGTTCCGCCTTAACTGGTGTAATATTTACTTCATCAGATTCTTGGTTAAATTTTTCCATTCCACCTTAAGGGATGCAGGAATAACACTGTGGTGCTGGCTTTTATCTTCTTATTCCAAATCTTCTAACTCATATGTTCCCATTCTGCCTTAAATAGTGTAGCAGTTATTATAATGCCTTGATGCCAGAATTAAATCACACCACCACCAAGGTGGATCAGTAAAATTATATATATATATATATATATATATATATATATATATATATATATATATATATATATATATATATATATAATTTTACCGATCCATCTTATCAGAAATTTTTACCACCCTAAAAGATTATTTAGAATGTATTGATGGGCTAAATCAGCTTATAGGGGGCTAATCTGTGAGTCTGGACTGAATTAACATTACAAACTCAACAACATGTTTGAAACACTGAGTTACTACACTGTACTAATGATAGGAGTATAATAGGAAGGGTCTCTTGATGGTGAGAATAAATGGCTGGAACACGGTGCAGTAGGTTCGACAGGCTGCAATACACACAACTAAACCGGTAGATGTTACACACTGCTCCTTTAAGGCAAGTGTGAGGTGATTTCAGCTGTGCAGTGCTAATTAGTTGTGTCTAAGCTTCAGTTATTTCTTTATATTGAATGTATCATTCACTAAACATTTTTTGTTTTGCTTCGGGTGGAGATATCCTGGAAGGATGCTTCCATGAACCATTATTTCTGCATATTCCCTCAGCATCATGTGGTTGGGTCTCCATAGAAACGCTGTCCTGTGATTCTCCAATCACTGTCACCAAGCTTTTTTTTTCTTTCCTTTTTTGTCTAGCTGTTTCTTTTTTGTTCTGTAAACAGGTGTGGTAAATGCTCCCTTGTGGTTCGCTCTCAGCCAATTGCTCTTTGTGTTTCAGGGCTGCTTTGAATAAGTGAGACCGATGCTGTATATTCTGGATCAGTGCTGCTGTTAAAATACAAAAAATGAAAGTGTCAGAAAACGTTA